>OX375794.1:27655576-29025882 GCA_947359425.1 Lagria hirta | reverse complement strand
CGGCGACTCAATATAAACTCTTGCTTATTTCAGTTTCTCGTAGTTTGTTTCGGTTTATTTTAGTTCATTTAAGTTTTTTTTAGTTTAATTTAGTATCATTTATTTTATTTCAGTTTATTTTAGGTTATGTTAGTTTATTTTAGTTTATTTCATTTTAGTTTATTTTAGTTTATTTTAGTTTATTTTAGTTCATTTTAGTTTATTTTAGTTTATTTTAGTTTATTTTAGTTTATTTTAGTTTATTTTAGTTTATTTCAGTTTATTTTAGTTTATTTTAGTTTATTTTAGTTTATTTTAGTTTATTTTTTTTTATTTTAGTTTATTTTAGTTTATTTTAGTTTATTTTAGTTTATTTTAGTTTATTTTAGTTTATTTTAGTTTATTTTAGTTTATTTTAGTTTATTTAAGTTTATTTAAGTTTATTTTAGTTTATTTTAGTTTATTTTAGTTTATTTTAGTTTATTTTAGTTTATTTTGGTTTATTTTAGTTTATTTCAATTTAATTTAGTTTATTTTAGTTTATTTTAGTTTATTTTAGATTATTTTAGTTTATTTCAGTTTATTTTAAATTATTGTAGTTTATTTCAATTTGTTTTATTTCATTTTAGTTTATTTTAGTTTATTTCAGTTTATTCTTGTTTATTTTAGTTTATTTGGTTTATTTCAGTTTATTTTAGTTTATTTTAGTTTATTTTAGTTTATTTTAGTTTATTTTAGTTTATTTCATTTTATTTTAGTTTATCTTAGTTTATTTTAGATGATTCTAGATTAGTTTAGTTTATTTCAGTTTATTTCAATTTATTTTAATTTATTTCAATTTATTTAATTTTAATTTAGTTTATTTCAGTTTGTTTTAGTTTATTTAAGTTTATTTGAGTTTATTTAAGTTTATTTAAGTTTATTTAAGTTTATTTAAGTTTACTTAAGTTTATTTAAGTTTATTTCAATTTATTTTAGTTTATTTTAGTTTATTTAAGATTATTTTGATATATTTTAATTTATTTTAGTTTATTTTAGTTTATTTTAGTTTATTTTAGTTTATTTTAGTTTATTTTAGTTTATTTTAGTTTATTTTAGTTTATTTTAGTTTATTTTAGTTTATTTTAGTTTATTTTAGTTTATTTTAGGTTATGTTAGTTTATTTTAGTTTATTTCATTTTAGTTTATTTTAGTTTATTTTAGTTTATTTTAGTTTATTTTAGTTTATTTTAGTTTATTTTAGTTTATTTTAGTTTATTTTAGTTTATTTTAGTTTATTTTAGTTTATTTCAGTTTATTTTAGTTTATTTTAGTTTATTTTAGTTTATTTTAGTTTATTTTTTTTTATTTTAGTTTATTTTAGTTTATTTTAGTTTATTTTAGTTTATTTTAGTTTATTTTAGTTTATTTTAGTTTATTTTAGTTTATTTTAGTTTATTTTAGTTTATTTTAGTTTATTTTAGTTTATTTTAGTTTATTTAAGTTTATTTAAGTTTATTTTAGTTTATTTTAGTTTATTTTAGTTTATTTTAGTTTATTTTAGTTTATTTTAGTTTATTTTGGTTTATTTTAGTTTATTTCAATTTAATTTAGTTTATTTTAGTTTATTTTAGTTTATTTTAGTTTATTTTAGATTATTTTAGTTTATTTCAGTTTATTTTAAATTATTGTAGTTTATTTCAATTTGTTTTATTTCATTTTAGTTTATTTTAGTTTATTTCAGTTTATTCTTGTTTATTTTAGTTTATTTGGTTTATTTCAGTTTATTTTAGTTTATTTTAGTTTATTTTAGTTTATTTTAGTTTATTTTAGTTTATTTCATTTTATTTTAGTTTATCTTAGTTTATTTTAGATGATTCTAGATTAGTTTAGTTTATTTCAATTTATTTTAATTTATTTCAATTTATTTAATTTTAATTTAGTTTATTTCAGTTTGTTTTAGTTTATTTAAGTTTATTTGAGTTTATTTAAGTTTATTTAAGTTTATTTAAGTTTATTTAAGTTTATTTAAGTTTATTTAAGTTTACTTAAGTTTATTTAAGTTTATTTCAGTTTATTTTAGTTTATTTTAGTTTATTTAAGATTATTTTAGTTTATTTTAGTTTATTTTAGTTTATTTTAGTTTATTTTAGTTTATTTTAGTTTATTTTAGTTTATTTTAGTTTATTTTAGTTTATTTTAGTTTATTTTAGTTTATTTTAGTTTATTTTAGTTTATTTTAGTTTATTTTAGTTTATTTTAGTTTATTTTGATTTATTTTAATTTATTTTAGTTTATTTTTGTTTATTTTAGTTTACTTTAGTTCAATTTAGTTTACTTTAGTGTGTTTTTGTTTATTCTTGCTTATTTCAGTTTCTCGTAGTATGTTTCGGTTTATTTTAGTTCATTTAAGTTTTTTTTAGTTTAATTTAGTATCATTTATTTTATTTCAGTTTATTTTAGGTAATGTTAGTTTATTTTAGTTTATTTCATTTTAGTTTATTTTAGTTTATTTTAGTTTATTTTAGTTTATTTTAGTTTATTTTAGTTTATTTTTTTTTATTTTAGTTTATTTTAGTTTATTTTCGTTTATTAAATTTTTTTTTGTTCATTCTAGTTTATTATAGTTTATTTTAGTTTTTTTTAGTTTATTTTAGTTTATTTTAGTTTATTTTAGTTTATTTTAGTTTATTTTAGTTTATTTTAGTTTATTTTAGTTTATTTTAGTTTATTTTAGTTTATTTTAGTTTATTTTAGTTTATTTTAGTTTATTTTAGTTTATTTTAGTTTATTTTAGTTTATTTTAGTTTATTTTAGTTTATTTTAGTTTATTTTAGTTTATTTTAGTTTATTTTATTTTATTTTAGTTTATTTTAGTTTATTTTAGTTTATTTTAATTTATTTTAGTTTATTTTAGTTTATTTTAGTTTATTTTAGTTTATTTCAGTTTATTTTAGTTTATTTTAATTTATTTTAGTTTATTTTAGTTTATTTTAGTTTATTTTAGTTTATTTTAGTTTATTTTAGTTTATTTTAGTTTATTTTAGTTTATTTTAGTTTATTTTAGTTTATTTTAGTTTATTTTAGTTTATTTTAGTTTATTTTAGTTTATTTTAGTTTATTTTAGTTTATTTTAGTTTATTTTAGTTTATTTTAGTTTATTTTAGTTTATTTTAGTTTATTTCATTTTATTTTAGTTTATCTTAGTTTATTTTAGATGATTCTAGATTAGTTTAGTTTATTTCAGTTTATTTCAATTTATTTTAATTTATTTCAATTTATTTAATTTTAATTTAGTTTATTTCAGTTTGTTTTAGTTTATTTAAGTTTATTTGAGTTTATTTAAGTTTATTTAAGTTTATTTAAGTTTATTTAAGTTTATTTAAGTTTACTTAAGTTTATTTAAGTTTATTTCAGTTTATTTTAGTTTATTTTAGTTTATTTAAGATTATTTTAGTTTATTTTAGTTTATTTTAGTTTATTTTAGTTTATTTTAGTTTATTTTAGTTTATTTTAGTTTATTTTAGTTTATTTTAGTTTATTTTAGTTTATTTTAGTTTATTTTAGTTTATTTTAGTTTATTTTAGTTTATTTTAGTTTATTTTAGTTTATTTTAGTTTATTTTGATTTATTTTAATTTATTTTAGTTTATTTTTGTTTATTTTAGTTTACTTTAGTTCAATTTAGTTTACTTTAGTGTGTTTTTGTTTATTCTTGCTTATTTCAGTTTCTCGTAGTATGTTTCGGTTTATTTTAGTTCATTTAAGTTTTTTTTAGTTTAATTTAGTATCATTTATTTTATTTCAGTTTATTTTAGGTAATGTTAGTTTATTTTAGTTTATTTCATTTTAGTTTATTTTAGTTTATTTTAGTTTATTTTAGTTTATTTTAGTTTATTTTAGTTTATTTTAGTTTATTTTTTTTTATTTTAGTTTATTTTAGTTTATTTTAGTTTATTTTAGTTTATTTTAGTTTATTTTAGTTTATTTTAGGTTATGTTAGTTTATTTTAGTTTATTTCATTTTAGTTTATTTTAGTTTATTTTAGTTTATTTTAGTTTATTTTAGTTTATTTTAGTTTATTTTAGTTTATTTTAGTTTATTTTAGTTTATTTCAGTTTATTTTAGTTTATTTTAGTTTATTTTAGTTTATTTTAGTTTATTTTTTTTTATTTTAGTTTATTTTAGTTTATTTTAGTTTATTTTAGTTTATTTTAGTTTATTTTAGTTTATTTTAGTTTATTTTAGTTTATTTTAGTTTATTTTAGTTTATTTTAGTTTATTTTAGTTTATTTTAGTTTATTTTAGTTTATTTAAGTTTATTTAAGTTTATTTTAGTTTATTTTAGTTTATTTTAGTTTATTTTAGTTTATTTTAGTTTATTTTGGTTTATTTTAGTTTATTTCAATTTAATTTAGTTTATTTTAGTTTATTTTAGTTTATTTTAGATTATTTTAGTTTATTTCAGTTTATTTTAAATTATTGTAGTTTATTTCAATTTGTTTTATTTCATTTTAGTTTATTTTAGTTTATTTCAGTTTATTCTTGTTTATTTTAGTTTATTTGGTTTATTTCAGTTTATTTTAGTTTATTTTAGTTTATTTTAGTTTATTTTAGTTTATTTCATTTTATTTTAGTTTTTCTTAGTTTATTTTAGATGATTCTAGATTAGTTTAGTTTATTTCAGTTTATTTCAATTTATTTTAATTTATTTCAATTTATTTAATTTTAATTTAGTTTATTTCAGTTTGTTTTAGTTTATTTAAGTTTATTTGAGTTTATTTAAGTTTATTTAAGTTTATTTAAGTTTATTTAAGTTTATTTAAGTTTACTTAAGTTTATTTAAGTTTATTTCAGTTTATTTTAGTTTATTTTAGTTTATTTAAGATTATTTTAGTTTATTTTAGTTTATTTTAGTTTATTTTAGTTTATTTTAGTTTATTTTAGTTTATTTTAGTTTATTTTAGTTTATTTTAGTTTATTTTAGTTTATTTTAGTTTATTTTAGTTTATTTTAGTTTATTTTAGTTTATTTTAGTTTATTTTAGTTTATTTTAGTTTATTTTAGTTTATTTTGATTTATTTTAATTTATTTTAGTTTATTTTTGTTTATTTTAGTTTACTTTAGTTCAATTTAGTTTACTTTAGTGTGTTTTTGTTTATTCTTGCTTATTTCAGTTTCTCGTAGTATGTTTCGGTTTATTTTAGTTCATTTAAGTTTTTTTTAGTTTAATTTAGTATCATTTATTTTATTTCAGTTTATTTTAGGTAATGTTAGTTTATTTTAGTTTATTTCATTTTAGTTTATTTTAGTTTATTTTAGTTTATTTTAGTTTATTTTAGTTTATTTTAGTTTATTTTTTTTTATTTTAGTTTATTTTAGTTTATTTTCGTTTATTAAATTTTTTTTTGTTCATTCTAGTTTATTATAGTTTATTTTAGTTTTTTTTAGTTTATTTTAGTTTATTTTAGTTTATTTTAGTTTATTTTAGTTTATTTTAGTTTATTTTAGTTTATTTTAGTTTATTTTAGTTTATTTTAGTTTATTTTAGTTTATTTTAGTTTATTTTAGTTTATTTTATTTTATTTTAGTTTATTTTAGTTTATTTTAGTTTATTTTAATTTATTTTAGTTTATTTTAGTTTATTTTAGTTTATTTTAGTTTATTTCAGTATATTTTAGTTTATTTTAATTTATTTTAGTTTATTTTAGTTTATTTTAGTATATTTTAGTTTATTTTAGTTTATTTTAGTTTATTTTAGTTTATTTTAGTTTATTTTAGTTTATTTTAGTTTATTTTAGTTTATTTAAGTTTATTTTAGTTTATTTTAGTTTATTTTAGTTTATTTTAGTTTATTTTAGTTTATTTTAGTTTATTTTAGTTTATTTTAGTTTATTTTAGTTTATTTTAGATTATTTTAGTTTATTTTAGTTTATTTTAGTTTATTTTAGTTTATTTTAGTTTATTTTAATTTATTTTAGTTTATTTTAGTTTATTTTAGTTTATTTTAGTTTATTTTAGTTTATTTTAGATTATTTTAGTTTATTTTAGTTTATTTTAGTTTATTTTAGTTTATTTTAGTTTATTTTAGTTTATTTTAGTTTATTTTAGTTTATTTTAATTTATTTTAATTTATTTTAGTTTATTTTTGTTTATTTTAGTTTACTTTAGTTCAATTTAGTTTACTTTAGTGTGTTTTTGTTTATTCTTGCTTATTTCAGTTTCTCGTAGTTTGTTTCGGTTTATTTTAGTTCATTTAAGTTTTTTTTAGTTTAATTTAGTATCATTTATTTTATTTCAGTTTATTTTAGGTTATGTTAGTTTATTTTAGTTTATTTCATTTTAGTTTATTTTAGTTTATTTTAGTTTATTTTAGTTTATTTTAGTTTATTTTAGTTTATTTTAGTTTATTTTAGTTTATTTTAGTTTATTTTAGTTTATTTTAGTTTATTTTAGTTTATTTTAGTTTATTTCAGTTTATTTTAGTTTATTTTAGTTTATTTTAGTTTATTTTAGTTTATTTTAGTTTATTTTTTTTTATTTTAGTTTATTTTAGTTTATTTTAGTTTATTTTAGTTTATTTTAGTTTATTTTAGTTTATTTTAGTTTATTTAAGTTTATTTAAGTTTATTTTAGTTTATTTTAGTTTATTTTAGTTTATTTTAGTTTATTTTAGTTTATTTTAGTTTATTTTAGTTTATTTTAGTTTATTTTAGTTTATTTTAGATTATTTTAGTTTATTTCAGTTTATTTTAGTTTATTTTAGTTTATTTTAGTTTATTTTAGTTTATTTTAGTTTATTTTAGTTTATTTTAGTTTATTTTAGTTTATTTTAGTTTATTTTATTTTATTTTAGTTTATTTTAGTTTATTTTGATTTATTTTAATTTATTTTAGTTTATTTTTGTTTATTTTAGTTTACTTTAGTTCAATTTAGTTTACTTTAGTGTGTTTTTGTTTATTCTTGCTTATTTCAGTTTCTCGTAGTATGTTTCGGTTTATTTTAGTTCATTTAAGTTTTTTTTAGTTTAATTCAGTATCATTTATTTTATTTCAGTTTATTTTAGGTAATGTTAGTTTATTTTAGTTTATTTCATTTTAGTTTATTTTAGTTTATTTTAGTTTATTTTAGTTTATTTTAGTTTATTTTAGTTTATTTTAGTTTATTTTAGTTTGTTTTAGTTTATTTTAGTTTATTTTAGTTTATTTTAGTTTATTTTAGTTTATTTTAGTTTATTTTAGTTTATTTTAGTTTGTTTTAGTTTATTTTAGTTTATTTTAGTTTATTTTAGTTTATTTTAGTTTATTTTAGTTTATTTTAGTTTATTTTAGTTTATTTTAGTTTATTTTAGTTTATTTTAGTTTGTTTTAGTTTAGTTTAGTTTATTTTAGTTTATTTTAGTTTATTTTAGATTATTTTAGTTTATTTTATTTTATTTTAGTTTATTTTAGTTTATTTTAGTTTATTTTAGTTTATTTTAGTTTATTTTAGTTTATTTTAGTTTATTTTAGTTTATTTTAGTTTATTTTAGTTTATTTTAGTTTATTTTAGTTTATTTTAGTTTATTTTAGTTTATTTTAGTTTATTTTAGATTATTTTAGTTGATTTTAGTTTATTTTAGTTTATTTTAGTTTATTCTAGTTTATTTTAGTTTATTTTAGTTTATTCTAGTTTATTTTAGTTTATTTTAGTTTATTTTAGTTTATTTTAGTTTATTTTAGTTTGATGTAGTTTATTTCAATTTATTTTAGTTTATTTCGGTTTATTCAATTTTAATTTAGTTTATTTCAGTTTGCTTTAGTTTATTTTAGTTCATTTTAGTTTATTTAAGTTTATTTAAGTTTATTTAAGTTTATTTAAGTTTACTTAAGTTTATTTAAGTTTATTTAAGTTTATTTAAGTTTATTTAAGTTTATTTAAGTTTATTTTAGTTTATTTTAGTTTATTTTAGTTTATTTTAGTTTATTTTAGATTATTTTAGTTTATTTCAGTTTATTTTAGTTTATTTTAGTTTATTATAGTTTATTTTAGTTTATTTTGGTTTATTTTAGTTTATTTTTGTTTATTTTAGTTTATTTTAGTTTATTTCAGTTTATTTTAGTTTATTTTAGTTTATTTTAGTTTATTTTAGTTTATTTCAGTTTATTTTAGTTTGTTTTAATTTATTTCTGTTTATTTTTGTTTATTTTAGTTCAATTTAGTTTATTTTAGTGTGTTTTTGTTTATTCTTGCTTATTTCAGTTTCTCGTAGTTTGTTTCGGTTTATTTTAGTTCATTTAAGTTTTTTTTAGTTTAATTTAGTATCATTTATTTTATTTCAGTTTATTTTAGGTAATGTTAGTTTATTTTAGTTTATTTCATTTTAGTTTATTTCATTTTAGTTTATTTTAGTTTATTTAAGTTTATTTTAGTTTATTTTAGTTTATTTTAGTTTATTTTAGTTTATTTTTTGTTATTTTAGTTTATTTTAGTTTATTTTAGTTTATTTTAGTTTATTTTAGTTTATTTTAGTTTATTTTCGTTTATTAAATTTTTTTTTGTTTATTTTAGTTTATTATAGTTTATTTTAATTTTTTTTAGTTTATTTTAGTTTATTTTAGTTTATTTTAGTTTATTTTAGTTTATTTTAGTTTATTTTAGTTTATTTTAGTTTATTTTAGTTTATTTTATTTTATTTTATTTTATTTTAGTTTATTTTAGTTTATTTTAGTTTATTTTAATTTATTTTGGTTTATTTTAGTTTATTTTTGTTTATTTTAGTTTATTTTAGTTTATTTTAATTTATTTTAGTTTATTCTAGTTTATTTTAGTTTATTTTAGTTTATTTTAGTTTATTTTAGTTTATTTTAATTTATTTTGGTTTATTTTAGTTTATTTTAGTTTATTTTAGTTTATTTTAGTTTATTTTAATTTATTTTAGTTTATTCTAGTTTATTTTAGTTTATTTTAGTTTATTTTAGTTTATTTTAGTTTATTTTAGTTTATTTTAGTTTATTTTAGTTTATTTTAGTTTATTTTAGTTTATTTTAGTTTATTTTAGTTTATTTTAGTTTATTTTAGTTTAATTTAGTTTATTTTAGTTTATTTTAGTTTATTTTAGTTTATTTTAGTTTATTTTAGTTTATTTTAGTTTATTTTAGTTTATTTTAGTTTATTTTGGTTTATTTTAGTTTATTTCAATTTAATTTAGTTTATTTTAGTTTATTTTAGTTTATTTCAGTTTATTTTAGATTATTTTAGTTTATTTCAGTTTATTTTAAATTATTGTAGTTTATTTCAATTCATTTTAGTTTAATTTAGTTTATTTCAGTTTGCTTTAGTTGATTTTGGTTCATTTTAGTTTATTTAAGTTTATTTAAGTTTATTTAGGTTTATTTAAGTTTATTTAAGTTTAATTAAGTTTATTTAAGTTTATTTAAGTTTATTTAAGTTTATTTAAGTTTATTTAAGTTTATTTAAGTTTATTTAAGTTTATTTAAGTTTATTTAAGTTTATTTAAGTTTATTTAAGTTTATTTAAGTTTATTTAAGTTTATTTAAGTTTATTTCAGTTTATTTTAGTTTATTTTAGTTTATTTTAGTTTATTTCAGTTTATTTTAGTTTATTTTAGTTTATTTTTGTTTATTTTAGTTTATTTTAGTTTATTTCAGTTTATTTTAGTTTATTTTAGTTTATTTTAGATTATTTTAGTTTATTTTAGTTTATTTTAGTTTATTTTAGTTTATTTTTGTTTATTTTAGTTTATTTTAGTTTATTTCAGTTTATTTTAGTTTATTTTAGTTTATTTTAGTTTATTTTAGTTTATTTTAGTTTATTTTAGTTTATTTTAGTTTATTTTAGTTTATTTTAGTTTATTTTAGTTTATTTTATTTTATTTTATTTTATTTTAGTTTATTTTAGTTTATTTTAGTTTATTTTAATTTATTTTGGTTTATTTTAGTCTATTTTTGTTTATTTTAGTTTATTTTAGTTTATTTTAATTTATTTTAGTTTATTCTAGTTTATTTTAGTTTATTTTAGTTTATTTTAGTTTATTTTAATTTATTTTGGTTTATTTTAATTTATTTTAGTTTATTCTAGTTTATTTTAGTTTATTTTAGTTTATTTTAATTTATTTTAGTTTATTCTAGTTTATTTTAGTTTATTTTAGTTTATTTTAGTTTATTTTAGTTTATTTTAGTTTATTTTAGTTTATTTTAGTTTATTTTAGTTTATTTTAGTTTATTTTAGTTTATTTTAGTTTAATTTAGTTTATTTTAGTTTATTTTAGTTTATTTTAGTTTATTTTAGTTTATTTTAGTTTACTTTAGTTTATTTTAGTTTATTTTAGTTTATTTTAGTTTATTTTAGTTTATTTTGGTTTATTTTAGTTTATTTCAATTTAATTTAGTTTATTTTAGTTTATTTTAGTTTATTTCAGTTTATTTTAGATTATTTTAGTTTATTTCAGTTTATTTTAAATTATTGTAGTTTATTTCAATTCATTTTAGTTTAATTTAGTTTATTTCAGTTTGCTTTAGTTGATTTTGGTTCATTTTAGTTTATTTAAGTTTATTTAAGTTTATTTAGGTTTATTTAAGTTTATTTAAGTTTAATTAAGTTTATTTAAGTTTATTTAAGTTTATTTAAGTTTATTTAAGTTTATTTAAGTTTATTTAAGTTTATTTAAGTTTATTTAAGTTTATTTAAGTTTATTTAAGTTTATTTAAGTTTATTTAAGTTTATTTAAGTTTATTTAAGTTTATTTAAGTTTATTTAAGTTTATTTAAGTTTATTTAAGTTTATTTAAGTTTATTTAAGTTTGTTTAAGTTTATTTTAGTTTATTTTAGTTTATTTTAGTTTATTTTAGTTTTTTTTAGTTTATTTTAGATTATTTTAGTTTATTTCAGTTTATTTTAGTTTATTTTAGTTTATTTTAGTTTATTTCAGTTTATTTTAGTTTATTTTAGTTTATTTTAGTTTATTTTAGTTTATTTTAGTTTATTTTAGTTTATTTTAGTTTATTTTAGTTTATTTTAGTTTATTTTAGTTTATTTTAGTTTATTTTAGTTTATTTTAGTTTATTTTAGTTTATTTTAGTTTATTTTAGTTTATTTTATTTTATTTTAGTTTATTTTATTTTATTTTAGTTTATTTTAATTTATTTTGGTTTATTTTAGTTTATTTTAGTTTATTTTAGATTATTTTAGTTTATTTTAGTTTATTTTAGTTTATTTTAGTTTATTTTGGTTTATTTTAGTTTATTTCAATTTAATTTAGTTTATTTTAAAAAATATTTAAACGTCTTTAAAAAAAGTTTTAAGCATTTTTATTAATTTGTTAAGGTTTAATTTATAATTTTATTAGGTTTCAAAAGCTTTTCAAATTTTTTTAAACATTTTTTAATAAGTTTTGAAAAATTTTATTAAACTTTTTATATTTAATTTTTAAAATTTAATAATACTTTTAAAAAATTTTGAAAGTACAAATAATCTACTTAAAAGTGCTTAAAAAGATTATTTAAGTGCTTTGAAATGATTTAAAAAATTTTCAACACAAAATATGAATTATTTTCAATAATTATCAATTTAAAAATTGTTAAACGTCTTTAAAAATAGTTTTAAGCATTTTTAATATTTTTTAAAGGTTTAATTTATATTTTTAATAAGTTTTAAAAGTTTTTTAGATTTTTTTAAAAAATTTTCAATATCTTTAAAAAAATTTTATTAAACTATTTATATTTAATTTTTAAAATTTAATAATTTATTTAAAAAATTTTTAAAGTACAAATGAATTACTTAAAAGTGCTTGAAAAGATTATTTAAATGCTTTGGAATGATTTAAAAAATTTTTAACACAAGATTTGAATTATTTTTAATAATTATCAATTTAAAAATATTTAAACGTCTTTAAAAAATGTTTTAAGCATTTTTATTAATTTTTTAAGGTTTAATTTTCAATTTTGTTAAGTTTTAAAAGCTTTTCAAATTTTTTTAAACATTTTTTAAGAAGTTTTAAAAAATGTCATTAAACTTTTTATATTTAATTTTTAAAATTCAATTCTACGTTCAAAAAATTTTAAAAGTTTGATTGAATCACTTAAAAGTGCTTGAAAAGATTATTTAAATGCTTTGAAATAATTTAAAAAATTTTCAACACAAAATTTGAATTATTTTCAATAATTATCAATTTAAAAAGATTTAAACGTCTTTTAAAAAAGTTTCAAACAATTTTAATAATTTTTTAAGGTTTAATTTATATTTTTAATTAGTTTTAAAAGCTTTTCAAATTTTTTTAAAATTTTTTTAATAAGTGTTAAGAAATTTCATTAAACTTTTAATATTTATTTTTTAAAATTTAATAATACGTTTAAAAAATTTTAAAAGTACAAATAATGTACTTAAAAGTGCTTAAAAAATTTATTTAAATGCTTTGAAATGATTTAAAAAATTTTCAACACAAAATTTAAATTATTTTCAATAATTATCAATTTAAAAATTGTTAAGCGTCTTTAAAAATAGTTTTAAGCATTTTTAATAATTTTTTAAGGTTTAATTAATAATTTTATTGAGTTTTAAAAGTTTTTTAGATTTTTTTAAAAAATTTTCAATATTTTTAAAAAAATTTTATTAAACTATTTATATTTAATTTTTAAAATTTAATAATTTGTTTAAAAAATTTTAAAAGTGCAAATGAATTACTTAAAAGTGCTTGAAAAGATTATTTAAATGCTTTGGAATAATTTAAAAAATTTTTAACACAAGATTTAAATTATTATTAATAATTATCAATTTAACAGTATTTAACCGTCTTTAAAAAAAGTTTTAAGCATTTTTATTAATTTTTTAAGGTTTCATTTATAATTTTATTAATTTTTAAAAGCTTTTCAAATTTTTTTAAACATTTTTTAAGAAGTTTCAAAAAATATCATTAATCTTTTTATATTTAATTTTTAAAATTTAATTCTACGTTCAAAAAATTTTAAAAGTTTAAATAAATCACTTAAAAATATTTGAAAAGATTATTTAAATGCTTTGGAATGATTTAAAAAATTTTCAACACAAAATTTAAATTATTTTCAATAATTATCAATTTAAAAATATTTAAACGTCTTTAAAAATAGTTTTAAGGATTTTTAATACTTTTTTAAGGTTCAATTTATATTTTTAATAAGTTTTAAAAGCATTTTAAATTTTTTTAAGAATTTTTCAATAACTTTTAAAAATTTTCATTAAACTTTTTTATTTAATTTTTAAAATTCAATAATACGTTCAAAAAATTTTAAAAGTTCAAATAAATTACTTAAAAGTGCTTGAAAAGATTATTTAAATGCTTTGGAATGATTTAAAAAAATTTTAACACAAGATTTGAATTATTTTAATTAATTATCAATTTAAAAATATTTAAACGTCTTTAAAAAAAGTTTTAAGCATTTTTATTAATTTGTTAAGGTTTAATTTATAATTTTATTAAGTTTCAAAAGCTTTTCAAATTTTTTTAAACATTTTTTAATAAGTTTTGAAAAATTTTATTAAACTTTTTATATTTAATTTTTAAAATTTAATAATACTTTTAAAAAATTTTGAAAGTACAAATAATCTACTTAAAAGTGCTTAAAAAGATTATTTAAGTGCTTTGAAATGATTTAAAAAATTTTCAACACAAAGTATGAATTATTTTCAATAATTATCAATTTAAAAATTGTTAAACGTCTTTAAAAATAGTTTTAAGCATTTTTAATATTTTTTAAAGGTTTAATTTATATTTTTAATAAGTTTTAAAAGTTTTTTAGATTTTTTTAAAAAATTTTCAATAACTTTAAAAAAATTTTATTAAACTATTTATATTTAATTTTTAAAATTTAATAATTTGTTTAAAAAATTTTTAAAGTACAAATGAATTACTTAAAAGTGCTTGAAAAGATTATTTAAATGCTTTGGAATGATTTAAAAAATTTTTAACACAAGATTTGAATTATTTTTAATAATTATCAATTTAAAAATATTTAAAAGTCTTTAAAAAATGTTTTAAGCATTTTTATTAATTTTTTAAGGTTTAATTTTTGATTTTATTAAGTTTTAAAAGCTTTTCAAATTTTTTTAAACATTTTTTAAGAAGTTTTAAAAAATTTCATTAAACTTTTTATATTTAATTTTTAAAATTCAATTCTACGTTCAAAAAATTTTAAAAGTTTAAATTAATTACTTGAAAGTGCTTGAAAAGATTATTTAAATGCTTTGGAATGATTTAAAAAAATTTTAACACAAGATTTGAATTATTTTTAATAATTATCAATTTAAAAATATTTAAAAGTCTTTAAAAAATGTTTTAAGCATTTTTATTAATTTTTTAAGGTTTAATTTTTAATTTTATTAAGTTTTAAAAGCTTTTCAAATTTTTTTAAACATTTTTTAAGAAGTTTTAAAAAATTTCATTAAACTTTTTATATTTAATTTTTAAAATTCAATTCTACGTTCAAAAAATTGTAAATGTTTAATTAAATTACTTGAAAGTGCTTGAAAAGATTATTTAAATGCTTTGGAATGATTTAAAAAATTTTCAACGCAAAATTTTAATTATTTTCAATAATTATCAATTTAAAAATATTTAAACGTCTTTAAAAAAAGTTTAAAGCAATTTTAATATTTTTTAAGGTTTAATTTATATTTTCAATTAGTTTTAAAAGCTTTTCAAATTTTTTTAAAACTTTTTTAATAAGTGTTAAGAAATTTCATTAAACTTTTAATATTTAATTTTTAAAATTTAATAATACGTTTAAAAAATTTTAAAAGTACAAATAATTTACTTAAAAGTGCTTAAAAAGTTTATTTAAATGCTTTGAAATGATTTAAAAATTTTTAACACAAAATTTGAATTATTTTCAATAATTATCAATTTAAAAATTGTTAAACGTCTTTAAAAATAGTTTTAAGCATTTTTAATAATTTTTTAAGGTTTAATTTATAATTTTAATAAGTTTTAAAAGTTTTTTAGATTTTTTTAAAAAAATTTCAATAACTTTAAAAAAATTTTATTAAACTATTTATATTTAATTTTCAAAATTTAATATTTTGTTTAAAAAATTTTGAAAGTACAAATGAATTACTTAAAAGTGCTTGAAAAGATTAATTAAATGCTTTGGAATGATTTAAAAAATTTTTAACACAAGATTTGAATTATTTTTAATATTTATCAATTTAAAAATATTTAAACGTCTTTAAAAAATGTTTTAACCCTTCACTGCATACTGTTGTAAATTTACAACATACCGTTTTTTGATCATTTAAACATACTATCTTCTGTTAATTCATGTTATTGTATATTTACAACATAGCCCATAGGTATGTAGTACTGTTACTGATCAGTAGATAGCATGAAAATGCACTTTTCCTAAAATTATTTGAAAAAGTTTTGTCAGTTACATAACCTTGTTTGTTTTCATTTGTACATCAAGTTGTGAGTGGAATAAATTGTGAAATTGAAGTTTTAGCGCAAATTAAAAATAATACATTGCAAATATAAGGTAAGTTGATTATTTTGCAAAGATTTCAATAAAATATAATAATACATGCAGTTCTATTTTCATAAATAATTGTTTGTGGTTTTTTTACAACTTCATGCATATAAAATAACGACTTTGTAGATGAGTTGGAAAAATAAAAACAAAAATCAACCTTTGTCGGACAAAGAATTAGAAGACATTGTAAATAATTGGTCGATGTGGTCTGATAGCGAAGACGGATTTGATAATGATGATGATGATGATGATAATGATCCAAACTTTGAATCGGAGGACTCTGAAAAGTCGGATAATGAAATTGATGATAATAAAGCCGAGAAAGTTGACAATGTGTGTGCTAATTCGGTAGATCATATAATTGATCAGGTGGCTAGGGGGCCAAATGTCGACGAAATTGAAGGTGAAGAAGATGCTGATGAAATAAACGGGACTCTAAATATGCGTATCTCAGGTAACACAACCGCTTATACATAATTAGGAAATCGGTAATTTAGGTAATTTGCAGATGTGATTTGGAAAAAAAGAGTCTTATTTTGAACAACCAGCAACTAGAGTTTTTAGGCGACTGCACATATCCTCAACAAATTTTGGATTTGGAAAGTCCATACGAATTTTTTTCTAACTTTTTTACAGAAGATATCGTGGACAACATTGTAGAGCAAAGTAATTTATTTGCTTTACAAAAAAATGTGAATAAAGCTTTGAACCTCACAAATAATGAGGTAAAACAATTTTTAGGCATTATTTTATATATGTCTTTGGTTCATTTACCTAACACCAGGGAATATTGGTCTGACGATCTAGGCTTCGAAAAAATCAAAAATGTAATGTCGTTGAATCGGTATGAAAAAATTAGGCAGTTTTTGCATTTCAACGATAACGCTGCAGCTGTGCCAACTAATCATCCTAATTATGACAAACTTTATAAAATTAGACCTTTGGTAGATAGATTGAATGCTAATTTTAGCAAAAATATCCAATGGGAAAACTGTTTGTCAGTAGATGAACAAATTTGTTCTAGCAAAGCACGACATCACCTCAAACAATATAATATGCCAATGAAACCCCATAAATGGGGATTCAAGTTTTTTGTTCTATGTGGCGTATCAGGCTATGCATATAATTTGGAAATGTATACCGGACAAGAAAACGCGGAAAATAAAAGGCTTCCTGGTGAACCTGACCTTGGTGCTTCAGCTAACGTTGTTGTGCGTTTAGGAAGGATTATTCCAAGACACCAACACATTTGTCTCTATTTTGATAATCATTATACGTCGCTACCTCTCCTTATATGCCTCGCAAAAGAAGGAATATACCGGGTGTCCCAGAAGTCGCGCACCCCATTGTAGGGATTGAAAGAGAAAAATATTCTAAGACGAAAAGTCCTGAGCCATTTTTTAATCAGACGCATAGGTAATTAATTATTAATTAATGAAAGTGACCAATCAGGAGCGCGCGACAGAAGAATAAAAAGTGAGTGAGAAGGCGGTAAGAGACGCGAGAGTAAGACGCCAGAGCTACTGCCGAATTCTCGAGCAGTAGACAGAGAGTGGGGACGGACGGCCGTGGACGGCGGACGTGCGTGATGCTAGGTGAATGTGTGAGATCGTGTGAGTGTATCGGTAACAATGCACGTATGAATGTGAGTAAAGATATTTTTTTAATAATAGGCACAAGATTTAATGAATTCGACGGGAAAAACAGGAGAATTTACTAAATTAAATCAGCCATGACAGAATTTTGATTTTAAATAGTAGGAATAATTGTAGTAATTTTAAATTAAAAGCTCAGTAGCGGGGCTCAGGCAAAGGCACAGGGCAAAAGTTACTAAATTTTATTATTAATGGGAAATAATTGGAGTAATTTTTTATTGAAATATCAGAAGCAAGGCACTCGGCAGCGGTAACTGAATTTTTTTTTTTATTTGTAATAATTGAGGCAACTTTAAATTGAAAAATCAGTAGCAACGGTTCATTGGAGGCACTAGGTAGTCACTAGTCATGAATAAATTTTTTTTTAATCCAAAATAATTAAAGAAATTTCTAATTAAAAAATCAGTCGCAAGAGTCAGTGAGAGGTACTGGGCGACATGGATGATTTTATTTTTTTATTTAGAAAAATCAAAGTAGTTTTAAATTTAAAATTAAGAGTAAAGGTAAGTTAGAGATACTGAGTGGTCATGAATGAATTTTTAATTTTTATTTGAAACAATCAAATTAATTTTTGATTAAAAAATTAGCGGCTGGAGGCAATCAAAGGCACTAAGTGGCTATGACTGAGTTGTAAATTTCATTTGGAATAATTGAGGCAGTTTTAAATCAAAAAATTAGTAGCAAGAATTAGTGGGAGGTACTGGGTAGACATGAATGATTTTTTTTTTATTTAGATAAATCAAAGTATTTTCCAATTAAAAAATTAGTTGGGAGGGTGTGTTAGAGACACTGATTGGCTAGGAATGAATTTTTATTTTTACGTGGAATAATTTAAGTAATTTTTAGATAAAAAATAAGTAGTGAGGGTCAGTGAGAGGCTCTGGGCAGCTCTGAATGGAGTTTTATTTCTAATTAGAATAATTAAAGTAATTTTTATTTAAAAAATTAGTAGCGAGAGTCACTAAGAGGCACTGATTAGCTATCTCTGAAATTTCTTATTTTTTTACAATTATTTAAGTTAATTTTAAGGTTAATAATTAATGCTAAGCTTAGACAAACTATTGTAATGGTTTAATACAATCAAAAATTTATTTATTGAGAAATATCGACGATTTTTGAAAATAAAAATAGAACGATTAATATCAATATTTTTCACCGCAAGCGCTGATCAAATTCGATTATTTATTACTAATTATTTGTGAAATGAAAAGGAATTCGTCGAAATTTAATCGAGTAGATGCTCAAAATGTCGTCCGTCCACTTGAAGACAGAGTCGGCATCGCTTGAGTAGATTCTCTCGTACAGTTTCTAGCATTTCTGCCGTGACTGTCGTCCGAGCAGCATGAATTCGGGCCACGTTCTCCATTTGGTCCCGGGGCTCATCAAAGTAGACCATTTCCTTGAAATTTCCCCACCAAAAGTAGTCCAGTGGCGTCAAGTCAGGTGATCTTCGTTTCTTCCGAACCAACGTTGAGGGTAAATTCCGTTGAGAAAGTCTCGCACTGTACCAGCATAGTGACTCGGTGCTCCGTCATGCTGAAACCACGTTTGCTGCTCATTTACTTCACCTAGTAGTCCAGGAAGTTCATCGCGTAGGAATGTCAGGTATTGGGTGCTCTGTAATAAGGAGAATTGGTTTGTTGTAAGAAACTAGGAAATAGGTGTATGGGAGTGGTGAATTCAGTTAAGGAATATTTGAGGACGACGAGGACGACGTAACTTATTATGAAAAATCGAATGATTTCATTAAAACACAAAAATCACTCGCGTAAATAAGGCTCGATTTTTCAAAATGATAAAAGCTCTCAATTAATTGTTAAAAAGACTCAATTTAAATCCTCAACACATAAGAATTTTTACCGGTGTATTTAAATGTTTACTTACGTTCATTGTTTCGGGTAATTCGTAAAGAATGACGTGGTCACCGATGATTCCACCCCAAACATTAATTTTTCATTTATTCTGGAAATTACGGTTTACCGTCATGTGCGGATTTTCCTCTGCGTACCAATGACTATTGTGTTGATTGAAACACCCCTCCCGAGTGAAGAGTGATTTATCAGTCCACAATATTCCCAGTAAGAAATCTGGATCCGCGTCGTTGGAGTCAAGAATGAACTGACAGAAGTCCATTCGCAAGCGGTAATCTCCAGCTTCTAACTTCTGCACTTTCCTTCTGTGATAAGGATGGATCTTCTCAGTGCGAGTAATACGGTTTACCGTAGAGCGTGAAATGTGGATCCGACGTTCAACCCGTCTTGTACTCGTACTGGGATCCGCACGGATAGCAGCGAGAACGCGTTCTTCGTTGCGAACGTTCCGAACCTCTCGAGGTCGACCGACGCGCTCGACATTGTTCGGCATCAAATTGCTGGATTCGCGACAACGATGAAGAGCGCGGAGGATAACATTTTTATCTGGATAGCTGTCACGATTCGGAAACCTCTCACGATAAGCGCGTGCAGCTGCCACAGCATTACGATTACACTCGCCATAAAGAATAATCATCTCGGTAAAATCAGCAGCAGTATAAACCATGATGACGAAGTTCGCTAAGAGAAAATTCAGAAACGACTGACAACGGAAAATAGTTGGCCAAGAGACGGGAAGAAAACAAATGAAATCGGAAAACAAATCGAATCGCGAGACACATAGAGAAAAAAACAACGATGAACAAAACAAGAGACTCGGAATAATAGCAACAATTAGAATAAGGAAAAGTTAATAAACAAGGAGAACGAGCGATAAAAATACAGAAGTTTTTTGAGTAAAATAAATTAGCAAACGACACTGTTAACCCGTCTGAAAACGTCGGTTCTTTATTTAAGTAATTACAACTTTATTTAAGTAATTATAATTATTGTTGTTAATATTATAATTATTATTTTTTTAATTTACCAAAATGAATTAGCCGCCGACACTGTGTGACTCCGTCCGAGTTAATCGTTTTTTTATTTTTATAATAATACTTTTTATTTTAGTAATTAACCGGAATAAATCAGCTACCCAGTGCCTTTGCTTGACCACCGCAACTGGTTTCAAATTACAAATTACTCAAATAATTTAAAATAAATAAAAAATTCGTGTACCTAACGTCCAATGCCATTAAGTGCTTCTCGTTACAAATTTTTTAAATAAAAATTACTGTAATAATTCTAAATAAAACTTAAAATTCAGTCATAGATGCCCAGTGTGTCTTACTGACCCTCACTACGTTTTTTTTTATTAATTAAAATTTGCTCGTACAATTCCAAAAGAAAGTAAACATTCTTAGCCTCCCAGTGTCTCTACTTGACCCTCGCTACTTATTTTTCAATTGAAAATTACTCTAATAATTATTGATAATAAAAATGAAAAATTTATTCCTAGCCAACCAGTGCCTTTTACTCACGCTCGCTACTTGATTTTCAACTGATAAATTACTTTAATTATTCAAAATAAAAATAAAAATTCATACATAATCGCTCAGGACTTTTAACTGACCTTCGCTACTTATTTTTCAATGAGAAATTACTTTAATTATTCCAAATTAAAATAAAAATTCATAAATAGTCCGACAGTGCCTCTCACTGACCCTCACTACTTATTTTTTATCTAAAAATTACTTAAATTATTCCACGTAAAAATAAAAATTCATTCTTAGCCAATCAGTGTCTCTAACACACCCTCCCAACTAATTTTTTAATTGAAAAATATTTTGATTTATCTAAATAAAAAAAAAAAATTATTCATGTCTACCCAGTACCTCCCACTAATTCTTGCTACTAATTTTTTGATTTAAAACTGCTTCAATTATTCCAAATGAAATTTACAACTCAGTCATAGTCACTTAGTGCCTTTGATTGCCTCCAGCCGCTAATTTTTTAATCAAAAATTTATTTGAAGAAATCTTGTGCCTATTATTAAAAAAATATCCTTACTCACATTCATACGTGCATTGTTACCGATACACTCACACTAGTACACGATCTCACACATTCACCTAGCATCACGTACGTCCGCCGTCCACGGCCGTCCGTCCCCACTCTTTGTCTACTGCTCGAGAAGTCAGCAGTAGCTCTGGCGTCTCACTCTCGCGTCTCTTACCGCCTTCTCACTCACTTTTTATTCTTCTGTCGCGCGCTCCTGATTGGTCACTTTCATTAATTAATAATTAATTACCTATGCGTCTGATTAAAAAATGGCTCAGGACTTTTCGTCTTAGAATATTTTTCTCTTTCGATCCCTACAATGGGGTGCGCGACTTCTGGGAGACCCGGTATAGTTTAGGGACAGTACGGCGTAATAGAATTCCGAATTGTTTGCTACCGGACGAAAAAGAAATGAAAAAAAAAGAGAGAGGAATATCAGTTGAGATGATGGCATCCTGTGCTGGTGTCGACATATCCTCTGTTGTGTGGAAGGATAATAAGTTGGTAACTTTATTATCCACATTTGCAGGCGAAAAACCTATAGCTTCGACTGAAAGATACGATAGGAAACAGAAAAAAAAATTGAAATTAAATGTCCTTTTATAATAAAAGAATACAACCGCCACATGGGTGGTGTAGATCTTTTAGACTGCAACCTCGGTCGCGTAAAAATACTGCAACGTAGTAAAAAATGATATTTTAGAATCTTTTACCATTTACTAGATGTCACAGTGGCAAATGGTTGGATCTTATATAAAAGAGTTCTTCAAGCAAAAAGGTGGTCTTCAAAACGATTGCTTGACTCAAGCTAAATTCAGAACTAAGTTAGCAGAAGCATTATGCGCTTTTGGAAATAGAACTGGACTGAAACGTGGTCGTCTTTCCCACTTGGATGTTGAGACCAAACTTCAAGAAAAAAAGAAACGAGGACCTACACAACCAGTTCCTGTGAAAGAAGTGAGGACAGATGCTTATGGACATTGGCCTATTTGGGCAGATAAGCAAACCAGATGCAAATTTTCGAAATGTAGTGGGTATGCACAAACTATGTGCGAAAAATGCGGTGTGGCATTGTGCTATAGTAGGAAAAAAAATTGTTTCAAAAATTTTCATTTATGATTTTTTCTTCACTATCTGTATGATGTTGTAAATTTACAACATTAACTTTTTTGTAAATATAAACAAAAAAAATTAAGATACATTTTTTTAAACATTTTTCCTATCTTAGATAATGTAATTAAAGCCATGAAAATTAATTTCACAAAAAATAAAAAAATCATGCAGTGAAGGGTTAAGCATTTTTATTAATTTTTTAAGGTTTAATTTTTAATTTTATTAAGATTTAAAAGCTTTTCAAATTTTTTTAAACATTTTTTAAAAAGGTTTAAAAAATTTTATTAAACTTTTTATATTTAATTTTTAAAATTTAATCCTACGTTCAAAAAATTTTAAAAGTTCAATTAAATCACTTAAAAGTGCTTGAAAAGATTATTTAAATGCTTTGGAATGATTTAAAAAATTTTCAACACAAAATTTGAATTATTTTCAATAATTATCAATTTAAAAATATTTAAACGTCT
Organism: Lagria hirta; assembly: GCA_947359425.1. Lineage (NCBI taxonomy): Eukaryota > Metazoa > Arthropoda > Insecta > Coleoptera > Tenebrionidae > Lagria > Lagria hirta. Next base: position 29,003,282 of record OX375794.1, on the reverse strand, counting down.
TTCAAAATAGTTTTAAGGTTTTTTAATACTTTTTTAAGGTTTAATTTATATTTTTAATAAGTTTTAAAAGCATTTCATATTTTTTTAAGAATTTTTCAATAACTTTTAAAAATTTTCATTAAACTTTTTTATTTAATTTTTAAAATTTGATAATACGTTCAAAAAATTTTAAAAGTTTAAATAAATTGTTTAAAAGTGCTTGAAAAGATTATTTAAATGCTTTGGAATGATTTAAAAAAATTTTAACACAAGATTTGAATTATTTTTAATAATTATCAATTTAAAAATATTTAAACGTCTTTCAAAATAGTTTTAAGGTTTTTTAATACTTTTTTAAGGTTTAATTTATATTTTTAATAAGTTTTAAAAGCATTTCATATTTTTTTAAGAATTTTTCAATAACTTTTAAAAATTTTCATTAAACTTTTTTATTTAATTTTTAAAATTTGATAATACGTTCAAAAAATTTTAAAAGTACAAATGAATTACTTAAAAGTGCTTGAAAAGATTATTTAAATGCTTTGGAATGATTTAAAAAATTTTTAACACAAGATTTGAATTATTTTTAATAATTATCAATTTAAAAATATTTAAACGTCTTTAAAAAAAGTTTTAAGCAATTTTAATAATTTTTAAAGGTTTAATTTATATTTTTAATTAGTTTTAAAAGCTTTTCAAATTTTTTTAAAAATTTTTAAATAAGTGTTAAGAAATTTCATTAAAGTTTTAATATTTAATTTTTAAAATTTAATATTACGTTTAAAAAATTTTAAGAGTACAAATGAATTACTTAAAAGTGCTTGAAAAGATTATTTAAATCCTTTAGAATGAATTAAAAAATTTTTAACACAAGATTTGAATTATTTTTAATAATTATCAATTTAAAAATTGTTAAACGTAAGAGTTTTAAGCATTTTTAATAATTTTTTAAGGTTTAATTTATAATTTTAATAAGTTTTAAAAGCTTTTTAGATTTTTTTAAAAAATTTTTAATAACTTTAAAAAAATTTTATTAAACTATTTATATTTAATTTTTAAAATTTAATAATTTGTTTAAAAAATTTCAAAAGTACAAATGAACTACTTAAAATTGCTTGAAAAGATTATTTAAATGCTTTAGAATGATTTAAAAAATTTTTAACACAAGATTTGAATTATTTTTAATAATTATCAATTTAAAAATATTTAAACGTCTTTAAAAAAAGTTTTAAGCATGTTTATTAATTTTTTAAGGTTTAATTTATAATTTTATCAAGTTTCAAAAGCTTTTAAAATTTTTTTAAACATTTTTTAAGAAATTTTAAAAAATATCATTAAACTTTTTATATTTAATTTTTAAAATTCAATAATTCTACGTTCAAAAAATTTTAAAAGTTCAATTAAATTACTTAAAAGTGCTTGAAAAGATTATTTAAATGCTTTGGAATGATTTAAAAAATTTTTAACACAAGATTTGAATTATTTTTAACAATTATCAATTTAAAAATATTTAAACGTCTTTAAAAAAAGTTTCAAGCAATTTTAAAAATTTTTTAAGGTTTAATTTATATTTAATTAGTTTTAAAAGCTTTTCAAATTTTTTTTTAAATTTTTTAATAAGTGTTTAGAAATTTCATTAAACTTTTAATATTTAATTTTTAAAATTTAATAATACGTTTAAAAAATTTTAGAAGTACAAATGAGTTACTTAAAAGTGCTTGAAAAGATTAGTTAAATGCTTTGGAATGATTTAAAAAAATTTTAACACAAGATTTGAATTAATTTTGATAATTATCAATTTAAAATTATTTAAACGTCTTTAAAAAAAGTTTTAAGCATTTTTATTAATTTGTTAATGTTTAATTTATAATTTTATTAAGTTTTAAAAGCTTTTCAAATTTTTTTAAACATTTTTTAATAAGTTTAGAAATATTTCATTAAACTTATCATATTTAATTTTTAAAATTTAATAATACGTTAAAAAAATTTTGAAAGTACAAATAATGTACTTAAAAGTGCTTAAAAAGATTATTTAAATGCTTTGAAATGATTTAAAAAATTTTCAACACAAAATTTGAATTATTTTCAATAATTATCAATTTAAAAATTGTTAAACGTCTTTAAAAATAGTTTTAAGCATTTTTAATAATTTTTTAAGGTTTAATTTATATTTTTAATAAGTTTTAAAAGTTTTTTAGATTTTTTTAAAAAATTTTTAATAAGTGTTGAGAAATTTCATTAAAGTTTTAATATTTAATTTTTAAAATTTAATAATGTGGGAGATAGGCAGGATTTTGATGATATAATTAATAAGGGAGTTGTATGAAATATATTCGGCGTTTATTGACTTATTATATTTCATTAAAAAACATTTTACGATGCGTACGCTTCTGATGATTTGTGACGACTGTTGTTTGCATCGGCGCGAATACGTGTACGGCGGATCGTCACGAGATGGTGTGAGTATTACTATCTCCAACACTCTCCCTTAATACGAGCACGTACGCTGTATTAATCCGTCTCACTAACTCCCAGTGCTTTGGTGATATCGGCGTATCTCTCTCTAGTAAGTGGCTTCGTCAAAATGTCGGCGATCATCTCATCTGTCGGTATGTGTGCCAGTTTGATCGTCTGGCTCCGGACTGCTTCTCTGACAAAGTTGAACTTGATCCTGACGTGCTTGGTCCGGTCGTGGAACTGTGAAGCCGTTGTTAGTTTAATTGCGTTCTGATTATCGCAATAATTTTGTCCCTCTGAGAATTGTGGGATTCCCAACTCGTAGATGAGTCCTCTCAAATACATTGACTCTTTAGTGGCTTCTGTAAGGGCCTGATACTCCGCCTCCGTCGTTGACAATGCCACTGTTTTCTGTTTTCTGGATTTCCAGCTTATTGCGGCTCCTCCCAGGATGAATGCGTACCCTGTGTACGACTTTGAATCTGTGAGGTCATTTCCCCAGTCGGCGTCGGTATATCCGACGATTTTACCAATTGGTTGTTGGTATACAAGACCCAATTTTGACGTTCCTTTTAGGTATCCAAGTACCCTCTTTGCAGCTCCCCAATGCTCTTCATTTGGTTGCTCGTTGAACTGGCTCAGCACGCTTACACTGTGCGCAATGTCTGGTCTCGTTGCTACTGATAAATACATGAGCGATCCGACTAGCTCTCGGTACTGCGGATTCGTCGTCTGCTTTTTGGCGTCTTTTCCGGCTCTCAACTTCGATGTTGGGCTCGCCGGTGTGCTCTGTGGATTGCAGCTCACCATGTTGAATTTCTTTAGTAGATCCTCGACGTACTTTCCTTGACTCAAGCTTACTTTGCATGTCTCTTGCTTGATTTCAATTCCTAGGCAGTATTTAGCTTCTCCGAGGTCTTTGACTCCGAACTCTTTATTGAGACTTTGTTTCAGATCAGTGATCCATTTTTCGTCGTTTGACGTGGCTAGAATGTCGTCTACATAGACGGCGACTAATATTATTTTTCTATCTTGTCTGCATTGGAACAGACATGGATCTGATATTGTTGGCTCCAATCCCAATTTTTGAAGTGCGGTTTTCAAGCGCTCGTACCACTTCTTACCAGATTGTTTTAGTTTATATATTGCTTTGCGCAATCTGCAAACTTGATTACCTTCTACGAAGCTCTTAAGCATCTTCGTTGCCATTGGGAGTAGAAGTGAATCTCTTCTCTCGTTTCGTACAATATACTCCAGAGTCTCTTCCAACGTCGTCGGAGCTTCCATGTATAGCTCCTCGTTGATTACTCCGTGTAAGTACGCTGTTATTACGTCCATTTGATGCAATTTTGTTCCCATCTCGGTTGATAATGCTGCAAGTAGTCTGATAGTGACCAGTCTCGCCACTAGAACAAACGTTTCGTCAAAGTCGAATCCAGGTCTTTGTGTAAAGCCCCTGGCTACTATTGGCGCCTTTCTGCACGTGATTTCTCCTTCTGCGTTTGTTTTGTTTTTTAGGATTACTTTAGAGCCGATAACTCTTCCTCGCTCTGGTCGTTTTATGAGCTCCCAAGTTCCATGTTGCAGGTGTGAACGTATTTCTCCAGCGATTGCACGCTTCCATTCGTGTGCTTGTTCGCCTTTCGTCGCTTCTTCTAGCTCAATATCCGCCATGTGAGCCATTTTCTCGATAAGTTTGACCTCCATTGGTTCATCGTCGTCTTCCAGATCTTCAACGTCGTCCGTCGATGTTTTGGCTCCACTTGTACCTACTTCTTTGCGTGCTCGCTTGTCGATTTGCACTAGTGATGTATCGAGCGGTTCTTTTTCGCCTCGATTTTCCTCGCTTGCCTGGTAAAACACGTCGTTGGGTCCGGCAGCTTCTTCTTGCTCCATTGGTTCATCCACATCTTCTTCGTGGCTGGATGCATTGCCTGATGCAACACTCGACAAGCTTACGTATCGGTATAGCTTTTTCGGTCTTCTGGGTTTCCCTGACATTTGTTTTGCTGGTCTTCCCGGTGCACGTTTCGGTGGTCTCTTCTCGGGCTCTGTGTGGGCTTTCTCATTTCTGGTTTCTCTCCCTGGATCAGGAGCGTCTTCCTCTGGGTGCATATAGTCGTGATCCATCTGTGCGACGTTTTGTGATCTTAATATCGGTTCTTCAATAATTGATACGTCCCTGGTATATTCAATTCTTCCAGTATCACTTCGTTGTATTTTATAGGCTTTTGCGGTTTCTGAATATCCGACGAGCTTACCCTCAACAGATTTTTTGTCGAGTTTTCCTCGACCTGGACCTTTCTTGAGTACAAATGCTTTTGCACCAAATATACGCAGATGTCTCAAATCTGGCTTATTTCCATGCCATAACTCATATGGAGTTTTTCCTTCGTGGCTTCTGCTAGGACATCGGTTTCTCAGGTAGTTCGCAGTGTTTACTGCCTCTGCCCAGTACATCTCTGGAAGTCCTGACTGAATTAACAAACATCTGGCCATGTTGACGATTGTTCTGTTCATACGCTCGGCTACGCCATTTTGTTGTGGCGTGTATGGCACTGTGAGTTGCTTCTGTATACCTTCACGTTGCAAATATTCGACGAATTGCTTGTTGCAAAATTCTCGGCCGTTGTCTGATTGCAAAGCTTTAATTTTCATGCCTGTTTGATTCTCGGCGAAGCTTTTATATGATTTAAATGCTTCAAATACCGCGTCCTTGCTCTTCAGGAAGTGTATCACACACCAGCCACTGTAATCGTTGATGAAGGTTACGAAGTATCGGTTGCCTCCTTCTGACCTCGTTCTCGATGGTTGGCACAAATCAGTGTGTATGATCTCGAGCAGCTTTTTGCTCTTTTCTGTCCTGGGTTTGAAAGGTTTTGTCGTCAACTTGCCTCGTTGACAGATCTCACACGGCTGTCCGCCTCCTCTTATCGGCTTTAAACCAGTCGCGCGACCGTTCGACAAATCCACTACGGCGTCCATGTGCAAATGGCCAAGTCTAACATGCCATAGGCTTGCTTCCGACGTGTACGACTCTTTCGTCGTTGTGTTGGCCTGCTCTCCAGCTTCTCTTAGGTAGTACAGATCTCCAACCCGATCTGCAATCATCTCGACGTTGCCTTCTAGATCTCTGATCACGGCTCCGTTTTTCCTAAATAAGACCTCTCGGTCGTTTTGGGTGATTTTTGACACAGAAAGTAAATTAGTTTTAAGGTATTTTACTTATAATGCATTATTAATTTTTACTTCTACATTACCATCTTTTGCCGTTGCTGTTAGGTACGCCGTTCCTTTTGCCTTTGCTGTCGTCGAGGCGGTGTTTGCCATGTTCAGCGTTGCTGTACACTGTTGAAGATCTTCCATCATCTCCTCGTTCGCGCACATGCGCGTCGTGCAGCCGCTGTCTAAACACCATCTTGATGTGGGTGTCATATTGTTGACCTCTTCTGTCCTTGCGACTTCAATGTACAAATTTTCAAAATTTGCGCTGACGTTTTTCGACGTGGTTTTTGGACGTTGTGAGCATTTTGATGCCCAATGTTCAAGGCTACCGCATATATAACATGGGTACCTCTTTTTCTGTTTCGGGTTATTACGACGTTGATTGTTGCTTTGTCGATTTCCAGCGTAAAGAGCGTTGTTATCAACCGCTGTATCGACGGCGCGTCGAGTTTTATTTTCGTCCATAATTTTTCCAATGAGCACTTCTGTATTCGGTAGGTCATCCTTGGACTTCATGGCACACCTGAAGTTTTTGTAGCTTGGCGGTAGACCTTTGAGTATTAACACGACCAGCATGTCGTTGGGAATATCAATCTTCATCCCCGCCAATTGCTCTACAGCACTTGAAAATTTGTCTAAGCGTCCTCTAAAATCGTCGTCTTCGTCTATATTGAATGACGTAATGTCTGTGAGTAATTCAATCTTTCGCACTGGACCTTTTCAGGCAGGAATCGACTGTAGCTTCTCCCAGGCTTCCTTCGACGTGGTGCAATTTAAAATGCTTCTCAGCTCAGCTTCGCCCACCGACAAGATAATTTCTGCTAAAGCTTTTTCGTCGTTTTCTTTCCACTTGTTTAGCGCGATTGTGGCCGCAGCACGATCACCAGATCCAGTATCTGGTGTCGGGATGTTACTACTGATGTAGCCCCACTTGTCATGTCTTAACAACACGGCCTTCATTCGGATTCGCCATACTTCGTAGTTTGCGCTATTTAGCAACTCGATTCTCAATGATCTATCTTTCAGCGTTTATTTTTGGGGTTAGGTTTTGCCACGCGGTTGAAAATTATTTTTCGTTTTTGGCTTTCACTCACTTAACTCTTTCTTTTATTTTATATCATTAAATTTATCTATTCGTACACTGGGCCCATAACCTGTGGCAGGATTTTGATGATATAATTAATAAGAGAGTTGTATGAAATATATTCGGCGTTTATTGACTTATTATATTTTATTAAAAAACATTTTACGATGCGTACGCTTCTGATGAATTGTGACGCCTGTTGTTTGCATCGGCGCGAATACATGTACGGCGGATCGTCACGAGATGGTGTGAGTATTACTATCTCCAACAAATAATACGTTTAAGAAATTTTGAAAGTACGAATGAATTACTTAAAAGTGCTTGGAAAGATTATTTAAATCCTTTAGAATGATTAAAAAAATTTTCAACACAGAATTTGAATTATTTTTAATAATTATTAATTTAAAAATATTTAAACGTCTTTAAATATAGTTTTAAGGATTTTTAATACTTTTTTAAGGTTTAATTTATATTTTTAATAAGTTTTAAAAGCATTTTAAATTTTTTTAAGAATTTTTTAATAACTTTTAAAAAATTTTCATTAAACTTTTTTATTTAATGTTTAAAATTCAATAATACGTTCAAAAAATTTTAAAAGTTCAAATAAATTACTTAAAAGTGCTTGAAAAGATTATTTAAATGCTTTGAAATAATTTAAAAAAATTTTAACACAAGATTTGAATTATTTTTAATATTTAAAAATATTTAAACGTCTTTAAAAAAAGTTTCAAGCAATTTTAATAATTTTTAAATGTTTAATTTATAATTTTAAAAGTTTTAAAAGCTTTTTAGATTTTTTTAAGAAATTTTCAATAACTTTAAAAAAATTTTATTAAACTATTTATATTTAATTTTTAAAATTTAATAATACGTTCAAAAAATTTTAAAACTTTAAATAAATTACTTAAAAGTGCTTGAAAAGATTATCTAAATGCTTTAAAATGATTTAAAAAATTTTTAACACAAAATTTGAATTATTATCAATAATTATCAATTTAAAAATATTTAAACGTGTTTAAAAAAAGTTTCAAGCAATTTTAATAATTTTTTAAGGTTTAATTTATATTTTTAATTAGTTTTAAAAGCTTTTCAAATTTTTTTAAAAATTTTTTAATAAGTGTTAAGAAATTTCATTAAACTTTTAATATTTAATTTTTAAAATTTAATAATACGTTTAAAAAATTTTAAAAGTACAAATAATGTACTTAAAAGTGCTTAAAAAGTTTATTTAAATGCTTTGAAATGATTTAAGAAATTTTCAACACAAAATTTGAATTATTTTCAATAATTATCAATTTAAAAATTGTTAAACGTCTTTAAAAATAGTTTTAAGCATTTTTAATAATTTTTTAAGGTTTAATTTATAATTTTAATACGTTTTAAAAATTTTTTAGATTTTTTTAAAAAATTTTCAATAACTTTAAAAAAATTTTATTAAACTATTTATATTTAATTTTTAAAATTTAATAGTTTGTTTAAAAAGTTTTAAAAGAGCAAATGAATTACTTAAAAGTGCTTGAAAAGATTATTTTAATGCTTTGGAATGATTTAAAAAACTTTTAACACAAGATTTGAATTATTTTTAATAATTATCAATTTAACATTATTTAACCGTCTTTAAAAAAAGTTTTAAGCATTTTTATTAATTTTTTAAGGTTTATTTTATAATTTTATTAAGTTTTAAAAGCTTTTCAAATTTTTTTAAACATTTTTTAAGAAGTTTTAAAAAATTTCATTAAAGTTTTTATTTTTAATTTTTAAAATTCAGTTCTACGTTCAAAAAATTTTAAAAGTTCAAATAAATCACTTAAAAGTGCTTGAAAAGATTATTTAAATGCTTTGGAATGATTTAAAAAATTTTCAACACAAAATTTGAATTATTTTCAATAATTATCAATTTAAAAACATTTAAACGTCTTTAAAAATAGTTTTAAGGATTTTTAATACTTTTTTAAGGTTTAATTTATATTTTTAATAAGTTTTAAAAGTATTTTATATTTTTTTAAGAATTTTTCAATAACTTTTAAAAATTTTCATTAAACTTTTTTATTTAATTTTTAAAATTCAATAATACGTTTAAAAAATTTTAAAAGTTCAAATAAATTACTTAAAAGTGCTTGAAAAGATTATTTAAATGCTTTGAAATGATTTAAAAATTTTTTAACACAAGATTTGAATTATTTTTAATAATTATCAATTTAAAAATATTTAAACGTCTTTAAAAAAAGTTTCAAGCAATTTTAATACTTTTTAAATGTTTAATTTATAATTTTAATAAGTTTTAAAAACTTTTTAGATTTTTTTAAGAAATTTTCAATAACTTTAAAAAAATTTTATTAAACTATTTATATTTAATTTTTAAAATTTAATAATTCGTTTAAAAAATTTTAAAAGTACAAATGAATTACTTAAAAGTGCTTGAAAAGATTATTTAAATGCTTTGAAAGATGAGAAATAGGCAGAGAGTGCGTTTAAGACTACTAGCGTAGACCACACGGATCCGATTAAAATGACTGAAGAGCATATTGTTTTTTTTGTCGAAGACAAGATGGTAGAAAGAATAAGAAGGAACATTAATATCCTAGGAAAATTTCCGGAAGCAGAAAAATGCAAAGAACTCATTCAGTCAAAGATTTAGGCGTAATATTTGACGACAAACTGACGTATGATTTACATTGTCAATCGGTGGTAAACGCCTCTTACAAAATGTTGGGTTTTATAATACGCAGTTGCAAAGAGTTCAAAGAAGTTGGAACCTTCAAACTTCTATTTACATCGTTAGTGAGGTCTAAATTGGAGTATGCAGCTATAATTTGGAGGCCATATTATAAAACGCATATTGATACCATTGAGCGTATTCAAAGACGTTTTCTCAAGTTTTTGTTTTTTAAAACAAATGGTGTTTATCCAATGATTGGTTATCCTCATCAGACTCTATTGGATTTATTTCAGTGTGTGAATATAGAGGATAGAATAAACGTCGCTTCACTTAAATTTTTTCATAAAATAGTTTGCAATTTTATTGACTGCACAGATATTTTATATATGTTTAGTTTTCATTGTTCTAGATTGTTTGCTCAAAACCAGACAATTTTGTGGCTTGCGGTGCCTAGAACAAACGTTCTAATAGCATCTCCATTCTATAGAATTTCGACAGCAGTTAATAAGATTGCTGGACATTGTGATGTATTTACAGACTCTTTTAAGTCATTTGTTGCTTTGGTAGCGACTATAGATCATCAATTGACCCACGTATAATGCGGCACTTATATTTTGCTTTATTTAATTTTCTTCTCTCTTCTCTGTAATTTTGGTGATATGCATTCTATAATTGGGATTGTTCCCGTTGAATTCAGCTAAGGGGTTTAAGTGGGTATGCCGAAAGTTTTCCGATGCGAGTCCCACACTATTTCAGTTTCTCATCAATGTTGATTTGCCTATAAAAGGTTTCCCCTTATAAAAAAAAAAAAATCTTTGTCATCCAATTCTCTATATTCTGTAGAATGCCGTTTATATTTGTACAAAGTTTATATTTGCTCCGAGCCATACCAACCACAGCAAGATCGTCTGCAAATCCAATCAGCCTTAAACCTGCCGATATTTCCATAGCCAACAGATCATTGTAAAGAATATTCCAAAGTTTTGGGCCTAGAACTGATCCCTGCCCTGTAGAACTCCATACGTCACCTGAAAAGCTGTGTTTTTTCAGCTTAGCAAGTATATATTTTGCAAATAGCTTTGCAAAATATTTATTAGACCAGCGTTGATGCCACGCTTTCTAACAGCATCTAGGATTTTATCCCACGGTGCTGAGTAGAAAATATTCTCTACATCAAGCGTTACCAGAGCGCTAATTTTGCAAATTAAAGAATTTTTTCTATTGCATCTTTGGTTGATTTTCTTTTTCTAAACCCGTACTGGTTTTCAGATAAAACAGCCTTTTCGTCTAATTCCTTTTGCTGTTATCCGGTTATTGCTTGTTCCACCAGTTTCCCCAGAGAGTTTAACAAGCAGATAGGTCTAATTTTCCTGTTTTCGTCATCTCATCCCTCTTTAGTTATCAGCACTTGTCTACCGACGTTATAATCTACAAAAGAAATATGCCTGCTTTGTACGTTCGGTTGATAACTTCTAAGATCAATCCCGGTTCTTGTGCCACAAGTGCCTTTACTGCTTCCACCGAAGCACCGTCAGGTCCAACAGCTTTTTTCATTTTTAACCGTTTTGCTGCTTTCTGTAGCTCGTTAAGGATGATTTCTTTAATCTTTTTTCTACACTTTGCCATATAATTTTCGGATTTATTAGAAACAATTTCCTTACTGCTTTCTCGTGTTCTTCTGCAGTAACCGGTCTTGCTCTTTTCAACTTACTAGTTGCTATTTTATAGCCTTTACCTCACAAATCTGTTTCAACATGATCTATTAGTTTAGCCCACGCGCTTTTTTTGCTTTCTTTCATCGATTTGTTAAGGGTTTTTTATATTCAAGATGGAGCCGATCTGCTTAGTCATAGTTTTGCTTTGCTCTGGTCCTTGTCACCTTTTATTTAACCGCGAGACAGACTTTGCGTTTATCTGCCTTTCCGCTGACCACCAATAGACCGGGCTCCACTTTTTAAAGCTTTTTTGTTTCAGTATATTTTGACGTGTGCTTTGTATTTCATATGTTAATTTTTTCGCCAAAACTACAGATTTTGTCTTCGCTTTTTTTCTGTATTTCTTTATGAATTGGTTCTCCAATTTATCTTGCTTTTCATATGATACTCCTTTAATTGCGCTCTGGTTTTTTATAGCATTTTTTTCTGTACAGTCCTGCTACTCTTTGCTATAATGTATTCGATATGTTAGTGATCGCTATGTGTTTCTTTGACTAGTACTTTTCAGTGACTGACGCACACTTTTCTAGTGCTAAACGTAACAGCTATTATTGAACAAGCATTTTTCCGCGAAGCAAAAAGATTGGCTTATCACCAATATCTGGAACTGAGACGTCATGTTGACAGATCCACTCTGAAACTCTCCTTTTTTATCCGTTTGATTTGAACCCTACAGTGTAGACTTAGCATTTATGTCTCTCCCTAATACTTCAGGTTTTTTTTAACACCTTATTGCTTGGCTTGGTGTTTCCAACTATTCTTTGAGTTTTTTCAGCGTCTTATTTGGAAAAAAGTAGATCGCTATAAGAGGCAATTTTGATTTTTCTATCCAAATCTCACCCCCTTGCTTTCGGCCTCGATAAGTAAATTTTGGTGATTCTAGATAGCAACGTTTTTGCTCCCTCATTTTTTGCTCGATTTCTGTAAGGCTCACTTATCAACAATACCTCGTACTTATCATTAGCCTTATCCGCTGCCAACAGATCTATTGCTGCATGACATCTGTTTGCGTTAGCTTGTAGTATTCGTAGTTCTTCTACGTATGTTTCGCTGTTTCCTTCAGTGGCTTTCCGATAGCCTTTACTTCCGATTTATTAGCAAAATAGGTACTTGCTAGGCTGAGAAAACAAAGCTTTCCAGGTGACGTGTGGAGTCCTACAGGGATCGGTTGTAGACCCGATACTTTGGAATAATCTCTTCAATGATCTGCTGGCAACAATGCTTTTCTGTGTGCTTTTTCCACACAGTTTAATCTTAAGTGCTTGCGCTCACGCTGGGGCCGTATACAGCATCTTACTGTCTACCACTGACGCAATTAGTTTTCTGGTCCGTTGCCCTGCTCTTCTCGTATTTGGCATTATGTTGGCAATAATCATCAAATGAGAACCGACAAGGAAATTTGCAGCTTAAGAGCAATAATAGCGCAACAAAATAAGCGCATCAAAAAACTGGAAGACCCGGTGAAAGCGCTTAAACACCAGACAATTTGTAAAAGGTGCAAAAGACAACAAGTGATGAACACCATTGCTAAGTCTTGCCAAACCTTTAAAGAATTTGAAGGTATTAAAGATGAGAAATGGGCAGAAAGTGCGTTTAAGATTACTAGCGTAGACCACACGGATCCGATTAAAATGACTGAAGAGCATGTTGTCTTTTTCGTCGTAGACTAGATGGTAGAAAGAATAAGAAGGAACATTAATATCCTAGGAAAACTTGGGAAAGCAAAAGAATGCAAAAGCACTACATGCCCTGCAGGAAATGTGGTTACATTACATGACGTACGCAGCTACGGAGTAGGCGAACAGACACAGTCCAAAGCAAAAATCTTAAAAATATTTTTGTATAACCGTAAAAGCATTAGCCTTAAAGACATGTTTGCGTTGATGCGTAAACATTTGAAAAAAAATTGCACTGGAAAATATACAGAGAGCATAACTGCACCATCAGGCATAAGCAGAGAAGTTTTTTAAAAAATGGTTGAAGCCATATTCTATGGAATGAACGCTGTGATAAAGATACACATGCTGCCTTCTGCGATAGAAAAAAGAAAGCCAGCCGAAAAAAGCGAGGCAATCTTTGTGCAAATAGAGAAGGAAACATACGCACAAACTGTAATGCGTATCAAAGAAAAACGCTCAAAAGAAAACGTAGGGGAAAGAACAGAAAGTGTCAGAAAGGCAGTGGAAAGAGATTTGCTTATCAACAATAAGAAGGGAGTATAGGGAAAAGAAACCCTACATAAAATCAAAGAGATGGCCCAGGAGAGAGAACTCCACCATTTGGGCGGAAAAGAAGAGAAAGTGGTCTTTATTAGAAACATCGATGGAGTAACCACAGAAGAAGAAATCATAGAAGCTTTAAACACCGTTAAAGACAGCTGTGTAAATGCGCAGGTTTTAACGCTTAAGCCAACATTTGGAGAAAACCAAAATGCGATCATTGCAATTCCAAAAGAAGAAACGGACCTGTTAACAGAGAAAAGAAAAATCAAAATAGGCCTTACCGAGTGTGAAGTCCAAGAAAAGATAAAAAAGTGCAAAGGTGTTTTAAGTGCTGAGAATATAACACGGCATAAGATTGCAAAGGGCCTGATTGCACAAATAGCTGCTATAAGTGCCGGCAAATAGACCATAATAAAAACGTGTGTAAAGCAGAGCAACGTCAATGCGCCTCACGCAAAAGATGGGGCACTTTGCAAGGATGAGAATATGTACAATATTTAAAGATGCGCTAAAAGAAGCGAAAAACGCATGCCGCCTGGAGAAGTAGGTGTTATAAAGGCTATTGGAAAGCCACTAGAAAAACAGCGGAACAGACGTAGAAGAACGACAAATACTACAAGCGAACGCAAACAGATGTCATGCAGCAATGGACTGGTTGGCAGCGGATAAGGCTAATGATAAATACGAGGTATTGTTGATCAGTGAGCCTAACTGAAATGGAGCAAAAAATAAGGGAGCAAAAACGTTGCTATCTGGAATTACCAAAATTTACTCATCGAGGTCAAAGGCAAGGGGGTAGGATTCGCCTGGATAGAAACGTCAAAAGTGCCTCTTATAGCGTTTTACTTTTTCCCGAATAAGACGTTGAAGGAAGTCGAAGAATAGTTGAAAACACTAAGCCAAGCGATAAGGTGTTCAAAAAAACTTGAGGTTTTAGGAAGAGACATAAATGCTAAGTCTACACTGTGGGGTTTAAATCGAACGGATAAAAAAGGAGAGCTAATTTCAGAGTGGATCTGTCAACATGACCTCTCAGTTTCAGATATTGGTGATAAGCTAACCTTTTTGCGGAAAAATGCTTGTTCAATAATAGCTGTTACGTTTAGCACTAGAAAATTGTGCGTCAGTCACTGGAAGGTACTAGACAAAGAAACACATAGCGATCACTAACATATCGAATACATAATAGCAAATAGTAGCAGGACTGTACAGCAAAAAGATGCTATACAAAACAAGAGCGCAATTAAAGAAGTATCATAAGAATGACAAGATGAATTGGAGAACAAATTTATGAAGAAATACAGAAAAAGAGCGAAGACAAAATCTGTAGTTTTGGCAAAAAATTAACATATGAAATACAAAGCACATGTCAAAATATACTAAAACAAAAATGCTTTAGAAAGTGGAGCCCGGTCTATTGGTCGTCACCTCGATCGGTTCTAGGCCCAATACTTTAGAATATTTTTTACAATGATCTGTTAGCTGTGGAAATACTGGCAGGTTTAAGGCTGATTGGATTTGCAGACGATATAGCTGTGGTTGGTATGGCTCGGAGCAAAGATAAATTTTGTACAAATATAAACGGCATACTACAGAATATAGAAAATTGAATGACAAAGGTCGGGCTAAAGCAGGCTAAGCTAAAAACAGAGGCTGTAATGCTGGTGGGTCAAAAAAGATACGGATATAATGAATTTAGGCTAGGAGAAGAAGTAATAGTGCCTAAAGAACAAATTAAGTATCTGAGAGTGTGGGCTTGACACAAAGAGGATTTTTAAATATCATTTAGAAAAAAGTGCGTCTGAAGCGGAAAAACTAGCCGGACTAACTGCCAACATACAGCCAAATGCGAGAAGAGCAGGGCAACGGACCAGACAGCTTATTGCGTCAGTGGTAAACAGTAAGATGCTGTATGCGGCCTCAGTGTGGGCGCAAGCACCAAAGATTAAACTGTATGCAAAAATTGTGAAAAAACACAAAAAAAAATATTGTTAAGAGTAATTTGTGCGTATAGAATGGTGTCAACAGAAGCTTTAGAAGTGCAGGCTGGAAAGTTCTCAATTGACTTGCAGGCTTTTAAACAGATGCAACACTGACAAAATTTTATAGACAGAAGAGAGAAGACTTGCGGTGTGGCAATCTAGATGGGATAGCTGTGATAAAGGTAGATGGACCAACAGATTGCTTTCTAAAATTAGAATATGGTCAGAAAAAAAACACGTCGAGCTAGAATACCGCATGATGCAGGCGCTTAGTGAACATGGCTGCTTTTCGACCTATTTATTTAAGATAGGAAAAGCTACCACTGATAAATGTTGATACTGTAATAGCACAGATGACGCAGAGTATACAATTTTTTATTGCAATAGTAAAGTAAAGTAAAGTAAAGTATATTCATGTCAAAGATTACAAGTGATCTATACACAAGTCAGAAGAAAAAATATACATAAAAAAACAGGAATAATACAATAAGTGTGTAAAAGTAACTAACATTAAATGAAGAAAAATCATAAATCAAAAACTTAATAACTAACAGCGCCATATACAAGCTTACAATAAAAAATGAATAAAATAAATAAAATACTAAAATTTAAATGAAGTTAGACGAAGGAAATTCCTCAATTGAATAAATCTGTGCTACAACAAAATATTCCTTAAGGTATTTAGAACATCTGCCTTAGATCGACGTCTCAAGTGACTGGGCAATTTATTATAAAATTTTATGCAGTAATAATGGGCAGAGTATCTATACCTGGAAATACGGAGATTAGTAATTTCTAATTCATTGCCTCTAGTATTATAGTGATGAAGCGAGCTTATCTGGTTATATGATGCTAAATCGTTAAGAATGTATTTGACACATTTCAAAATATAAATTGCCGGCAGTGTTAAAATACCCAGTTCTTTGAAGATGGCTCTGCAGTCTGCTCTGTAGTTGGCGCTAGCAACAATTCTAAGAGCCCGACGCTGAAGCTTGAAAGCTTTTAATAGTGAAGATGAGTGACCCCACGCTAATATACTAAACTGCAGATGACTCTGTATGAGTGCAAAATAAGCTACTTTTAATACCTGGGCAGATAAAGAATTAGATAAGTTTCGTAAAAGAAAGATATTTTTAGCTAGCTTTCTACATAATACTTCTCCATGTTTATCCCACAACAATTTTGAGTCAATGATGACTCCGAGAAAATTAGTATGTAGAAGAAAATTGCTAGTCTGTAGTTGTTTGAGAGTAAAAAGTAAGTTAACTGTTTTTTCTTTGTTTAGACAGAGCCTGTTAGCAAGAAACCATTTTTGCGACTGTTTAAAAAAATTAGAATTTGTCAACAAACTCTTAAGACAATCGGTTTC
This sequence comes from Lagria hirta, assembly GCA_947359425.1. Taxonomy (NCBI): domain Eukaryota; kingdom Metazoa; phylum Arthropoda; class Insecta; order Coleoptera; family Tenebrionidae; genus Lagria; species Lagria hirta. Next base: position 28,986,590 of record OX375794.1, on the reverse strand, counting down.
GTCGTAGTTTTTTCCAATGGTGGTGTCATCAGCATACAGGATAGTGTCACAGTTTGTTAAGTAGGTAGGCAAATCATTAATATAAAGTATAAATAAAATTGGGTCTAGAATTGACCCCTGCGGCACGCCCCGTGAAACAGTACTATAAGCTGATGACACTCCATTTAGGCGCACACATTGCTTACGGTTCGTAAGGAAAGAAAGTATTAATCTGCAGCTTGATGGAGAAAAATTGTAGAAGTAAAGCTTGCGTAGTAGTATATCGTGAGACACGCAATCAAACGCTTTTGAAAGGTCAAGAAAGTGCGTTATATAAAAGCATCTATTTTTGAAGCTGTTAGTTATATTACTTAAAAGTTCAAGCAGCGCATCTTCTGTTGAAAGCCCCTTGGTAAAACTAAACTGTTTAGAAGATAATAATCGATTAGCCGTGAGATGTTTAGATATTTGTTGCAATATGATATTTTCAAAAATTTTAGAGATTACAGGAAGTAGGGAAATGGGGCGATAATTGTTAGCATCAGCCGTTGAACCTTTTTTGTGTATAGGCAGAACTTGCGCTATCTTTAAAGACTGAGGTAATATATGTTCTCTAATGCATAGGTTAATCAGTTTCGTCAACGGAGGGATTAGACAGTTTTTAGCAAGCTTTATTATACAGCTACTTAAACCGTAAAAATCCTTGCATTTAGAGTTATTTAACTTATTGACTGCATCGCGAACCATAATTTGAGATACTTCCTCCAAATTAAATTGGCTGGAATTTACTGGGCAATGAAGCATGATTTTAAAAGAATCTAGTTTAGACTAAGGCAATGAATTTATTATGTCTTCAGCAGCGTTAACAAAAAAATTGTTAAAGTGATCAGGTGAGATATTACAAGTGTTTTGAGTAGCCTTTGGCCTATTACGGTTAATAAGTTGCCACAATGCTTTGCTACTGTTCGCATTGTCCTTGATATAACGATCGTTAGCAGATATTCTAGCCAACCTTAACGCATTATTATATTTTTTCTTAAATCCACTAGCCATAATTTTAACGTTTGGTGTATTATATAATTTGTACGCTTCATTCACCAGCTTAAAAGTTTTACGCATTTGCTTCAACTCATTAGTGAACCATAGTAAGTTGCTAGAAGTGCTAGCTTTGCAGTGTATCTTCTTCAGAGGGAATGCAAGATTGAAATAGTCAACAATAGTGAACAAAAACATATGCGTCTTGTATTCTGCTCCATCCGAATTACTGATAAAAGACCAATCAGTGTTATTCAAAAATTGAAAAAATTATAATTTTCCAACTTTTGTTAGGGATCTTACAGTTCTCGTGACTATACTGTTGTTATAGCTAAGTAGATGGAAGTTGATATTTACCAAAACACCAACGTGATCAGATAGATGTGTATGTGCAGGTCGAACTGTAATTAGTTGGCTGTCAAAGTTGACAAATACGTTATCTAAGGTACTATTCCCACGTGTAGGAAAAAATACCGTTGGTTTGAGACCATACCCCGATAATAATTCACATAGTTTGGTAGCATTTGCATCCACTGCATTGAAATGAACATTAAAATCGCCAATGAAGACAATGTTTTTACATCTCCAATTAATTTTGCACAAGAAGTTTATTATTGTACTCAAAAAGGTTTTAAAGTTACCTTTGGGCGACCGGTAAACCGAACATAATACAAGATTGAATTTTTCTAGAAACACTCCCGCCATTTCACAGTCTATTTCAGATGACAGAGTTTTACATATTAATAACTTTTTAAATGACACTGAGTTGCATAGAAAGTTTACCACACCACCATGAATGTGTACGGATCGTGCAAAAAAAGAACCATTAACCAATCGATCTAACACCGTTGATTCAATTCAATTTCGCTAAGATGAAGCCAGTGCTCTACCGAGGAAACTTCACTTAGACTGTGGTTGTACAAAGCAGCTTCAAGCAGATTAACTTTTGATCGGAGACACTGAATATTTAAAAACAGTAAAGAAAAAGTATCTTTGTTACCTTGTAAGTCCTTTAATTGCTATTCCTGATACTGAATCCTATTTCGAGAGATTTCAACATGTCTTTTATATACTTCACAGCCATAATCGAAGCAATGGTGATTTTCATCCAACTTCAGATTTCGCTCACAACTTATTTTTGAACAATTTAGGCACTTTGGATTTTCAGAACATGTTTTGGAATTGTGTTCGTTCTTACTGCTGCCACATCGAAAACAAGGAAAGACTTTCATAGAGCATTTGCTAATTGTGTGGTTAAAACCACCACACTTAAAACAACGAAGAATATTAACATGTTCGTACACTTTGCAGACATTCCATTTTACGAAAATTGAGTCCAACTTGATGAATTCGTTGAAGAGAATTGGGTCAACTTCGACAATAGCAAGAAAGTTTTTATGCATTTTCTTGCAGGTTATTAATTTAAATAAACGCCCTGTGAGATCTATATTTGGATTTTGGCTAATAACACACTGTTTCAATTCTTCTTCAACCATAGCTTCACTGAAGCCCACGATTTTAATTTTAGGATTTTTTAAAGTTGTCTTCTGAATGTTGAAATTCTCTAATTTTTCCTTAGCTACTTTCTCCAGTTTTAACATCTCAGCTTTGTTGTTACATGCAACCGCAACGCCACCGTCTTTAAGATGAGTAATTTTTGTTATTCCAACGTGAACATCCTGAGGATCTATTCTCTCCTTCAAGTATTTAATCGTTGAACTACAATCCTGAGACAGTACTGGTTTCAGGATAACAGCATCTTCAGGTTTTCTCGCAATACTGCTATAACTATTTAGATCTGGCAATTCGACTTCATTTTTCTTTTTGCACTGAGTCAAAGATGATTGAAGTTCATTGAACTTGTCATTGATTTGTTTGTTTATCTCAGCTTTAAAAAACTCAAGGTGTTTTAGCAAGTCCATTTCACTCTTATCGGTTAACTGCTTATCATTGCCTTGGTTTTTAAATTGCATCAGATTTGCCTCCAGCTGTTTGATGTTTTCACGTAAACGACTATTTTCGTCGGATAGATTTTTAGTTTCCCTATTAAAGAGTATATTCTCCTTCATGAGCTCACCTATGACAGTTTCACAACACTTCACTGTCGACAGGTCACGACTATGCTCTTCACACAACATGATGTTATCCGTTATCACCGTAAATTTCTTTCCTTTATCCAGCAGAACCTGGAGACATCCTTTGTGATAGCCATCTTCACATTTGTAACACTTTGTCCACGCACTTTGAACTTTTCTGTAACATTTTCCACAGATTTTAACGATGTTATCATCAGGACCGGTATCACTAACGACTCCATTCGTCGCAATATTATTAATCCGTGACGGATGGACGCAAAAAATAATTAAGTTTTAAGAATTTACATCGGCTTGGCAGTCAGTAAAAAATTGGTGCAAAATAATGCTTAACACCAAGGAGACTTGATAAAGTGCAACAGCAATGGTTAGAAATATAATGGTCTAGAAAGGAAAAAGCGAAAGAGCTATAGAAAAAATTGAAATAACAGCAGAAAAAGCCAAATAAAAAAAAGGAAAATAAGTAGATAACTAAAAGTTAAGTCATTCTCAAACCGCAAGGCTTCTCTCTTTTGTAGCTTTCCTGTCTATAATATTTTGTCGGTGTAGCATCTGTTTAGAGGCATGCAAGTCAATTGAAAATTTTCCTGCCAGCACTCGTAAAGCTTCTGTTGACACCGTTCTGTACGCACGAATTACTCTTAACAATGTTTTTCTTTGTGTTTTTCCACAATTTTTGCATGCAGTTTAATCTTTGGTGCTTGCGCTCACACTGGGGCCGCATACAGCATCTTACTGTTTACCACTGACGCAATAAGCTGTCTGGTTCGTTGCCTTGCTCTTCTCGCATTTGGCTGTATGTTGGCAGTTAGTCCAGCTAGTTTTTCCGCTTTAAACGCACTTTTTTCTAAGTGATACTTAAAGATCATCTTTGTGTCAAGCCCAAACTCTCAGATACTTAATTTGTTCTTTAGGCACTATTACTTCTTCTCCTAGCCTAAATTCAATATATCCGTATCTTCTTTGACCCACCAGCATTACAGCCTCTGTTTTTACCGTAGCCAGCTTTAGCCCGACCTTTGTCATTCAATTCTCTATATTCTGTAGTATGCCGTTTATATTTGTACAAAGTTCATCTTTGCTCCGAGCCGTACCAACCACAGCTAGATCGTCTGCAAATCCAATCAGCCTTAAACCTGCCAGTAATTTCACAGCCAACAGATCATTGTAAAGAATATTCCAAAGTACCGGGCCTAGAACCGATCCCTGTAGAACTCTACACGTTACCTGGAAAGCTTTGTTTTCTCAGTCTAGCAAGTATTTATTTTGCTAATAGCTTTGCAAAATAATTATTAAACTCACGCTGATGCTACGTCTTCTAACAGCATCTAGGATTTTATCCCACGGTGCTGAGTTGAAAGCAATCTCTACATCAAGCGTTACAAGAACGCAAATTTTGCAAATTTAAGAACTTCTTCTATTGCATCTTTGGTTGATTTCCTCTTTCTAAACCCGTACGGATTTTCGGATAAAACAGTCTTTTCGTCTAATTCCTTTTGCAGTTTTTGGTTACTACTTTTTCCATCAGTTTCCCAAGAGAGTTTAACAAGCAGTTAGGTCTAAATTTCCTGTTTTCGTCATTTCCTTTCTTTTTAATTATGAGCACTAGTCTACCAACGTTCCATTCTACAAGAAATATGCCCTTTTTGTACGTTTGGTTGATAACTTCTAAGATCAATTCCGGTTTTTGTGCCACTAGTGCTTTTACTGCTTCCGCCGAGACACCGTCAGGTCCAACTGCTTTTATTGTTTTTAACCGTTTTGCTGCTTTCTGTAGCTCGATTAGTGTGATTTCTTGGATGTTTCCATCTATACTTTGCCATATAATTTACGGCTTTATTGGAAACAATTTTCTTACCGTTTTCTCGTGTTCTTCTGCAGTAACAAGTCTTGCTTTTTTTAACTTCCAGTTGCTATTTTATAGCCTTTACCATACGGATCTTCGTCAACATCATCTATTAGTTTAGCCCACGCGCTTTTTTTGCTTTTTTTGCATTTTTTGCTTTTTTTATCGTTTTGTTAAGGCTTCTTTTGGCTTCTTTATATTCAAGATGGAGCCGATCTGCTTCATCATAGTTTTGCTTTGCTCAAGCCCTTGTCACCTTTCTTTTAGCCGCGTGGCAGACTGTGCGTTTATCTGCTATTTCCGCTGACCACCAATAGACCGGGCTTCCTTTTTCAAAAGTTTTTTGTTTTAGTATATTTTGACATGTGCTTTGTATTTTATATGTTAATTCTTTTGCCAAAACTACAGATTTTGTTTTCGCTCTTTATCTGTATTTTTCCTTAAATTTGTTCTACAGTTTATTAATCTTGCCATATATATGATACCCTTCTAATTGCGCTCTTGTTTTTTATAGCACCTTTTTGCTGTACAGTCCTGCTACTATTTGCTATTATGTATTCGATATGTTGGTGATCGCTATGTGTTTTTTTGTCTAGTACTTTCCTGTGACTGACGCACACTTTTCTAGTGCTAAACGTAACATCTATTATTGAACAAGCATTTTTCCGTAAAAAGGTTGGTTTATCACTAATTTCTGCAACTGAGAAGTCATGTTGACATATACACTCTGAAACTAGCTCTCCTTTTTCATCCGTTTGATTTGAGCCCCACGGTTTAGACTTAGCATTTATGTCCCCACTTGAAACCCCAGGTTTTTTTGAACACTTTATCGCTTGGCTTAGTGTTTCTAACTATTTTTCGAGTTCTTTCAACGTCTTATTCGGAGAAAAGTAGAACGCTATAAGACGCTATCGGAAAGCCACTTAAGGAAACAGCGGAACTTACGTAGAAGAACTACGAATACTACAAGCTTACGCAAACAGATGTCATGCAGCAACGGAACTGTTGGCAGCGGATAAGGCTAATGATAAGTACGAGGTATTGTTGATAAGTGAGCCTTACAGAAATCGAGCAAAAAATGAGGGAGCAAAAACGTTGCTATCTGGAATCAGCAAAATTTACTCATCGAGGCCGAAAGCAAGAAGGTGAGATTTGCCTGGATAGAAAAATCAAAAGTGCCTCTTATTGCGTTCTACTTTTTTCCTGAAGTAAAAAAACCTGAAGTATTAGGGAGAGACATAAATGCTAAGTCTACACTGTAGGGTTCAAATCAAACGGATAAAAAAGGAGAGTTTCAGAGTGGATCTGTCAACATGACCTCTCAGTTCCAGATATTGGTGATCCAATCTTTTTGCTTTGCGAAAAAATGCTTTTTCAATAAATGCTGTTACGTTTAGCACTAGAAAAGTGTGCGTTAGTCACTGGAAAGTACTAGACAAAGAAACACATAGCGATCACTAACATTTCGAATATATAATAGCAAATAGTAGCAGGACTGTACAGCAAAAAATGCTAGAAAAAACAAGAGCGCAATTAAAGGAGTATCATATGAAAGGCAAGATAAATTGGAGAACCAATTCATAAAGAAATACAGAAAAAAAGCGAAGAAAAAATCTGTAGTTTTGGCGAAAAAATTAACATATGAAATACAAAGCACACGTCAAAATATACTGAAACAAAAAAGCTTTAAAAAGTGGAGCCCGGTCTATTGGTGGTCAGCGGAAAGGCAGATAAACGCAAAGTCTGTCTCGCGGTTAAATAAAAAGTGACACAGACCAGAGCAAAGCAAAACTATGACTAACCAGATCGGCTCCATCTTGAATATAAAAAAGCCAAAAAAACCCTTAACAAAGCGATGAAAGAAAGCAAAAAAAGCGCGTGGGCTAAACTAATAGATCATGTTGAAACAGATCCGTGAGGAAAAGGCTATAAAATAGCAACTAGTAAGTTGAAAAGAGCAAGACCGGGTACTGCAGAAGAACACGAGAAAGCAGTAAAAAAATTGTTTCTAATAAATCCGAACATTATATGGCAAAGTGTAGAAAAAAAGATTAAAGAAATCATCCTTAACGAGCTACAGAAAGCAGCAAAACGGTTAAAAATGAAAAAAGCTGTTGGATCTGACGGTGCTTCGGCGGAAGCAGTAAAGGCACTAGTGGCACAAGAACCGGGATTGAGCTTAGAAGTTATCAACCGAACGTACAAAGCAGGCATATTTCTTGTAGAATATAACGTCGGTAGACTAGTGCTGATAACTAAAAAGAGGGGAGATGACGAAAACAGGAAGTTTAGACATATCTGCTTGTTAAACTCTCTAGGGAAACTGATGGAACAAGAAAAAACCGAAAAACAGCCAAAGGAATTAGACGAAAAGGCTGTTTTATCTGAAAACCAGTACGGGTTCAGAAAAAAAAAATCAACCATAGATGCAATAGAAGAATTTCTTTAATTTGCAAAATTAGCGTTCTAGTAACGCTTGATGTAGAGAATGCTTTCTACTCAGCATCGTGAGATAAAATCCTAGATGCTGTTAGAAAGCGTGGCATCAACGCTGGTCTAATAAATTTTTTTCAAAGCTATTTGCAAAATAGATACTTGCTAAGCTAAAAAAACACAGCTTTTCAGGTGACGTATGGAGTTCTACAGGGATCAGTTCTAGGCCCGAAACTTTGGAATTTTCTTTACAATGATCTGTTGGCCACCATTGCTAAGTCCTGCCAAACCTTTAAAGAATTTGAAGGAATTAAAGATGAGAAATGGGCAGAGAGTGCGTTTAAGACTACTAGCGTTGACCACAAGGATCCGATTAAAATGACTGAAGAGCATGTTGTTTTTTTCGTCGAAGACAAGATGGTAGAAAAAATAAGAAGGAACATTAATATCCTAGGAAAATTTTCGGAAGCAGAAAAATGCGAAAGCACTACATGCTCTGCAGGATGTGTGGTTACATTACACCATGTACGCAGCTACCGAGTAGGCGGACAGACACAGTCCAAAGACAAAATTTTAAAATAATTTTTGTGTAACCGTAAAAGCTTTAGCCTTGAAGACATGTTTGCAATGATGCGTAAACATTTGAAAAAAAAATGCACTGGAAAATAAACAGAGAGCATAACTGCACCATCAGGCATAAGCGGAGAAGTTTTTTGAAAAATGGTTGAAGCCATATTCTATGGAATGGACGCTGTGATAAAGATACACATGCCGCCTTCTGCGATAGAAGAAAAGAAACCAGCCAAAAAAAGCGAGGCAATCCTTGTGCAAATAGAGAAGGAAACATACGCACAAACTGTAATGCGTATCAAGGAAAAACGCTGAAAAGAAAACGTAGGGAAAGGAATAAAAAGTGTCAGAAAGACAGTGGAAGGAGATTTGCTTATATATATTTTACTTTAAATATAAATGATTTGTAAAACTAAACGCTTAATTTTTTTAAGTTTAAATGACTTGAATGTGATTAGTGTACATAGTTTTCATGTTTATTTTGTAAAATGCGTGCATTAGACAATATTTCATCAAAATAACAATGAGATATAATATAATTTGTTCATGAAAGCACAAGGCCGCGATGAAGATAGACACCCTCTCAAATTGAAAAATTTTACAACATGATATTGTCTTTATTATCAATTATTTATTGAGTATTTTAATATGAGTTGTATGTTGCTATATTAAAATGAAGACAAGAGCATTCACTTTTAATAATTCTTCCAGGAAATACTTATCTAAAATGCTTATGTACAAAGTACATTGTAATTTTTTTATTGTTTAATTACACAATGTAAACATTTTGAGAGAAGGCTGCTGTATGTTAAAAGTAATAAAATAAATCAATAAGATCTGTTTGAGTTGGCAATCCTAAATTTCATTTTAAAATTGTAACACGGCAACAACTTCATATTGTTGTTGTTGATGAGTGAGACATCTTTGACATTGACAACATTATTGACAGATGTCATTGTGCTTGCTAACCTACATTTTTTTTATAAAAATTACGTCAAATATATGTCAAACAAGCGTTCAAGGTTACAGTGTTGATACTAGGTTAATAAAAAAATCTCTAAAAAGTGTTGCAAACTAAAAAAATATTGATAAAAAATTTTGGTTTTTATTAAGCTGTACAAGCTAATGTTTATAATTAATAATTATAAAAGAAAAGTTTTGAATTTGTCTTTATCTGAATTGTTAACAAGAGAAAATAGGAACGGCGTTTTTGGTTACAATGTTGCAGCTAGGCGTAAATAAAAAAATTTTTTGAAGTGTTGCTAAATTAAAAAGTCAGTATTAATTACAAGCTTAAGAAAGTTTGAGTTGGCAATCTTATATTTTACATTAAAATTGTACCACAGCAATAACTTTCTATTGATTATGGGTGACACATCTATGACACCGACAACATCATTGACAGATGTCATTATGTTTGCTATGACATAACCTACTTTTTTTTTATAAAAGTTACGTCAAATATTTGTAATACAAGTGTTTCCGGTTATACTGTTAACACTAGGAAAATAAAAAAAAAATTAAAAGTGATGCTCAATAAAAAAGCAATTAATAAACAATTTTTTTTTGAACTATGCTGTACAAACAAATGTTTATAATAATTAAATATTAAAGAAAAGTTTCAAATTTGTGTTTATCTAAATTGTTGACAAGAGGCAGTAGGAATGACGTTTCCGGTTACAGTGTTGCAGCTAGGCGCAAATAAAAAAGTTTTTAAAAAATGTTATCAAATAAAAAAGTCATTATTAATCACGCTTAGGAGTGTTTTAATTTAATGGTAATTTTAAATTTAATATTAGAATTGTACCACAACAACAACTTCATATTGTTGATGGGTGACACATTTTTGACACCGACAACATCATTGACAGATCTTATTGTGCTTGAGCTATGACATAACATGCATTTTTTTATAAAAGTTACGTAAAATATTTAAAAAAAAAGTGTTTTCGGTTACAGTGTTGCCACTAGGCAAATAAAAAAAAATTAAAAAGTATTGCCATATTAAATATCTATTAAAAATTTTTTTTTTGATTATGTTCTACAAAAAAATGTTTAAAATTAATAATTATAATAAAAAAATTGCAAATTTGTGTTTATCTAAATTGTTGACAAGAGGCAATAGGAACGGCGTTTTTGGTTACAGTGTTGCAGATAGGTGCAATAAAAAAATCTCTAAAAAGTATTGCCAATTAAAAAATCATCATTAAACACGTTTAGTAGTGTTTGGGATGGCAATCTTAAATTTCATAATAAAAGTGCACAATTGCAACAACTTAATATTGATTATGTGTGACACATCTTTAACACTGACAACATTATTGACAGATGTTAATGTGTTCGCTACGATATACCCTAATTTTTTTTTATAAAAGTTACGTCAAATATTTGTCAAGAAACAAACGTTTTCGGTTACATTGTTGCAACTAGGCAATTAAAAATTTTTTTTTAAAAAGTGTTGCCAAATTAAATATTTATCAAAAAAAAATTTTTTTTTTAATGTATTAATTATAAACAAATGTTTCTAATTAATAATTATTCAAAAAAAATTTGAATTTTTTGATATTTAATTTTCGACAATCAAATGTGCGAAAAAAAAAATTTGCAAAAAATTAAAAATAAAAAAATGTTAATTTAAAAGATATGCTATGATTTAAGTAAAAAAAGCATCAAGAAAAACTAAAAGAAATTATAAATTTGTTGATAATAAAAAAGAAAAGATAATTTAAGTAGTATAGAAAAACAAAATTATGGTATTTGTAGAAAAATAAAAATTGATAAAATTAAGTAAAGAATAAAAAAAATCGAAAAGAAAATTTATAGAAAAAAAAATGTTTAGATTGGAAAACTATGTTATAAATACGGAAAAAAAAATTCTAAAATATCAGGAGTGTATAGATGGATAATACAATATTAAAAAAAAATAGTATAAAAAAAAATTAGAATACACAAAAAAAGAAAATGTAAGAGAAAAATAAGACAAAAATAAAAAAAATTTAAAATTAAGTAAATACATTATAAAAATAGGAACAAATAGAATCAAAAAAAAGAAAGTGAAGAGAAATAAAAAAACGAGTTCGAAAAAAAAAGTTGAAGAGATAAAAAAGAAAAAGAATAAAAAGAAAGAGAAAATAAAAATTTCAATGTACAAATTTCTATAGAGTGGTGGTTTTTTTGAATTTGATATATAATATATAAGTAAAATATAAATAATTTTTATAGATTTTTTCTTTAGATTATGTATGATTGTAATTGAATGATTACATATTTTAAAAAAATTGAATAGAAAATAAGAAACACAATAGAAAAGGAAAACAAATAGAAAAAAAAAAGAATATAGTATATAATTAATAAAATGTAATACGAACCTTTTTAATAAAAATAAAATATGGTTGTTTTATGGTTGCCGAAGGCAACCTTAATGTAAGAGAGTAAGGTAAGAAAAAGGGAGAACAAATAAAAAAATATAATAATAGAAACAAAAAAAATATATAAAATAACAATTTTAATTTTGAAAAAAAATAATAAAAAACTCGCTTTAGAAGAGAATAAGAAAAAATTCATATAAATTATTATAATATATTATAGTTTTTATTCTAATTTTAATAACAATTATTATTAAAGTAATAAAATTAATATAAAAATAAAAAAAATTAAAACGAAGAAAAAAAAATACAAATAAAAGAAAGAAAAAAATTTGAAAAAAAAAGAAGAATAAAAATCAAGTATATTAAATAAAATGTAATGCAAAATTATTTTATAAAAAAAAATTTTTGTGTTATTGTTGCCCAAGGCAACCTTTTACATATAAGAGAGTATAGTAAGAACAAGAAGGAATAAAAAAAATATATATAATATAAATAATATAAAATAATGATAGATAGTAATATTATTTTTAAATATTAAAGTAATATTAATATGAAAACGTTATGTCAAAATCTGATCTCAAATGTTATAACGAGAATTTTTATAACAAAAAATGACTATCCGCCACCTAAATAATGAGAAAAAAATAAAAAAATTATAATAATAATGAATAGTAAAAGTATTTTCAAAAATAAATAATAGATTTATATATGTTGCCGCAGGCAACATTCAATACGAGTGAGTAAAACAAGTACAAAAAAAAATAAAAAAAAAATTTTAGTAAATGGTAATATGCTTCCTTTATTGTAAAAAAAAGATGAGAAAGATAAAAGAAAAAGAAAAAAGTATAATTAATAAAATCTAATTAATTTTTTTTAAATAAATAATAATAAATTTTAAGATAAATAATAATGAGCTGGGTTAATATAAATGTTGTCAAAGGCAAACGTTGATATGAGAAAGTAAAAAAAGTACAAGAAGAAATAAATAAAAAAATATTACAATAAAAAAATTAATTTTCAATAATCTAAAAAAAAAAAAAAAAATTGCGCTTATACTACCGGTTGCCGAAGGCAACCCCTTTAGGTTTATACACGTTGCCGTAGGCAACCCTCTACTCAAGAGAGTAGGGTAAGCACCCGGAGGGTGCGAAACCATACTCTCGTTTAACTATAATAAAACGCGTTAGTCGCATCTCTTTCTTGCAATAGTGACGCTTGACACAGATTTATTAATTTGGAAAAATTGTTAAATGTTGTAAGAAATTTGCAAAAAAACTTTGTTACGAGAGTGACGGTGTAATGTTTTGAGCAAAGAATTGGATTTTTTTGTGCTAGCCGAAAGGAGTAGGAGGGATTCAAAGTAAAAAAAATGTTTCAAAAAAATGACCGATAAAAAGAGTAAACAGATAGGACATTTCGCCAAAAAACCATTCTAGATAGAAAACTTTGAAAGCTGGGCTTTTTGTGACACTTCGTCAATTTAGTGCCATATGCCATCTAACGGTGACAGTTTTACATTAGGTTATGTTTGTCATTGTCTAACCTTTCAGTGTAATTTTGGCGAAAATCTACCAAAATACAGCTTAAATCTATTAAATAAACATGGGGGTTTTATTTATAAACATATCCCATCAAGAAATTTAATGTAATTTTGTCAAGAAAGAAAATTTTACAATTTGCAGCCCCTAAACTGTTAAAGGAGTGGAAGTGAGAATAGACCGAATTTCAATGAATATTTAAGTGAAAACATTGTTTAAAAACTATTTTAAAGCGACCGATAAAGGTTTGAATAATTTTTTTCAAAGATTTTAAGGTATTTTGTAGAGAAAGAATAAGTGGCTCCCGAAGTGTCAAGAGAGTCCAAATTTGATGGAAAATCTACGTAAATACAGCTTAAAACAATGAAAATTCAAGTTAAATAAACATGTGGCATTCACCAAAAAGTTAGAAGCAAAGATCGAAAAGGCGAAAGGGGTCTTTTTTTTGGTTTTGGTCAAAATATCAAAAGCCCCACAAAAAGTCATATGCCATCCAACGGTGACAGTGCTACATTAGGTTATTTATTTGGAAATCGATTTTTCAAACATTCCAACGTTTCTCAGGTAAATGGTAACGAGTTTTGATGTTTTATTTAAAAAGTTTTTCTAGAAAAATTCACCGTCCAGAATTTTACAAATCTTTACAAGATTTGTTTCAGTTAGTGAATGTGATCAGTGTACATATGAAAGGAAAATAGCGGTCGTTGAAATCGATGCAATCAGAAGAGCACTTATGGTGTCCCGAAGGAAGCGAATTCGTAATGACACTCTAAAAGAAGAAATGGAGATGGACTCGGATATACTCCAGGAAATCACATCACGACAGCTAATATGGTACGGACACGTACAACGTATGCAGGAAGATATTTTTTATCAAAATAACAATGAGATATAATATAATAAATATTTTGTTTTAGGCTTTGTGAAATAGAATAACGGATACATACATGAAAGAAAAAAGTTTAAAGATTATGGATGCTATTTAATTTATTTTTTTGAGTATAAGCAAGCGGATGCTCTCATTTATTAACTAAAAATTCAAGATTTTCCTTATTCTAAAGAAAATGAAGTGAAGAAGACATAATTACAGGTTTTTCCAGAAGAAATTATAATGTAATATAGATTTGAAGTATTAAGGTCAATGACTTTTTGACCTAATTATTGAAAAAAGAGGCTAATAATATAGAGTCTCAAATTCTGTATTAAAATGAAGATAAAAGTTTTTAATTTTAATAATATTTACAGTATCTAACTGCTTATCTAAACTATAGACTTCTTTTGAAAATAGAAATTGTCGTATGGATAAATTGAATCGATTCGTTTGGAGATTAGAATTTATTGATTGAGCGTTAAATCTTAAATGTTTGAAATACGATGAAGCAAAGAAGACCACGAGAAATCTTTTTTAAAAAGACATAAAGAGATATACAAATTAATATTAGAAATGATTAGATTTTAAATGAATGCTTGCTATCATTCGTACTAAGCATTTTGATACCGTTTGACATTTTGTTTTTGGAAAGTGGCTATGAATGAGAATAATGTACATCTTTTAATAATTAATTCGAGAATTATATTCGAAAAGTATCTAATACAGAATATATATTTTTTTCTCAATCGTACGTACTTAACAACTTTTTCCAGAAGAAATTATAATGTAATATAGATTTGAAGTATTAAGGTCAATGACTTTTTGACCTAATTATTGAAAAAAGGGGCTAATAATATAGAGTCTCAGATTCTGTATTAAAATGAAGATAAAAGTTTTTAATTTTAATAATATTTACAGTATCTAACTGCTTATCTAAACTATAGACTTCTTTTGAAAATAGAAAGTGTCGTATGGATAAATTGAATCGATTCGTTTGGAGATTAGAATTTATTGATTGAGCGTTAAATCTTAAATGTTTGAAATACGATGAAGCAAAGAAGACCACGAGAAATCTTTTTTAAAAAGACATAAAGAGATATACAAATTAATATTAGAAATGATTAGATTTTAAATGAATGCTTGCTATCATTCGTACTAAGCATTTTGATACCGTTTGACATTTTGTTTTTGGAAAGTGGCTATGAATGAGAATAATGTACATCTTTTAATAATTAATTCGAGAATTATATTCGAAAAGTATCTAATACAGAATATATATTTTTTTCTCAATCGTACGTACTTATTTTTATATTTTTAAATAAACAATTAAATATTTAAAAAAAAAATACGATATCAATTGTCAATTATTATTGTTGACATAATAATCAATTAAAAAATACAAAGTGATCACTTATTATCATTAATTTATATTTTATAAATAACATGAAATATGAAACGTTTTTCTGTCAATTTTAATGTAGAATTTTTTTATATAGAGTGTTTGTTTTTTTTCAATTTGATATATAATATATAACTAAAATATAAATAACTTTTATTGGTTTTTTTTTAGATTATTATAATATGGTAATATAATACGAATGGCTAGAAGAGTCTTTTTGATTATATTATAGAAAATATAGAACTGTGGTTGTAGGAAAATTTATCATTGTGTATACGAAAAGTGAGATTAAGTTGTGTTTGAGACCAATCGATGAAAGAATATTAATATATATGAATTAAAATAAGATGGAAGTGGAAAATTATATTCAAATAGTATCTATACAGAATTTTTTTCTCAATCGTACGTACTTATTTTTATATTTTTAAATAAACAATTAATTATTTAAAAAAAAATACTATGTCAATTGACAATTATTATTGTTGACATAATCAATTGAAAAATACAAAGTGATCACTTAATATAAATGCTTTATATTTTATAACTAACATGAAATATGAAACGTTTTTTTGTCAATTTTAATGTACAAATTTCTATAGAGTGGTTGTTTTTTTTGAATTTGATATATAATATATAACTAAAATATAAATAATTTTTATAAAATATAAAAATTTGCAAAAAATTAAAAATAAAAAAATGTTAATTTAAAAGATATGCTATGATTTAAGTAAAAAAAGCATCAAGAAAAACTAAAAGAAATTATAAATTTGTTGATAATAAAAAAGAAAAGATAATTTAAGTAGTATAGAAAAACAAAATTATGGTTGTCGTAGAAAAATAAAACTTGATAAAATTAAGTAAAGAATAAAAAAAATCGAAAAAAAAATTTATAGAAAAAAAAATTTTTAGATTAGAAAACTATGTTATAAATATGGAAAAAAAAATGTTAAAATATCAGGAGTGTATAGATGGATAATACAATATTAAAAAAAGAATAGTATAAAAAAAATTAGAATACACAAAAAAAGAAAATGTAAGAGAGAAATAAGACGAAAATAAAAACAATTGAAAAAA
The DNA here is from genome assembly GCA_947359425.1 of Lagria hirta. Taxonomy (NCBI): domain Eukaryota; kingdom Metazoa; phylum Arthropoda; class Insecta; order Coleoptera; family Tenebrionidae; genus Lagria; species Lagria hirta. The sequence goes on along the minus strand of OX375794.1, from coordinate 28,970,384 downwards.
AAATGAAAATTAAGTAAATACATTATAAAAATAGGAACAAATAGAATCAAAAAGAAGAAAGTAAAGAGAAATAAAAAAACAAGTTTGAAAAAAAAAGTTGAAGAGATAAAAAAAGAATAAAAAGAAAGAGAAAATAAAAGTTTCAATGTACGAATTTCTATAGAGTAGTTGTTTTTTTGAATTTGATATATGATATATAACTAAAATATAAATAATTTTTATTGATTTTTTCATTAGATTATGTATGATTGTAATTGAATGATTACATATTTTAAAAAAAATAAATAGAAAATAGGGAAATAAATTAGAAAAGGAAAACAAATAGCAAAAAAAAAAAAGAAAGAATATAGTATATAATTAATAAAATGTAATACGAACCTTTTTAATAAAAATAAAATATGGTTGTTTTATGGTTGCCGAAGGCAACCTTAATGTAAGAGAGTAAGGTAAGAAAAAGGGAGAATAAATAAAAAAATATAATAATAGAAACAAAAAAAATATATAAAATAACAATTTTAATTTTGAAAAAAAATAATAAAAAACTCGCTTTAGAAGAGAATAAGAAAAAATTTATATAAATTATTATAATATATTATAGTTTTTATTCTTCTAATTTTAATAACAAATATTATTAAAGTAATAAAATTATTATGAAAATAAAAAAAATTGAAACGAAGAAAAAAAAATACAAATAAAAGCAAGAAAAAAATTTGAAAAAAAAAAGGAAAATAAAAATCAAGTATATTAAATAAAATGTAATGCAAAATTATTTTATAAAAAAAAATTGTTGTGTTATTGTTGCCGAAGGCAACCTTTTACATATAAGAGAGTATAGTAAGAACAAGAATAAATAATATAAAATAATGATAGATAGTAATATTATTTTTAAACATTAAAGTAATATTAAAATGAAAACGTTATGTCAAAATCTGATCTCAAATGTTATAACGAGAATTTTTATAAGAAAAAATGACTGTCCGCCACCTTAATAATGAGAAAAAAATAAAAAAATTATAATAATAATGAATAGTAAAAGTATTTTAAAAAATAAATAATAGATTTATATATGTTGCCGCAGGCAACATTCAATACGAGTGAGTAGAACAAGTACAAAAAAAAATAAAAAAAAAATTTTAGTGAATGGTAATATGCTTGCTTTATTATAAAAAAAATAAGAAAAATAAAAGAAAAAGAAAAAAGTATAATTAATAAAATCTAATTAAATTTTTTTACATGAATAATAATAAATTTTAAGATAAATAATAATGGGCTAGGTTTATATAAATGTTGTCAAAGGCAAACCATGATATGAGAAAGTAGAAAAAGTACAAAAAAGAATAAATAAAATCATATTACAATAAAAACAATTAATAATCAATAATCTAATAAAAAAAAAAAAAAAAAAAAGTGCTTTTTTATTACCGGTTGCCGAAGGCAACCCCTCTAGGTTTATACACGTTGCCGTAGGCAACCCTCTACTCAAGAGAGTAGGGTAAGCACCCGGAGGGTGCGAAACCATACTCTCGTTTAACTATAATAATCGCTGTTAGCCGCATCTCTTTCTTGCAATAGTGACGCATGACACAGATTTATTAATTTGGAGAAATTGTTAAATGTTGTAAGAAATTTGAGAAAAAACTTTGTCAAAAGAGTGACGGTGTAATGTTTTGAGCAAAGAATTGGCGTTTGGTGTGCTAGACGAAAGGAGTAGGAGGGATTCAAAGTAAAAAAAATGTTTCAAAAAAATGACCGATAAAAAGAGTAAACAGATAGGACATTTCGCCAAAAAACCATTCTAGATAGAAAACTTTGAAAGCTGGGCTTTTTGTGACACTTCGTCAATTTAGTGCCATATGCCATCTAACGGTGACAGTTTTACATTAGGTTATGTTTGTCATTGTCTAACCTTTCAGTGTAATTTTGGCGAAAATCTACCAAAATACAGCTTAAATCTATTAAATAAACATGGGGGTTTTATTTATAAACATATCCCATCAAGAAATTTAATGTAATTTTGTCAAGAAAGAAAATTTTACAATTTGCAGCCCCTAAACTGTTAAAGGAGTGGAAGTGAGAATAGACCGAATTTCAATGAATATTTAAGTGAAAACATTGTTTAAAAACTATTTTAAAGCGACCGATAAAGGTTTGAATAATTTTTTTCAAAGATTTTAAGGTATTTTGTAGAGAAAGAATAAGTGGCTCCCGAAGTGTCAAGAGAGTCCAAATTTGATGGAAAATCTACGTAAATACAGCTTAAAACAATGAAAATTCAAGTTAAATAAACATGTGGCATTCACCAAAAAGTTAGAAGCAAAGATCGAAAAGGCGAAAGGGGTCTTTTTTTTGGTTTTGGTCAAAATATCAAAAGCCCCACAAAAAGTCATATGCCATCCAACGGTGACAGTGCTACATTAGGTTATTTATTTGGAAATCGATTTTTCAAACATTCCAACGTTTCTCAGGTAAATGGTAACGAGTTTTGATGTTTTATTTAAAAAGTTTTTCTAGAAAAATTCACCGTCCAGAATTTTACAAATCTTTACAAGATTTGTTTCAGTTAGTGAATGTGATCAGTGTACATATGAAAGGAAAATAGCGGTCGTTGAAATCGATGCAATCAGAAGAGCACTTATGGTGTCCCGAAGGAAGCGAATTCGTAATGACACTCTAAAAGAAGAAATGGAGATGGACTCGGATATACTCCAGGAAATCACATCACGACAGCTAATATGGTACGGACACGTACAACGTATGCAGGAAGATATTTTTTATCAAAATAACAATGAGATATAATATAATAAATATTTTGTTTTAGGCTTTGTGAAATAGAATAACGGATACATACATGAAAGAAAAAAGTTTAAAGATTATGGATGCTATTTAATTTATTTTTTTGAGTATAAGCAAGCAGATGCTCTCATTTATTAACTAAAAATTCAAGATTTTCCTTATTCTAAAGAAAATGAAGTGAAGAAGACATAATTACAGGTTTTTCCAGAAGAAATTATAATGTAATATAGATTTGAAGTATTAAGGTCAATGACTTTTTGACCTAATTATTGGAAAATATAGAGACATTGATAATTATAGGATTTTCTCCAATGAAATTGGAGAAATCTCCAATGAAAAGATAAAGAGATGATTTTATAAAGTACCGACACGAGTTCAAATTCGCTTCGGTAACGATTCATTTTGCCGGTAGGAGACGCTGTGACAGTTAATGTTTATCACCATTTTGACATTGGCTTTGAGATAATATTATATTTTCTTATTTTCAAATAAAACACAAATGTCAATAATAATATTATTGACAATAATATTATTATTTGTCAATAATAATATGTGATAAACATTACAAAACCCGTTGATTTTATAAAGTACCGACACGAGGTCAAATTCGCTTCGGTAACGATTTTGTAACGATTTCTTGGCCGCTAGAGGCCGCTATGGCTATTTCTTTTGACGTGACAGAAGTCAGAAGTCATGAAATTTGTTTCGACCTTTTCGTTCCGCTTTTTATTATGATACCAAAAAACGCAAATAGATCATTGAAAAATAGAAGACTTGGTAATTTTTATCAACGAATAAAGATATAAGGGAAGTATATAATGAATTATATACTTATTATTTGTATTTATGGATTTGGTCAGCTCTGCTATGTCGTATCTATAATATATCTAACAGCCTCATTTCTTATATTATCATCACATTTGGGTGGACGAGGCAAATATAACTTCACTTTAAATAGAGACAAAGATTATAAATAAACATATTTATTTTGTAGAATGAATTGAGTGTCTTCGTACCGCTAAGAACAATATGATAGAGACAATGACTGGAGTTCCCTTCAAGCTAAGGACAAAGTCAACACTCCATAGTTAGAAGATTCTTTAGAAATAAGGATAGATGCTGAAGACATACATAGGGAAATAAAAAATAGGTTTGTTGTAATATTGTCATAGCTTAATTATTTGATATTCTAGATTCCATTCTTCTAAAACTTCAGTTCGACCAACAAGCAATGTCACTAAGATGCTAGAAGTAATAACACAGCAACAACAACACTAGGAAGTAAGAGAAAAGAAAGCAAAATATATGAAGATTCAATGTGGTTAGTGTACACATTCAAATCTGCGTGCATTAGACAATATTTTATCAAAATAACAATGAGATATAATATAAATAATATTTTTTTAGGGTTTTTTTTAAGGATCTCTAGATGGAGAAAAGATTGTTCACAAAACATTATTCTAGCATTAGAAGAAGGAATAAGTGGAGAGCCTGAAATATTGACAAACATCATTCCTTCAGAAGATTTAAATCAAAGTGGTAAAGCCCAAAAACAATAAATTTATTATTGTTTTATAAAGATTATAGATATACTTTTATAATGGAAAACTTTTTTATTGTTTTTTAATCAATATTTATTGCTTTGCTTATTAATAATATAATTTTTTTTACATAGTTCAAAGAAACTGGCATTCTTCTCAATTGCAAAGTCTATCAAACAAACAAATCAGTCCTGGAGTGTTGTGCTACAACACAAAATCGTTTCATTATCAATTCGAATGTGTCTGGACCATCTAAGCCAAATATAGAAGCACACAACAGTTCAATGTTCCACTTATCTGGACAGTATTGACGAAGAAGAAGGTGAAAATAAAACAATTAAAATGTTTTTTTTTTTAATTTTATATATTTTTAGAAGGGAAGAAGCTTATCTAATAAGTTTAATATTGGAACTTAAAAATATGGATATTGCATCTTCTACTGCCAAAATAATTGTTGCTTCATCACAACACAACATTATTTTTATTATTATTGTTAGTAACGAATTGCTTCAGTAGGCTCTCACAAATTGGTAATTTTACTTTTGATTTGATTATCAATAAAAAACTACATACGTTGTCAAATAAAAAATTATGATTTGATGTATTTTTTTTTAGAAAAGGACAATCGAACACAACTATTGTTTACATGCAAGTTAAGACTCAATTTCAAGATTTAATTTGAAAGTAGAATTTGTAATACGGTTTATTAGATCCATTTAGAGATTATATATATTAAATTTTTCTTTTTTAGAGCTTCAAGCGAGAGATTACATTAACAGCAAAAAAAAGCTAATACAAAACATTGCCCTCATTGAAAAGGAATTTTGAAGAAAATATAGCCTTGGATTGATTTTAGATTAGTAGTTATAGAAAAAATCTAATTGCTGCTTCACAAGAAGACCACCATAAAAAATCTTTTACATTATTATTATTATATATATTTTTTTAAGTAAAAGTTAGAAATATGATAAGTAAACTTTAAATGAATATTTAGATATATTATCCGTTTGACGTTATTTTTCTTATATTTAATTTGCAATTGATTTGAAATATAATACATAAAGAGTTTATACTGTAAAATCATCATGTAAAAAAAAGCTTATTTTGTATAATTTTTTCTAAAATTGCAGCTATTAGACGACAATGTAAAGAATGAAATTATAATAAAATACAATACAATTTATAAATTTTAAAGAAAAACAACTTTGATACGTTTTAAAAACAAGTTTATTAATATAAACAAAATTAATTATTAAAATATAATCTGCAGTTTTTAATATAATAATTATTTGTTGTTTTATTGTTTTTCTCTTTTCTGCCGTTTCCTCTACCTCTCCCCCTCTCCCCTCTTCGTCCTCCTCTACCTCTCCCCCTCTCCCCTCTTCGTCCTCCCCTGCCTCTGTCTCCCCCTCTGCCCCTTCCATCGTCTCTGTTACTTTCTTTTAATACAGAAAATGTATTATCATTTTCTTCACCATTACCTTCTTTGGAAATTACTAACGCTTCATTTTCTGATGAAGCGTTATTCTATTTAAAATTCAAAATAATTTTAGTACAAATTTATATTTTAATAAAGAATATATTGGTTGATAATAAGATTTTTATGTTGTTTTTGCAATATGATAGTTTCTATATAAATATATGTATTATGCTACACAACAAGTTTTTGAATTTTTTTTTTTTTTAAAATGAGATTTTTTATATTATATTTATCGGGTACACTAAAATAGTAACTTAAAAATAATTAATATTGATACAATACACTCAATGGGGCTTTTTTACACTTTTAAGCAGCAGTATATGCTGCCTATAACCTACAATTTTATTTGAATGTTAAATGAATAAGTTGAATTTATAATTTTTTCAAATTTTGATATCTAATAACATTATATTTAAAGAGTTTCATCTATACTGGCTAAAAATTTGGCTTTTTTTAATCAATTTTAAAGAAAAATTTATAAAACTTACTGAATTGTCGGTTGCTTCCGCCATTTTCTTTTATAAACAAACTTTGCCGTACCTTACTCTATTTTTTTTATCGATTACTATTTGAAAACAACCATAGAGTTAATTTTAAATATTTATTAATTAATTTGTTTTCAACAATTATAAATTACAATTTAAATAAATAAACAAATTATATATTCTCAATAAAAATCGAAATTTAAACCAAAATTTTGCCAATTTTAAATTATGTAAAATTCTCTGCCATTTTCTATATTCATAGAATGCAACTTCTATATTGATATATCTTCTATGGTAATATAGTCATTAGCTGTCATAAATTATAACCACAGACAAATAATTTGTATTGAAATATTATTTATGTTGTTTGTCTTTTATTATAAATTAAATAAAATAGTGTTATTTTTTTCGGTAAGTCTTTATAATTATATGAATATTATTTGGTAAACTGTCCGAAAAAAAAAAAGTTTTTGAGGTTATAATTCCTAAATTTTTTATATTCTTCTATTATATAGAAATACTATATAGAAAATTATAAATTTCTTAATTTATTATTTCAATATTATTCTATTAAAAAAAAGTTTATTAAAAAAAATGTTATAATAATTAATAATGATTTAAATTTACCGCGCTATTATCTGTTACTAATTATGGTTACTCACTATTTCTTTTTAAAAAAATAAAAAGAACTATTTATTGATTTTTTCACAAGAAAACCGTTATATTTTGTTAGAAAGAGTTTTTCGGTATTTCAAGAAATATTTTATAAAAATCTGATAGGTATGTGCTATATTTAAGTTATTTTATGTTTTTATAAGCGTAGAATACTGATGTAGTTGAAGGTTTTTTAAAAATTTTTAATTTTTAACCTTGCTTTATAATTTCATGTTTGAAAAATTTAGGAAATAAGCAATTTTCATCTAATTTCCATAAAAATAGCTTTCTAAAAATGTTTATTCATCATCTACTAATAATAATATAATGTTAGATTTACTATATGTATCCTAATCATTTTTTTTAAAGAAAATGCCGAGAAATAAAGGTTTTTCTAAAGCGAAAAAGAGGAAAAATTCGAGAAATAAAAAAGGTAAGTTGTAGAAATAAAAAGCTTTAAATGTTTTTATATTTTTATGTTTTTCTACTATAGAGCCAGCATCGACAGCAGCTGCAACAGATGTTATATCGCAGATCTCTGCGACGTTTGAGGAAAATGCATCTTTGGAAACTTTTGGTAATTAAGAGAACCTTTGAATTATTAAATTAATAATATTTATTTTAATATTGAGATGTGTTTTTTTTCCATATAGGTAGAGGAGCGTCTAATAAAAGATTACATAGCTCTCAAAATCCAGGTCCTTTTAAAAAAACAGCTGTATTAGAAGGAATACCTCTACCGCAGCAGATACATGGTGTTGGCATAGAAGGTAATAATAAATGTATAATAATTGTTGCTACAAACAATAAATCAATTTAATTTTTACGTCATCATTTTTAATATTAAAACAAAAATGATTTAATCGATTTATACAAGGATAAAATTTAATATTAAAAAAAGAAAGAATTTTTTAATAAAAAATTACTATTTGCTTATATAAATTATTTACATTATTATTTATTTTTTTTTATTTCAACAGATGAAGAAAATTTGCATTCTAAACAAAACAAAACTACAAATCTTCATACTTCACAAATAGCTGGACCTTCTAGAGCACCGCCAGAAGGGATAGTATATTGTCCTCCACCAAGACATAATATTTACCTGGACAGTAGCGATGATGATGATGATAATGGAGATTTAGTTTCAATTAGAAGAGAGGGTGTTTCTTTAATTGCAGTACGAAAATCTCCAAGGAATTTATATATTACATCTACTCCACCTAACGACGCTACCATTGTTTCTTTACAACAATCAATTATGTCCATTTCCAATGATTGTTATGATAATATAAATGACGCAAATCCTGGTACAACTATAATAGAGATTGATAATGCTGTAGATGCTATTGATGATCAACAAGAAGAGATAAACGTTGTTCAAGCACCCCCTTTTCAAGGCAATATTGAGCCAAATGTAGATGTCTTATTGTTAAACGCGATGGTCTTTGAACGTTTAACAAGAAATTGCCAAGATAGACAACGTTATCCATTCTATCTGGAAGCAGGTAATCAGCAGAGACCAGTACTACATAGTATTGGTGGTATGGTACATCAATGTCCACATTGTATGGGTAAATATTTTCAAGTGGAGAGAAATGCACGCCATTTTTATAGTGGCTGTTGTAATAATGGACAAGTAAGATTACCTGCTTTAATAACACCTTTTCCTAATTTGTTACAAAATTTAATGTTAAATAATGATCAACAACATTCTAGACATTTTAAGGAAAATATTCTACAATATAATTACGCTTTTCAATTTGCTAGCATTGAAGCGAAAAGACGTGATTTGCCTGGCCGTGGACCATATGTTTATTGTATTGAAGGTCGAATGGTGCATCACATTTCCGACATTAATATAAATGCACAAAACATAAGCTACGGTCAAGTATATTTCTTAGATTCTAATAGAGCAAATGCTCAACGTATTCATAATTCGAATGATTTAAATCGTGAATTAATCGAACAAATAGGGGATATACTTCAACGTCATAATCCATTTGCTCAAGCCTACCGTCATCTATATGAAGTGTACGAGGAACAGCAAAGACAACGTTTAGTAAATCCACCAAATATTGTTTTAGAATTTTTAAATGTTAGAGGTCGTCAAAATAGACCATACGATATGCCAATCGTAAACGAAGTTGCAGCCGTTTATCAATTTCGTAATGAAGGTTTACCACCTACAACAAATCTAAGAGTATTTCTTCGACAAAATAATCAATCTTTATTCACAAACATTAGTCCTCAAAATGAATTTGTCGATCCATTGACATTTCCCGTACTTTTTCCATTTGGTGAAAGTGGATGGACAATGCACACCGCACGAAACGATAGAAATAGAAATATGACCCTTAATTCATATTATAAATATAGATTAGCTTATAGAGATGATTTTTCTGCGATACATTCAGCAGGTAAATTAAGTCAACAATATATTGTAGCTGCATATGTTAAAATGGAAAGCAATCGACTTTTATATATTGAAAGACATCAAAATCAATTGCGAGCTGAGGAATATGTTGGTTTACGCGATTATTTACATAATCGAGCTGCTGTTGAAAATATTAATATTGGACGAATGGTTATATTGCCTTCTTCATATATAGGCAGCCCACGAAGTCAACAGCAAAGATTTCAAGATGCTATGTCGATGGTTACAACTTTAGGATATCCGTCACTTTTTATTACATTTACATGTAATCCTAAATGGAATGAAATTGTGAATGCGATTCCACATAATACTCAATCTAATGATCATCCGATGGTTATTGCACGAGTATTTCAAATGAAATTAAAAGCATTCATGAGTGATATCTTGGAAAATCATATCTTTGGAATTCATCTAGGATCAATTCATGTTATTGAATTTCAAAAAAGAGGTTTGCCACATGCACATATTCTAATAATTTTACGACATGAAGATCGAATGTTAGAACCAGAGAGAGTTGATTTATTAGTTTCAGCTGAAATTCCAGATCCAATTCGTCAACCCGAATTGTATGAATTGGTAAAAACTCATATGGTACATGGTCCATGTGGACCACAATTTAATAATAATGCAATCTGTATGGTTGATGGAAAATGTAGTAAAACATTTCCAAAACAATCTTCAAATGAAACAATTATTACTGAAAATGGTAGAATTCAATATAGACGCCGACATACAGGTATAACGATTCTAAAAGGTTCGCATGTATTGAATAATCAATGGATTGCACCTTATAATCCATATTGTTTATATAAATATAAATGTCATATTAATGTTGAAGCGTGTGGCAATTTAAAAACAGTTAAATATTTATATAAATATATTTTTAAAGGTGTCGATATGGCATTATTACGTATTCGAAATATCGAACAGGAACGTAATAATAATAATAATCAAATGGATGTTGATGGAAATTCATCTTTATCACCTCATCAAATTCAAGGTGATTATAATGAGGTAGAGGAATATTTGAATGCCCGTTATATATCACCATCGGAAGCTGCATGGCGTATTAATGATTTTGTATTACATGATAGTACACATACAGTTATACGTTTGCCAGTGCATTTAGAGGAACGACAAAATGTTATTTTTCGAGAGAATGATCTAAATATTCCCGAACGTCTTGATCTCTATCGAAGAACAATGTTAACCGAATGGTTTACATTGAATCGAAATAATCTCTACAATTCGAGACAATATCTATATGTAGAAATTCCACCAAATTTTACATGGATTGATAGAGCACGAGAATGGCGTCCACGTCAAAGAAATCGTTCTACTACACTTGCTAGAATGTATAGTGTTAGTATACGAAATAGAGAATTATATTTTCTTCGTCTTCTATTATTACATGTACGAGGTGCAACATCTTTTGAAGATGTTCGTACTGTTGATGGTGAAATTTGTCCAACATATGCTGAAGCATGTAGTAGACGAAATCTTCTTAATGAAGATATGGAATGGCAACGAGCTCTTCGTGAAGCTGTTGAACAACAAATGCCAAATCAATTACGACAAATGTTTGCCACAATTTTAGCTTTTTGTACTGTCTTAGATCCATTAGCATTATGGAATGAATTTCGTGACGCTTTAATGGAAGACTTTACAAGACATGGTATTGATGTAATTGAAGCTGAAAATCGTACATTATATAAATTGAAATTATTATTAAATGTACATGGTTTAACTTTAGCAAATTTTAAATTGCCTGAACCACTTGCCATCTATTTAGATTATAATAACGATGATGACAATGATGATGATGATGATGATGTTGATGATAATCGTATCGATGTTGAATTTGAACAACAACAAAGTGCTAATTGGATTAATCAATTAAATATTGAACAAAGACGCATTTTTGATAATATTATAACATCTATCATCAACCACAATAATAATGGTGATGATAATTTAATAAATCACTTATTTTATTTAGACGGTCCTGCAGGTACTGGTAAAACCTTTCTTTATAATACAATCATCAGTTATGCGAGAGGACAAGAAATTAAAGTATTAGCAATGGCTTGGACAGGGCTAGCTGCTTCATTATTAATTGGTGGTAAAACTGTTCATTCAACATTTAAGCTACCTGTTCCACTTTTAGAGACGAGTACATCAAGTATTCGAATTGAAAGTTCATATGCTGAAATATTGCGACAAGTAAAATTAATTGTATGGGATGAAATAAGCATGGTTACTGCGATGGCCTTTCAAAAGATTGATGAAATTTTACGATTTCTTTGTCGCACACCACATCTTCCATTCGGTGGGAAAACAGTAATTGTTGGTGGAGATTTTAAACAATGTCTTCCAATTGTACCATATCCTGGGACACGAAATCAAATTGTTGCAGCCTGTGTTAAATCGGCACAATTATGGAATCATTTTCAACAATTTTCTTTAACAATTAATGTTCGTGTATTACCAGAACAAGTTGAATTTTCTCAATGGCTTTTAAATTTAGGTAATGATCGATTACCACATTTGCCTAATTTTCAATATAGCATTATTCAAATACCGGAACAATGTATTGTTCAAAATTATGATCAATTAATTAATTCATGTTTTGATATCATTAATAATAATGATAATGCTAATTTAAGATCTAATAATAATGTTTTATTAAAAAGTGTTATTTTAACACCATTAAATGAGACATGTGATAAAATTAATAAAAAAGTTTTATTAGAAAAAATCAATGGTCCAACAAAAATTTATTATAGTGTTGATAGTATAGAGCCGAATGATGCTGATGATGCAATAATGTTAGAAGCGGCTAATTATCAACCTGAATTTCTTAACGCTTTAACACCAAGTGGTCTACCACCACATCGTTTAGAATTAAAAGTTGGTGCCTTGGTTATGCTATTACGAAATTTAAATATTCGTAAAGGATTATGTAATGGTACCCGTTTAATTGTACAATTTTTGGGTCAAAATTATATTAAAGGTCAAGTTGTATCAAATGATGGTAATAGATTAACAAATCAATTTGTTTTAATACCTAAAATCGATTTTATTCCTTCGAATACAAATTTACCATTTCAATTTCGTCGAAGACAGTTTCCTGTTCGTCTCGCTTATGCATTAACAATTAATAAAGCACAAGGTCAAACTTATGATCATGTTTCACTTTATTTGCCAAATTCAGTTTTTGCTCATGGTCAATTATATGTTGCATTTTCGCGAGTTCGAAAATTTAATGATATTTCAGTATTTATTGAAAATACTGCCACTCAAGGTAGACTTTTGCCTGAGGAAAATACAAATTTCATCTATACAAAAAATATTGTTTATAATGAAATTTTGTAAATCAATTGAGTTTTGAAAAGATTTAATCACTTGAAAAAAAATTTATCACAATTAAAATAGTCAAATTTTTTATTAAAACAATTATACATTATGTAGTTTAATAATTTATTTACAATCAAGTACTAATTTGTTATGTTGATGCTAATCCATGGCTAAATATTATATAAAAACAATGTCGTCTCTAAACATGAAACATTTTCATAGTATTGACACATTTGTATATATTAGTCAAAAAAAAGCTCCATACAAAGCATATACATTAATATTGTTACGATATATTAAACTACTGTTTTTGTTTTTTTGTGACTATATTCAATAATTCATACAAACTCAAACTATACAATTGGTCGATTATAAATATATATTCAATTAAAAACGTCAACATTATTAAATCATAAAATATAGTTTAATGATTTATACAATCAAGTATTATTTGTTATGTTGATGCTAATCAATGGCTATATATTATATAAAAACAATGTCGTCTCTAAACATGAAACATTTTCATAGTATTGACACATTTTTATATATTAGTCTAAAAAAAGCTCCATACAAAAACATATACATATATTGTTACGATATATTAAACTATTGTTGAATTTGATGGTCTTTTTTTTTTTTGAATATAATCGACTATTTGTAAAATTCAACAGAGTTTATATAGGGCTATTGGCGAACTTTCTCTGTTATAAATATCGATAAAAAAAAAAGTAACGCATCAGGATGTTTACCTCAAAGGTGATGTGGAAATTACATCAACAATTAAAAAAAAAATTTTTTTTACAATACTACTAAATTGCTTTACTACATAAATTTTATTAATTTTAATTTGTTAATAAAAACAAAATTGTTGTTTTATTGTTGCCGAAGGCCACTTTTTACATAGAAGAGAATATGGTAAGAACAAGTACAAATAAAAATAAATAAAAAAAAAATTAGTAAATGCTAATATGCTTGCTGTATTATAAAAAAAAAGATGAGAAAGAAAAAAATAATGAAATAAGAATAAGTATAATTAATAGAATTTAATTATAATTTTTTAAATAAATAATAATAATATATTTCAAGATAAATATTAATGGGCTTGGTTTATATAAATGTTGTCAAAGGCAAACCATGATATGAGAAAGTAGAAAAAGTACAAAAAAGAATAAATAAAAATATATTACAATAAAAAAATAAATTTTCAATAATCTAATAAAAAAAAAAAAAAAAAAAAAAAAAAAGTGCGTTTTTATTACCGGTTGCCGAAGGCAACCCCTCTAGGTTTATACACGTTGCCGTAGGCAACCCTCTACTCAAGAGAGTAGGGTAAGCACCCGGAGGGTGCGCGACCCAACTCTCGTTACACCTATAATAAAAGCTGTTAGCTGCGGTCTTCTCGCACAAATTGTAAATTTTTGTAATTTTATTAGTAAATTCAATTTTTTTTCGAAATAAAATTATTACAGTTCCACATAAACGTCGTTTCTTTCGTAAATTTGATTAAGGTTTTTTCGTCTATAATAGCCCCTTTAAGCGCTAGAGGTACAACCAATAAATTTGAGGAAAGAGATAGAATGATCAAAATGCTGCTATGAAGGACGGACAAACGTACTATAGATAGAAAAAAAACCACTCTAGATAGAAAACTTTGAAAGCTGGGCTTTTCCACTGACGTTTCGTCATTTTAGTGTCTAAATGTGACAGTTCCAAGTTGTTTGGTTATGTCATTTTAAATATTTATTGTTATAATTGTGAAAAATAATGAAACGAAAGCTTTTAATGTGGCTAAAATGTCGATGAGCTATGCTGGTGGTAGTGATTTGTTTCGTTTTCTTGATGAAAAAGTGTCGTGTGCAAAAATTATTGACGTATTTTTTTTTGAGGGGCGAATCTCACGAATTTTAACAAAATACAGCTGGAATATAATAAATGGGACTTATAGGTGAGACACATTGATAATTACGTTGGCTTTTTATTAAAGTGCCCCTAAAAGATCCGAGATAAAGATTATAAATAAACATATTTATTTTGTAGAATGAATTAAGTGTCTTCGTTTCGCAATAATATAAAATGCAAAAACAATATGATAGAGACAATGACTGGAGTTCCCTTCAACCTGGAATATAATAAATTAGAAGGTCCTAAGTTGTTTGACGAAATGTGATACAAGTGTGTTCTCTATAAAAATGCAGTCTTCTTCTTCTTCTATAAGTCATTGGATTGGTTGCTCAATATCAGATAATAGATTATTTCTAATAAAATAATAATATATAAGAGGTAGGTTATTGCTTGATTTCCTACAAACAGTCCTACATTCAGCAAAAAGTCATTTGTGGAGAAAAATTAGTGTCCGAAAATGTCAACGACGAAGTTAAGCTCTACTATCTAAAGCTCTAAGACTTTAAAGTAGAGGCTTTTTTGGAAATGATATTATGTAGGTATATTATTATATTATTTTTTACTTTAAATATAAATGATTTGTAAAACTAAACGCTTCATTTTTCCAAGACAAGTTTAAATGGCTTGAGTGTGCTTAGTGTATATTGAAATTTTATTTTTATTTTTGACATTAAAAAATCGATAATGTCATTTTACTGTCATATGCCATCCAACGGTGACAGTTTTACATTAGGTTATGTTTGTCAGTATCTAACCTGTCAGTCGTATCGTAATTTTGGCGAAAATCTACCAAAATACAGCTTAAATCTATAAAATATCTATTCAATAAACATGGGGGTTTTATTTATTCAAGAAATTTAATATGTAATTTTGTCAAGAAAGAAGCTTTTACAATTTGTACCCTCCAAACTGTTAAAGGAGTGGAAGTGAGAATAGACCGAATTTCAATAAATATTTAAATGGTTTTTCAAACATCCCAACGTTACTCAGGTAAATGGAAAAGAGTTTTGATATTTTATTTAAAAAGTTTTTCTAGAAAAATTGACCTTCCAGAATTTTACAAATCTTTACAAGATTGGAAAGGATATGTACATTTTTTTAAATGGTTTTTTAATGAAAATGATTATGAAATGCTATGCGAGATATTGTATAATAAAATAAAGACGAAAGCCCTCTCAATTTTAATGAAAAATAAAAGTGAGGTTAAAATTTTTCAACAGCGATTAAGAATCTAAAGTAGAGGCTTTTTTGAAAGAGATATGTAGGTATATAGATTATTATTATAATCTATATTATTTTTACTTTAAATATAAATGATTTGTAAAACTAAACGCTTTTTTTCAGTTAGTGAATGTGATTAATGTACATTTGAAAGGAAAATAGCGGTCGTTGAAATCGATGCAATCAGAAGAGCACTTATGGTGTCCCAAAGGAAGCGAATTCGTAATGACACTCTAAAAGAAGAAATGGAGATGGACTCGGATATACTCCAGGAAATCACATCACGACAGCTAATATGGTACGGACAACGTATGCAGGAAGATATTTTTTATCAAAATAACAATGAGATATAATATAATAAATATTTTGTTTTAGGCTTTGTGAAATAGAATAACGGATACATGAAAGAAAAAAGTTTAAAGATTATGGATGCTATTTAATTTATTTTTTTGAGTATAAGCAAGCAGATGCTCTCATTTATTAACTAAAAATTCAAGATTTTCCTTATTCTAAAGAAAATGAAGTCAAGAAGACATAATTACAGGTTAATTATAATGTAATATAGATTTGAAGTATTAAGGTCAATGACTTTTTGACCTAATTATTGAAAAAAGAGGCTAATAGTATAGAGTCTTAGATTCTGTATTAAAATGAAGATAAAAGTTTTTAATTTTAATAATATTTACAGTATCTAACTGCTTATCTAAACTATAGACTTCTTTTGAAAATAGAAATTGTCGTATGGATAAATTGAATCGATTCGTTTGGAGATTAGAATTTATTGATTGAGCGTTAAATCTTAAATGTTTGAAATACGATGAAGCAAAGAAGACCACGAGAAATCTTTTTTAAAAAGACATAAAGAGATATACAAATTAATATTAGAAATGATTAGATTTTAAATGAATGCTTGCTATCATTCGTACTAAGCATTTTGATACCGTTTGACATTTTGTTTTTGGAAAGTGGCTATGAATGAGAATAATGTACATCTTTTAATAATTAATTCGAGAATTATATTCGAAAAGTATCTAATACAGAATATATATTTTTTTCTCAATCGTACGTACTTATTTTTATATTTTTAAATAAACAATTAAATATTTAAAAAAAAAAATACGATATCAATTGTCAATTATTATTGTTGACATAATAATCAATTAAAAAATACAAAGTGATCACTTATTATCATTAATTTATATTTTATAAATAACATGAAATATGAAACGTTTTTCTGTCAATTTTAATGTAGAATTTTTTTATATAGAGTGTTTGTTTTTTTTCAATTTGATATATAATATATAACTAAAATATAAATAACTTTTATTGGTTTTTTTTTAGATTATTATAATATGGTAATATAATACGAATGGCTAGAAGAGTCTTTTTGATTATATTATAGAAAATATAGAACTGTGGTTGTAGGAAAATTTATCATTGTGTATACGAAAAGTGAGATTAAGTTGTGTTTGAGACCAATCGATGAAAGAATATTAATATATATGAATTAAAATAAGATGGAAGTGGAAAATTATATTCAAATAGTATCTATACAGAATTTTTTTCTCAATCGTACGTACTTATTTTTATATTTTTAAATAAACAATTAATTATTTAAAAAAAAATACTATGTCAATTGACAATTATTATTGTTGACATAATCAATTGAAAAATACAAAGTGATCACTTAATATAAATGCTTTATATTTTATAACTAACATGAAATATGAAACGTTTTTTTGTCAATTTTAATGTACAAATTTCTATAGAGTGGTTGTTTTTTTTGAATTTGATATATAATATATAACTAAAATATAAATAATTTTTATAAAATATAAAAATTTGCAAAAAATTAAAAATAAAAAAATGTTAATTTAAAAGATATGCTATGATTTAAGTAAAAAAAGCATCAAGAAAAACTAAAAGAAATTATAAATTTGTTGATAATAAAAAAGAAAAGATAATTTAAGTAGTATAGAAAAACAAAATTATGGTTGTCGTAGAAAAATAAAACTTGATAAAATTAAGTAAAGAATAAAAAAAATCGAAAAAAAAATTTATAGAAAAAAAAATTTTTAGATTAGAAAACTATGTTATAAATATGGAAAAAAAAATGTTAAAATATCAGGAGTGTATAGATGGATAATACAATATTAAAAAAAGAATAGTATAAAAAAAATTAGAATACACAAAAAAAGAAAATGTAAGAGAGAAATAAGACGAAAATAAAAACAATTGAAAAAAAAATGAAAATTAAGTAAATACATTATAAAAATAGGAACAAATAGAATCAAAAAGAAGAAAGTAAAGAGAAATAAAAAAACGAGTTTGAAAAAAAAAGTTGAAGAGATAAAAAAAGAATAAAAAGAAAGAGAAAATAAAAGTTTCAATGTACGAATTTCTATAGAGTAGTTGTTTTTTTGAATTTGATATATGATATATAACTAAAATATAAATAATTTTTATTGATTTTTTCATTAGATTATGTATGATTGTAATTGAATGATTACATATTTTAAAAAAATTAAATAGAAAATAGGGAAATAAATTAGAAAAGGAAAACAAATAGAAAAAAAAAAGAAAGAATATAGTATATAATTAATAAAATGTAATACGAACCTTTTTAATAAAAATAAAATATGGTTGTTTTATGGTTGCCGAAGGCAACCTTAATGTAAGAGAGTAAGGTAAGAAAAAGGGAGAATAAATAAAAAAATATAATAATAGAAACAAAAAAAATATATAAAATAACAATTTTAATTTTGAAAAAAAATAATAAAAAACTCGCTTTAGAAGAGAATAAGAAAAAATTTATATAAATTATTAAAATATATTATAGTTTTTATTCTTCTAATTTTAATAACAAATATTATTAAAGTAATAAAATTATTATGAAAATAAAAAAAATTGAAACGAAGAAAAAAAAATACAAATAAAAGCAAGAAAAAAATTTGAAAAAAAAAAGGAAAATAAAAATCAAGTATATTAAATAAAATGTAATGCAAAATTATTTTATAAAAAAAAATTGTTGTGTTATTGTTGCCGAAGGCAACCTTTTACATATAAGAGAGTATAGTAAGAACAAGAATAAATAATATAAAATAATGATAGATAGTAATATTATTTTTAAACATTAAAGTAATATTAAAATGAAAACGTTATGTCAAAATCTGATCTCAAATGTTATAACGAGAATTTTTATAAGAAAAAATGACTGTCCGCCACCTTAATAATGAGAAAAAAATAAAAAAATTATAATAATAATGAATAGTAAAAGTATTTTAAAAAATAAATAATAGATTTATATATGTTGCCGCAGGCAACATTCAATACGAGTGAGTAGAACAAGTACAAAAAAAAATAAAAAAAAAATTTTAGTGAATGGTAATATGCTTGCTTTATTATAAAAAAAATAAGAAAAATAAAAGAAAAAGAAAAAAGTATAATTAATAAAATCTAATTAAATTTTTTTACATGAATAATAATAAATTTTAAGATAAATAATAATGGGCTAGGTTTATATAAATGTTGTCAAAGGCAAACCATGATATGAGAAAGTAGAAAAAGTACAAAAAAGAATAAATAAAATCATATTACAATAAAAACAATTAATAATCAATAATCTAATAAAAAAAAAATAAAAAAAAAAAGTGCTTTTTTATTACCGGTTGCCGAAGGCAACCCCTCTAGGTTTATACACGTTGCCGTAGGCAACCCTCTACTCAAGAGAGTGGGGTAAGCACCCGGAGGGTGCGCGACCCAACTCTCGTTTAACTATAATAATCGCTGTTAGCCGCATCTCTTTCTTGCAATAGTGACGCATGACACAGATTTATTAATTTGGAGAAATTGTTAAATGTTGTAAGAAATTTGAGAAAAAACTTTGTCAAAAGAGTGACGGTGTAATGTTTTGAGCAAAGAATTGGCGTTTGGTGTGCTAGACGAAAGGAGTAGGAGGGATTCAAAGTAAAAAAAATGTTTCAAAAAAATGACCGATAAAAAGAGTAAACAGATAGGACATTTCGCCAAAAAACCATTCTAGATAGAAAACTTTGAATGCTGGGCTTTTTGTGACACTTCGTCAATTTAGTGCCATATGCCATCTAACGGTGACAGTTTTACATTAGGTTATGTTTGTCATTGTCTAACCTTTCAGTGTAATTTTGGCGAAAATCTACCAAAATACAGCTTAAATCTATTAAATAAACATGGGGGTTTTATTTATAAACATATCCCATCAAGAAATTTAATGTAATTTTGTCAAGAAAGAAAATTTTACAATTTGCAGCCCCTAAACTGTTAAAGGAGTGGAAGTGAGAATAGACCGAATTTCAATGAATATTTAAGTGAAAACATTGTTTAAAAACTATTTTAAAGCGACCGATAAAGGTTTGAATAATTTTTTTCAAAGATTTTAAGGTATTTTGTAGAGAAAGAATAAGTGGCTCCCGAAGTGTCAAGAGAGTCCAAATTTGATGGAAAATCTACGTAAATACAGCTTAAAACAATGAAAATATAAGTTAAATAAACAAGTGGCATTCACCAAAAAGTTAGAAGCAAAGATCGAAAAGGCGAAAGGGGTCTTTTTTTTGGTTTTGGTCAAAATATCAAAAGCCCCACAAAAAGTCATATGCCATCCAACGGTGACAGTGCTACATTAGGTTATTTATTTGGAAATCGATTTTTCAAACATTCCAACGTTTCTCAGGTAAATGGTAAAGAGTTTTGATGTTTTATTTAAAAAGTTTTTCTAGAAAAATTGACCTTCCAGAATAGGTTAGGTTATGTCCAGAAAATATAAAATAATGAAAATAAAGCTTTTAATATGTGGCTAAAATGTCGATGGGATATGATGGGGTAGTGATTTGTTTTGTTTTCTTGATGAAAAAGTGCATTGTAAAGTGCAAAAATTGTCGACGATGCTTTTTTTTGGGCCTATCACGAATTATAACTAAATAAAGCTGAAATATAATAAATGAGACTGGGGGCATACTTATTAGAAGGTCCGAAGTTGTTTTTTCTTTATTGAAATTGACGAAAAGAAGATGTTTCTATAAAAAAAAGTGAGGTTATGTCAAAAAGTAATTCGATAAAATTCATTTTACAAATGAATTGGTTTTAAATGGAATTAGTTGGAATGTATTTAAAGTTATCAAAAATAATGTATCTTTCGACCGATTCAAGATTCAAATAAATATAATCAAGAAGATTTTAATAGAAGAAAAATTTTGCATAAATGAATTGGAAAAATTAAGACAAAAGCTTTTCAATTTTGGGGGGCTAAAAAGTGTCGGCAAAAATTCGCTAATTTGCAACGAAGTTACATGAATTATATGAAAAATATGAAAATAACTGGCACACGAAGAAGCGACCCTCCATCCTATTTTGAGAAAATGAATGCTATTTTAGGGAGTAAGGACAAGGTCCACCCCTCATATTTAGAAGATTCTTTTGAAATAAGTATAGATGTCCATCAACTTCTAGACAAGGGCAAATAGATATCAGAAGCGTTGATACTGAGAATGAGTCAGGAGCAAGTTGTAATTTATCAACTTCTATACATAGGGAAATAAAAAATAGGTTTGTTGTAATATTGTCATAGCTTATAAGACACATAATTAATTGATAATTTAGATTCCATTCTTCTAAAACTTCAGTTCGACTAACAAGCAATGTCACTAAGATGCTAGAAGTAATAACACAACAACAACACCAGGAAGTAAGAGAAGAGAAAGCAAAATATATGAAGATTTTAGAAAATGAGGATAGATGCTGAAGACATACATAGGGAAATAAAAAATAGGTTTGTTGTAATATTGTCATAGCTTAATTATTTGATATTCTAAATTCCATTCTTCTAAAACTTCAGTTCGACCAACAAGCAATGTCACTAAGATGCTACAAGTAATAACACAACAACAACAACAACAACACCAGGAAGTAAGAGAAGAGAAAGCAAAATATATGAAGATTTTAGAAAATGGGGATAGATGCTGAAGACATACATAGGGAAATAAAAAATAGGTTTGTTGTAATATTGTCATAGCTTAATTATTTGATATTCTAAATTCCATTCTTCTAAAACTTCAGTTCGACCAACAAGCAATGTCACTAAGATGCTAGAAGTAATAACACAACAACAACAACAACACCAGGAAGTAAAAGAAGAGAAAGCAAAATATATGAAGATTCTAGAAAATGCTATAGCTGTTCAAAATGAACAGAGAGAAAGACTTTTTCAATTGTTACAAAGAGCCGATAAACGTAAGATTGTTTGCCTATTATTTTACCCAAAAATCTCTTTTATTTTTGTTATGTAGATAGTTACGTTAGCGTTTTATAAATAAAAAGATATATATATATGTCAATATTTATTTTATTTTTTTTACATTAAATTTGCGGCAATACGATCCCTTTTAATTACCCCTAAATTCATCTCTAATCTAGGATTATACTGTTCTTCCTCTAATTGGTTATAATCAAAAAATGCACCTTTCCATAAATCATTATTTAAATAACAAAAAAATTGTGTAACACACATGCAGCAGTGACGACTTCAATATGGACTTTTGATATGGAGTAGGAGTGTTTATAAACTGAAGTCGTTTCCATCTTCCCAATAAAATGCCAAAAGTTCAATGTTCAATACAAACTCTGTCTGCACTTAATATATAATTGTGGTGTCTTTGAATGCATGTCCTTGCATCTCTGTATGGTCTTATTAGCCAACTTGATAATGGAAAAGCACTGTCTCCTATGACATGGTAATCATCGTTGGGAAAATATTCTATGTTTTCCAAATCGTTCAATATTCCTTACAAAGATTAAATTGGCAAACACCTAAAACATAAGATAAGTGCCATAAGTAATTTTTAATGTAAAATTATTTTTACTTTCGCATCATGAGCTGAACCTGGATAACCGATGAAAACATAAGTGAAAATTTTCTTAGAGTTACAAATTCCTATTAGATTTATAGAATGTGACATGTTGATCTTTTAGCACTTTAATGTTGATATGACACCCATCAACAGGCCCCTATTACACCTGAAAATCCAGTGTTACTTCATTATTTATCACAATTAAAAGTCATACATCTGCTCTTACCAGGATAATGAATAAAACTTCTTCGTAACTTTTCAAATTCTACAATAATAAGTAAACCCATCTGTCAGACTGTCACCATCGTCGAACCTAACCTTAAACCGATTTTTAACATTAAAAAATCAATAAGAATGTCAAAAAGTTTGACATGTGTCATACGATGTCAATTGTCAATTATTATTGTCAATTAAAAAATACAAAGTGATCATTTAATATTAATGATTTATATTTTATAAATAACATGAAATATGAAACGTTTTTCTGTTAATTTCAATGTAGAATTTTATATAGAGTGTTTGTTTTTTTTCAATTTGATATATAATATATAACTAAAATATAAATAACTTTTATTGATTTTTTCATTAGATTATTATAATATGGTAATATAACACGAATGCCTAAAAAACCCTTTTTTATTATATTATAATATAAGATATAGAACTGTGGTTGTAGGAAAATTTATAATTGTTTATATGAAAAGTGAGGTTAAGTTGTGTTCGAGACCCATTGATGAAAGAAGATTGATATAAATGAATTAAAATAAAATGGGAATGAAAAATTTTATTGGAAAAATATCTATACAAACTATATATTTTTTTCTCAATCGTACGTATTAATTTTTATATTTTTAAATAAACAATTAAATATTTAAAAAAAAATACGATATCAATTGTCAATTATTATTGTTGACATAATCAATTAAAACATACAAAGTGATCACTTAATATCATTAATTTATATTTTATAAATAACATGAAATACGAAACGTTTTTCTGTCAATTTTAATGTAGAATTTTATATAGAGTGTTTGTTTTTTTTCAATTTGATATATAATATATAACTAAAATATAAATAACTTTTATTGATTTTTTTTAGATTATTATAATATGGTAATATAACACGAATGGCTAGAAGAACCTTTTTGATTATATTATATAAGATATAGAACTGTGGTTGTAGGAAAATTTATAATTGTTTATATGGAAAGTGAGGTTAAGTTGTGTTTGAGACCCATTGATGAAAGAAGATTGATATAAATGAATTAAAATAAAATGGGAATGGAAAATTTTATTGGAAAAATATCTATACAGACTATATATTTTTTTCTCAATCGTACGTACTTATTTTTATATTTTTAAATAAACAATTAAATATTTAAAAAAAAATACGATATCAATTGTCAATTATCATTGTTGACATAATCAATTAAAAAATACAAAGCGATCACTTAATATTAATGCTTTATATTTTATAAATAACATGAATTATGAAACGTTTTTTTGTCAATTTTAATGTAGAATTTTATACAGAGTGTTTGTTTTTTTTCAATTTGATATATAATATATAACTAAAATATAAATAACTTTTATTGATTTTTTTTTAGATTATGTATGATTGTAATTGAATGATTACATATTTTGGGAAAATTAAATAGAAAATAGAAAAAAGTGAATGTGAAAGTATTGTATACTCTAAACAGTATACTCTAAAAAGTATTGCCAATTAAAGAATCATTATTAAGCACGTTTAGTAGTGTTTGGGTTGGCAATCTTAAATTTCATAATAAAAGTGCACAATGGCAGCAACTTAATATTGATTATGTGTGACATATCTTTAACATTGACAATATTATTGAAAGATGTCAATGTGTTCGCTACGATATAACCTAATTTTTTTTTATGAAAGATACGTCAAATATTTGTCAAGAAACAAACGTTTTCGGTTACATTGTTGCAACTTGGCAATTAAAAATTTTTTTTTTAAAAGTGTTGCCAAATTAAATATTTATTAAAAAAAATTTTTTTTTTGATTGTATTAATTTTAAACAAATGTTTCTAATTCTAAACAAATGTTTCTAATTAATAATTATACAAGAAAAATTTGAAAATTTTGATATTTAATTTCCGACAATCAAATGTGCGGAAAAAAAAATTTGCAAAAAATTAAAAAATAAAAAATGTTAATTTAAAAGATATGCTATGATTTAAGTAAAAAAAGCATCAAGAAAAACTAAAAGAAATTATAAATTTGTTGATAATAAAAAAGAAAAGATAATTTAAGTAGTATAGAAAAACAAAATTATGGTTGTTGTAGAAAAATAAAAATTGATAAAATTAAGTAAAAAATAAAAAAAATCGAAAAAAAAGTTTATAAAAAAGAAAATGTTTAGATTGGAAAACTATGTTATAAATAAGGAAAAAAAAATGTTAAAATATCAGGAGTTTATAGATGGATAATACAATATTAAAAATAGAATAGTATAAAAAAAATTAGAAGACACAAAAAAAGAAAATGTAAGAGAGAAATAAGGCGAAAATAAAAAAAATTGAAAAAAAAATTAAAATTAAGTAAATACATTATAAAAATAGGAACAAATAGAATCAAAAAGAAGAAAGTGAAGAGAAATAAAAAAACGAGTTCGAAAAAAAAGTTGAAGAGATAAAAAAGAAAAAAAATAAATAGAAAGAGAAAATAAAAGTTTCAATGTACGAATTTCTATAGAGTAGTTTTTTTGAATTTGATATATGATATATAACTAAAATATAAATAATTTTTATTAATTTTTTTATTAGATTATGTATGATTGTAATTGAATGATTACATATTTTAAAAAAATTAAATAGAAAATATATAAGAAAAAATGACTGTCCGCCACCTTAATAATGAGAAAAAAATAAAAAAATTATAATAATAATGAATAGTAAAAGTATTTTAAAAAATAAATAATAGATTTATATATGTTGCCGCAGGCAACATTCAATACGAGTGAGTAGAACAAGTACAAAAAAAAATAAAAAAAAAATTTTAGTGAATGGTAATATGCTTGCTTTATTATAAAAAAAAATGAGAAAGATAAAAGAAAAAGAAAAAAGTATAATTAATAAAATCTAATTAAAATTTTTTAAATAAATAATAATAATATATTTCAAGATAAATATTAATGGGCTCGGTTTATATAAATGTTGTCAAAGGCAAACGTTGATATGAGAAAGTAGAACAAGTACAAAAAGAAATAAATAAAAATATATTACAATAAAAAAATAAATAATCAATAATCTAATAAAAAAAAAAAAAAAAAAAAAAAAAGTGCGATTATACTACCGGTTGCCGAAGGCAACCCCTCTAGGTTCATACACGTTGCCGTAGGCAACCCTCTACTCAAGAGAGTAGGGTAAGCACCCGGAGGGTGCGAAACCATACTCTCGTTTAACTATAATAATCGCTGTTAGCCGCATCTCTTTCTTGCAATAGTGACGCATGACACAGATTTATTAATTTGGAGAAATTGTTAAATGTTGTAAGAAATTTGAGAAAAAACTTTGTCAAAAGAGTGACGGTGTAATGTTTTGAGCAAAGAATTGGCGTTTGGTGTGCTAGACGAAAGGAGTAGGAGGGATTCAAAGTAAAAAAAATGTTTCAAAAAAATGACCGATAAAAAGAGTAAACAGATAGGACATTTCGCCAAAAAACCATTCTAGATAGAAAACTTTGAAAGCTGGGCTTTTTGTGACACTTCGTCAATTTAGTGCCATATGCCATCTAACGGTGACAGTTTTACATTAGGTTATGTTTGTCATTGTCTAACCTTTCAGTGTAATTTTGGCGAAAATCTACCAAAATACAGCTTAAATCTATTAAATAAACATGGGGGTTTTATTTATAAACATATCCCATCAAGAAATTTAATGTAATTTTGTCAAGAAAGAAAATTTTACAATTTGCAGCCCCTAAACTGTTAAAGGAGTGGAAGTGAGAATAGACCGAATTTCAATGAATATTTAAGTGAAAACATTGTTTAAAAACTATTTTAAAGCGACCGATAAAGGTTTGAATAATTTTTTTCAAAGATTTTAAGGTATTTTGTAGAGAAAGAATAAGTGGCTCCCGAAGTGTCAAGAGAGTCCAAATTTGATGGAAAATCTACGTAAATACAGCTTAAAACAATGAAAATTCAAGTTAAATAAACATGTGGCATTCACCAAAAAGTTAGAAGCAAAGATCGAAAAGGCGAAAGGGGTCTTTTTTTTGGTTTTGGTCAAAATATCAAAAGCCCCACAAAAAGTCATATGCCATCCAACGGTGACAGTGCTACATTAGGTTATTTATTTGGAAATCGATTTTTCAAACATTCCAACGTTTCTCAGGTAAATGGTAACGAGTTTTGATGTTTTATTTAAAAAGTTTTTCTAGAAAAATTCACCGTCCAGAATTTTACAAATCTTTACAAGATTTGTTTCAGTTAGTGAATGTGATCAGTGTACATATGAAAGGAAAATAGCGGTCGTTGAAATCGATGCAATCAGAAGAGCACTTATGGTGTCCCGAAGGAAGCGAATTCGTAATGACACTCTAAAAGAAGAAATGGAGATGGACTCGGATATACTCCAGGAAATCACATCACGACAGCTAATATGGTACGGACACGTACAACGTATGCAGGAAGATATTTTTTATCAAAATAACAATGAGATATAATATAATAAATATTTTGTTTTAGGCTTTGTGAAATAGAATAACGGATACATACATGAAAGAAAAAAGTTTAAAGATTATGGATGCTATTTAATTTATTTTTTTGAGTATAAGCAAGCAGATGCTCTCATTTATTAACTAAAAATTCAAGATTTTCCTTATTCTAAAGAAAATGAAGTGAAGAAGACATAATTACAGGTTTTTCCAGAAGAAATTATAATGTAATATAGATTTGAAGTATTAAGGTCAATGACTTTTTGACCTAATTATTGGAAAATATAGAGACATTGATAATTATAGGATTTTCTCCAATGAAATTGGAGAAATCTCCAATGAAAAGATAAAGAGATGATTTTATAAAGTACCGACACGAGTTCAAATTCGCTTCGGTAACGATTCATTTTGCCGGTAGGAGACGCTGTGACAGTTAATGTTTATCACCATTTTGACATTGGCTTTGAGATAATATTATATTTTCTTATTTTCAAATAAAACACAAATGTCAATAATAATATTATTGACAATAATATTATTATTTGTCAATAATAATATGTGATAAACATTACAAAACCCGTTGATTTTATAAAGTACCGACACGAGGTCAAATTCGCTTCGGTAACGATTTTGTAACGATTTCTTGGCCGCTAGAGGCCGCTATGGCTATTTCTTTTGACGTGACAGAAGTCAGAAGTCATGAAATTTGTTTCGACCTTTTCGTTCCGCTTTTTATTATGATACCAAAAAACGCAAATAGATCATTGAAAAATAGAAGACTTGGTAATTTTTATCAACGAATAAAGATATAAGGGAAGTATATAATGAATTATATACTTATTATTTGTATTTATGGATTTGGTCAGCTCTGCTATGTCGTATCTATAATATATCTAACAGCCTCATTTCTTATATTATCATCACATTTGGGTGGACGAGGCAAATATAACTTCACTTTAAATAGAGACAAAGATTATAAATAAACATATTTATTTTGTAGAATGAATTGAGTGTCTTCGTACCGCTAAGAACAATATGATAGAGACAATGACTGGAGTTCCCTTCAAGCTAAGGACAAAGTCAACACTCCATAGTTAGAAGATTCTTTAGAAATAAGGATAGATGCTGAAGACATACATAGGGAAATAAAAAATAGGTTTGTTGTAATATTGTCATAGCTTAATTATTTGATATTCTAGATTCCATTCTTCTAAAACTTCAGTTCGACCAACAAGCAATGTCACTAAGATGCTAGAAGTAATAACACAGCAACAACAACACTAGGAAGTAAGAGAAAAGAAAGCAAAATATATGAAGATTCAATGTGGTTAGTGTACACATTCAAATCTGCGTGCATTAGACAATATTTTATCAAAATAACAATGAGATATAATATAAATAATATTTTTTTAGGGTTTTTTTTAAGGATCTCTAGATGGAGAAAAGATTGTTCACAAAACATTATTCTAGCATTAGAAGAAGGAATAAGTGGAGAGCCTGAAATATTGACAAACATCATTCCTTCAGAAGATTTAAATCAAAGTGGTAAAGCCCAAAAACAATAAATTTATTATTGTTTTATAAAGATTATAGATATACTTTTATAATGGAAAACTTTTTTATTGTTTTTTAATCAATATTTATTGCTTTGCTTATTAATAATATAATTTTTTTTACATAGTTCAAAGAAACTGGCATTCTTCTCAATTGCAAAGTCTATCAAACAAACAAATCAGTCCTGGAGTGTTGTGCTACAACACAAAATCGTTTCATTATCAATTCGAATGTGTCTGGACCATCTAAGCCAAATATAGAAGCACACAACAGTTCAATGTTCCACTTATCTGGACAGTATTGACGAAGAAGAAGGTGAAAATAAAACAATTAAAATGTTTTTTTTTTTAATTTTATATATTTTTAGAAGGGAAGAAGCTTATCTAATAAGTTTAATATTGGAACTTAAAAATATGGATATTGCATCTTCTACTGCCAAAATAATTGTTGCTTCATCACAACACAACATTATTTTTATTATTATTGTTAGTAACGAATTGCTTCAGTAGGCTCTCACAAATTGGTAATTTTACTTTTGATTTGATTATCAATAAAAAACTACATACGTTGTCAAATAAAAAATTATGATTTGATGTATTTTTTTTTAGAAAAGGACAATCGAACACAACTATTGTTTACATGCAAGTTAAGACTCAATTTCAAGATTTAATTTGAAAGTAGAATTTGTAATACGGTTTATTAGATCCATTTAGAGATTATATATATTAAATTTTTCTTTTTTAGAGCTTCAAGCGAGAGATTACATTAACAGCAAAAAAAAGCTAATACAAAACATTGCCCTCATTGAAAAGGAATTTTGAAGAAAATATAGCCTTGGATTGATTTTAGATTAGTAGTTATAGAAAAAATCTAATTGCTGCTTCACAAGAAGACCACCATAAAAAATCTTTTACATTATTATTATTATATATATTTTTTTAAGTAAAAGTTAGAAATATGATAAGTAAACTTTAAATGAATATTTAGATATATTATCCGTTTGACGTTATTTTTCTTATATTTAATTTGCAATTGATTTGAAATATAATACATAAAGAGTTTATACTGTAAAATCATCATGTAAAAAAAAGCTTATTTTGTATAATTTTTTCTAAAATTGCAGCTATTAGACGACAATGTAAAGAATGAAATTATAATAAAATACAATACAATTTATAAATTTTAAAGAAAAACAACTTTGATACGTTTTAAAAACAAGTTTATTAATATAAACAAAATTAATTATTAAAATATAATCTGCAGTTTTTAATATAATAATTATTTGTTGTTTTATTGTTTTTCTCTTTTCTGCCGTTTCCTCTACCTCTCCCCCTCTCCCCTCTTCGTCCTCCTCTACCTCTCCCCCTCTCCCCTCTTCGTCCTCCCCTGCCTCTGTCTCCCCCTCTGCCCCTTCCATCGTCTCTGTTACTTTCTTTTAATACAGAAAATGTATTATCATTTTCTTCACCATTACCTTCTTTGGAAATTACTAACGCTTCATTTTCTGATGAAGCGTTATTCTATTTAAAATTCAAAATAATTTTAGTACAAATTTATATTTTAATAAAGAATATATTGGTTGATAATAAGATTTTTATGTTGTTTTTGCAATATGATAGTTTCTATATAAATATATGTATTATGCTACACAACAAGTTTTTGAATTTTTTTTTTTTTTAAAATGAGATTTTTTATATTATATTTATCGGGTACACTAAAATAGTAACTTAAAAATAATTAATATTGATACAATACACTCAATGGGGCTTTTTTACACTTTTAAGCAGCAGTATATGCTGCCTATAACCTACAATTTTATTTGAATGTTAAATGAATAAGTTGAATTTATAATTTTTTCAAATTTTGATATCTAATAACATTATATTTAAAGAGTTTCATCTATACTGGCTAAAAATTTGGCTTTTTTTAATCAATTTTAAAGAAAAATTTATAAAACTTACTGAATTGTCGGTTGCTTCCGCCATTTTCTTTTATAAACAAACTTTGCCGTACCTTACTCTATTTTTTTTATCGATTACTATTTGAAAACAACCATAGAGTTAATTTTAAATATTTATTAATTAATTTGTTTTCAACAATTATAAATTACAATTTAAATAAATAAACAAATTATATATTCTCAATAAAAATCGAAATTTAAACCAAAATTTTGCCAATTTTAAATTATGTAAAATTCTCTGCCATTTTCTATATTCATAGAATGCAACTTCTATATTGATATATCTTCTATGGTAATATAGTCATTAGCTGTCATAAATTATAACCACAGACAAATAATTTGTATTGAAATATTATTTATGTTGTTTGTCTTTTATTATAAATTAAATAAAATAGTGTTATTTTTTTCGGTAAGTCTTTATAATTATATGAATATTATTTGGTAAACTGTCCGAAAAAAAAAAAGTTTTTGAGGTTATAATTCCTAAATTTTTTATATTCTTCTATTATATAGAAATACTATATAGAAAATTATAAATTTCTTAATTTATTATTTCAATATTATTCTATTAAAAAAAAGTTTATTAAAAAAAATGTTATAATAATTAATAATGATTTAAATTTACCGCGCTATTATCTGTTACTAATTATGGTTACTCACTATTTCTTTTTAAAAAAATAAAAAGAACTATTTATTGATTTTTTCACAAGAAAACCGTTATATTTTGTTAGAAAGAGTTTTTCGGTATTTCAAGAAATATTTTATAAAAATCTGATAGGTATGTGCTATATTTAAGTTATTTTATGTTTTTATAAGCGTAGAATACTGATGTAGTTGAAGGTTTTTTAAAAATTTTTAATTTTTAACCTTGCTTTATAATTTCATGTTTGAAAAATTTAGGAAATAAGCAATTTTCATCTAATTTCCATAAAAATAGCTTTCTAAAAATGTTTATTCATCATCTACTAATAATAATATAATGTTAGATTTACTATATGTATCCTAATCATTTTTTTTAAAGAAAATGCCGAGAAATAAAGGTTTTTCTAAAGCGAAAAAGAGGAAAAATTCGAGAAATAAAAAAGGTAAGTTGTAGAAATAAAAAGCTTTAAATGTTTTTATATTTTTATGTTTTTCTACTATAGAGCCAGCATCGACAGCAGCTGCAACAGATGTTATATCGCAGATCTCTGCGACGTTTGAGGAAAATGCATCTTTGGAAACTTTTGGTAATTAAGAGAACCTTTGAATTATTAAATTAATAATATTTATTTTAATATTGAGATGTGTTTTTTTTCCATATAGGTAGAGGAGCGTCTAATAAAAGATTACATAGCTCTCAAAATCCAGGTCCTTTTAAAAAAACAGCTGTATTAGAAGGAATACCTCTACCGCAGCAGATACATGGTGTTGGCATAGAAGGTAATAATAAATGTATAATAATTGTTGCTACAAACAATAAATCAATTTAATTTTTACGTCATCATTTTTAATATTAAAACAAAAATGATTTAATCGATTTATACAAGGATAAAATTTAATATTAAAAAAAGAAAGAATTTTTTAATAAAAAATTACTATTTGCTTATATAAATTATTTACATTATTATTTATTTTTTTTTATTTCAACAGATGAAGAAAATTTGCATTCTAAACAAAACAAAACTACAAATCTTCATACTTCACAAATAGCTGGACCTTCTAGAGCACCGCCAGAAGGGATAGTATATTGTCCTCCACCAAGACATAATATTTACCTGGACAGTAGCGATGATGATGATGATAATGGAGATTTAGTTTCAATTAGAAGAGAGGGTGTTTCTTTAATTGCAGTACGAAAATCTCCAAGGAATTTATATATTACATCTACTCCACCTAACGACGCTACCATTGTTTCTTTACAACAATCAATTATGTCCATTTCCAATGATTGTTATGATAATATAAATGACGCAAATCCTGGTACAACTATAATAGAGATTGATAATGCTGTAGATGCTATTGATGATCAACAAGAAGAGATAAACGTTGTTCAAGCACCCCCTTTTCAAGGCAATATTGAGCCAAATGTAGATGTCTTATTGTTAAACGCGATGGTCTTTGAACGTTTAACAAGAAATTGCCAAGATAGACAACGTTATCCATTCTATCTGGAAGCAGGTAATCAGCAGAGACCAGTACTACATAGTATTGGTGGTATGGTACATCAATGTCCACATTGTATGGGTAAATATTTTCAAGTGGAGAGAAATGCACGCCATTTTTATAGTGGCTGTTGTAATAATGGACAAGTAAGATTACCTGCTTTAATAACACCTTTTCCTAATTTGTTACAAAATTTAATGTTAAATAATGATCAACAACATTCTAGACATTTTAAGGAAAATATTCTACAATATAATTACGCTTTTCAATTTGCTAGCATTGAAGCGAAAAGACGTGATTTGCCTGGCCGTGGACCATATGTTTATTGTATTGAAGGTCGAATGGTGCATCACATTTCCGACATTAATATAAATGCACAAAACATAAGCTACGGTCAAGTATATTTCTTAGATTCTAATAGAGCAAATGCTCAACGTATTCATAATTCGAATGATTTAAATCGTGAATTAATCGAACAAATAGGGGATATACTTCAACGTCATAATCCATTTGCTCAAGCCTACCGTCATCTATATGAAGTGTACGAGGAACAGCAAAGACAACGTTTAGTAAATCCACCAAATATTGTTTTAGAATTTTTAAATGTTAGAGGTCGTCAAAATAGACCATACGATATGCCAATCGTAAACGAAGTTGCAGCCGTTTATCAATTTCGTAATGAAGGTTTACCACCTACAACAAATCTAAGAGTATTTCTTCGACAAAATAATCAATCTTTATTCACAAACATTAGTCCTCAAAATGAATTTGTCGATCCATTGACATTTCCCGTACTTTTTCCATTTGGTGAAAGTGGATGGACAATGCACACCGCACGAAACGATAGAAATAGAAATATGACCCTTAATTCATATTATAAATATAGATTAGCTTATAGAGATGATTTTTCTGCGATACATTCAGCAGGTAAATTAAGTCAACAATATATTGTAGCTGCATATGTTAAAATGGAAAGCAATCGACTTTTATATATTGAAAGACATCAAAATCAATTGCGAGCTGAGGAATATGTTGGTTTACGCGATTATTTACATAATCGAGCTGCTGTTGAAAATATTAATATTGGACGAATGGTTATATTGCCTTCTTCATATATAGGCAGCCCACGAAGTCAACAGCAAAGATTTCAAGATGCTATGTCGATGGTTACAACTTTAGGATATCCGTCACTTTTTATTACATTTACATGTAATCCTAAATGGAATGAAATTGTGAATGCGATTCCACATAATACTCAATCTAATGATCATCCGATGGTTATTGCACGAGTATTTCAAATGAAATTAAAAGCATTCATGAGTGATATCTTGGAAAATCATATCTTTGGAATTCATCTAGGATCAATTCATGTTATTGAATTTCAAAAAAGAGGTTTGCCACATGCACATATTCTAATAATTTTACGACATGAAGATCGAATGTTAGAACCAGAGAGAGTTGATTTATTAGTTTCAGCTGAAATTCCAGATCCAATTCGTCAACCCGAATTGTATGAATTGGTAAAAACTCATATGGTACATGGTCCATGTGGACCACAATTTAATAATAATGCAATCTGTATGGTTGATGGAAAATGTAGTAAAACATTTCCAAAACAATCTTCAAATGAAACAATTATTACTGAAAATGGTAGAATTCAATATAGACGCCGACATACAGGTATAACGATTCTAAAAGGTTCGCATGTATTGAATAATCAATGGATTGCACCTTATAATCCATATTGTTTATATAAATATAAATGTCATATTAATGTTGAAGCGTGTGGCAATTTAAAAACAGTTAAATATTTATATAAATATATTTTTAAAGGTGTCGATATGGCATTATTACGTATTCGAAATATCGAACAGGAACGTAATAATAATAATAATCAAATGGATGTTGATGGAAATTCATCTTTATCACCTCATCAAATTCAAGGTGATTATAATGAGGTAGAGGAATATTTGAATGCCCGTTATATATCACCATCGGAAGCTGCATGGCGTATTAATGATTTTGTATTACATGATAGTACACATACAGTTATACGTTTGCCAGTGCATTTAGAGGAACGACAAAATGTTATTTTTCGAGAGAATGATCTAAATATTCCCGAACGTCTTGATCTCTATCGAAGAACAATGTTAACCGAATGGTTTACATTGAATCGAAATAATCTCTACAATTCGAGACAATATCTATATGTAGAAATTCCACCAAATTTTACATGGATTGATAGAGCACGAGAATGGCGTCCACGTCAAAGAAATCGTTCTACTACACTTGCTAGAATGTATAGTGTTAGTATACGAAATAGAGAATTATATTTTCTTCGTCTTCTATTATTACATGTACGAGGTGCAACATCTTTTGAAGATGTTCGTACTGTTGATGGTGAAATTTGTCCAACATATGCTGAAGCATGTAGTAGACGAAATCTTCTTAATGAAGATATGGAATGGCAACGAGCTCTTCGTGAAGCTGTTGAACAACAAATGCCAAATCAATTACGACAAATGTTTGCCACAATTTTAGCTTTTTGTACTGTCTTAGATCCATTAGCATTATGGAATGAATTTCGTGACGCTTTAATGGAAGACTTTACAAGACATGGTATTGATGTAATTGAAGCTGAAAATCGTACATTATATAAATTGAAATTATTATTAAATGTACATGGTTTAACTTTAGCAAATTTTAAATTGCCTGAACCACTTGCCATCTATTTAGATTATAATAACGATGATGACAATGATGATGATGATGATGATGTTGATGATAATCGTATCGATGTTGAATTTGAACAACAACAAAGTGCTAATTGGATTAATCAATTAAATATTGAACAAAGACGCATTTTTGATAATATTATAACATCTATCATCAACCACAATAATAATGGTGATGATAATTTAATAAATCACTTATTTTATTTAGACGGTCCTGCAGGTACTGGTAAAACCTTTCTTTATAATACAATCATCAGTTATGCGAGAGGACAAGAAATTAAAGTATTAGCAATGGCTTGGACAGGGCTAGCTGCTTCATTATTAATTGGTGGTAAAACTGTTCATTCAACATTTAAGCTACCTGTTCCACTTTTAGAGACGAGTACATCAAGTATTCGAATTGAAAGTTCATATGCTGAAATATTGCGACAAGTAAAATTAATTGTATGGGATGAAATAAGCATGGTTACTGCGATGGCCTTTCAAAAGATTGATGAAATTTTACGATTTCTTTGTCGCACACCACATCTTCCATTCGGTGGGAAAACAGTAATTGTTGGTGGAGATTTTAAACAATGTCTTCCAATTGTACCATATCCTGGGACACGAAATCAAATTGTTGCAGCCTGTGTTAAATCGGCACAATTATGGAATCATTTTCAACAATTTTCTTTAACAATTAATGTTCGTGTATTACCAGAACAAGTTGAATTTTCTCAATGGCTTTTAAATTTAGGTAATGATCGATTACCACATTTGCCTAATTTTCAATATAGCATTATTCAAATACCGGAACAATGTATTGTTCAAAATTATGATCAATTAATTAATTCATGTTTTGATATCATTAATAATAATGATAATGCTAATTTAAGATCTAATAATAATGTTTTATTAAAAAGTGTTATTTTAACACCATTAAATGAGACATGTGATAAAATTAATAAAAAAGTTTTATTAGAAAAAATCAATGGTCCAACAAAAATTTATTATAGTGTTGATAGTATAGAGCCGAATGATGCTGATGATGCAATAATGTTAGAAGCGGCTAATTATCAACCTGAATTTCTTAACGCTTTAACACCAAGTGGTCTACCACCACATCGTTTAGAATTAAAAGTTGGTGCCTTGGTTATGCTATTACGAAATTTAAATATTCGTAAAGGATTATGTAATGGTACCCGTTTAATTGTACAATTTTTGGGTCAAAATTATATTAAAGGTCAAGTTGTATCAAATGATGGTAATAGATTAACAAATCAATTTGTTTTAATACCTAAAATCGATTTTATTCCTTCGAATACAAATTTACCATTTCAATTTCGTCGAAGACAGTTTCCTGTTCGTCTCGCTTATGCATTAACAATTAATAAAGCACAAGGTCAAACTTATGATCATGTTTCACTTTATTTGCCAAATTCAGTTTTTGCTCATGGTCAATTATATGTTGCATTTTCGCGAGTTCGAAAATTTAATGATATTTCAGTATTTATTGAAAATACTGCCACTCAAGGTAGACTTTTGCCTGAGGAAAATACAAATTTCATCTATACAAAAAATATTGTTTATAATGAAATTTTGTAAATCAATTGAGTTTTGAAAAGATTTAATCACTTGAAAAAAAATTTATCACAATTAAAATAGTCAAATTTTTTATTAAAACAATTATACATTATGTAGTTTAATAATTTATTTACAATCAAGTACTAATTTGTTATGTTGATGCTAATCCATGGCTAAATATTATATAAAAACAATGTCGTCTCTAAACATGAAACATTTTCATAGTATTGACACATTTGTATATATTAGTCAAAAAAAAGCTCCATACAAAGCATATACATTAATATTGTTACGATATATTAAACTACTGTTTTTGTTTTTTTGTGACTATATTCAATAATTCATACAAACTCAAACTATACAATTGGTCGATTATAAATATATATTCAATTAAAAACGTCAACATTATTAAATCATAAAATATAGTTTAATGATTTATACAATCAAGTATTATTTGTTATGTTGATGCTAATCAATGGCTATATATTATATAAAAACAATGTCGTCTCTAAACATGAAACATTTTCATAGTATTGACACATTTTTATATATTAGTCTAAAAAAAGCTCCATACAAAAACATATACATATATTGTTACGATATATTAAACTATTGTTGAATTTGATGGTCTTTTTTTTTTTTGAATATAATCGACTATTTGTAAAATTCAACAGAGTTTATATAGGGCTATTGGCGAACTTTCTCTGTTATAAATATCGATAAAAAAAAAAGTAACGCATCAGGATGTTTACCTCAAAGGTGATGTGGAAATTACATCAACAATTAAAAAAAAAATTTTTTTTACAATACTACTAAATTGCTTTACTACATAAATTTTATTAATTTTAATTTGTTAATAAAAACAAAATTGTTGTTTTATTGTTGCCGAAGGCCACTTTTTACATAGAAGAGAATATGGTAAGAACAAGTACAAATAAAAATAAATAAAAAAAAAATTAGTAAATGCTAATATGCTTGCTGTATTATAAAAAAAAAGATGAGAAAGAAAAAAATAATGAAATAAGAATAAGTATAATTAATAGAATTTAATTATAATTTTTTAAATAAATAATAATAATATATTTCAAGATAAATATTAATGGGCTTGGTTTATATAAATGTTGTCAAAGGCAAACCATGATATGAGAAAGTAGAAAAAGTACAAAAAAGAATAAATAAAAATATATTACAATAAAAAAATAAATTTTCAATAATCTAATAAAAAAAAAAAAAAAAAAAAAAAAAAAGTGCGTTTTTATTACCGGTTGCCGAAGGCAACCCCTCTAGGTTTATACACGTTGCCGTAGGCAACCCTCTACTCAAGAGAGTAGGGTAAGCACCCGGAGGGTGCGCGACCCAACTCTCGTTTAACTATAATAATCGCTGTTAGCCGCATCTCTTTCTTGCAATAGTGACGCATGACACAGATTTATTAATTTGGAGAAATTGTTAAATGTTGTAAGAAATTTGAGAAAAAACTTTGTCAAAAGAGTGACGGTGTAATGTTTTGAGCAAAGAATTGGCGTTTGGTGTGCTAGACGAAAGGAGTAGGAGGGATTCAAAGTAAAAAAAATGTTTCAAAAAAATGACCGATAAAAAGAGTAAACAGATAGGACATTTCGCCAAAAAACCATTCTAGATAGAAAACTTTGAAAGCTGGGCTTTTTGTGACACTTCGTCAATTTAGTGCCATATGCCATCTAACGGTGACAGTTTTACATTAGGTTATGTTTGTCATTGTCTAACCTTTCAGTGTAATTTTGGCGAAAATCTACCAAAATACAGCTTAAATCTATTAAATAAACATGGGGGTTTTATTTATAAACATATCCCATCAAGAAATTTAATGTAATTTTGTCAAGAAAGAAAATTTTACAATTTGCAGCCCCTAAACTGTTAATAAAGGAGTGGAAGTGAGAATAGACCGAATTTCAATGAATATTTAAGTGAAAACATTGTTTAAAAACTATTTTAAAGCGACCGATAAAGGTTTGAATAATTTTTTTCAAAGATTTTAAGGTATTTTGTAGAGAAAGAATAAGTGGCTCCCGAAGTGTCAAGAGAGTCCAAATTTGATGGAAAATCTACGTAAATACAGCTTAAAACAATGAAAATTCAAGTTAAATAAACATGTGGCATTCACCAAAAAGTTAGAAGCAAAGATCGAAAAGGCGAAAGGGGTCTTTTTTTTGGTTTTGGTCAAAATATCAAAAGCCCCACAAAAAGTCATATGCCATCCAACGGTGACAGTGCTACATTAGGTTATTTATTTGGAAATCGATTTTTCAAACATTCCAACGTTTCTCAGGTAAATGGTAACGAGTTTTGATGTTTTATTTAAAAAGTTTTTCTAGAAAAATTCACCGTCCAGAATTTTACAAATCTTTACAAGATTTGTTTCAGTTAGTGAATGTGATCAGTGTACATATGAAAGGAAAATAGCGGTCGTTGAAATCGATGCAATCAGAAGAGCACTTATGGTGTCCCGAAGGAAGCGAATTCGTAATGACACTCTAAAAGAAGAAATGGAGATGGACTCGGATATACTCCAGGAAATCACATCACGACAGCTAATATGGTACGGACACGTACAACGTATGCAGGAAGATATTTTTTATCAAAATAACAATGAGATATAATATAATAAATATTTTGTTTTAGGCTTTGTGAAATAGAATAACGGATACATACATGAAAGAAAAAAGTTTAAAGATTATGGATGCTATTTAATTTATTTTTTTGAGTATAAGCAAGCAGATGCTCTCATTTATTAACTAAAAATTCAAGATTTTCCTTATTCTAAAGAAAATGAAGTGAAGAAGACATAATTACAGGTTTTTCCAGAAGAAATTATAATGTAATATAGATTTGAAGTATTAAGGTCAATGACTTTTTGACCTAATTATTGAAAAAAGAGGCTAATAATATAGAGTCTCAAATTCTGTATTAAAATGAAGATAAAAGTTTTTAATTTTAATAATATTTACAGTATCTAACTGCTTATCTAAACTATAGACTTCATTTGAAAATAGAAACTGTCGTATGGATAAATTGAATCGATTCGTTTGGAGATTAGAATTTATTGATTGAGCGTTAAGATAAAGAGATATACAAATTATTATTAGAAATGATTAGATTTTAAATGAATGCTTAGTATCATCCGTACTAAGCATTTTGATACCGTTTGACATTTTGTTTTTGGAAAGTGGCTTGAATGAGAATAATGTACATCTTTTAATAATTAATTCAAGAATTATATTCGAAAAGTATCTAATACAGAATATATACTTTTTTTCTCAATCGTACGTACTTAACAACTTTTTTTAATAATAGC
Organism: Lagria hirta; assembly: GCA_947359425.1. Lineage (NCBI taxonomy): Eukaryota > Metazoa > Arthropoda > Insecta > Coleoptera > Tenebrionidae > Lagria > Lagria hirta. The sequence continues at coordinate 28,929,652 of OX375794.1, read as the reverse complement.
TGATGTAGTAGCTTTGTCTGACAAATTGTAAATTTTTGTATTAAAGATATTGATTAAATTAAATAAATTTTATCTATTATGACAATTATTTGTGTTTCGTTTTGTGTGGTAAAGTTTTTTTTTTTCATTTGTAAGCCCCCTTGGCTGTATGTTGTACCGCCCGTTGATTTTATAAAGTACCGACACAAGGTCAAATTCGCTTCGGTAACGATGGTAACGATTTTGTAACGATTTCTTTGCCGCTAGAGGCCGCTATGGCAATTTCTTTTGACGTGACAGAAGACAAAAGAAGAAAAATGAAGACACGAGCATTCACTTTTAATAATTCTTCCAGTAAATACTTATCTAAAAGTGTATAATATTTTTTTTAGGGTTTTGAAATGAAATAACGAATTAACATTAATGTAATATAAATTTAAAGTATTAAGGTCAATGACCTTTTGACCTAATTCTTTAAATTCTGTCAAAATTCTAAATTATTTTTGACATTAAAAAATCAATAATGTCAAAAAGTAAATTTGACATGTGTCATAAGTGTGATTGATTTAGAAGTTTTTTAAAATGTAATAAATAATAAAGGTTTACTTAATAGAACGTCCGAAAGGCTTACATTTTATGGAATTGCTTTGAAAAAAGGTAGATTTAAAAAACCTCATTTTACTTAACCTCATTTTTGTGTCAAGCGACGATCGATTGATATTTATATTTATTTTGATGATTACACAATCCGTTTGACGTTATTTTTATGTTATGTTTTTTATATTTAATTTGCAATTGATTTGAAATATAATAAATAAAGAGTTTATACTGTAAAATCACCATGTAAAAAAAAGCTTCTTTTGTATATTTTTTTCTAAAATTGCAACCATTAGACGACAACCTAAAGAATGAAATTATAATAAAATACAATATAGTTAATGAATTTTAAAGAAAAATGACTTTGAGAGGTTTTAAAAAAAAGTTTATTAAGAAAAAAAAATTAATTATTAAAATTTATTTGAGAATTTCTTATATAATAGTTATTTATTTTTTTAATAACATTATTTTTTCTTATTCCCTTGCTTCTTTTCCATCTCCCCCGCCCACCCCTCACACCTCTACCTCTCTCTTTCTTTCTTCCTCCCTCTCTGTCTCTTTCTCCCCTTTCGCTTCTTTCTTCCCATCCGCTTCTTTCTCCCCCTTCGTTTCTTTCTTCCTTCTTATTATGACTTTCATCTTTTTGATGATCATCTTCTTCTACTACACTCATATTATCATCTTTTTCTGATGAAGCGTTATTCTATTTAAAAATTCAAAATAATTTAAGTACAAATTTATATTCTAATAAAGAATATATTGGTTGATAATAAGTTTTTTATGTAGTTTTTGCAATATGATAGTTCCTATATAAATATAAGTAAATTGAGATTTTTTATATTATATTCATCGGGTACACTAAAATAGTAACTTAAATATAACGGGGCTCTTAACTTTTTATGCTGTCTATAACCCTTTTATTTGAATGTTATATGAATAAGTTGAATTTATAATTTTTTCAAATTTTGATATCTAATAACATTATATTTAAAGAGTTTCATCTATATACTGGCTAAAAATTTGGCTTTTTTTAATCAATTTTAAAGAAAAATTTATAAAACTTACTGAATTTTCGGTTGCTTCCGCCATTTTCTTTTATAAACAAACTTTGCCGTACCTTACTCTATTTTTTTTATCGATTACTATTTGAAAACAACCATAGAGTTAATTTTAAATATTTATTAATTAATTTGTTTTCAACAATTATAAATTACAATTTAAATAAATAAACAAATTATATATTCTCAATAAAAATCGAAATTTAAACCAAAATTTTGCCAATTTTAAATTATGTAAAATTCTCTGCCATTTTCTATATTCATAGAATGCAACTTCTATATTGATATATCTTCTATGGTAATATAGTCATTAGCTGTCATAAATTATAACCACAGACAAATAATTTGTATTGAAATATTATTTATGTTGTTTGTCTTTTATTATAAATAAAATAAAATAGTGTTATTTTTTTCGGTAAGTCTTTATAATTATATGAATATGAATATTATTTGGTGAACTGTCCGAAAACAAAAAAAGTTTTTGAGGTTATAATTCCTAAATTTTTTATATTCTTCTATTATATAGAAATACTATATAGAAAATTATAAATTTCTTAATTTATTATTTCAATATTATTCTATTAAAAAAAAGTTTATTAAAAAAAATGTTCTAATTATTATTTTATAAAAATTAATAATGATTTAAATTTACCGCGCTATTATCTGTTGCTTATGGTTACTTACTATTTTCTTTAAAAAAATAAAAGAACCATTTATTGATTTTTTCACAAGAAAACCGTTATAGGCGTTATATTTTGTTAGAAAGAGTTTTTCGGTATTTTAAAAAATATTTTATAAAAATCTGATAGGTATGTGCTATATTTAAGTTATTTTATGTTTTTATAAATGTAGATACTGATGTAGTTGAAGGTTTTTTAAAAATTTTTAATTTTTAACCTTGCTTTATAATTTCATGTTTGAAAAATTTAGGAAATAAGCAGTTTTCATCTAATTTCCATAAAAATAGCTTTCTAAAAATGTTTATTCATCATCTACTGAATACTGTATTATATTAATTATAAATTTTATTTTTAGATAATGCCTAGAAAGTTGAGGTTTACAAAACCAAAAAAAGGATTAAATAGAAGACGTTCAAATGTTAACGAACGTAAGTTGAGAGAAAAAAAATTTCTTTAAATGTTTTTAAATTATTAATTTTTATAATTATAGAAGAAGAATCATCACAATCATTATTGCCTGCACCACCAACATCTACATCACAAAATCTTGATATAACGTTAGATGTTGATAATGAAGATGATGCTTCGCTTGAAATTGTATCGGCGAGTGGAAAAAGAGTGAATACATCTCAAATACCAGGCCCTTCTAAAAAACCAGCTTTATTAGAAGGGATACAGTGTACAACTCTACCACTACAGATACAAGACGCTGTGCAGAAAGAAGGTAAAAAGATAATAATTATTATTATAAACAATAATTTATATATATTATAAATTATAATGTTTTGTATTTTTTTATTTCCAAAAAAAATATTGATTTAATTTATTATTATTGGTATTAGGTATGTTGCTTTTTTGTAATAATAATATTATAGAAACTAAAAGATTTAATTTTGAAAAAATAATAAATTACATACCTATTTGTATTACACTTTCAGGATTCAATTTTAATTATTAAATTTACTAATAGATCATTTAAGTGCAAAAAAAAAATTCTCAAATATTTATGATAACATAAAAATTTATTAAAAGATTACTATTGATTTATAAGTTCAATCGTATATTATATTTCATTATAATAGATAAAAAATAAGCATAGAAAAATTATAAAATATTTTGGACATTATTTTTATTTTTTTTTTCTTCTTTTCTATAGATGAAAAACGTTTACATTCTAACAAAAATGTAAAATTTCATACTTCGCAAGTTGCTGGACCTTCTAAAGCACCACAAGAAGGAATAATATGCGGTCCTCCACCGAGACACAATATTTATCCAGATAGTAGCGACGATGATGAAGAAGGTGGTAAAATTGTTCCAATTAGAAATTCTAATATTGCATCTACTCCTCAATACGTATCAATGTTTTCATCTTCGTCGCAATGTATTGTGTCTATTTCCGATGATCATGATAATAATGACGCAAATCCTGGAACAACAATGGTAGAGAGTGGTGGTGATGATGATGATGATGTTGTTGTTCCGAATGAACAACAAGAGCCAAACATTATTGAACCTGTAGCTAGAGACAATATTGAGGCAAATGTAGTAGATGTTTTATTGTTAAACGCGATGGTCTTTGAACGTTTAACAAGAAATTGCCAAGATAGACAACGTTATCCATTCTATCTGGAAGCAGGTAATCAGCAGAGACCAGTACTACATAGTATTGGTGGTATGGTACATCAATGTCCACATTGTATGGGTAAATATTTTCAAGTGGAGAGAAATGCACGCCATTTTTATAGTGGCTGTTGTAATAATGGACAAGTAAGATTTCCTGAATTAATAAGACCTTTTCCTAATTTGTTACAAAATTTAATGTTAAATAATGATCAACAACATTCTAGACATTTTAAGGAAAATATTCTACAATATAATTACGCTTTTCAATTTGCTAGCATTGAAGCGAAAAGACGTGATTTGCCTGGCCGTGGACCATATGTTTATTGTATTGAAGGTCGAATGGTGCATCACATTTCCGACATTAATATAAATGCACAAAACATAAGCTACGGTCAAGTATATTTCTTAGATTCTAATAGAGCAAATGCTCAACGTATTCATAATTCGAATGATTTAAATCGTGAATTAATCGAACAAATAGGGGATATACTTCAACGTCATAATCCATTTGCTCAAGCCTACCGTCACCTGTATGAAGTGTATGAGGAACAGCAAAGACAACGTTTAGTTAATCCACCTAATATTGTCTTAGAATTTTTAAATGTTAGAGGTCGTCAAAATAGACCATACGATATGCCAATCGTAAACGAAGTTGCAGCCGTTTATCAATTTCGTAATGAAGGTTTACCACCTACAACAAATCTAAGAGTATTTCTTCGACAAAATAATCAATCTTTATTCACAAACATTAGTCCTCAAAATGAATTTGTCGATCCATTGACATTTCCCGTACTTTTTCCATTTGGTGAAAGTGGATGGACAATGCACACCGCACGAAACGATAGAAATAGAAATATGACCCTTAATTCATATTATAAATATAGATTAGCTTATAGAGATGATTTTTCTGCGATACATTCAGCAGGTAAATTAAGTCAACAATATATTGTAGCTGCATATGTTAAAATGGAAAGCAATCGACTTTTATATATTGAAAGACATCAAAATCTATTGCGAGCTGAGGAATATGTTGGTTTACGCGATTATTTACATAATCGAGCTGCTGTTGAAAATATTAATATTGGACGAATGGTTATATTGCCTTCTTCATATATAGGCAGCCCACGAAGTCAACAGCAAAGATTTCAAGATGCTATGTCGATGGTTACAACTTTAGGATATCCGTCACTTTTTATTACATTTACATGTAATCCTAAATGGAATGAAATTGTGAATGCGATTCCACATAATACTCAATCTAATGATCATCCGATGGTTATTGCACGAGTATTTCAAATGAAATTAAAAGCATTCATGAGTGATATCTTGGAAAATCATATCTTTGGAATTCATCTAGGATCAATTCATGTTATTGAATTTCAAAAAAGAGGTTTGCCACATGCACATATTCTAATAATTTTACGACATGAAGATCGAATGTTAGAACCAGAGAGAGTTGATTTATTAGTTTCAGCTGAAATTCCAGATCCAATTCGTCAACCCGAATTGTATGAATTGGTAAAAACTCATATGGTACATGGTCCATGTGGACCACAATTTAATAATAATGCAATCTGTATGGTTGATGGAAAATGTAGTAAAACATTTCCAAAACAATCTTCAAATGAAACAATTATTACTGAAAATGGTAGAATTCAATATAGACGCCGACATACAGGTATAACGATTCTAAAAGGTTCGCATGTATTGAATAATCAATGGATTGCACCTTATAATCCATATTGTTTATATAAATATAAATGTCATATTAATGTTGAAGCATGTGGCAATTTAAAAACAGTTAAATATTTATATAAATATATTTTTAAAGGTGTCGATATGGCATTATTACGTATTCGAAATATCGAACAGGAACGTAATAATAATAATAATCAAATGGATGTTGATGGAAATTCATCTTTATCACCTCATCAAATTCAAGGTGATTATAATGAGGTAGAGGAATATTTGAATGCCCGTTATATATCACCATCGGAAGCTGCATGGCGTATTAATGATTTTGTATTACATGATAGTACACATACAGTTATACGTTTGCCAGTGCATTTAGAGGAACGACAAAATGTTATTTTTCGAGAGAATGATCTAAATATTCCCGAACGTCTTGATCTCTATCGAAGAACAATGTTAACCGAATGGTTTACATTGAATCGAAATAATCTCTACAATTCGAGACAATATCTATATGTAGAAATTCCACCAAATTTTACATGGATTGATAGAGCACGAGAATGGCGTCCACGTCAAAGAAATCGTTCTACTACACTTGCTAGAATGTATAGTGTTAGTATACGAAATAGAGAATTATATTTTCTTCGTCTTCTATTATTACATGTACGAGGTGCAACATCTTTTGAAGATGTTCGTACTGTTGATGGTGAAATTTGTCCAACATATGCTGAAGCATGTAGTAGACGAAATCTTCTTAATGAAGATATGGAATGGCAACGAGCTCTTCGTGAAGCTGTTGAACAACAAATGCCAAATCAATTACGACAAATGTTTGCCACAATTTTAGCTTTTTGTACTGTCTTAGATCCATTAGCATTATGGAATGAATTTCGTGACGCTTTAATGGAAGACTTTACAAGACATGGTATTGATGTAATTGAAGCTGAAAATCGTACATTATATAAATTGAAATTATTATTAAATGTACATGGTTTAACTTTAGCAAATTTTAAATTGCCTGAACCACTTGCCATCTATTTAGATTATAATAACGATGATGACAATGATGATGATGATGATGATGATGTTGATGATAATCGTATCGATGTTGAATTTGAACAACAACAAAGTGCTAATTGGATTAATCAATTAAATATTGAACAAAGACGCATTTTTGATAATATTATAACATCTATCATCAACCACAATAATAATGGTGATGATAATTTAATAAATCACTTATTTTATTTAGACGGTCCTGCAGGTACTGGTAAAACCTTTCTTTATAATACAATCATCAGTTATGCGAGAGGACAAGAAATTAAAGTATTAGCAATGGCTTGGACAGGGCTAGCTGCTTCATTATTAATTGGTGGTAAAACTGTTCATTCAACATTTAAGCTACCTGTTCCACTTTTAGAGACGAGTACATCAAGTATTCGAATTGAAAGTTCATATGCTGAAATATTGCGACAAGTAAAATTAATTGTATGGGATGAAATAAGCATGGTTACTGCGATGGCCTTTCAAAAGATTGATGAAATTTTACGATTTCTTTGTCGCACACCACATCTTCCATTCGGTGGGAAAACAGTAATTGTTGGTGGAGATTTTAAACAATGTCTTCCAATTGTACCATATCCTGGGACACGAAATCAAATTGTTGCAGCCTGTGTTAAATCGGCACAATTATGGAATCATTTTCAACAATTTTCTTTAACAATTAATGTTCGTGTATTACCAGAACAAGTTGAATTTTCTCAATGGCTTTTAAATTTAGGTAATGATCGATTACCACATTTGCCTAATTTTCAATATAGCATTATTCAAATACCGGAACAATGTATTGTTCAAAATTATGATCAATTAATTAATTCATGTTTTGATATCATTAATAATAATGATAATGCTAATTTAAGATCTAATAATAATGTTTTATTAAAAAGTGTTATTTTAACACCATTAAATGAGACATGTGATAAAATTAATAAAAAAGTTTTATTAGAAAAAATCAATGGTCCAACAAAAATTTATTATAGTGTTGATAGTATAGAGCCGAATGATGCTGATGATGCAATAATGTTAGAAGCGGCTAATTATCAACCTGAATTTCTTAACGCTTTAACACCAAGTGGTCTACCACCACATCGTTTAGAATTAAAAGTTGGTGCCTTGGTTATGCTATTACGAAATTTAAATATTCGTAAAGGATTATGTAATGGTACCCGTTTAATTGTACAATTTTTGGGTCAAAATTATATTAAAGGTCAAGTTGTATCAAATGATGGTAATAGATTAACAAATCAATTTGTTTTAATACCTAAAATCGATTTTATTCCTTCGAATACAAATTTACCATTTCAATTTCGTCGAAGACAGTTTCCTGTTCGTCTCGCTTATGCATTAACAATTAATAAAGCACAAGGTCAAACTTATGATCATGTATCACTTTATTTGCCAAATTCAGTTTTTGCTCATGGTCAATTATATGTTGCATTTTCGCGAGTTCGAAAATTTAATGATATTTCAGTATTTATTGAAAATACTGCCACTCAAGGTAGACTTTTGCCTGAGGAAAATACAAATTTCATCTATACAAAAAATATTGTTTATAATGAAATTTTGTAAATCAATTGAGTTTTGAAAAGATTTAATCACTTGAAAAAAAAATTTATCACAATTAAAATAGTCAAATTTTTTATTAAAACAATTATACATTATGTAGTTTAATAATTTATTTACAATCAAGTATTATTTGTTATGTTGATGCTAATCCATGGCTATATATTATATAAAAACAATATTGTCTCTAAACATGAAACATTTTCATAGTATTGACACATTTGTATATATTAGTCAAAAAAAAGCTCCATACAAAGCATATACATTAATATTGTTACGATATATTAAACTACCGTTTTTGTTTTTTTGTGACTATATTCAATAATTCATACAAACTCAAACTATACAATTGGTCGATTATAAATATATATTCAATTAAAAACGTCAACATTATTAAATCATAAAATATAGTTTAATAATTTATACAATCAAGTATTATTTGTTATGTTGATGCTAATCAATGGCTATATATTATATAAAAACAATGTCGTCTCTAAACATGAAACATTTTCATAGTATTGACACATATTTATATATTAGTCTAAAAAAAGCTCCATACAAAAACATATACATATATTGTTACAATATATTAAACTATTGTTGAATTTGATGGTCTTTTTTTTTTTGAATATAATCGACTATTTGTAAAATTCAACAGAGTTTATATAGGGCTATTGGCGAACTTTCTCTGTTATAAATATCGATAAAAAAAAAGTAACGCATCAGGATGTTTACCTCAAAGGTGATGTGGAAATTACATCAACAATTAAAAAAAAAATTTTTTTTTACAATACTACTAAATTGCTTTACTACATAAATTTTATTAATTTTAATTTGTTAATAAAAACAAAATTGTTGTTTTATTGTTGCCGAAGGCCACTTTTTACATAGAAGAGAATATGGTAAGAACAAGTACAAATAAAAATAAATAAAAAAAAAATTAGTAAATGCTAATATGCTTGCTGTATTATAAAAAAAAAGATGAGAAAGAAAAAAATAATGAAATAAAAATAAGTATAATTAATAAAATTTAATTAAAATTTTTTAAATAAATAATAATAAATTTTAAGATAAATAATAATGGGCTAGGTTTATATAAATGTTGTCAAAGGCAAACGTTGATATGAGAAAGTAGAACAAGTACAAAAAGGAATAAATAAAAATATATTACAATAAAAAAATAAATTTTCAATAATCTAATAAAAAAAAAAAAAAAAAGAAAAGTGCGCTTATATTACCGGTTGCCGAAGGCAACCCCTCTAGGTTCATACACGTTGCCGTAGGCAACCCTCTACTCAAGAGAGTAGGGTAAGCACCCGGAGGGTGCGAAACCATACTCTCGTTAATATATAATAAAACGCGTTAGCTGCAACTCTGTCTAACAAATTTTAGATTTTTTAAAAATTTTTTTTGTTTTAAATGAGATTTTGTATGAAAAAGTAGCTATCCTTAAAATTACAATGTTTTTTTAATAATTTCTACAAATTTTTTTCAAATTTGATAACCCCTTTGAACGTAGGAGGTACCACAAACAGAGTTTGAGAATAAGATAGAATGTGTAAAAATCGCGATAATAACGGCTAAACTTACTATTGATAGATTCTATATCACTAAACATTTTTTCAACAAATGTCATTTGTCAGTGTCTAACCTGTCAGTCGTATTTAATTTTGGCAAAAATCTCTCAAAATACAGCTTAAATCTTTAAAATATCTATTAAATAAACATGGGGGTTTCATTTATAAAGATTTCCCATCAAGAGATTTAATGTAATTTCGTCAAGAATGGAGGTTTACCAATTTGTAGCCCTCCAAACTGTCAACGGAGTGAACTGAGAATATAATAGGAGAAAAATTCAATGAATATTTAAATGAAAACATTGTTTAAAAACTATTTTGAAGCGACCGATAAAGGTTTGATCAATTTTTTAAAAGATTTTAAGACATTTTGTAGAAAAGTGCCCCAAAATGTCAACGGAGTAGAGTGAGAATATAATGTGGAAATTACAATAAATATCGACCTTTTAAAGATTATTTTGGAATGGTTGATAAAGGTTTGTATAGGTTTTGTTTAGTTTTTTTAATAGATTTTATGACAATTTTAGAGAAAAGGGTCTTTTTTTTGGTTTCGGTCAAAATATCAAAAAGTCACAAAAAAAAATTGTCAAATTGACAGCTTCAGGTTATTATAAACTTGTTATGGTTGAAAGAAAAGATTTTGGGTTAATAGTTCTTCTAAAATTAAGCCCCAAATTAATTGAAATGTTTTTTTATATTGGAAAAGGTTATCATGGCTGAAAGAAAAGATTTTGGGTTAATAGTTCTTCTAAAATTGTGCCTCAAATTAATTGAAATGCTTTTTTATACTGGAAAAGGTTATTATGGCTAAAAGAAAAGATTTTGGGTTAATAGTTCTTCTAAAATTGAGCCCCAAATTAATTGGAAGGTTTTTTTATATTGGAAAAGGTTATTATGGCTGAAAAAAAAGATTTTGGGTTATTAGTTTTTCTAAAATTGAGCTCCAAATTAATTGAAACATATTTATATTGGAAAAGATAGAAGAAATAATAAAAAGAAGAGCCCACGGGTATGTCTTTTAACCTTTTTTAATAAATACTAAAATCTTATATTGATAGAGCATGCCCCCCGAAATGTCAAAGGGGTGAAGCTGATATAATAGAAATTAAAAGGAATATATACATGAAACGACGTTTAAAGAGTATTTTGGGGCGAAAAGAAAAGCTTTGGGTTAATAGGTCTTCCAATATTAAGCCGCAAATTAAGTGAAATGTTTTTTTATATTAGAAAAGATAGAAGAAATAATAGAAAGAAAAGTCCTGGGAATGTTTTTTGACTTTTTTTTGTCAAATACCTAAATCTTTTATTGATAGAGCATGCCTGAAATTGGTTTGAAAAGGAAATAATGAAAGACAATTTTAAATTTACCGCTCTAATATTTTTGACATCGTTGTTGTAAGCAACAAAAAAAATATAATAATAAAATCATTATTTTAAGAATTTTTATAAAGTATTTACATATTTTACAAAATTAAGTGTAAAAGTGTTGTTTTTTTTTGAAAAATATAAATGAAAAGATTAAAATAAAGTAAGTTTAATAATTATTTAATCTCATTGTCTATAATTTTTTTTTAGATAAGGTTTGATAAAAATTCTTGAGAAGACACCTAATTTTTTGGCCTGTTTTACATTTTTTTCTTTATTATAATATGGGAATATAATACGAATGGCTAGAAAAGCCTTTTTGATTATATTATATAAGATATAGAACTGTGGTGGTCGGAAAATTATAATTGTGTATACGAAAAGTGAGGTTAAGTTGTGTTTGGGGCCTATTCATGTAAGAAGATTTATATAAATGAATTAAAATCAGATGGAAGTGAAAAATTATTTTCGAAAAGTATCTATACAGAATATATATTTTTTTCTCAATCGTACGTACTTATATTTATATTTTTAAATAAACAATTAAATATTTAAAAAAAATACAATGTCAATTGTCAATTATTATTGTTGGCATAATCAATTAAAAAATACAAAGTGATCACTTAATATTAATGATTTATATTTTATAACTAACATGAAATATGAAACGTTTTTCTGTCAATTTTAATGTACAAATTTCTATAGAGTGGTTGTTTTTTTGAATTTGATATATAATATATAACTAAAATATAAATAATTTTTTTTTGATGTTTTCTTTAGATTATGTATGATTGTAATTGAATGATTACATATTTTGGAAAAATTTAATAGAAAATAGGAAAAAATTAAGAAAATTAGAAAAAGAAAACAAATAGAAAAAAAAAGAAAGAATAAAGTATATACATAATTAATAAAATGATATACAAACTTTTTTAATAAAAATAAAATATGGTGGTTTTATTGTTGCCTAAGGCAACCTTGTATATATAAGTAAGCAAGCAAAAGGGCGAATAAATAAAAAAAATATAATAACAGAAACAAAAAAATATATATAACAACATCAGATATATGTGCCGACTGAAACTAAGAACCCATTGCAAACCCTATTTTAAAAAACACAAAATTAATACTCTGGCGTCACTTTTCATTCTGGAAACTGTATATCTGATACGAAAACATATCGACGATATTCCCAAAAAAACATCTAGCAATCATATGACTCGAAGCTCAAATTTGAATATCCATTTGCAAATACCTAGTACTGAATTAGTAAAAAATTTAGTATTCTATAAAGCTATAAAAATCTACAACCACTTACCAATTTGCTTAAAGGCGACACCGACTGACACTAAGTTTAGATTCATGGTTAAACAATTTTTGTTGGTAAGACCCTATTATACCATTGACGAGTTTTTAGATGATACATTTTAACTTCCTTTTAACTTTCTCTTCTTTTTTTATTTACACATATGAATTGCGATGAATATCTCTGGACGTCGTAGACTTTTGATATATATATATATATATTTATATCTTTGTTTTTTATTGTTTTTATTTGTTTTTTATATTAACTTTTGTCGACTTTCAATAATTTGTAATGTTATTGGCTCCTTTTGTTTTGTTTTGTTGTGATTTCATGTTCTTATTTTTATGTGAATTGCTTTGTTCATAAAATTTTTGTAATTTTTAAGACAATAAAGCATTTATCTATCTATCTAACAGAAAAGAAGAAAAAAATTGGAAAAAAAAGAAGAATAAAAATTAAGTATATTAAATAAAATGTAATGCAATTTTTATTAATAAAAAAGAAATATTGTTGTTTTATTGTTGCCGAAGGCAACATCTTACATATAAGAAAGTATGGTAAGCAAAAGAAGGAATAAATAAAAAATAAATACATAATAAGTGAAAAAAATTATATAAAATAATAATAAATAGTAATATTATTTTTAAAAATTATAGTAGTATATTTAATATGAACATTAAAAAATAAAAAGGAAGAAAAAAAAATATAATAAATAAAATGTGATATAAAATTTTTTAACAAAATCCAAATAAGGTTGCCGAAGGCAACCGTTTACGTATAAGATAGTAGGGTAAATACAAAGAGACATAAATAAAAAAATATAATGAGAAAAAAATAAAAAAAAAATATATATAAAATAATAATGAATAGTAAAAGTATTTTTAAATATAAATGATAATAGATTTATATATGTTGCCGTAGGAAACTATTACAATAAAAATAAAAAAAAACTTTAATCGTAATTAATAATATGTTTGCTTTATTACAACAAAAAAAAGATGGGGAAGATAGAAAAATAATAAAAAAGAAATAAGTATAATTTATAAAATATAATAAAAATATATTAATATTAAACACAAAATAAAAAAAATCATATAACATAACAATAAATAATATTCATTTTGAAGGTAAATAATACCAAATTGTTGCCGCAGGTAATAATCTAAATGAGAGAGTAGAATAAGCACAAAAAGAAATAAATAAAAATTTATTAAAATAAAAAAAATTATTAAACAATAATCCAATAAAAAAAAAGTGCGTTTGTTCTATGGTTGCCGAAGGCAACCCCTTTAGGTTCATACACGTTGCCGTAGGCAACCCTCTACTCAAGAGAGTAGGTAAGCACCCGGAGGGTGCGAAACCATACTCTCGTATATATAAATGAATCCCGTTTTTTGTTGTCACGACATAGCATAAAAACGGCTTGATCGATTTGGCTGTTTTTTTTTTGTAGTTTTCTAATACTCTGTACTATTGGTTTATTCTCCGAATAACAAAATACAACCGTCTCGTTCAAAGACTACATTGAGAGAGAGCGTTACACATTTACACAGTCAGAGACATCAAAGCTGGTAAAAGCCACAAACTAAATATCAAACAGTGTGGCCGAACTTAGACCTAAGCATGATATTTTTTAATACTTTCCCTTTTTAAGTTGGGCTTACATAAAAATACACTTAAAGAACTATGTCACTTCAGTCAGCTTTAATAATAAGTTTTTTTTATTCGAATAGGTGCAATACATGCATATCGACCATGGTATAAGAGCAACAGGGCATTATAGCATAGGTTAGCATATCATGGGTTTAATAATTTTTCTATCGTTGTTTCTTGATACAATATTATCATTTTTATTTTATGAGTCAACTTTGATAGTGGCGTCATTATCATATTTTTCTATTGAGAGCCCAACTTAATATATTATACAAACATCTCTATTTTTCAAATGTCTAAATTTACAGTAGTCGTATTAAATTCCAAGAATTTTATTAAAGTAGTCATGTTGATTGATTATTGATTGATTATTGGTAGGTATCACACAATTTACATTTTTTTACCTGAAAAAGTCTAGCTTAGCTTTCGCTATTGTTTTACAGCCGCCATTATATGTGACGCTTGCGCAATCAATTTCAAGAACACATCTCAAAGAAAAAATTCATGGTTAATCATCGACGGAGGAAAAATTTCAAGTGAAGCTGCGCAATTGTTAGCTTAGTTAATTAACTAAGGCTTGTGGGAAGCGCATGCGCAAACGGTCATGGCAAATATTCCAAGATCAAGACAACAGGTGTTAACGCTCACGGTCGTTGATTGATTATTGATTAACTATTGATTGATTATTGAACACAGTAGTCAAAGAGCAAATGTACACAACAGGTGTTCCATGGTCGTTTCAATGTTCAAGGTTAAGGACATTCCAAAGTCTAAGGTCATATGACGTAAAAGTGGTGGAGGGAGCCACTGCACCCTCATTCTATATCTACTAATATTCTCCCAGTAACGTGTTCATTATTCTACTCATTAAAAGTAGATCTGGTAGTTTATTTTTCACTAAACGCTCTAGTTCATCGTTCAGTTCATGGAATGTCTTTTGCAGCTTTGACACGTGCGTTGCGATGTTTTCACAGGGGTCCTTTGTTTCTTTGAAAAATTCTTCTATAAGCCTGTCTACCCTCTGTCCAGAACTTTGTTCATACACAACTCAGCAACTTTACCCATATTTTATTTGAACTTCTGCAGGTAGCCGTTAATTCTACATTGTTGTCATCCAACGTGTTCACTAGGATTAGTTGTGCTAAACTATCTAGCTTTTTAAAGTCTCGCTGTTTCTTGATAAAGGCTTCGCCATCAGCGGACTCTTCGGCTTCCAGCCTTAGGGCTGCCTGCGTACCAATCACGTACTCATGTACATCTTGATGTACTAGCAGCAATTCAACCTGCCGCTTTCATTTGCTCCAATTCTTTCTACCTTCCAGCTTCCCAATTTGGTGTTTGAACTCCATGTGGTTAACCTCAAAGACACCTTAACCACAAATCCGCGAGAATAAACTATTTATTTATTATCTTCTTTTTTGCGTTCACTGGGCCTATAACCTATTGGTTGATTCTCCGGGTAACGAAATACAACCGTCTCGTTCAAAGACTACATTGAGAGAGAGCGTTACACACTTACACAGTCAGAGACAACAAAGCTGGTAAAAGCTACAGACTATATATCAAACAGTGTTGCCGAACTTAAAACTAAGCATGACATTTTTCAATATGTACAAAGTTCTTACGAAAAAAAATATTAAAAAAATCTCTCAGAAAGATTGAAAAATATACATTTAATTTTGCATATTTTGAAAAAAACGCGTTACGAATGTCAACGTCATTCAATTTAGAACAAAAAACTCTGTAGTGATCTATGACACCACAGACATAACCGCGCTAACAAATGTCAACGTCATTCAATTTAACTTCCTTTATAAATGTTTTGAAAGGGAAGTACGAAGGCAAAGATGTTTTAATCCCACGCATCCCTGTGATACCGAACGATATGCCATTCAGTTTTAAACGTTTACAGTTTCCAGTGCGGCTTGCATTTGCATTGTCAATAAATAAATTGTAAGGGCAGTCGCTAAGTGTATGTGGCATTAACCTAGAAAATTCATGTTTTTTACATGGCCAATTATATTATGTCGCCTGTTCCCGTGTCGGAAAACCATCAACATTATTTATTTACGCGTCAAAACATAAAACTAAAAATATAGTTTATCAAAAAGCATTAGAATAGAGAGAAGCAGTGAAGGGTATAGAGGCTATTAGTTGCTTTCTAGAGCGCGCGTGATATTGAGCTCAGTGTTTACTTCAAAAGTCCAGAGGTTGAGTAGCGATTTGTAAAAATATAAGTGAAATTATTGAACCCTACGGAATAAACACTATTATAAAAATATATATTTTGTTTTTTATTTAATAAAATTAGTAAAGTTTTTCTCAGGTATGACGAAACCAGGGAAATAGGTATTCATTTTTATATGGAGGATATTATAGATTAAGTAGTGCATCAAATTTACGCTAAGGCGGTACGAAGTTCGCCGGGTCAGCCACTGTTAAAATAAATTTTAATAAAATAAATAATTTGCTAATTTATCTTTTACTATAAAACATACACTACAAGTTTGTGAGATTTTTAAATATAATCCACGAGTTGTGTTTTTTGTCCATATTTAACCATTTAACCTACACTTGATTTTCTTTCCGTTTTAAAATTGTCTTAACTAAATAAGCGTTGCTGTGTTTTACTTTTTGAAGTTTAAACTCATAGAAACCGCTTTAATTTATTTCTCCAAGGTAATCTTGAATAATATAAGTGCGAGGATTGGTGATTTGTACTTTTACAATAGAAATTATTTCATTACTCCATGATGGTGTGTAACTTTTTTTGAACACACTGCGGTGCTTACTCACTCGTACCTTATCTCCAATTTTAAATTTTGACTTTTTGACATCAATAATTTTTAGATGGGTATGGCTTTCTGTAATATCAATTTTTCATTTTGCTCATCAACATCGCATGGTTTATATTCAGTTCTCCTATGTTTTGTGTTATTATAGTTAGAAATGATTTTAGGTAAAATGTTTAACCATTCATAATTTTCTTGCATACTAAATTCTTTGTACATCAATTTTTTTATTGTTTGATTGACTCGTTTAACGACACTAGCTTTCAGATTAAAATATAAACTATAATAATTTATTTTATGCTTTTTCATGTTTTTCATGAGTGATTCAAACTCTTTGTTATAAAATTCTTTACCAAAATCGGTTTGCAAATTTGGAGGGGTATGCTTTATTTGACTTAAAAATTGTTTGAATGTGTGCAGTACTTTCCCTACACTTTTATTTTTAATTGAATAGCTTTACACGTATTTTAAAAACACATTTATTATTAATAAAATATATCTATAGCCTTTATTGATTCTAGCATATGGAATCATTTCAACTAATCACACTGATATAAATCATTTAGACCGGAAACAATTACACGACGTCTTGGATAATTAACTCTAGCTGGCGTAATTCATTCTCTTTTTAACGACTCTTTCATAATTAAAATTTAATAATTTTTGAACTTTTTAACTCGTTATTAATATAATTAATATCGTTCTCATTGTTTGTATTTCCTGCTAATTTTGAAGCAACCAACGTTTGAAGGCGCTTAATTAGTGTGTTTGGGTCTTTATACGGAACAAATTGCACTTTTTTGTTAGTTAAAATAAGCGTACGTAAAGATTTTACATTTTTTGAGATAGAGCTCCAATTTTCTCGTTTTACGCTAAGTAAACTTCCTGTTCGTGGACGTTGTTGAAGGACGCAGCTTTTTGAAAGTCTTTTATAACATATTTGACGCTTATATCACCAGCAATTTAAAAGTTGGGGTTATACTGTTTTCTGTTGGCGGCTGTTTGCTCTACAATATCACGGTATTGTGTGAGATCTGATTGATTATTTACTTTAAGATCTTTTTTAAACAGTAACTCAAATAAACCTGGTGTACTTTTGTATAGTAAATTTTTAATATACAAATCATTGCCTTTAATATCAATTTATGCATTTCCAATAAAAATTTTGGCAGTTTTTACCCATCGACGGCTTTTATAAGTCCTTCAATACATTGATGAGGAAGGCCAGACCACTGTCCAAATAGTCTTGGAATCCTACTGTTTGACTTAGATTTTTATCATCTATTGGATTTGTTGCAGACGTCGAAGCAGCTTCTGTTTCGACGTCTGGTCTGAATTCAAATGTTTCCATAAGTGGAAAAATTACAGAATATGTTGTGGAGTTATAATGGGCTTTCTACTTAGTGCGGTCTTATGAGCTTTAATATTTAGAGTTGATGAAACATGTTCAAGCACTTCATTTTTTATATACGGTTCTTGTTTAATTCTTTTATTTTGTTTTAATTCAGTTGTCAGTTTGTGGATAAGTTTAGAAAAAGATTGTAGTTTTTTTCAAATTGAAGCTGGGATGCTTCTAAATCAGTCTGCAAACCACGCAACTTGCTTCTCACATTTTTTTTACCTTTCTCTAGTTGTAGAGATAAATCACAACGTTTATCCATGTTGAATGATTAAAGCTGAATGCAATGTTTATCGTTGGTTTATGTTGGCTTATGGTATAATAAAACTGTCAAAGTCTTTGCGATATCAACCATTAGTTATTTCAGAATCTTTATCAACCACTAAAAAACCATAAGAATCTTTCCAACAGTGTGTACATTTGTTTAGAAACTTTTCAAATGACATATCCACATTTACGTGATCATTAAAAATATGTTTGAGGTTTGTAATATCTTGTGGAAAAATTATAATAAAACTAGTATTCTCACGAATAAGTTGCTTTAGTACGGTTGAATAGGTTTGAGCTAAATAAAAGCAATTGATATAATAATGTCTTCCACAACAAAAGTATTATGCTTTGGTTATCACATATGAGCATATGACATCATCAAAAATTATGATTGAAAGTGGTTTAGCTTGTTGTGGTGTTAAAACATCTTTACTATGTTCAAACTCTATGTAAGAGACTTCTTTTATAGGCTCCAGAACTGTTTTTAAAAATTGATATTTTGGTTGATCCAATGTTTTGGAATATAAATAAATATTAGAAACACGTAAACCGTTTTTATAAAGTAATAAACTTATTTAGTTTTTTCAGACCAGGAGCTTCCAATCACTAGTCCTCGCTTTCCTGTAGAACCAAAAAGAGGATTTTGTTTTTTAAAAGTATTAGTAACGCTACAAAAGTCATGATTTATAACGTGTAATAAAACTTTTTGTTTTACAACCTTTATGCTTTGTACTAATTGTAAGTACTAAATAAATATTGTACATTAAATCTAACATTATATACTGTACTATAAAAATACTCATTTATTCACCATATCAGATATTTTTCAAAATTTCAAACAACATGTCAAGATTTTTTTGACGTTCAATATCATAATGCCCCCATGCTAATGTTTTATTAGAACCTTGTACCACGTAGCGTTTATCATCAACTGCTGACAATGCAACTTTATGACACAAATATGTAGTGCAAATAAGATTGAAATATTGACATACTACAATAAACTGATGCGTTATTAATTTTTACATTTTGTATATGTAATAATTAATTTATTCATAATTAATATTAATTAATTTTGTTTGTTTTATATCTTCATAAATATTTTCGGTAAATATTTCTAATACTAGTGAATCAGTATCCACGTATAAAAGAGAAATATTATTCAATATTTAGGTTTAAGAAAATCGGAAAAAAATCATACATGACAAATCCAAAATGCAAAAACCTACATAAACCGGTTTGTCATACGTTACAAAAACTTTATTCAGTTCAATAGCTATCAAGTTTTTGTAAAAAATAGTAAATTTTTTTAAATTTGGCTTAGCAAGCCAGGTTTCTGCACCAAATTTACAAATATCTTTTGCCAAATGAGTTGCAATTTTGATGCTAATATATTTATCAACATTCTCCATAGTTTTGCCAAACACGCTGTTATTGTATAGTTTTCGCAAATCTTTTTCTGATTTGGTTTTAGCTTACGCACGGTATTTTGAATTTAGGTCAATATATTATTCAAGCCAAGCAGATTGTTTAAAAGTTTATATTCTATTTTGTTTTAATATTAATTTATGTTTTGAGCATTGCTGTAATGTTTAAATGTAGTAAAGTAAGGTATGATATAATTTGATTTATCATTTAAATTTGGTATTAATTTTGGCGATTTTCTATTTGGCGCTACAATATTTTCTAGACAAAAAGGTAAATCATTATGGTAATCATGTAATTCTTTTGGATAATCTAAATCTACTTCAAGTACATACCCGTCTTCTGAAGTATGAGATAGCTCAAAAATTTTAAAAGTTATCTTTTTCTTATTAAACCATCTAAATTTACCAGTGGGTAAATATTGTTTCATTGCCCATTCGTATAAATTGGTAGCATCGAAATATAAAGTGTAGAATAAAGGATTTTTTGAATTATAATATCTATCAAGGGATTGTTTGCTTTACATATTCGCTTACCACACGTACTAACACCACCTCGAATACCTTTTAAAAAAAATAGAATCATATCTATATCTGTTAATAGTTCTAGTTCAACGTGTGTATATTTTAGCATAGTCTCCCAACTAAGAGATGGCATAGTAAGATATTGCGCAGGATCTAAACCATAGGCGTTTAAAGAAGTTTCTCGAAAGTTTTCAAAAATATTGCAAAGTAGTAAAACATCGGATTTTAAATAAATATCTGAATAATCACCCAACGTTTTACGTTCAAAAGTTGACCACAATAATTGAGCGCGCTTGTATGACTCATTTGAAATCTCGTCGTTTTTAATTTTTTCAAAAAAATTTTCTTTATTAGGTAATTGCTTTAAATCTAGTTTATCCCAACCGTCTACAAATGAATACGAAAACACACCTTTTTGTCTAATTAAGCAAAATTGTTCATCAAGTCGAAAATATTTATGAATTTTTTGGCACTGATATGCTTCTAAAGTATCAGCTAAAGTTTCTAAAGAAGATGACAAAAATCGATAGGAATCTATAAAACGTAATTTGAACTTTTTTTTACAATTTGTTCGTTTTTATTTTTGTATTCACCAACATCAAGAATTTTAGTTAGTGCAATATACTTTTCTTTAGTTTTTCCAATAACTCCAATATTTCTGCTTCACAAATAAGTGCATGCCGTAATTCGTTATATATTGGAAAAAAATTAGAAAAATATTTGGAACTTTTAAATTTAAATTAGATGCGTTATGGCTTGTGCCCCAGAAAAAACCAGTTGTGTGCGAATGCTCTCGAACTTTAACATCTGTTTTAGCAAATTCTTTTCTACAAATGTGGCAAGAATTAGCAAAACAAAATTTAGCTTTCTCTTGAGATGAAAGAGGTATCATTGGTTTTATAGGCTCTAAATATTTATGATACAATTCTACTGCATCATATTCTAGCGAAGTTAAAAATTCTTGCACACAATTTTTACTATTAAAAGTTTTAAAAAAAGATAAGTCATTGTTAAAAGCACATTTTATATAGTATGCGCATGAGTAAGGTTGGTGCAAATGTGTTTTTACATAAAAACTTTTACATAAAAACTAAAAAAAAAAGAACATCAGCAATCACCTGGTATTACACATGAATCCGAAAAGCAGAGTTTGGAAGAAAAAAATCCTAATGCCCACCAACCGTGCAGCAGCCAAAATCATTTAAAAACTCTCTTTTTGCCAGTCTGTAATAAGGTGATAACAAACAAAGATAACGAATGGCAAATGGTGGAAACCAGAGCTGTCAAAAGAAAACATAGTAATGGAAAAATAGGTTCTTTCAAATTAAAGGCTGATGATAAATTAAAAGTTGCTCCTAAATTTGGATCAATTTTTTGCTCAGGTTTTCCACCCAGTACTACCTCGGAAAATGTAATTGACTTTGTTAAAAAGACCTTCTCTGAGGTGTTGTGCGAAGAGGTTCAATCTAGGTATCCGAAAAGTCATAACAATTTTAAAGTATCCGTGTATGTATCAAACTTGGAAGCTATCTTAAGTGAAGAGTTTTGACCAGAAGGTATTTATTTCAACGTTTTTCTATCAAAGAAAGTCTTCGTCAGAGAAAGACTAGCAAGTACTGACTATCAGAAGAAACAAAAATTATTAAACTCAAAAACTCATAAAGTCGATGTAAATTCTACTTCCTTTAACATTTTTCATATCAATATACAGTCTATCAAAAACAAGTTAGAGGAGGTAGAATTGTATTTTTGTAACATAGAAACCATTACAAACAGCTATGATGTAGTAGGGTTTACTGAGCACTGGCTTGCTGAGCATGAGTTGCATCTACTTAATTTTCTAAACTACAAATTAGCATCATTTTTTACTTGCTCTGCGCATACTCACGGCGGGGTTTTAATTTTAGTTAAAGACGAAATCAATTTTAGAGCGAAAAAAGATATTGAATTATTGTCTAAAGAAATGGTATGCGAACTAGCGGCTATTGAAATTGTAGGTTCAAACTTGTTGATTGTGACGATCTATAGACCTCCCTCCGGTGACTTCATTTTGTTCCTGAACATATTAAATGAACTTTTTATAAATTGTAATATTGACAAGAAACAGCTGATTTTGATGGGTGATTACAATATAAATTTCCATTCAACCGACGTTAAAATGTCTAAGTTAACGGATCTTATCTCTTTTTTCGGGTTGGTGATTACTATCCACAAAAACACCCGTTTTAACAATTGCTTAGACAACATTTTAACAAACATTTGCTATGATTATGACACAAGAGTTGTGGAGACTCACCTTGCTGACCATAAAGGTATTGAAATAAATCTAAATGTTGATGTACAATATAATATAGTCAAATGTTTTTATAGATCTTTCTCATCGGAAAGTTTCTATAAATTTTATAAAGCGTTTGAAAACATAAGTTTCGATTTTATTAACTCTAAACATACTAGTGTGCACTATAAATGTGAAAGGTTCCTTAAAATCTTAACAGACGAAATTAAAAATTGTTTTCCCTTAAAAGAAAAACTTGTTTCAAAAATTAAAAAATTAAAATGGTTTAGTAGGGATCTTAATGATATGAGAGACAAATTAAACTTTTTGAAATCTGCAGTAGACCAGTATCCAACATTGAATAATAAAATTACTTATAAAAAATTTAAAATCAAGTATAGAAAAATGATCAATGAACACAGAACAAAGTTTAATGATAAGTATATACGAAACGCTGACAACCTAGCCAAAAGTTGTTAGAAAATAATAAATGTTTGCAGAAATAAAAAATCACAGAATGATAATACCTCACACTTAAGTGCCAAAGAAATGAATGATTTTTTTACAAATGCTGCATTTGACATTGTAAAAAGTATTCCAAATATAAATATTGATCGTTTAAAAAATGTACTAAATGTTCATTCAGCAAACCAATTTGAATTTGCAGAAATCAGTTTTAATGATCTAAGAGATGTAATCGACAGTTTAAAAAGCAATAATAGCAATGATATTTACGAAATAAACACTACGTTTGTTACGCGTATAAAAAATCTTATAATAGTGCCTTTTACTAAAATTATAAATCTTATTGTAGTAAGTAGGACTTACCCAAACAGTTTTAAAGTATCTAAAGTAATCCCAATTCATAAAAAAGGTGATGTAAATGACACAAACAATTATCGACCTATATCTTTAATTCCAACACTTTCTAAAATAATTGAAAAAGCCCTTAAAGCTAAACTATATAATTATCTTAAAACAAACAACATTCTCTCAAACTCACAGTTTGGTTTCCGAAACAATAGATCTACAGCTTTAAACATTTTAGCTTTAAACACAGCGCTCTTAAAAATTTCTGAAAATTTTGAGCTTGGAACTTATACTGGGCTTACTATGTGTGATCTTTCAAAAGCTTTTGATTGTGTCTCACATACCATTCTTCTAAATAAATTAAAAATTTACGGTCTTGGCACAACCATACTGAAATTATTATGTTCTTACCTGGATGAAAGGAAACAAGCAACCTACTATAAAAAAAATTATTCACAAAGTTCACAAGTTTAGTAAGGTATGGCGTTCCACAGGGTTTGGTACTAGGACCATTATTGTTTCTAATCTATATAAATGATCTTCTACTCAAATTTTTAAACGACCGTATGATTCTTTTTGCAAACGACACAACTATTTTAAATACAAATAGTAATTTAGAAGATCTAAATAATGAAATGAATAATTATTCACACTTTGCGGTTGAACAATGGTTTAAATCAAGCAAGCTTAGTTTAAATGCTAGCAAAACAGAAAGTATTATTTTTTCTCTCAATCATAAAACTGTAATAAAAAAGTCTGTTAAACTTTTGGAAATTATTTTAGATTTGAAACTGACTTGGGAATCTCATATTGAAATATTAGCAGTCAAACTATCTAGAACTGCTTACATACTAAAAAAAATTAGCAGCATTGTCTCCTTCTCAGTTGTCAAAATGGCATATTATGGTCTTTTTCAACCTGTTTTTACATATGCGATCTTGTGTTGGGGGCATAGTTGCCATTCGGAAAGATTATTTAAAATTCAAAGAAGAGTTTTAAGGTTCATTACTAGTTTGGGATATAAAGATGATGTAAAATCTAAATTTACTCAAGAAAAAATTCTCACACTTCCTTGCGTCTACATTTTTGAGTGTTTAAAATTTATAAAAAAAAATTTTGATTTGCATGAAAAAAACGGTGATATTCATCAATATCACACGAGAACAAAAGATGATATTGTCAAAAAAATTTTAAGAATCTCAAAAAGTAGAAACTCAGGTAATTATTATGGAACAACTTTTTTTAATAAATTACCCACTTCCATCCAAAAACTACCTTTTAACAAATTTGAATCCTACATCAAAAACGCACCGATCGAGAAGACATATTACTCTATAATTAAGTTTTTAAATGACAATACTCCTTTTGAGTAAAATCGTTGCTAGTTTGGCTTTTAAATTTTGTATGTTATTGTGTTTTTTGTTTGTTTTATTTCATACGAATATATGAATATATAAATTATATAATATACAATGTACATTATTATAACAAGTGGTTTCTATGTTTATCTCTATGTTTTATTTAATTTATGTACTATATTTTATGTACTTTTGACTTGTGCAAACCGCTGTTGTAAAGCACGAATAAAGTTCTATTCTATTCTATTCTAAAGGCATAAGTAAACACTCAAAATCAGCATATGCAACAAATGGAACTTTGTATTTTTTCTGATAATTTTCAAATTTTAAAATATTTGATGGAGCCAATTTACCGAATTTAGTTCTCATCTCTGTGCTAGGAGTTTTTACAGCTACTGTAGTACAATTGTTTTCACAATGTTGTTCCAACATATCTTCAGTAGTAAAATATTGCAAACAAAAATGTTTTTTTCTTTTATGATTTAAAACTTAACTTATCTTTAATAACACAATAATGCTGTTCTAAACCGTAAACATTTACCAAGATATTATTATTTTTTTAAAAAATTGCAATACTTTCTAATTTAACTAGAAAAACTATAGCAGAAAAATTACACACTTGCGTAAAATGAGGGTATGACATTAGACTGTTTTCGGGACCATCTACCTGAATTAGTGCCGCCACAATACTCTAACCAAAACACTTGTTATTATTTTTAGATATTTATAATGGTTCTTTTTTACTGGTGCATTCTGGTAATTCAATGTATGATAATGTTTGAAGAGGGCTATACTATATTTATTTCTAGATATAAAATATGTTTTAAGACCCATCCTAAAATATGAAATCTGTAATGTGTTTTTAAAAATATGAAAAATTTTATACCGGAGTCTTTTTCAGCAAATATTTCCATTTTATGCTGAATTTGTTCTTTAAATGTTAACAAGATCTCATCTGGAGATGAACCAGGTGTTATTATTTAGAACGATTTGATGTTCGTCTAGTTTTTAGATTCAATAGTGTATAAACCATGTAAATCCACATTATCTTTGAGTGTAATCATTTTGTCTAATTCTTTTTGGAGTAAGTGGAAGATTTTTTCTTTTTTATTTTCAAAAAAAATTTTCTTTTTTAACTGAAAAAATTGGAGTAGGCTTTAAGGTCATGCGCAATGTATGCAATTCGTTTCCAAGGCTTCGTTTTCACAGCTGCAGCTAACACTTGTTGCAACAAATTTTTAACAGGTTACCACCTTTTATTTATTGTCGAGGTTTTCTTGCAGAATCAAAATGTATAAACTCTTCATTATCGTCAACCATCTAAATCAATCAAACTTTATAACTTATTTTTCAATCTTGATGACAAATAATTTATTTTTTAACTATTGTTGTTAGAATCTATATACCTAGGAAGACTCATATTATGTTAAAATGTAATTTTATTTCTACTTGATAACATGTCAAATTTTGGAACACATTTACATTATTGCTGTTAGATGCAGTACCAGACATTAGTACAAAAAACAATATAAAATACGTTCACTTATCTCTAAACTTAACTTGAATAAATCATTTTCCAATTTTCCAAATAGATTCTAAAACTTTTACAGTTCTTAAACTACAACGACAACGCTCTGAAGAATGAAATAAACAACTAGGTGTATCTAGTTTTAATGATGGACTTTCAGGTAGTTTAATAATATATTTATTTAAAATTTTTTTTAAATGAAAAGCCTTTTCTCTTCTTTTAACATAAATTTTTTAAACACCATAAGTACAACTTTTCAATATATCTTTAAACCTTTCACATTCAATTACGCCTTTATTTCACTTTATACAATGATGATTTTTTATCAACCGATTTGCTTGTGCCTGGTTTTTTGCAAGTAACTCTTCGAACGGAAACGGTGGTTCAAACACAAAATGTGCATTTTTTTTATTTTGATTACAGCTACTTTGAATAACTGTATATCTACAACCGCATTCATTATTACATTTGTTTTATGACTTGTTTTTGGAGATTATATGTGAAGATACAATCGCTAATTAATTATAATAACATAAGCGGTTGTATTATTTGGAATTATAGAATGTGTATCAAATTATATTCTTAATACTACGGCTTGGCTTTGCAAACCGAGTTTTTGATAAGAACATTTGACGATTATCAAAAGAAAGTTAGATTTAAACTGAGAACACTCAGTTTTATCTTGATAATAGTAAGTTTTTTAAAACTGTGTAAACATTTCATATATTGCAGTAAATTGATTGTTATTGAAAAATATATTTAGGTTTTCGTATGGATAACGTTCGTTGTTTAAAAATTTTTTGAAAATTCAAAAAAATTAAAAAAAATTATTTAAAAATATCTTATCTAAAATTATCTAGTTTATAGTAAATTGACTTTACTTTTAGTAATTTTAAAACGTATTAATTAATTATAAAAATTGTATATAAAATATTCAATTAAATTTTTTAAAAAATTTTAAAAAATTTTTTAAAAATTAAAAAAAACTATTAAATTTATTTAAAAAATTAAAAAACCTTAACCTATATTTTAAAAGTGTTAAAACCAATTTTAAAAACGTTTAAAACTTTTAAAATTGACAATTATTGAAAATAATCTTTATTTCTTACTGAAAAACTTTTAAACCATTTTAAAGCATAAAAAAATTTTTTTTAACTATTTTATGCTAATTTAATTTTAATTTTGAAGATTTTAAAACGTATTAATTACTTTCAAAAATTATATATAAAAAGTTCAATTAAATTTTTTTTAAATTATTAAAAAATTCTTAAAATTTTTTTTTAAATTATTAAAAAATTCTTAAAAATTTTTTGAAAATTTTAAAAAATTTATAAAATTATTTAGAAACTTAAAAAAAACTTTTAAATATATTTCAAAAAAAGTTAAAACAAATTTTGAAGAGTTTAAAGATTTTTAAGGTGAAAATTATGGAAAAAAATTTTTATTTCTTATTAAAAAACTTTTAAACCATTTCAAAACATTAAGATATTTTTTCTAACTAGTTTATAGTAATTTGATTTTACTTTTAACAATTTTAAAACGTATTAATTAATTTTAAATATTATATATGAGTTTAATTAAATTTTAGATTCTTAAAAATTTTTTAAAAATTCTAAAAAATTTTTGAAATTATTAAAAAAATGAAAGAAAATTTTACTATTTATTTTGAAAAGTTAAAACAAATTTTAAAGGCGTTTAAATTTTTTAAAACTGAAAAATATTGAAAATAATCTTTATTTCTTTTTAAAAAATTTGTAAACCATTTCAAAACATTGAAATATTTTTTAAACTAGTTTATAGTAATTTAGTTTAGCTTTTAGTAATTTTAAAACGTTATAATTAATTTTAAAAGTTTTATATAAAAAGCTTGTTATTAAGAGGTAACATAAACTTCCTTATCTATGAATAAAATAAAATTTCAGAGTTCAGCTGTTCTGTCAAGTGTCAAAATAAAACATTTGTTAATTTGGTTGCCTACCTAGCGACAATGTATTGACATGGTTTTTTAAAACTGAACATACGATTTATAACGTTATGTTCAGTAAAACAAAAATCTCACTGTATATATAATATATATATATATATATGAGAATTTATAGAGGTCAGCCGTGTAATATATGTTGAAGGATAGCTTAAGGGTTTAATCTACGGCAATTTATGGGGCTAAAGTATACTCTTTTTTACAATGTCGACGTTTTGGCTTGGATCCAAGCCTTCTTCGGGACTGTACAATTTATTAATAAAAACTTAATTACATACACAAGAGCACTACTCACAGAAAGTTGAGATTAAATTTAAATTAACATCTATAAAAAATATTTTTTTAAAAGTTTTTAGTTCGTTTTTTTGATGGCCGTTGTTTTTCCACCTATTACTCATAACCTTAAATTTTCTTATTCTATGGTTGAAATGTCAGCTGTCACTTCTTCGTTTACGAAATTAAATAATGTAGAAGATTATTCTGTTGCATGTTCTTCAAAACCTAGATTTGCCGTTTGTTTTTTCTATCATAATGGATAAGTAAGGAGTAAATATGGCTGATTCCTTGAATATCAGATCTTGTATTCATACTTTGTTGTTCATTTTTTATGTGCAGCATTTCTAAAAAGCATCTCTTTTCTTGATCGCTCTCAATGTTCAAAATCTTGACGCTGTCATAATCTATGTGGTGATCTTTTTTTCTCACATGCTCGGTAAGGGCCCACTTTTTTGACGGGTTCTTAATATCGCTTTTGTGTTGGATTACTCGTCTTTTTAGTTGCTGTGACGTCTGCTCAATATAAACCACGTTACAGCCTGTGCATGAAATGCTGTACACTACGTCCTTCTGGTTGTCTTTTGGAATCTTGTCTTTTACCATGCTAAATAGTTTTTTTAAAGTAAAGGAGTTCTTCTGTGCAATTCGTGTATTCTCATTTTTTAGGATTTTTATCAACCTTGAAGTTAATCCATCAATATTTTGCAGCGATGTGTTAATTGTAAGTTCCGGGTTTGTTACTGCATTGTCTGGCGCTATTGAAGCCAGCGATGTTTGGTTGTATCTGTTGACGTTTGCATTATATATGAGTCTACTTAAGAAAACATTAGGATATCTGTTGTCTATGCGTCTTTACTTTAATCGTTGAATTATGATCAATGTGATCAGTGTGACTTCTAATCTATTCCGTTGTTAATTCCGTTGAATTTCATTGTTACCAGCCAAAACTGGTAGAATGTGTAGAGGACTGTCTTAAATATAATTAAGATTAGTGAGTAGTTCCGGTTTTAGCATGTTAACCAATCACATCAACATAGTTTTGATTGTTTTTTTTTCTTCTACACTTTCTTCTACACAAATGTTATTCTAAATGATTTAATTTTAATTTAAATATTAAATTCTCTTAATTCCTCAATTTTATTTATCACTAATTTCTTATTGCTTGTGTGTAATTATGAATCCAAATCAAAACTGATAGTAAAATAACTAAATTACTCATTATGAATTAAAATAGGTTCTACTGTATTCAATATTATTATTTCTTTAATTTAAAACTCCGACATGAGATAAAATGACCCTTAAAGATGGAATAAACTGCATTCACTCTAAACTCAAAACGGTCAAGACTACCTGCTTAACTGCAACAATATCTAACAACATGTGGTCAACACGAGGGG
Organism: Lagria hirta; assembly: GCA_947359425.1. NCBI lineage: Eukaryota > Metazoa > Arthropoda > Insecta > Coleoptera > Tenebrionidae > Lagria > Lagria hirta. The sequence goes on along the minus strand of OX375794.1, from coordinate 28,899,462 downwards.
CAGCTCCAGATTTTTTTTATTTTTTTTTTGTTTAGTTTCATCCCTCCACAATAAACTAATAAATTTATGTATGACAAATGATGATATGAAATGCCTCGAATGACTATTTTCAAAAATTTAGGTGCAACTGATAAGTATTAGTGAGTGAAAGTACCAATTTTTAATTGATGAATTAGAATATTTAATGTTGGTTTTTGTAATTTTAATTGTACTTAAAGTAAATTTGACAAAATTATTTAATGACAAGTAGACATATGAAAGCAGATGATATCCTTCAGTATTTTTTTTTTACCTAATCTTATTTTAAGAAACTCTAAATTAATAAACTAACTATTTAACCAAATGTCTTTTTTTTATCGAATTTAAATTGTGGACTTTACGGCTTTAGAATACTCAGCTAACTATCAATTAATGATTATCAAATTCATACTGATTTTTATTGCAAGTACCAATACACACAAATAATTATGAATTTTAAAAACTATAATTATTATTTATTTTATTATATATTTAGCTCTACTAAATTTTTAAATAGTAACATAACTTTATTAATTAGACTTACAAAAGTATAATTTTGCCAGATAAGATTAGTTGCTGTACGAAAATTTTTGTTTAAAAAATAATAATCCTTAAGTGGTAGTTTTGTGATTTTGATTGATATATTTTTTTTTTGTATTATTGAAACCAATTTAACTTTATAACTTCAAGATCAATTTACAAAAATGTTTCGTTAGTAAAATATCAAAGTATTTTTTTTTTTTAATATTAATTTACTCAAATTAGTCATTTTATTATCAATACAATTTAGAAAATTGTATTTGCAACTTATTACATCTCAAAATTTTATTTTTACAATTGGGTAAGTATCTCAACCTGCCTTCACCCTTGACAATAATAATTTATGACCTTTTTTTTTCAGTTGTGTTGCAGCTGTTGACACTTTACCTAAAACTCTTTCTAGAAAGTCCTCTAAAGAATACCTTGACCTATTATTTTTGAAAAGCCTCTTTTTTCAATTTCTATTTTCGTCTAATTATTTAACTATTTTGGTGAAAATCTAAATAAACAAAGTTCTGGTTTTATGCTATTTTGACTTAGGTTTTTGACAATTATTTATTGTTATAATAGAACAATTCTCTTTGCTATTAATATTGAAAGACAATACCTTAGAAGATGTTACCACAACATTAAAAATTCCAAGAGGTGATTTGTAAACAATGCAATCTATTATTGTTCATAAATAGATTTTTGATTGAATATTTCCAACTAGAACATGTATCTCAAAAAGCTATAAATGTGTCAATACAATAATTAATAAATAGTCTCGTTAAGGCACAAATTTAATTTGCCTTCACAAATTAATTCCCCAAAAAGTTTGAATAAATGGTAACAAATCATTACTGAACGACTGAGAAAATTTAAAAGTTCATAAGCCATTTGATGCAAAAAGCTAGCTTTCTTAAACATTCTCGTTTTTTAATTAGCTGTCAAAAGAGAATTATCTTTACCATATCAACAAAGTCGACAAAATATAATTTCATAAAAATACTTTACAAAACATATATATATATTTTTTAAATTGCAATAATCTACTTACACAAATCAGTTTTCAACATTTTAATCCTTTACCTTCAATGATTTTATTAATTTTAAATCCTAATTCAACATGTATCAAATTAATAGTGACCCAGTATCAACTAAAACAAAATATTAACTAGAGCTTTTTCTTTAAAATTGATGATTACTCTATACTTTATGAAATTTACATAATCTTGTTACTAATTTCTGTTCATGTCCTTTTTCATACAATACGTTTTGTAATCAATTGTTTAAACACCCTCAAAGTGTTTTCACACGAATTCTAAGATTTTAAATAAGTCAATTTGTTTCTCGTTGACCACTCAGAACCCTCATAAATACGTCGAGATGAAATAGAACAAAATACGTTATACGTCGAAAATGATACCAACCCTAACTTTAACTTTTCATGTGGCAATGTGTTTATCGTAAATACATACTTTAAATCTATTCAACTAAAATTTTCACACAAGGTCTAAAGTTAAATAAGACCAAAGATATAACTAAAAAATATATCAATTTGTCAAAGCTCTTAAGAGGCTGCTCCCATACACTCTAACATTTGAGATTCTTTAATGAGGGGTCGCATCAATTTTATCTAGACCTGTACATGATTTTCAACATATGGTTCGAATTTAGACAAAACCTTCGCCTTAGTGTCGCCAAAAAGATAGCCATAATTTTAATAATTCCAACTTTACAAAGTTTTTCTTAAATTGCAAAAATAATATTAGAGAATTTAGCCTTAAATGTTTGAGCAAGCTTTTCAATAAATCAAATATTTACATTATTTTAAAGCGATTGGTTTCTCAGTCACCTTTCAAATATCTTCTAATTATGTAAAGTGATTACACCACAACAATTACACTTAATATTTTATAACTAACTTTGCAAATTTAACTTCAAAATTTTATTTTTTTTTGTCTTTATTTGAAAGTCTTTCCTAAAAGTAGACACTTTGATTGTTTATTTGATTGTCATAATTTATAACGCAGTAATCAATAATTTAATCTATGTGACATTTCAAATAATTAATATAAACTACATTTTAACCCTTTAAACTCCAGACTCAGACTATATCTATACAGAAATCTAAAAACGGTACTATACAACTGCTCTTGTTTGATTAAATTAATAATTTAATGCAATTTGTTTTTTGTCAATAAATTAAGTTTGCAGTATTGTTTGTCGCAAAACCTAGAATAGAACTCTAATAAAACTTTAAATTCATTTTACAAAAATGTTTTCTTATAAACACATAAAATCACTTCAATTATCAGGTAAGCTTGAATAAATTAATTCATATTCAATTTTGTTTAAAGAAACTCCTATCAGACATGATTATGTCTGAATATACTCAAGATGAATATGCTAGCAAACTGTTATTTATGTATAAAATTCAACTATTTTATAAAAATCAATTACAAACAATAATTTGTACAAGGTTGTTGTTGCAGAAAGTCTTAACAATGTAGCTGCTGTTTATTTTTACGATTTCAATCCCAAAAAGTTACTCAAACTGGACATTTCTATTGTCATTAGATGCTATTGTTTTAATTATTAAATATGCACTATTTAGCTAATTAATTACTGAGCTTTAACGCAAATTCTTATCTCACTTCTGAAATTTGTAAGACGCTTTTATCCTAATCTTACGTTTTGCCAAATTTTAACAATTAAATTGAATTAAATAACAGTTAAATCTTTCTCCATAATAAATTTGTCAAGATGTCTATGTTCTACGATTATTAGCCTTAATTATTTACTCATAAACAGTGTACATAATAGCAACAGCCAGCTACATTATCATCAACAATCTACTTCAACTCACCCATCTATATTCATTGTTAGAGAAACGCTTGAGCAGTCAGACGGATCGATTGGGCGACACATGAAACATATTTACACATAATGTACCTGTCAATAATACCTGTAAAGTAACTCACCGGGGGCTTTTCTCCCCCTCGCAGGATTTTTTTCCTCTCGAACGGATTGTGGAGGACATCACAAGGCTCATTAAACTTAGACAACTACTCCATGGACTCGATTGACTCATTCTTCACCCCTTTTCGTTAACATCGTGTTCTCAATGATGTCTTCATTGTTTCGGTGCCTCATTATTCCTCCGAATTCAAGGAGTCAGCACTTAATTTATATTATTTCTTCGAATTCAGAGAGTCCGCACTGAATTTACATTATTTCTCCGATTTCAGGGAGTCAGCACTGAATTCACATTATTCCTCCGAATTCAGGGAGTCCGCACTGAATTCACATTATTCCTCCGAATTCAGGGAGTCAGCACTGAATTCACATTATTCCACCGAATTCAGAGATTCAGCACTGAATTCACATTATTTCACCGAATTCAGGGAGTCACCACTGAATTCACATTATTCCACCGAATGCAGGAAATGTCAGCACTGAATTTTGATGAACATTCTCACTCTCGCCCGGCTCAGTTAATACTGGCTCGCCTCCACCTTTCCAGGGATGCTAAGCCTATGTTCTCTCTCTTTAACTTAAGATGCCATATGGCCCTTATTGAGATCATTTACTTATACAAGCTATTTAACGCCTTATTAGCTTATTTTTACTTAAAAAAAAATAACTCTAAATTATTATAAAATCAAAAACTCTCACAATATGTTTTACAAAAGTTAAACCAAATTTTAAAGAAGTTTAAAAGCTTTAAACTAAAAATCATTGGAAATAATTTTTATTTCTTATTAAAACACTTTTAAACCATTTCAAAACTTAAAAATATTTTTTCTAACTAGTCTATAGTAATTTGATTTTACTTTTAGTAATTTTAGAACGTATTAATTAATTTTAAAAATTAATAATAAAAAGTTCAAACAAATTTTTTAAAAATTATTAAAAAATTCTTAAAAATTTTTTGAAAATTCTAAAAAATTTTTAAAAATTATTAAAATTATTTAAAAAGTTAAAATAACCTGAATATATAGTTTAAAAAAATTAAAACAAATTTTAAAAACGTTTTAAAATTTCTAATATGAAAATTCTTGAAAATAATTTTTATTTCTTTGTGAAAAACTTTTAAACCATCTCAAAACATTAAAATATTTTTTTTAATTAGTTTATAGTAATTTGATTTTACATTTAGTAATTTTAAAATGTATTAATTAATTTTAAAAGTTATATATAAAAAGTTCAATTAAATTTCTTTAAAATTATTAAAAATTTTTTTGAAATTTCTAAAAAATTAAGTTATTAAAATTGGTTAAAAAATTAAAAAAATTTTAACATATATTTTAAAAAAGTTAAAACAAATATTAAAGACGTTTAAATATTTTAAAATTGAAAATTATTGAGAATAATCTTTATTTCTTATTAAAAAACTTTTAAACCATTTCAAAACATTAAAATATCTTTTCTACCTAGTTTATATTAATTTAATTTTATTTTTAGTAAATTTAAAACGTATTGAATAATTATAAAAATTGTTTATAAAAAGTTCAATTACTTTTTTTTTAAATTAATAAAAAATTCTTAAAAATTTTTAGAAAATTCTAAAAAAATCTTTAAAAACTTAAAAATTATTGAAAAAATTAAAAAAAACCTTAACATATATTTTAAAAATTTTAAAACAAATTTCAAAAACGTCTAAAATTGACAACTAATAAAAATAATCTTTATTTCTTACTGAAAAACTTTTACACCATTTCAAAGCATAAAAAAATTTTTTTCTAATTGTTTTATAGTAATTTGATTTTACTTTTAAAGATTTTCAAACGTGTTAATTATTTTCTAAAATTATATAGAAAAAGTTAATATAAATTTCTCTAATATTATTAAAAATTTTTTTGAAAAATTTAAAAAATTATTAAATCTAGTTAGAAATTAAAAAAAACTTTTAAATATATTTAAAAAAAATTAAAACAAATTTTAAAGAGTTTAAGAATTTTCAAGTTAAAAATAATTTTTATTTCTTATTAAAAAACTTTTAAACCATTTCAGAACATTAAGATATTTTTTCTAACACACGGGCAAATATTCCTCACTTGGCACTTTTCGATACAATTTGCAGTGGTTTGCAATTAGATTTTGCACCGTGACGACAACTGTTTGCGCCGACTGCCAACAAAGGAAAACCTTTAAACCAGTTCAAAACATTTAAATATTTTTTCTAATTAGTTCACAGTTATTTGTTTTTACTTTTAGTAGTTTCAAAATGTATTGATTAATTATAAAAATTGTATATTAAAAATTACATTTTTAAATTATTACAATTACAATTACATTTTTTTTAAATTATTAAAAAGATCTTAAAAATTTTAAAAAATTCTTCTAAATTATTAAAATTATTTAGAAAGTTGAAAAAACCTGGATATAGTTTAAAAAAGTTGAAACAAATTTTAAAGACGTTTAAAAATTTTTAAAATAAAAATTATTATAAATAATTTTTATTTCTTATTAAAAAAAATTTAAACCATTTCAAAACATTAAAAAATATTTTTCTAACTAGTTCATAGTAATTTGATATCTCTTTTAGTAGTTTTAAAACGTATTAATTAATTTTAAAAACAATACATAAAAAGTTCATTTAATTTTTTTTTTAATTATTAAAAAATTCTTTGAAAATTCTAAAAAATTTTAAAAATGTTAAAATTGCTTAAAAAATTATAAAACACTTTAACAATAATTTTAAAAATGTTAGAACAAATATTGAAAATAATTTTTGTTTCTCATTAAAAAACTTTTAAACCATTTCAAAACATTAAAATATTTTTTCTAACTAGTTTAAAATACATAATTTGATTTTACTTTTAGTAATTTTAAAATGTATTAGTTAATTCTAAAAATTATATATGAAAAGTTCAATTAAATTTTTTAGAAATTTTCAAAAAATTCTTAAAAATTCTTTGAAAATTTTAAAAAGTTTAAAAAGTTTTAAAAATTCTTTATAATTATTTAAAAAATTAAAATAAACCTTATCATATATTTAAAAAAAATTAAAACAAATTTTAAAGACATTAAAAATTTTAATAATTTTTATTTCTTATTAAAAAACTTTTAAACGATTTCAAAACATTAAAATATTTTTTCTAACTAGTTTGTAGTAACTTTATTTCACTTTTAATAATTTTAAAAAGTTTTAATTAATTTTAAAAATTATGTATAAAAAGTTCAATTGAATTTTTTTTAAAAAATGCTTAAAAATTTTTTGAAAAAACTTAAAAAATTTTAAAATTGTTTAAAAAATTAAAAGAAACCTCAAAATTAATTTTAAAAAGTTAAAACAAATTTTAAAAACGTTTAAAAATTTTTAAATTGAAAATTATTGAAATTAATCTTTATTTCTTTTTAAAAAACTTTAAAACCATTTCAAAGTATTAAAATATGTTTTCTAACTAGTAATTTAATTCCGCTTTTAGTATTTTAAAAATTTATAGTTAATTTTAACAAATATATATAAAAAGTTCATTTGAATTTTTTCTAAATTCTTAAAAATTCTTTAAAAATTCTAAAAAATTCTAAAAAATTCTAAAAAATTCTAAAAAATTCTAAAAAATTCTAAAAAATTCCAAAAAATTCTAAAAAATTCTAAAAAATTCTAAGAAATTCTAAAAAATTCTAAAAAATTCTAAAAAATTCTAAAAAATTCTAAAAAATTCTAAAAAATTCTAAAAAATTCTAAAAAATTCTAAAAAATTCTAAAAAATTCTAAAAAATTCTAAAAAATTCTAAAAAATTCTAAAAAATTTTAAAAAATTCTAAAAAATTCTAAAAAATTCTAAAAAATTCTAAAAAATTCTAAAAAATTTTAAAAAATTCTAAAAAATTTTAAAAAATTTTAAAAAATTTTAAAAAATTTTGAAAAATTATTAAAATTATTTAAAAAATATAAAAAACTTGGACATAACTTGTAAGACTTTTTTATTCTAATACTACGTTTTGCCAAATTTTAACAATTAAATTGAATTAAATAACAGTTAACCTTTTCTCCATAATAAATTTGTCAAGATGTCTATCTTCTACGATTATTAGTCTTAATTATTCACTCGAAAAAAGTGTAAAGAATAGCAACAGTCAGCTACATTATCATCAACAATCTACTTCAAACTCACCCCTTTATATTCATTGTTAGAGAAACGCTTGAGCAGTTAGACGGATCGATTGGGCGACACATGAAACATATTTACACATAATGTACCTGTCAATAATACCTGCAAAGTAACTCACCGGGGGCTTTTCTCCCCTTCGCAGGATTCTCTTCCTCTCGAACTGATAGTGGAAGACATCATCAGGCTCATTGGACTTTGACAACCACTCGATAGACTCGATTGACTGAATCTTTACCCCTTTTCTTTAGCATCGTGTTTACACATGAAATATGTTTCATGTGTCGCCCAATCGATCCGTCTGACTGCTCAAGCGTTTCTCTAACAATGAATATAGAGGAGTGAGTTGTAGTAGATTGTTGATAATAATGTAGCTGGTTGTTGCTATTCTGTACAGTGTTTTTGAGTGAATAATTAAGGCTAATAATCGTACAACATAGACATCCTGACAAATTTATCATGGAGAAAGAGTTAACTGTTATTTAATTTAATTTAATTGTTAAAATTTGGCAAAACGTAAGATTAGAATAGAAGAGTCTTAAAAGTTTTTAAAATTATTTAAAAAATCAAAATGAACTTTAACATATATTTTAAAAAAGTTAAAACAAATTTTAAAGACTTCAAAAATTTTTAAAAATTGAAGTTTATTGAAAATAGTCTTTATTTCTTATTAAAATACTTTTAAACTATTTCAAAACATTAAAATATTTTTTCTAACTATTTTATAGTATTTGATATCACTTTTAGTGGTTTTGAAATGTATTAATTAATTTTGAAAATTATATATAAAACATTTTATAAAATTATTAAAATTAAAAAAATTTTAACATATATTTAAAAAAAATTATAACAAATTTTAAAAACGCTTAGAAAATTTAAAATTTAAAATTATTAAAAATAATCTTTATTTCTTATTAAAAATCTTTTAAACCGTTTCAAAACATTAAGTTATATTTTATCTATATAGTTTATAGTAATTTGATTTCACTTTTAGTAATTTTAAAACGTATCAATTAATTTTAAAAATCTATATATATAAAAGAAAGTCTGTTAGTTACTCCACTTATAACTCAAGAACGGCTTTACCGATATGGTTGAAAATTGGTGAGATGGTAGTTTAGAGCCAGGAGAATGCTATCGGATACTTTTTATTCCCAAAACCACCCTCTAAAAGAAGGGTTTAATCAAAATTAGAATTGCGATGTCGGAAACGTTCGGTGAGGCTCGGCAAATTACCGTTCTAAATAAATAGATCCCCTCCCCCACCACCAACCAAAGTCGGACCGTGCGTTTAGATGTAAAGCCGGCCACTGACAATCCAACGCGCCAACGCCGCAGTTCAACTGTGGCGTTGGATTTTGGATCGTCAGTGGCCGTCTTTAATCGTCTTCCATGAGACAATTTCCCATATAACAACTTTGGGTGAAAGTTTGTATGGAAAATTATGATGACTGGATTTGAATGAAAAGAATAGAATACTTTTTATTAACAAAGAGATAAAAAGAAGTGGGATAGGAACAAAAAATGACAAGTACCAATATTAGTATGATTTTCAAAAATTTTGGATTGTTTATTTTAAAAATAATATCTATGTTTAAATCCGAAATTTTAGAAGTAAAATATTATCATTCTTTGATAGGGCGGAAAGAGGGCAAAATGTCTAAAGATTGATGTCGTTTTCATAATTTTTCCCATAAATTGCCTAAGTTCTCAAAAAAAAATAAATAGGTATGTTTCCTGCTTTCTAAAAAATTACTCTTAGGAGGATGAAAAGAGAGTGTTCTAGGGATAAAAATGTAAGAAGATATGGGTATTTTCGAGGAATTTTAGGTCGTTGATTTTGAAAATGATATTTAAGTTAAAGAGGGTTATAAAATGAATGTGATAGAGGTAATAAATGTGAATAATTAATTTGGGTATCATTTTTATAGTTTTTGGGGTCGTTTATTTTAAAAATCTATATCTATTTATGACCGATTTTGCTGAAAATTGGTGGAGTGGTTGTTTAGAACCAGTAGCCTAACAAAGAATATTTTTTATCCCATTCCGTGTGACGTGACATACAATATAAAACGTAAACGCATCTGACATAATAACAAAACAATTGACAAAAAAAATAAAAATAAAAAATAAAATAACAAAACTAAGGCGGAACAAAGTTCGCCGGGCCAGCTAGTTATATATAAAAAGATTAATTATATTTTTTAAAAGTTATTAAAAAATTGTTTAAAAAATCTAAAAAATTTTAAAAAATTATTAAAATTATTTAAAAAATTAAAAAAAACCTTAACAATTATTAATAAAAAGTTAAAACAAATTTTAAAGACGTTCAAAATTTTTTTAAAATTACGCGTATATTGGCAAAATTACAATAATCAAATTTACTGATATCTTTCTTTAAATTTCCTTCTCTCTTAGTTTAAAAACTAAGTATAATATAACGTGGCGACTCAAGTGTTGTAGAATTTTTCTCGGACCAAATATGTTTTGTGGTATTTGGTAACGACGGATAACTATGTAATTGCCAACTACGAAAAGATAAAATAACATCTTTTCCTTTTCCAATTTTTTTTGTAAGTTCGACTTTTTTTCTCACACCAGGAGCGATATGTGGTACAAATTGTACTCTCTAAATAATTTTGTCTATCACTACTTTTGGTTTTTCATTCGCGTTTACTTCGCTTAAAGGATTGTTGTCCGAATTACTGCAAATCATTATCACTTCTTAAGCAATATTAACCATCACATTGTATAATCTTCGGCAAAACCCAATAACATCTTAAGAAAAATGCAAACGTTAAATTTTCCATTTTCTACTACAGTGCCTTCTCCATTCATAAACCACACGGCGTTCTGATATCGTATACTTTCACTCTGATTAAGACGCTAGTGCTTTTATTGTACTTGTTATCCCCAATTTTGTATTAATATCTATTGTTTGTCCATTTACTTTATGTCTTATTTCACTAAATAAAAATGTCACACCGTTATTACCAAACTGTGCTTGGGATGCAGTTATGTTATCTTCTTCAACAATCCGCCATTGTATAAACAAATAGCTATCACTAGGTCTAGTACATAGATCTTCAGGTAAACGAATTCTTACTTTATCGCTATTTTCATATTGCGGTGTATAAGCTTTATGACTATAAAATCTATAGCTATCAATAGACTCATCTATCTATTGATGGTTTTTCATGAAGCTCAAAAATTTTTAAATAATTTAAAACCTAATGACTCAAGAAATTTTCGTCTTACTACGTTTCTTGTCTTACTAAAGCAATATATACACACTTTACTATCTTATTTCTTTTTTTATTGAAGTTAAAATCCATGTCTTTTCAGATGTAAACCTACAGTGCCGATTTCGTTTTCGAAATTGATTAAGTTTCCATTTTGATCCACTATTTTAAGAGTTATGTTTCGAATGGCGTCTACACTAATAGGTAAATAAATTATATAATTTGGAGCTTCTACAATTTTAAATCCAGAAGGTACCTACCTTTAGAAAAAATTGATGGATGATGTGAGCTGGTCTCACTCATCATTTCGAAAACTATTAACAGCGATTTTGCATTCAACACATATTGAGTTTATCTTCATTATATTAACAATCCCGTTTGATTCATTAACAACATTTTTTTTTTAAATTTTTTTTATAATTGTATTTGGTTTCTTAAAATCAATTTCTTGTGTCGTTTTTATCTGAGTATGTTAAGTGTTTCTATTGGAGCTAATTATTAAAAAATCATGTTTAAAGTGTTTTTGTATTTTTTTTGGTAAATATTCATTTATATCTACTAGTTGGTAACATCCTGTAGGTATCGGTAAATTCTTTTTTTCCAAAATAAAATTTATTACACCCTTCTTCTATGTTATAAAATTATATACTTCAAAACTCGTCAAACCTATCACATATTTTTTATCACTTATTATAACATGACTTAATTTTTTTTTTTTTTTTTTTTTTTTTTACATAATTAATAATTGTTTATATCTCATCAATCTTAAAATAGAATATAAATACCTGGAGTTAAATGCTGTGTCACCAATCACTTACTACAATAATGAATCCAGAAGATCTTAGGATAGGTGAGATTTTACCATACACTTACAGGGATCCTAAAATGTTAAAACAACACCTGAATTTGCTATTTCAAACCATCCGTTAACTAACAATTAGTTTAATCAAGCGCTCTGTTAAAATATTTATAGACAAACATTTATGAGTTGACTATTATAGGCTAAGAGCTTACCTAATTCTATAGTACTATTGCTCCTTCAATTGAATTTACATATGCTGTAATGTATTTTGATTTCTTCAATTATTAAACTTCAAAATATAAACTATTTGATAAACTTCTTTTTTTTTATCAATTATAAATTACTGCCAATACAAACTTAAAATGCCACAACAATAATAAAAATAATATGGCATTTAAAATGTCATAAACATTTTAGTACTAATCAGACAATAATTAATAACTTTTACGTAACATTATGCATCATATTAAATTCTTCAATTATTCTTATAAAATTTCTAAATTCAAATTCCAATTTTAATTCAAATGATTTTTAATGAATGACTGATTAATTAATTGATTTCTGCAAGTACACTATTTCATATGGTATAACAATAATAATAATATGGCAACTAAAATGTCATAAACATTCTAGTACTGATCAGACAATAATTAACAACTTTCACGTAACGTGTTTTATTAAACTCAGAGGATGTTTCAACACCATGTTCTAATAAACTCAGCGGTTACGCTACTTCAAATAAACACCTTCACGTAACGTGTTTCACTACAGAGGATGTTAAGACACCATGTATTAGTAAACTCAGAGGTTACGCTACTTTGAGCCAACAACTTCACGTAACGTGTTTTATTAAACTCAGAGGATGCCTAAGCACCATGTTTTAATAAACTCAGCGGTTACGCTACTTTAAACAAATACCTTCACGTAACGTGTTTTATTAAACTCAGAGGATGCCTAAACACCATGTTTTAATAAACTCAGAGGTTACGCTACTTTAAACAAATAGTTTCACGTAACGTGTTTCACTACAGAAATAGTAAACTCAGAGGTTACGCTACTTATTATAATTGCAGAACTGATTTTAGTTGATTCACATTATTATGTGACAGCAGAAGACTATATTTTATTTTTATGTGTAAATTATTTTAGTTCAAGAATTTCAAACTATGCATAATTTATTTAAAACAAAGTATAACTGTTTAAACTTGCTAATCTCAAAACATTAAATAAAACTTAATTTATTCGAACAAATACAAGTAAATTGAATTCTGTAAAAATGTCGATATTTGACCACTGTCAAATTATAAGAAAGTTGATGCAGTGCAGTGGTTACGAAAATAGAATTATTTATCAATCAATTTTCAATATATTATCAATATCAATGTAACCAAACTACAGCAATAATTGTAACAACTTTAAATAAATGTTCATCAAACTTTTGAGTAATTAATTGGATAACTTTTGAATTAAATTATTATTTTATTTCGAGCAGCTTGTATAGTAAAGAAAGAAAATGTGAAACTTTAAGATAATGCTTATCATACATTCGACTAATTAAATTCTTGAATTAATAATTAAATTATTATATTTTATTAACTAAAAATATTGCTTTTACTGTCTATAAAATAATAAACCATAGCATAATGCAAATATTAAGTTTGATGAAGTTATTGTACTTTAGATTTGTTTCTACTTTAATTAAATATTTTTATTGCAATTCAATTATTAACTAGTATAATTAATTATCCAAACAATTTCCAATTACAACATAGATTTAAACAAAACATAATTTGACAATAATAAAATTATTTAAGGAATTGACTATAAATTGGCACTAGTTAATTTATTTATATTTTTCGCAAAAACGGTTACTTTATCAAAACTATCAATAATAATTAGTTATTTCATATTCAAAATACAAGCCCATTTTATATTCACAATATAAAACGACTGCTATAAATTAACAAATTGAGTGAATAACGACTCACAAGGATTCGTTCTTTTATATTTAAAATACAAGTTCATTCTATATTCAAAATATGAAACGACTGACAGAAATAAACAAATTCAGTGAATTAGGACTCACCCAAATTTAATTGTTGCACTTACGGCACCACAATAATTATTCACAACACTGACACGTCAAGTTATACAGAAAAATGATCTAATTTACTGTAGTCACAAGTTTTATAAATTGCGTAGCAGGGGTAATCGGGGGTGGTTTCTAACCGTCTTGTTTCTGCTTTTTGTCATCTTCGGCGTGCCTATTTTTTTCCCTCATTGGCGTATCTGCTTCGTCTCATCGTTAGGATCTTAGGTACTGTGCTAATCTTATCTTTCAAGTACTGGCCCTTTATGGTGCCTATAGATTTATTTGTCTGGTGTCGTGTGAACCTTTATCTTAAAGACATTTACTAAAATATTCAATATTTGGTTTGGCAAGTTTTTTTTTTTTATTTTATCTAATCCCAATAACAATTATAATATTTATTTTTAAACTAAATATTTCAATTTAATGATTTAATTATACTAGTGTTACATTATATCAATAGGCGGATTATAATCATTTGAAAGAACGGATGAATTTTCCGTTAGAACAAACATTTTTCCTAGGAAGAATGTTTTCAACTGTTTTTGTTTTTCAATTGTAAACATATAAGAACTTTAAACAAAAATGACCACAATTAAATGTGTCAAAGTTTTGAAATCTTTCTATATTATATTGAATTTCGTTGTTTTATTATCACGCTTTAAATATGTGATTAATTCGAGCAATGCTTTTAAGTCACCCATACTATCAAAATAATTTTTTTATTCTTTTTTTATATACGCAGTCCTATGTGTACCAGGGCCGATTTTATCATCTATATTCATTATACCACATTCATTTTTTCTAATTTACTTTGGTGTGGTTTTTACATTTCTCATATACACACCACGAAAATCTTAAATTTTTAATTTCTTAACATATTTAGTTAGATCAGTATTAAATAACGCACACTTAGGTAGTGCTATTGGTAGTTTTTTTGATACCATTGACTTGTTCTAAGAAATAAGCCTTTTTTTTTGTACAGGACGTTTCTTTCGAAATTCTTTTCCTTCAGCATTTACTTCCATAACTTTGTTAGGACGTTGAGTTTCTTCCAATAATTTTTTATCTGTTTGCGCTTTATTTACAGCGGTTGCAATTCCAGCTACACCTCCACCTAAACCTCCTAATGCTCCCAACAATGGAAGCAGTAGCGGTAAATATCCTCCACGTTTTGGAGCTTTTAATGTTCGTTTTTTCTTTTTTTTTTTTTGCAGTCCCATTTCTAACTTTGTTTTTGCTTTCATCAATGCGATGACTATTCCGGCTGCGGCTTTTTCTCCGAGTGGTGTATGTTTTGCTTTTAAACGTTCTTTTGCTTTTGTTATCAATAATTCGTCTGCTTTGTGACGTTTATCTATCTATGCTATGTCGTGTTCTTTACAAGCTGAATCTAGCAGATTTATTCCACTATCCCCTCGTTCTAATCTTTTTTCTAATTTTGTACCAGGGCCACAAAATTGATAACCAAGTAAATGCAATTCTACAGGTAGTTTATTAATTAAATTATTAATAAATCCAGTACCTTTCTTGCAGGTGTTTACACTAGAATTAAGCTTTTTGTTTTGTTTCTGTTTTTAAATATTTTTATTTCTACATACAAACTGAACTACCTACAAACTAACTTGTAATTTAATTTAGACTTTCCTTATATACTTTTTAAGGCTGTTCTCACTATTCTCATTCAACAATATTTGGCTGTCGTCATTGTTTTCAAAAATTTATCATCTACCTTTATATTCAAACATACGACTTGACAAATTTACTATTACTTGATACTTTATTCTCATTTATTTTTCATGAATCAACATTGATTGTGACGTCATTATCATATTTTTCTATTGATAGCCCAGCTTAATTATTATACAAACTAAAAATATATTATACAAACATTTCTATTTTTTATCATTTCAAAATTTACAGTAGTCATATTAAATTCCAAGAATTATATTAAAGTAGTCATGTTGTTTGATTATTGATTGATTATTGTTTGATTATTGGTAGGTATCGCATTTTTCACCTAAAAAAGTCTAGCTTACCTCTCGCTATTCTTTTATAGTCGCCATTATATGTGTCGCTTGCGCATTAAATTTCAAGAACACATCATATCTCGACAAAAAAATTTATAGTCAATCATCTTCGCCGACGGAGGAAAAATTTCAAATGGAGCTGCGCGACTAACTAAGGCTAGTGGGAAACGCATGCGCAAACAGATATCTAACTAAGGCTAGTGGGAAACGCATGCGCAAACAGTTATGGCAAATATTCTAAGATCAAGACAACAGGTGTTAGTCATCTTGGCTGACTGATGGATTACCGAAAGAAATTAAAGACCAAGTAGGGGATAAATATCCTCGAAAGGGAAACCTTTTGCTCGAAGCCCCAGAGCTAAATGAAGAAATTTCAGCTACGCTGAATGAAACGGGTATTAAGAGGGATCAACTTTTTACCATAGAACAAAATCTAGCTGGTTCAGCCTTGTCAGCTTTGGGACAAGGCATCACCATGATTTTAAAAGATGAAGTGGAACCTCTAGATCGTCTAGAGTTACTAGAAAAACTAGCGGATGCTGGCAAACTTATGGCGCAGCTACACTTCCAAGTATCCTCAGCTAGAAGAGCTTTTATTTCCCCGATGTTGACTAAGTCAATGAAAAGCTTACTACAGACGACCAAACCTGGATCTGTTGTTTGGAGAAAAGTTAACGGAGAAAATAAAAACTGCAAAATCAATGGAGAAGATCGGAAAAGATATCAGAGCGTCCTCTCTTTCTTCAACCTCTGGTAATAATAAGAAAACAAACAAACCAGCACCTAGACGTTCTTTAAACTAGCGGGGCCCATATGCGAAACAGGGGAACTCGTATCAGGGCCCGAAACAGTACCAGGCGAAGTTTCCCCCATATCGCTCCAGCAGCAAGAACACTCACAGCAATGTCTCGAAGGCGACCAGCAAATCTCAGCCATGGACAGATGCAGAGAAGAAGAAGTAAATAATCAGGTAAACGTAGTCGCAGGACGACTCAGTCAATTCCTTGCACAGTGGAAAAAGATCACCAATGATTCCTTTGTCCTGAATTGTGTGGAAGGATATGAGATTCCGTTCTTGAGAAGACCACCACAGTCCCTGAGCTTTCAAAAAGAGTGTCGTTTTTCGTCAGAGGATGAAAAACTGGTAGAAAAAGAAATAAAAAAGTTAGTAGCTATGGGGGCAATAATTAGATGCGAATTCGTAGAGGATCAATTTTTATCACGATTTTTTCTCGTACCAAAACCAGACGGCTCTAGGAGATTTATTTTAAACCTAAAACGTTTAAACCAATTTATAAAGACCAATCATTTTAAAATCGAGGATATGAGAGTAGCCTTGAAGTTAGTTTACCAAGATTATTATCTGTGCAGTCTAGATTTGAAAGACGCATATTTTTTGGTAAAGATTGGTCCCAGCAGCCGAAAATTTTTACGATTTGAATTCAAAGGTCAGATCTTTGAGTTTCAATGCTTGCCTTTTGGACTTTGTACAAGTCCGTATGTATTTACGAAATTACTAAAACCAGTCTTGAACTTTCTTAGAGAAAGAGGTTGGTTATCGACAGCATATCTGGATGATACGCTTTGCATTGGTAAATCCTTGTCCGAATGCAGGAATAATGTAGCAGCTACGAGGAAAATCCTCAATAAGCTTGGATTTATTATAAATGAAAAGAAAAGTAAACACGAACCTGATAACAAATGTAAGTATCTGGGTTTCATGATAAACTCCAGGGACATGACACTTTCCTTACCGGAGGAGAAAAAGGGTAAGCTAATTAAGACAATTTTAGAATTTCTGTACAGAGACTCTTGTCTTATTAGAGAGATGGCGGCTCTAATTGGATTACTAGTCGCAGCATGTCCGGGTGTACCGTATGGGATGTTGTATACCAAGATGTTAGAGAGAGAAAAAATGAAGGCGCTGATCCTAAATGATCATGACTTTGACCGAAGTATGACCATTTATTCACATGTAAAGAAAGATCTTGAATGGTGGCTGAATAGTATTCCAGTAGCAAAAAATCCAATTAGGTCATTAAATTATAGGTTAGAAATTTTCTCAGATGCATCGCTCACAGGTTGGGGTGCTCACTGCAATGGAGAAAATGCTAATGGATTTTGGTCTCTGGGAGAGAGGAAGCTGCATATAAATCAGTTGGAGATTATAGCAGCGTTTTTGGCACTCAAATGTTTTGCTAAGGAGGCCCAAGAGTGCGAAATTTTACTGAGAATTGACAATACTACGGCGATCTCGTATATTAATCGTATGGGAGGCGTACAATACGTAGAACTTAATCAGAGAGCCAAAGATATTTGGACTTGGTGCGAAGAGAGGAAGATCTGGATCTTCGCTTCTTATATTCCCTCACGGGAAAATACAGACGCGGACAGGGAATCTAGAAGAGTCAATATAGACACTGAATGGGAATTAGGGAATTCTTTCTTTCAAACTATAGTAGAAAAATGGGGGCTACCAGAATTAGACCTGTTCGCATCTAGAAGTAATGCTAAGATCGAAGCATTTTGTTCCTAGAAACGAGATCCAGAAGCGTGTTATATTGACGCTTTTACAGTGAATTGGAGTAAACATTTTTTTTATGCATTCCCACCTTTCGCGATGGTTGCTAAGGTGCTGCAAAAGATGATCTCAGATAAAGCTCAGGGTATAGTGGTGGTCCCTCAGTGGCCTACCCAGCCTTGGTTTCCTTTATTTAAGTCAATGCTGTTAGAAGAACCGTTGTATTTTTCGCCTTCACCTAATCTTCTATTATCTCCTTGCAGGTCTCTAAGTCACCCGTTAGCGAATCATCTTTCCCTGGTTGCAGGGAAGCTCTCCGGCGCTCGTATCAACAAAAACTAGTGCCAGCAGAAGCAGTAGAGATTTTAATTTCTTCGCTAACAGATTCCACTCTCAAACAATACAACGTAGCTCTCAAAAATTGGTGGAGATACTGTGAGAGTATCGAGAAAGACCCGTTACAACCAGACATTGGCCTAATACTAAAATATTTAACCTTCCGATTCAACCAACATGCATCATACGGCACGCTTAATTCCGAGAGATCAGCGATTAACCTTATAAGCACGATAGACTTGGGTAGTGACCCTTCAGTCAGTCGGTTTTTCAAAGGAGTTTTTAAAACTAGACCACCCAAGCCTAAATATGATACCACCTGGAACACGGAAGCAGTTTTGAACTGGGCAGAAGCACTCGGGCCATTGAAAGGTCTGGACCTGAAATCTCTCACCTTCAAATTGGTATCCTTATTGGCACTGGCTACAGCACATAGGGTTCAAACATTGTCCTTAATTAAATTAAGTGACATGATTATTTCTAAGTCAAATATCATCATAAGAGTTTCGGGACAAATTAAAACATCTAGAGTTGGAGTTGCACAGCCTTCCTTTAGTCTACCATTTTTTAAGGAGCGAAAGGGTGCTTGCGTCGCTACAGTATTGTTAAAATACATAAAAAGAACCAAACAGCTAAGGGGTAAAGAAGATTACCTGTTTATTACATTTAAGAGGCCTTACCATAGGGCAACCCCTCAATCAATAAGTCGCTGGATAAGGTGCTGTTTTGTAGAAGCTGGAATAGATCCTAAGTACACTGCTCACAGCACGAGACACGCAGCTACGTCAGCTGCAGAGGCAAAAGGCTTGGATGTTAACATCATAAAGAGTACAGCAGGATGGTCAGCCAGCTCACAGGTGTTCACTAAGTTTTACAAACGGCCAATAGAGCCGAGAAAAGAATCGTTTGTCAAGGTTCTATTTAATAAACACAGTGGATGAGCCTTATATTATTATAAGTTAGATTTGAAAAGTACTTTTATGGTATTAAGCTCTGTAATAAGTAATTAATAAAAACTAAGTTGATTTGCTCTAAACATCTACGATGTAATCTCGAAGAACGAGACTCGTAATATAATTTAGAATCAAACGAACTTACCTTAAGTGATGTTCGATTATAATTATATAAGAGTCTCGTTCGAGATGATTACATCCCTCCCAAAAAATTTTTTCTTTTCACTTTGCCGGGAAAAAATTTTTCTTCCCATCCCTAAATTAAAGAGTTTAGGTCAGCTTAATTCCATAATATTAAGAAAAGCTTTAAACTATATGACGATTAACCGCTAGGGTGCGGCGTAGGAGCAAGCGGCGGGAAGCCGACAATTTTCAATTTATTGTCTAAAACTTGTGGTCAGAACTAGTCAAAGTAGCGGTACTACGATGTAATCATCTCGAACGAGACTCTTATATAATTATAATCGAACATCACTTAAGGTAAGTTCGTTTGATTCTAAATTTCCCCACATTCTATTATTTTATAACAATTCACTAAGAGTAGCAATTCTATAATATTATTCTTCAATAGAATAATGACTTAAAAAAATGATATTTTTTATGTCTATGTGAAAAACTTTAGATAAATAACATATTCCAATTTAATATTAAAAAAAAAAAATAACAAAAAAAAAGTATCATGTGAATGTTAACTACTAATAATTTTCTTAATCCAACTAAATGCTACAACTTTTAAACAAACTTAAAAAAAAATATATTAAACAATCAAACCTATTATAAATTATTATATAAAATATTTTCATGTTAGAATCGTTTTACTATTTAATAAAGCGTAGGGTTGCATTGAATCATATAAAAGAAAAAATAAACATAGGTATATAAAAATAGAACGCTTTCTTATTTTTGTGACTAATATTGGGGAGAAGTATTAAGATGGGTTATCCACTGTTGATAAAAATTATATATTTAATATAATTTCTTCTTCTTAGCAAATTTTACTTTAACTCTACTAAAATAATAGTTTATGACTCAAGTACTAATACCGATCAAAGGTTTATGTTCGTTTTGAGATCTATTCATACTCATAAAAATGCACCGTAATGTATATTTCGGCAAGTATGTGTCTCTTAGTGTGACATATAATTATTCGTTCTGTAGCACACTTACCAAAGACCTAGCAGGCAAAGTGTTTTATTGCGGTTAGGTGTTGAACAAAAATTGAGCAATGCTAATTGTTGACTAGGGCCATGATCGCCAAATATCGGTAGCTGGACACAATTCTTCAATTATTTTTGTTTATATTATAATTGGTTGTAATTAATGTAGAGCAATGAAAAAAAAGTCTTTAGATACATACATATTAATTAGTCCGATTCAATCAACGTGGACAAAATGGGCAGTTATTAATTTTAGACACAGGCAAATAAAATAAGCTACAGTTGTAGTAAAAAAAAAATAAAATAAAATAAGGTCTTTTTGAAAGGGTTGATATATAATGTGTAAACGTTTCGTAATTTTATAATTTGTGGTTCTAAAATTTGGAAAAATACAAATACAAAAAAGTTTTTTAAATTTTAATTTTCAAATACCTTGCTATCTACCTTTTACAATTTTCATTAGAATAGATGTGATCCATAACCTTAATTAATTTTTTGTTTCTACAATCGTAGACATGTTTCTGTTAAGAACGAATCCTACATAATTTAATACATTATTTTCCTATAAAACTTCATTGCCTTGCAACGTTAAAGTTATTAATTAATAATTACCTAATCAAAACACACATCTATTATATTAATTGCGAGTCCTGCTCTATTTTAAAATCTTCAAATCTCTAAAACTCTTTTATCTTTTTATTCAAACTGATCATTATCTTGTGAAAACTATAATTCATAATGTCTCAATTAACATTCAATATTAACTTGCAATATTAATCCAAGTATAATATAATAACATAAAACATACAACACTTTTTGCTTTATTACTACTTCTTGAAAAAAAAAACAAGAAAATCAAGCTTTTCTCTAATTTCAAAATATTACTTGAATCATTTTATTAAATGTTATTGTGAATGTGAAAGACTATCGAAGCCATAGAAAAACAAACCAATTTTGACCACATTTTGATTTGAATTACCTGATGACACATTACCTACATTTTCTTTGCATAACAAAGTCAGTGCGACGTAATGTTTTTCCTAGAGTTTTTAGTAGGTTTGGCGTAAATTTTGCTTACGTAAAAATATAGACGGAAGATAACAGTTAGATTTGACAGTTATATGCGGCATAACCAAAAAGTAAAACATTCTTTTAATATATTTAATATATATATTGAGTCGCCGTACGAAATAGACGTGTTTATGAGTGCTCGCGATTAATTACTAACTATTCTTGTTATTTCTACCAGAAGTTTGTGATTCACATCTTGTTTGCCTAACTACTCGATTAATAACCAGATTTTAAAATTTGGTCCATTCCAGGTGAGTACAAGTCCAATAATATCTTATTCTATTAATTTGCGGATTGTATCGCACCGGATACCTGCTTCTAATTATATTCAAGTTAATACTGAGCATATGCAATTTCTTTTCTTTTTTTTCTCTCCTAACAATAGATCATAAATTTTCTTTGTCTAAAATTTAGTCTTTTACATCAATAATCAAACTAAAATTAATAATTTCATACTTTAGTTAACAATAACTAAACCTTATCAAATAAAACGTGTGTTTTTCTTTTTCTTTTGCCTCTAATCGAACAGGTTTTTTGCGGATTTGTTTATCGGTTCCTATCACCTGTCCACAACTTGATCGTCATATTTTGTTAATTTCACTTATCTATATTAGGAATCATTCACCTATCTCACTATGAACAAAAAATGCTGTCATTGTTTTGAAAATATCTTGTTACCCGATACAGCTTCAAAATGTCATGGTTGCAAATTTAATATTCATCTTGAGTGCCTTGATCTGACCAAAGACGAGAAACGACTGATTCCACGAATGCAGTCTAGTAATTTAAAATTATTTTGTAATCGCTGCAATGTTGCAGTTACTGCCGCCAGTGAGGTTAAACAATTAGTAAATGAACTTAAAACTAATATCGATTCACGCTTTCAGCAATTAGAAAATTTAATTCAAAACACCGTTTCTCAATCCTATACGGATAAAGAAAACACCATCAACGAATCGGTCGAACGCTCTCTTCGTGCCTCAAATATTATACTCTATAACGTTCCGGTAACTGCAGGAGTAAATGACTGCGACTTGGTAAACGATATCCTGGAGGTCATTGACTCTTCTTTAGTTGCATCTCCTGACGACGTTTTACAAATTGGCTCTTCAAATAATGGAAAACCTCGGCTTCTTAAAGTACGATTTAGAAACTTTCAGATGGCTAGACTCTGTCTCAAAAAAAAATCAGCGTTGTTGGCACATGGTCAATACTCAAAAGTAGTTATATCCGACGACAAAACTAAACAGCAGCAAAACATCTTAAGATCTCTCAGAGATGAACTGAAAACTCGCGTTGACAATGGTGAATCTAACTTGACTATCAAATACATTAACAAAACTCCCCAAATTGTCACCCAAAAAAACTAGTTCTAGGCAAGCCATTTTGTTGTTCCTTACTTTATACCAATATTGCTTCTCTCTTGGCAAAATTTAATGATTTGGTTGCCGAAATTATTTTGACTCAGCCAGCCATTATAGCACTTACTGAAACATGGCTCACCTCAGCGGTAAATGACACTACAATCCAAATCGACAACTATACAATATTCAGAAAAGACCGCGTCCACGGTAGGGGAGGTGGCGTTTGTATGTACGTCTCTAACTCTTTGATAAACCACAATTATTCTGTAACTATTTTGGACGTAGATACTGAGCCATACAACTCGCTCTGGCTAAAATTCTCAAACAACCTGTTTTCATTTGTGATGTGCTGTTTATATAGACCTCCTAGCGGAACCAACTACAATTCAACAGAAAACGACAAACTACTTGTGAAAACAATCGCAGATCAATTTCAGCTGCACTCCAATTTAATTCTTGTTGGAGACTTCAATTACCCCAACATTGGCTGGAGCAAAAACCAATACATAAGCAAGAATTCTGCTGAATTGCTCTTTGTCAATATGCTGCATGAGCATGGTATTTTTCAATTGATATCTGAGCCCACCCGTTTTCGTTCTAACCAACAATCTTCTTTGTTGGACCTGGTACTATTACAAGATAGAGATCTTATTTCAAATGTTAAATTATCTGATCCTGTTGGCTCATCAGACCATATTACTATATATCTGACCATACAAGTTCTTTTATACTCCAGTCCCAACATTGAAACGTTTGTAAATAAACGACTGTGTTACTCTTCTCTTAAACAGAATCTGGAGAATATTGACTGGAATTATTTATATAAGACAACTGTGATTGAAGATCAATGGAAGTTTTTTGTTAACACTATCACTAGTCTAATAAATAAAAGCACAAGTTACTACACTTCCAAGCGTATACACAAAAAACCGTGGATAAATAAACACATGATAAACAAAATAAAACATAAGAAAAAATTGTGGAAACAATTCAAGCGTTCTGATAGCAACTTGGACTATGTCACACATCGTAACTTTTCAAATCTGTTAAAAACAGAAATTCAAGCAGCTAAATATAAATTTGAAAACAGTTTACTACAAACACCAAAAGCTTTTTACTCCTATGTTCGCAAACATATAGCGTCAAAAGTTTCTAATCCGATGATTTGCGATAGCAACAGAGTTTTGTGTTCAGATGACACTGCTGCAGCAAATGTGTTTGCCGATTTCTTTGCTTCTGTCTACCTTAATGATCCCATCACATATTTTCCCAACATCAACAACCACATGTGTAAAACAAAATTGAGTAATATTCACATTGATCAATGTGTGGTTAATAACTACCTATCCAAACTTTCCGAAACCACTGCTCCGGGTCCAGACACTATTTCTTCAAAAATTCTAAAGATATGTGCCGATTATCTTGTCGAACCAATAACAGAAATTATTAAAACTTCGTTCTCTACCGGTTCGTTACCCAATCAATGGCGCCAAGCCAGCGTTACTCCGATTTTTAAGAAAGGTGACAAACTGGACGCTAAAAACTACCGACCCATTAGCCTTACAAGCACAGTATGCAAACTGATGGAAAAATTAATAGCAAACCATTTGCTGCAACACTTTTTTGCAAACAATATTATTCCACAACAGCAACATGGTTTTTTGCCTAATCGTTCGGTGCTAACCAACCTAATTTCATCAGTAAATCAATGGACCAAAATTTTGGATCAATATGGCTCTCTTGATGTAATTTTTTTAGACTTTAGTAAAGCTTTTGACACGGTTTCGCATGACTTGTTGCTGCATAAACTTAAACTTCTCGGAGTTGAGGGCATGTGTCTTCGGTGGATTAGGTCTTTCTTGATATCTCGGACATTTTCGGTTCGTGTAGGTAGTTGTACATCCTCTTATAGACCCGTTACTAGCGGTGTTCCTCAAGGTTCTGTTTTGGGTCCAATACTATTTATCGCATATACCAGCGACTTGTTACTGTCATTACAAACTGGGTACTCTGCATATGCAGATGATTTAAAATTATTTGGATTCTCAAACATTGAGCTACAACACAAACTAAACCTCGTTGCAGAGTGGTGTAGAAAGTGGAAGCTCTCACTAAACACGCAAAAATGTACTGTTATGTATTTTGGTTTCCACAACTCGAAAACCAAGTATTTGATACATAATAATGTGCTGCCTAAAGTTGACTCTCAAAATGACCTAGGGGTTACAGTAACACCGGACCTTTCATGGTCCGAACAAACCGCTAAGGCCGCACTTCGAGCAACAAAGTCATTTCATATGTTAAAAAAAGTGTTTCCACATCCCTCTCCATCCACAGTTAAAAAATTGTACACTACCTACATACGACCGCATATCGAATTTGCAGTGCCTGTATGGCGACCTCTTTATGCAAAAGACCAAAATTTACTTGACAAGGTACAACATGCAGTAACAAGATGGTCGTCAAGTTTGGCGATAAAACCATATTGCGAACGCCTAGCCCAACTAGATATTGCAAGTCTAAAAGACAGGCAAGACAGAGCCGACTTGATTCAAATCTTCAGATTAACTCATGCGCTTTTTCCGGAACCTTGTGACAATTTTGTCACTATGGGAGACAATCAACGTTTACGAGGACACTCTTTTAAACTTGTTAAAGAACCATTTAAAACAACGATTAGGCAACACTTTCTGACTAATAGAGCTTTCGATAAATGGAACGGCTTGTCAAACCGCGTTGTTGGCGCAACTTCGGTATATCAGTTCAAAAAACGTTTTGATGAACTGTAGTAAAAGCTTCAAGTTTACAATAACTACTTATCAAGATATTAAATAAATAAGAGCCTGCATTCAAAGCGACTAGTAACCAAATTCTTTCAATAAATTGCAAAATAGGTTTGCCTCTGCAATTTTTCAAAGTTTAATAATAATAATAATAATAATAATTCCAAGATTATTTAGGTTATTAGCTATTATAGGTATTAATTTAACTATCATAGGTATTAATTTACTCGTAACCGTCTTGCATGCTTAATACACATAAACATTAAATTGTCAAACATTATAGGCTCAATCGGTTAGGGCCTTTTCTGACGCGATTGTTTTGCAGGTTTGCGTTGCCAGTTTGGAAAAGTGCACCTCTAGACAAGCAATGGAACATTGCATATACATGAGCAGTATTTGATTTCGACTGAGTCAAATATCGGAGGGCGACAATTGAACGAGTTAGTCAGTAAAGAAATTGTGATGAGTAATGCGCTCAATAAAAAAAAACAAATTGGGCTGTTTTAAAGCCGGAAAATACACCAGTCGTAAATATCATGCATCAAGTATACGTATGGCAAAAATTCAGTTACTACTTACTTGTCGGATAGACAAATAATTCAGTTTATGAAAACGTATAGACAATTTAGATTCGGTCTTGTTGCCTATCACATAGTGGCCCTTAATCAAAATTTATATTCATCTATAAATTTTTATATTGCTATTTAGCGCAAAGCAAAAGTTTAGTGACTAGTAGACATAACTCACTTCTCCAAGGGTTATAAAACTGCTCAAAACAGAAAAAAAAAGTTTAAGGAACGTTTGGGTTTGTATAGGTAAGGTAAATGTGCAGACCGGTGACCTCTAATGTTTGTGTCTGGCATTTAGGTCGCTGTCTTGTGTCTTTCGGAACTGTAGAGACAAAGGCCGGTGACCTGCGACGTCTAGATCAATTGAAAGATAACCTTTCAAGCATCTATCAGTTGATTGGGAACCTTTACGGTCTGTGTCATTCCACCTGGATCGGCGATCCTTAAAGTCTGTGTCAATCTAGGTATTGGGATCACTAGATGGTGTCTTACATTCGTATGTAACTTTTATCTTTCTGTTTTCTTTCTTGTTTAATAATAATAGTAAGAAAAAATGTTTTTTTCCACGGTAATCAATAAATTCAGTAGATACATTTTGAACTGTGTCTGTGGCGAACAATATCTAGCGGCAGTTGTCTGTGCAGAAACGCCGGTGACTCTGCTAGCAAGGAAATATTCTTTATTTACCTCTTCACAACAATCGATCAATTCCCTCAAATTTTACTCTCATTAATGTGTACTGTTTGTTAATTTCGTTGTACTCGCCAAGTCTGCGTTGAGGGGACGCTTTTAACAAAGACTAACACGAGTCAAGGAGAAAAAATATATATAACTTAATTTTGTTGTCTAATTTTGTCAGTGTATGTACGTGAACGCAGTTGCGAAGACGCTACTAGATGTCAGGAGAGGTCGTGTTGATTGACGATTAAAACGTAGAAAAATTCTATTCCGGCACAATTATCATAAATTGAAGCAAAACGACTCAAGTGTGATGACGGATATACTCCAGATTTTTTTCTTATCGACATTTCAGGAGAGGCAAAAAGGAACAGGATGAGAGGAGATCATTAGGACTTTTTATTCGAATCAACCGTGATTTGTAGACGTCTTACATTTACAAATGTTGAACCATTTTATATTTGTACTATTTTATATTTTTATTAAAATAGTGTTATAATTGAATAGACAATTCTTTCACCGTGCTACAATTTACACGGGCTTATTTAGTCTAATATTTTGCAAATATACATATCTAATAGAAGTTGCGGTATTGTCCGAGTATTGTAGCTGTGTATGTATCAATAAACTATAATGTGGGTCAAATAAAAAATTTTAGAACTATATCCGCTGCCGATCATATTTGACAATTTTTTGTAAACAAATTAATATCTGTTTTTGAATGAAAGCTTACTCACATAAAACATACGACACTAATGGAACGAATAAAATGTTTTTTATCAACAAAACATTGAAATGAAACGAATAGTTTAAAAATCTTTAATGTAATGGTATCTTTGAAAAAAAAAATAAGTTCAATAGATAATAATTTATATTTATGTACAAAAACACTAGTTTCTGTAAATGCAAATATTTATAAATTGTCATTTGTTACAGCAGCAATATTGAACAAGCTTTTAGGTAGGATATGCCTCTTGACCTTAGAGAGCATTATAGCACACAAAATGGTAAATAAAATGGGACTATTTGTGGAGGTTACTTTTAACGATGATTACAATTTTTTCAAAAAAATAAGTATTTTGAATGTAAATGTTTTTCTTTTTATAACAACCAATAATAGACATCGCCAACAAAAAGTGTTCAAGTGATAGTCATCAGTGCAAATTGATTCAAATCTGAATCAGTTGCAACTTGCCGATGAGCTCCAATAAGAGCAGAACATGTTCAATTTTACAGATGTGATTTGAATGAGTTTGCATTGGTCTGTTTTTAAAAAGTATACACACAACAAAACAACCGACACAATTACCCCAAGACAGCCGGTCACCGTGGGAGAAAACAACCACTACTCTCCAATTCCTTTATCTCAAAGGAATGCGCCTAAAACCAAAAAAACAGCACAGGATCTCTATGAAGGAAGCACTGGAAAAACGACACAAATCACATCATAGTCAATAATGTGTTATACATGCCTTCTAATAGTTTCAGAAGTGCTCTTAGCTTAAATTTACTAAAAACCAATTTCATCATCATCAGCATACAGCAGCTTGTCTCGTCCACTCCCGAACATAACCCTCTCTTAGCCTAGATTATTTTGTTCCGCCTTGGGCATTTTGGAACGCTATTCTACTATTTTCTTGGTTTATTATCTGGCTTTCTTACGATAAAGCCAGCCTAATTACATTTTAAGTGTGTGACTTTTAAGTTATACAGAAAATTGGCAATCTGTTCCAAGTTTTATAAATTGCGTAACATGGTAGTTAGGAGTGTTCTTTGCCCGTCCCGTTTTTGCCTCCTTTCGTAGAGTTGGAATTTTGGTACTGTAATAATGTATATCGGTCCAGGGAAACCGCCACATTCTACAGTAGCATCACATTTCAAAAGCCTGCAGTTTGTCCATGTGGTTTTTCTTCAGGGTCTACGCCTCAACTCCATTCAAAAGCGCGGAAAAAACGTAACAACAAAGCATCCTCATCTTAAGTTTCATGGTTATGTTTCTACTCGTAAAAAAAATTTTTCATATCTACGACAAATCTCTATTTTTTCAGTTAGTTGGTTTTCTACGATTGTATTAGCTTTTTGGTCTTAATATAAATTACTATTTAGTGTTCTAACATCGTCCGAGTTAATGTTTTTACTGACGAGCAGCTAATGTCATTTGTCATTTCAGTTTGTCAAAGGTTTCTCAAAGGGTAGTCTGTTTGGTTTCTAACTGTATTTCTTAGGTTATCCGCAGATAATTTCTAGGTTTACAATCTACGATTTGGTAGTTAGAGGAAGGTATTTCTTATCATGCGATCTCTAACTTACCAGTATTTTACCAGTTGATTCCTTCTGTTGTTTTTTCTTTAAGGCTAAAACATCCTGTGTGTTCTTTGTCTTTTATTTTGCCTATTTTAGCGTTAAAATCTTCCATAACTGCTGTGATAATATTACTATTTATGCTTCTAATGATATCGTCAAACTCAGCATAAAAGTCTTAG
This sequence comes from Lagria hirta, assembly GCA_947359425.1. Classification (NCBI taxonomy): domain Eukaryota; kingdom Metazoa; phylum Arthropoda; class Insecta; order Coleoptera; family Tenebrionidae; genus Lagria; species Lagria hirta. The sequence goes on along the minus strand of OX375794.1, from coordinate 28,869,723 downwards.
CCTAATTCGTCCCTCTTATCGTCTGTTAATGCATATGTTTGTATAATGTTTATATTTTTTTGTATGTGTTTTGAGTTTAAGCATCATGTCTCATCTCTGTCTGAGTAAGGTATAAAATTTAAAACCGAGGCTGCAAAACTCATATTTCAAATTACTCTCCACACAAACGCTTTGGATCATTATTCCTACAATAATAGAATCTGCCGTTACTTGTTGTACAGCTGCCATTTCCTGGCCATCTCACATCACTGATTAACTAAAATATCTAACATTTAGTCTCAATATTTCCTTTACAATGAGTTTTACGTTGAGTTTTTCCAGTGCAAGCACATTTCTTGCATTCTACGTTCCGATCTTCACACTGTTTACTGATGCTTTTAAAAACTTGTTTGCCACTGTTTCTCCCGGAAAATCGATTGGGGGAATTATCATCTTCGGAATAATATTTTGCTATGAAAATCTTCACTACAGCTGTGCACTATTGTACTAAGGATACTCTTACAGTCTTTAATGCAATGGTTGTCTCTTGCTTTCTTTATTCACATGCCGTTGATATATATATTTTTCAATTCATTTGCTTTTAGGTATGATTTTTTATCCCTAGGACATTGCTTTTACTCTTACCAGCTCATTCAGCTAAAGCTGTTGCTCAATAAGAAAGGTCTGTTTATTCCGATAGATCGGTCGTTAGAGCTTCGTCAGTTGTCTTGGATAGGGTGTACCGGAAAACATTAGTTAATACACGAGCAGGTAAGGATGGCATTTAAGCTGGTACTATTTTACCTTCGCTCTAGCCACCCCCCATAATTGGAAATCCTTGTTCGTAAACACTCCTTCGCCATCATCACAAAATGCTTCCGCTTTCTCCGCAGCTCTGTCGTCCGAGCCCTCCGCCAGTTTTTCTTTTGCCCCTCCCTCCGCTTTCTCTTCCTAGCTTACCATATAAACCCAAGCAGCAACGAGGTCTAGCCAGAATAAGTTTCGCCTCTAGCGTGGTTTACACGTCGAGTTACCGTGCTTGTTCTCATCTTTATTTCCCCGTCCTGATGACGCCTCTACCGATGGAGTGCGAAACGTCGACAATTTCAATTAACTTTTCGACACGGTCTTTTCCGAAAGATGTCAATATTTCAATGCTGTTTCTGTACAAGAAAGACTCACTTTTAATTTGGTTTATTTTTAGAAAATTATTAATTAATACATTATTTTGAAATTGATTAGAGCAGTCTGATCTGAAAGCAATTATTGTTATATAAAAAAAACACTTTAAAAGAAAGTCAAAATACTTCCGGGTAACTTCTGACTGAAATAGAGATCATTAGTTTTTTATCAAAAATAATAAAATTAAATGATAAATTATTGTTCAGATAGATTCGGGTCCAAATGCGTAGCGGCTATAAAAACTACTTGTAGCCGAGAATCACATTCAATTTTTTTTTAATGTTAATGCCTGCTGGTTACATTCAATTGTCTAATTTGACAGCCATCAGTAAATATTTTGAAAAATGAACTTTTTATAAAAGACTAATTTAAAAATGTGTTTTTGAAAAAGGGTTTAAAAGTCTTTAGCTTTAAAAACGACGAATTTATAGCTGATAGAAAACGTCAAAATGAGAAAAACAAAGCAAGAAACACATTTTTTATTATTACAAGTTTATTCTTGTACAAAAAACAAGATTTTATAAAATAATTGTTTTTACAGTAATTCTTTTAGAATTAAACTTTAAATTAAATTAAAAGCGTTCAATTTATATAAAAATTTCACGTTAATTTACAATAACAGTAGTAGTTACGAGCCTCATGAAACCATATATGCTACTTAAAACTAATTGATCTATACAAAATTATTGGTAAAATAGTTATCTACAAACTTATGATCAAAAATAATACCACAGACAAGCAGATGGAACACCATCTATATTTACAAAATGTTTATCACGTCATCATTACATAGTATTTGATTATTAAACTAATTGATTTTCAGGAATACAAATCGATTTCCTAGAATAAGTAGAAGTTTTATTTATTAAGCTTGATCTAATTTCTCCTCTAAATGAAGCTCTCACGGATGATCTACGTGAAGACCTTCTAAATTCGTCTTTATTATCAAGCTCAGAATCTCTAAAAAAAACGAAAAGTAAATTAAACTAGCAAGTTTTAAAATAATTACTTTTTGATGCATGGAAAATCCCAAATTGTTTGCCCTCTTCCAAAGTTTTCACCATCCTGCAAAGTTTGAGGAAGTTCTTGATCTAGTGTTTCGGGTAAAAATAAGGCTAATATACCGCCAATTATTCCCAAGACTCCAAGAATTAATAGCGGCAAAGAAACTGAGATGTGTGCCTACGTAAAATTAATAACACTATTAATAGTTTTCAATTTTTATTTTTCTAATTATATTTACCAAATATACTACAAATGGAGCGAGGATACTTGCAACGTATCCCATAATATGAATTAGAGCTACACCTTGTGCTCTAACAACCGTTGGTAGAAGTTCAGCAGCATATTGTAAACCAATATTATATGATATATTCACAGCAAAACGTCCCATAATTGCTAGAGTAGCAGAGGGAACTCCTACAATATAATTTTGTAACAATTTATTATTGCTTAGAAATAAAATACCGTATGGCACAGCTGTTGCTAAAAGACTAAAAATCCCACTTAAAACCATGGAGCCGAATGCTAACCATCGCCGTCCCCAAACATCCAAAACCATGGTTAAAAATGTATCAGCTGGAAATTCTGTTGCTGACGCTATTGTAAATGTTAAAAAAATATCTAATCCTAGCGAACCCACATTTCGAACATGTCCATCAAACACCAAAGAAATTGCCATCCACATAATAACTAATAAAATAGTAATTTTTCGCAGTCTTGGAGTTTTAAATAAATCCAGAACTGTGTACGCTTTGTCCATTTCTTCTTCTTTCTGGGTTCTTAAACAACTCGACTAAAATGTAATTTAATTTTTATAGTAACATTAATTACTAAAAAATATTTATCAAAATCACATTCAATTATAAATACAATGGAAAACAATTTTTTTTTCTTATGTATTTACAATTTGCAGTGTTGTGTTTATTATGCTGCAATAATAAAATTTTAATAAATAAAAGTTAATTAAATTGTAACAGTTCAAAAATAATTTTTATGTGTCTATGACTTGACAATGAAATTACAATGAAACAGACAGTTTTGTTTTATTATTTGTCAGACTAACACACCTATAATGTGAATATTGGTACTTATTCGGTAGTCTTCCGGAAAATTTATAAGAAGTTATACATAATTTATATGTTGCATCTAATGTTTAGTTTAATTTTAATAATTACAACTTATTTCTACCAACACAATAGTTAATTTAAACTGAATTAACAAATAATGTAATTTAAGAAAAAGACCTTTTCACTCAATCTTGTTTAATTGTTTTAATAGTCCATTTCATAAGATATTAAGTTTCTTAGAGTCTGTTTCTCATTTATTGTATATAAAAATCAAATATATTGTAATACGTGTGATCACAATTGAATTATAGAATAGAAGTAATATAAAAACTATATAGACCATCGATATAATCTATTTTTCTCTTCTTTATAAAAAATTATTTAATTTTGTTGGCTATGTAATTTATCTGTCATTAAATGTTTAATAACCAATAAAAAATCTTAATTTTAGATATTTCCATAGGTACACAAAAACATTGCAGCAAATACTGTACTATACTATATGCTTCGGGCAAGACCAATCGAGCATTTTTAAAATTGCATTTAAAACACTGACTTTCTATTGGCTAAAGCAATGTTCCGTTTACACAACACAAGTTTATGAAACAGCGGTGTCAGCACTGTCAGCAGGATTTGTCAATTTATTCAAAGCTCACTTTTGCTTGTGAAACAGTAATTTTTCTCAACGGTGTGCAACTCCTGTTTTGTTTGGAGCGCAAAAATTGGTTTCCATGGCAACTGACGTCAAATTTTTCTCCATGATTGCGACTCTTTAGAGAGATTTTGATGCTTGTGTGAGGTTATGTAAAAAGAAACAATTTTTTGACACTGACACTATTGATAGTTAAATTAGAATCAGATTTAACAAAGTTGCTATATTGTATGTAGGGGTTTTCACAATGCGAGCAAATCCGCCTCTGCCGAAAAAATAGAGTATAGCACAAATTGCATCGAATAGTGTACAGTTGTAGAATAGGTATTTACCTGTCAAGTGCTGTAACAGATGTTCTACAAATGAGTGCCGATTTTGCGACCCGAGTGGGTAAGCATTTCGGCACAAATTGATAAATTTTGTTAACACACAAGGTCCGTATGCTATTTTTGCACGGAATTAAAATACATATATATATAGACGTATAAACGTTCATTATGAAGCCAAAAACAGCATACTTTGCATCTGGCGCTTAGCCCACCGGCCGGTTTCCAAGCCCGGAAACGGGCTTGAGAAAAATTCCATGTATAACGTCAAATTTCTCAATAACGGTTTTTTATTTTTCAACCAAATTTTATCTCATACTTAGATGGGTATTGAAGGCGTTCATTACGCTTTACGTCATCATTTTATCATAAAGGGTTTGTTTTTTATCAACAATAATCCAAATGGGTGCAGGGCTTCTCAATGGCTTGAAACATATCAAGATAAACGGTTGTAGTTCAACCATTTTTCGGTAGTGGCCGCTGTTGACGCTGGCGTTTATAATAAAATATATATTACGCATTTTACGCTCCAAGATTGATTATTCTAGAATAATTTCCTCAGTCTTGTGCACCATATTGCAACAGTGTTTTATTTAGTTTTTGTTATCTTAATGACGGAATTCCCTTGTCATTCACCTCCAACTTGATGCAAGGTCGTTTTATGTAGCTCGTAGACAGTTTTAATTCATTAAATCAAATTTTTACATTTGACTGCAAACGCTTTATAATATTGAGCAAAAACAAACCTAATAGGTTCTTTTTGTCAGTTTGCAGTGATATTCCAAATTTTTAGTTTTAATTCATCTCATAATATTGATACAAAATTTATTTAAAATGCTTTTTAATAGTACAATAATTATCACAGCGGCAGCGTGTCGCTAAAAAAAAGTAACTAATTAACATATTTAATTCGTTATATTTAAAAATTTGCCATAAGCACACTGTAAGTAAGCAGATTGCTGAGTAAACACATAAAAGATGTGGTAAACAATAAAAAATCATACGGTGTGGTTTATTTTGACTTACTTGAAAAATTTTAAGAATGAAATTTCGAAAAAACATTCAATATTTTGCAAAAAAAAACCTACGTGAAATTATGTCACATAAGTATCATCAAAGTGATTGGTAATTTAGCAAAAAATTCTAAACAAAAATAACACATCCACAAAAACAAATTTTTGGGTTTTTTTATTATTGGGATACATAAAATCAACAATATTTTTAAAAGTGCAACAAAAACACCACAACGTTCTAAATAATACAAAAATTAAAATCGGTAATGATAAGCAAAGTGAAAAATTAAAAATGTTATTAAATAATAAATAAAGTTTTTATGTTTTATAAGAAAAGATTCTGTCCAATGAATACTTAATAAATTGAAAACTTTTACTCGTGATCACTGTGCGCCTTTAGGTCACGCTCTATCTTGTATTTTGCTTCTAAAAGCGACCCAAAAAATAAGCGGATAATATAAAAAAAGATATGCTAGTAATTTTATATTAAATTGTTAGTAGTAACAGAAGATGAAAGGTATTTGAATATTTTTCCTTTTCTGTTAATCTTTCATGTTTATAACTAGTTTAAGAATTAAACAATTACTAGAATTTTTATTTCAATTTCAAATTACATGGTTAGCAAAAGCATAAGAATATTACAAAACTTTCAGAATTGTTTGTTTCTGCCGCTTATGGTTTATTCAAGAAATATTTACAAAGTACCCACATTTTTTCGTGTCTATAAAAAATGAGTGAATATTTTTTTGTTTTAAATTATGAAGGAATCATACAAGCTCACGTTAGGAAAATGTTTCCAACACAATTTTTAGCAGAAAATCTATTTTACAATACTGGTAGTTGAGTTTTGAGTTCAAATGGTTCATTAATACCTTTTTATTTCGCAATAATTGCAACATTTTCTTGAATAAATTACTAGCGAAAGAAACAACTTTGCTTTTAATTATAAGAAAAGTCCTTTATGTTTAGTAAACGCCTTTTAATTTGTTTTCAAAAAGTTTCTAGTTTCTGCATACTGCATCTGGTGAAGAATAACATCACAAACATTATACCCACAAATTTACCCGCGAAAACAAAATACCTTACGCATAGTCTCTAGCTAGATGACCTCACAGCGATAGATAAGCTTGTTTGGCGTAATTATTATTCGTAAACAATCGAGAATCATTCAACGGTGTTTTTCGTTGAAGATAAGAAATACATAGTATGAGGTTTATTTATCTATGGTGGTAAATAGACTAAATAGTAGTCCTTTAATCGTGTGGACTCTAAACCAAAACTAATGTATCGTAATTATTTGCCTATCAATTCCAGAGAACATAATTTTTTAATGAAAAAAGAAAGTACTACTTTTTTCAGTTCAAGTTTGGTTATTAATTTGGTATTATCTACATGATTAGAGAGTAAACGAAGGAATGCGATGATAACATAATTGTCGTAATGATGAAAGCAATTGTCGCTAAAGATGGTGAATGGGTCTTAAATTAAAAATATTATTATTTTAATCCATAACAACATATAATAGTACATGAATAAAAGTTTTTATAAAATAATTAAAAGTTTCTTCTTGCTGAAGAATTCGATATTATTGTGCTACTAAAATCAATACATTATTAAAAACCTTATATAACATTGTCAATACATCATCATTATCATCAAAAATCTATGTGTTTGCACAAAACAATTATTTAAAAATAAACATTTACGGCAAACAGCTGATGCTATATTGTCAAACAGCTCAAACCACGTTTATTGTAAATGCTGTATGGGGATAGCTGTAACAGCATCCAGTTAATAAATAAATCAAAGTCAATTAATTATTAACACAAAACTAAGGTACATATTGTTATCGAAGAGATCCATTAGTCTTGTTTATTTATATAAGCTTGGAATGTTGATAAGCGCACGGACACAGATGCACGGACGAGCAAGACGGTGGAGCTGACATGTAGTAGCAACAGCGCGAGGTCGAATGAAAATCTTACTTATTTTATGTTATAATCACTTATTATTATATGTATTATTAAAAATATACCCCTAATAATATTACTTAAGTACATTAAATGATGAATTTGAGAAAAATTAGCGTTAAAAATTAAATTGTTAAAAAAAAAATGTAGCTGCCGTCGGAATCGAACTATGTTTGCTATGATGCTAGACTTTAGAAAATGCGCTTTTATATATTGATATATAGTAAAGATGCATCTAAAAGTGTAATATTCTGCAATAGACTGACCTGAAATGTCTCATTAAAAACAAAACAGTCTCCAGTCAGGCTTTCATGGTACATAATATTTTTACAAAACATTTTAGAAAGTATTTTGTATATTACTAGTTATTGACAATAAAAGTGATAACATTGATCATATTGGATCATATACATTCGAAATATTTTATAATTATAATTCTTTTAAACTTTAAAAGAATTGAAATTATAAAATAATAGTTTCCGTGTATCTGACTGATGGAAGAACTGACTATAATCAGTACTTTCATGAAAATTTTTAAATTATAGGCTCTTATAATTGTGAACATTTATAGTAGCCAAGAAAAATTAAAATTTATTCTATTTATTTATATTTCTGATTAACTATTTTTGCAACTACAAAACTGCGCAGTTGAAGACATTATTGAGTAAGCAGATAATTTGTAAGAAACTCCTTTGAAACTCGTATTTAACCCAATTGTTAATTGTTTAATAAATATGAAAAACAAAACTTCATAATAACAGGCGAATTATTGCCATTGGTGTTATTACTATTACATAGTGTTGTTATTTAGGTTTGGTTAAAAGCTTATTTAATAAAAAAGTATTATAGACACACAAAAAATACCTAAGTAAAAACAATTTTTCAGAATTGTAGCTTTCTAAAACATGTAGCTATAAAAAACTGTTGCATTCTAATAAATTTATATTTTTAAAAAATCTACATGTTTAAAAAAATAGGTGGAAAACTAATTATTATTTGAGAGTTCTATTTTTTTATAGACGATTATGTTGTGGAATGCAGTAATTGCAAACGTGTGGAAAGAAATGTTATAGCTTACTGATATGAATATTATGGCTTAGGCTTGAATCTTGTTACAGCATGTAATTAACAAATAAAGACGTATTCATTAAGTCTCTATTAGAATAGTATTCAGTTAATGTAGGTATATTAAATTTTATTGCCCCAAATTCAATTGAAAAAGAAAAGATTGCTTTCAGGCTCTAAGGGCCATTGTCTAAAATAATGGCAATTATTTACTAATATGTGAAAGATTTACGGTAGATGCCGCAATATAAAGAACATGAACAATAAAATAATTTTGATATTGAATAATATACCTATATTTAGGCGTGATCAAAATTAAAACAGAATTCTGTTATTTAATTTTGTAGCGAAACATTCGATATCAAATCTGCACTTGTAATTGAATATATCGTAGCTGTAGACACAATGTCTGCCATTCTTGCTTTGTTTGATCTTCATCCCACGCAGCGCATGAGAAATTTTGCTGTGTTTTCTTCAACCAAGCTCAAAACATCTAGAAACTATGTGGTTATCACTCTTTCAAGCGGCAACCTTGCAATGGCTTTAAAACATGCGTAAGTTATCGACTTTAAACACACAATGGGCTTGAGACAATGTGCGAAATGATTGGGCTTCTGTAACGCGATGAGATATCAGTTGCGTGTTTAAGATTATATATGGATTGGATCGCGGATCCACTGCTGGGGGGCCCTTTGCCTGAGCTATATCAACGGCGGGAATCATCCGTACTATACGTATATATATATATATATATATATATATATATATATATATATATATATATATATAATTTAGTTGGATTAGAACTACTCGATTATGAATGAAAAAGTACTTAAGTATGTAAAATGTAAGCATAAGTGCGCCTACGTTAGACAGCAATAGAAGTAGGTATATTTTGTAGCTTAATAAAAAAATGTATTACCAAATTTCGACTAGATGAGACCAGTCAAAGATAAGTACTTTTATTTATTTACCAAAAAAAATTTATATGCTTTTAAACGACCAGACCAAATTTTTTGAATTAGAATTAGGAACTCCCTTAATTACTTCAGCTTTTAAATTAGAAAAAAAACCAAGACCTATCGGTTGATCCGTTTGATGGCTAGAGCGGCAGACATAAATATAGATACACACTAACTTATTGTCAGATAATACAGGTCTAGTAAAACACAACCAGTTATTCATTAGCTGCTTGTCTGCAAAAATCATATAGTATCTTCCGTACTATAATTACACACCTCTTCACTTGTTGCTATGCAAAAGCTTATATTGTTTTAACCAACAGAAAAAAAACGGCTCATACCATCGAGATTTCTAAAGAATTAATAAAGTATCAAAATCTAAGCATTGCAATTGGAAATACGTGGCGGGTCAAATTAGTAAAATTTGTAGCGTTTGTAAAATCAGTGAATAGAGTAGCACCAACTTCAAGAACCTACAAAATTACATGCTTTTTCACGGTCAAACTTTATTTGGCTAAAAAGCGGCAATACTTCAAGCATGTATCATTTTGTCAAAAAGTTTTTAAATTGACTGGTTGAAACTGAACAGTTATCTCATCAATTTTATAAAACTCTTAATTGTTTAATTGCAAAATAAAAAAGTATAACCCATTTTTGTGAATCTAATAAAGCTATGCTGTAGTGCTGCTGCTGATAAGCTTAATATTTCCTTAATTTTGTAATTTTTGTAAATTCTAATTTTGTAATACACATTTCTGGTTTGAAACTATAAAATTAAATGCTGCAAAACTACTTACTTTAAACTTTTTGTAGGTTTCTTCATGTACTGTGGTCTTATTTATTCGCTGAAATTTTCTTAAAATACCAATGGCTTTGTCAAATTTTCCCTGTGAAACAAGCCACCTAAAACAGATTTTTGAATTACTGATCATTCAACTTTTAATGACTCGGTTTCGTGTCATTGAACTATTAACGTATTGAATTACTATGATTGACCAATTATGTTGCAATTGTAGAATAGCTCACTTTTAACTTTTTATAAAGTAGAAAAACAGCCTATTACAAACTGATTGACAATTATACTTGTTTAATAAACAAATGTGTTAATAGAAGCAATCAAATAAAATGTCACGATTATTAGTTGCTCATTAACATACGAGTTGATTACAACATTTTTAGATAGATTCTTGACTATCAATAGATTTGAAGACTGTAAATTTATGAAAATAAAAACCTGTTGCAACTTACTAAAGACTTCCAACAAGAACAAAAAACGTCTGAGTCTACGGATTTTAGTTTAGATCAATTTGATTCTTAATTATTTATTGCTACTAAAAAAACGCTTACAAACCTACGAACAAATACATAATAAATTGGTCGGTATAAATCCGTTAAAAGATTTTATATTGCTGAGATTTTATATTGAGAATTTTTGAGAGTTTACCTCATAAAGTTTCAACAGACGGCTCTATTAATTCGGTGAGAAATTATAAAAAATCTTTTTTTCAAATCACTTGTATTTGTTTAAACGACAATTTTTTCTCATTTGGTTTGCTCATTTGTAGAAATTGGCATTTATAACATTTTCAGCGTGTTCATTAATTTCAAAAATTTTTAATTTTTTTTTGAAGTAGTTATCAAACATGTTTAATTAGATAACCCAAAACGCGAGAGCTAATTGCACGTTTTTGACAAATACAAAAACAAAAATTCTAGATTTAATTAACGTACGATTGATATTTGGTAAAAAAATTGCTTAGTCATAATTAATTGTAGCTGATGAGATAGATGTAAATTTTTTGTGTAGCTCTACCTGAATATGAGTATTTAATGTGATTACTCTATGGTAATCATATTAATCTATATAATTACCATAAGGTAATCATATTAATTCAGATAGAGTGGTAGAGTCATACAACTTTTGTCAAAAGAAATACTTGTTCTTTGAGACACAAATTTTCCAAAGCGTGCTTAGTACAATATAGAGCGTGCTTAGTACAATATAGAGAGGTTACACCAGGAATATTGCACTGCGATTTTTATATTCTGTTCTGCTTCCGATATTTACAAACACCCACCGCCAGGCAAAAATCATCTTTTTTTTTTAAAAATAACATCCGCCTTGGTGGAAATCCAGCCTATTTTCTATCAAATATACAATCTTGCTCTAAACACTATCTTTAGCCAACGAGCGATCGACTGATCCTCTTATTAACAATAATTTTAATATACAAAAAAAAAGAAACAAAATGACATATTTTGAAATGACCGCAATACAAATTATGAATTATTTTTTCTTATTAAGCTGATATTAAGACAACCTAAGTACACCCTATCCAATGATAAAATTCAAACCATGTTGCACCACTAGGCGGCTGAGTGAACTTGATTTATTTGTGAATGCAACTACCGCAACAGATATTGTTGTAACTATAAAAGAGTAAAAATTTATAAATTTTTTTTCAAGTGTTTCACACATATTTAGGTACCTACTCACCTCAAGTGTAAATTTTTGACGTTTATTTCAATTTATTCTAGACAAAATTGTTGAATTTAATAAACTAATGCTTAAGCAGGGTGTATTAGATCTTTGTCAATGTTGCTGCAAAATTTGAAGACAATCTAATAAAGCTTAGTGATAGAAGAAATCTAGAAGGAATCTAAGTACTGTTTTGTGAGACTTCGTCGTGTGTGTCGATATAGACGGTATTTTCTTAAGCGTTTATTTACAACAATTTGAAAATAAACGATGTTATATTTTGTACAATAGAGCAAAACTTTTTGTGTTCAAATTCGACTTTTTTTTTTCTTTAGATTTACAATATAAATAAAAATTTATTTATATTTATAATACAAAACCAGGTTTTTTTATGTACATTGCAGAAACTTTGAGGTAGTTAGAACATGCATAATTTTATTATTTACGCAACTTACCAGACAATATAGTGTACTATAGTATAGATAATTTGGTATCGTGAGTGAAGTGAGATGTTATGCTTCAACTTAACCAAATGTAGAAGTACCGTGCTGAATGTGTTTTAAATTGACTTACCGTGCAGATTCTGGTACTAGCCATGGTGTAATAACTGCAAGCGCTAAAGGAGCAGAAGTAGCGTAACAAAGCAGTCGCCAATCTGCTAAATAATATGCAATCCAGGGCAATACCGAAGCAGCAATTGTGAAAAATATTGCTATAGACATATTTGCCACAAATGTACGCCACTTTGGTCCAACATACTCTAATACTGAAAATAAAACCAAATTTTTTAGAACATATTTCATATATCAAAATAATTTCAAACTATGTTAACATATTATGTGAGAGATTTTGATTTTATAATAATTTATAGTTATTTTTTTAAAGTAAAAATAAGCCAATAAGGCGCTAAATCGCTTGTATAACTAAATCATTTCAATGAGGGCCATATGGCATTTTAAGTAAAGAGGGAGAACATGGGCTTAGCATCCCTGGAAGGGTGGAGTCCAGTATCAGTCAGCTGAGCGAGGCGAGAGTGAGAATGTTGATTAAAGAAAGGTCAGAGCGGTCGGACGGGCAGTATTATGAATATTTAAACTGTTAATTGTTTATTGAAAGAGAAAGATAGTTAACGTGTTGATCTTTTTGATTATATGTTGTTTTGTGGTATAATGTGAATTCAGTGCTGTCTCCCTGAATTCGGAGGAATAATGTGAATTCAGTGCTGTCTCCCTGAATTCGGAGGAATAATGTGAATTCAGTGCTGTCTCCCTGAATTTGGTGGAATAATGTGAAGTCAGTGCTGTCTTCCTGAATTCGGAGAAATAATGTGAATTTAGTGCTGTCTGCCTGAATTCGGAGGAATAATGAGGTACCGAAACAATGAAGATATTATTGAGAACACGATGTTAAAGAAAAGGGGTGAAGAATGAGTCAATCGAGTCCATGGAGTGGTTGTCCAAGTCCAATGAGCCTTGTGATATCTTCCACAATCAGTTCGAGAGGAAAAGAATCCTGCGAGGGAGAGAAAAGCCCCCGGTGAGTTACTTTACAGGTATTATTGACAGGTACATTATGTGTAAATATGTTTCATGTGTCGCCCAATCGATCCGTCTGACTGCTCAAGCGTTTCTCTAACTATGAATATAGAGGGGTCAGTTGAAGTAGATTGTTGATGATAATGTAGCTGGCTGTTGCTATTCTGTACACTGTTTTTGAGTGAATAATTAAGGCTAATAGTCGTAGAACATAGACATCCTGACAAATTTATTATGGAGAAAGAGTTAACTGTTATTTAATTCAATTTAATTGTTAAAATTTGGCAAAACGTAAGATTAGAATAAAAGAGTCTTACACATATTTACAATACTTATTGATATATAATTTATTAATGAAATTCTTAAATACATAAAAGATTTGAAAATTGGTTGAAGATTGTTGCCGTTTATCTATTATGGTTTGAATATTCAATCACTTAGCTAATTAGTAATGATGTAAGTTTTTATTCAAACAGAAGCACATATTGTACGTTTTACTGATTTAATAGCCGTGGACTGCATAATTGTCTACTCCTGGACCGCAGTAGACCTTTTTTATTCAATTAAATTATACATTATTATAATAACGTAAACCCTGGTATGATAAATGCGCAAATATAATAGTTGAAAAAAATTTTTTTTAACCACGTCCGGTCATCCATCTATTTATTTAACTTTCTTACATCTTACTGAAAATAATAAAAAAAGTAATAAACTCAATCACTAGTAAGAAGAGTATGTATTTAAAAAAAATTACATTCTTCTATTATTTATTTATTTATTGAAAAATTAATGAAAACTGAATTAGGACTTGAACAAAATTTAACTCAAACCAAACTACAGTTTTTCAACAGCAAAAAACGGTATACATTTTTTTTTCAAACAGCGTCAAAAATCGGCAAAAAATATTGCGCTTGCATTAAACCAGATTTTTGTACCATTGCACAGATTTTGTAATAATTTTTAAAATATCACATTTTTATTAAATTTTTTATTACAAAAGTGTAAATTCAGAATTTATGGTAAGTTTGTTTACGTGTAGTTACAAAATTCTCCATACTAGATCAGGTGGAGTGCAAGCGTTTTTACATTATGTCACACAATCGTCACAAAGTGACATTTGCACAAGTGTTTACGTTTTCGTTGTAAACAAACTTTATATATTGATTGTAGCTTTTTGTACCATATATTTTAACTATTTTCTATCAATGACGTTAATAACACTAGCTATGTTACACTTGTCAAGACCAAAAACTATTCACCTGTAAAATCTTCTTATTGTGTGTTGTTTTTTACAAAATAATAGAAAACCTAGAGTTTACTTAACATATTATTATTATTATTATTAAACTTTGAAAAATTGCAGAGGCAAACCTATTTTGCAATTTATTGAAAGAATTTGGTTACTAGTCGCTTTGAATGCAGGCTCTTATTTATTTAATATCTTGATAAGTAGTTATTGTAAACTTGAAGCTTTTACTCCAGTTCATCAAAACGTTTTTTGAACTGATATACCGAAGTTGCGCCAACAACGCGGTTTGACAAGCCGTTCCATTTATCGAAAGCTCTATTAGTCAGAAAGTGTTGCCTAATCGTTGTTTTAAATGGCTCTTTAACAAGTTTAAAAGAGTGTCCTCGTAAACGTTGATTGTCTCCCATAGTGACAAAATTGTCACAAGGTTCCGGAAAAAGCGCATGAGTTAATCTGAAGATTTGAATCAAGTCGGCTCTGTCTTGCCTGTCTTTTAGACTTGCAATATCTAGTTGGGCTAGGCGTTCGCAATATGGTTTTATCGCCAAACTTGACGACCATCTTGTTACTGCATGTTGTACCTTGTCAAGTAAATTTTGGTCTTTTGCATAAAGAGGTCGCCATACAGGCACTGCAAATTCGATATGCGGTCGTATGTAGGTAGTGTACAATTTTTTAACTGTGGATGGAGAGGGATGTGGAAACACTTTTTTTAACATATGAAATGACTTTGTTGCTCGAAGTGCGGCCTTAGCGGTTTGTTCGGACCATGACAGGTCCGGTGTTACTGTAACCCCTAGGTCATTTTGAGAGTCAACTTTAGGCAGCAAATTATTATGTATCAAATACTTGGTTTTCAAGTTGTGGAAACCAAAATACATAACAGTACATTTTTGCGTGTTTAGTGAGAGCTTCCATTTTCTACACCACTCTGCAACGAGGTTTAGTTTGTGTTGTAGCTCAATGTTTGAGAATCCAAATAATTTTAAATCATCTGCATATGCAGAGTACCCAGTTTGTAATGACAGTAACAAGTCGCTGGTATATGCGATAAATAGTATTGGACCCAAAACAGAACCTTGAGGAACACCGCTAGTAACGGGTCTATAAGAGGATGTACAACTACCTACACGAACCGAAAATGTCCGAGATATCAAGAAAGACCTAATCCACCGAAGACACATGCCCTCAACTCCGAGAAGTTTAAGTTTATGCAGCAACAAGTCATGCGAAACCGTGTCAAAAGCTTTACTAAAGTCTAAAAAAATTACATCAAGAGAGCCATATTGATCCAAAATTTTTGTCCATTGATTTACTGATGAAATTAGGTTGGTTAGCACCGAACGATTAGGCAAAAAACCATGTTGCTGTTGTGGAATAATATTGTTTGCAAAAAAGTGTTGCAGCAAATGGTTTGCTATTAATTTTTCCATCAGTTTGCATACTGTGCTTGTAAGGCTAATGGGTCGGTAGTTTTTAGCGTCCAGTTTGTCACCTTTCTTAAAAATCGGAGTAACGCTGGCTTGGCGCCATTGATTGGGTAACGAACCGGTAGAGAACGAAGTTTTAATAATTTCTGTTATTGGTTCGACAAGATAATCGGCACATATCTTTAGAATTTTTGAAGAAATAGTGTCTGGACCCGGAGCAGTGGTTTCGGAAAGTTTGGATAGGTAGTTATTAACCACACATTGATCAATGTGAATATTACTCAATTTTGTTTTACACATGTGGTTGTTGATGTTGGGAAAATATGTGATGGGATCATTAAGGTAGACAGAAGCAAAGAAATCGGCAAACACATTTGCTGCAGCAGTGTCATCTGAACACAAAACTCTGTTGCTATCGCAAATCATCGGATTAGAAACTTTTGACGCTATATGTTTGCGAACATAGGAGTAAAAAGCTTTTGGTGTTTGTAGTAAACTGTTTTCAAATTTATATTTAGCTGCTTGAATTTCTGTTTTTAACAGATTTGAAAAGTTACGATGTGTGACATAGTCCAAGTTGCTATCAGAACGCTTGAATTGTTTCCACAATTTTTTCTTATGTTTTATTTTTGTTTATCATGTGTTTATTTATCCACGGTTTTTTGTGTATACGCTTGGAAGTGTAGTAACTTGTGCTTTTATTTATTAGACTAGTGATAGTGTTAACAAAAAACTTCCATTGATCTTCAATCACAGTTGTCTTATATAAATAATTCCAGTCAATATTCTCCAGATTCTGTTTAAGAGAAGAGTAACACAGTCGTTTATTTACAAACGTTTCAATGTTGGGACTGGAGTATAAAAGAACTTGTATGGTCAGATATATAGTAATATGGTCTGATGAGCCAACAGGATCAGATAATTTAACATTTGAAATAAGATCTCTATCTTGTAATAGTACCAGGTCCAACAAAGAAGATTGTTGGTTAGAACGAAAACGGGTGGGCTCAGATATCAATTGAAAAATACCATGCTCATGCAGCATATTGACAAAGAGCAATTCAGCAGAATTCTTGCTTATGTATTGGTTTTTGCTCCAGCCAATGTTAGGGTAATTGAAGTCTCCAACAAGAATTAAATTGGAGTGCAGCTGAAATTGATCTGCGATTGTTTTCACAAGTAGTTTGTCGTTTTCTGTTGAATTGTAGTTGGTTCCGCTAGGAGGTCTATATAAACAGCACATCACAAATGAAAACAGGTTGTTTGAGAATTTTAGCCAGAGCGAGTTGTATGGCTCAGTATCTACGTCCAAAATAGTTACAGAATAATTGTGGTTTATCAAAGAGTTAGAGACGTGCATACAAACGCCACCTCCCCTACCGTGGACGCGGTCTTTTCTGAATATTGTATAGTTGTCGATTTGGATTGTAGTGTCATTTACCGCTGAGGTGAGCCATGTTTCAGTAAGTGCTATAATGGCTGGCTGAGTCAAAATAATTTCGGCAACCAAATCATTAAATTTTGCCAAGAGAGAAGCAATATTGGTATAAAGTAAGGAACAACAAAATGGCTTGCCTAGAACTAGTTTTTTTGGGTGACAATTTGGGGAGTTTTGTTAATGTATTTGATAGTCAAGTTAGATTCACCATTGTCAACGCGAGTTTTCAGTTCATCTCTGAGAGATCTTAAGATGTTTTGCTGCTGTTTAGTTTTGTCGTCGGATATAACTACTTTTGAGTATTGACCATGTGCCAACAACGCTGATTTTTTTTTGAGACAGAGTCTAGCCATCTGAAAGTTTCTAAATCGTACTTTAAGAAGCCGAGGTTTTCCATTATTTGAAGAGCCAATTTGTAAAACGTCGTCAGGAGATGCAACTAAAGAAGAGTCAATGACCTCCAGGATATCGTTTACCAAGTCGCAGTCATTTACTCCTGCAGTTACCGGAACGTTATAGAGTATAATATTTGAGGCACGAAGAGAGCGTTCGACCGATTCGTTGATGGTGTTTTCTTTATCCGTATAGGATTGAGAAACGGTGTTTTGAATTAAATTTTCTAATTGCTGAAAGCGTGAATCGATATTAGTTTTAAGTTCATTTACTAATTGTTTAACCTCATTGGCGGCAGTAACTGCAACATTGCAGCAATTACAAAATAATTTTAAATTACTAGACTGCATTCGTGGAATCAGTCGTTTCTCGTCTTTGGTCAGATCAAGGCACTCAAGATGAATATTAAATTTGCAACCATGACATTTTGAAGCTGTATCGGGTAACAAGATATTTTCAAAACAATGACAGCATTTTTTGTTCATAGTGAGATAGGTGAATGATTCCTAATATAGATAAGTGAAATTAACAAAATATGACGATCAAGTTGTGGACAGGTGATAGGAACCGATAAACAAATCCGCAAAAAACCTGTTCGATTAGAGGCAAAAGAAAAAGAAAAACACACGTTTTATTTGATAAGGTTTAGTTATTGTTAACTAAAGTATGAAATTATTAATTTTAGTTTGATTATTGATGTAAAAGACTAAATTTTAGACAAAGAAGATTTATGATCTATTGTTAGGAGAGAAAAAAAAAGAAAAGAAATTGCATATGCTCAGTATTAACTTGAATATAATTAGAAGCAGGTATCCGGTGCGATACAATCCGCAAATTAATAGAATAAGATATTATTGGACTTGTACTCACCTGGAATGGACCAAATTTCAAAATCTGGTTATTAATCGAGTAGTTAGGCAAACAAGATGTGAATCACAAACTTCTGGTAGAAATAACAAGAATAGTTAGTAATTAATCGCGAGCACTCATAAGCACGTCTATTTCGTACGGCGACTCAATTATAATATGATATATAATATATAATTAAAATTGAAATCTAAAACGCAAATTCAGTAATATATTTTCTGATAAAAATGTTTGAGAAGATTTTAAGTACATTCAATGAATTATCATTTTTTTAGAGACACGTAAGAAGGTTTTTAATTTTTTTTACACTTCAATATTCTACGTTTGACACTTATCAAGTGCCAAAACAGCACGAAACTATAGTCATAGGATCGAGATGGGGTATCACATTTTGATAATTTCCTTAATTTGAAAATTTTAATAATATTAATATTTGCATAAATGCACAAAACCGACTTAGACTTATCTCACAGAAAAAACAATTTCGTTAAGTTTCTGACGATAAAAAACTTTATCGACGAGATTAATTGTTGAATTAAAAATTTTCTGAATGCGAGAATTTAACATTTTTCTTCTCGCAAATGTCTAAGTCACATATTGTATTTGAAGCGGCGGCTATATACACGCGATCTAAAAATTGAGAAAATTATCAATATGTAAAGACCGGGCTATACACCTATTTGATAAGTGCCAAAACAGCACGAAACTATAGTCATAGGTTCAGAGATGGGGTTTCATCACATTTTAAGCCTCTACAATAATGTACGCCGACAATTTCGCTGTCTTTTTTTAGAATCGGGAAAAAAACATTTATACTGATCACTGTAATCAAAATTTAAATAACTTGACTAAATGGTTACATCAAAATTCACTTTTTTTAAACAGTAATAAAACTAATTATATTCGACTCCATCATTATCAGAACAAGTCGAACATTAATATATATGTATATTAATCTAATACGGTGTGTAATGTTATTGAGCGAGTAGATTGTACCAAATTTTTGGGTTCATATATTGATTAATGATAAACTGGAATCAATACTGTCAACATGTATAACACTATAAAAAAATTAAATAATGCTTGTTATCTTTTACGGAACTTTAGAAATATTTTCTCGCTGAATCAATTATTGATAATTCTTCATGGCCAAATCGGCTCTATTGTAAACTACGGCAATTGTTTTTGAGGCTACTCCTCAATAGTGCATAATGTTTTTGTTGCACAAAAATAAATTGTGGTTCCTAAAGTATCTAACACCACTTCATGTAGACCTGATTTTAAGCAAATTAAACTTCTGACTCTTGGATCCAATGTACATTTTGTAAATGACTCTTTTTATATTTTTTATTAAAACAAAATTTGTTAGACAAATATAGATATACATGTTCGATACTAGGCAAAAAGATGATTTTAGCATTCCGGCATTTATGTTTCAAATATCTAAGGATTCAGTCAAGTGTCTTGGCCTAAAAAGGATCAATCACTTACCCTTAAACAAAAGATTGTTCCAATCCAAACAGATTTTACAATTATTTAAAAAAAATATTGATGCAGCTCTGTTTCTCCTCCGTAAAAGAATTCTTTCATCACAAGAGTGTTCACTAATTTATTATTACTGTTGTAAGTGTGTTTGTTATTTATAGTTACTTTATTTTTTTATTGTTATTTGGACGTGTTTTATATTTATAATTTGTAAGTCGTAACTTATAAAAATGTATCTATCTATCTAAATATGTAAATCAATTCAAGTCAGCGCCATACAATCAACTCCAATGTTATAGAGGTGGGCAGCCTAGCCCAAAATTCAAGACCTGGCCCGGCCTAGCAAAGTTTGGACCAGACTCGGGCGGAATTACTTAAGGATTGAATCAGGCCTGCCGGGGCTAGGCTGAAATAAGCAGGCTTGAACTGGGCTGAAATCAGGCTCTGGCCGGGCTTGACCGAGCTTGTTTAATTAAATTCCTGAAATTTAACTCGCAAATTATATGAAAAAACAATTAAGGAGAATATTTTCAGCTATATTTTTATTATAAATATTTTATAGTTACTTAGTTATGATAAATGTATTATTACGTTATTTTTTTAAATATAAAATATACTTAAATAGTTTTATGTTTGAAATATTGACATCTTTTGGAAAAGACCGTGTCGAAAGGTTTAATGAAATTGTCGATGTTTCGCATTCCATCGATGGAAGCGTCATTAGAACAAAGAAATAAAAGTAAGAATAAGCAATGTAACTCAACGCGTGAACCACACTAGAATTTTTTATGTTCAGAGTTTTGCAACTCTGAACATAAAAGATGCATAAATGCGAGTTTATGGTCACAGTCATCACTAGGTAAACATCATCTAGACACCGGTCACAAAATTTGTCTAGATGAATCTTCTTTGATTTGTAAATCGGAATTTTTCTATGACAGAGAAATTAGAAAAGCAATCGAAATTGTAAAATATCCAAACAACTTTAATAGAGATTCAAGTCCTTGTTTACAAACACTCCTTCGTCATCAACACAAAGCGCTTCCGCTTCCTTCGCAGCTCTTTCTTCCAACCCCCCCGACAGTTTCTCTCCTACCCCTCCCATCGCTTTCTCTTCCTTGCTTACTAATATGAGCCCAAACAGCAACGAGGTCTAGCCAGAATAAGTTTCGCCTCTAGCGTGGTTCGCACTAGGCGTTACCATGCTTATTCTTACTTTTGTTTCCCTATCCTGATGACGCCTCCACCGATAGAATGCAAAACGTTGACAATTTTATTAACCCTTTTGACACGATCTTTTCCAAAAGATGTCAATATTTTAATAACTTCGAGCCGTGAAAGCCTTTCTTCTTCCGTTTTATATTTATTTAAATTTCGTTACGTAACGTGAAATAAACAATAATTGTATGTTTAGCAAGTTCAAATAGTAGGTTTTTTTAACTTGCTACTTGGGCTTATCGGGTTTTTGAGTTTTTTGATATTACATTTATCATCGTTTTGTACTTTATGAAAATTTTTAGTCAGACTGAGCCCCAGTTTCGGTTTTATTGTTAGACTATCTGATTGTGAAGCCCAAGCTTCACATCATATGTCGAGCCGGGCTGTAAAATTACCAGCCTTTCGGGCTTAGCTAATTTTGTTCATGAAAATTTTGAGCCGGGCCTCAGTTTTTTGTTAATTTTGGACCATGTGAAGCCCGAGTTGGGTGAATTTAGACCATCTGATTTGGTCGAGCTAAAAATTGCGTATTTGCCCACTTCTATGAGCATATTCATCTTCTGCGTTAGTGTTCTCTGTAGGCACAACTATCAACAATTGTTTTGTTAAAGCCCAATACCTGCTTATTTGAAACTAACTCAAAATTATTTACATTTAAATTGTTTTGTTTCTTTCGCAGATCTTATTTTTTGGTGAAAAGTTTCTAGTTTTTGTTTTTTAGTTTCGTTTTATCTTCGGTGATTTTTTATTGTTAAAAAGATTTTATTTTTTTTTTGTGGTTAATACTATACATTTTTCAGATTTTTGTTATGTTATACACTGTCATTTGCTTTACAAATTATATATTATGACGTTTGACAATTTTTAGCAGAATTAATTTGCTGAAAATTTTCTGTGTGAACATCTACATCGTTTCTTATTATTTTACTTTAAAAACAATAGGTCAAATTTGTTTGGATACTATGAAAAAAAATTGTTATAATTTCTCCGTAAAAAGTTATACGTAGTAGTATCGGTTTATAGTTCTTCATATTTCTTATCATTCTTATATATCATCTTTTATATCATTCTTTTCATATTTCTTACCTTCACACAAAATGTTTTTGTCAAATTTATGTGGTATTAAAATTAAATAATGCTTTATCCATGCGTGGTGATACGTAAAAAAATTTACGTCTCAAATTGAAAACCTGTTTTTCATCGGTTGAAAATTCAAATAGATTAATCTGCCTTGGATGCATTCTACACCTATAGTTTGTTTTGTGTTGTTTTACATTTTTACGTTTTCTCTAAAACTGATTTACAAAACCACATCTTTACATGAAAAGCTTATACAGCATACTCCTTAAAAAAATCCGACATTAATATGTTACAACATAAAGTTTGTTATTGTTTGTTTATTTTATTCTATTCAATGTAAAAACATGACATTTTCTAATAATAAAATTTAAAAAATAATTATTTATGTAAAGTTGTTCGTTGGAAATTTGTAATGTTTAAAAAAGGTTTACCCGTTGCACAATTTTTTGTTAAAGTTTATGGTCAAATCGTTTGAAATTAGATAGAAGATCTGTGGTTAATGAAAAAATGTGTCTATTTACTCGAGCATTCAATTTCCATAATTGATACAAAGGAATGGTGTGTTTTTATGCCTTGTAGCTTAGAGAAATTTTTTTCAACTTGGATATAATTGAGTAGTAATTTGTTTTATAATGCTAACAAAGAACCACGGAGTTATTTGAATAAACACCAATAACTTGACTTACCTAGAATATACATCATAGTAAAACAATTGTCAAAGGCCATGCCCACTAGAAATCGGCAAACTGAAAAAGTCCAAAACGTAGTACAAAAAGCTGTTGCTATACCTCCAACAAAACCAATAAGATTTGTTCCAACTAAAGCAGGTATCCTGCCAAATCTATCAGCTATCCATCCAAAAACTAGTCCTCCAAGTATGGCACCGCAGAAAAATATCGACTGTGCAGTGTGAGGCAGAGCAGAGTTCTCGCACACCCAATTTTGCTGCAAGTAGAAATATTTTAGGACTTAATATTTTTTAGGTTTATAAGTCATAACAAATTTTATTATGACGTAAAACTCTTTACTACTAAATTTAAAAACTGTCATTTTTGCCTTTTAGATGCCCTATTGACAATAACCAAGAGCACAATTTCTACAAGCAGGCCGTTGTTTACTGCATTGAATACTGCAATCAACGCAATTTAATTAACTTATACGCGTTTAAAAAGTTTTTGGAAAATATTTGATTGTGTGTTAACTGAAAATATTATTGAAAAGTGTGTCAACTTTTCTTAATGCTTCTTCTGTTGAAAAAAAAATTATTATAAAAAAACAAAGTTTTGCGTTACAAAAGATAATATTTGTTTATTTATTATTTTTTTCAAAATAGCAAATGTGATCAAATTTATTTTTTTTTTAGTCAAAAACTGATTTTTTTTACATATACAGACTAGAATCTATTGCTACCTGATGACAAAAACCAAATCATGTCACGTTGGTAACGCCAAAATAGTTATATTAAAAATTCTTTCGATTCTATTTAAGCCACCTGTTTGTCATTTCAAACAGTTTGGTCGAGTTCTAAATACACCCACTGATAACCTTCGAATAATTAAAGGTTGACAGTGGGTTTACTCAGCATCTATTCTATTAACAAGTCCGGCCTACAAAACCAGTCAGTGGTTCTCGTTGTTGTTATTCTTTTTTTTTGTTATTGGTGTAATTTTTTTTCAGTCTGCTTGTATTGATGGTACTGATGGAAAATGATACTTTCTAACAGCACGATTTGATTTAGACGGATACCGTAAGTTCTGCAGAAGTCTACGTCGCCCAGATCTTTTGATATAGTACAGCATATCTACTGGTAGGATTAACTGCAAGCTTTCTTAGCACCAGGTGCTAATCGCAGTCATTTCATATTCCTATTGCTAATTTTTGTTTCATCTTCTATCATTCGTGTGTCGCCATCTTTTTATAGCTCTTTTGCTTACTTTTATTACATAGTCTTTGATCGTTAGTCTTTCGGTTCTCTTCTAAATTTTACAATTTCCTATTAACCATTCTAAATTATTTAATTTGTCTTAGTGTCACATTTTGTTTTGCTCCTATTTCAATTAATTTTTTTCCGCTGAGATGAGCCCAGGCTTCGGTCACTGGTCTTATGATTGACTTGTACAAAGTCAGTTTGTTTTTCTCACTCAGTTCACTCTTTCTTGACATAAATGAAGAATATCCCTTTATTTGTTTCGTTTGTTTATTTCGGATAGCTATATGCTTATTAAGCTTCATTTGCTCGTCGATAATCACACCAAGGTCTTTGATTTCTTTTTGTACTTGTTAAAGATCGTGGATATTTTTAAATGTAGCAAAACTGCAGTGCTCTTAGAACAGATAGAATTAAGCATAATATTAATGAAAATAGTAATAAACCAATACTAATAACACCAATAATAATAATAATAAATAATAAATGACTAAATATTTGCTGCTTTCGGTAGCCATTAGGTATCTTTGAAATTTAAAAATGATAAAAATTTTAATTTAGTTTTGTCAAATATGAGTGTTGTTAACTCACATTAAGTGAAAATCTCAAAGATTCAGATCTGGATTTAACAGTCATTGCAAAAATATAGAAAACAAATTTAAAATTGTTGTTCACTAAATTTTAAGCCACATTTATTGTAGAAACGTTGTTTCTACAATATATTGTAAAATATGTGCCACATATTTCACACACTTTTTTAATATAAATAGATAATCATAATAAATGTCTTTATTTACAAGAAATAATATTTAGGCTAAGTCTAGCGCAATGCTATTTATTCTATTTAACATGTTTTAAATGTCATAAATAGCATGAGATAAGGTGGCAATCGAATGACTTTGTGTCCATGAGCAGCTGAAGTTGAATCAATCACATATATTTTAGAATATTCTTTAGTTCTCAAAATTTCTAAAAGTTGTTATTCTGTATATTTTTCTTCGTAATACAAATCATTTTCCTTGAAAAAGATTTTTATTTCTTCATTGTATGAAGAAGAATTTGGAATTTTTTTTTAAATACGTGAATGATAACTTGCATTATCGAGGACAATAAAATTTTTGGGAGGCAATTAGGTAGAAGTTTGTTAATATACCAACTTTCAAACAATTCTGCACTTTGCTTCAGCTATATCTTTAGTATTCATCTGTAGAGCATTTTCAACAATCCCATTCTCACATTTCTCATGCAAAATAATAATTCGCTTTTCTCTTGATGAAGGAACGTCAAGTGGAACTCCATTTTCTGGCATCATCACACCATCCTTTTTTAAGATGTCGTGAGTGTGTTTTGTCTAGATAAAAGATATAAGTGTGCGCTTCTTATTTCATTAATTTCTACTGTCATTTCCACTGAGTATTTCTGTCATTTTGACATTCTTTAAGATAATGTCGCTCATTACTTTTTGACGTAGCATATCTATCGTCAAAACTATTTTATTTTGTAATGATTCGTGCATAATGCGTTTAATTGTATCGGCATGATAATTTTCTAAAAGTTTGCTCTTTCTCTTATCTTTTCTAATTTTTTGCGGTTCCAGTTGCATATTATTTCTCCTAATCTGTAAACAGTTGAATTAAGAATTTTTGTCATTTGAGCCACCTTTGCAATATCCTCACTTTCAACTTCAGCATTTTTTACAAAATTATACACATTAAAAATAATTTGTTTGGCTTCAATTGACAAATACTTTCTCTTTTTACAAATATCATTTTTCTCAAGATTGTCAATTTCACTCTCGCTATCACTGTCACCAGAAAATATTTCAAAAAACTCGCCAAGTTCATTTCCTTAAATTTCTTCAGGTACGGAAAGTTAATTCTCGTGTTCATTAAAAGGTTTCTACATCTTATTAGATAATATACTAATGGCCACTTAAAAAAATTGAAATTAAATTTTAATATGACAAATAAATAGTTAGACCGTTTTGGTTTACATATTGACAATTAGAACAAAATCTAAATCTTAAAAAAGGCAAACTTTTAAAACAAATATTGATATCAACAAGGAAAAGAGAAGTAAAAAACAAAAACTAGCAAAGCAGCAGCGTTTTAAAAGTAACGAAAATTTGCAAAATTCTACGAGTTCAGTTAAATAAGAAAGAATTCATAATAATCCCTTTTACAAACAGATAATTACCTAAAAAGCCAAGGTAAGTTTTAACCCTAAAACGGTATCGCTGCCTGCTAGTGCGGTATTGGTATTACAATTAACAGAAGTTAAAATTTATTTGTTGTCTTATTCTAATGGAATACTCTTCGTAGTCAAAAAGTGTTGAAATGATGTACCTAAGTCATGGTGAAATTTAGTCCGACTAAAATTTTCATTACGGTTCATGCTGACCAGATCCCCAAACATAGAACCTGACTACCAGTTTTATAGAAAATAGGGGCTGGTCTGTTGTAAAGTATTTTAGACAGCCAAGTTGTAATCGGACTAAATGTTAAGCTCAACTGTGCATATCTACACTAAACTGTTATTGTGTGTTACCGCCTATTTATTTCTAGTCGTCAGTACTATTTGACTTATCAGCTTATAAAGTTAGTGAAATCAAAATTATACAGAATAGATGTAAATGGATATACCTCAATTAAAATTATGACTGATACTTTAGGTACTGATACTGATTGGGTTTACAAAAAGTAAATTAAACTGAAATCTTGTTAATTGCAATCAAATTAAAAATCAAGATGTTTGTTCTTGCAAATTCAACCAATCACATAAGACTGAACTTTAATTTTAACTTAATTTAATATTTAATACGGCTACTATTAACTCACGTTAAGGCCAGTGACAATTAATAACAAATTTACATACAATACAATGCTATTTATATTTAAAATCATAAGTAAAATAATACTAGTAGATGATCAACAAGACTATGCTTTAAAAAATGTTAATGATTTTTTTGTGGTAAAATGTAAGCTTGTAGAAACATTTAGACATTTTTTATAGAAAGATTATCTTATGTTTAATATGTCACCAATATATTAAATTTCCTTTGGTTAAAAACTAGGAAAATACAATTAAATTTAAAAATTTATTAAAAAATTCATATGTTTTAAAATATCACTAAATAATTACAAATCATATATTAGAACAACATTTTTTAACTGCTTTAAAAATTGATGCCAACAGGCATAGGCTAGATATTGTATTATGTACTATTCAAGAAAACTAAAATTGTGTATCTTACAGATAATGCGGTTTCAAATTCTTGTAACTTTATTCATACTTTTGATACAAAAAACAATTAATATTTGCTGCTTTCGGAGACTATTTAGATTTTAAAAATAATACAAATTTTATCTTTTGTTATTTTAAATACTATACAGAAAGGAAAGTTGGAAGAAGTTTTTTTTAATATGTCTTGATAAAGTTATCATAATAGAGTCCGTTTGTTCCCAATGCATGTAAAGACAATTTTTCTACACCGCGGTGTTTTTTCCTTTGCAAGCGAAACTAGGGAAAATGACTTAGTCAGGTTTATATTAAAATCCAGAGACGTCACGTCAAACTGTCAATTGTCACACAACCATTCTACAAAATGGCTGTTTCTGATCACATACGTAAATAATCAACACAAAAGAAACGATTAAAAATAGTAAGTGATTGATTAATAGCACAACGTTCCAAAAAGTTTATAAAATTTCGAAATATCTACGTTATTCTTTACCATTAAGCAAAGTTTAAGCATAGAGTATACAGACCAAAGGGATTTCTTGCTTTGATGTTGTTGAAAATATGCCAATAAGCAATTCTTGGTGAAATTTTTGATTTTTCCTATTTTGCACCAATCTAAAAATTTGTTGTATGGTTCAAAGCCGCTCGTACCTCAAGCGGCTTTTCTCAGGAAGCAAATTTGATACTGCTCCATTTGCAGATTCTCTAATTTCAGGTGAAGTTAAAATTTCTCTATCGGAGTCACTCATATTTACAAATTTTAAACAAAAATTCGCAGAAGAAAATGGCGGAATAAGTTTTTAAAACGATGCTCTTTTATTTCAATAAAACTATAGCAACAAAACAATAAAACTATTTCAAATTAAAAAAATTAGATAATCGGCGTGGGCTACGATTATCTAATTTACGCTACCAACCAAAAAACAAGTAAAAAACTAAATCATTTATTATCAAAAAATTAGTTATTTATTATTAAAAAATTAGTTATTCGTTGCAAAAAAAATTGTACCTAACTTTTTCGGAAAGAAATTTCCCTCATTCGCAAAAGACACAAACAAATTGCTCATGTGGAAAATTTCACTTTCCGAATTCGTTAGGTAAATAACTAAAATAGAAACGTAATAGCAAATTTTGACTAGATCAAACCAGTAAAAATGCTTACATCAATTTATCAAACCTAAAAAAAAACTCATAATTTTCAAACTGCTATTTCGCTATTTTTAAATTATGAACACTTTTTACTACTTCAGCTTTCAAATGATTAAAACTAGATCAAATCGATTGAAATCTTTGGTAGCTACAAAGCGACAACCACATACGTCAATACACACTACAAACTCATAAGTATTTTTTTTGTCGAAAATTAAAAAGTGTTTATTAAACAATTTCAAGGTGCATAACTAACCTCAGTTAAAAAGCTTAATAAGATCGATTAACGCTGCCAGTGGGTTTATATTTTTTTGGTATTATTAACAGGATAAAAATCGCCAAGAAAAAACGTAAATAAATACGTCTACAAAATTACTAAATCGTTATTTAAAAACTTCAACACAAAAAATAACGTTACTCAGTAAGGAAGGTAGACAAGGTATGACAAATGTATTACAAGCTTATCAACAACAAATAAAAGGGCTTTGACAAACATTTTTTTCAAAGCTTAGATTAATTGTTTCATAGATTAATTAAGTATTGCAACAAACATAAACCATTTTAAAAAGCCACAAAAAACTAATTTGACAAGTCACTACTTGTCACGTTTAAACATCTAAAAGCGTTTGGGCTCTAAAGTAGTCCCACCGTTACACCGCAGATTTTACAGTGACTGAAATGACAAGAAAGTTGACAAAGCCGCAGTAATCTATTGGCTTAAAAATAGCACATTTTCTTCTAATTAAAGGATTTTGTCATTAGTATAGGTCCAAGACCAAGTGATTAACGCTAGAAATCACTAAAAACACATTAAAAAAGAACTGATAAGAGGGTAACTAGGAATACAGACAAATTTTTTTGACAGCTTTTTTTAAGAAATTTTAAAAATTGCTGTGCAACGTTTCGGCTAGAAGCTTCTAGCCTTTTTTATGGCTAAAATAATACACAATTATTAATTTTTTTTTCAAATTGAGAAAATTCTCAAAATGTGATAATTCTATCTCTGCATCCATGAATATAGTTTTGTGCTATTTTGACAAAATATTTTTTGATTATCAAATAGGTATACAGCACGGTTCTCACATATCGATAATTTTTTCATTTTTAGATCTCGTGTATATAGCCACCGCGCTTGGATTTCAATATGAGTGACTTTTGCGAGGAGAAACATGTTAATTTTTCCATTAACTAATTAATACAATTTTTAAAGCCAAATTTATTGCATTTTTTCTTCGCATAATTAACACTCTTTTTTAGCTGTCAACTTATAATTTTGCTCTCTTATTACACAAATAAATATATTTGTTTAACACTTGTATAAGATTTAAACTAATTTTTCGATAATCAACATTTTTTGCTGCTCACTTTTAACTTTTCTAAGAAAAATTTCTATTTCGAAATAACTTACTTCTGTTGCTATTGATGTGTATGGAATTTCAGTGTGATTATATTCCCAACCTCTATCGCACGATCTAATAGGCCAATTTGGATCTGCTTTGACAAAGCCTGCTGTGATAATTGTTGTAAAGTTCACATCAAACATTCTACAGTTGTCTATTTGTCCGTCGGGTTTTTTAGGAATTGCTAGAGCTATTCTGAAACAAAATAAAAATTAAAGTTTTTTTATGCGTAAATGACAGCAGAAAGCAGCTTACAACTACTGTTAATAAACAAACTAATACAAAACTCTATCACTAATTATCATCATTGTAGTTTTACTTAGGATGATTAGATTTTGAGTTAAGGTACCTATTTTTTCTTGATTGAAAATTGTATTCCTATTCACACATTTTTACCATTTGTTGAAAAGTTTGTTTATTAGATTTTGAGAGCTCTTTTGATCATCAAGTGGTTGTCATTAGGAGATAAATAAAAAAAATTCATTTATTTTTTGATGATGACCACATGGTGGTTGAAAAAGCTCTGGTGATCTGATAAACAAACTTTTTAAAAAGTCTTAAAAATGTGTGCATAATTTATAGGGCCAAAAGTTTCAAACTAATCAATAAATTAAAAACGAAAAGATTTCTAAAAAGTTTATTTTATAGAATTTTTCTTTTCTGTTTGATTCTCAATAAGTAAATATAAACAACTAAGTATCTTCAAACAAGCGGTAACAGTTGGACATTGGAATAAAAATGTGTAATTTCAGCAACGTCACCATTATTTTTCTTAATTATAAATGCTTTCAATAAATAGCTGCATAATAATATGCAACTAGGTTGGTATGTTAAAGTTTAATTTAAGAAAAGTAACAAAAATATAATGCCATATTGCAAAGGTTTTCTTAATTTTCCTATATATGTTTTTTTTCTCTTTTTTTATTTTTAATTTTGCTAACATTATTACTCATTACTCATACACAGGTAAACTCATTAGTAAATTGCAAACAATTATTGGTACGCGTGCAGAATTAAATACCTAAAGAGCAATAAAAAAACGAGTTACGGTGTAGTTTTGGCGAACCACTAAATAATGTGTGTTTAAAACACGACATTTTAAACCCTGCAATCTTTTAAATTTAAAAATTTCTTGAGCTTAGTAAACGAATCTTAATTCATAAAAGTCTTTTGCTTACAAAATTAAATAACTTGGAAGAAACGAAAGCATTTAAGAACGTATATCGTCGCGAATATGACAATCTAGGTCTAAAAACCTTTATTCGCGGACTTTCAGGAAACATTCAGACTATGATATGCTTTATAAAACCTTCAAAACATTAAGGAAGCTATCAGTTTTATAACAGAAGAACAAAATTTCTAATATACTGAAACATCACACACATTCTGAAACATATTTCAAACAAAATAGCTCACGTTTTCCAAGACCAAATTATATAACTTTTCCCTAACATCAATATTCGCAAAATTTCCAATACTAAGAACAAAATAAGCCTTTTGTTAACAAACCAATTCAAATAAACTCTAGGCATATCCTACAAAATTCTTTTTTCCTTAGTTAGAAATTTTCCAAAATTTCTAATTCAGATGTTTTTGGACAAAAAATAAATAAATCCCCAGAACCAATGTCTACAACATCTAGAAATCCACCATTACGACAACCGTGGAACCAACGAGTCAATAATAATTATAATAATCAACTATTTTCTAATGAATTAAATTTTGACTCTAATAACGATAACAAATATCAATCAAATATCATCAGTGATTATTACAATCAACAATGAAACACAAACAACAATTATGATATCAAAGCCAAATCAACAGTCAAATGTAGATTTCAATAATAAATATCAAACTAACTTTCATCAAGATCAAGTACACAATCATAATGTGTACAAAAACAAAATTTTCGGAACGACTATATTACTATTATTATTATTAATTGCTTAAAAAAATAATACAATGATTGTTACAGCATACGTCAAACATTCATGTATAAATGTAAATAAATATAAATAAATTGATACGTCACATACATACATAACACAAATATAAAAAAAGTACATATTTTAGTATACGACTACATAATTTGTTTTTTAAAAAATTTGTCAATTGAGCAAACAGATTTCTTGATTAAAAATTTACAGATTTACGTTTTATATTGACTTTTATTTAGACATTCTCAACAAGAAGGTAAATGATTGTAAAATTTAAGTCCATAGTGATGAGTTTCCGTGTTACTTGTTTTCAGTCTACTTTTGGCTCGACACAAAAGATTTTTTCCTTTAGTATTGTGACAATGAAGATCAGTGTGGCGTGTGTAGTCACTGAGATTGTCAAATACATGTAGCAAGCAACATTGGACATAGGCCCATAAAAGCGTTAAGCTTTTTAATTTATCAAAAGATTTCGTATAATCGTCTCTATATCCAATGTTATCTACTACTCTCACTGCTCTTTGTTGAAGTTTGATTATTGATGGATGTTCTCAAATTAATAATCCATAGGTGAGAAGCAAGTGTATTAGAGCAAAGTATGCTAAACGTAGTGTAGCATACTTTTGTTAGGAGAACTCTATCTCTTAAGTTTCTCAAAAGATAAATATTTCCGCAAATTTTAGCAGATATATGCTTTTGATGTGCATGCCATTGCAATTTATTATCTAAATACATGCCCAAGAATTTTATATTATTATTAGATAGACTGTATAGTTGCTTTTTTCATGTGAATAAAATGTCGACTGACTTTATTTGGTTCAATGTCAATTGGTTTGAAAGAAACCAATTTTTAGTTTTTGACTGTGTTTATTTATTGGGTATAGCATCCGCTAAATTCAGATTGTAAAGTCGCAAAAAAATCGTTTGTATATATTAAAAACAACAGTGGTCCAAGAGCCGACCTTTGCGGTACCTCATATTTGATCATTTTTTTTTAATGTTGTATTTTTCCACTTTACAACGTGATTGCGGTTTGCAAAAAATTGCTTAATATTTTGCAGCTGAGTGGATAGATGTTGTAACAGTAAAGCTTTCTCAATAATATTGTATGCGAGGCACAGTCAAACGCTTTACTTAAATCTAAAAAACTGACTGAGGCACACTTGTTTTCTTCAAAACATTTTATGATACAGTCGGTTAGTTTTATCAAAGCTTTAGTTGTCCTGCAGTTTTTTCTAAAGCCAACTTGTGACAGAGAGAATAGATTGTTAGTTTTAAATTAATCATACAGTTGGCTAAACAATAGTTTTTCTATAATTTTAGAAAACACTGGCGGTATAGAAATTGGCCTGTAATTGTTTGGATTATTAACACCTTTTTTTTTATAAACCGGTATCATTAAAAACGTTTCAAAACACTTAGGAAACGTAAAGGATTTTATGCTCAGATTTGTGAGTTTTGTTAAGGGTCTTGCAATAATATCTACTACCGATTTTATAAGAGTAGTATTTATGTTAAATACGTCTTCAGATAGGATGTTTTTCATATTTATAATTGTTTCTTTGACTGTTATAAAAGATACTTCCCTAAAGTCAAAATAATTAGAAAGCAAACTAGAATTATTATCATGCATTATTTTTATTAAATCACAAATAGTTTAAGTAAATTGGTTGCAACTTCACTGAAGTGAGAGTTAAAGCTATAAGTGTACAATTGTCATCTAGTCTAGTGTCTCTCAAATTAGTTCGTGATTTATTAATAATGCCTCACATTGTTTTTGGTTTGTTATGAAACGAATCCACAACTTTTTCGTTGTAATCTATTTTAGCTGCTTTCAGATTTTGTCTGTAAATGTTTTACATTGTTCATTTGTCATTGGTGTTAATGTTTTAATCTTCAATAAAACTTAAGTCAGTATTATCAATATAATAGAAAAAATTAAATTTTCCTGCTGCAGTTAGAGGCACGCAATCTATAAACATTTTTTTACTCGCTCAAATGTACAGTTTATATTTATACCAAAATGATCTAAAATTACTGCGTCTAGGGGTAAAACCGTAATATAAGAACTAAATAATTATGTTAGTAAATACGTTGTCAATACGTATTTACTATATTATTAGATTTCAACAAAAAACAATTGTTGAAAGTTTCACAATAGGATTCAATCCTTTTGAGGACATAAAATCACAAAATGTTTTCGCAAGTGAGTTGCTAGTATTGAATGTAATGTTGAAATTGCCAGACAAAAATAAATCGGTTGTCAAAGTGTTGATTTTTAAGAAAAAATTATGTAGTGCACTCAAGAACAAATTAAAATCGCCAGCAGGCGGTCTTTAAACACTGATAAATAATATAAATAATTGATTTTATACTATACCTGAAAATTCAGTGACTTTTCAGTGATAATGACTTTAAAAAAATAAGAACTATGCGACATCCAGTGCTCCAGATTTCCAGTTATGTTTTCACTTTCTGAAAGTGAAACTTCTAAAAGCTTATTTCTCAATGATTGAACATTAATAATTCAAATTTTGAAACTTAGTTTATTTAGTACGAAAGTATGGTTTCGCACCCTCCGGGTGCTTACCCTACTCTCTTGAGTAGAGGGTTGCCTACGGCAACGTGCATGAACCTAGAGGGGCTGCCTTCGACAACCGTAGAACAAACACCTTAACATTTAAGCAAGCATATTATTAGTTATTAATAAGCGTATTATTATTTTTCTAATTTAATTTTTTTTCAATTATTTATAGTTTTTATTTATTTATTTATAGAAATACTTTTTTTTAATTTTCAAATTTTTCTTTTTTTTTTAATTTTTTCATTAGATTTTATTTATTTATTATCCTTTTTTTTATTTTCTCTTTCTTTTTATTCTTTTTTTTTATCTCTTCAACTTTTTTTTTCGAACTCGTTTTTTTATTTCTCTTCACTTTCTTCTTTTTGATTCTATTTGTTCCTATTTTTATAATGTATTTACTAAATTTTAATTTTTTTTTTAATTTTTTTTATTTTCTTTTTATTTCTCTCTTACATTTTCTTTTTTTGTGTATTTTAATTTTTTTTTATACTATTTTTTTTTTAATATTGTATTATCCATCTATAAACTCCTGATATTTTAACTTTTTTTTTTCCGTATTTATAACATAGTTTTCCAATCTAAACATTTTCTTTTCTATAAATTTTTTTTTCGATTTTTTTTATTCTTTACTTAATTTTATCAATTTTTATTTTTCTACAACTACCATAATTTTGTTTTTCTATACTACTTAAATTATCTTTTTTTTTTTATTATCAACAAATTTATAATTTCTTTTAGTTTTTCTTGATGCTTTTTACTTAAATCATCGCATATCTTTTAAATTAACATTTTTTTATTTTTAATTTTTTGCAAATTTTTTTTTCGCATATTTGATTGTCGGAAATTAAATAGCAAAAATTTCAAATTTTTCTTGTATAATTATTAATTAAAAACATTTGTTTATAATTAATACAATCAAAAAAATTTTTTTTTAATAAATATTTAATTTGGGAACAATTTTAAAAAAAAATTTTAATTGCCTAGTTGCAACAATGTAACCGAAAACGTTTGTTTCTTGACAAATATTTGACGTAACTTTCATAAAAAAAATTAGGTTATATTGTAGCGAACACATTGACATCTGTCAATAATGTTGTCAGCGTTAAAGATGTGCCACACATAATCAATATTAAGTTGTTGCCATTGTGCACTTTTATTATGAAATATAAGATTTCCAACCCAAACACTACTAAACGTGCTTAATAATGATTTTTTAATTGTCTCTATCATATTGTTTTTCCATTTTATATTATTGCGGTACGAAGACACTCAATTCATTCTACAAAATAAATATGTTTATTTATAATCTTTGTCTCTATTTAAAGTGAGGTTATATTTGCCTCGTCCACCCAAATGTGATGATAATATGAGGGATGGGGCTGTTAGATATATTATAGATACGACATAGCAGAGCTGACCAAATCCATAAATGCAATCTTTATTCTATTGATATATTCCAGCTTGAAGGGAACTCCAGTCATTGTCTCTATCATATTGTTTTTCCATTTTATATTATTGCGGTACGAAGACACTCAATTCATTCTACAAAACTGTTGTATCTTGGAAGGACCTTTCGGTAGGGAAATAACACACTGTCTTCTAATTATACATTAGGTTTATTTCACTTAAAATTAACTGCTCTTCTTCTCATGGTACTACATGGTCTCTTGTTTTTCTCCCTCTCTGTCGTTCCGGTGCGCACGCGTTTGTCTCTGACACGCGTAATAAGTTTGTTTATATAACCAACATAACACCCTCACACTTAAATATAAACATATCCAAAATATAAAATAAAATTATCTGAACTTAAAATTATTGCTTTTGTAAGTAAGCTATTCGAAACCATATCTAGACACAGGTTTCTTATATCGCTGAGGTCTACTATTACTTAAACTATTATCGTCTGCAACTACAGAATTGGGCTGTGTACAAGCAATCGACGTGACGTTAGACTCCAACGACTGTGCATAACCTACTTTAGATAGTTTTGTTTTGATTGCGACCTTCTCGTCTTCTACTTTGATGTTTGTCTTCAAAAGCTGATTCTCATGTCTTCTCCAACGCTGACCATTTGGGATTTTGCAAATGTACATTTTACTTCCCATTTTCTTTATGATTTCGGCTTGCACCCACTCTTTCTTGTTAATTCTTCTGTAGTCTCGAACCATAACTACTTCCCCTATCAGAAATTTGTTTGTTTGAATTTTATCTATTTCCTCTTCGGTTGTCGGCATTTCTTTCAGTATTGCTAATCTTGTTCTTAGATTTCTCCCTAACAATAGTTTTGCCGGTGTTTCTTTTGTTGTAGCATGTTCCGTATTTCTATATGCGATTAAAAATCTTGATATCAGTGTATTAACACTCTCTGTTGTATTTTTAGGATCCAATAATAACGCTTTCATTTTATTCTTAAAAGTTTTCACGGAATTTTCTGCTGCTCCATTGCTTTGTGGATGAAAAGGTGGTGTGGTGATGTGCTTGATCCCATTTTTGAGTAGAAATGTCTCAAACTTTTTTGATACTAATGACTTTCCATTGTCTGATACTAGTGTTTTTGGTAAACCAAATCTTGAAAATGTATCTCACAACTTTTCTTCAAGTTCTTCCGGTCTCATCGAATTTACCTGGTACACCTCTGGCCATTTTGAGTACGCATCTGTCAACACTAGGAACGTTTTACCCTTTATCGGTCCAAGATAGTCAATGTGCACCCTTTCAAAAAATTCCTTTGTCTTCGGCCACAAACTCATAGATTTAGGTGGATCTTGTCTGGTCTGTAAACATGGTAAACAACTTTTACATAGATTTTCGATATCTTTGTCTAATGTTGGCCACCATAATAAAGATCTTGCTTGCGCTTTCATACGCGTCATGCCAAAATGGGTTGAATGCAGCTCATCTAGCATGTTCCTTTGTAATTCCTTGGGTATGACCACTCTGAAACCCCACATTAAAGTTTCATTTTCCACTCTTAGTTCGTTTTTCCTATTAAAATACGGTTTAAAGCTGTCTTCACTTTCAGTGTTCCAATTTGTTCTGATCTTTTCTATTACTCTTTTGATTTCTTTATCCTTAGCTGAGGCTTCTTTGATGTCATCTAAGTTGATTGGCAACTCCTTGCTTGTCGCTGCAAAATTCAAGTAATTCCCTTCGTTTTTGAACTCGCTTGAGATTGTTTCTATTTTTCTCGGCACTCTCGAAAAACAATCCGCTACAGGGTTAGATTTGCCTGTAATGTACTCAATTTTATAATTGAAACCTGATAAAAACGTAGCCCATCTTTGCAATCGATTTGCTGACATTATAGGAATGCCCTTGTTCTCTCCAAATAACGCTACAAGAGGTTTGTGATCGGTCTTCAAAATCCATTTTTGTCCCCATAAATATTGATAAAATTTTATTGTGCCATAATAAATAGCTAACGCTTCTTTTTGAATTGTTGCGTAATTCTTCTCTGCTGGCATTAAGGTCCTTGATACGCATGCTATCATCTTTTCATTTCCATCTATTACGTGACTTAAAACTGCGGCTATTCCTTCATTGGAAGCATCGGTCGTCATAACTATTGGTAACTTGGGGTCAAAATGAACTAAACAATTGTCTGAAGCTAAGACTTCTTTGATTTCGTTAAAAGCTCTTTCGCATTCTTTTGTCCATTTAAAAGTATTTTCTTTTGTCAAGAGATTATAAATTGGTTTCAGCTTCATGGCAAGATTCGGTGTAAATCTCGAATAATAATTGACCATTCCACAGAACGAACGTACCTGCTGTATATTTCTGGGCTGGGGCGCTTCAATGATGGCATTTATTTTTTCTTTAGTTTTTCTTAATCCATTCTTATCAATAATGTGACCCATGTACTCTACTTCATCCTGGAAAAATCTGCACTTTTCCTTCTTTACTGTCAATCCAGCATCATTCAATTTCGTCAGAACGACTTCTAACGTTTTCATGTGCTCTTCCCTGTTTGGCCCTGTGACTAATATATCATCTAAGAAATTCACAACATTTTCTATCCCCATGAATAATTGTTCAATATATTTTTGAAATTTAGCACTAGCTGGTGCTATTCCAAAAGGCATCCGGTTCATCGTAAATAATCCACGATGGGTGCTCCATGTGAGTAATTTTTTTGCTTCATCATCAAGCTCAAATTGCGTATAAGCTTGATTTAAGTCGATCTTCGTAAATTGTTGACCACCGTGCAATTTAGCAAAAAGTTCTTCTACTCTCGGCAATGGGTAGTTTACTTCCACTAACCATTTGTTGACTGTTGTTTTGTAATCGCCACATAGTCTTACCGTTCTGTCGTTTTTTAATACTGGCACCAATGGTGTGCCCCACTCGCTTGATTCGGTTGGACTCAAAGCTCCATCGTTTAACATGCGATCCAGTTCCTTGTCGACCAATTCTCTTAAAGCCAATGGTATCGCTCTGGGTTTGCAAAATATTGGTTTTGCACCATCTTTCAAGTCTAACGCAATTTTCGAATGCTTATACAGACCCAACCTGCCACTGAAAACATTTGGAAATTTATTAGTAAGTTCGCTTATACTATTATTAACCTTAATTGAATTAAATCCGATGTTGAAAGATTCTAACCAATCCCTGCCTAATAATGAAGGTCCTCCATTTTTAACTACATAAAACTTTACATGCTTTGTGCAATTTTTATACGTCACATTTACTTTAATGTAACCCAAAGGACTTATCGAATGTCCCGTATAACTTTTAAAATTTAATGAATTTTTCAACAACGGTATATCATAAAAATTATCATTATAAGTTTTCTCGCTTATAAAGCTCATAGCTGCACCGCTGTCTAATTCCATTCGGTACATCTTGTTATTTATTTCTACCTTAACTATAAAAGGATTACAAATGTGATTTACATGTTGTGTGATCGTATACAATTCCGGCTCTAGTTCTACATAATGACTTTTAGCTGAATGGCAGACTTTAGATAAGTGCCCTATCTTATGACAAATATTACAGGAATAATTAGAGTACTTACAGTTGCCTCCGTGTATTTTACCACAGTGTTTACAATTTTTTTTTATTCTATTATCGCTATTAGAAGTTTGACCTTGTTTGTTGTAGTTCCATCTTTGTCTGTTGACGTCATGTTGACTGCCGCTCCCGCCATCTTTCCATCGATTGTTGGTGTTGGTACTACTGGAGCTGTTGTGTTTGGTTCCCACGCCATCTTTTCTTGGGGTGCTGGTACTATTTCCGCCATTGTTCCCGCTTCCATTATTTTTCCAAATTTTATTTATTTCTAACTGACATGTTGTTTCTTTCTTGTTGGCTATTGCTATTATCTCCATTAATTCACGGTTAACGGGCTCTTCACAAAGACGATCCAGTATTTTGCCTTTTCTTAATCCAGTGACAAATTTGTCTTTTAGTACAATTGTTAATTGCTCTCCAAATGAACAATTAACTGAAGCACTCCTTATCCTAGCATACCAATCGCTAGCTGTTTCGCCTTCCTCCTGTTTCATGTCGTAGAACTTTGTTCTTTCCCTCCATTCGGACAATTGTGGACTATATTGTTGTCTCAAAATGTCTGTCAGGTCTCCGTAGGTCTTGTCCTTGGGTAAAATTGGGTAGCACAAATCCCGAAGCAGTTTATATGTCGGTGCTCCGATTAAACTAATTAATGATGCAACCTTTCTTTGCTGGTTTTCTATCCCGTTTGCACTAAAATATTGGTCTAACCTTTCCTGGTAAATTGTCCAGTCATCTATTTCTGCGTTGAACTCCATCACGTGGCCTATTGTCCCAACGCTTTTTTGCTCCGCCATTTTGTCCTGTTTTCAACTTTGCGTGTAATTTTTGGAATCTTCGGCCTTTCCCGTTGTTCCACTTGTCGTTCTTATTTTTTCTTTTATCCTCGTCGCCACTGTTGTATCTTGGAAGGACCTTTCGGTAGGGAAATAACACACTGTCTTCTAATTATACATTAGGTTTATTTCACTTAAAATTAACTGCTCTTCTTCTCATGGTACTACATGGTCTCTTGTTTTTCTCCCTCTCTGTCGTTCCGGTGCGCACGCGTTTGTCTCTGACACGCGTAATAAGTTTGTTTATATAACCAACATAACAAAAACAAATATGTTTATTTATAATCTTTGTCTCTATTTAAAGTGAGGTTATATTTGCTTCGTCCACCCGAATGTGATGATAATATAAGGGATGGGGCTGTTAGATATATTATAGACACGACATAGCAGAGCTGACCAAATCCATAAATGCAATCTGTATTCTATTGATATATTCCAGCTTGAAGGGAACTCCAGTCATTGTCTCTATCATATTGTTTTTCCATTTTATATTATTGCGGTACGAAGACACTCAATTCATTCTACAAAATAAATATGTTTATTTATAATCTTTGTCTCTATTTAAAGTGAAGTTATATTTGCTTCGTCCACCCGAATGTGATGATAATATAAGGGATGGGGCTGTTAGATATATTATAGATACGACATAGCAGAGCTGACCAAATCCATAAATGCAATCTTTATTCTATTGATATATTCCAGCTTGAAAGAAACTCCAGTCATTGTCTCTATCATATTGTTTTTCCATTTTTTGCTTCGTCCACCCGAATGTGATGATAATATAAGGGATGGGGCTGTTAGATATATTATAGATACGACATAGCAGAGCTGACCAAATCCATAAATGCAATCTTTATTCTATTGAAATATATTCCAGCTTGAAGGGCACTCCAGTCATTGTCTCTATCATATTGTTTTTCCATTTTATATTATTGCAGTACGAAGACACTCAATTCATTCTACAAAATAAATATGTTTATTTATAATCTTTGTCTCTATTTAAAGTGAGGTTATATTTGCCTCGTCCACCCGAATGTGATGATAATATAAGGGATGGGGCTGTTAGATATATTATAGATACGACATAGCAGAGCTGACCAAATCCATAAATGCAATCTTTATTCCATTGAAAAGAAGGTTAGAAGGCTTCAATTCTTCCGGATCCAATCAATAATAAAGTTTTATTTGGCGAGAAGCCCCACCGTTGCGTTTTTTACTTACCTTTGATGATGATCTTGATGATATCTTCTGGGCTTTTGGTGCTCTAATCTTGCATAATCTCGTCGATTTTC
This sequence comes from Lagria hirta, assembly GCA_947359425.1. Taxonomy (NCBI): domain Eukaryota; kingdom Metazoa; phylum Arthropoda; class Insecta; order Coleoptera; family Tenebrionidae; genus Lagria; species Lagria hirta. Next base: position 28,827,950 of record OX375794.1, on the reverse strand, counting down.
GATATAATTGCAGCGGTAAATTGCTTTTTTGTAGAATATTATAATATCACGAATCGATAATTTGACTAATGACATTTTAAGATTATGATGAAATGGATCAATAAACTCGCTGTCAATCCATTTGATATTTGAACTTTTTTAATGGAAAATTTAGCGATATTTCTATTTTGGAGCTATAAAATCCATTGAAAATTATTCTAATAATCATAATATAGCAAATTATGTAATGTAAAAGAAATTTTCTTACCGAAATCTTATCTGAATCGATTATTTTCGAGGAGCTCTTTTTTTCGACTGGTATTAGTTATTTCAGGAAGCCAAAAAAATTGACAAAATTCCCCAAAAAAACTGACTGTTTTCTGAATTTGAGTATCTATCTATTCTGCTTTTTTGGCCAAAGTCCTATATACGTCCTATCCGTTTACTCACTTTATCGGTCATTTGTTTGAAAAATTGTTTCTACAAACGTTCCCTCCTGCCCCTTTATCCTAGCACAAAAAAATCCAATTCTTATCTCAAAACATGACAACAAAACTCTATTGATGCCGTTTTTTATCAAATTTCTTACAACATTTAACAATTTGTCATAATTAATAAATCTTCTCTAGGCGCCACTTTTGCTAAAAAGAGATGCCGCCAACGCATTTTATTATATATTATTACTCAATACTAAATAATGTCGTTCCTGTTTGGTATTTTGTTCTTTAAATTGTTCTTTGTGGAAGTCAATAACTGGACTCCGGTGAAGACAAATGTTGATTCCAAAAAAAAACAAAATCTTTTCACTATGATGCCTATATAGGCTATACCGGGTGTCCCAGAAGTCGCGCACCCCATTGTAGGGATCGAAAGAGAAAAATATTCTAAGACGAAAAGTCCTGAGCCTTTTTTAAATAAGACGCATAGGTAATTAATTATTAATTAATGAAAGTGACCAATCAGGAGCGCGCGACAGTTACCGATACACTCACACTAGTACACGATCTCACACATTCACCTAGCATCACGTACGTCCGCCGTCCACGGCCGTCCGTCCCCACTCTCTGTCTACTGCTCGAGAAGTCGGCAGTAGCTCTGGCGTCTCACTCTCGCGTCTCTTACCGCCTTCTCACTCACTTTTTATTCTTCTGTCAAAGCAAAATAACAATCATTTTGTTATTATTGTACCGATACTAAAGTGTTGAAAATTAAAGAGATGTGTTAAATTGACAGTTATGTTATAATCGACAAACCAGCGTTAATTCAAATACCACACCAGTGCTACATTACGCATGAAAAATTTACGTTCATAAACAAGACAAATATAATCAATTGAATACCGTTTATCCTACCAGTTATAACAATTGGAAAAATATCCGAACAATCATTAAGTAATGAGTTAAAATACCACATCAATCTAAAAAAAAATTCTAAATTGAAGAACCAAGCTGTACATCTTATTCAATATTCATCTGACATAAGCAGCTTCCAACATCAAAAATGGGCCATCTTCAGTTTAGTAATAGTGTTAACAGTACTTTCAGTGACAGTGTAGTTTTCAGCACCTTCATATGGTTTAAGCCCAACATAAAACATTTTTTTTTAAGTAGAAAATAATGAAGTTACATTGCAAAATAATCCTCCAGTTTCTTTCTTATTATTTTACAACTTTAGGAGGCAGGAGTTACGTTAGACGTACCGTACAAAGAGCACTGTTAGTGAAATAGTTATAAGATTAGACAAGCAGTTTGATTTGGTAGTCTTAAGTGAATTTTGTTTTAAATTTTAATACACTCAATTATTATAGCAAATTATAATAAATGCTTATTTGCCAAGGTTTGTAGAAACAGTATAACTTATAAACTACATCGAGTACCAAATTTATCCCTACATAAAACACACATCTGCTAATAACAACCCCGTACAAGCTATTCATTTGTTCTTCTTGGCATGTACAAAGAGCACTGTTAGTGAAATAGTTATAAGATTAGACAAGCACTTTGATTTGGTAGTCTTAAGTGGATTTTGTTTTAAATTTTAATAGACTCAATTATTATAGCAAATTATAATAAATGCTTATTTGCCAAGGTTTGTAGAAACAGTATAACTTATAAAATACATCGAGTACCAAATTTATCCCTACATAAAACACACATCTGCTAATAACAACCCCGTACAAGCTATTCATTTGTTCTTCTTGGCATGACCGTCACTCGACTGTTGCAGTGCATTATTTCAAGAAATGATATAGAAATGATGTTACAAACACCAAATTATCTCAAGCTTCTCTTTCGGCAATAATGTAACGTTGTCCGCTGGGGTTTATAATGTACAATTACTCCCAATAAGCATTTTAATTAAATAATAACAAACCTGTGAAAAGTAGGTAACGTTGGACAAAAAACTTAGCTTACTTGATGAATACTTTATTACACTATACGACGTTGTTATGTAGGAACCTCAAGTAACGATCTATGGTTTTATGATTAATCTTCAATTGTTTTACTTTAATTTAATACTTGTCAATTTTCAACTTTTTTCTTCAAGTTTAGTGTGCTTTTGATTGAGCATTTAGAAAGACCATGAGAATATGCCAATAAAACATTGTGGAACATGCTCTGATTGTTTGGCTCAGTCCATGCAAGTTCTTTCATACCGCTCGTCATTTTTTTTTGGTATTAGATTGTTTATAGCTTCTGCTGCAACTCCGGGAGAATTAATTGTGTGTTACAATTAATTAATTTTTCAAGTTTTTAAAAGCAAACGCAACACTAACAATTTTTTTTAAATAGATAACTGTCAATTTCGGTCAGGGCAACTTGACAATTTGGTTTTTTTTTTAATTTATTTGAACACGTTTACAGTAATAATTATATTGAACTAAAAATGAGTATTATGAGTAATTGTGGGTAATAAAAGTATACAGACCTTGACGAAATGTTGCATTTCTGTTTCCAAATAACGTTTATCAAGACGCTTCGCGTCTCGTTCAACTTTTTAGATTTCCAACATTTTTAATCACTGTATGTAATGTACTATCATTAGTTAATCGACATACTACTTATATTATAACCGCAAAATTTGTATGTGTGGTTTAATGTTTGTTACTCTATCGTGCAAAAACTACTGAGTGAATAACAATGAAATTTTAGAACAATATAGTTTATACATTAAAATAACTATAGTCTACAATTTATGAAGATATTGTGTGTATTATTTATAATAAATCGATAAGTGTCAAACAATTATGTCATCCGTGCACTATTCTGGTGTGCACTGCAAAAGCCAATAAAGTTACACATCATATTTAATATAGTAAACTATAAATACAATAAAAATCTGATAATTTATTTCTAATGCACGTTTGGTGGTAACAAATTGATCCTTATACCAAAAAAAAAATACATTTATCGCTTCTGGTATTTTAAAAATAGACAGACTTTGTCTTTTACCCTGCATCATTTGGACAAATTAATATTAATAGTTAACGATGACCAACAGGCAGCGGGAGAATGAGGCAATCGGCCGGACGGAAAGCAATGTGGGCGGAAGGTGGGAAAAGAATTTTTGCGGCGAGACTTATGCTGGTGGAGCCGCAGGGCTAGCTAGTTTTAAATAAAATAAATACGCTGCTTCAATAATTTAACTTAATTCTACAAAAAATAACGTTACATTCATTCTATGTCATGATCGTTTTTCAGACTTGTCATGTGGGAGATATGGTAGGAGATTGACAATCGACTAGGTATTTTGCTCCAATTAGCCAATAATCTCGTTTAATCCTTAGCATCATAACTAAAACGCTTGAGACAGTATTTTTCTTGTGAGACTAATAAGCCAACTTACCTAAACAATAATGTTAATCTATAAAAACGGAAAAACTCAGGAACGGTTTGAGATTATTGAGCCTTATCCAATGATAGAAAAAGGTACCTAAAAATTCGGTTAATTGACAATTTGACTTTGATTTCCGGCAACAGAAATAATTTTGAGAAAATAAATTTCATGAAAGTTTTCATAGACAACTTTGAAAAGTCTTAGTTTACTTCTGTGACATAACAAAATTGGCAAAATATTTGCCAAATCTATAGAAACTGAACTAAAAATGACCATTTCTTTATCAAAAGTGGCTTAGTAGCTACAAATTATTTTTAGAATCTATTTTTGTCGTACTTGTCGTGTTTTAAACCTATACGTGTGACAATACAACAGCTTATAATAATTAAATATAGAAATATTGAAAATTTAGATAAAGTTATCTTGTCTGAAAATATGTGCTTTATATTTATTTGGTGCTACAATTATCGAAAACCACATTAGTTGCAATAATTTAGTAAAAAAATTGCATTATCAGATGTGTGAGATATCTATCATAGATTATTAAGAGCAGGGGCAGGTCGAGTAAAAAGTAGAAATTGAAAATCTACTTCCTGAGCTTAAAATCAAACTTTTATAAGACGATTTTTTAATAATAATTTGAAATAAATTCTTGGAGAGGGATATATAATTTATTTCTCAATTAGGTATAATTATTTTTTTATTTGTTTGGCGTCTATAGAAAATTCAAATTATTTTCAAATTATTTTTTAAGCATTTGTACCACTTTAGAGCATATGCGTCCTTTTCAAACGAACTGTGCTTAATTTGATGAGTTAATTTATATAGTTTTTTTTATGCAATAAATTAAGAAAAAAATTAATTTTTGAACTGTATCTATCTTTCCCGTCTGTGAAACAGAGATAACTTTCACAGTTGAAGCGATTTTGTTTAGATGGCGCCACAAAATTTTAATTTTACGGGTTATTGATGCAAAACAATTGTTCGGCATTTTGGCGAATGCGACCTGCCACCCACCCTTAACAATTAACCATGTTTATTTACATTTTCTGTTACAATTAGTTAGACGGTTTTAATAATATATTTGATTTCCTAATTTGATTTATTTATTCTATTTTAGTCAATAATCGTTTATATACGTCCCCAAATGAGGGCATAAATTGGCTTTTATAGCACTGGTCAAAAATTTGCCAAGCAACGGTTCGTTTCATTATTCAAACAATGGTATTAAAAATTATTAAAGAAAATCATACAATATTTCAACTACAGTAATTTTAGACTTTTTAGCTTTATCGCCCACGGAATTACTCTTCATATATTCAGTAACCATAAGAAATCTTGAAATATTAACGTCATATTTAATGTATTTAATCTTCTTGAGCTTAGAGTAGGCACACCAAAAAGAGGCGAAAATTTGTAAACTTTTGGTTACAAAAAACGAAGCACAATAATAGACTAAATGTTAGTTATTCAACCATAATTTCTTACCGTTTGAAATAAATACGCCATCACGAGTTTTTCATTGCAAATGTTGCCAACACTTTTGCGCCACCACTCGCAAAACTTGTCATATTCTTTCACATACAAATCCTTTAATTTATGGAGAATCAATTATACCCGACCAGCTTCAAATTCTTCTTAAATTTGACTGAATAAACGCTTTGTCCTTCATAAACGCTCATTTCAAAAAATTGTTTTTTAAACAAACCCAGTAACCTTGACAACATCAAAATAGCAAACTTTCTACATAACTGTAAAACTTGCATAGACACAATTTTCAGCTCCTTTTCTTTAAGAATTACTAAATATTTGTTTGAATCTTTTAGAATTATAAGATAGAATAAAACGTTCTATGTACTACAGGCATAATTGTCGATTATGACCCTGCGAAATTTTAAAGCTTTTGTTTCTAGGGCTTTAAAAATCCCCTCATGCCATAATCTCCTAATGATAATAGCATGATAATGATAAGTTATGTTCTTAATACATAAATAACTATTTTAATGTTTTTTTTTTATAAATAGATGCAAATTATACTCTGTATTATTTTTTAACTAACTTATTGCAAGCTTTCACTTTAAGAGAATTAGAAACAGTCATAAATACTCTAAAAAACATTGACTTTTTACAAACTTTAGCATTTGCATTTTCTTTAACAGAATACTGTTCTTCTTAATGCTCACGTGTTAAAAATTAGCGAGCAACACAACACATTCAAAGCAATTCGTTTGAATAAATTAAAAAAATCTATCAATAGAATAATTGAAGTCGGTTTTTTTCCAAGTTATAAACTTGTAATATATTATTTTCAATATTACAGCAACTATAAAATTGACAACAATTTTAAGTTTTCAGTATTGCACAGCCAAATGTTTGGCAAAAAGTTGTGATAAAAAATTTACAAGAAAAATACAAACAGTTTAAAAAAAAATTCTTATTTTGGCATAATCTAAAAACTCTTACAAGTATCGTTGATAAAGCTATTTTTGAAATATTTGAAAAATAAAGAAAAATTTTAGGAAAAGTTACACAAGAGTGCAGAACCAGATGCTTAAACTTGAACATTATTAGACTTGAATGGCTGATTTTAACCTACCTGGAAAGTTATGATGTTCGATTAGCCGTAATGTTTTTTAAATAAAAAGCTGTTGTTTTTGAAGTACTAGTTATCTTAAAAGTAATAATATTTACTTTTTATTTACGTATTTACGTTTTAACGACTTAACATTTTACTATAAAATCTTGAAGTACTAGTTATCTTAAAAGTAATAATATTTACTTTTTATTTACGTATTTACGTTTTAACGACTTAACATTTTACTATAAAATCTTGCAATAATGTTGCCAACAACGCAAAAAATATATATGGTAATAACATTAAAAACAATATGTTTCAAAAGAATAGAATTATTCTCTTATGTATTTTCTGAATTGCTTCTCACACTTCAACTAGCTAATTATTATAAAACTTTGCACACACGTTGTCAAAAAGATTAAAAACTTGAGAATTTTGTGAAACGATTATATCACAAGAGCATCAAAAATTATTGATTATTTTACTTCCCGATCAACGAGACGTTTTCCGCAAAAATCACGACAGCGCAGTTGGACAGATTTTTTATGGAAAACGTCAAGTTAAAGAGAAGTAATCGATTTCTTTTGATATTCAAGTTAAATTTGTTATATAATATAATTAATAGAAAATTGATTTAACAAGATAAAGGAATTTATTTTGTAGTAATATTAAACGTAAAATTATTGTAATAGACATAGTATTGTAATAGATTCTGTCAAATTACAGAATATGACCGATTTAAACGATTATTCACCTTTATTTTCTCACCATTTAGTTCAATATTATCTGCGCCTAATTGCATTCACTTGCTTAGTTGGTTAGGATCAACCGGTGAGTTTTTGTACCTAATTTTTGTTTCTGCTATTTTGGACTTGATGTTAAAAACAGACGACTTGTTTTATATAATATTTCTTTTTTTTTAGCAAACAAACCGGACGCTGATATAAAGACTGTGTATTAAATGTCTGCCATTTGGATTTTGCAACGGGCCTTTCTCTACCTTGCGTAGTTTTGGAAAAAATCGCGTTGTTTTGTGGCGATTACCGAAATAGTCCAAATCTTTCTTTAAAAATATGTTTTGGCTTAAAACTGCTTTATTATCACGCCAAGCAATCTCAACGGTACAAATTTGATACAACTTTTTCTGTAATCTGCTGAGTGAGTCTTCATTAAAAGTTTGCAGAATTTCATTTATTTGCTAACTTGCTGATGCTGCAGAACATAAGTTCTTTTTCTAGGATGGCTTGCAATTGTTTTCTTTTGACTCTACCTGCTTTTCCTGTGTCGTCAAGCTCTTTTTCTAGGATGGCTTGCAATTGTTTTCTTTTGGCTCTACCTGCTTTTTCTGTGTCCTCAAAGACCAAGTCTTTAAACGGGTCAATTTTTTGGTTAAATTCTTGAAAAAGTTTCTTTTATACTACTTTTGCAAAAATATTCCACATTGTTTTTACCACTCTTTTTTTATTTACTGCCATCTTTAAATTAAAAGCTCAAGTTTTTCAGAATAACAGCTAGGTTTTCATTAATCCTTTTGATTGAATTCGAAGTAGGAGTTCTACACAAAATTCTATTACCTGCTCCCAAACAAATGTTTTAAATGTTTTTACTGGTGTTAATGTTTGGTATTTCTTCATTAATTTTGTTATTAGTGATATTTCTAAAACGTTCTATTTCGTATAACTCGACCGTTTTTAAAAAATTGTAAAAATAACAACGAGGTTGCTATAAGAACGATTTTTATAATCATGATTCTTGATTGAATGTTGTTAATTGTAAAAGTTCACGAATGACTAAAACGGTTATATCACGTTGTTAAAAATTTAATCGCTAGTTTATATGTCGTAACTACGATTATTGAAGTATTCCTAGTAGTTCATTATATGACGAATTCAACAGTACTTTCCTAAATTATTTAAATCAAGCCTTGCAATAGAATTTGGAATTTATGTTTAATTTTTAAATAATTAGCTCATATGCATAAACTACAATATTATAGACGAGCTTTGACGTTTGTTTGACATTTATCGGCAATCATACTATCACAGACAATGTAAATCTGTCAAGCTGAATTACACAGCAAGACTCGATCTAAATAATTTATGAAAGCATGGTATAATTAAAGTTGTTACATTTTTTACCAAAAAGAGCTCTAAAAACTTAAATATTTTTAAAAACTTTAGAACAAAAATGTCGGTAATAAACATGTTGTAACATTTAATAGCAGCAATTGAAAAGTAAAAACAAAATTAGTTGAGTGAAATTAAGCCATTTAAAAAACCCTGATATAATTAGAAACAATACAAATAACATCAATCAACAAAAAAAAATTTTTGGTAAGTGATGTTGTGATGCCATTCAGTGTTCACTTAAATGTCCAGTTTTAGTTCTTAAAATTTACTTTAGTCTGGTTTCAAAAACTTGAGGGCTGCAAAATGTTTTATGCTACATTCTCGAATTTAAAAATAACACGCTTTTACTAAAATATGAAGGGCGTTATAAAGACCAGTATCTTGGAAGATTACAATTGGAGTTAAATGAGCAAGAGCTTATATGAATATAAAGAAATTAAAAAATTTTATACTTTAATTTAGAGATAGGATTCATACTTTAATTTAGTCTAGTAAGATTTTGCGCATGTGTACCGGAAACTATTTCACTTTAATTTTTTATGCAATCTTTTATAAATTTATTATTATTTAGAATATTATATTTTATGAGTTATATCTTCTTTTAACCGACTTCAAAAAAAGGAGGAGGTTATCAATTCGACTGTATTTTTTTTCATGTGTGTTACCTCAGAACTTTTGTCTGGAAAAATCAATTTTGATCATTTTGGAAGCTGGTGCTTTCCAATTAGTCCCATTTAAATTTGATCAAGAACTAATCAGTAGTTTTTAAGTTATTCTAATTAATGCTTTTTTGACATTTATTTTTGACATTTACAATAATTTATTATAAAAGTTTGTAAAAAATTAAATAATATATTTTAATTAATTTAAGCAATTTGAACGTTATTAATCATGTTGCTTCATGTGTTTGATAATGCATTACAATATCAAGCAAAATGTCCTCTTGATAAATTTCACTTATATAAGCGCAAATCATAAAAAAAATCTATATTATAACTAGCTGACCCGGCGAACTTTGTACCGCCTTAGCGTAAATTTGATGCACTACTTTATTTTGTATAGCTGACCCGGCGAACTTCGTACCGCCTTAGCGTAAATTTGATGCACTACTTTATTTTGTATAGCTGACCCGGTGAACTTCGTACCGCCTTAGCGTAAATTTGATGCACTACTTTATTTTGTATAGCTGACCTATCTTATGTATGCGTACCTATTCAATTTGAACTGAAATCTATAATATCCTCCTTATAAAAATGAATACTTATTTCCCTGGTCCCGTCATACCCGAGAAGGACTTTACTAATTTTATTAAATATTGCCCCCCCAGTGCCCCCTCCAACCCGCCCGCCGCGATGCCCGGCGCGCTTTTCAGACTGCATCGCAAACACCGGCCACGGCGCTATGGCGGTTTTGTTTACTATTTGAATTTTTTAATTTGTAATATCTTTTGAATGGAAAGTTCAATTTAAATTATTTAAAAACTATTTTATAGGTCTTGACCATAAAATAATTTATTTGGATAAGGATTAATATAAACACATAAATAGCATGGTTTGAATTTGGTTAGCATTTTCATTAATGTTTAAAATGAAAAAAGTTGTTGTAGTGACTGACATAACTACAATAGTTGTGTTGTGTATAAATATATTTAGAGCCAACCCTGTACAAAATGTGTTAGCATTAAGGCAAGAAATACCTTTATCACTGTTAAGTTTTTGTATATATTCATCATCAGTATGCATTTAAACATGTAGAAATACAGTTGAGTTATTATTAAAGAATTAAGAGAATCAATTCTTTTTATTCCTAAGATGCATACATAACAAATGGCGACGAGGATTATTTTTTAACGAACTCACAAATAGATAAATAGTGAATCATATTATTCCTATAGTGTGACAATAAAAAGTGCGTGTTCGAGTGTTCAAAATAATGACGGAAAATCAAACACAAAGCGCTTCTGTTTCGATATTGAACATGGATATATTCAACCACAAAATTTCAGATTTTGTTGTTTTTAAAGAACGATTGAAGCAATCATTTATTGCAAATAAAATCGAGGACAGTGATCGGCAAAAAGCAATTTTGTTGTGTTCCTTAAGCGAAGAGACGTATATTTTACTTCGAAATTTGTGTACACCATATTTGCCAGATTCGAAATCGTACGATGAGCTGATAAGAACCTTAAATGACTTTTTTGCACCTGTAAAATCAGTTTTTGCCGAGCGTCTAAAATTTTATACAGCAAGGAAAATGGAAAAAGAAAGTGTTTCGGAGTGGTCAGCTAGAATTAAAAGTTTAGCTGCAAATTGTAGCTTTGGAAATGAATTGGAAACAGTCATCAGAGATGTATTTACAATTGGTTTGGGAGAAAACAATGTAAGAGACCGATGTTTCGAAGAAAACCCTACAATCACGTTATCGAAAATGATTCAAATTGCTCAAGCTAAAGAATCAGTAATAGACCAGAATAGAAACCTTTAAAAATAATAAAAAGTGAAAAAAAATAATAGTAGAATGAAACCCATTAGAAAAGGAAGAAAATATTATAACAATTAAAGGAAAAATAATTTACGGGCGATCTGAGGTCGGGAAGGGGATGGGGGTGAGTTTTTAAGGGTAAAAAACGGTTTTTCTTGATTTCTGGCAAAATTAAAAGTCCTATCAAAAAAAGTCAAATGGCAAAGTTGTAGGTAATAAAAAGATCTAAAACTTTTGTATCTACCCTTTTTTTACATAACCTTAAAATTTATGTGAAAAATTCAAAAAACCAAGTTTTTGGTTTTTTATTTTTATCTTTTAAAAAAAAAATTTTTTTTTAACAACATTTGGTGAAAGTTTACCTTTTTATGTCCCAAATAAGCTGTAATTTATTTGATTAAAAATATTTATTTTTTCACCTTAATTTGAATCAATATCGAAAAAACACCCTAATTTTCAATCGAAAATTCACCCGTCAAAATATCAGTTTTTTTCAAAAAGTTGGTATGGTTTCTGTTCGTTGAAATCTCTACTTTCCGATGGTAAAAAAAAAATATATGTTACTACAGTAAATCTTCTCAAAAAATGCAAAAATTCAAAAAAAACTTGAATTCGAAAGTTTTTTTTTAATTATTATAAATTAGGTTTTGTTCTTTAATGTTAGGGTAGTGTATGTTTAATTATGTTTTTTCCAGGAATGTTAAGGGAAAACAAGGAAAGAATGTTAAGGGAATGTATGTTTAATTATGTTTTTTGTGTTGAATGTTAGAGGAATATATGTTTAATTACACTTTTTTGTCGAATGTTAAAGGAATGTATGTAAATTTTACTTTTTCTGGAAAGACGTTGCAAGTTCAGAAAGTCTTCATTTAACAAGAATCTATCAAAAAACACATTAAAAAGTTAAGGGTAAAAGAACGTTAAGGGTAAAAGAATGTTAAAGGACATTAAAAACTCAAGGGTAAAACAATGTTAAGGGAATTAATTATGTTTTTTTGTTTAATTACAGTTTTTATGTTCAATTAAAGTTTTTATTTTACAAGTCTAGAAAGTCAAAATCTAACAAAAATCAATCCAATTTATTGTTTTTTCTATACAAAACTACTCCTTAATGTACTAACATCTAAAGACTTTTATTCGTTCCAAAAAAAACCACACTATGGTTTAAAAGGCACAAATTGATGTTCAAACTGTCATGGTTCTAAAAATTGCTCTAAGATTGAAGAAGAAACCTACGAGGAAGTTAATGATTCAGAAGAAATTGTAGATGAAGAGCCAACGCAGTCTGGAAATAATGTTGGAGAGGAAGAAGGTGATAGTAATGAAGATTTCGAAGATCTACTAGAATCGAAGATGTTTGACGAATCTAACGATGAAGAAATGCCATCAAAAAGACAAAAACTAATGGATAAGTGATTAGAATTGAAGATAAGGTATTTATGAATGATTAATGTGTTTAAAAATATTGTAATGAATAACGTAATCAGAATAAAGCATCTACATTTAATAGTACGGTTTACATTTATATTTATATATAATGAGATTTTCTATGACATAAATGTAATTAGCATTAAATAAATCAACTTTTTAATTGAAACAAATTGCAGCAATCACATTTTTTAGATAAAATTATTTACAATAATTAAAAAAAAAATTCGAATTCAAGTTTTTTTTGAATTTTTGCATTTTCTGAGAAGATTTACTGTAGAAACATATATTTTTTTTTTACCATCGGAAAGTAGAGGTTTCAACGAACAGAAACCATACCAAGTTTTTAAAAAAAGCTGATATTTTGACGGGTGAATTTTCGATTGAAAATTAGGGTGTTTTTTCGATATTAATTCAAAATAAGGTGATAAAATAAATATTTTTAATCAAATAAATTACAGCGTATTTGGGACATAAAAAGGTAAGTTTTCACTAAATCTCTTTAAAAAAAAAATTTTTTTGTAAAAGATAAAAATAAAAAACCAAAAACTTGGTTTTTTGAACTTTTCACATAAATTTTGAGGTTATGTAAAAAAAGTGTTAATACAAAAGTTTTAGATCTTTTTATTACCTACAACTTTGCCATTTGACTTTTTTTGATAGGACTTTTAATTTTGCCAGAAATCAAGAAAAACCGTTTTTTACCCTTAAAAACTCACCCCCATCCCCTTTCCGACATCAGATCGCCCGTAAATTATTTTTTCTTTTATTTTTATAATATTTCCTTCCTTTTCTAATAAGTTTTATCCTACTATTTTTTTTTTTGGTTTTAAAAATTATCGACCCTGGTCTATAATGCATGAGATTTCAAATAGATTTCAGTCCGATCTAAACATAAAAACTGAAACGGTGAATTATTTTAAAAATAAAAACTCAAGAAAAACATCAAGATATGGATTTTCTACACAAAGTGGTTCATCAAAACAAGTAAATATCTCACCAAATATGGGTTATAGAAATTCATCTCAAGGAAATTCTCCACAGTTAGCGAAGTGTTCACTGTGTGGTCGTAAAAATCATAAATCAAGTGACTGTTCATTTAGAAATTGCATCTGCCATAAATGCAATACAAATAAGGACATTTAGCTTCAGTCTGCAAAAAAAAGACTTCAAGAAATCATAACTTCATAGAGGAAGAAAACAACGAAATGCCAATTTTTAATCTAGGGGATGTTTCTTTTGATCATAAGGGTAATGCAAAACCAATTTATGTTAAATTGATTGTAGAAAATATTCCACTAAATTTTGAAGCAGATTCGGGATTTGCATATACAGCAATTTCCGAAAAATGCTATTTAAAATATTTTAAAAATAAGCAATTGTTTACTAATGATTTAACTTTAAAAGATTATATTAGAGTAACATTTGAACCAATGGGGTATTTAAATTTAAAAGTTGTTTATGAACAGAATGAATATGTTTTAAAAGTATATATTATCAGAAACGGAGGACCGCTTTTAATTGGTAGAAATGGTTTGAATTTGTTGAATTTAGGAATTTGTAAAATCAGATACATTGATAAAGATGTAGACAATTCTACTAAAAGTATTACGGAATTGATAAACAAATTCAAAAACATTTTTGATAATTCTTTAGGTACTTTTAATAAACAGGAAATTCATTTGAGGTTAAAGGATGGAGCGGTACCGAAATTCTTTAAAGCCCGACCTGTTCCTTTTGCATTAAAACCATTGAGTTAAAACCTAAAATTGAAGATGAAATTGAGCGTCTTGTTAAAAACGGAGTGTTAGTTCCCGTCGAATTTGCCCAGTCGGGCAACGCCTATTGTTCCTATAATTAAACCCAATGGAAACGTACGCATTTGCGGAGATTTTAAAGTTACAATAAATCAGTATTTAGTTGTTCAACAATATCCAATACTTCGCATTGAATATTTATTTTCACAGTTGTATGGTGGTGATTTCTAAATTTTCTAAAATAGATCTGTCAGAAGCTTATCAGCAAGTTCTGCTATCTGAATAATCTAGAAAATTTGTTACCATATCAACACATAAGGGTTTATTTTCATATACACGTCTTCCATATGGTATTACGAGTGCACCCAGCATTTTACAGAAACTTATGGAACAAATGTTTGTAAATTTACCGGGTGTCGTCTGTTGCATGGATGATATTTTAGTTACGGGTAGGAACGATCAAGAACATTTATCAAATCTACAAAAAGTATTACTACGATTGGAAGAATCCGGTTTAAAAGTAAGAAAAGAAAAATGTGCTTTTTTTCAAAGTAGTGTAAAATATTTAGGACATATTATTGATAAAAACGGACTAAGAGCTACTGACGAGAGGGTAGAAGCAATAAAAAATGCTCCAATTCCCACGATAGTTACGCAGTTAAAGTCTTTTCTTGGAATGGTAAATTTTTATTGTAAGTTTATTCCAAATGCATCAAACGTCCTACAGCCTTTATATAACTTATTAAAGAAAAGTACACAATGGCTTTGGGATAAAAAATGCAATAAAAGTTTTGAAAAGGTAAAAGATATGCTAATGTCAAACAATGTGCTCACACATTTTGATCCAAATAAACCTGTCAAACTGACAGTTGATGCAAATAACTTTGCAGTAGGGGCTTATATTAGTCACATTTTTGAAAATGGGCTTGAAAAACCTATCGCATTTGCATCACGGTTATTAAATCGAGCTGAGATTAAATACAGTCAAATAGAAAAAGAAGCACTGGCAATTTTTTTTTGGGTGTTCAAAAATTTTTTCAATATCAATTTTTCAATATCAAATCAATTTTTTTTATTCCTAAGATGCATACATAACAAGTTGGACATATGCTAGCTACCGCGGAGTTTTTTGTGGACATTATGATGTTCTTCAATATTGTTGTACATTATTTTGTTCTATCGCTAATAGTTTCGGCAGCGCGTTCGACGAAAGACATTTTAAGACTCATTTTTCTACACCTTCGGTTACATTGTTCAAATTTTACCAAGAATTCCTAATTTTTTTTTAAATAAAATGGAGCCTATGTCAAATAGGAAGAATGTAGCATTCTATTGGTGAAAGAATTTTTTAAATCGGCCCAGTACTTTTTGAGCCTATTCATTACAAACATACAAATCTTTCCTCTTTATAATATTAGTGTAGAAGTAGACTAGTGTAGATTAGTATCAATTAATTAAATATTAAGTAAACAGTAGATTTTCTATTTTGAGATATATGTTGCTCTCTTTTTTCGTTTGTCTTATTCAAACGGCGTTGTCTCATATTAGCAGCCGGAAATATGGTCGCAAATCCGGAAACAAAACGTCAGCAAAGACCCAATTTTGATAAAGTTTGTAGTTTTTCAGACAAATGATAAACAATAATGATCAAACGTACCCCAATTTAAGATTTTACAAACTTCTAAAATTCAAATCTAGAAAAACATAATCGTAAAAAGTTATAGAGCTTTTTTTATTTGTATTTTATTAAAAAATATAAAACAAGTTTGTACTTATTAATTTTTTGTTAATTTACAGTTATATGTTCTTGTTTATCACGAATCTTAAATAGAAAAGATTTTTATATTCAGCAAAAAATGTTCTGATTATAATTTACAGTGAAATTATAAAATATAAAAATTAGTGATTTTACTTAAAAAAATTGAAAACTACTCTGCAAAACTTAATAAAAAAAAATTTTCTTATTTTTGGTCTAAGAGAAACTAAAACTTAACATGTAGAAGTTAGACCCAAAAAACGTGTTGACCGGTGTCAACTTAACTTCATATAGTAACAGCAAACAATGCAAACGGAAACAATCTTAGTTGAAAATAAATAGAACACATAAAATACAATCAATTTACAATATGTAAAAATTGGTTTTGTTCGCAAAAGTGCTCGATAAAGAGAAAATAAAAAACCCTGCTTTAAAAAACATTATTTTTGAATTATTGTTAAGAAAGGTTTTATAAGAAATTATTTTTTAGAATAAATTATTTTTAACAACGTATCAATAAAATGTTTTTTTATTTATTGCGCTGTTCAACATGAAAAAATAATAAAAAGTAAAGTGAGTTAGCATTATTTTTGTTTCAACTGTCAATTTTAAGTTTGAATTATTTAAAACATTTAATAGTTTTAACTTTAGGTCATATCTTTAACCCCAATCAGTATTGTAATTAAATAATAACAAACCTGTAAAAAAGATAACGTGCACCTTCTTTTTTTTGGGCGAAAAAACCTAGACTACTTGATTACATTGTACGACGTCCTAAGCATACCGCAAGCAACGATCTACAGTTTTATGATTAATCTTCAATTGTTTCCCTTTAATTTAATACTTTGAAATGTCAGTTTTTTTTAAGTTTAGTGTGCATTTGAGCATCGAATACACAGCCCAGCAGAAAACGTACTAAGTTTTTTTGATTTAGAAAAACCATGAAAATATGTCGATAAAACATTTTTGGATAAATGATTTGTTTTGTGTTGTTTGGCCCAGTCCATAAGTCTTTTCATACCGCTCACAACTTTTTTCTGGTATTAGGTTGTTTGCCATAACTCCGGGGGAGTTAATTGTGTGTCACTAAGGTCACTATTAGACATTTTTAAAGCTTTACAAAGTTTCAAAAACAAGCACAAAACTAAATTTTTTTTTTAATAATTGTTATTTTCGGTAATGGCATCGTAGCATATTTTTTTTAATTTACTTTTACATGTTTATTTACTTTTACAGTATACAAATCTAATAATGGCCGTTTTCACAAAGCGTTGATAAAATTTGGCTAACACGTTGTTAGCTAACATTGTGTTAAAATTAACACGTTGTTAAAATAAGAACGGGTTTCACAACAGATTTTTGTGAGATAACACGTTGTTAACTAACAGCGTGTTATCTCACCAAATCGGGTAATATCGGCAATAAGCTTCAATAATTTTATGTTATTCAACGAAACCACCTGCCATCTGTCAAATCAAATGTCAAATACAAAAATTCAAAGTTAATAAATTGAGGCTATTCTGTTGGGCTTTATCTTTCCTCATCATCTTTCGTCACACTAATCTCTATAAAATTATTTGCTGTTTTTTTTATTTTAATTGAATCATGATTGTTAAGATGGATAATAATTTGCAATCGGGTAAACGAAAAAGGGAAAAAACTTCACGGAGAAAAAGCGTTATGTCTTTATGAACTGTCTAGCCAGGTGGGAAAAATAATTATACTTATTACAATGTTAATAGATTTGTTAAAATCATATTTTATTTTTGTAGACGAGAGTATGGCTTCGCACCCTCCGGGTGCTTACCCTACTCTCTTGAGTAGAGGGTTGCCTACGGCAACGTGTATAAACCTAGAGGGGTTGCCTTCGGCAACTGTAAAATAAACGCACTTTTTTTTTTTATTAGATTATTGTTTATTTATTTTTTTATTGTAATATATTTTTATTTTTTTTTTTTTGTACTTTTTCTACTTTCTCATATCAACGTTTGCCTTCGAAAACATTTATATAAACCTAGCCCATTATTATTTATGTTGAAATTTATAATTATTTTTTTAAAAAATTTTAATTAGATTTTATTAATTATACTTATTTCTTTTTCTTTTATCTTTCTCATCTTTTTTTTATAATAAAGCAAGCATATTAATATTTACTAAAATTTTTTCTATTTATTTTTTTTGTACTTGTTCTACTCACTCGTATTGAATGATGCCTGCGGCAACATATATAAATCTATTATTTTTTTGAAAATACTTTTACTATTCATTATTATTATAAATTTATAATTTTTTTCTCATTATTTAGGTGGCGGACAGTCATTTTCTGTTATAAAAATTCTCGTTATAACATTTGAGATCAGATTTTGACATAACGTTTTCATATTAATATTACTTTAATATTTAAAAATAGTATTACTATCTATCATTATTTTATATTATTTTTTTCAATCATTATATATATATATTTTTTATTCCTTTTTGTTTTTACCATACTCTCTTATATGTAAATGGTTGCATTCGGCAACAATAACACAACATTTTTTTTTTTTAAAAAGTTTTGCATGTATAATTATTAATTAGAAACATTTGTTTATAATTAATACAATCAAAAAAAAAATTTTTTTGATAAATATTTAATTAGGCAACAATTTTAAAAAAAAAATTTTTAATTGCCTAGTGGCAACACTGTAACCGAAAACACTTTTTTTTTTAAATATTTTACGTAACTTTCATAAAAAAATGTATGTTATGTCATAGCTCAAGCACAATAACATCTGTCAATGATGTTGTCGGTGTCAAAGATGTGTCACCCATCAACAATATGAAGTTATTGTTGTGGTACAATTTTAATATTAAATTTAAAATTACCATTAAATTAAAACACTCCTAAGCGTGATTAATAATAACTTTTTTATTTAATAACATTTTTTAAAAACTTTTATATTTGCGTCTAGCTGCAACACTGTAACCGGAAACGTCATTCCTATTGCCTCTTGTCAACAATTTAGATAAACACAAATTTGAAACTTTTTTTCAATATTTAATTATTATAAACATTTGTTTGTACAGCATAATTAAAAAAAAAATTTTTATTAATTGCTTTTTCAGTTAGCATGACTTTTTATTTTTTTTTTATTTTTCTAGTGTTAACAGTATAACCGGAAACACTTGTATCACAAATATTTGACGTAACTTTTATAAAAAAAAATGTAGGTTATGTCATAGCAAACATAATGACATTTGTCAATGATGTTGTCGGTGTCATAGATGTGTCACTCATTATCAATAGAAAGTTATTACCTTGATACAATTTTAATATAAAATATTTAAGTTTTTCAACTCAAACACTCTTAATTTTTAATGATTTTATCATTTGGCAACACTTTAAGAGACTTTTTATTTGCGCCTAGCTGCAACACTTTAACCATAAACGCCGTTTCTATTTCCTCTTGTTACAAATTTAGATAAACACAAACTCAAAACTTTTCTTTTATAACTATTAATTATAAAAATTTGCTTGTACAGCATAAAAAGAATCAAAATTTTTTATCAATATTTTTTTTCAGTTGGCAACACTTTTTATAAATTTTTTTATTGACCTAGTATCAACACTGTAACCGGAAACGTTTATTTGACAAATATTTGACGTAACTTTTATAAAAAAAAAATGTAGGTTATGTCATAGCAAGAACAATGACATCTGTCAATGATGTCGTCAGTGTCAAAGATGTGTCACCTATAATCAATAGAAAATTGTTACTGTGGTATAATTTTAATATAAAATATAAGATTGCCAACTCAAACTTTCTAAAGCTTGTAATTAATAATGACTTTTTAATTTAGCAACACTTTAAAAAACATTTTCTTCATACCTCGCTCGAAAGTACGTACTTTCGGCCCTAATAACAGAGCCGAAAGTTTAACTTTTAGTCCCTGTAAGATGAAATTCTTTCTGCCCTATAATAGCGGGAAGAAAGAATTCATCGTGTTTATTTATACTCGTAACTATGTTATATGACTATATAACATAGCATAAAATGTCGCGGCAGGCATCAAAAACTGTCAGCATAAAAAATATAGCATTTAAAGTTAAAAAAATAAAATAAAAGTACGTACTTTCGAGCGAGGTATGAAGAAAAATCGTATACAATACGCGGGACAGAAGTTGAAATCTCGGCCCTGCGCGCCATAATGCCCTCGGCTTCGCCTCTGGCATTATGGCGCGCAGGGCCGAAAATTCAACTTTTGTCCCTTGTACTGTAATATACTATTCTATTTACGCCTAGCTGCAACATTGTAACCGAAAACGCCGTTTCTATTTTCTCTTGTTAACAAGTCAGATAAAGACCAATTCAAAACTTTTCTTTTATAATTATTAATTATAAACATTAGCTTGTACAGCATAAATAAAACCAAAATTTTTTATCAATATTTTTTTAGTTGGCAACACTTCTTAGAGATTTTTTTATCAACCTAGTATCAACACTGTACCCTTGAACGCTTGTTTGACAAATATTTGACGTATCTTTTATAAAAAAAAAGTAGGTTGTATCATAGCAAGCACAATGACATCTGTCAATGTCAAAGATGTCTCACTTATCAACAACAACAATATGAAGTTGTTGCCGTGTTACAATTTTAAAATAAAATTTAGGATTGCCAACTCAAACAGATCTTATTGATTTATTTTATTACTTTTAACATACAGATTTGCAGCCTTCTCTCAAAATGTTTACATTGTGTAATTAAACAATAAAAAAATTACATTGTACTTTGTACATAAACATTTTAGATAAGTATTTACTGGAAGAATTATTAAAAGTGTCTTTATTTTAATATAGCAACATACAACTCATATTAAATTAATCAATAAAATATTGATAATAAAAACAATATCATGTTGTAAAATTTTTCAATTTGAGAGGGTGTCTATCTTCATCGCGGCCTTGTGCTTTCATCAAGAAATTATATTATCTCATTGTTATTTTGATAAAATATTGTCTAAATTACACTAATATCACATTCAAGCCATTTAAACTTAAAAAAATTAAGCGTTTAGTTTTACAAATCATTTATATTTAAAGTAAAAAATAATATAATTATAATAATAAGGTATATACCTACATATCTTTTCCAAAAAAGCTTCTTGCTATTTATTAAAATTGAAAGGCTTTTGTCTTTATTTTTTTATACAGTATTTCGGATATCATTTCATGCACTACAATCAATCCTTTGCTATCTTGGAAAAGATTTTCAGAGACTTTTACTACTTGTATTTTAATAGATCTTTTTATAAAAACATCTTCTTCTAATTCATTTATGCAAAATTCTTCTTCTATCAATAAACATAGAGCATAATATATAATCAAATTATGAGGTCATTGACCTATATTAATTATATTTATTTGAATCTTGAATCGGTCGAAATTTACATTATTTTTGATAACTTTAAATACATTCCAACTAATTAACTTCCATTCAAAACCAATTCATGTGTAAAATGAGCCAATTCTTTATCAAATAACTTTTTGACATAACCTCACTTTTTGTTTTTTTTTTATGTAAATCTGTAGCTATCTATAAATTATAAAATATATTGTAATATTAATCAAAAATCAAGCAATAACCTACCTCTTATATAATATTATTATTATTAGAATAATCTATTATCTGATATTAATCAACCAATCCAATGACTTATAAGAAGAAGAAGACTGCATTTTTATAGAGAACACACTTGTATCACATTTCGTCAAACAACTTAGGACCTTCCAATTCGATATAATTGCAGCGGTAAATTGCTTTTTTGTAGAATATTTTATCGGTCATTCGTTTGAAAAATTGTTCCAATAAACTCGCGGTCATTCCATTTGACATTTGAACTTTTTTAATGGAAAACTTAGCAATATTTCTATTTTGGAGCTATAAAATCCATTGAAAATTA
Organism: Lagria hirta; assembly: GCA_947359425.1. Classification (NCBI taxonomy): domain Eukaryota; kingdom Metazoa; phylum Arthropoda; class Insecta; order Coleoptera; family Tenebrionidae; genus Lagria; species Lagria hirta. Next base: position 28,806,064 of record OX375794.1, on the reverse strand, counting down.
TTCTAATAATTATAATATAGCAAATAATGTAATTTTATCTACGACTAATGTATAATGTAAGTATTATACCTAAGGTTTTTGCAGTATAATGCTATATATTATTCCTTAAGGGAATAATGACTAGGGATTAATAGTCCTTATTCCCTCTTGCCCTCCAATCACAAAATTTCTCAAATTAAATAATACCATGGAAACCGAATACACAAATTCAAAAGTGTCATTATTAAACGCGTAGTGTTTGTGTATTTGTATTGAAATGGATGAAAATGAAGAGTCTTTTGCTTGTACACCTCCAGAAATTGTACAACTAGCTGCAGCAACAACATCTACCTTGAAATTACAAATATTTGTTTTGAAAACTCTTCTGAAGTTATTAATAGTTCACGACCAATTCAGTTTATTAACTGTACTATTACTAATTTTAATGTAATTGACAAATTAAATTATTCAATTGTTCACTAAAAATCCGAAATTTATATATTAGTCGTAGATAAAGTAGAGTATACTACTCGCAATAATGGCTATTATTACCTCGGAATGTTACTCCCTCGCCGCTACGCGGCTCGGTTCGTAAATATTCCTCGGGAATAATAGCTGTCATTATTGACTCGTGGTATAATCTACTATTAAAGAAATTTTCTTACCGAAATCTTATCTGAATCGATTATTTTCGAGGAGCTCTTTTCTTCGACTGGTATTAGTTATTTCAGGAAGCCAAAAAAATTGACAAAATTCCCCAAAAAAACTGACTGTTTTCTAAATTTGAGTATCTATCTATTCTGCTTTTTTGGCCAACGTCCTATATACGTCCTATCCGTTTACTCACTTTATCGGTCATTTGTTTGAAAAATTGATCCTACAAACGTTTCCTCCTGCCCCTTTATCCTAGCACAAAAAAATCCAATTCTTATCTCAAAACATCACAACAAAACTCTATTGATGCCGTTTATTATCAAATTTCTTACAACATTTAACAATTTGTCATAATTAATAAATCTTCTTTAGGCGCCACTTTTGCTAAAAAGAGATGCCGCCAACGCATTTTATTATATATTAACAAGAGTATGGTTTCGCACCCTCCGGGTGCTTACCTACTCTCTTGAGTAGAGGGTTACCTACGGCAACGTGTATGAACCTAAAGGGGTTGCCTTTGGCAACCATAGAACAAACGCACTTTTTTTTTATTGGATTATTGTTTAATAATTTTTTTTATTTTAATAAATTTTTATTTATTTCTGTTTGGGCTTATTCTACTCTCTTATTTAGATTATTACCTGCGGCAACAATTTGGTATTATTTACCTTTAAAATAAATATTATTTATTATTATATTATATGATTTTTTTTTATTTTGTGTTTTATATTAACATATTTTTATTCAATCTTTCTTATGCTTACCCTACTCTCTTACATGTAAAGCAAACATAAAACAACCATATTTTGTATGTATTAAAAATCTTTTATTATATTTTATAAATTATACTTATTCCTTTTTTATTATTTTTCTATCTTTCCCATCTTTTTTTTGTTATAATAGAGCAAACATATTATTAATTACGATTAAAGTTTTTTTTTATTTTTACTGTAATAGTTTCCTACGGCAACATATATAAATCAATTATTATTTATATTTAAAAATACTTTTACTATTCACTATTATTTTATATATTTTTTTTTTATTTTTTTTTCATTATATTTTTTTATTTTTTTTTTTTTGTATTTACCCTACCATCTTATACGTAGACGGTTGCTTTCGGCAACCTTATTTGGATTTTGTTAAAAAATTTTAGGTCACATTTTCTTTATTATATTTTTTTTTCTTCCTTTTTATTTTTTTTAATGTTCATATTAAATATACTACTATAATTTTTAAAAATAATATTACTATTTATTATTATTTCCACTTATTATGTATTTATTTTTTATTTATTCCTTCTTTTGCTTACCATACTCTCCTATATTTTTGCTTACCATATTTTCTTATATGTAAGATGTTGCCTTGTGCAACACTAAAACAACCATATTTTTTTTTTATTAATGAAAATTGCATTACATTTTATTTAATATATTTAATTTTTATTCTTCTTTTTTTTCCAATTTTTTTCTTTCTTTCTGTTCTCTTTAATCTCTTCTAAAGCAAGCCTTTTTTTTTTTCGAAATTAAAATTGTTATTTTATATATTTTTTGTTGTTTCTATTATTATATTTTTTTATTTATTCGCCCTTTTGCTTGCTTACTTTACTCTCTTATATATATAAGGTTGCGTTAGGCAACAATAAAACAACCATATTTTATTTTTATTAAAAAAGTTCGTATTACATTTTACTAATCATATACACTTTATTCTTTCTTTCTTTTTTTTTCTATTTGTTTTTTTTTTCTAATTTTCCTAATTTTTTTCTATTTTCTATTTAATTTTTCCAAAATATGTAATCATTCAATTACAATCATACATAATCTAAAGAAAAAATCAAAAAAAATTATTTATATTTTAGTTATATATTATAAATCAAATTCAAAAAAACAACCACTCTATAGAAATTTGTACATTAAAATTCACAGAAAAAAGTTTCATATTTCATGTTAGTTATAAAATATAAATCATTAATATTAAGTGATCACTTTGTATTTTTTAATTGATTATGTCAACAATAATAATTGACAATTGACATTGGATTTTTTTAAAATATTTATATGTTTATTTAAAAATATAAAAATAAGTACGTACGATTGAGAAAAAAATATATATTCTGTATAGATCCTTTTCGAAAATAATTTTTCACTTCCATCTGATTTTAATTCATTTAAATAAATCTTCTTACATGAATAGGCCCCAAACACAACTTAACCTCACTTTTCGTACACACAATTATAATTTTCCGACAACCACAGTTCTATATCTTATATAATATAATCAAAAAGGCTCTTCTAGCCATTCGTATTATATTCCCATATTAAAATAAAGAAAAAAATGTAAAACAGGCCAAAAAATTAGGTGTCTCCTCAAAAATTTTTATCAAACCTTATCTAAAAAAAAATTATAGACAATGAGATTAAATAATTATTAAACTTACTTTATTTTAATCTTTGCATTTATATTTTACAAAAAAAAACAACACTTTTACACTTAATTTTGTAAAATATGTAAATACTTTATGAAAATTCTAAAAATAATTATTTTATTATTATATTTTTTTTGTTGCTGACAACAACGATGTCAAAAATATTAGAGCGGTAAATTTAAAATTGTCTTTCATTATTTCCTTTTCAAATACCAATTTCAGGCATGCTCTATCAATAAAAGATTTTAGTATTTGATAAAAAAAAGTCAAAAAACATACCCAGGACTTTTCTTTCTATTATTTCTTCTATCTTTTCCAATATCAAAAAACATTTCAATTAATTTGGGGCTCAATTTTGGAAGACCTATTAACCCAAAGCTTTTCTTTTCGCCCCAAAATACTTTTTAAACGTCGTTTCGTTTATATATTCATTGTAATTTCTATTATATTAGCTTCACCCATTTGGCATTTCGGGGATCATGCTCTATCAATATAAGATTTTAGTATTTAATAAAAAAAAGTCAAAAAACATACCCGTGGGCTCTTCTTTCTATTATTTCTTCTATCTTTTTCAATATAAAAAAGCATTTCAATTAATTTGGGGCTCAATTTTTAAAGAACTATTAACTCAAAATCTTTTCTTTCAGCCATAATTACCTTTTCCAATATAAAAAAGCATTTCAATTAATTTGAGGCTCAATTTTAGAAGAACTATTAACCCAAAATCTTGTCTTTCAACCATAACAAATTTATAATAACCTGAAGCTGTCAATTTTACAATTTTTTTTTGTAAGCTTTTGATATTTTGACCGAAACCAAAAAAAGACCCCTTTCGACTTTTAGATCTTTGCTTCTAACTTTTGGGTGAGTGCCACTTGTTTATTTAACCAATATTTTAATTGTTTTGAGCTGTATTTACGTAGATTTCCCAGTATATTCACTTCACTTATTTGACAGTTTGGGGCACTAATTTTTCTCTACAAATGACATGAAATCTTTTAAAAACTAAACAAAACCTATGCAAATCTTTATGGGACACTTTAAAATAGTTTTTCAGTGTCGTTTTTATTTAAATATTTATTGTAATTTCTATTATATTCTCACTTTACTCTGTTGACAGTTTGGGGCTATAATCTTCTCTTTAAATGACTTTTTGTTGAATGTAGGGCTTAAAAGCCTTCTCGAATGAGTACCCCTCGTTTATTTAACCAATATTTTAATGTTTTGAGTTGTAATTTTTATTATATTCTCACTTTACTCCATTGACAGTTTGGGGCACTAATTTTTCTCTAAAAATGTCATAAAATCTATTAAAAAAACTAAACAAAACCTATACAAACTTTTAGCAACCATTCCAAAATGATCTTTAAATGTCGATATTTATTGTAATTTCCACATTATATTCTCACTCTACTCCGTTGACATTTTGGGGCACTTCTCTACAAAATGCCTTGAAATCTTTTAAAAAATTAATCAAACCTTTATCGGTCGTTTCAAAATAGTTTTTAAACAATGTTTTCATTTAATTATTCATTGAATTGTTCTCCTATTATATTCTCAGTTCACTCTGTTGACAGTTTGGGGGCTACAATTTATAAAATTTTCTTTCTTGACAAAATTACATTAAATCTCTTGATGGGATAACTTTATAAATAAAACCACCATGTTTATTTAATATAATAAGCTTTATTGTTGCCTATACCGGCTTACATACTCTATCTACAATTTATTTCATTTTCTATTCTACCCTCCCTGTTCTTCCTTTGTCCTCCATTTTCCTTCTCTCCCATACTTCTTTCATCAACTTTATCTCCACTCCATTTTCTTTCAGTATTTCTCTTCTTTATGCTCTTTCTCTCTCCTTCATCTCACTGCATTCATTCCACATGTGCTCTATTGTCTCTCTTTCCTCATAACAGATTCTGCACAGTCTCTCTTCCTTTTCCATCCAATACCTATTCTCTCTCTCCTCATTTCCGCACCTGAACCTCGCCATTATTTTATTCTCTTTCGCACTTTCTCTTCCCAGGTACACCGGGATCTCCTCTGTCATACATTTCTCATAATTCCTGTTGTACCTGGACTCTTTGATTTTTTCTCTTCTTTCTTGCTTATCTACATCTCTGTCTCTTTCGCTCGTTTCTGCGTTCATCCACTTGCCTTCTGTTCTTAATCTTTCCACTTCTTTACTTGCATACCCATTTCTTCTGTAATATTTTTCTCTTTCGTTTATCTCCAAATTTTTATTCTTTTCTCTCCAACATTCGTTCAATATTCTACATTCTTGCCTTCCATTCATCCTATCCTCAAACTTAGTCGCTCTTTTCCCCGCTTTCACTCTCAGCTTGTTTCTCTTACATTCTTCTCTTACTATATACCCAGGGGTTTCTCTGTCCACCCCAAGGACCCACCTCAAATACTTTACTTGTACTCTCTCTATTTCCTCTTGTTCTTTCCACCCCCAAATTTCTGCCCCATACATCAATACGCTCTCCACCAAGCTCTGAAACATCATTATTCTCCTTTTAAAATCCCCTCCCCACTTCCTCTCTCCCTATTCCCCATACACATCCCACTATCTTGTTTGCTTTCCTTGCCAACTCTCTGACATGCGCTTTGTTTGTAGCTCTTTCATTAAACGTATACCCTAAATACTTAAACTCTTTTACTCTTTCTATTTTCTCTTCCTCCCATTCCCAATCATTCTTTTCTTCTTTCCTCTTTTTTTTGTTGAACACCAGCATCTTTGTTTTATTTACATTCACTTCTAGCTTTTTTTTCCTCACATACTTTTTTAGGTTTGTCATCATTTCTCCCATCTCCCTTTCGCTTTTTGCTATTAATACCACATCATCTGCAAACGCTAGACTCCACACTTTTTCTCTTCCAATCACACATCCCCCAGCTTTCGCCTTTCTAAACATTTCTTCCATATCCGCCATGTAGGTTGTAAACAACAAGGGGCTAAGAGGACACCCTTGTCTCACCCCTTTTGACGTTTCAAACCACTCACTCTCTTTCTCCCCTGCTCTAACTTTGCTTTTTGTTTTTACATAGATCTCTTCTACCTTTTTCACCAGCCACTCGTTTACTCCTCTTTTTCTCATATTCTCACACATTTTCTTTCTATCGACCTTATCAAACGCTGCTCTAAAATCTATGAAAAGTGTATACAGCCTTCCTCCCTTTTTTTTCATCTCGTTATTCGCTAAGTGGTCCAGGATGTATACATTATCCATAGTTCCCCTTCCTTCTCTAAATCCCGCTTGGTTGTCTGGTATTGCCTTCTTTTCCTCTATCTCTTTTCTCAGCCTTTCATTCAGTACTGACGCATACAATTTATACCCTGTGTTAAGAAGAGTTATTCCTCTGTAGTTTTCTACTCTATTTTTATCTCTTTTTTTGTGGATAGGGCAGATTATGCCTTCTCTCCAACCTGTCGGAAATCCCTCTCCTCTCCACACTCCATTCATAACCTCTACCAATCTGTCTATCACACCTTTCGTCCCATACATCCAGTGTTCATTCTGTATTCCATCCCTCCCCGGTGCCTTCTTCTTCTTCAGCTTTTTTATCTGTCTCTCTACCTCCTCCCTTGTAATTTCTGTTCCTAATGGTGCTGTCTGGTTCGTTTGCATCGCTGGGTCTTCTATATCTACTTCTCTTTCTCCTTCCAGCAGATCTTTGAAAAACTCTTCCCATTCCTTTATTGTTATCTCTTCACTCGCCGCTTCTTTTCTTAATCTTTCTTTGTTTATGTACTTCCACACCTCTCTTTCTGTTTTAATAGCTTTTATTTCTTTATCTTCTTCTTCTCTTTTCTCTCTCTTTTTTTCTATACATCTTTTTCTATATTTTCTTTTTGCTTCTAAGAAGACTCTTCTATTTACTTGCTTTCTTTTGAATTCCCTTAGCGCTTTTGTAGCTTTTTTCTTTAGCTGGTAGCACTCTTTATCCCACCATTCATTTCTCTTTTCTGCTTTTTTTCTTTTACTGCTTACTTCTGTTGTAGTCGTTGCCTTTTCTAGTATTTCTTTTAATTCCACTTCCATCTTTTCTGTCTCTTGCCCTTCGAATTTAACGTTTTTCAGCTTTTTCCTGTATTCTTTCACGCCTTGCTCGTTCCACACTTTAATTATTACCTTCTTCTGCTCTACTTTTGTCTTCTTTTTTTCCTCTGTTTGGCTATTTCTTCCTTCTAGGCTTATTTCTATTGGAAGGTGGTCTGACTCTATTCTGTCCCCTATTTTAAAGTTCTCTACTTTTCCCCACGCCTCTTCATTTGTTATTCCGTAGTCTATCACCGACTCCCCCTTACTATCTACATACGTCCACTCTCCTTCTTCATCCCCTTGTTTATTACCATTCAGTATCTCCCATCCCTTTTCTTCTAACCATTCCATCAACTTTTTTCCCTCCACATTTTCTTTTGTGTCTTTGGTTTTCCTTTTCCCATCTCCTTTTTCTTCCTCCCAATTTCTCGCTCCTCTTTTCCCAATTCTTCCGTTAAAATCTCCTCCCATAAGTATGCATTCTTCTGTGTTTTCTTTCACTGTTTCATCTATGTTTTTTATTGTCTTTTTCATCTCTCTGCTGTATATCGTCATTATTTTCCACCATCGTTTGTCTATTTCGATATTTCTCTCCATGAGTCCTTCTATTTCTTTTTTTTCCTGGTTTTTTTCTCTTATTCCCTTTCTTACTCCCGTGACTATCCCTCCTGCTGCCCTTCCTTTCTTTTTTTCTTTCTTTGCCCCTTGACACTCCCAAATAAATTCTGGTGATAGCCTTCCCTTTATTTTTTCCCAGCTTTTTTCTTCTATCCATGTTTCTACTAAACCTACTACGTCAAAAAGTTTCACATAATCCCAGAAATTGTCTTCTTTTTTAGCTAATCCCGCTACATTCCAAAATAGTATCTTTTTCTTCCCGTTGCTTATATCTTTATTTGTTTCATTAGTCTTCTCAGTTTCCGTTGTACATTTGCCCGTGTCTTCTTCCTTGTTTCTTTTAACTCTCCCTTTTCCCCCTAAAAATCCTGCAGTTTCAGGTCTTTCTCATCCCATTTGAATGTTTTTCCCTCCATAAATATTTTTCCATATCCCACCGTTGCTTTTATTCCCTGTCCTCTCTTTCCTTTTGCGATTTCTCTTAATTTTTTCTGAACCTCTCTCTCCCTCTTTGTTAAATCATCATCTATGTAAATATTCTTAGTTGTTTCTTCTTTTCTTAACTCTTTTTTATTTTCCATAATTCTTTTCTTCGCTTCCCAGTCTTGGAGTTCTACTAGTACTTTTCCCTTCCCAATTTTGTGCCACTCTTTTATTCCCGTTTTTACCACTTTTTTCATTTCTTTTTCAATGTCTTCTTTTCCTTCTCTTCCTCCGTCAATTCCACTTATTATTATTTTGTTTTTCCTATTTTTCTTATCTGCTATCTCTGTTTGTTTTTCTAAAGTTTCTATCCTCTCTAGCATTGTACCCTTTTCTTCCTCCCATTTCTTCTCTTTCTTTTTAAACTCATCTTTTATTTCTTCTATTTCCTTTCTAACTTTTCTGTTCTCTTGCCTTAACAATTTGACCTCTTCTATTAATTGGTCTAATTTCCTTACCACTAGGTCCAAGTCTTTCATTTCTGCCTCTCCTATGTTTTTTCTTTCTTTTGGGGATTTTATTACTTTTTTGCTAATCGCGAAGACTTCTGTTTCTTCTAGCTTTTCTTCTTCTTCTTTCCTTTTCCTTTTCTTTTTTTCCTCTTCCTCTTTCCTTTGCGCTTGCGCTCCTTCTCCCCAACTGAGCGACCTCTGCCTTGCTTTGTGCATTAGCCTCTCTCGCCACAGATTGTTTACGCTTCTGAAGCCGGAACTTCCTCGAATTTGCCCGGGTCAACCCCTCGGAGGCCTATTTGCTTAATCCCACCGGAACACACTCCCCATGTTTATTTAATAGATATTTTATAGATTTTAGCTGTATTTTGGTACTAATAATTTTATTTCGAAAAAAGACATAATTTACAAAAAAATTTCAAAAATTTTAAATACAGAGATGCCGCTATCATGTTTTACTTTATATTGAAAAAAAAAATATTTTATATGCTGGAGAATAAAAAGACCGACTAGTCTAACCTCAAATCAAAAATCAATGCCTGGCAATCTGATATTTTAACGTAGGTACACTAACAAAGAGGCAAATTTATATATAATGTTAATAATTTTTGATATTAATAGAGTTGTTTAACGTTTTTCGTCGATTTTTTTCAACTTTTTTTAAAAATATTTTTGAAATGTCAATTTAACAACAGCCAGAGCTTTAATTAGTTTAACAAGAGATTTAACAATGCTTTAAATTTTAACAATGGTTTGTAAAACCGATTTTTGTTTTAACAACGTATTTAACAATGTGTTAGCTTAACTTGTGTTAAATTTGACATTGACATTAGAAACAACGTTTTATAAAACCCAAATTGATTTTAACATCGTGTTAAAATATTTAACACGATGTTAAAATTTAACAACGCTTTGTGAAACCGGCCATTAAGGCAACACTTTTCTGTCACGGTATGTAATGTACTATTATAATATATTTTTGTAAAAGAAAGTCAAAAATTGAGTTTGATTTTCAGCTGCTTTCCAACACTAATAAAAATTGATGATACTAGTTCTCATAGGTACTCCAAATTTTTGTATTTTTTAACATGCAAACATATGATTCGTTATTCTTATTGAAAAAGTGAAAAAATTTTCAGCCTAAATTACTTTTATTGAAAAATAAAAGAAAAAAAATCAGTTAATTTATTGCACAAAAAAATTGTGATTTAATTTGATTAAAACTCTACCACATAAAGATAAAAAATCAAGTTATTTTAAGAACTATTTTTAGGCGCTAATTATTCCTTTGTTTCTGATTTCACGGCATACTATTTACGGTTAACTAATTATAGAACCAAATTTTATGATCTATTCTAAGACAAACCATAACCTGTTTTAAAAAAAGCAATTAGAAACTAAAATTCAATGACTTAAAAAGAACAAGATGTTCTATTTAGAAAAACTAACTTTTAACAAGTTACTATTTTCAAGATATTATACGATGCCTCTAATCCTCTTTTTGCTATGCACAAAATAGTTAAAATTTTTTGAATAGCAAAAATTCTGTAATAATTTCCGTAAAATTTGTTTTAAAAAACTTTTTAGAAAAAATATCATATTTTTTTATAGTTAATGCAAACTTATAACATTCATACTGTTACAAAGCAAATATTTCGGCAAACAATAAAATAAAAAATGAGGATTTTCCGTTAAAAAAAAAATTGATTCTAACTTTGCAGAATTGGGCTTTGACATATAACTTTAGCTATTTTTAGAAAAAAAGTTTCTGCAGCGTAAATTTATTTCTTTAACAAAACTTACATTTTATCAATAACAAATACATAAAGAGCCAACCCTACAGTAATGATTTCTTTTCTAATTGGTAGCGGTTAGATTGGCATCCAAATGGATAATTTTTGCAAATTGGCATTCGTATATAAATAAAATTTTAACTTGATAATTTAAATTGTGATGAAAAACGTGACGTTTGTCACAAAGAAATTTGTTGGAATTTGGAGGTCTTTAAATAAAGAAGCTAAAACATTCACAAAATTCCAACAATTAAGTTTCACCTAAGAAATGCAGATTGCTTTAAGCTTTTATTTTTCAATTTCGACAACTTATTCTTTACTTAATTTTGAATTTAACAAAAACAAATATTAAACTAATTTACGTACATAATTAATACAAAAATCATTATAATATTAAAAATATTAATTGTAAAAAAATTGTTTCTTATAAAATATGCAAATTTTGCGACAAGGCATGATAAAACTTTGTTAAACTGTTTTATTATGATCAAATTTTATTTTGTTTTGTTTTTATCAATTAGTAACAATAATCAATTAATTAGTAACAAAACTTATTAATTAACAAAAAAACTTTCTTTGCTACTTAATAAATTTCAACAATTGAAAATCATTGTATTTTTAAGTCAATATTATCAACTGCACATTAAATTGTTTTTTCATAAAACATTTTTTATATTGATTTGTTTGAAATTTATTATGCAGCATTCCAAGATTAAGACTTGTTATGGGTTTGTTTCTATTAATAATAATTTATACAAGTTTTTCAAATTGATTCATTATTAAAAACTAGTTGTTTTACTTATTAAAAGTCAGTTGTAGATAAAACGTTGTTTTTTTGTTAATAATTTTTTTAAGCAAAACTATTCTTGACAAAGATTTTATTATGATTTCTACTTCAAATTTTTAAGTCAAGTCTTATCTGAGAATAAGTCTTGCTTCTAGCGTGGCTTACTTGTCAAGTCAGAGTGCTTTTTTTTTTGTTTTGATAAAGATTCTACCGCTGGAAGGTCTATTGCCACATTTAGACCCATCGTAGCAAAAAGCATAAACTTAGCCACAAATCATCAAGAACATTCATTCAAATAGTAATTTTAAAACCTTTTACTTCAACATATATCTTGTTATAAAATGAATTTATTTCGCGGGCTTTTGGAATATTTAAAAACAAATAGTTAATTATTACATAGTATTGAAAGTCAATTTTCTCTGTTTTTTTGAACGTTTTTACTAAAATATTAGAAAAGTTATGTCAATCCCAAGACATTTGCAAGGCGAGTGCTCCCAAACTACGAGCCCTTGCAAAAGCGTCTTGGGAGGTGTGATTCACAAAACTTTTTGTGCCACTGCCGATTTTTTATTTTAAAAAATACAAAGAATTTTTTAATAAAAAAAGTTTTTTCCATGTTATGGCAACGCTGAGTGAAAAATCCAGATGTCCTGTTTATTAAAAAAAAAATATTTTTATCCTACACCAACTCAAAATGAAATTTTCTCGACTCTCGACAGCCGAGAAAGTACATTATTTCCAGGCTAGCCAAGAAAAAACAATCTGGTTTTCTCCGCCAGGCGTCGCTGTTATAAGAAAAATGAAAACTATATAGACGGTTGAACAGTCGTCACGCACCAAAGACACTCTAAACGTCCCATTATTCATGAGCGGTGTTAAAATTTTAAATCGCATTTACTGTTTATGAACGTCAATCTTATTTTAAAAAACTACTTTTGTGCAAGATAAATTGTGTAAATCACGACAGTAAAGTAATCCATGAATTTTTGACATCTGCCAAGGTTTGATATTTTGAATTAGCGATTGGCGGTAATAACCTCAAACCAATTTTAAGATGCTCGATTATAAGGGAATTTGTGTAAGATAAAAAATAATGTGTAAACCACGGCCGCAAAGTGATTTTCCAGGCCTTGAGAAGTGGCCAGGCTCGCCTTTGGCTCGCCGGTCCACATCTTTTCTCGGCCTGGAAAAATACCACTTTGCCGCCTAGATTTACAATATACTATTGCTTGACATTTCAAAAGTTACCTATTTGCGTTCTTAAAAAGCGAAATTGCTGTTTTCTGAAAAAGTCGATACCCCAGCACACATTACGGTTTGGGAACTTTGGGGGGCTATACATTAATTGTAACATTATACAATACAAACCGTTAGTTGTCGTTGATAAATGACTGACAAGACAATTCACAATGACAGCAAAAGTCATAGTAATCATTTTCTAGCCTAGGCTGGCAAGACATTGAAAGTTATGTTTTGCAGGCGCAAGGCACAAAAAATATATTGTGACAAATAATTCAAATTCTTGGTGAACTATTTTCGTGGGAATATTTTTTCACATAATAAACCTTTTACCTAGGTGCAATATTATTTTTTGATGGACTTTGAAGCGGTGTGGCGTCTCCTCGTAAATTGTCGCTAATACATCTTGTGGAATTTCCTAAAATCTGTTTGTCATATTTAGAATAATTAAATAATTCTATTTTCTGTACCAATATTATATGATTTAATAAATAAACTATTAAAAAATTATGTTAGATGTTAAAGATATGTATACAGAAAATATAATAATATATTTATTTCCAACGAATCGATTGTCTCAATTACAAAAAAAAAAGTTATAATTTTTTCCGAAATACAAAATAAGTAAGCAGAGTACTCTACATATTACATATAATTAATAATTAAAATGTGAAATGTTTTAAACATTAAACAGAAACTCACACCTTAACAACTTAGTTTCGATCGCAAATAACACAAATTATAGATTTTTAAGGCTATAACCAAAAATGTCGCTTTGATGCACATAGATATTGAACACAATGCACCAAATTGCTCTAAGGCTCCTCTGCAGTGAAAAAAATTTTCAGAAATAAAAGCTTATTTTATACTTTTTTGATTAATTACGCACTTAAACAAAAGTTGGCTTTTGTGATAGTTATAGTAATAATACTCATTCTAAATTTTTTTTATTATTATTATTATTATTATTAAACTTTGAAAAATTGCAGAGGCAAACCTATTTTGCAATTTATTGAAAGAATTTGGTTACTAGTCGCTTTGAATGCAGGCTCTTATTTATTTAATATCTTGATAAGTAGTTATTGTAAACTTGAAGCTTTTACTCCAGTTCATCAAAACGTTTTTTGAACTGATATACCGAAGTTGCGCCAACAACGCGGTTTGACAAGCCGTTCCATTTATCGAAAGCTCTATTAGTCAGAAAGTGTTGCCTAATCGTTGTTTTAAATGGCTCTTTAACAAGTTTAAAAGAGTGTCCTCGTAAACGTTGATTGTCTCCCATAGTGACAAAATTGTCACAAGGTTCCGGAAAAAGCGCATGAGTTAATCTGAAGATTTGAATCAAGTCGGCTCTGTCTTGCCTGTCTTTTAGACTTGCAATATCTAGTTGGGCTAGGCGTTCGCAATATGGTTTTATCGCCAAACTTGACGACCATCTTGTTACTGCATGTTGTACCTTGTCAAGTAAATTTTGGTCTTTTGCATAAAGAGGTCGCCATACAGGCACTGCAAATTCGATATGCGGTCGTATGTAGGTAGTGTACAATTTTTTAACTGTGAATGGAGAGGGATGTGGAAACACTTTTTTTAACATATGAAATGACTTTGTTGCTCGAAGTGCGGCCTTAGCGGTTTGTTCGGACCATGACAGGTCCGGTGTTACTGTAACCCCTAGGTCATTTTGAGAGTCAACTTTAGGCAGCACATTATTATGTATCAAATACTTGGTTTTCGAGTTGTGGAAACCAAAATACATAACAGTACATTTTTGCGTGTTTAGTGAGAGCTTCCACTTTCTACACCACTCTGCAACGAGGTTTAGTTTGTGTTGTAGCTCAATGTTTGAGAATCCAAATAATTTTAAATCATCTGCATATGCAGAGTACCCAGTTTGTAATGACAGTAACAAGTCGCTGGTATATGCGATAAATAGTATTGGACCCAAAACAGAACCTTGAGGAACACCGCTAGTAACGGGTCTATAAGAGGATGTACAACTACCTACACGAACCGAAAATGTCCGAGATATCAAGAAAGACCTAATCCACCGAAGACACATGCCCTCAACTCCGAGAAGTTTAAGTTTATGCAGCAACAAGTCATGCGAAACCGTGTCAAAAGCTTTACTAAAGTCTAAAAAAATTACATCAAGAGAGCCATATTGATCCAAAATTTTTGTCCATTGATTTACTGATGAAATTAGGTTGGTTAGCACCGAACGATTAGGCAAAAAACCATGTTGCTGTTGTGGAATAATATTGTTTGCAAAAAAGTGTTGCAGCAAATGGTTTGCTATTAGTTTTTCCATCAGTTTGCATACTGTGCTTGTAAGGCTAATGGGTCGGTAGTTTTTAGCGTCCAGTTTGTCACCTTTCTTAAAAATCGGAGTAACGCTGGCTTGGCGCCATTGATTGGGTAACGAACCGGTAGAGAACGAAGTTTTAATAATTTCTGTTATTGGTTCGACAAGATAATCGGCACATATCTTTAGAATTTTTGAAGAAATAGTGTCTGGACCCGGAGCAGTGGTTTCGGAAAGTTTGGATAGGTAGTTATTAACCACACATTGATCAATGTGAATATTACTCAATTTTGTTTTACACATGTGGTTGTTGATGTTGGGAAAATATGTGATGGGATCATTAAGGTAGACAGAAGCAAAGAAATCGGCAAACACATTTGCTGCAGCAGTGTCATCTGAACACAAAACTCTGTTGCTATCGCAAATCATCGGATTAGAAACTTTTGACGCTATATGTTTGCGAACATAGGAGTAAAAATCTTTTGGTGTTTGTAGTAAACTGTTTTCAAATTTATATTTAGCTGCTTGAATTTCTGTTTTTAACAGATTTGAAAAGTTACGATGTGTGACATAGTCCAAGTTGCTATCAGAACGCTTGAATTGTTTCCACAATTTTTTCTTATGTTTTATTTTGTTTATCATGTGTTTATTTATCCACGGTTTTTTGTGTATACGCTTGGAAGTGTAGTAACTTGTGCTTTTATTTATTAGACTAGTGATAGTGTTAACAAAAAACTTCCATTGATCTTCAATCACAGTTGTCTTATATAAATAATTCCAGTCAATATTCTCCAGATTCTGTTTAAGAGAAGAGTAACACAGTCGTTTATTTACAAACGTTTCAATGTTGGGACTGGAGTATAAAAGAACTTGTATGGTCAGATATATAGTAATATGGTCTGATGAGCCAACAGGATCAGATAATTTAACATTTGAAATAAGATCTCTATCTTGTAATAGTACCAGGTCCAACAAAGAAGATTGTTGGTTAGAACGAAAACGGGTGGGCTCAGATATCAATTGAAAAATACCATGCTCATGCAGCATATTGACAAAGAGCAATTCAGCAGAATTCTTGCTTATGTATTGGTTTTTGCTCCAGCCAATGTTGGGGTAATTGAAGTCTCCAACAAGAATTAAATTGGAGTGCAGCTGAAATTGATCTGCGATTGTTTTCACAAGTAGTTTGTCGTTTTCTGTTGAATTGTAGTTGGTTCCGCTAGGAGGTCTATATAAACAGCACATCACAAATGAAAACAGGTTGTTTGAGAATTTTAGCCAGAGCGAGTTGTATGGCTCAGTATCTACGTCCAAAATAGTTACAGAATAATTGTGGTTTATCAAAGAGTTAGAGACGTACATACAAACGCCACCTCCCCTACCGTGGACGCGGTCTTTTCTGAATATTGTATAGTTGTCGATTTGGATTGTAGTGTCATTTACCGCTGAGGTGAGCCATGTTTCAGTAAGTGCTATAATGGCTGGCTGAGTCAAAATAATTTCGGCAACCAAATCATTAAATTTTGCCAAGAGAGAAGCAATATTGGTATAAAGTAAGGAACAACAAAATGGCTTGCCTAGAACTAGTTTTTTTGGGTGACAATTTGGGGAGTTTTGTTAATGTATTTGATAGTCAAGTTAGATTCACCATTGTCAACACAACTATTAAATTTATAAAATTTAATTTTAACAAAAAAATATATGTTTTAGCTTGCCTTAATTAGATGCTTAGGCTTTCGCCTCTGACTCGTAGCGCAAACTTCTTCCTCATTCATAAGTAATATATATCAATAGCAAAAGCAAATATGTAGCTTTGAATTATTACAATTACAATTTTCAGTTACTCGTCTGATCCTTGTAATTGGAAATAAATATTTTAGTATTTATTTAATGTTATTATAAGGCAGTTGTGCAAGAACAACTTTGTTTTTATGATTGCAATAACAATTGACCTAAAAGTAGCAACCTGTAAACAAATCTGTATTTAAACTGTGATACTTTTATTAATGACCTGATGATGGTTTGCGATAAGTCCCTATTGTGAATACTCCTGACTTCTACGCAATAGACACCCTCTTAAAAACAAGCTAGCTCTTGGACGACGATACATAATAATTATATATTTATTAATAAATTAAAGTAACAAAAAAATATATTTAATAGCGGAATCACTACGGTCATTGACAACTACTATCAACATTTATAGACCAACATTTTTTAAGAGTTTATATACTAGAGCTTAAAAGTTTTGCTGTACTTTATAGATACATGTAGTTTAATGTAGCAACAAATACGCAATTTTTTATTTATAGAAAGAAAAAATAGCGATTACTTCCGATCAATTTTTAACAGACTTTAAAAAAGAAGGAAGTTCTCAATTTGACTGTATGTTTTTTATGTTTGTTTTTTTAAAACTTTGGAATGGTTAAACAGCTTTAAATGATTCTGTTTTTATTTGAAAAATTGAGCTTTTTGTAAAGCTTTAATTTAATTTGGTCTAATTCTAACAATAGCATCTATAAGAAATCTATACCCTTAAGTCTTAAATTTGATTGTAGTATGCGCGACAAATAGACGAATAACTGAATAATCACGCCAACCGACTTTGATCGGTTTTGTTAGAAAGGGAAAATTCCACGATCTGATAATAACACCCTCGAAAAACTAATACGTTTGTTATTGTTCATTTGCTTGAAATGGTTATATTCAATATTATTAATATTGTCGTAAGTTTTTTAAATTTTTAATTTGCTACTTGTTTGTGTACAATTTTTATATTTATCAGAAAAATTTTATAAGTTTAATAATATTGATAACCAATCAGCTGCTCTAACCTAATTCTTTGTGAGCTATTGAAGCTTTTTGAAAACTTTTTTAAAATCATAAGAATTTGTTCATTTCTGGTCGACTTTATTTAAAGTGATTTTCAAAAAAGTTGCGTTATTGGTATGAAAGATGCGGGCTTTAGTTAAAAAATAACCTAAAAACTCAAAACTACACCTTCAACTGTATTTTATGTACGTCGTTTCTAGACAAACAGTTAATCAAAGAGTTCTTGCCGTGGGCTTTATGCATACTGTCTGCTTTTGGTGCTACTGCTGACTCCGCTGCACCCAACTTGTAGCTTAAAATAGTGTCAAGCCAGATTAAATTGGGATAAAAGTAAAACTTTATCTGTTTGAGTGATTTCCAGATTCTGTTTAGGGTCTCTGCATAGACGTAGATGTGTTCGACCATGTGTGGCTGCAAAACTTTTAGCATTACAGTATAGGGTGCTATCTGTTTTGGAAGCAAGTCTTCCGTTGAGGTTTATTAAGGGTAGTTTAAAAGCCTAATGATACATTGCTGAAATTTTACAAATTGTGCTGTTATTTCAAAATTACAATATTACAAGTGTATAATATTGCAATATTATACAAATGAGACTATACCAATCATCATTCTATAAAAAGAGAACTCCAGCTTACAGCTTATCAAACCATGGAATTTCTACAAAATGCTATAGTAGAGGTTTTAAATTGAATTGCAAAATCTCCTGATTTATCGCGAATATGAGATAAACTCGTCAAAATACTTCAACGATTGCTACATTATGTGTTCAACAGCCTGGGACCGCCTGCTACAAAAGACATCAACCAATTGATTCGCTCTATTCCTCGCCGAGTTAGAGTTCTATAACAACTGCGAGCGAGCAACACATTATTAAATTTTTGTTAGTAGGTATTAGTTCAGGTTGACCTGAACTAATTTTGAAATCGTATGAAAGCACAACACGAAACTACATAAAATTAATGTGGAACTCTTTAAAACATTTTGCTTTTAAGCAGATGCATAATTATTGAGCTCTAATATACAACAAATAAAAAAATAAATAAATTACAAGAACACAGTTAAAATATTGTATTAAACTGTAACCCAATTGAAATGTAACACAATTTTAATTAAGATTTAATTTTATCCTAAACCACATTATTAACACAAGGTCTGAATGTATTATTTCTAATTAAATCATTTGCTTAATTTTATGTACAATAATTAATTTATTTTTAGCATTCATAAAAGATATTGTTTATGTTTACATGTTGAAATTGTGAGCGTTGACCTTGTTGTCCCGTTTGATTTCATTGGAATATCTAATATGTGCAAAAAGTGTGAAACCTATATTTTTATTGAATAACGTTTTGTATTTTATACTTGAATTGAATTAAAAAATTAAACTAGGCTACAAAATCTAACCAAAAAGTAGTAAGTATGTTTGTTTAGTCAAAAGATTTTTCTAAATACAATTAGTGATACTATGCAATGCAATGATCGTAACTTTGAAAAAAAAACTAGCAAATTGAGACATAAAAATTCAAACCATAGTATCAATATTAATGTTTAACCCTCCATGTCCCGGCGGCATAGTAGTTTTGTTGAATTCAAAAATCATTACAGTCTTTGACAAGTAATGATATTATATTGAGAATTAATATTTTAATATTAATTATTAATATAGTTTTCAGATTTTTATTTTTATTATTGCTTTATATTGTAATAATAATATAGTTATACTAATTATTATTATATCTATTTTTGTTATTACATATTATTATGCTTAATCACAGTTTACTTTTTATTAACATCGAAGTAGAAGGCAAACCTTTAAGTAAAAGAGAATGATATTAGCCTTAAGCAATTTATCATTTCAAATATATACTGCCGAATTGTCGATATCAAAATAATTATATAGTAGTTATCGAACTCATGGTCACTTGCAAGTTCATGAAAAATGTAAAATAAATTGGGTATTTGTGCAAGGTTGATCAAATTATAATATTAGCTTATTAGCATCAATAAAAACAACTAAATGCTTTATCGTCTTGATATTACGCTTGAGTAATTTATTTCTATTATAATACGAGTAGTTTAACAAAAATAATAGTTCTGCTAAAAATTGTAAAACTAGTAAATAACCATTTTAAATTGCTTTTCGTTGTGACACGCACTGACTTAGATCACAAAGAAATAAGTAAGAGGCAAAATTTACAGTTTTTTTGTTTTTTAAAATAAAATAATAGTATATTATGTAACAAGCACGACATAATGCACACTTTGGTTCAATTTCAAATTAATAAAAAAACTATGAAATATCTTTTCACTTACGTATTTTATTCATTGTTAAAGTTGAATGTACAATTAGTAAACATCATTTTTGAAGAACTTGTGGATTACTGAATTATAAAATTTTCTTAATATTGACAATTTTCAAAATTGGGTCGCTCGATAGCCTGGTGGCTAAAGAAATACTTTTGGAGTCTAACCGTTTAAGCGACGTATGATTCAGTTCTACTCAAGTGGAATATTTTCTTAAACAAAGATCGTTTTTGTCTGGTCGTGAGTATTTGTAAATGTAGGAAGCACAACAGATCATAAAGTTGCTGTGCAGTTTCTCTGTAGTAATCTGTTTTCTGTAAGTGCCAGAATTATTGATCTAGCTCTTCAAGTCGTAAGTCACTAGCTGTCTCGTTAAAATTTTGCTAGATTTGTATTTTTTGGTTGCAAAAATAGTTCTAAACTTAAGTATTGTTATTTTTATGTGAATTCATGTATCTATGTTTCTTAAATTTCAATTTTTGATAACTGATAAATGTTCTAAGTGTTGAGCTAAACTAAGTTTAACTCAACGTAGTTCCCGTGCCAAATAGTAAGTTGTTTAAATTTTTCTAGTTTTTACATTGGCTAAGAAAATTGAAGTTGTTTTTAAATTTATTTTAAAAACATAAATTAAAAATATGTTCTCTACTTGTCTAATTTCAGCTACTTAATTATTTATTATAAGAATTTTTTCCTAAATTGTTCTTAAGGGTGGTATTCAAGTGTATCTCTTAAAATAACATTTTTTTTTAAAATCGCTTTAGTAATTAATCCAATCTTAACCTTTTATAGGTTTTAAAATGCATCATTGTTTATAATTTTGACATTCTCTTGATCCAAGAAAAAGACTATTTTTGCAACTTTGAATGTGTTTAAATTTTGCTCTTAATGTGACGCGTAAAAAATAAGATTTTTAAATCTAAGGTATTTAACACATAAAGAAAAGAAATCTTTAGGTCAACGTTCTTTTTTGTTTTATTATTAAAAGTTTTGAAAACCCTCTTGTGGGCGTGTTTACACATTATTTTTTATCCTAAACAACATTACTTTATCATCGAGCATTATTTTTTACTTTACAGTCATGATTTACACAATTTATCATGCACAAAAGTAGCTTTTTTAAATAAGATTAAGGTTCATAAGCAGTAAATGTGACTACAAATTTTAACACCGCCTATAAATAGTTACTTTGTGACGACGGTTCAACCGTTTAAATTTTCCGTCTGGCTGAAAAAATTTGATTTTTTTCTTGGCTATCCAAGAAATGGCTAACTTTCTCGGCTGTTGAGAGATGAGAAAATTTTATTTAGAGTTGGTGTAGAATAAAAACATAATTGCACAAACACAAATCAATAAATAAGTAGGAGATTAATATTTTTGCGAATTTGAATCTTTAATAAGCTTATTAATATTTTAATTTATAGTATTTCATAAATGTCTGTGGAAGGACAAGTGTTTTTTTTAAAGATGGTAGACATAATTTTCAAAAAAATAGTTACGTCAAATTTCAGTGTTGTTGTCATTGATTTTTCATTTTCACTTATGAATTATAACTGTTGTCTTTGAAAGGAAGAATTAAATCACTTGAAAAGTGATTTAATGTTTCAAATTAGAAAACAAAGTGGCTTCAAAGCAAGACAGCAAAATTTTGTTTACTAGACTACATTTAGAATTATTGATCATATTATGTAATTGGTTTTAAAGCGTTTAATTACACTTATTAAAATCTGGACTTATTTGCTTTAGGGCATGATATAATAGGAGCTGAATATCTTCATTAAACATTGATTCTAATGTTATGCATTATTTTGATTTTCTTTTTGCTAGTCCTCAAATTCCTAGAATGGTTTTCTGTACTTCGTTAAGAAAACAAATTTTTAGTTCTCTCTGCTAGTTTCCGAATTTAGGTTAGGATGCATAAAGTCTGTTCTTGCCTTTTACATTAATTTTTGGTTTAAAATTAAACAAATTATGTCAAATAAAAGATTTAAGCTGAATTTTATATCAAATGGCTTATTGCAGTTACTGACTGTTGGCAACAAAATTACCAGTACCAACAAAATAAAAAGTTTTTTTTTATCTCAAATTAAAAAAAAAACGAAAATTTTTGAAATTAGCTTAAAAAACACGTTTTCTAAAAGGAACTGGTAAAGCTGTCGTATAGAAAACTCACCCTGCAATGGGACTTGCGAAATCAACTCTTATAAAACTAGATCTTTACTACAATAAGCGCCAAATATGTAATTTATTTAAAGTAGTGCACATTAGAATTTCAAATTGCTTACTCACAGTAACGTTGCTTTTAATAAGCTTATAATAATTACATACACTATAAAGCTATGAAGCTATGTATTTTATTTAGAAATTTTTATTTGGAGACATAATCGTAGAACTTAATTAGTATTTTAGTAAAATTGTTGAAAAAAAACATAATAAAAAAAAATTTAATTATTGCTTCACTGTTGAAAAAAATATTGATTGAGTTATATTATAAATCGCTCAATTAGTCTAAGTTATTATTTATAACATAAAGTACTAGATGTACCTAATTACAGAAAAAGTTACTCTGCTTTTTTCAACATAAAAACTTTGAACTAAAAGAATAATGTATTAGAATTTAGGTTAAACGTTTTTTTTAAACAAAACGTGTTTGTTCTCACTGTTTCAAATACATTCACATTGAAAATTGTTTCGCAATGTGAGTTATTTGCCACAGATATTTTTAGTTCAAGAGCCAAGGCAAAGCAGTGGCGATCCACATAGAGAACGCTGCAGAAATAGACAATTAAATTTTTATCATGTAATTAGACTTGATTTATATTTGTTACAAAGATAGACACGTGAAGTAAATATTATTGCAATCTCTAGTGAGTATATACCTGAAATATGTATTTGACAATGTAAACATTTATTTATGTTTGCTAACCTATTTGTAAAACAGTTAATTGTTATAGAATTTTTTTCTTGAATGTTTAAAATATTCCAAAACACAAAGCCGGTTGCATACACGAAAAAAGATTGAACATGGTTAAAACCAGTCAAAATATTTATCAAATGCATATTGATAAGTAACTATTAGGTGACAAAAGTTGATTGGAGATTAGATTTGCGTTTATGAACCCAACGCCCTTGATGTTTCAGACTACAAATATGTAACTGTATATTTATTTACGTCCAATCAGCATTGTAATTAAATAATAACAAATCTGTAAAAAGTAGGTGAGGTGTATATTCCGCTTCTCAGGTGGAAAAATCGAGCCTACTTGACTGATTACAAGCAGCGATCTATGGTTTTTGATTAATCATCAGTTGAAGAATCTGAATCAGTTGGTTTCAGTTGGATTAGAATTTGTTTGTGTTAGTGCTAAACGATGACGGAAGACAGATAAACAATAACAGTTTGTATCAATAATGTATAATTAAATTGACTGGTTTGAATATTTTTAGTACAATGTTTGAAATAAAGTTTGCAGTGTATACGTTTAGTATTTTTATTTTATAAATGCCCATACATACTTTGTTGTTATTTGTGAGCTTTGTAAGCTAATTATACCTAAAATAAAACTTTATA
The DNA here is from genome assembly GCA_947359425.1 of Lagria hirta. Lineage (NCBI taxonomy): Eukaryota > Metazoa > Arthropoda > Insecta > Coleoptera > Tenebrionidae > Lagria > Lagria hirta. The sequence goes on along the minus strand of OX375794.1, from coordinate 28,782,570 downwards.
AGACTTCTGATTTTTTGGGCTTGTTCCCCGTATTTTGTTTCTTAAGAAAAGCTTGGAGTTGGGAATACAATTTTTTCCTTCAAGTTTAGTCTATATTTGAGCATCGAATACACAGCCCAGCATGTGCTGCGTTTTATTAATTTAAAAAGACTATGAAAATATACCAATAAAACATTTTTGAATGAATGGTTTGTTTTGATTGACACTAATTCAAAAAGATTGTAATCAATTTGAATTGGTATTTCAATACTAACTCTGCTCTATCAGCTGAAATACCTAAATATAAAAATTGGAAATACTTTGATTAGTGTGATTATTATTTATATAATTATGTTTATATAATTGGGCTCAATTTGCAGTACCAACAAAATAGTTTTAATATTGTTTTTTCAAAAAATATTAAAAACACAACTTTACAAAAAATGTTACAGAACTTTTGTTAGGTACTATCCACTAAACTCTAATTTTTAATGTAGCAAATAAAATTAAGAGATATTGTATATAATTTTTATTTCTAAATTTTAAGCTATGGTTCTTCTGAAATAAACATAACTCTTTTAAAACGTTAGCGTTGTCAAAACTTTTTTATTTCAAATATAAAACTAGTTTTTTAAATTATAAATAATTTTTTTTATAATAAGAAGTATTATTACATTCTCTTATACTTCACCTACAGATTTTGAAGGTTTTAAAACTTTTTTTAAAATTGAGTATAAATTTTAGCCGTAAATTCTGCGCTGTAAAATCAAAACTGGGCTTAACTAAATAGAGATCCAAATCCCCCGACGTATTTAACATGAACTTTTTAAGGGGTTATGTATAAAGCTTAGTGAAAACCTCCAACAGCCAACGACAAGAAAGTAAGAAATTCTAAACATTAATTGTTTATGTAAGTATTATTTTAGCTATTAAACTGATTAACATTTTTGTTTGTTTCATCAGTGTGTGCAGTGTTTGAATTGATTAAGTATTTCAATTATCAAATTTATTGAGCTTTGTGGTTTTGTTCTAGCTATTACAGTCTTTGAACTTGTTAATCTCTATAATTTTAAATCTGAACTGACTGTAACTGCGTTAATCAGTTACAATACTATTTGATATTTGAAAAAAGTTTATTTAAAGCTATTAAGAATTAAAACAATGTATGCACTTTGTGTTCTATCTAATTTAGTTGAAAAGCTTGTGCTAGATTAGATTACATTAGTTAGGTGTTATATGCACCTGCTTGTGTTACTGCAGAGCATTTACAAAATTTGCCATTGCACACTAATTTTTTCGTTATGATAAAAACTGCAGTAATATATTGTAGTTAATATTTTTGTGTATTATTATATTATAGCATATCAAGTCTTATAAACGTTTACATTTAGCTTTTATAATACTAGCAACATCTATTAGAAACACATTTTGATACTAGATGTCGCTCCTAATAGCAGATATCAATATAGAATTTGATTGATAAAAAAACCAAAATTACAAAACAAATGAAAAAAAAAGTTCTGGTTGGGCAATTAAGTCACATTAGCACTTGTTGTCTGAAACGCATATCTAAAGTATACAACATTTATTATATACTTTGGTTTCTAACATCAAATTAAAAATAAATTTTTATATAAATTTTGTTTATATTGTTGATGTAAAGTGTTTTTAAGAAGCTTAGAACAATTATTATGCTGTAAAAGATTTACGATCATTCATGTTTATCTTAGAACTTGTAAATTGTGGAATGATGTAGGTGATACTTGTAGAATCAACTACATCATTATTTTGATTCAAATGTAAGTAATACTTATACAATCTCCAAAATTTTACTCCGTGTTAAAAACCGTGCATTCTTTACTTCTGTACAAGAAGAAGAAAATTTAGCCATAAAATACACAGCATTTAAATTTATTTCATTATCCATTCAGATTCACTTGAAGATTCAATTCAGTCAAACAAGTAAATGATTAGAATAAATGTTATAGTAAATTTCTTGACTTGATTTAAGTCTTCTGTGCAAAAAGATGTAATTTTAGTTTTAAGTCATACAGAATTTAAAAAATTTTTTTTATTTTCTATTCATATTCATTAGGGCATTCATTCACTTCAGTCAAACAAGAAGATGTGAGAGTGGATTTTTTTAAAATTAATAGATTTCAGATTTTAAATCTCTCAAAAGTGTCGTTTGGAACTGGCAATAAAATGTACGATATTTATCTGCACGAACATAAAGCAAGCAAGCGACAGTGAGTTTAGAGATACGTCTATGACCGTTAACGTTTATGAGATTTATGACAAAGTTTTAAAATAAATATCACGACAAACATGAGCAATACTTTGAGAGTCACTCATATATTTTATTACGTAAGACTATTTATATAATTTTTAAGATGCGTTTCTCTCATGCAATCTCCATAGCAATTTTTAACTTTGACCTAGTCAACTAAAATTTTCATCAGCATTTCGTACAAAATTTAACTGTTCAAACTGTTGAATGTTATATTTTTAAATATCAAACATTGACATTATTGTAGCAAGAAACAAAAAATTGAAAAATAAATTTTGGTCGTTACTATCATTTTCGCACATTACAAAGAAAGAACAAAAATCAAGCGTTTTCGTTTTTCAAAATAATTTTATGTTATTTTGATATTGGTTGCTATCATAATTATTATTACACGGTTGCAAAATACTGAAAAAAATTGTTGTATTGACAAATTGATGGCGATGGGTAACAACATTAGTTATATTCTTGAATTAGTTAATTATTATTATTGCAGTTTTCTAAAAAATGTTGCTGGATACCTACACGATAGAAAATAACTTTTGCATTTTCAAATGAGTTTTAAAGTAAACTTCTATTTTCTAAATTTTATTTTCTAAAGCATACTTACAATCTAGAATCAAAAATAACAATTATTTGCAAGCTGTTCAGATTTTTTCCAAGCATTGACCATTTAGCAAGTGTTTTCTAATTTTAAAGATTTTGTACGCTGCTTGTTTGAGCTATGTAGAAGTTTTTTGTTTTGTTCATGAACACATTTTTTTTTTAATTTATGTTTTCAAAAATGTCGAAGGAAATACCAAATTTGTTAAAATATATTTCTGAGTTAGTCTCGCTATCGTACTCCAATAGTCCGTTTGCTCTCTTTATGTTGCCGGTTCAGTCAGTTAAAATCTTGAAAATTGTATTAGTGGAAATTTTTTCGATTAATATTTAATTTCCTTCTTTGCACAATAAATATATTTAACAATATTATTGTGTGGTCAAAGTGGCTGCCGCCATTTTTAATTTTTAGAGTGAAAATGAGAGACGATATACTCTGTTAGTCAAAAACTTTGAAAAAAATTTTGGTAGCTAATTTTATCAGTTGAAATTTTATTATAATTGTTGAATATTGTTATGTGATTGGTTAAATATTTCGTGAGTTAAATAGTCAATTACATCTATTAAGGAGTTTTATTCTGAGATAATGAAAAAGTGTAAGCTACTTGGTGCAGTACCAGTTACAATGACATAATTATTATACAGATAATAGGTACTTATAGTTTAAAAATCTTAGACGGCGTTTTACCTACGCCTTGAAATTTAAACTTGAGAATGCACTTTTTCTTTAGTATATAAAATGCAGATGCAAAACAAGACTAATTTAAAAAAATATGTTTGCTTTGCGCATCATCTTGGTATTCATTGAATGAGGCATGCTTTTCTCGTACTCGTTACTATGTTACATACGTTGTCTATGATATATTTGTAAAAAACATAGTAAAACTAGAAAAAAAAGCCAAAAAGTAATTTATTTTTTGAGAAAATATCAAAAATAAACTTTTTTTAAATTTACAAAGTTAAAGAAAAAAAAACAGATAATGACAATAAATACAAAAAAAAATTTAACATGAAGAAGAAGAAGTGTGTGATGCTGGGAGCTGCTATACAAATCTATAAAACATAAACATAAACATAAACACTATAGTAACCTTACTGGCTGTCTAAAGAGTGAGTCAATAAGATTCAAGGCAAAAAAAAATATTACAATATTGAAAAGAGCACTCATATGGAACCACGACATACAACAAAAAATATTTTTAATAAATTTAAGTTTTAACTTTTTAACCTTAAAAATCTTTAATTTTTAACAATCTTAACATTTTAGCCATTTTAGATAAAGACGTTTAAAACATTTTAGATCACTAATAATTGAGGTTTCTGCTGTCGGTGCTGTAAATTGAAAAACTTATTACAAGTATATAAGCATATATATATATATATATATATATAAGCATATACCAAGCCCAGCAAAAAACCAAAACATACAATTATAGAAGAGGCATTTTGTAGCAATACTATGAAAACGTCTGAAAAATGCATGTTCTTCCATTCAAGGAATCTATACAGCAATAGACAACAGACTATGTTTACAATATGTAATGTGAATGTATTTCAAAACATTTTGGAATAAAAAATTTGTTAAAAGTTGCTTATTTTTTGGATCTGACACCCAAAAGATTATAGAATTTCAATAGTGTTACAGGCTAATACAAGCATAAAACAATTTTAATGACTGACTTTTCAACAATTATTGAGCGACAAGTGAGTTTGAAAAGAGCTGCTATATCAAAAAGTTATATCAAGAACTTCATGTCAAATAAATGCCGGAAGTAAAATCCAAGTTTTTTTGTACTAGTCCTACTTTACGTTCTACTTTACAAAAGGATACATGTATTGGTTTAACAGATTTATCAAAAATTTTTAGGTCCTGCAACCTATTACTACTACAAACTTATTATTAATGTGCTTGTACAAAGAAAGCAAAAACAAAATGTATATTAATGAATATGTTAACGCTAATATTAACTTATTAACAATAAACAAAAGAATTTAGACACTGTGCTTGCATCACATTGCAAAAAAATAGGCAAAATGTTTTATATGCCATATACTTAATATTGGTTAAAATCAGAAAAAAACAGGTCAAATTAGGTCAGGTTAGGTGGGGTCAGGTGAGATCAATCAAATTGAGTATCTTAAATTGAGAATTTGAAAAACCGATTTGAATCTAACTTGTTTTATTTGAAAGCTCAGGTAATCAAGAGTGTTTTTAGTCAAAAGCGTTTCAGTCGCTTTTAAATTATAATTTTCTTTTTGGTCAAAAAAGTAATGTACCTAATTATTTTTCACATGCTTGATATAGTTAAAATTTGGTATTACGTTTTTTTTTATAATATCAAAAAAATCATGAAGCTCTAAATTGTAACTAGAACAACACCCGGAATTGCAAAACACTTAATTTTCTCACTAACTTATAGCAGCTGTATTTTGTTTATGTTTATTACAACGGTATCAATCGAGAATTTGTTAAATTTTAAATAAATGTAGAATATAAAAACTTTTTAGTAATATTATTTTGATCATGTAGTTTTATGACTTAATTATGTCATAAAAAAGAACACCAAAAATATCTTGCCTGGAACGTTCAAACAAAGTTGACTTTGCTTAAAGATAAATATTACGTTTTAAAGTCACACAACGGTCGACACAAATTTATTAATAAAATGTAAACATTGTAAAAAGTATTTCCATTAAAATTAAACATATTTTTATAAATTAGGAGAAATTTTAAATAACCTTTGTGTAATCTGCTAAAAAGGCTGCTATTATGTAATATATTTAATAATAAGGAATAGACAAGATCTAGCCTTAAATAAGTTTATGTGTAAAAAAATTTTACATAGTTATTAGTCTAATCAATATTAATTATTGATAATCAGCTTACCTTTCCTCAGCGGTCATGTTTTCAAGTTCAGGGACCCAACACCAATGTTGTTCAGGAATAATTGTAATAAAAATTTGCGTAAAGTACACCCACGCCACGAAAAAAGCAAAAGGAATCATCATTAAAAAAAGAATTTTTTGATAAATTCCAAATTCTCCTATGTGTGGTAACAAATCATCAAATTCAAATTTAGTTCCGTCGTCCGCATTTTCTTCTTTTTCTTTCTGAGCTTTTTTCGCGCTCATCACTGAATCACGAATAAAACCCCCATTAGTATATGCGCTGGAACATTGCATTTCTAATACGGGATTACACTCAGGCTCACCAGAGCCCGTTTCGGGCATTTTTTCTTGCGGCGGCATTGAACAAAATTTTTAAAAAGTATAACAAAATAGTACTAAATTATCGCTAGGTACCGGGTGCACTTCACTAAATTTTCAGTTAGGCTAACCCCTTGATACGAGGTAATTCCTAACTGCAGATTAATCAAACTAAAGTTTAAATCAAATACTTTCATTGTTTTATATAGTATGTGTTAAGGACAAAACTGTGTACAATCATAAATTCCCCTACTTATATACCTACCTACAATTTTACATTGAAACGCTAAACATTGCATATTTTGCTACACGGTTGTTGCTTGATAGCATTCAAGCAGTATAGTTCGTCTTATTATTAAATTAACAATACCTAGATGGAAGTCACATATCCTTGAAGAATTGTAGAAATTTTGAGTTAAAGTGTAATTTTTTAGATTGATCAATTAGTAATCTAATAATAGTTTTGATAATGAAACAAATTAATTTAGTAAACTATGATTCAACTAAAAGAAATCTGTTTAACTAGCCAAACAAATATTGAACAAATTAACCCATAAAACTAATTTAATTTCCACGAAACAAAAACTATAATACATGATACTCTCTTTTTCTCTCTGAGAAATAAATAAATACATATTCTACTTGATGGGTGCTTGTAAAAAACGATATTTTATTGGTGCTAGATCCATTTACCCCTAATCATTTGATGATGCTTGTGCAACGTTTTGTTTCTATTTAAGAAGACAATTGTCTAGTCAAACTATATTTTAATTTGATTATTTTTATTAACAATAATTTAAAGATTTCTTAGTTTTAAATTCTTACCTCAATTTCTTGAGCAAAAAATATTATTGAATAAAATGATTATTTGCATTTCAACAAAGCTGCTTAATTTTTTTTTATATAACATATTAGTTGATATATACAGAGTGAAGCATTTAAACAAGCCCGGTTTTTATATTATTGAATTTTCAAAAAAATTACATTTTTTTCAACATTATGCAAGATTTATAAAAGTACAATTGAAAAACCTGCAATTATATTGATATATTTTTTCAAATTAAAATAACCTGGTATAGTATACGGTTTTTAAAATACTGTGTGTTTGTATATTATTTAGATATATTTTTGTTAAGGAATTTGGAACGTATGTTAATTTTTTGATTAGTTCATACCTAGAAACGTACGATATTATAGACGAGCTTTGACGTTTGTTTGACATTTGTCGGCAATTATACTATCAAAAAAAATAAAAATCTGTGGAGCTGAATTACACAGAAAGAGTAGATCTAAATAATTTATTAAAGAAACGTGTAAAACGATTAGAGTTGTAATAATGATTAAGTAACCCTATTAATTTTTTTATAACAATGCTTTATGATATATTTAATCAAGTCTACAACCTTTAAGGTAAACTTTAGATATAAATACCTGGAATCATTTGTCGACTTACCAACCACTTACTCTATAACAAGACCTAAGGTGCCGCCGTCATATCTATAAATATAAAAAAGAATCGTGTTAATACACTATTTATAATTCAAAAACGGTTGAATCGATTTAGCTGAAAATTGGTGGAGAGGTAGCAAACTTTTCATTTTTAATTTTTAAAATTTAGTAAAACGTTTAAACATTAATAAAAGTAAAATTTATTTTTAAATCCAAATCGTTAGAAGTAAAATATTATCATCCCTTAATAGAGCAGAAAGAGGTCAAAATGTCTAAAAATCAACATTGATGCCGTTTTCACGGTTTTTCTCATAAATTGTCTAAGTTTGCAAAAAAATAAATAAATGAATATAAGATAAAAAAAAAGAAAAGAAAAGAAAGAGAGAGAAAAAGGGAGAGAGAAGGGAAATATGTTTATACCAAAATTATTTTTTTCTTTTTAAATAAAGTTATTTTAAATCTTACCGTCTCTGCTAGAGGAACTAATAGAATTGTCTGGATGGCCAACCGCACTTTCAAACGCTAATCCTAAAACGTAAAAATGACGTTTGAGTTTTTAATCACACATAAATCAATAGGAGTAGGCAGTTTTCTTATTAGCACATAATGATAATTAGCGGTACTTATCTTGTTATGATATAGAAATAATATCTAGATATTTATATTAGTATTTTATATTAGACTTTTATATTAGACTTGTATATTAGACTTGTATATTAGATTTTTATATTAGACTGCATATTAGATTTTTATATTAGACTTGTATATTATAATTTACTATTCTGAGCACTGTCTTTAAGGTAATGGATCGGACGGCGGCAGTCAGAAACAATTAATCCTAAGACTAATTGGACATTATAGTACCGCAAGGGTAGCCATGAACTTCTGTCCGTTGGATAAGCTAGCTAACGAAATGTGCTAAACACCACCGCCAATGTAGATGTAATCTAATAATGAGGCTACGATTACATCCACTAACGAAACGAAAACGTGTTCTCGGGCGTGCAATGCTTTACAAAAATATCCTTGGGTATCTGTCTGACTGTTACGGTCAACTCGAAATGCAATGATATGTTTGAAAATGCAATGATATGTTTTCTCTCACTCTCACACAAGCCTCTCACTTAGACCAGGTAAGATAAACAAGTGCGTGTTATTAGATTACATTAAATTTAACTAGTCTGAACGTTGTTAACTAGTCCACTCAGTGAATATTAACTACAAAGATACACATAAGATTTCTAAAATAATATGGTATCTCAGGTAATATATTTAATAACAAAATGCGAATATAATGCTTGATTAGTCTACCTAATTTATTATGTCAGCTAACAGCTATCACTGTTACACCAAGTCATGTCTGATACACCTTGTATATTGACTTTCTACTGAGAGACTCTGTATATAAATTGTGTTGCATATGCTTAACTATAATATAATCTTTGCTAATCAACTTTATCGACTACTGATTTAGATTGACAATGGTTCTACTTTAGGTACCAATAATTAGTAATTATATTTTTGTCACAAGAAAATGCAATATTAACAAAATATATTATGACGATAAACCATAATTAGATCTACGTTACTGTAAGATTAATTCTTAGAAGTTAATTTATCGAGAGAATCAGATGATTCTGTTTATGAGATTAATTCAATTCTTTCATTATTTTTCTTTAGTCAAACAATAAATCAACCCTTTTAACTCATGCCATAATTGAGAAACTCAGTAAGACAACATTACCTTTGGATGTTGATTTGTTGGATGTGTTTAAGCGGCTAGATGATCGTGGGCAATTGGCGATATAAAACACTAAGAATTAACTAATAAATTTAGAATGCCTTTTGGCTTGTAGGGTCAAGTGTATTGAGTTGGCACATCTGGAAATGTATCTATTCATTTAGAGGGTTTTGAGGGTCAAAACACACAAAAGATGATCTAAAAATAGATTTTTCTCATGGTTTCTTTGGGTCAAAGTGACCTGAATAAGTAGGCTTTTACATGAATAGGTAAATGTTTTTTGCTTTCTAAAAATTACCCTCAGAGGGATGAAAAAGGTATGTTAAAGTTAAAAATGTAAAAAATGTAAAAAATTAACCTGGGTATCAATTTCAAGGAATTTTGAGTCGTTGATATTGAAAATAATATCTATTTTAAAAGGGGTTAAAAAATAAATAAGGTAGGGGTAATAAATGTGAATAATTAATATGGGTATCATTTTTAACGTTGTTGGAGTTGTTAATTTAGAAAACCTATATCTATTTTTGACCGATTTAGCTAAAAACTGATGGACTGGTTGTTTTGAACCAAAAGCCTAACAAAAAATACTTTTTATTCCGTTTGAACGCGTTCGTGACATAAAACGTAGTATAACAAAAACGCATCTAACATGGAATAACAAGACGCAAATTACAGGTAAACGTCTATGGTTAAGTATGGTTTACAACTTGATAATTATTTAATTTGTCAGAAATCAATAATCGGTAATATAAAATCTCGTTCGACCACGTTTCTCTATGACGTGACAAAAAACGTAAAATATAAAAAGTAAACGCATCTGACATAAAATAACAAAACAAATGACAAAAGAAAGAAAAATAAAATTAAAAAATTAAATAACAAAACTAAAGCGAAACAAAGTTCGCCGGGCCAGCTAGTCAATAATAAATATCTCACATTTACTGATAGTTGCTGAAGCTAAAAGAAACAATCAACTTAATTTGCTGTTTTCACTGATACGCAAGTAATTTTAAATGAATTATTTATGGTCTTTGAGCATTAACTGAAACCTTGCCTAATATAACATTTGTTTTCTTGTTTATAGCATTATAATACTAATCAAATAAACCATACCTTAGTGATCTTTACAATACATAATAATATGTACTAACAAGTAGTGACTAAAAATTAATCACAGATTGGAATTAAAAAAAGATATTTTATAGCAGTGTAGAATTATATAACAAAGTCAAATTGAGCATATAAAACTCCTATAAGTAAATATTAAATTCTATAATCTAATTAGAATGTTATAAGAAAATTGGAATTTTATAACTTTACAAACAAACTGAAATTCTTCTATAATCAAATTAAAACTTCTCAAATAAAACGGTATTCATCCGATAACTTTGAATTTTACAAGCAATAGATAATCATACTGATAAACAAAGTTTTAAGAACTCACTGCAGGTGCTGTAGCAGCTGAATATGTGAAATTAATCTCAGTTAATTCATAGAACTGAAAAGTCAACTAGCTTCTTCAAAAAACAGAATAAATAGATATTAAGATAGTTTTAAATTTGTAAAGACTTTGTAAAGCGACCATAATGTAAACAGCGCTGTCACGCTAATTACGTTCATTGTAATACGTGTACGCACTAATAATCGAAAACAGAAAATTTGATGTCTTTCTGTGACTTAGAACTTTGCAAACTAACTCAAATTTGTTTATTGAAATAGAATCTCTCTAAGAATTTGAACTTTGGAAACAAATTAAAAGTTTTCTGATTAATTTAATTTTACTAACTCACCACAGCTGCTGCAACAGACTGCACGACATGTGATATTAATCACAAATAAAAAGTCAACCGCAATTTCAAAAGAAATACAGGACGTGTAACATGAGTAGCTGTAAAATCACTTTATAAATAAATCTTATTTTGCTGTAACACAATAAGAGCGGGACATATTAGGCCGTTTATGTCTAGAGTATGAATAGGGGTGTATTCGGCTGGACTCAAGTTTGATTAAAATAATTTGTATTTTAAATTTGAACTGATTAATAGATTAATAACAGCAATGTTTGTTTGTACCAATTTTAGTCTATAGTCTCACTGAATTAAATCAAACTAAATTAACAATTAATATTAAATTTGTAATAATAATTAAAATTAAATTTCTGAAATATAGTTTAAGACTCAAAGTGATTTAATTGATATAATGATTTATCTACAATAAATACCGGCTTGACATTATTAAAGATCTTACTTATTAATTGAATTATTAATTATATTTTGTGCATTAAGCTAAACTTTTAAGAATCGAGATAATAAGAAAAACTAGAGCATAATTAGAGCAACTTTAAAATAATAAATAATGTTAATTACAAAAATTAAACTGTAGTATAATTATTGTAATTTTTAGTTACTAATTACTTAATGAACTACCGCAACTGACAATACGTAATGTAGATCATTATTGGTGAATAGCCAAAACAAGATAACAAGAAAACCATCATATACAAACTAATTTTATTTAAAACTATTTTGTAACATAAAAAATTACTAATTAGTAATATTTTAATTCGTAATGTAAATAAATGAGATAAAATTGAGTGAATATATTTTATTTTAAATTCATAATATTGGCATAATTTTAATATAGCATAAAGATTAGAAACTTTGTTTTTCTGTCTTTTGGGCTATTTAAGATTTTAATTAATTTTATGACCTGGTTAATCAAATAATTTTTAGAACTATTCAACTAGTCACTCATCAAAATCATCAATACCTACCAACTAGTGTAAATGATACAAATTCTGTGAGATCAATAACTCACAGGTTTATTTTCTTGATTGCACTTTGTTGTTAATTTTAAAACTATAGTCAGACACTTATTTCGCAGTAACTTACACCAGATGAACACGGTGATAATGTTGGAACTTTATTTATTAAGTATTTTTTTTCTTCTCAAAAAAAGAAAGTTCTAGAATTTTTTTTAAGTTCCTTTTTTAGAAATACTCAGCTAAAAATTTTAATTTTTTTTTTACAACAAGATACGGATGTACCAGCGTCGAGGCTTATTGAACACAAAAGTTTTTAGACATACAAATAGCTTACAGTTGGGTGGTTATTTGATTAATCGCCTGCTTTATTTATTTATTGCATTTTATACATATATTGCTGGTTTTATATTTCTTTAAATAAATTTATTTAAAGTATATTTAGTCTAAATTATTTTATTTACACTATTCATTTACGTAGTAATAGTTATTTATGTAACAAGTTATGAAACAAGCGATATTGATCAACAAGCGTAATATTTGCCAATACGAGCGCTAGCGAGTTTTGCAAATTACGCGAGTTGAACAATATTGCGTTTTCATAACGTGTTTACGTACAATGTTTTATCTAATTCCGTAAATAAGTCGTGTTTTTCACAAATTTTTATCTTCACAAATAATTCGACATTGTCAAAATCTAAAATCAAATAGGTGTGTAACTAAGTAACATAATGAAAAAAATATTGTTGTGAAAAATATGTCATCAAAAAAATAGATGTTGATTCCGATTCCGTAATACATTCAGATATTGAAGAAAATGCCAATGGTGTTTGGGTTTAATATCCGAAAAGTCTAAACAGCGCTACGATCCTGCGTACAACAAATTCTAAGATTGGTGTAAACAGAAGAAAGTTGATGGTGTTCTTGGCAAAACCTTGAAATCTTCTACAGTATAGACAACGTACTCTATGCTGAAAACAGGCCCGAGTATTTTTGCCAAATATACTCGGTGAAAATATTTGGCAAAACCGGCAGTGTTTGCAAGAAAGGATGCAACTGTCAGACACAAGAAAAGAACGGAGCAGATAACTGAAAATGCTCTTCAAATTATGACCGATACTCTCAAAAGGTCTTTATCGCATCTGTCATCAATTCAAATGCAAAACAAAAATACCAAAACAAAACCTGCAAAAATATTTAGAAACAAAACGTTACACACGTTCTCATGCCGTATTACTGCCCTTCACAAACTACTATCACCCAATCTTCTACAGAAGCACCTGGTTTTTGAACAACATTCACTTTAATTGGCGGCGGCAGATAGCCACCTTTATAATTATTGTGTCTTATCAAATAGTTTAATTGTGAAAACATTTAGTTTATGTAGTCTTTTATTATGTAATTGGTGCACGCTAATTTATTTAAAATTTAAGTTAACATAACACAATCGTCAATTGTATTGTATTGGAATTTGAGACATGAGACAACGTCTTTTAGATGTTGACTATGCGTATTCCACTTGAGCTTATGCCAGGTTTTCTTGCAGCATATTTCTATTAAATATTAATTTTTCAAAAAATCTCGTGTAATCTTAACAAAAATTAAAATAGATTTGCTTTTGTCAAGTATGAATTTTGTTACAATTAAATTTTTGTTGTTTTAATTGTAACGCAATGGAAATTTCGATTCAAATTTATAATAAATAAAATCTTAAACAAAATAATATTTTGGAAATTGTGAAGTAAATAAATAATATTTAAATATACATTAGTTAAAAAAAATACGGGAAACGGGCAAAAGGCCGTATAGAAATAAATCAGTCGGGTCGGTTGCCGCCATGGACCATTTCGTAGAATTTTTAAAAGAAATTCTAAAAGCGGGGTAAATTTCTAGTTGTTCCAAAGAAAAATTCCAGGATTTAAAATTTGGGAGAGGGAAAGAAACATTCACTAAAAATCTGAAATAGGAAGTCAATGTTAGTTTGGGTGGCAGTGAAAAAAGCTGTCCGCATTCAGTTGTGCAAATTAAGAACCAAGTGCAATCCAGAAGTAAAACTGTGAGTAATTGACCTCACAGAATTTGTTTAACACTATTCCGTATTAAAAGTTTTGATGAGTTATCTATCAATTGAATAGTTTCAAAACTACTTCATTAACCAGTTAATAAAATTAATTAAAATCTTAAATAGTTTAAAGGACAAAAACCAAATTGTCAATCATTATACTATATTAGAATAATGCAATTTAAATAAAATATATTATTTCAGTCTTATCAAAGTTATTAAATTACGAATTAAAATATTACTAATTAATTTGTAAATGATGGTTTTGTTATTATGCTGTCTTGTATATTCATCAATTTTGATTTACATCTGTTATCGGCAGATGATGTAGTTTATTAAAAAATTAATAATTCAGTCATCAAAATAATTATATCACCGTTTAAATTATGTAATTGACGTAATTTAACAGTCTACATTACATTAGTTTTCAAAGAACTAAATTACTGGCCAATCTGAAGAACGCTCTAGTTTTTTAATTATCTCAATTGGTGTAAGTTTAACTTAATCCACATAATAGTTAATAATTCAGATAATGAGTAAGAACTCACAGTATTGTCAAGACGATAATCATTGTGGATAAATAAATGTATCAATCAGATCACTTTGCGTCTTGAATGATATTTCAGAAATTCAGTTTTGCTACTGTTAGAAAATTAATATTTATTATTAATTCAGCTCAAATTAATTCAATTCGAATTAATTCAATGAGATTACTCGTCAGTAGACTAGAATTGATACAAACAAACATGGATGTAATTACTCAGTTCAAAAATAAAAAATAAGTTATTTTATTTAAATTACTAATTAAAGTACCAATTAGTAAAACTCAGTAATCAGATTATTAACGTTAATAAACGTTTTATGAAATAGTTTTAAAGCCTACAAACAAAACAACGTGTACGTTGTTCCCTTGGGCTGTTACAGCAGACCAAGTTTCCGTATTCTGTTACAGCAGAATACATACACACCTATTCATATGTAGCTCATACCCCAAAACATATACATACATACAATTCCTTCCACCCTCATTTTGTTGTAGCAAGTGAGGTTCCTAAACTTGAGTAGTAAGGTTTATAAAACGTTATATAAGGTAACAAGGTGCGTTTGATGGTTCAATAATCAGGCAAACGTTAAAAGTGCGTCTACGTACAGCGCACTTAGCGTAGTTAGCGTTACAGCGTTAATTACAGTATTATTGCTTTACAAAATGATCTTACAGCTACCCTTGTTACGTCCCGCTCTTACACTATTGCGGTTGACACTTTATTTGTGATTTATGTCACGTGTCGTGCAGTTTGTTGGAGCAGCTGCAGTGGGTTATTAAAATTAAAATAAGGTCTAAATCAGTAAACTCTTAGTGTGTTTTTAAAGTTCAAGGTCTTTTAAAGACTTGTAATTTAATTAAACAAATTCTATGTTGATAATAGAATTTGAGTTTGTTTGTGAAGTTCTAAGTCATATAAAAATCTATAGTTTGATAATTTGATAGTCATGAAAATGTTGAAGTGCGTACACGTACTACACAACAGTTTAGAGCGCTATTTATATTATGATCGCTTTACAAAGTGATCTACAGTCTGTTCTACTTTTTAGAAAAGACAGTGGACTTTCAATTGTGAATTAACTGAGATTAATTTCACGA
Source organism: Lagria hirta (assembly GCA_947359425.1). Taxonomy (NCBI): domain Eukaryota; kingdom Metazoa; phylum Arthropoda; class Insecta; order Coleoptera; family Tenebrionidae; genus Lagria; species Lagria hirta. Next base: position 28,766,839 of record OX375794.1, on the reverse strand, counting down.
GTTCTGCAGTTTGTTGTAGCAGGTGCAATTAGTTCTAAAATTAAGTTTATCAATAGAATCTTAAATTGTTTGTAAAATTCACAGTAATTCAGTAAATGCCAATTTATTAAGAGATTCCAATTGGATTATAGGATTTCAGTTTGTTTGTAAAGTGGTGCCATTCTAATTTACTCACAGCATTCTCGTTTGATTATAAGATTCCAATTTTGGTACAGTTCTGACTCAATCATTACAAGTTCAATTTACTTATAGCATTTTAATTAGATTATAAAATATTAGATTATGAGATTCTAATTGATCAATAGGATTTGATTTTATTATATAGTTTATACTAGTTGTAAAGTTGTAAAGCTTTTAAGTCAGGTACTGATCAAAGGTAATAAGTCATTTACGATTAGTTACAGATTGGTGAAAGCAGCAAATTCAGTTTGTTACTTTTAGTTTCAGTAACCATTGTTAAAGGTGAGATATTTATTATTGATATGAAAGGGACATCGTAGTTCCTCTTGTGACAGTTAGTGGTTGGTAATTCGACAAATGTCGAGTGGTTAGATATAAAAAAAAAGACGTCACATAATCTTTGATTGCGTTATACAATGGTTTAATCAAAAACATGCAAAATATTTCCAATGCCTTCTGTCATCTGAAAATAACAACAAATACCAAAACTCAAACAAATTGAGTTATTTTTTTCTTGGTTAAATTGAAATAACACCAAAACATTTTGAACCAAATCCTAACCTTGACACTATTCTGTCATTACTACTCTGTTTTAAGTTTTATCAGCTAATAAAAAGATACAACCATGTGATTAGTTTTAAATAATATAATTTAATTAGAGACGCTTAAAATTATGCAATAAATAATTTAAAAAAATTTGTAATTCTTCCGTAATGTTGAAAAAAAATTACGAAACTTGATTGTTTTTAACTCAAATCTGCTTTGATTTAAGTTGAACTATTTTAATATCTAAAATCTTGTCGGTGTTGTAGGTACAATAAAATACAAGATAAATCAAGTTGAACAACTAGGATAATGCAATCTGAATTTTGTTAGCGTTGTTCTGGGTTTTCCAACTATGAATTCTATATTAGTGTTTGACCATTTTAATACTCTAAATGTATGTGTAAAACACGGAATTTGCCTAAGAATTGAAAGCTATGATGTTACTCTTTTATCGAAATTGTAAAACACCCAAACAACTTCAATTTGTAATTCTTCCGTAATGTTGAAAAAAAATTACGAAATTTGATTGTTTTTAATTCAAATCGGCTTTGATTCAAGTTGAACTATTTTAATATCTAAAATCTTGTCGGTGTTGTAGGTACAATAAAAGTTTACTTGATATTAAAACTACATCGCACCGTTTTAAAGAAAGTGCAAATCCAAAATCCTGTGCCGCTTGTTCACTAGTTCTTCAGTTTTTATTTCATATTAATAGATGTAGTACATTTGCCGCTGGTCATTAAAAGCAGAGCAATAAATAAAAGCATTATCCAGCTTACGTAAAATACTTTTATTTTTTAGTGACATGATATTGTTGATTTTCGTCATGGATACGATATATGAAACGTATCTCATATCTCCCTTGGGACTTTGTAAAGTTTTTCACCCTCAAACACATGGTTACCATGCATTTGCAGCAATTACACATTCATGCATTCTCGGATGTTGTTATTTTTCATATAATTTTATTAAGAAAGCAGTAATGAAATACTAAAAAATAAAATATTTAATGCACTACGGGAGATATTCTGTTTTTCACCCTCGGTAGACTTACAGACCGCGGGCCTCCGGCCCTTGGTCTGTAACACGTCAACCTCGGAGAAAAAACATTCATATCTCCCTTAATGCATAAATATCTATTTTTGAATGAGCGGTTTATATTGCTAATACATTTTAGTTTTATATTTCCCGTTAATTCCTATTCACGTCTTGATGCTAAAGATTCTTTTTTCAATTGATTTGATTCAATTTATTATATTAGAAATAGAAATAAACTTTTTGATTTAATTTGTGTTATTTAAAATGCTAGTTTTAACTCATGGGCACCAATCAGTGCTAGAGATTGACATATCTATGAAAATTTCTTCTTGGGCAAATATTAAGTATGACCGTTGAAAAGCACATTTTTCTTAATTATATTGAGATATAAATATTATGTTATCACAGACAAACTAGTCTTCTCTTGATAACATTTTGAAAGTGATCCAAATTAATATAGTTTTCTACAATATATTGTGTAGGGCCTGCTAAACCATAATACGATCCAAAACAACGTGCGTGCACGTTACTCGAAATTTCTGCATTAGTTTAAAAGAAAGTGGTTACAAACTCAAACTACTTGTTATCATTGTACAGTGCACAATGTTGGCATGTGTCTGCTAAGTTTGCAAAGTAGTTTTTTGTACATAACAAAGTCAGAATATTATGTAGAGGTGTAGGTAACGTTCAGGAGTTTTAATCTAAAGAAATCTAAGTTTTTCAAGAAAGGAGCAAACTGCTTCGGTCTTGCAATATTTGTAGCGTTGTTGAAACCATCGCCCGCTTACTGCTTATGTTATTAAAATGACCAATTTTGAACTTCTAGGATTAAGCTATTTATTAGAATGCTAGAATAAAGGCCTAAAATAATCTTATTATAGCAATAAAAATCGAGTTATCAGATGTACAATCCAACCTTTTTAGCCTATTGAGCAAAACAAAATGGCCAACAACCTCTAACAGCAATCCAACAACTACTACAAAAACAAAAACAGATAAAAAAATTGAATGAAGATTCTCAATGAGATAAAGCACAGTAAAATTAAAAACATCAAAAAAAAATGCTCAACCCACTATAAATAAAGAGATTTATGAGAATAAATCATTGTTAGATAAAAGTTTACTAAATCAAAATGAGAACTAGAAAACTCAAAAATTTTAGAAATCACAAAACTAACATTTTTCAAAAACCAAGAAAAATATCAATCCGTCTATGGAACTAGAACAAGCATTAATATGCAACAAGTTTTTTAAAAATATCTCGTGCTATGCGTAGAAAATGGATTTATGTATTTAGAGCACATAATAGAAAAAAATGTTTTCTTCAAAATGTAAAAGATTATCCCAAAAACAAATAAGGCATCTGCTAATTTATTATAAAAATTACAAAATGAAAGCAATAGTTTTTCTGCATTTGCCATAGGAATTTCTTTTACTAGCTAAAAATCTTCAACTCGAACAAACGGCTTGAATCAAAGCTTTTTTTTTAAATCCACAATAATTTGAGAAATTCTTATCATCTGCGGTTATTGTTTTATAAACATTTATATCAGAAGACACAAAATGTAAACGAAACTTACGGATTTTACTGCATATTTTACTAGTGTATTTTACATGGCTGATATTTTTGAGTTCTCTGTGTGCGTGGTAAACATAGCCTACAAGGTAAATCAAGTTGAAGAACTAGGATAATGCAATCTGAATTTTGTTAGCGTTGTTCTGGGTTTTCCAACTATAAATTCTATATTAGTGTTTGACCATTCTAATACTCTAAATGTATGTGTAAAACACGAAATTTGCCTAAGAATTGAAAGCTATGATGTTACTCTTTTATCGAAATTGTAAAACACCCAAACAACTTTAATAGAGATGCAGGTTATTATCTCTCAAACGTTTGGAAGTACTTTTTCGTAAGCACTCTTTTGCCATCAACACAAAGGTGTTCCTTCTTCCGCTTTCTCCGCAACTCTCTTTCGGGCCCTCCTCCGCCAGTTTTTCTTTTGCGCCCCTTTCACCGCTTTCTTTTTCTAGCTTACTATATAAGCCCAAGCAGCAACGAGGTCTAGCCATAATAAGTTTTGTCTCCAGTGTGGTTCACACGTCGAGTTACCGTGTCTGTTTTCATTTAAATTTCCCTGTCCTCATGACGCCTCCACCGATGGAGTGCGAAACGTCGACAATTTCATTAAACTTTTCGACACGGTCTTTTCCGAAAGATGTCAATATTTCAAATTAAGACTTAATTAATTAAAAACTATGTCTTAATTTTTCTAGTTAATATAAAATTTTTTTTTCATATTCTACCCTTATTCACTCTGGTTGCATAGATTTATTGAAAATTTATTGTCATGCAAAACCACAACGGGCTTACACTATCGACTTAAAAAATTCTACTTTTTATGAAAACGTTTTTGATGTAGTATTCTATGCTATTCACAGAGAATGTTTGTACTCAGTTTGTAGAGCTAGAGTACACTATGCAGTTACAGAATCAAACGTTTTCTTGTAGTCACCGTCTACGATTGAGATCTGCGCAATCGCACGTGAGCTTGATTAGTTGCAACCCTTACGGCAGCCATTTTAACTTTGCGCAAATTTAAGTTTTGGTAAACTTTTTATAAAAGGTAGACCGGTGGTAAAATGCTGGATTGCTGGCTTTGTTCTGGATGCGCTAACGTGTTTTGCAGCAGGTATTTTATTTTGCTGTAACAGGATGTAAAATATTTTTACTAGTTTTCTTGAATGCCATCACTTCTCGGTGCTTTCTAATTCTTTGTTTTCGCTAATTTTTTAGAGATCATTTGCTGTTATCGTAAGTTCTTTCATATTAAGAACGTTTCGCTGTTGGTTTTCTTTACTGTATATAAATTATCCTTAATTTTTATGATTCTTGGGCATATGCTAGTCTAAAACTAAAGCATTTGGTTTGGATTTGGTGGCTGGCTTTCTTAACTTTTTGTTCGCTTAGTTGTCTAGAGAATTTGTGTCAAAATGTTCCCAACTGTTTATTCTGTTTACGTAAATTACATCTTCTATTATATATTTTCAATCTTGCTCCAAGTGTCGCTATCTTTTATTTTTTGACTCCAAGTGTCGCTATCTTTTATTTTTTAATTTTCTTAAAATTTTCCAGCTTAGATATTTTATTAGTAACTTTGTTGTGTTTAAATTTTTTTTATTCTTGATTTTATGTGAAACCTGTGCGTTAGACAGATATGTCTACGTCTTTTCTAATTATATAAATGTTTTTTCACTTGTTTTCTTTCCTCGAATTGTAGACGCATATGCAATTTAATGCAAACAAATATTGGTTCAAATATATAATACTGGAACTGTCTTTCTTCCATTTGTTCATGCGGTTACAGACAGAATCGGAAAAATTCTTCGTAAACAAGGATCCAGAACGGTTTTCAAATCATCTACAAAAATCTTGGATATTTTACCATCTCCAAAAGACAGATTTGACTCACTTATATAAAAAGGTGTTTATAAAATTTCATGCTCTTATGGCAAAGTTTACATTGGGGAAACGGGACGTTCAATTAAACTTTGAGTTTCTGAATATAAAAGGTATATAAGTTTGGGTTTATGGTCATTGTCATCGCTAGCTGAACTAGACACCGATCACAAAATTTGTCTAGATGAATCTTCTTTGATTTGCAAATCGGAATTTTTCTATGATGGAAAAATCAGAGAAGCAATCGAAATTGAAAAACACCCAAACAACTTTAATAGAGATTCAGATTATTATCACTCAAACGTTTGGAAGTCCTTGTTCACAAACACTCCTTTGTCATCAACACAAAGCTTGGGCTTACCAATATAAGCCCACGCAGCAACGAGGTCTAGCCAGAATAAGTTCCGCCTCTAGCGTAGTGCACACGTCGCTAGATTTACCGTGCTTATTCTTACTTTTATTTTTGTGTCCTGATGACACTTCCACCGATGGAGTGCCAATGGGGTCAATTTTATTAAACCTTTCGACACGGTTTTTTCCGAAAATGTCAATATTTCAATGACTTTGGGCCGTAGAAGCCTTTCTTCTTCACTTACCATAATTGATTATAAAAAATTTTGATAATCTAAAAAAATATATTTCAATTAATTTAAGCAACTTGAATGTTATTAATTATTTTGTTTAATGTGTTTGATAATGCATTACAATATCAAGGAAAATGTCTTCTTGATAAATTTCACTTTTATAAACGCAAATCATAAAAAAAATTCATATTATTTTTGGAGTCGGTGTCAGTCGAAGGTAGAATAAGCGCCCGCGTCTGCTCGCCTGCGCGCCGCGTGCTCTTAGTTTAAGTATTGTGTTTGCTAATTTTATAATGAGTGTATCATTGATATGATATGATATGATATGATGATCTTTATTAACGGCAACAATACCTTTAACAATTATTTACAATAGTGACTAAAGAGACAAGATAACAGACAAAAAATTATATCAAGCAATATAACTTACTAGAGACACATAATTTGTTTTAGGTGAAGTTTAAAACTCGATAGAATGCATTCCGTAGATAGTACCTACTGTTTTTAAATAAAACATAGATATTGTTTTAACAGAATACTTTGGAATATAAAAGCGTAACTGAGACAATAAATCATTGGATTGAATCAAAGTTGTTATGAAGTATATTATATACAAAGCAAATTGCAATATAAGATCTTTTGAGTTTTAGATAAGGTAGACATAAGTAAATTAACCCTAATTCATAATCATTAGCAAAAGGTTCAGGTAATTTCCATCTGATAAACTTATAAAATTTCCGTTGAACAGTTTCAATTCTTTCTATGTGATTGGAGTAGTACGGGGACCATACTACACGACCATATTCTAAAATAGACCTAACAAAACTTATGTATAACACATTTAAAGTTTGAAAAGTCGTGTTCGTATTTTTTAATACATCCGAGCATTTTATTATTTTAAGAAATAATTGTGTCATGGTGCAATTTGAAGTTAAGTTTTTCGTTGAGCACTATTCCCATGTCATTTATAACAGCTTTTATAAGAATACTCTAGTTGTTCAATTTGTAAATAGGAAAGCATGGTTTATTTTTGCGTGAGAAACCGATGTTTGCTAATGTTGAGCGACATACAATTCTTGTTGCACCAAATGAAAAGGCTATTTAAATCATGTTGCAACGCAGCGTTGATATTTTGAGAGAAAACCGCTTAGAAAATTTTTAGATTATCCGCAAAAATACGACAACTGTCTTTAAAATTTCTTCCAACATCATTGATAAAAAGCGTAAAGAGAAATGGACCTAAAACCGACCCTTGAAGAAAACCTGAAGGTACACTTAAAGTTTTAGAAAAGCATGAGCCAATTTTCACATTCTGAGTACGGTTCATTAAATAACTTTCAAACCAGTTGAGCATCAAACCATCTACTCCATAAGCCTTGAGTTTTCGCAACAAAGTAGAGTAATTGACCTAGTCAAAAACTTTACTTAGGTCCGTGAAAATAGAGTGCACTACTAGACCTTTACCTATGGTGTGTAAAATTTAATTGGTGTAATTGAACAGATTTGTCACAGTAGATCGTTTCTGGTAAAAACCATGCTGATTATCTGGGAGTAAATTTTTAAATAGAGGAAACATCTTTTTGTGAATGATGCTTTTAAACAGTTTACTAGGTACAGAGAGAATTGAAACTGGTCTTTAATTTTCAACAAATGACCGAGAGCCTGACTTGTGAATAGGTACAATGTGAGCGTGCTTCCATGAAGAAGGAAACGTATCTGAGTCTATTGATTTATTAAATATTATGAACAAAGGCAGAATTAGCGATTGACTGCATTTCTTATAAAACATCGCAGGTAGGAAGGAGGCCGTCAGGGCCGGGACCTTTATTTGCGTTCAACTTACGGAAAGCATTCTCCACATCAGCAATTCTGCTGTCTATTCGGTTGAAGTCAACGTGAGTATTAGAATTGAATTTAAAATTAACATTACCACTATTATCATTATACACTAACAAAATAGTTATTGAAAGCGTTGGCAACTTGTTCAGTATTGTCAATGTTAGCTCCATTATACATCATAGGCAGCGGGAAGTTTCTATTTTTAGTCTTCATAGATATAAATTTTCAGAAAGATTTTGCATTAACTTTAATATTTGATTGAATTTTTTCTAAATAGTTATTATAATCAACAGTTATCTGATTTTTACAATCACGTCTTAAATTATCAAATACTAAATAGTCGCCCTCGAAACCAGAAACTTTGAATTATTTATGAGCAATTTTTTTCTTGCTAATTAATCTTTTTAACTTTTTGGAAAACCAATTTGGAAATGAATTATGTATGAGAACTAAATTTTATTAGAATATACATTTCTTCTCTTCTTATAGTGCCTATCCGGTCCGGATGTTGGCGATCATTCTGGCTGATTGTTTTCGGCCATGAATGATTGTACTAGGGAAATATACATTTCACTAACCATTTTCAAGTAATTGTATAGCAAATCACAGCAGCGTCAATTGACAACAAGATTAATATGCGGTTCCAATCATTGCTTAACAAAAATCATTGATATTATTGTAATTTCCATGCAAATAGTCATAATAGATATTTACATTTTTTTCCACTGCAATATGTGCGCCTAATGGTAAAGCTGCTGTAAACGCTGGATGAAATACATCTAGTTTAGTCAGAGGCAAAGATGAAGTTAGTAAAATATTATCATTATTAAAAAAGCATAAATTAAGAATGTTGCCTGACACATTTACTAAGTTATTAAACTGGTTAAAGTGCAAAGTTAGATAATTATCGCAAATACAGGTTTTGGCAAAACTAGTAACTTTGGATGGTAGATAATCAGTCGCTTTGTCAGTGGCTGACCAAATAATGTTGGGAAAATTAAAATCTCCCAGAACTACCATATCGCAGCTAGAATTTTTTCGCAGATGTTTTCAAGTGATTTAATATGATCCAAGTATATAGTAATAATGAATTAGTATTAACTTTACTAATACCACAAAACCTTTTTACCCAAATCTGTTCAACTGAAAAAATGATATAATTTATTTGCACAGATTTGAACTTTTTGTTTACTGCCAATAGTACACCACCACCATTTGACTTAGTAGAATTACATTCGTTTCTGTCCATACGATAAACCTGGTATTTGTTGTCTAGAACTTCATTATTGTGGAATGAAGAACTTAACCACGTTTCTGTTAAAGCTATAATGACGTATTCAGTGTTTAAAGAAGCACAATACAAGTTCAATAATTTGGTTTTAATGCCTCTTACATTGTGGTAATAAGAGAGTGTGGTCATCTTTGTCATGTATTAATTGCTATTGACTGTTAGTTAAAGAAGTTATATTATTTTCAATATTTTCAGCGGTAACACTTTTTGTTATCCTGGACTTCCCCTTGGCTTCTCTGGCCTTAAAAAATCTACGTACTGCTACATTATAGGGCCAAAACCCATTATTGTAAGAAATCTTTCCATTTTCACCTTCAGCTATAACACGAAAAGAGCTGTAGGAATCTGGGTGCTTGGATGATAACTTGATTACCTCAAGCACCTGTATATCCCTAGCTTCATTATTCTCTTTGAGTTTATCCTTTATATAATCTTCTACTATTTCTGCAGTGACATTCGATTTTACTTTCGTTACATGCAGGTCGAATTTTTGGATTTATTTGCAGCAAAAAAATTGCTGTTGGTGTTTTTTTGAAGACTCAATAATCAAATTACCTTTAATTACCTTACTAGCCCGCCTCTTCGCTTTTGTCGAATTGTCTACTGGATCAACAGGTTCCGCTTGGTCTGCTTGGTTTCCTAACGGTGAAATATCCCTTTCGGAACGTGTAGGTACGCTAGACAATGAATGGGGTTGTATAGTCTTAGAAATAATGCTATCTTTGCTGTTTATTTGCATGCCATTAGTGTGGCTCACCGATTTTTCTCAGAAAAAAGTTTTTGTATTTACCATTTTATCTATGGTCATCTCGAGTGCTTCAATTTTTGAGTGATGAAGTTCTTCAAGAAAAATAATTTTTTCTTTCAACAATTTATTCTTATCACGCACTTCAATTAACATATTCTTCATCAACAGAAACGAATCTTCAGTAAAATTTAGAGCCATTATTTCATCCTCAAAAAAGCAACTATTAACTCTCGATTTGTTATTGCCATGATCCGATAGTTTGTTATTATACGATTCACAGAACCACGGTTTTTTCCTCAGATGAAGACCCTTGGGATCTATTTTCACACACTAATTAGCGTGGCATTCTATTTTACAGTTCATTCAGTTCACCACGGATCTAGCTTCCAAAAGATTAACTAGACAGGAGCCGCAGCGTAAACCAACCTCATAAAATTAGTTATATTTTTGGAACGGGACACAATAGATTATAAATAATGATGTTTTAAAATCATCACCACAATTTTATTTTTACAGATATTTTATATTTAAGAGCATTAATTGGAGCAAATTATAAAAACTCTTTTTTCTGATCATATGCATCAGTTAAAAAATACAATCGAGTTGAGAATTTTTTCTTTTTTTTTTTGAAGTCGGTTAAAAATGCGTTTTATCGATTTTATCTAATTCAATTTTTGTTTTAATTTACTGTGTAATGTTTTTTGTTTTTTCAATTATTATATTAAGTTATTTTAGTTATTAAAATTATTATCTTGTTTAACTAATTTATTTTTGATAATTTTACTTTTTTTATATAATGGTTTAAAACTTGTCTGAACGTTAAAAATAAATTTTACTTTTTTTTATTATTATTTATTATTTTATTATACTATTTATTATAGTTTTATAATTATTATGACATTAATTTTAAAACTTAGATATTTGGGTATTATATAACATCGCTGATATATTTAAAATAACTTTTTTTTTGTTTTTTTTTTAAATTAAAAATAATTTAATTGAAAATTTTAAATGATGTTTATTATTTGGATATTGATATTAGTAACATCTGTTGCGGTTTATTTTATTGCATCAAAAGAATAAGATAATATGAGAACAGCATAAGAATTTATTGCTTGTATTAAGTCTTCACTATTCGATTGCATTTTAAAAATTAGTAAACTCTTTAAAAAACATTTTATTAATATTAATTTTTATATTGTGATGACAAACTTTAGAATTTTGATCACAACTTGGGTATTTCAAAAGAATGAAAACTTCAACTGGAGGAGAGGAGTTTTGCTAGTTTGTCGTAACAATTTTATTATTACAAAACTTAATCTTGCTCCTTTTGGTTTAAATGATCTGCATTGTGCGGACATCCCAGGCGTAAAACTGGTATTAAGTCATCTTGTATTTTATCTTTTTGTGATTTACGCGCCTCCGACCACGTCATCAGCGGAAAGAGAATTATTATTTAGCATATTGGGTAATTTTTCTGAAACGCACAATAAACAAACTATAATACTAGGAGATTTTAATATTCTTAATTACAGGCCTGACGAAGATCTACCTGCATCTTCTCATAGCAAACTGTCGCACCTGCTAAATTTTTTAAGTTACTCTAACTTTAACAGTGTAACTTTTTTCTCAATATTAACGACAGATATCTTGATCTAGTTTTGTCTTCAATAAACTGTGCGGTCTCAAGATCAGTTGATCATCTGCTTGAAGAAGACTCTCACCATCCATCTCTATTTATTGCTATACCACTATCTCTACCTAGAAATAAAGTACGGAATATTAACTGCAATGCCAGTCCGCGGTTAAATTTCAGCAACGCAGATTTCTGTAACCTATACAAACATTTACAAACTACCGATTGGTTTTTCTTGGCAGACATTTCAGATGTGAACCTTGCTTGTTCCTCATTCTACGAGAAATTAAATAGTTTATTAGCTTTTAATGTTTTACTTTCTCGTAATCTAAAACATAACAGTTTTCCACCATGGTTTAATGGTGCAATAATTTCACAAATTAAATCCAAGTGGAAACTTTGACGTAGACATAAAAAGAATAGAAGTCACATGACGTAAGAATTTTAGCAACGCAGATTTCTGTAACCCATACAAACATTTACAAACTACCGATTGGTTTTTCTTGGCAGACATTTCAGATGTGAACCTTGCTTGTTCCTCATTCTACGAGAAATTAAATAGTTTATTAGCTTTTAATGTTTTACTTTCTCGTAATCTAAAACATAACAGTTTTCCACCATGGTTTAATGGTGCAATAATTTCACAAATTAAATCCAAGTGGAAACTTTGACGTAGACATAAAAAGAATAGAAGTCACATGACGTAAGAATGTTTTAAATTTGCAAGCGCTAATTTAAAAAAGCTATCAGTTTGGCTTACAAATCTTATGTAGAAGAGCTTGAGATTATCATTCCCAAGAAATTCTTGAGTCATCTGAATAGCATGAAAAAGTCGAATGGCGTGCCTGCTGTCATGAAATATCAAGGAAATATCTTAGATACTCCTGATAAAATTGTAAATGCTTTTGGAGACTACTTCAATAATAATTTTAACACAGCTACCTGCTCTAAGTCGTCGTTATTAGATGCCACTTGCTCTAATAATGCCATCTCCATTGAGTGTTTTTGAGGCTTTACGCCAGTTTAAGAAAAACATAGTTTGCGGCCATGACAATATTCTATCTTTTCTTTTATCGGATTGCGTTTCTGCTTTTGCTGCTCTACTTACAAGAATTTTTAATGTGACTCTTGAAAAAAATGCATTTCCTGATACTTGGAAATTATCCGTTGTAACACCAGTGTTTAAAAAAGTCAAAAAGAATTGGTCAATAATTACAGAGGAATTTCTTTAATTTGCAATTTTGCACACGCATTTGAATCGGCATTACATAAAATCTTATACTTCAATATTAGCAATTCAATATCCAAGAGTCAGAATGGGTTCATGTCTACTGGTCAACAGGTCTACTGTATCAAATTTAATTGTTTTTACTCAGTTTGCTCTGATTCTATGAATGCACGCAAACAGGTCAATGTGAAATGCCTAGACTTTTCAAAAGCCTTTGATAAGTTAAATCACAAGATTTTATTATCAAAACTCCACTTATTTGGTTTTTCTGATGCGTTAATTAGCTTCTTCCAATCTTATTTCTTCAATAGACGTCAGTATGTGAAGTGTTTTGGCCATAAATCTGACAAATTGGTAATATGCTCGAGTGTGTCACAGAGTTCCACATTGGGTCCACTTTTTATTGTCATTTATATTAATAACATTGCGAACAATGTAGCTTTTCAGGTGCTTATGTATGCAGACGATCTAAAAATGTATCGTGCAATTTCTGATATGTCTGACTGTTTGCTTCTTCAAAAACATTTTTTGCCAATTCAATGCTGGTGCAAAAACTAGAATTTCTTAAGTTTAAATATCGATAAATGCTCTTTTATGTTTATGACCATCAAACAATTTAGAGTTACTTACGACTACAACGTAGGTGGAAAATGTTTACAAAAAGTTGATTTATTTAAAGATCTAGGTATTACTTTTGACACTAAGTTAACTTTTTCTGCTCACATTGCAGATATAGCGTCTACTGCATACAAATCTCTCGGTTTTATACTGAGATCGGGTCGCTGCTTCCATAACGTTCTAACCCTTGCAGTACTATTTAATGCTTTTGTTCGCTCTAAGCTCGAATATGCAAGCATCTGCACAACATAATATTGAGGTGTTGAAAAAACACCGACGCCGTTTTCTCAAGTTTCTTTCATTTAAGACCGACGACGTTTATCCGGATAGAGATCTTTTGGATAAATTTGCGTATGAAAGCTTAAAAACGAGACGAACTTTAGCTTCTTTAACATTTTTAAAAAAGCTAGTAAATCATCAGATCGACTGTTCATACTTGCTTCAGCAGCTTTCGATTGCAGTGCCACGACTTTTGTCGTGAAACCATCCTTTCTTTTACCTACCGGTACCTCGCATAAATCTTTTGAAGTTTTCGCCTCAATACACTATGTGTGACTCCTACAACAACTACCACATTTCAATGGACTTATTCAGGTAGTCTAAGAGCTCTCTGAAAGTAAAGTAGTATAACAAGCTGCTATAATGGCCTCTATCTGTGGTAGTGCTCCTTGTTTTCTTCTATCTGTCTGCTGGTAATTGGGCCGTGCCTGTTAACAAACTAACTAATAATAATAATAATAATAATAATATTTATACAGTTTTCCCTAATTTTAAGGGTTAATAATTTTAGTGCTGGCAGTTTTATGAGATAAAATTTAATTTTTATTATTATTTGTGGATTTGTTATTGATTTGGATTGATTATTTCTCTTCTGGATTTGTTTTGTCCCAAGCATTAACCAAGAGCTGCATGTCGTTCGAAAATAAAGCTTCAGAACTAACCTTGAGCTCTTCGGGACCTTTTTGTAGGCCTTTACGTTTAGCGTATCTGGCTTGTCTCGCCGAATTGAAAACTATAGCAGCAAATGAATCAATTAGCTGGCCGTATTTGTTGAAATATTTTTCTTCTATCACTTTTGCGTTGGTGTTTCATATTGTTTTAACAAATGATTTTTTATAATCGTCGCCATTCCTTCTTTACACATTAAATTTTAAATCTTTGACAATTTTGGCCAGTTGTTTCGCTGATGTCTCCGCCAAAAATTTCTACTTTCATTCTTAGCAAAACTCATTAAATTGAGACCATAAAGAAGCTCGAATTTTCACCGTATTGTTTGGTGTTGAGTCCGTGATAGCGTTTTCAATTGATTTGAGTAATTTTTCTTCAGAACGATCTATCAAAACTGAGAGCAGAAAAACTGTTCTCATGAGAACAGAAAAACTTAAACCAATAAAAATGATCCAAAACCGGTTGCTACCAAAACGTTACAATCCGTCAAACATTGTTTGTACTCATCGCTCAAAGATTAGTAGTTTTCGATGGTTCTCAATTGCAATATCAATGAATAAAATAGTCACTATAAAATTATAAGATTTGTCTTTTCTTAGGAATTGGCAATTATTTGGTCAATTATTTTTTGACAAATTATAAAAATTATAATTTAAATCATAACCTCAACTCACTTTAAATTTTTTGTCAATCTGGAAAACTTTATAATAATGAATATTTATATTTATATAATGATTAGTTTTTAAACTTAGATAAAATTGGTTTTCATAATTTTGCTCACTGTAAACTCTTCTTAAAAATGCACTTTTATAATCTTTTACACGTTGTACTTTTGACATGTACATTGTTAAATAAAACGTTTATACGAAATATTTATTAAGATAATTAAATGCGTTGGTTCCTCTTATACATTGAGTAATCTGGCTTGAATCTTTAATAATTGCCTTAGTGTTTTTATTTAATCTAATTTCTTAACTAGAATTTGCTTTATCAGATAAATTTCCAAGAAAAATCTTTAAAACCATTGGATCTAATTGCAGCGTTACAACTACAGTATAAAATTTCGTGTAATTTATGGAAAGATAGATGTTAGTTTAAATATCTTAGAAAAATCGTTTAACCCTTTCGGTTCCCGAGACACAGGTGTTTTGCTGGATTCAAATTATTACGATCTTTGACAATTAATGATAATGACAAAATTATTTTTTCAAAAGTATAAAAATTGTAAACTTTCAGTTTTCAATTAGTTTAATAACCAATTTGAGGATTAAATTAAAAACAAAAACCACAAATATGTTTGATTATGGCTTCAAGCCAAATGTGTTTGAGAAAACATATTATGTTTGTTTTTTGAAAACTCAAGTTAAATTACTAACTCCCCGCGCATCTGCGATCATATTATTAAAATTGTCGAATTTAGCATCTAAATTCGAACAATATGATTGAACGTTTTTAAAACTAAATCTAAGATGTTGAGATTTGTATTCAATGATATGGGTACAACACTCATACTTGAAATAACTAAAAGTAATTTTTTTACCATTTTTAAATTTCAAAGATCACTAATGTTCACCGAAAGCAACGAATATTTAATCAGATCCTTAACCAGATATTTAACCATCTTAGTAAAATTAAATAATATTACAAGAGAACAAAATTCGTGTCATAGGTTTATTTATATCTTTTTCTCATCATCGCATCATTGATGCTATGTTGAGACGAATTTACTATTATTAAATACAAATGTTTGATTTTTGTCAGGTTTCTCAATTCGACACTTTACATTTTTTTTGTGTGTTCGCGGATAATTTTGTTATTTATAAACCGATCTTGATAATTCTTTTAAAAAGGAGATATCTCTAGGGTGGCACTTGATTAATATTAAACCTCGTTTTAATATTATTTATTTTTAAAGTAAGAATTACAAAATGTGTCGTTTTCTTAACTTTTCTTAATAACAACTAAACTGATAACTGTGTCTCTATGACGAATAAACAAAAAAAAATGTCATGACAACATAAATAAATCAATAAATGACCAATAAAAAAAAAATAATGTAGATGGTGCTAAAGTGCTAAATTTTAATTAGTCACTTAACAGCACTAGAATAAAAAATTTGGAATTGAATAATGGCATCATACAGAAATTGAGAAAATCCAGAAAAACTTCAAACATATTATAGTGCGATAACTTTTTTGTTTATGAATCGATTTTGATAATTGTTTTTATGTTAGAAAGGAGATATCAGGAAATTGAGATGTGATATAGACATTCTAGACAAATCAAAAGAAACCTTCGGAAATTGTTTAAAGTCCGTTTTTTTTAGTTTAAAATTATTGTTACTTGAAAATAATAATAATAAATACGAATTATAATTGCTTTATTTTCATTTCTAATACATAACTAATAAACTAATAAATAGTTTTTTCAACAGATTCCTTCAAATTAAAAGCTTTATGTTTAATACACCGTTAGTAGATCGCAAACAACGCCTTCAACAAGCCGAGTTTATTATCTATAAAGAAAAAAATACACAATACCGTATCTTATCGCAAAAATGACAAGGTAAAAGAAAATTTTGGAAATAGTCGGAAATATAAACTAGGTAGGAAAATTACCAATAAAATTACCAAACTTGAGTTCAAGAATAAAAAAACAGAGTAGCAATTCTGCTCACACTTAGTCCAACGTTAATTATTCAGAAAGTATAGTAGCATATAAATACAGTACATTATAAAAAAAATTCCTATTTGTTCTTAATATCAATGTCAAAATCAATTAGACTTCAGTTACTATGATCAAGAATAGTAAAACACGCTATTTTGCCCATATTTGTAAATATTTTTTTTTTCAAAAGGATATGCAAAAAATAATTTATTATTTATTAATTAAATATTGTTAGAATACATAATTTTTAGATAATCGAAACAAACCAATTGTGATAAATTTAAATCATTAAACTGACATAGATGTTGCAGTAACCGTTACTAAAACAATTACAATTTTGGTTCCTAAACAACTAGCATTACTTTTTTAGACTCAATCAACTCACTCGCGTACAGCAAATTATTTTTTTAAACAAATATCTTTCTGAAACTTATTGCTGTTTTTTTTGGAGAGTTATATCGAAACCACTATTGATACTTTTTTTTTAATTTCTAAACGTTTAAATTAGTGATAGGAAATAAGTTTTTAGAATATATTATTTTAATATAGTCTTTTTTAAAAAGTACCTAGTACTTTTTTACTTTTTTTAAAAAGTACCTAGTATAGTTAAATATAATTGACCTTCTTTAGTGAAACGCAATTATTAAAAAGTTTAATTATTAATCTTAATCACAGATTGTCATCAGATCACTGAATGTAACGACAATCTATACAATGGCCTCAAAGTTAATAAAACAAAAAGTGTAAAATTGTTAATTATGACGGATTGTAAATGGATGCTGCAAACCTACCATTGTTTTGTAGAGTCCTATTAATTTTAATTAATTAATTAACCTTCGTTAATGTAACAAACATTATGCATAAATAACCTATAAACGTATAAATAAGAATGTTCAAAGCCTCGAGTGAAAACAAACTAACTTCAATGTATTTTAATGTCATTCGAAAAAATTCTTCTGTAGATGCAAATATTATATTGCAATTATCGTCAGCTGCAAAGCCTTATTTATAGTTTTTTCGGCATTTTTATATATTTTAATAAATTAAAATTAAAACTTTTCATATATCTATTTATGTATGATAATAGCGCAGGGCCGCAGTTGTTTCAATTTCCGCATATTTTAATTCTTAATTAGCTGCAGGCTGTAGTAACAGACCTTGGTCAATTACACTTTTATTCTATAACACATTTTGTATTTTTATAATTACTGAATCAAATTTGTGGTTAAAATGTATTTCCTGAAGCACCTTTTATAGTTTTTGCCAGATAAATCTCTTCACAAAATATAATTAAATTACGAATTAGTGAAGTGTGCAGTTGATTTTACCTTGATAATTCTAGAGAAATAATTAAAAAAAAATGCTAGAATTTTTATAATTTTTGAATAAAATGCTCAATAAAGTAGATAAACGGTGAAAGTAGTTCGGTTCAAAGGCCTTCATAATAATGTATTTTCTGCAGAGCTAAAATATGATGAATTATGCTAGCATATTTTTAGTTTGACATCAAATTCTAGATACTTAATAATTAAGTGCAAAGGATTCAGTATGACGTATTACAACTTTTTTTATATTAGTTTTAGTTATCTAAAGGATGACTTTTTTTAAACGAGATTGCTTGCAGTGGAGTCTTAAAATAATTGAGAATAAAAACTTGACATGCGACAGGTCACTCTAGTTATACAAGGGTTTAAATGTATGTAATTTTTTTAACAGAGACAGTGAAATGAATTAATTGCAGAATTAAGTGAATAAATTAGTATAAATTAGTATAAAATAAAAACAACCTAAAAAATATTTGAGTTCTAAAGTTGTACATTTTTGTCACTCCTAGTGCTGATAGATTTTTGCATATTCTCTTAAGAACCAATATAGTAATTTTTTAAGTCAGATGCTTTAACTCTGTTTTCTAAGATGTTCCAATGGCGCAGGACTTCAGTAACCGACAGGTAAGTACTGCTTTTTTCATTTAAGATGTTTTCTTATTTAGCTCCAACTTTGCATAATCAATTCTCTTACCCTCAATCAGTATTGTAATTGAATAATAACAAACCTGTAAAAGGTAGGTAATGTGCATTTTCCCGCTCTTAGGCGGAAAAACCTAGTCTACTTAATTAGACTGTACCGTTATGAAGCGGAACCCATATAATCCCTAACAGCGATCTATGGTTTTATGATAGCCTTCAATTGTTTCAATATTTCGAAATGTCCAAATGATTAGATCGAATTAAAGATGAAATCATTATAGTGAGTTAATTAAAAAGGAGTATTATGAGTGAAAAAGTATACAGACTCTGACAAAATGTTGCATTTCTGTATCAAAATAAAGATCACCTTAACCTTTCGCGTCTCGGTCAACTTCTAAATTTCTTGACAGAAATGCAATACTTTTCTGTCGCGGTATGTAATGTACCATTACAACCTCAACAAGAATTTAAACTTACCTTCAGTGTATCGATTTATTTCCTAGTTTATTGTCATGCTTGATTGTCTCACTGCGTCAATAAAAAACTTTAACAAGAGTCATTATTTTTTTTTGTAAAATACTAGTCCCGTAGACAGTGGCGTAGCTAGGTAACCAAAAGCCCTGTGCCAAAAATGGAGTTTGAGTTGATGTACTCCAGATTCGTTGTAATACAGTCGAGTCCATGATAAAATTAAAAACCAAATACAAATTGTAACTTATATTATTGAACACATTTAAACTATTTTATGAAAATAAGAGAAAATCTGTTACCGTTCAAAAAACACAGTCTTGTGACAGATACTAAAGGCACGTGAATAGGGTCCCGTTGAGCACCTTTTGTGTATATAATCTTAATTTAGAAAATATTTTTAAACTAATAACACCACTTTCTTGACCGACTATACGTTTTACAACGAA
Organism: Lagria hirta; assembly: GCA_947359425.1. Classification (NCBI taxonomy): domain Eukaryota; kingdom Metazoa; phylum Arthropoda; class Insecta; order Coleoptera; family Tenebrionidae; genus Lagria; species Lagria hirta. Next base: position 28,747,175 of record OX375794.1, on the reverse strand, counting down.
TCTGGAGTACGACGAATTTGGATAACAACAAATCTGGAATATAGCAAATATAAAACAAATCTTTAATATTTTATCAATTCAAGTCAAAATATAAACATGTAGATACATTTGAATACTTAGCTTGAAAAGCTACTTTGTCATCAGTTGTTTATTGTGCACCAAAGAGCACGTTCTGGTCTACACGCAGAGTTTATAATAATAATAAAAATATAAATAGGTAAAAGAATAAGTAAATAAATAATAAAAAATAAAATAAAGATAAAGATAGATGAGGAGCTGTCATTTTTATGAATCAAGAAATGTCAACTTTCTCCAGAGACTAAAGGTTTTTCTTTTGCTATTCAGGATAGGATAATAATTGTTACTAAAAATTATCGTAAGTTTACAATTAAGGAACAATTAGTTAAGGACATCCGTGTTTTAATTCATCGGAAACAATTGAACACATTTTATCTTCGTGCTCAGTGCTAGTTGATAGTCACAATAAAAAAAGACATGACGCGATTAAAAATAAGTCATTCAAATTTGGCTTTTAAATTTGGTTTGTTCAAAAATGTTGAACCGTATTATAATTATAATACAGAAAATGTTTTGGAAAATGATAATTACAAACTATAATTGAAACGAACTTTGCCCTGCCTCAAAAATTGAAGCCAAGAAGCCAATATTGTTATAGTATTTAACAAAACTAAAATTGCATGTTTTATAGATATTGCTGTTCCAATTTCTTGTAATATTATTGATACCTTAAAACTAAAATGGCTGAATATTTGCTGTTTTTGGTGGTTATTAGAGATCTTTGGCATTTAAAAAATTTACCTTTAGTGATTTCAAAAATGGGTGTTGTACTCATATCATTAAATTAAAATCTCAAAATTTTAGATTTGGATTTAAAAATCTTTGCAGAAATACAGAAATCAGCATTATTATGTTCATGTCATGTTGTTCAAATGTTTTTAAATATTAAATCCAACATTTCAAATAATATAATCGCAGATGCGTGGAAATATAGAAACTTAGCGGTATTCTTCAAAAACAAACTTATATAGTCTATTTAGTTGAAAACTCAGTTTGTGGTTTTTGTTTGTAATTTAATTCTTAAATTGTACTTTTAAACTAATTGAAAATTAAAACTTTGTTTTTCAACCATTTTTATATTATTTGATAAATAATATTGTCATTATCATTACTTGTAAAACATCGTAATGATTTTTCAATCCAGCAATAGCAATGGACGTACTTTTTAACTTTTTTTTGTTTTGTTTTTATATTATTATAATAATATACATGTTAAAATTATTTAAGTAATTAGAAATCACATATTGAAATAGTTAAGCTCAAATTCAGACTTTACTGTTTGTACAAATATTGTTCAAATTGCTATAACCGCTGCTCATGCTTTCAGAATCATTTCAAAATTGACTGCGTTGTTAGCAGTAATCTGCAGCATTTCACTAATGTTTTGTTTTTAAGAGTACTACATATTACAAATATAATATCAGAGTAGCTCCAACAACACAAAATAATATTTTGCTAAAATTAAAGATCTAACTGCTTTTTATGATAACTCATGTGTTGTTTACAGTATTCCTTGTAAAAACTGCGATAGGTGTTATATAGGGCAAAAAGACAATACTTACATACACAAATAAGATTGCAAGAATGCTATTCGAGATAAAACAGCTTTTTCCTTACACTTTTGGAACGATGGTCATAGCTTTGATTTTGACAGCACAAAAATTTTAGATAAAGAGGAAAACTTTTACAAACAAAACATTAGTGAAATGTTGCAGATTACGGCTAACAACGCAGTCAATTTTTGAACTAAAAACATGAGCCTACACACCGGCAGAATCATTAATTACAACGCTGCTAATCCAATTAACCATAAGACGGCATCAATTCTGTCTATTTACCACAGAATGCATCACCTAACTGATGACATATTTTACAACGATAATTATACAAAAATAAACACAATTTTATTGAATTATAACTATCGGGTAAACCTCATTAATGTATTGAAGCATAAGTAGGAAAAAGTTGTTCCATAGCAACTTCATTGAAACCAATCACAGTTACACCATGTTACACCATAGATGCACCAGAATCAATAAAAAAATAAATATAAGCTTGTTTCCGTGTATTGCAATAAATGTATTTTAGATTAAATTTTAATTTTTGACTCATTTATAAATGTATGAAAATAATATAATACAATTTGAATTGGTTTACTGTTATTAACTGTAAGTTTTTTTGTTGTTTTTGAGCCCATGAGGAAGTTAAATTAGAATAAATGGGTTAAAAAGACTATCACATCACAAAAGGTACATCACTCAGATTGTAAAAAGGGATTATTATTTACTAATTATGCCTATGGCCATCATCAGAATAAAAGAATAAAAACTTTTTATTGATGCTGCTAGTAAATAATAAACAATTGTGAAGTAAAGTACAATAGTCTTTTCAATCAGTTATTCTAGTCTTTTTATTGACTGACAAGAACAAAACGATACAGATGAAAGAGCTTTATTCTACTCTTCTACCTCTTTTTTTCTTTTCAACAAAAATCTAGAGCCGAAATAATAGTCTGTAGAGGCTTTCAAACGTTAAAAAAGTATCACTTAAATCTAAAATACATCTCTGCAGAGACGGTATTTTAGGTGATAAACTATTGTTTTTGCTGTGCATATTTTATAACACATATATATATTCAAGACATATTTATGCCACCAAGTATTTTACAACTTGTTAAAAATATTATCTGACATGAATTTATGGTTGTCATTATTCCTCCAAATTTACAAAGTCGCACTAATTTCATTCATCAAATGTAAGTACATATAACACAAAGCAACACATTAATAAAAACAACAACGTTTTCAACCACACGTTATTATCTCTTTGTCTTATTAAACTATTTACAGTTTGAAACATTTATTGTAATGCTTGACCTACTTCACCGTCCGGACACCTTTTCCTCTTACTAATTGTCATCATCATCTTCAGTTCACCTACTCAAATTTTCTAAGAATGCCTAAAATTTATTTATTTCTCTCTATCTTCTAAATGTTAGAGATAATTAAATCTTTACGTTACTTTCTGTTTTATTGACTTATTTTATTCTAAATTGAAAAGTAATAAACAAACACAAACTACGAAAATGAAATAAACGAAGATAAACGTTTTATATCAAGTTTTGCTCAAAAAAATTATATTATAATTTTTTACTGAAAAAATCATATAGGTAAACATTAAAATCTCTTCATAACACGCGCAAAATATTGTGACAAATAACATTAAATACATTTCAATCAATATTAGACATAAACGCAATACAGCAAACCTAAGAGCCGATATTGACTTGGATTACAATTTAGAAATTGCGGTATTCAAACTCAAAGAAACTTACAATACATAAAATATATAACACAAGAAATAAAAATATCACTACAACAAATGAAAATTAAAATTTAATGTGAACTAAAAATTTTTAAAAAACATTGATAATTGGCAAGACTTAAAAAAGTATGAACAAACAATATTAGCAATTTAATGAAAACAAATTTTGTGGTTTTAGGGTTTAAATTAAAACACATTAAAATTTTATGTCATTGGCTGCGACGTTTCGATTACGTTATAATCTTCATCAGGCATGATACTTTAGATATTAAGGTACTGTTTTCAAGTGCTTCTAGAGTTACGCTTACCATAGTTATATTTTAAATTTATATTTTATTCTTTCAAAATTTTATTTTGTCGTATGATATATACACTGATCAAGTGATTATGTAGATTGCCTGATGAAGATTACAACGTAATCGAAACGTCGCAACAAATGACATAAACTTTTAACGTGTTTTAATTTAAACCCTAAAACCACAAAATTTGTTCTCATTAAATAATAATTAAGGGTCTACGGTACCAAACTAAAATTCCATTTTACTGTAGTAAAAGTTGCCTGCTTCTTCAACTTTTAAGAAACCAATATAAAGCTTGACAGTTGAATAGCTCAGCATGGGGTAAAACACAGTTAATCTGTTCACCTCCGGGCTAGGAACCTTTTGTCTAAATTACCTAAATACAACAGACAAAAATGCATTGAAAAGAATGAAATGCAATGAATATATCCTTCCTATAATTTTAAAATGTAGGTATAAGAATTGTTTTATTGGCAATTTGCAAAATTTACAAAAAAACTCCAAGATTTGATGACATTAAAGTGAGCTTTTGTTTTAATTGTACAACTTTATCTGCTGACTTTGATTATTTCAAGTATTAGAATAAATTTATTTCAAATAGGGTGTTTGATTTTCAAAATTTTCAAACAAACAAACAAAACTCATTAAATTTTATTTCTAATTGCGCTGTTTTTTAATCCATTTTTATTTTTTAACTTTCAAACAAAAAATTTTGATCTTGTAGTGCAACAAGTAGGTCTCCAACCAGCAAGTATGATAATATTGATAATACTATACAAGGCCATTCAAAGTTTTTAAAAAGAAAGCAGGTTATTTTTTTCTCAGAATATATAAATATACAGGTAAGTAGTTATTCAGAAGTCTTTTATTGTAGTTGTAGATATTTGTCTGTCGTTGGAAGTAGGGATATAGTAAGAGGGAAAATTGTGAAAAAGCTCTCGAATTATTTCTTCTGCATTTCATTTATTTGATGACTGAGTATCAATTTTGTTGGTTGTGTTTTTTTTCTAATCTAGAAATATCTTGAAAAACAAACGTAACAAGGCTAAGGTAAGTTCTTTTTAATATTATAATCTATTATATATATTTTATATATATTTATATTATATAAAAATATTTACAGTGTGGTTTTTGTTTAAAAAAAGCAAAACATTATGGAACCAAAATCTAAAAAACATCTTTCTGTCGGTATCAAGCGGAAGTCTAGAAGGCAAATAATGAAAAATGTTTGGAAAAACCGCCGATGTAATGAAGATAATAGTCTCAGCTGTAGAAACCAATCCCAAATTGAAGATAAAGAGAACAGAAATCCTGTTTCCAACACTTCTGGCGATGAAGAGGATTCTTTTATAATTGAAAACAACAGCATTAGTGAAAATACGAACAATTATGTTCTCAGTGGACGTAGAATAGTTGATATTAGCCATTTATTAACATCTTTGAGATCAATTCAACACGACGGTTTTGGTTGCAGTTTTTTTGATATTCAAATAATTAATGAGCAACAGTTTGGTCTTCGCAGTGTGTTTACATATAAATGTGATTTGTGTGGCTTAGTGGGTAAATTTAGTTCAGAAAAAGATGAAGATTTTGGAGTAAATAACTCTGCGGTATGTGGAATAGTGGGTGTGGGTTCTGGTTATACCCAATTGTCAGAGATTTGTGCAGCACTAAATATTCCGCAATTTTCGTACAACGTTTATAAAAAAGCTGAAAAAGTTATATTTAAAACTTCAAAAGAGTTAGCTTTTGAAAACATGATCGAAAATGGTAAAGTGGAATATAGATTGGCCGTTAAAGCTGGAGATGTAGATTCAGATGGAATTCCCTTTATTACAGTGATAGTTGATGGAGCATGGTCTAAAAGATCCTATAAAACAAATTACAATGCATTGTCCGGAGTAGGATGCATTATCGGCGAACGTACAAAAAAAGTATTATTTGTCGGAGTCAAAAACAAAATGTGCAAACATTGCAAATACTATGAAAAAATAAACAAACCAGTCAGTCAACATAAATGTTTCAAAAATTGGAACGGAACTTCAACAGCAATGGAAAGCGAAATTATTTTAGATGGATTTAAACAGTCATTGTCAATGCATAATTTGAGGTACAAAAAGGTAATTGGTGATGGTGACTCCAGTGTTATCAAAAAAATTCGGAATCATAAACCTTACGGCCCAACAATTTTTATACAAAAAATTGAGTGTCGCAATCATATTTTACGCAATTATTGCAACAAAATAAGGGAAATTTCAAAAACGTCTAATACTCCGATAACTTTAAGAAACTTTTTGAAAAGCAATGTTTTAAAATTTAGAACTGCAATAGTGTGTGCTATTAAATATAGGAAATCTCAAAACATTCCTACCAAAGAAAAAATTCTAAAATTAAAAAATGATATTTTGAACGGCCCAAGACACATTTTTGGAGATCATTCTCAATGTGACAATTATTATTGTACAAAAAAAGATGAAACAAACCCAATTCACTATTCTTTGTTCTTAGAATCTGGCTTAGGTGAAAAATATTTGGTAGTTTTAAACAGAATTGCTAATTTTGCATCCAGTCTCATTTATGATGTAGATAATAATCTTGTTGAATCTTTCAATTCAGTTGTCAACAAATTTATAGGAGGTAAAAGAGTAAATTATACAAGTAGAGGATCTTATCAAGGGCGATGTTTTGCTGCTGCAATAAGTTTTAATAACAAAGGAATGTATATTTACAAAATATTGGTGAAAGTTAATCAAGAAAATGTAGGCGTCTTTACAGAAAAATTTTTTCAAAATAAATTAAAACGAAAAATTTATAAAAGAGCAGACCGTAGAAGACATCGAATTGAAAGTGCTGATTCTGATTATGGTACAATCAATAATGAAATACTTGATGATATGTCGCTTGAAAGTTATAATAAACAGAAAGAGATTTTCTTAGATATGTGGGTGAGTGATGTTTTGAATGGCGTAAGTGATTAGTAGTTCGGTTAATATAAATTAAACTTTATTCACTAACAAAAATATAAATTATATAAAAAATGATTAACTATTGAACTGTTGAAAGGATCGACGCAAGTATCGAAGTGTCGGAGTGTTGATGCTTGGTGTCGATCACAATGTTGACTCGTCTGGAGATGAGGAAGAACTGCTTTTTGAGGAAATTGTCATCTCCCTCGGAACCTCCTGATCTTACTTTCCATCTGGGGATCGTTCGATAGTTCCCACGGTCCTTTCTCTGGGAATCTTGCGATGTTCTTTCTCATCTGTTGACCACTCCATCTTTTCTACTTTCTCACGGTCAATCCTCTGATAGGTATCCTAAAGATAAGTTGGGGAACCTTGTATATGTCACGTTCGCGTCCCTTATGGACGGCGACGCGGTGGCGGCGATGTCGCCCACAGGACCCCCCTTCTAGTAATAAAGTTACGAAAATCCGGCTTGATAGCGTTGCGTAAACCGAACTCGACGTCCTGTTCTCGTTTGTTGAGGGTTCCTGTGTGGTGGCTGCTCCGCCGGGACTTGAATTAGAGGAGGCGGCTCTATCGGGGCTCGAATTTGAGGAGGTGGCTGTGAGATTGCTGGAAATGGTGTTGATGGCTGCTCGTCGTCTCGTGGGTCTATTTCCAGCTCTTCTAGATCCTCTGTCACTGTATACACCGGTTTTAGTCGATCTACCGAAATGTTTTTGTGTTTCCCGCCGATATTCACAATAAAATGTTTTTCTGTCCGACTTATCACTGAGTACGGTCCTGTGTACGGTTGTTGTAAGGGCTTTTTCAGGGCCGTCGTACCGCACAAACACTTGTTTGGCTGTTGCCAAGTCCTGAAAAATAAACACTTTTCGATCACCGTGGCGTCTTGGAGGAATTGGTCTCAAATCTTCAAAACGCTGTTTTAATGTTGTTATAAACTCTGCTTCGTTTATGTCTCTCTGACTTTTGGGTTGCTCTGATAAGAATTCGCCTGGAAGTTTGAGTGACTGTCCGTAGAGCATCTCTGCTGAAGTAGCGTTGAAATCCTCCTTCCAAGCAGCGCGAATACCTAACATGACCATTGGCAGTGCCTCAATCCAATTTTTCTTTTGGCATTTAATTGCGGCTTTTAGTTGTCGATGAAACCGCTCGATCATGCCGTTCGATGCTGGATGATATGCCGTTGTTCGTATGTGAGTGGTGCCTATAAGTTTATTCAGCTGATTGAATAAGCTTGACTCAAACTGTCTGCCTTGGTCAGTCGTGACTTTTGAGGGAACACCAAATCGTGCAATCCAGGTTTCAAAAAAACTTTCTGGCTACAGTGTTTGCTTCTTGATCCTGCAATGGACATGCTTCGACCCATCTCGAGAATCGATCGATCATCGTTAAACAATAACGATATCCGTCACAATATGGCATAATTACAAGATCCATGTGGACGTGTTCGAATCTTGTTGGAGTAGGAGCGAAAAATCCAATTGGAGTAACAACATGTCGAGTTATCTTGGATTTTTGACATTCCAAGCAACTTCGCGCCCATCTTCGGCAATCAGATTTAATTGATGGCCAAATAAATCGTTGAGTAGCCATTTTGCATGATGTATTTGCACTGGGATGTGAAAGTTGATGAATTATGTCAAAAGCTAGTCTCCTGAATGGTTGAGTTACAAATGGGCGTGGCGTAGAAAGTGATTTGTCGCAGATGATTGACAGGTTTGTACCTGGGATCTTCACTTTCTCCAGTTTGAGGGCCGAACCTTCACTCATTAATTTTAATATTTCTTTGTCCTTGCTTTGAGATTCAGCTAAATTTTCGTAATTTAACCCACTTTTAACTTCCTCTATTCTTGAAAGAGTATCCGCCACGACATTGTCTTCACCTTTAATGTGGCGAATGTCAGTGGTGAATTGACCAATAAAATCAAGATAACGGAATTGACGAGGAGAACGTTGAGTATCCCTTAATTTGAATGCAAAAGTGATAGGTTTATGATCTGTGTAAACCGTAATTTGTTTTGCTTCTACCATATATCTGAAATGTTTAATTGACAAATATATGGCTAGAAGTTCTCGATCAAAAGCTGCGTACTTTTGCTCAGCGTTGCTTAATTTCTTTGAAAAAAAACTAAGAGGTTGCCAGTCATTATCTATCCATTGTTGTAAGCACGCGCCGATTGCGTAATCGGACGCATCTGTAAAAATTGCCAATGGAGCGTCGCTTTTTGGGTGGACTAGTAACGTTGCTTCTGCAAGAGTTTCTTTGCATTTGATGAAAGCTTCGCTGGCTTCAGCATTCCAATTAATGGGGGCGTTACCTTTCACTTTTCCTTGAAGTAGGTTGTGGAGTGGAGCTTGACTTTGAGCTGCATTAGGTAAGAATCTTCTATAAAAGTTTATCATACCTAAAAATCGCCTAAGGCTTTTTATGTCCTTCGGTTGTATAAAGTTTTTAACCACTTCCACTTTGTCTGTCATGGGCTTAGTACCCTGCGCCGAAATTACGTAACCGAGAAACTTCACTTCCGGTTCACCGAACACGCACTTTGATGGGTTAATTATCACTCCGTACTGCGATAACCGATCAAACACTATACGAAGATGCTTCTTGTGTTCTTCTACCGACGCAGAAAATATTAATATATCGTCTATATACGCGAAATAAAAGTCTAATCCACGCAACACTTCGTCGATGAATCGTTAAAACGTTTGCGCGGCGTTTCGAAGTCCAAATGTCATGTAGGGAAATTCGAATAATCCGAATGGGGTTGTAATTGCTGTTTTAGGGATGTCAGCCTCCGCCACTGGAATTTGCATGTAGGCTCGAGCTGCATCAATTTTTGAAAAAATTGTTTTGTTATGCAAATTTTGGGCACAATCGTGAATATGTCTTACAGAATATCTGTCGTCTACAGAACGAGCATTTAAACCTCTATAATCACCACATGCGCGCCAATCGCTGCCTTGCTTGGGCACCATATGTAGTGGCGCTGCCCAAGGACTTTTGGAAGGTCGAGCTAAGCCCAGCTCAACCAAGGTCTCGAATTCCTTTTTAGCTGCTTTCAGCTTTTCCGGCGCTAAGCGTCGTGGACGTTGAGCTACAGGTGGTCCAGGTGTGGTCACTATATGATGGACTGTAGAATGCTTCGTTTTCATTGGTACTCCTTCCGGGCGTGTGATGTCTGGAAATTCTTTGAGAAGTTCATGGTATATTGTTGAACCTGTCATTGTTTTTATAGTAGGACCGCCTTCACTAGTCACTTCTCCCTTTTGAGTACACTTAGTGTTGGAGTCGATGAGTCTTCCTTCCTTCAAATCCGGCAAGAGTCCAAAATGAGCTGGAAAATCTGCTCCTATAATTGGCGTCGCGACGTCGGCGATGACAAAACGCCATGTGAAATTTCGTCGCAAACCCAAATTTAATGATAATGATGTCATCCCGTATGTTGCGATCGTAGTACCATTTGCGGCTGATAAGGCGTAATTAGATTTAATGTGAGTTCCTGATGATAACCGTTTTGGATAAACACACAAATCTGCACCAGTGTCTATTAAAAATCGAATATTCAATTTTCGGTCCCAGATATACAGACGGTTGAAAAATGTGGGGCCGGTCTCGTGTACCGTCGAACGCGAAAGCCCATTTAGTTTTCCGACGCCCAGTTACACGGTTGGGTACATTTTTTAGCGTCGTTTTTAAATGTCCAGTGGTACCAACATACATCGCGTGGGCGTGGTCCGCGTGAGCTAGATCGCTCTCGCGATTGCGGTCGCGAGCTATTTGTTGAGCGTCGCGCACTTCTTGCTCGAAATCGATTATTATTATGTGAGTTTTTAACTTCGTTAATATGTCCATACATCGCGCACATTTGTGTTTTCATAGCCGCTATTTCTAAATGTAATTGTTTTAATTGCTGCACTAACTCCGATTCTACGCTCGCTGTAGCTGCGGTTTCGACTACAGCAATTCGCGGTGGAAGAATACCATAAACAGCGTCCGCGACTTCAGCCATCTCATTCGCGTTTTTATCTTTTTGGGTGGCCATTGTGGCTTGATACTTTTCCGGAAGTCCGCGCAACCATAATGTTTTTAATAAGGAATCTGGGATCGCGGTCCCCGCAAGCGTCTGCAAACGTCGCAGATATTGAGAGGGCTTCTCCTCGGCCATAGAAACATTTTCGAGGAGTTCCCGCGTTTTTTCTTCTTGGCTTGAGCTTAATCGTTTTATAAGCTCGCTTTTTAAATTATTATAGGACGCGTCGCTCAGTGGCATCATTATAATGTCTCTTACTTCTTTCGCGATACGCGCTGGTAAAGCCGATAACACTTCCAGGTACTGCTGTTGTGAATCTTCAATTTTCGCTTTTTTGAAGGTTGACTCTATCACCGCAAACCACATTTCCGGATCGGTGTTATTAAACTCAGGTAACCGTGTTTGGGAATTAGCCATTTTGTCGAATTTTTACTCGGCACTCCTAAACGCACACACATGCACTCACTAGATTTTTGTTGCGAGCACCCGTAAAACGCGCACGCACTGAATTTATATTAAGAAAAAAAAATTTTGATTACACGCACTACTGCACTTACGTAAATATTACGGTCGTCTATTGTTCAAAATCACTCTCACTTTCGAGAAAAGATGAGGTAAACAAGGGTTCTTTTCAGGTAGTTCCTTGAGTTTACTGCTTTCCTGGAATTCTTGCAAAGATAATTTAAAAGTCTTTGACACTAATCTTGTTGCACAATCCAGAGGGTTTTTCTTTTCTAATCACGTCGGGGGTCACCAATTTGTGGGTGAGTGATGTTTTGAATGGCGTAAGTGATTAGTAGTTCGGTTAATATAAATTAAACTTTATTCACTAACAAAAATATAAATTATATAAAAAATGATTAACTATTGAACTGTTGAAAGGATCGACGCAAGTATCGAAGTGTCGGAGTGTTGATGCTTGGTGTCGATCACAATGTTGACTCGTCTGGAGATGAGGAAGAACTGCTTTTTGAGGAAATTGTCATCTCCCTCGGAACCTCCTGATCTTACTTTCCATCTGGGGATCGTTCGATAGTTCCCACGGTCCTTTCTCTGAGAATCTTGCGATGTTCTTTCTCATCGGTTGACCACTCCATCTTTTCTACTTTCTCACGGTCAATCCTCTGATAGGTATCCTAAAGATAAGTTGGGGAACCTTGTATATGTCACGTTCGCGTCCCTTATGGACGGCGACGCGGTGGCGGCGATGTCGCCCACAGATACATTGGCACAAGCAGATATTAAAAGCATTTTACAAAAAACTATTAATCAACGCGAGTGCTATGAATGGGAACAAGAAAGAAGTGTAAGATTAACCGCCAGCAATTTTGGAAAAATCTGTAAAATGAAAGACAGCACAAATACAGCGAATTCGGTAAAAAATCTTTTGTTTAATTTTCAATTTAATTCAACAAGGAAGCCTCTTCCAATACAACATGGTATACAGAACAAAGAACCAGCCAAAATTCGTTTTGAAAATGAAACCGGCTTTTGCGTTGAGCCTTGTGGTTTTTTTGTTGACGAAGAAAAAAAATTTTTAGGAGCATCTCCAGATGGTTTAATAAATTCAGATTCGATAATAGAAATAAAGTGTCCGTTTTCTGCAAAGAACAAAAATATATTTGAAGCAATTGAAAACAAACTTATTAAATATTGCACAATAGATCTCGTAAATAATACAATTGCTTTAAAGCCGTTCGACAACTATATGTATCAAATACAGGGACAATTACATATTACTAAACGGGAAAAGTGTTATTTTATAATTTATACGTGTTGTGATTTGAAATATTGCATAATAAGAAGAAACGATGAGTTTTGGAAGAACAACATGCTACCCCACCTAGAAAAATTTTTTTTCAATGCAATGCTTCCAGAAATTATTGATTCGAGATATAAAAGAAATTTACCTTTACGCAGCATTTTAAAAAAAAATATGTGAACATGATTTTAACCACCTTTTGCCCTTCACTTTAAAGTTCTACAAAAAAATTATAGATCTTAAAAAAATTTTTTTAACTTTTTACTATACCCTTAAAAATTTTTCTAGTCCTAATATTTCACATCCTCAAAGCATAAAAAAAAATTAGAATAAATAAATTCGATGGTACTTTTTAATGCCAGAATAAGAACAATAATTTCTATATACTAACATTTTTAATAATTAATCAATTTAAATTTTTTTTTGGAACAATGAAATAAATTTGAAAAACAGGTAAGTGTTAATCCAAAAGCTGAAATATCTCTTTCAAAATGACAAAAGAAATATTTACCTAGCCACTAAGGGCGGTTTCTTGAACAGCAGGAGGTAGGTGGCTATTGTAAATCATATTTTAAATCATGCCGTTTTGCCATTCTCTGTATTGTATGTGGCCTAATTTTGATTTTAATTTTTTAAATTATCTAAAAAAGTAAATACTTTGAAATTATTATATTATAACTCCTCCATGTAATTCTTAATTACCTACGATATGTTTCTAAATTCGGTTCAAAAAACCTACGTATAAGGGTACAATCCGTCTCAAACAAAATACGGTTTTTTAATTAAATTTCAAAAACTACAAAAAATATTTGAAAAACAACAAATCACCTCAATAGTTTTAGGTCATATTCATCTGTAGAAACATCGACCGAATATTAATATTTATTTTTGCGGCAGATATCCGTCACAAAAGTCAAGCATATTTTCAATGTAATTTTAATAGAGTGTTGTATCCCCTTAAGGGTAACAACCAAGCAGTAATATTAGCAATATTTAAAAAAAACAAAAAATAATTTTTTTTGTTTTATTTTTTATTTCTGGTTTTAAGATTTTTTTTTGGTTTTATTATAAATTTCGTGATGAGCAATGTGGGTACGCAAGTATGTGTGCGCAGAAGACCAAGTTCTGAAGTGGGAGTTATTACTATCTGAACTGAAGAAGTTGTTACTTTATTAGCCGCTTGTTGTGTTTAGATCCCACAGTGTTGCTCTGTTTTATCGTTATTTGTCTTTGTAGTTAAATAAAATCGGTTTTTTAGGACAAATTTATTCAAAATTTGACTATATAGCAGGTAAGACGTATAACTAAATTGTTTCATGATATTCAAGTTATATTTATGTAACTACTATTGATTACTATTGCAGATTACTATTGCAGAAATGATTACTATTGCAGATTTGCAAAATGAGTAACAAAGTGATACGCAGCCAAAGACGTGGAATCATATTATACAAAAAGTATATGTTCATAAACAGAGAGAAAAAACTTTGTTGTTGATCTAAACAATTTGTTTGAGCCACTTGCAGAAGCAACCGGCGTTTCTCAGAGATCTTTGAATCAGTTTTATCGTAAAGTAATTTACAACATTACCACTATTTACCAACAAAGACCATCCATTGAAACAATTTTTGAAGCTGTGAAGCAAAAAAATGTCAATTTTTTAAGAGATTGAAATTATTTTGTTGCATAGTAAAAAAACTTGAATTTAGTAGCAAAAGACAAAAAATACTAAAAAAGTTTCAATAAAAAAACCTGAAAATAAAGCTAAGCAAGAACAACTTTTTCGTCAAACCTAAAAAGTATGTTAAAAAGAAAGAAACATTGTTTATAACGACGAATTATATCTCCACGGTTCACACACCAGGTCTTACGATTGGTATGGTTGAATTGACAGTTGTCTAAAGACACCAATAGGATAAGAACAACGCTTAATAATAGTGCACTGTGGTAATAAAAAAAAATTTTGTACACAAGGCACTACTCATCTTTAAATCTGGAAGCAAATCTGTTGATTACTATGACAAAATGAACCACAAAACTTATGTGACGTAGATTAGAAAGAAATTACTGCCAAATTTATAAAAAAAAATTTGTTCTTGCAATCGATAATGCCTTCTTACCACAACGTAGAAGTTAATCGTGCCTCGACTGTAACAGAGAAGCAGATATGCAAAAATGGTTAAGCTAACGTGGAATCTCTTTTAAAGAACAAGAAACAAACCTGGATAAAAATTGGATGAAAAAACTAAAGTACTCAAACCATTACATAGAAACTAGGGTCCTGATAGACCTATGGCCAAACATAGACATTCAGTTATGCGTTTACCGCTATAGCATCCAGAATTAAACCCCACAGCAAAAATATAAGTTTAGATTAAAAATTATGTGAGGAGTCATAACGTGACATTCAAATTCGCTGACATGTAGAGCATAGCGGAACAAATATTGCAACAGTCGGCAAGGAAGAAGGATGAGTGGAAAGCTGTTTGCAACTATGAGCCAAAAACTGAAAATGAGTATAAAAAACCTTGCGCAGGCAACAATAAATAATTCAATTCAACACAGGCGAAAGCGAAGAAGAATTTTCTAGTAAAGATGCAACTGTAGATGACTATATGGGTTGTTCTTCATTAGAATAAGTGTAAGCGTAGATAAAATATGTAATAAAAAATATTATTATAATATATTCTTAAGTGTATGAGTTTTGTTGAACGGTCTAGCAACCAATTAGCTTATGCCGGTATTCATAGTCGTATCTTAAGCTTGAGTCCTTGCTATATAGAAGAAAGCGCTTGCGTGCGTCATTCTGAAGTCACAAAAGTAGTAATTTGTGTTGTTAGGTTTAACAATTGTGACGCATGAACGTCATTCTGCGTGTTTATATTTACTTTAAAATGACAGGTCGAGTAATAACTCGATGCCGCAGGGGTCATATCAAAAGTGTTTTGTGTTGTCGGGTGAGTACATGTCTACTGACAGAATACATGTATGGTAACTTCATAAAATGTGCATTATAGACGAAAAAGCTGCGTCTATAAAACAGCAAAACCCTTGTAATCCCGCATCGACAACCCCAATAGTGTAAAAAGTAATACGACGGATGCCCCAATAGTTCAAGAAAAGCGAACGATCTGGACCATTATTGCATTTGCCTCACAACACGAAAGCTGCAAAAGTGAGACCAAACAGAAGCTAGCGGAGCTCAAACTGCGCGCTTTTGAGAGGGACAATGTAAGTGCAACATTAATATAAATATTACCAAACTTTTACCCACTTTTATTGCAGGAAATGTGATGCAGAAAAGTTATCAGAGTAGTTAGTAGTAGGAGCTATTCAAGAAGTAAAGATGAAAGTTTTCGGCTGCCGTTTTGTCTACTATGCTTCTGCAAACAATACCTTACCCTTATAATGTAAACTAATAAAAATTTTAGTTTTTTGTACTTATTTTTACCAGTAGAACGTGTTACAAAATAAAAATACTACACAATTAATAAATATCTGTAGATTTTATTATTATTATTAAAACAATGCTTTCATTCTTGCACAAAATGTGGCAAGCCCTTTAATTTTGTGTAAATGATAATTCTCTTTCCACTAATTTGAAAGCAATCTCACATTCACTACACC
The DNA here is from genome assembly GCA_947359425.1 of Lagria hirta. NCBI lineage: Eukaryota > Metazoa > Arthropoda > Insecta > Coleoptera > Tenebrionidae > Lagria > Lagria hirta. Next base: position 28,731,079 of record OX375794.1, on the reverse strand, counting down.
GTCTTTTGTGAATCTGTAGCGACGCTTAATTTCAAAGTTGGAAAAAATTCCATTGGGTTTGCAGCATCCCGCACATATCATTTTGGCACTCTCATGCTATATTTTCATTGTCTAATATGACGAACATCTCCACAAACTTGTCCACATGTCAATGTTCGTTGTTATGAAATGCAACACATAATACTCTTTTCACTATTTTCAAACGTCAAACGATGACATAACCTGCAAATGACGTCTTGAGTCGGACTTGAGACTAGTCGAGGCCTTGCTTGAGACCGAGCTTGAGATTGACCCACTGCGCTTGCGCAACACCGAAAATCAAGCATCAAGAGCCCTTAGGCACACCGTAATTTGATATTTAGATCTTGAAATTTATCTATGAATACCGATCCGGACTTGAGATTGATCTCAAGCTCAAGATATGAATATCAGATTTCTCGAACATTGCCTGAGTCCTTGCTTGAGACCGTGCTTGAGACGGACTTATGTTTGAACTTGAGATACGACTATGAATACCGGCATTACTCAACCACGCTCCGAGACCCCGTACGTGACTCCACCTTCGCGCATTTTGCGTACCATGAGATCTAAAAACCATTACACCTGTATTTTAGTAGAAAATTAAAATCACAAAAAAGCAATTGATTCGATTTTTCGTTTTCTCTTGATGCTTTGTTATAGCAATTTTGTTAAATCCATGAACTGCAACATATTTGATATATAATTTTTTTGAGACTTCAACTCAAAATTCAATAATTTTTTTAATCAAAGGCTATCTATTTTTGATTTTTATGTAAAACAAAAAATTTTTTAAAAAGGTGGCTGGAATGTTGCCAGAGCGACCGAAGGTAGCAAGAGCATCGTTAGCCAAGGGATCAACAAAGGTTTATTCTCAAGATGCATACAAAACTTTCTTTCCAACCGACAAAAATGATAATTATAAAAAAATTATTTGTGGGTAGGGTACGACCTAAGTATGAAAAACTGCCAATTGTCAATAAAACAAGTAAAATAAAAAAAAATGTTAATAGTACTAAAATTAATATACAGGGTTTCTATAAATGATTCTTAGAACGCAGTTGACTGTGAATTCTGAAAATATCGCTGTGTTGAAATTATACCTATAATTTGACAGTTCCCGTTGGTTATTAATGTGATTTGAGTCACTTAGAGTTTTATCGTTTATCGTTCTAACGTTTTTAAATTGTAAAACACGATAATTTGCGTTAAGGGAGTTTTAAACCCGTGATGAAAACAGTGTTTAAGAGGTTTAGTTTTACTGTCTACCGATCGTAAAGTTTATACCTTTATTCTACCATCGAATCGAGTAACTAGTAAATCTTCAGAACGGAATTCTTAGCACGTTTGGTAGTATTAGTCCTATAGAACTAATACTATTAAAGTCTTTTTCTTTATAAAAAAATGTCAGTGCCAAAAATTCTGAAATTATGTTGGAATCCTGCTTTATAACTGTAGGAATTATGCTCTTGACATTTACTTTTAAATAGCTGTGCTAATATTAAAACTGTTTGACAATTGATTATAAAAAAGACTGGATGACTTTAGAGTCAGAAATCGGCGCATGAGTACCGAACACAATTCCACCTCAATTTTTTTATGCAATTTTTTTAAATTGGTCTACTGCATGTTGCTTGGGGACAACCCGGCGCCATTTTGTTTAAACCAAATTTGTTTGAACAATTGCAAGAATTTGTTATTTTCTACCTAAAATATTTTTTATTAAAATTTAAATAAAAAGGAATCTATGACTGTTTCCGATAAAGTTGATATTTTTAGAGATTAGATATGAATTTTAATTCAAAGTTGAAAAATTCTAAAATTGGGTGCGTTCGACCAATGAAAAATATATTTAAAAAAAAAACAAAAAATATAATTTTTCAAATTATTTTACAATACAAACAATATTTATTTAGAGTATTCTCTTAATAAAAATTTGAAAAATTTTTATTGTTTATATCTTCTTTCTAACTTTTAACACAAGAGGTACTTTTTACTATCGTATATTATGAGTCTCTTTCTGACTCATATGCTGCATCGGCTTCTCTTCGTTTTAAATAATTATTTACCATTTATCTTAAAAACTATTAATTTTATCAAAATGAATAAAAAGGGCAATATTATTAATAATTAAATTGTCTACAATTTGCTTACAACCAATTTTTAAACATAAAGCGAAACAGATATTTAAAATTACTTTTTTATCGGTCAATATTATTTATTTGTTATTATCATAAAAATTTATGCAGTTTTATCAATAATAATAAAGTATAATAGTGTTTGAACGTTTTTTGAAATTATAAATATAATTATATAAATATAAAAAATATATTGTTACTTGAATATTCTAGTAACTTAAAAATTGTTAACAAAAAAAAACAAGTTCAAAAAATTAAAAAATTACTAGAAAGTATAAAATAACTGCCTAGACTTGATTGTTAAAAAAACAATCAAATTATTTAAATAATATAATGTACAATTATTGTTATTTTTAGAGTCTGTGTCGGTCAAGGTAGGATAGGCGCCCGCGTCTGCTTGCCTGCGCCCCGCATGCGCTTAAGTTAATAATTGTGCATGCTAATTTTATAATTAGTAGATCATAATATATTTTGAACGGTATGTATATATATACTAATCATAATATATACAACATTATACAAACCTACTTAAGCTGACACCGACTTCAAAAATAACAATAAATTGTTTTTTAAGCATTCAAGTCTACGCAATTATTTTATAATTTTTAGTAATTTTGGTTTGCGCTTATATCAGTAAAATTGATCAAGAAGACATTTTCCTTTATATTGTAATGCATTATTAAACACATTAAACAATATAATTAAAAGTTAAAAAACATTAAAATAAAATAAACGCATTTGTATATGTGTATGATTGTGTCTAAGTAAAGAATTGTATATTCAAGTCAAGGTAAGAAAGTGACTTCTTGCAGACCGTGGGCAAAGTTTATAAACCGAACCGTAGGCGACGTGTAATTTCTCAAGGTCTGCAAAGGCATTTTTTTACCATTGTTTGAATACTATTTTTTCCTTTTGGCACAACTTGCTATAAGTGTTAACAATGCGTAACTCATTTGAGGTACAGTAAAGTTATGTGCAAAAGTAAATCACACAATTTTTATAACGGCACTGTACAGAATTCCTTTTAAAATAACGTAATTTACTTTATTTTTTTATTTATTTTTAAATCACGTGATTTATTTTGCATTTAGGCAAAAAAGGTTTACTTTCGTACCGCAAACAAAGTACACATTGTTTATATTTCTAGCAGGTTAGAAAAAAATAGTTTTTATTTTTCAATTCTTGTTTTTTCTAATGTTATTTTATATTTGATAAGATCTATTTTTATGGAGCTAAGCAAACTATTTTTTTTTCTTGCTTTGGCACTAATGCTAATTAATCTAAAATTACATGCACAACAGATGCCTTGTATTTGCAAGTACTTAAGGCTTCTGCTCAAAGATTCATTTAAGATTTTTCAAACTTTTGAAACTCATCTCTAAAAACATTAACTTTGTCGTAAAATGTCATTATATTTTTTTTATTTGAATTTCAATAAGAAATATAAAAGAAATTTGTCCGGTTAGAAAATAACAATTCTTTGCAAATTATAGTCCGATTCCTATTAGACTATATGTACAGCGCCGTTATTAGTATTTATAAAATAAAATACAAAATAAAATATTAGATATTTACAACTTTTTTTTCTTTACCCACAATATTTCTTTAGATAATCCAAAGAATACCGACTCGAAAGGTATTCTTCAGCTAGACGAGGAAAAGACGAGAAAATGACTCAAATAACTAGACTTAAGCTCCGCCTCTCAGCTGACGTAGAAAAACACGGGGGATAGCGAGAACCGAATTGTGTTTGTCTTTAAAACGCTTTTAATTCAAACTCAAGTTGTGCTAAGAAGAAAAGAATTAGAAAATAGTTTATTCTGTTGAACTAGAGACTTTCATTCTAATGTCTAATTATTGCAATGGGAGATTCAACAACGGAGAGTGGGTGTATTCTGTAGCAGCTTGTAAGCAAGAATATCTTGCTAAATACCCTGATCTGCCAACTCAAGAAACGTCATTGGAGTTTCACATCAGAGACGTAATAAACCGATTTGTTCGAACTGGCAGTGTCAACAAAATCTCCTGGAAGACCTCCAGCATCTGAAGAAGTTGTTGAGGATTTGAGGGCATTATTGAAGCAGAACCCACAAACATCTTTGACAGAAAATACAAAAAAGAGAGTGAATATGTGTCTTAAACAAAATGGTGAACATTTCCAACATTTTCTGTGACGCTCAACCACCATAAATTCATTTACTTTTGCTATGTTATTGATATATTTTATTTTTTAATATAATTTTTAAAATACATTAAAGAGCATTTGGTTCTTAGGCAATTAACTATGCAAGCCCTTGTCGGGTTTGTCGTGTGTCTGATGCGTGTCCTTGAACGATCTATTAAGAGTAAAACAAAGTGGCAGAGGCGGCACAGTTCCTACTGCACTTAAACTGCGTCCTTAGAATTATTTATAAAAACTTTGCATCTTTACCTATTGCTGCAACAGCTCAAGATATAAGATCCAATTTGCTCCCGGAAAAGTCAAAAAATGTGTATGAAAAGGCTTACCAACAATATTTGACCTGGTGTAAGGAACAAGGCGTTCAGCGTTCAGAATAATAGTTCGAAAAATATTTTGCTGATTTATTTCTCTGAAATTTCTAAAACCTATAAGGTATCGTTGCTCTGGCTGTATTATTCAAAAATCAAATCAAATGTTCTTATTCAGCACAATGTGTTTTCCAGAATGAGAGTTTTTCTAAAGCAAAATTTGGAAGGCTATAGAGCAGAAAAATCAAAAATTCGCACCAAGGAGGAAGTGATGCTATTTTTAAAGGAAGCTGGAAATGAGATATACTTGATGGTCATGGTAAACTATCTTCTAAAATTTATAATTCATAAGTATATAATAAAATCAACAAATAATGGGTGTTGCTGGGGCTACGAGATGGAGCTCTTAAATTTATTAGTAAGTAATATTTGAGATAATGTAACAATTTTAATTGTTAACGTAAAAGATACAAAAACAAATATTGATCAGACTTTTGAAATTATAAATCCTACTAATGAATCATCACTGGATTTTCTTAGATTGTACCGAAAGTATGCATGTTTTAGACCACCACATACCATTGACGTTTTTTTGTATTTTATAAAAATTAAAAATACTCAACGCAACCAGTAGGAAAAATAAGTTATGCAAGAAACCATCGACAATTGCAACCTATTTGAATCTTCTTGATGCTACATTATATACAGGACACTGCAGGAGATAAACCTCGGCAACTTTGTTAGCAGACAGCGGTGCGGATATAACGACTGTCAAACCTCTTGCAGGCTGAAAGTCCTGCAAGACTTGCATGGCACAGTTGTGTTTGGTTGGTTGCAAATTTAAATTTTTCGTAGCTTTTGACAGCTGTCAATTATCGGATTAATTCTCATTATCATAAAGATTTGGTCATTTTACCTGCTTCTAGGAGAAGTAGCTAAAGATTCGAAAATACATTTCTGCATTTTCCAATTCTGCAATTCTTGTTCCAATTTGGGTATAATAAACTGTATTATACAAACACTACAATTATTATTTTTAAGCAATTTTGCTTAATTCAAACCAATTTATCGATTAAATTAAAAACAAAAACCACAAAGTGTGTTTAAAGCTTAATAGAATATATAAGTTTGTTTTTTAAAGAATCAAGCTAAGTCACTATCTCTCCACTCATTTGCGTTCATATTATCTGAATTATTATAAAAAACAATTACAAATTTTTTAATAATATGTTTAAAAAGTTTTAATAATTTTTTTGTTTAAAATTTGTAAGATTTTTCAACAATTGTAAAAAAAATCGGGGTCAAAAGTCACAAATTAAACAAATTAAGAATCTGGTTGGTTGAAACACTCACACAGATGCCTTTTTAACAATGATGTTTTATTCAATTATTACAAATATTTAGAGTTTTTATAATTATACCGGGTGTTACGTCAATTGTTATACCGTGCAAGATACGGACAAATATTAACTTAAGCATATACTAAGTACACTAGGGTATAATTGGTCAATGATTTAAGCCAAACCTGTACCCTTTGTTTGAAGGCTAAAAGCTGGCGATTTAGTGGTTTTGGTAGTAATTCAATCTCTGAAGACGGAAAGATTTTAAAATAAGGATAACGTTAACAAATGTCAATATTTAATGCTCTATTTACTTGAAAATTAATAACTAGAAGTTTTGAAAAAATTTTCATTTAAAATTAAAACATGCAAAAACTTTTATCAAGAATTAATTGTTTTGGTAGAATGCAAAATTTAAAGGTTTGTTAGCTGAACCCAATTCATGGCTGAAATCATTGTAATATTTCCAACAAATATTTTTCAGTGGAATAGCTTTAACTAAATTACTTTGAATTTTATAAGCAATTCAAGATTATATTGACAAACTTAATTTTAAAAACCTATTGCAGTTGCTAAAGGGTGTATTTTAAAATTAATAAAGAGTGGCTTTGGAAAATAAAACGGTTGTCGGCTTGATTTAGCTATTTTATTACATTTTTAGTGCGTATCACCTAAGCCGGTATTGCAGTGTGTCTATTCACAACAGACATTGACATTTTAGAGCATAGTGCCGTGCACAAATATCTATTATAAAAATATGTATTTCTTATGTTACAACGCTCAAAAACCATAACGCAATCTAATTAAATTGACATAGATACTTAACTTCGTCATTGCGTAACCGACTTTATATTTACAGATTGTTATCGGCTTTAGTACAACCCGATCTAATAACTGCTGCCAAAAAAGCATAGCCACCCTTGATTAATGTTACTAGTATACGTCCTGTACAACAAACTGCACGTACCCGCCTAATTAATCTCAGTCAATTTACAATTAAAAGATGTCAACGCTTATGACGCCAGTGTGTAATACGTTTACGCACCTCTACGTTCGCATGACCATCAAAGTATCAAACCTTTATATAACTTAGAACTTCACAAACAAACTCAATTGTGTGATAATCCACTTGAATTATTAAAAATAATTTACAATTTTTTTGAGACATACTGCATAGTAATAGTTTAGTAGCTATCCAAATGAATGTTGTTTGAAAAAATTATACAAAACAAAATTGTTTTGTATACCAATGTTTTGTATAAATAGCTAAAATTATTTGCACATTTGGGCCATTCGAAACCGACAAAAGGCCACCTTTGTACCTGCGATGAACGAGAACCTTATTTAGATCCAAACTAGCAAAAATGTGTTATTCACAATTGCAAAAAAATATATTACATTATAAACAAATAGAATAAAGTACGATCCATCTTAAAATAGAACATTATATTAAAACTAAGGCAATTACTACCTTTCTAAATTATATTTAGAAATAAATAAAATAACTTTCACATTTGGTACTGTGAGAAGGATTTCACATTTCAACATCTATTGTTCATCTACGGCCACTACCATAAAAATAGCACCCCCATGTGCAAAGTGTCGAAAGCCTATATTTTATAGTCTTTTTTCTCAGATAAAACGGCAAATATATTCAAAGAGAAAAATTTCTAAGAACTGAATATTCCCTGTAATAAAAAAATCGAGCCACCAAATACAACCTAAAGTTATGGGAATGGGCGAGTAAAATAAAATCATGGAAAGGAGGAGCCCGATAAAACCAAGTCTCCGAGCAAGTAGAGATCAGAAGATTTTCTATCCTAGAAATCTTCGTTCATTAGCGACATCCAGCAACATAATATTGTTTTGCGTATTTTGCCTAGTACGAGCTTGACAGCCTGGCCGCTTCAGCTCTCTTTTGCAACTTAGGTAAACCAGTAGCTATATCAGCAACCCCTCGAGCTTGTCAGCTTAGCCGCTTAAGCTCAGAACCCCAGTTGATTTGCACAGTAGTGGCCCCTCAAAGTGTTGATTTGTTTATCTTGCCTGATACGAACTTAGCAGCCTAGCCGCTTTAGCTCTGTTTTGCGATTTACATAGATCAGTATTTACAGCCCAGTGTTTCTATCAACAACTCCTCGAGCTTGGCAGCTTAGCCGCTTAAGCTCAGGACCATTGTTGTTCGAAACATTTTAAATAATTAAAGTTTTTCAAATTGAGAAAATCATCAAAATGTGATAACCCCATCTCTGAACCTATGACTATAGTTTCGTGCTGTTTTGGCACTTATCAAATAGGTGTACAGCCCGGTCCTCACATATTGATAACTTTCTCAATTTTTAGATCTCGTGTATATAGCCTCCGCTTTAATTAAAATATGAGTGACTTAGACATTTGCGAGGAGAAAGATGTTAATTTCTCGCATTCAGAAAATTATTTAATCACATTTACATTGCTCAAACTAGGTCAAAATTTTAGACAATCGCTCACCACCATCTTATTGAATCCATGTCTATATCAATTTCCACCAAATACAAACCCTAATCAAACCGATTCTCAAATAATCGATCAAGTAAATAAACAAAAAAAGTAAACAGATGTTTAATTTTACTTTTCAAAAATTATGTTTATATGACTTTAAATTTTTGGAGAGATGTCAGAAACCAATTTTTTCCTAAACCAAAACTGATGGAGCCGCTACAACAAGTTGAGCCAAAACTCACATTCTAAACAATAAAAATCTTAAAGAAACGCTAATCTTTTTTTAAACAAAACTGATGATACCGCTGCAGGTTAGACGATCACTTTATATCTATATATATACAAGAAAGTCTGTTAGTTACTCCACTTATAACTCAAGAACGGCTTTACCGATATGGTTGAAAATTGGTGAGGTGGTAGTTTAGAGCCAGGAGAATGCTATAGGATACTTTTTATTCCAGAAACCACCCTCTAAAAGAAGGGTTAAATCAAAATTAGAATTGCGATGTCGGAAACGTTTGGTGAGGCTCGGCAAATTACCGTTCCAAATAAATCGATCCACTCCCCCACCACCAACCAAAGTCGGACCGTGCGTTTACATGTAAAGCCGGCCACTGACGATCCAACGCGCCAACGCCGCAGTGACTGTGGCGTTGGATCTTGGATCGTCAGTGGCCGTCTTTAATCGTCTTCCATAAGACAACTTCCCATATAACAACTTTGGGTGAAAGTTTGTATGGAAAATTATGATGACTCGATTTGAATGAAAAGAATAGAATACTTTTTATTAACAAAGAGATAAAAAGAAGTGGGATAGGAACAAAAAATGACAAGTACCAATATTAGTATGATTTTCAAAAATTTTGGATTGTTTATTTTAAAAATAATATCTATGTTTAAATCCGAAATTTTAGAAGTAAAATATTATCATTCTTTGATAGGGCGGAAAGAGGGCAAAATGTCTAAAGATTGATGTCGTTTTCATAATTTTTCCCATAAATTGCCTAAGTTCTCAAAAAAAAATAAATAGGTATGTTTCCTGCTTTCTAAAAAATTACTCTTAGGAGGATGAAAAGAGAGTGTTCTAGGGATAAAAATGTAAGAAAACGATATGGGTATTTTCGAGGAATTTCAGGTCGTTGATTTTGAAAATGATATTTAAGTTAAAGAGGGTTGTAAAATGAATGTGATAAAGGTAATAAATGTGAATAATTAATTTGGGTATCATTTTTATAGTTTTTGGGGCCATTTATTTTAAAAATCTATATCTATTTATGACCGATTTGGCTGAAAATTGGTGGAGTGGTTGTTTAGAACCAGTAGCCTAACAAAGAATATTTTTTATCCCATTCAGTGTGACGTGACATACAATATAAAACGTAAACGCATCTGACATATAATAACAAAACAAATGACAAAAAAAAATAAAAATAAAAAATAAAATAACAAAACTAAGGCAGAACGAAGTTCGCCGAGCCAGCTAGTATCATTATATTTTAAAATCAAAAATATCTTTATTCAATTATATGAAATTATTGGCATTCCTAGATCAAGCTAAACCAAAATTTATCAAATATTTCTATATGACAAATTGTTGATTATAACCTTCTTGCTACTGCAAGGGAAACAGAGGAGTGTAATTTTGTTTCAAACGCACAAATGCTTTTTTGTCATAAGCAATACATAAATGCTTGTGCTATGCTATACTATCCTATTTCCTCGATTTGTCAACTTGTTGTCAACTCTGTCGCACCCTGTTTGGGGAAAAAAAAATCAGCCAGTTCCTGCGGGGAGTGCTATATTACGATCGTTGTTGGTTTTACAATATCCACTGAGTGGACTTTAAACTTGCTGTAAAAGTAAAAGAAACACATATAAATTCTAAGACTAAAAGTCTTTAAAGTTACTTTAAAAGTAGCAAACATATGTAAATTTTAAGTATTAAATGAACGCACTTCTGTATGCTAGTACGGAGTGCTGCCAGATGGTGCGATCACGGAGAAACAAACCACTTGACGTCACAGACACTCGAATTAAGTTTTAGATTTAAATAATCTTAATAAAAATGAATTTATTATTGTTATATTGGGTAGTGTTTAAGGAAAAACATATCATTGAGAACTGTTTATTAAAAGAGTCTTCTTTACTAAAATCTACTTTGTTAGAGTGGAAGGGTTACTCCAGTAAGGGTGGTTGTATCACTTATGTATATGCAACTTAATATACTTAACAATTATATTAATATTCTAAATAGAAGTTACAACTAAAAACTTATGCCGGTATTCATAGTTGTATCTCCAGCTCAAGCTTGAATTCAGGCTTGACGCATGAACGTCATTCTGCGTGTTTATATTTACTTTAAAGTGACAGGTCGAGTAAGAACTCGATGCCGCAGGGGTCATGTCGAAAGTGTTTTGTGTTGTCGGGTGAGTACATGTCTACTGACAGAATACATGTATGGTAACTTCATCAAATGTGCATTATAGACGAAAAAACTGCGTATACAAAAACAGCAAAACCCTTTGTAGTCTCGCCTGGACAACCCCAGTGGTGTAGAAAGTAATACGACGGATGCCGCAATAGTTCAAGAAAAGTGAACGATCTGGACCATTATTACATTCGCCTCAAAACACGAAAGCTGCAAAAGTGAGACCAAACAGAAGCTAGCGGAGCTCAAACTGCGCGCTTTTGAGAGGGACAATGGAAGTGCAACATAATATAAATCTTACCAAACCTTTACCCACTTTTATTGCAGGAAATGTGATGCAGAAAAGTTATCAGAGTAGCTAGTAGTAGGAGCTTTTCAAAAAGTGTGTAAAGATGAAAGTTTTCGGCTGCCGTTTTGTCTACTATGCTTCTGCAAACAATACCTTACCCTTATAATGTAAACTAATAAAAATTTTAGTTTTTTGTACTTATTTTTACCAGTAGAACGTGTTACAAAATAAAAATACTACACAATTAATAAATATCTGTAGATTTTATTATTATTATTAAAACAATGCTTTCATTCTTGCACAAAATGTGACAAGCCCTTTGATTTTGTGTAATTAATAATTGTCTTTCCACTAATTTGCAAACAATCCCACATTCACTACACCGTCTTTTGTGAATCTGTAGCGACGCTTGAAATCAAAGTTGGAAAAAAATTCCAATGGGTTCGCAACATCTCGCACATAACTCTTCCAACATGTCAATGTTCGTTGTTATGAAATGTACATAATACTCCTTGCTTGAGACCGAGTTGAGATAGACCCAGTGCGCTTGCGCATCAAGCGTCCTTATGAACACCGTAATTTGATATTTAGATCTTGAGATTTGTCTATGAATACCGATCCGGACATGAGATCGATCTCAAGCTCAAGATATGAATATCAGATTTACCGAGCATTGCCGAAGTCCTTGCTTGAGACGAAATCAGCAATAAAACTATTTCAAAACGCACGCAAACGCTTTCCCGAGCATTGCTGGAGTCCGAGCTTGAGACGGACTCAAGCTTGAACTTGAGATACGACTATGAATACCGGCATTAGAGTGCCGAGCAGTCTCCTACAATTTATATTAATACTTATCAATTTAATACTATAGTTAGTCAATCAAAAAAATCCATTTTAGTTGTGAACTATGATTGATAGATGCCGAGTACCAAGAAGTGTCGCTTTTGTTTGGATGTTGAAAAGGTGGAAATCTAAGCTAAACAGGCCACACCCGCTGTAACCGTGAAGTTACACAAGAGGAAAAGGAGAGAAGGGAATAAAGGGAATAGGAAAACTCGAGGACAGGCTAATCTCGGCTAGCTTTACCTTGTTCAAAATTGCCCGGTAGTTCAGCCGTAGAGGCGTGAATCTAGGAACACAGGTGGTGGAAGGCGCCACTCAACCTAAGCTCAGACAATAGCCGAAATTAGCCTCCCTTTAGCCTTTTAGGGGTCAAGACCTGCAGGCTAAACAAAAGCTCCAGTAAAATAATATTAATATATTGAATAAATAAAAGAAAATACAACAAATAAAAAAAACTAACTGATATCAATAAGTGATATTGGCATCAAAATGAAATAAAATAAAAAAAAAGTAAATCCAGACAAATAATTAATTAGTTCTAAATAATTCGAATAAAATTTTATCACAATTTTAACACAACTTGACAGGACTCGATGCAGTCTGAGTTAGACAAGACAATTCCCTTGAAGTTAACTCAAGCACCCCTTACAGATTGTCCTGATTACCACAAACAATAAAGGCAATAATTTGATGAAATTTATTATAATAAAAGGAAGGTTTTCTTCACTTTAAAGGTGTCGTTCAAAGGCTTACTAACATTCACACATTCATTCTACCTTTCATAGACCTTGAACTAACCTTATCTGCTGTTTCCGTTGGAGATGGTTGTTTTGCAGTGATTTACTCCTCGGAAGCTCGATGGTAAATAGCAGGATAACAGGAGAAAGAGATCGAGTGCCGCAATTGAGTCGTCTCTCGACTTGACCCCAGACTTGTCCTTAGACTTGTCCCAAGACTTGTCCCAAGACTTGTCCCTAGACTTGTCCTACATGACCCGCGAAGTAAAACCGTTAGTGGTAGAATTAATGAGACTGTTTAACTTACCCCTTCTAACGTCACGTAATTGCGAAAATGGTAAAGTCGTTATCAAAACGTGGCTTCCAAGCCGTACCAATTTTCTTGTCAAAAAAGTCGTGAACACACGTAATACCCACTACCGGGTTTATTTGACTCACTACTTTGGCGTAGAAGGGTACACTAACACTACGTACGGTGGCGGACTTAAAGTAAAACATGGGCGCTATCACCACTCCTATATATAGAGTCGGTATATTTCCCGCTTAAAATCTGGTAAATTCTGCTTTACTATCGGATTATTCTTTTCCCATCCGTTAAAAACTACCTGGGTTTTTTTTCCTGGCCAATAAAAAAAAGTTAGCTGGCTTTACTTTATATACAGAGTGTTCAGAAAAGACAGTTACTCGAAAGACATAAATTGTCTTAAAGGCGTCGGGTCTTCGCAGTTCTAGACTAAATCGATGACAGCAAATTCGATAGTGCACAAACTAGCGTCATGCAATGAGTAGTTTACCGCAAAATGGCAAGAAGGCGCTTATTTATCGCAATTTTTGGCGTGTGCCGCAATTCAACCGTTACACCGCTCATGTCTGGAAGCATTTGTTATCGAAGAAATGTGATATTTTGAACGGCACAAGTGTTTATTTATCAACAAATACCTTCTGCATTGCGAAGTAAACAGCAGTCAAATTAAATTTCAACCTTAGAATATCGAAAAAATAACAATTTTATGGTAAATATGACTTGTTCAAGATATTTTGAAACAAAATAGTCAATAGTATTTATTGTAGTATTTTAAATTTGTATCCATCAAATGAAATGGTAGTAAATATGCTACAAAAGCTGGAGTAGAAAAATCTCTAATACCTGAAGCTGAGCTGACCAACCCAGATAGCACCGAACGTCCGATAGACGTCCGCTATAGGTCCATTAGAAGTCCATTGGCCCAAGGACTAAAAGCGGACGTTATATGGACATTTATACATGGACGTCCTATGTACGACTATAAAGTTTGTTTTATCGACATCCATTTACTGTCCAATATTAGTTCATTCGTTCATGGACTAAAAATGAACATGTAGTGGACATTTACATTTTTGTACTTATAAATTATAATCAATAAAACACATATCAAATGCTCTAAACAACACGTTCTCAAAATTTTCCCAGAAATGTACATAATATATGATATCTCCTCTTTATTTATTAAAATTTTCTACGAGTATTTTTGAATTAAATAATCTAGGAACTGTAAAACTTTTTTACACAATTTAATCCAATATTTTCGTACTGCTGAGGTTTGCATACCTAATATACCTATATTATTATTTATATATTATTAAAAATCGAAAAATAAGAACAAGCAAAACCTGTCGTATTTGGTGAGAATAAAATTTATTTAAAGATAATTGTGTGACAATAACATTGTTTCACTGGTTGCTTTTGCTTTTATTTGTGTAACAGTGTTTGGTGTGTAAATTGTATTGCTAAGTACGCATAATTCATTACTTTAATTATTGTATTATTTGGTAGTAAAAGTTGTGGGTCTCATGGTCTCAACATACTTTTATAAACACTTAAACAGAAACCATATAGGTACGACGTTATTACTTATTAGGTACAAACTTTTCTCTTGTTCGATCTTGTTTTGTAGTCACAGATTCCGTAATGAAGAGATTTCTTACATGTTTTGGAAAATATTGCTTCATTATTTTTGTTCCTATCGTAAAAGTGTGCTTATCTAACCCACCCTAACTCGAGAAAACCATTAGAAAAATCTATTTTTAGACCATGTTTTGTGTATTGACCCTTGAAACCCCCTAAAAGAAAATAAACATTCCCACATGTGTCATGTATCCGCCCCTAAATGCACTTGACCCTACAAGCCAAAACTCAAAAGGCATTCCAGATTTACCAGTGTTTGTGTACTGTTGTAGTAGTGTTATAATTTTTAGCTAATTATTAGTGTTTTATAACGCCAATTAAACAAATCAATATCTAAAGGTATGATTGTCTTACAGAATTTTTCAATTATAGCATGAGTAAAAGGGTTGATTTATTGTTTGATTAAAGAAAAATAATTAAAAAATTGCAACAATCACATAAATAAAACCATCTGATTATCTCGAAAAATCAACTTTTACAAAAGATAATTAATCTGAAGTAGAATTAGAAAATTTGGAAGAATATCTTGTCAGTACGGAGGCTATGAGTACTGCTGTAAGTATAAAATCTGAGTGTTTATCTCACTTTAAGATTTTAGAAAATTATAATAATCTATTTACTTTTTTGCAGATAAAAGAGATTTCGTCATCTGGAGGAAAAATGCATACGAATTAATATATAGGTCCACCAAAAAACGAATAACAAATGAATTTCCTTCAAACTACAGTTATTTTGGACGTCAAAAAAATTGTTTATTAAAAATAAACGAATTGCTTAAAAGTAAGAATGTTGTTCTGTGCATATATATTCTTATATAATTTTGTTTTTTAGAAGCCGCTATTCGAGTTTTTCTTCAATGTTCCGAAAAGGAAGCTGAAGTGGCTATAGCTAAATGGCTTCGGCGCTGCGCAGAACGTACGAAGAAAGAATAGCTAAATAATAAATGAAAAAATAATAACTTTGTTAAAACATATCTTGTATTTTAAAAGATAATATAATATTATGCTAAAATTATTCAGTCTATTAGTTATTCAAACAAACCAAAAAAGCTTTATAAATAGACTGATCACTTATACTCGTTTGTCTTTTCTGAAAATTTAAAGTTTTATTCTCCAATTATTGTTAGTCTTTCGGTTTGAAATAAAATGTTGAATGTTGTCTCTTTATTATTGTTACAAAGTGCTGTAACATGGTAGGAGGTGCGTTAATTATTTGTAAAAAATTTTTTGTAATTGATGAATTTGGTTTTGGAACTAAATGAAGAATGAACATAATTTTCAAAAACGACGATAATGAACGCCTTAATTATCAAACGCGATATGGACGTCCGGTAACCGACGCTATATGACGAGTAGCGTACGCCAAATGAACGTCCGGTAGTGGACGCTCTATAAACGTCCGGTAACGGATGCTCTATGAACGTCCGGTAACAGACGCTCTATGGACGTCCCGTAATGTACATTTTATGGACGTCCCGTAATATACATTTTATAGACGTCCAATGTTGTGACAAAAGGACATCAAATGGACGTCCCCTGGACGTCCATAAGACGAAAACAGATGTACAATGAACGTCCAATCGTACATGAAGGGACGTCCACTGTACGTCCATAGGACTACTTTGTGCTATCTGGGAAGTGACTTTTTTTAAATGAAACTGAAATTTTTTTAATCATTCCGATAAAGAGTTGGTTTTGAAAACGATAATGTATCACAAATTTGCTCTTACATAAGAAAAACATATTTAAAAATTGTGTGAAAACAAAAACATAAAATTTTTAATAATCTTTAAAATAAGATACTGTGAGAGTTTACTTTTTATACATTTGTAAGGGGTATTTTTTTGACGCAATTTGCATAAGAATAATAGTGACGGAGCCGGGATAATTAAATTCATATAATTAAATTACCTAGTTTCATTAAAATACAATAATTGTCAGATTGTTCCACCACATTCTTTTTTAAAGCCTACCGCTGGTAAGTGTTTTTCAAGTTCTTTTAGCTCGTTGTTTTTAGTTCTTTCAACCGTTTGTTATTGTGCGTTGTTAATGTTTATAAAGTGTGGCAATCCTTTATTTAGAATTGACTGTTGTGAATTTTTTTGCCCTTTTATTAATTTGAAGAGCGAATTATTAGGATATAGGTTTGTTATATTTAAAATCTCTCAAGAGAATTGTCTTACTTAACAGTATTAGAATGTCAGGGAATAAATGCAGCTATTTATTGTGTAAGAAAACTAACGGAAAAATCCTGGGCTTAGGAAATTCACCTTCCCCATTCATGATGAAGCACGATGCAAGATATCGATTACCAATTCAGGAAATATCAAGCTTTTTAAAAACATGGAAAAATTAAAAACAAAATTAATATGTGGCGATCATTTTAGAAAAGAAGACTTGTTAGCAAAAAATGTGGTTACGGCAGCTGTTCCAGTCAAATTTGAAAGACCGGTTTTAAAAAAACAGTACCTCAAAATAAAAGATACTCCTCCACTTCAAGAATTGAAATGATTTGGAATATTAAACCAGACTAACGAGTAATCCAGAACTCCAACGAGACGCAGCAAACATACAGCAGAGGATAAAATTGTTATTTTAACTCCCTGTCAAACCATGAAAACTCCACCTGCAACTCCAGAAACTCCCACTGCAAAACATATTTTGAGACTTTTCCATCTTCTACAAGTACAGGAAGGAAATTACACTTAGCTAGAAAGAACACGATTCAACTAAAAAGGCAACTGCAGTTAAAAGATGAAGAATTGAAACAAGTCGGCGCATAACTTATAAGATCGTGTTACAGTTCACGTTGACTTGAGGCTATGTGTCAAGATTAGTTTACCCAATCAGATGCAGTTCAAAGCGTTAAATCACTATTGAATATTTTATGCACACCCCCTAAAATTCACAGTTTCAAGTTCATTTCCAGCGTGAAGATCCTCTTAATAAAGCAAAACAGAAAGAATTATGAAGATCGAAACATTTAAGTTCCCTGTCTGGATCAACAAGATAAAAGAGCGCTGGGTGGTAATAAAAATAATTGTTATTGTGTCTTTCATTCGTTTTATAACATTAACTTTATACAAATTTCAACTGACGGTTTTTGGTATATCCGGCATCACAAATATCAGTCAAAACAGCTATTCGACGAATAATCAACTGACTCCTATAACAACTTGGTGAAACAAATTTATGGTTAGAGCTCGTTTGTTTTCTGTTGGCGGGTGCCCTTCCATAAACCTGCGCGAACACGTGACAGCTGAAGAAATAAGTGGACGCTGAAAACATTCGACTGATTCGATATCCCGCTGAGCCAAACTCCAACACGGGATTTTGCTTCAGTCAGTGAAGGTTTGCTCCTTGAGACAGACAAGCGCAAAGTGAAAAATTTAGCTGACGTTTTTAGTTTAGTTAGTAATAGCAAAGAATTACGAATTTGAGCTTTTGCGCATGGAGGGGCGACCCGCCAACACAAAACAAACGAGCTCTAACAAATCCGTTAAATTTAATCAATGTAGTTATTCATTGATTAAACTAACTGTTGATTTAATTGTCGTTGGTGAAACTCACCCTTAACTATTACAAATAAATACCTAATATAATTTAAGTTCAATGAGTATTGTGTTACTTACTCCAATGTATTTTGATATTTCTATTAACCTAACTTGATTTCAAAGAATAAATTGGTGACTAGGATAATAAATATTCACCTCTGTTCAACAGTTATTCAAGACATGTCAGCTACAAGTGCAATAGATTTTCATTTCTTAAACTTCAATAAATAGCAACCTCCTGTAAAAATCTGATGACAAGCTTAGAATAATAGAAACAAATTGACTTTTAAAAATGATAACACAATGTGTTTGAGAGTTGATCTTAAGTTTTCAACCTCTTAACAATAATATCCCTTAGAAAATAATAACTTGAGTAAATTTATGTAGTTCTTTCAGTTGCAATGTCCAACAATGGATCAACCATATCAAAAATATTTCTAAATTTTGAGCTTCTTCTAGCTATGTCAAAAGCTGTTTCTCCTGCATTATTTTTCACAAACGAGTTAATATAAGGATTCATTAATAATAACTGCACTATATCATAGCAATTTCCATTTGATGCTGCAATATGCAATGGTGTCTGACCTGTAAACAGTATAAAAATAAAGAAAAGTAGAGACAAAGTAAACAATAATCGAACCTCCTTTTGAAAGAGCATTCACATCTGCTCCTTCTGCAATCAATATTTGCGCCACTTCAACGTTATCCCAGCGACAGCAAGAATGTAAAGGTTCCCACAGTTCATCCGTTTTTGCGGCAATATTAGCACCTTTTTGAAGAAGAAGCTTAACTGCTTCTACATGATTTCCGTAGCATGCCCGGTGAAGAGGAGTGTAAGCCTCTTCATCAGTGATATTTACAAGCGCAGGATTCTTTTCAAGCAGTTTTTTTATTTTACTTAATTCACCATTTTCCGAGACAAAAAGAATTTTCTTCTCATCGGTGTCTGAAAGACAGTAATCATTTCCTTGTAAAGAAAAATTAAGCAAATATACCTAGAAGATTTTCCTGTTCAGCAACATTGAGATTGTTATCTGAAAACTCGTTTAAAGAATCAAAACTCATCGTATAAATGTTCAATTTATTAATAAAAATAAAGGAACACAAAAGTTTAATCAAACAAAAAAAATAATTCCAAACTTTAGCAGTGGTTAATAGTAAGGTTATGTTATGCTATGTGTTATGTCTATGAGTTATGGAGGGTAGAGGTAAGGAGGACTATCTCTGTGTATGAAAAAGTGTCCGTTGAAATGCGTCAAATTAGGGTGGCGCTACAATCGCATCAGTGTAAATTTTAAAAACCACGCCAAAAGTTATTAGAGTAAGATAGAAAAATAAACAAGGAAAGAACAACTTCCGCTTCAAAACTAATAACTAACTACTTTAGTCAACAAAAATAATAAATTTATTTACTCAGCACACTTCAATCTGTCTACAACTGCTACATTCATACTGTACACTGCTGCTACGCCAGCGCCATTTTGGAAGGTTTTTGAACTGTTACTTACAGCTTACAGCTGGACACTTTTTTAACTTGTCCCCCATATAAGATAGTCCTCCTTACCTCCACCCTCCATACTATGAGTCCTTTGACTCCTATAATATCAATATATTCGAAACCACAGAGTACGAAACTTTCTGTGCTCAAAGCCATTGATCCATTAACTAGTAGAGAAAGTCTTGTCTATTGGCAACTCTTTTTGCCGATGAGGGCGCCACCGGCGGTTCGATTAGCTGAGAAGCAAAAGAGTTCATTCATCTGTTGTCATTTGAATTTACGTGTCTTTTTTATGGTTTTATGTGTTTTTAAGTGTCGGTTTTAGTTTTAAGGTTTTTTTAGTGTTTATAACTGTTTATAAGATGTTTCTTACACTCCAGGAGATATTTAGGTATCTAAATGCCATTCCATTGTCAAGATGTTTTAATGAAGGTAAACACATGTGTTTCCGTAAGTATTGTAACGAAGTGATATAGATATAAAATAGAACAGTATTTATTTTCAATATGATTAATATTATTTTCTTTGCAAGAGAAGCGCTGGTTAATTTTTCTCATCTGATCACGTGTGGAAAAGCGAAGGAAAATGAAACGAAACATTATATTTTCGCATTGTGTTTGCAGACAAGCTACTTAGCCTCTTCACCTCATGTGATAGAAGGAGTTATAACCAAAAAAATGCAAATTTCAACGTTCTGGGGGTCGATTCTGTAACAAGTTAGAATATATTCTTAACAAAAACTAATGACGTCACACAAAAAGTGGAAGAAAGCCATAGAGCACGAAGTATAGATACAAGAAGTCCGAACGGTATAGAATTTTTCACATTATTTATGTACACAAATAATCGACCCAGATCATAGTTCTCTTTTTTGCCACAGGCTGCGCGAGTGTTCACTGTTCAGGAGGTACCGATACTATTATTATTATTACACGTAAATACGGACTGGCTAACCTGGCTCGTCAATGTAAAAAAATAAATTAAATTAAATATAAAATATTAATTTATTTTATTAGAATTATTTTTATAAAAAAAATGGGAAAGTGCTGTGCCGTTGATGGTTGTCTTAGTGGCCGAAAGGCAAGTGAGCATTTAGGAAAAGTGGCTTTATTCAAAGCACCAAAAGTGAGTAACCTCAAAATAATATTTAAAATTTTATTTTAATAAATAATTGATCATTACATTAGTGTAGTTTTTAAATAATAATATTTAAAAAAGGTTATATTTTTATTTTTTTTGTGTAGTATAGAAGTAATTATTTTAGTTTAATATTTTTTTCTAAAAGGATATTGAAATGCTCAGCAAATGGAGCACTGCTCTTGGCAAAGAATTAAAAAATACCAAATTTATTTGCGAATTACATTTTAATCCAAACGATGTTATTAAAAGTAATCAAAAGGTTCTAAAAGATGGGAGTATATATTTTTATGAATACGAAAAAGTTCATTTGAAGAAGAATGCTGTACCAAAATCCAATGTGACTACCAATGAAAATAATTACAGCTTATTATCAGATGATGTTCGTTCAAATACCTCTGGGTCCTCTGGTATAATTAACGATGATATAATTGTCGACTGTAGTCTAAATTCTATTGAGTCTATTGAATCAATAATCGTAAATGAAATTATAAACGAAGTAATTGAGCCTGACAATAAAAATTCTACAAACACAAATTTTGCTATTGGTACAAATATTTTGATTAATAGTGATGATTTGGTGATCATAAATGAGCCCGAAAAGTTTTCGTTTCATTCCATAGAAAAAATTTTAGAAGTTCAGCCACTACGTAAAAATTGGAGTTGGACTGTGATTAAAGATTCATATATTTCATTATCATATATAAATTTAAAATTGGAATTAGTTTGTCACGTAAAAATTCATAAAGATCTCAAAGTTACGGTAAGAAGCTTAACTGGAAACAATTATTTGAATGGTATCAAAAAGTTATTCTTACGTTACAGATCGTGAATGCCAAAACGAATATCCTTATTGATATGGATGTAAATATTTCGTCAATTGATTGTGTTTGGCAGTTATTAAGCTCTTTAGAAAACACCTTTTTCTGTAGTGGAACTGGATACGATGACAAAAAGTAACCATGAATTTAGATACATTAATTTACAATAACTAATGCTATTGTTACTTAGTAATTAAAATCTCAAGTACCGTGTTTAACATGTAATTGAATCTTAATATTTCATTTTTATAGATGTTCAGTCACTTGCACAGGTATATTATTGCCGGAGGAAAGATATAAAAGAAAAGTGGTGGAATACAGATGCATTACTTGTCGAAAATTGAGACGTTTGATCCAAAAACGTAAGACGGAAACAACAAATAATGAAGCTCGATGGATGAGTTTTAAGCATCGCTATATTTTACAACGCAGAAAGCTCAATCGAGTTGTTCACACGGTAAAGTTTTGTTTTCATCTAATAATTCACATGAATGAATAATGAATGAATTTATGAATGTGCTTAAAGTTTAGAGCTTTATATACAACAGTTGTTGAGAAATTAGACATTTTTTTATATTCTTGTGCAATCTCTGCAACTTAAAAATAGTTATGAATTGAAAATAATCCTTTTCAGTCACGTATACTCAAAAATATATCACTGTTCTTGTAAGTCCCAAATATAATTCAAACATAAATCGGAGTAGACACTTCGTTCAATCTATGGCTTTCGAACCCCGCAAACGTTTTTAAATTACAAAAATAAATTTTCGGGTCACTCTATCAACTTATAATTTACTTTGTTTATTTCTGGTAAATGTTTAAATTCTCTTATAAAAAAATTGGACTCTCGCCGGACTTTGGAACTATAAAGTATACCACTTTCCGTTAAATTGTCACTTTAATTTTTTGTGGAATATATTAGAAATCTACAGAGGCTGTAACTTCAATTTTATGTAGTTGAAATAATCGGAAATCATTTTTCTGCACTTAATATTTAGTACTTTCGGAGTCTTTCTGTATAAAAAATAAGTATAGTTAATAACGAAATACGATTAATTTTGTTGATCTTCAACGTTTGACGCTGGTGTAATCATTTCAAATTGTTTGTATATATTTTCTCAAAATTTTTGAATATTTCTTTTTTAGAATAAAAATTTAAAGCAACAATTATTAGATTTAAAAAATCAATGCGCTGAAATAAAAGAGGAAGTTTTATCTGAAAAAATTGCTGATTTACCTGCTTTACAGCAAGAAACTGTTAAAAATTGTTTATTGGCTGCAAAAGCTAAGAGCGCTAAACAACGCCGGTATTCCGTTGAGTGGGTGTATGAATGCTTGTTAATGAGCATTAAAAGTAGTGCTCTGTATGAACACATTAGAAAAAAAAATATCCTCCTTTTACCATGTAAGGATACTTTGATGAGATATATACAAAAACTCGATAGCGCTTTTGGGTTTCCCAAGGCGATTTTTGACACACTGAAACTCAAAGGTTCACGTATGGAAGTCTATCAAAAAAGGGGTACTTTAATACACAATTCTTACTGCTGAGTAGTTAACTAACAATTTCCAGTACACTTTTACTAATACTAATTTATAAAAAATAACAAAAACATTATAGATATTTGATGAGTAAATGTTGCTATAAAAATTAACTCGCTTCTGTAATTAATGTGCTATAAGGATGAAAGATTAACTCGCTATTAATTAATTTTTTGTTGACAGCTTTATTTTATAACTTATACTCTTTTACTAGTAGTTTCAACTTTCTTAGAAGTGGATACGCTTTTTATCTGTTTTATTTTTTTTCATGTTAATTAAACATAACATATTTTGTAGGTATATTGTCAGTCGACGAGATAGCACTTAGCGAAGGCATTGCATTAAACCGTAAAACATTACAACTGGAACGCTTTGTAGATCTTGGGGAATACACGCCTGACCATTTAAGACACACTAGAGCTGACCATGCGTTGGTTTTTATGTTTCAACCTTTTCAGGGCAAGTGGGTGCAAGTTGTTGGCCAATTTTTAAGTAAAGATTCAGTAACTAGTGAAATTTTTCAGAAACTACTTTTGGAATGTACAATTCTGCTTGAGAAAGCTGGTTTTTATGTGGACGGAATTGTATCAGATGCAGCACAATGGAATCGCGGTGTATGGAAATTGCTCGGCATACAAGATGGCAACTATAGTTGTGAGCACCCATATAATGTTTCAAGACGTCTATGGTTTTTTTCGGATTTCCCTCATTTATTGAAAAATTTTAAAAATAAAATTATGGAGCAGTCTGCCTTCTGGGTAATATTTAAAAATTGTTGGTTTTAAAAAATTATAATGTCGATAAACTAAAGTAAATTTTATACTGTTTCTCACAGACTCCGGATGGAATTGTTAAAAAAAAACATTGGAATGCTCTCTTACAATATGAAAATTATTTAAAAGCTAATTTAATAATGGCTTATAAATTGACTCCACACCATCTTAAACCCGAAGGCTACCAAAAGATGAACGTTCCGTTAGCTGTAGAGGTATGTGCGTGAATAACTAATATATAATTTACAATAAAATACTACATAAACATACATAACTCAATATTTTTAATTAATTACTTACAGCTATTCTCTGAGTCTATCTCAAACGCAATGAAGTTATTGAAAGATGAACCTGATTGTATTGAATTACATGACTGTAATAGTACCGTAATTTTCATTGAGAGAGTGAACAAATTAATTAAAGCTATGTTGTCTAGAACTCCGGTTGATGCTTTAAGACCTGCTGATGATAATGTTTCGAAAAAAGTACGCTAAGTATTGTTAACACTATTTCATTATTGGGATATTAATTTCAGAATTTGCTATTCATAACTTACAATTACTTATTATTTTTTGATAGGTTATTTTTGAGTTTGATACTTTTATAAGAAATTGGGAGACTACAGCTGAAGAGAGATTCCTTTGTTGGCAGTTGGCGCGAGCGGTTGTAGTCACGGTGCAAAATCTAATTGCGAAACACGGCAAATTGCATCGATAATAGTGCTAAGTGAGGAATTTTTGCCCGTGACCTACTTTACGTAGATTAGTGCTGAGTGTGTTCCGGTGGGATTAAGCAAATAGGCCTCCGAGGGGTTGACCCGGGCAAATTCGAGGAAGTTCCGGCTTCAGAAGCGTAAACAATCGGTGGCGAGAGAGGCGAATGCACAAAGCAAGGCAGAGGTCGCTCAGTTGGGGAGAAGGAGCGCAAGGGCAAAGGAAAGAGGAAGAGGAAAAAAAGAAAAGGAAAAGGAAAGAAGAAGAAGAGAAGCTAGAAGAAACAGAAGTCTTCGCGATTAGTAAAAAAGTAATAAGATCCCCAAAAGAAAGAAAAAACATAGGAGAGGCAGAAATGAAAGACTTGGACCTAGTGGTAAGGAAATTAGACCAATTAATAGAAGAGGTCAAATTATTAAGGCAAGAGAACAGAGAAGTTAGAAAGGAAATAGAAGAAATAAAAGATGAGTTTAAAAAGAAAGAGAAGAAATGGGAGGAAGAAAAGGGTACAATGCTAGAGAGGATAGAAACTTTAGAAAAACAAACAGAGATAACAGATAAGAAAAATAGGAAAAACAACATAATAATAAGTGGAATTGACGGAGGAAGAGAAGGAAAAGAAGACATTGAAAAAGAAATGAAAAAAGTGGTAAAAACGGGAATAAAAGAGTGGCACAAAATTGGGAAGGGAAAAGTACTAGTAGAACTCCAAGACTGGGAAGCGAAGAAAAGAATTATGGAAAATAAAAAAGAGTTAAGAAAAGAAGAAACAACTAAGAACATTTACATAGATGATGATTTAACAAAGAGGGAGAGAGAGGTCCAGAAAAAATTAAGAGAAATCGCAAAAGAAAAGAGAGGACAGGGAATAAAAGCAACGGTGGGATATGGAAAAATATTTATGGAGGGAAAAACATTCAAATGGAATGAGAAAGACCTGAAACTGCAGGTTTTTTAGGGAGAAAAGGGAGAGTTAAAAGAAACAAGGAAGAAGACACGGGCAAATGTACAATGGAAACTGAGAAGACTAATGAAACAAATAAAGATATAAGCAACGGGAAGAAAAAGATACTATTTTGGAATGTAGCGGGATTAGCAAAAAAAGAAGACAATTTCTGGGATTATGTGAAACTTTTTGACGTAGTAGGTTTAGTAGAAACATGGATAGAAGAAAAAAGCTGGGAAAAAATAAAGGGAAGGCTACCACCAGAATTTAATTGGGAGTGTCAAGGGGCAAAGAGAGAAAAAAAGAAAGGAAGGGCAGCAGGAGGGATAGTCACGGGAGTAAGAAAGGGAATAAGAGAAAAAAACCAGGAAAAAAAAGAAATAGAGGGACTCATGGAGAGAAATATCGAAATAGACAAACGATGGTAGACGATATACAGCAGAGAGATGAAAAAGACAATAAAAAACATAGATGAAACCGTGAAAGAAAACACAGAAGAATGCATACTTATGGGAGGAGATTTTAACGGAAGAATTGGGGAAAGAGGAGCGAGAAATTGGGAGGAAGAAAAAGGAGATGGGAAAAGGAAAACCAAAGACACAAAAGAAAATATGGAGGGAAAAAAGTTGATGGAATGGTTAGAAGAAAAGGGATGGGAGATACTGAATGGTAATAAACAAGGGGATGAAGAAGGAGAGTGGACGTATGTAGATAGTAGGGGGGAGTCGGTGATAGACTACGGAATAACAAATGAAGAGGCGTGGGGAAAAGTAGAGAACTTTAAAATAGGGGACAGAATAGAGTCAGACCACCTTCCAATAGAAATAAGCCTAGAAGGAAGAAATAGCCAAACAGAGGAAAAAAAGAAGACAAAAGTAGAGCAGAAGAAGGTAATAATTAAAGTGTGGAATGAGCAAGGCGTGAAAGAATACAGGAAAAAGCTGAAAAACGTCAAATTCGAAGGGCAAGAGACAGAGAAGATGGAAGTGGAATTAAAAGAAATACTAGAAAAGGCAACGACAACAACAGAAGTAAGCAGTAAAAGAAAAAAAGCAGAAAAGAGAAATGAATGGTGGGATAAAGAATGCTACCAGCTAAAGAAAAAAGCTACAAAAGCGCTAAGGGAATTCAAAAGAAAGCAAGTAAATAGAAGAGTCTTCTTAGAAGCAAAAAGAAAATATAGAAAAAGATGTATAGAAAAAAAGAGAGAGAAAAGAGAAGAAGAAGATAAAGAAATAAAAGCTATTAAAACAGAAAGAGAGGTGTGGAAGTACATAAACAGAGAAAGATTAAGAAAAGAAGCGGCGAGTGAAGAGATAACAATAAAGGAATGGGAAGAGTTTTTCAAAGATCTTCTGGAAGGAGAAAGAGAAGTAGATATAGAAGACCCAGCGATGCAAACGAACCAGGCAGCACCATTAGGAACAGAAATTACAAGGGAGGAGGTAGAGAGACAGATAAAGAAGCTGAAGAAGAAGAAGGCACCGGGGAGGGATGGAATACAGAATGAACACTGGATGTATGGGACGAAAGGTGTGATAGACAGATTGGTAGAGGTTATGAATGGAGTGTGGAGAGGAGAGGGATTCCCAACAGGTTGGAGAGAAGGCATAATCTGCCCTATCCACAAAAAAGGAGACAAAAATAGAGTAGAAAACTACAGAGGAATAACTCTTCTTAACACAGGGTATAAATTGTATGCGTCAGTACTGAATGAAAGGCTGAGAAAAGAGATAGAGGAAAAGAAGGCAATACCAGACAACCAAGCGAGATTTAGAGAAGGAAGGGGAACTATGGATAATGTATACATCCTGGACCACATAGCGAATAACGAGATGAAAAAAAAGGGAGGAAGGCTGTATACACTTTTCATAGATTTTAGAGCAGCGTTTGATAAGGTCGATAGAAAGAAAATGTGTGAGAATATGAGAAAAAGAGGAGTAAACGAGTGGCTGGTGAGAAAGGTAGAAGAGATCTATGTAAAAACAAAAAGCAAAGTTAGAGCAGGGGAGAAAGAGAGTGAGTGGTTTGAAACGGCAAAAGGGGTGAGACAAGGGTGTCCTCTCAGCCCCTTGTTGTTTACAACCTACATGGCGGATATGGAAGAAATGTTTAGAAAGGCGCAAGCTGGTGGATGTGTGATTGGAAGAGAAAAAGTGTGGAGTCTAGCGTTTGCAGATGATGTGGTATTAATAGCAAAAAGCGAAAGGGAGATGGGAGAAATGATGACAAACCTAAAAAAGTATGTGAGGAAAAAAAAGCTAGAAGTGAATGTAAATAAAACAAAGATGCTGGTGTTCAACAAAAAAAAGAGGAAAGAAGAAAAGAATGATTGGGAATGGGAGGGAGAGAAAATAGAGAGAGTAAAAGAGTTCAAGTATTTAGGGTATACGTTTAATGAAAGAGCTACGAACAAAGCGCATGTCAGAGAGTTGGCAAGGAAAGCAAACAAGATAGTGGGATGTGTATGGGGAATAGGAGAGAGGAAGTGGGGAGGGGATTTTAAAAGGAGAATAATCATGTTTGAGAGCTTGGTGGAGAGCGTATTGATGTATGGGGCAGAAATTTGGAGGTGGAAAGAACAAGAGGAAATAGAGAGAGTACAAGCGAAGTATTTGAGGTGGGTCCTTGGGGTGGACAGAGAAACCCCTGGGTATATAGTAAGAGAAGAATGTAAGAGAAACAAGCTGAGAGTGAAAGCGGGGAAAAGAGCGACTAAGTTTGAGGATAGGATGAATGGAAGGCAAGAATGTAGAATATTGAACGAATGTTGGAGAGAAAAGAAAAAAAATTTGGAGATAAACGAAAGAGAAAAATATTACAGAAGAAATGGGTATGCAAGTAAAGAAGTGGAAAGATTAAGAACAGAAGGCAAGTGGATGAACGCAGAAACGAGCGAAAGAGACAGGGATGTAGATAAGCAAGAAAGAAGAGAAAAAATCAAAGAGTCCAGGTACAACAGGAATTATGAGAAATGTATGACAGAGGAGATCCCGGTGTACCTGGGAAGAGAAAGTGCGAAAGAGAGGAAAATAATGGCGAGGTTCAGGTGCGGAAATGAGGAGAGAGAGAATAGGTATTGGATGGAAAAGGAAGAGAGACTGTGCAGAATCTGTTATGAGGAAAGAGAGACAATAGAGCACATGTGGAATGAATGCAGTGATATGAGGGAGAGAGAAAGAGCAGAAAGAAGAGAAATATTGAAAGAAAATGGAGCGGAGATAAAGTGGATGAAAGAAGTATGGGAGAGAAGGAAAAGGAGGACAAAGGAAGAACAGGGAGGGTAGAATAGAAAATGAAATAAATTGTAGATAGAGTATGTAAGCCGGTATAGGCAACAATAAAGCTTATTATAAGACTACAGCTGAAGAAAAACTAGAACAACTTAAGCAAAGGAAAAAAAATGGTGACTCAGTCGATCTGGAGAAAATGAAAAGCTTTTATTTATCAATTACAACTAGTACCCTGACTGGACTAAAAATTTCTTTGGGGTCTACCTTGGAATTGATACATTTTTTACATTCCAAGTGTAATTATGATTATCTGATGGCGTCGAGATTAACACAAGACATGCTCGAAGTGAGTTTTTATGATTCTTTCATTTGTGTTTCACTAATAACTTTAAAAGTAACTTTTAAGAAATTTTGTCTTCTTCATTATGATTGCAACTTATTCTCATCATCTAACAACGCAATATGATTTTAGAAATTTTTTGGGATTGCTAGAAGTGCGTGTGGGTCCAATGATCATCCTGACCCTATTTTGTTCTCACAAGTATTCCGGTTGCTCTGCTCTTATTCATTGGCAACACCTCCAAAAGGGTCTAATGTGACTGCAGGAGAATTATTAGGTTCATTAATGCAGACTAGAGAATCGTTTGAAGCAAGTAAGGTTGACAAAGAAAACTGGAGTAAAAAAATTGATGCTATCATTGAAAATGCATCTGGAAATCCCAGTAGTGCAGAAGCAAATACCGACGATGATCGTACAGGTTGTAATAATGCAAGTGACAATAATAATGATGTTGACGGCGATAAAAATAAAGTTATTAATAATGATAACGACTATGATAATTATGATAACACTAGAAGAGATCATGAGGGTGATGATAATAACAATGAAGTGCCTTTGAACTCGGTGGACTCAAGATATGAACACGATTACGATATTGCTCAAACTAGCAACTATGTGATTTCATATATTGCGGGATATGTAGCCCGTAAAACTGCACAGAGTCTATGCAGTCAAGAGTAGTGACGGCTCGTGATAAATTTATAGAACTTATGGATAAAGGTGCATTGATTTATCCTAGTGAAAAATTATTTAATTTAATTAAAGCTTAGAGGAAGTTGTGTTAATGGTGGTTGGGACAAAAACAGTAAAGATTGACACAATGTTTGAAATATTAGATGATGTTTCTAAAAGGAATATCTCTATTTTTGTTGGCTGTGATGAGCATAAGAAAGAATTAACAAAAAAAAAAAATTAATAATTTTTTAATAATGCGGGGGCATTTTCTATTCAAGTGTTTTAATAAAAGTGCTACGGAGAGAAAAGTTAAATCTAAAAAATCTCGAAAGATTTCTAAATTACATTAACTCGCGCTTACTATTAACATAGACTAAGTAAACCTAGACTAGCCACGCTTATGGGAGAAATGTAACACATTTTGGTTGTGGGTAAGACGGGCGCGACGATGAAAGGGGGGGCTTGACAGCCGCTGGTACCTATGGGCAAAAAGCTGAATCTTCAAAGTGTGTGAATAGTTGTAAAGAAATCTGTTATATTATGGAAACGGTCTTGACTCATACATGGATAAGGTTTTAATGGGTATGAAACCTGAAACCGAATAGATTTGAAGTGTTTGTTTTTTCGGGCTGGGTTGCGAGACTCGTAATAAATAAATGTGTAGTATTAGTAGAGTTCAAAAATCTTCCGAAGTCGTCTAGAATCGATTGTGGTTTGCAATGTGTTGATAAAGGCTACAATGTGTTGATAAAGGCTACAATTTTTTTTAGAGATTCCTCATCGAAAAAGATTTGGCTTGGTCGTGCAAAAATCGTATTATGCAAGGGTTGATTAAGGGTGGTTTAAGAGGGTTTTATAAAAAAAAATTTTTTTTGCATTTTTTAATTTTCTAGTACGCTACCTTTATGGTCATTTAATATTATGCATAACCGTCAATTGGAAATGCCTTATATTTATTATTTATTATTGCCTTCGCAATGCTTTCTTATGGAGTGCTTTATCGAATAAACGCTCGCCCTGAAACGCATAAATCGTAAATTAGTAAAATCACCATAATTCTAAAACGCGGCAATTTATCAAAAAATACATTAAAACAAACGTTGTAGATCTGAGATTGTAGATTGCTTAAAGTTGTTGAGATTTTCTGTAGGATGAGCAGTTTAGCTTGTACTATTTTTTTCGTGTGCTATTGCTAAAATTTACAGCGTATCACGCGAGAAGCGAGGAAGGCTTATAATACCACGGCCTAAGCCAAGCTATTCGACCTTATGCTATGAAGCTTCAACAGGGGCAATTATCGCTTGTTTCAATACTTTTTCTTCCTATTTTTTATCCAGCCGATGTTGAATCTATGTACAAATGTTATTTATAAATTATTCTTTATGTGCTCTGACTTTTTTACAAATAAATATAAAATAACATATAAAATAACATTAACATATAAAATTTTTAAAATGAGATTTTGTAGTTTAATGATAATACAAATAATTAATAATAATTAATAATTGATAATTAATAATAATCTAATTAATACGCACAACATTTTCTAATCAGCAATTTGATTCTCTACAAAATTAAGTTTACATTTTATTCTAAATAAGAAAAACGGCAATTTTTTCGAATTTAGTATAAAGTATATCCATTATTCTAAGTACAAAAAAATAATCCCGCCTATGAGACAACTCGGTGTTGTATAAGTGATTTAAAATTTCGACTTTTCTGTTTATAAAATATTCTCATCGGAAAACCATTGTCTAATTTTTTTGTGCA
The DNA here is from genome assembly GCA_947359425.1 of Lagria hirta. Taxonomy (NCBI): domain Eukaryota; kingdom Metazoa; phylum Arthropoda; class Insecta; order Coleoptera; family Tenebrionidae; genus Lagria; species Lagria hirta. The sequence goes on along the minus strand of OX375794.1, from coordinate 28,699,369 downwards.
GTAATTTAAAAAGAAAATTAAAAACATGAATTCTACCAACTTAAAGTTGTCAAAATATAAAATTTTTGTTTTTGCTATACCACTAAAGCTGGTTGCTTGTTTTAGTGCAATTATGACATTGTTCTCGTTGAAACTTTACAACGGATTATTTAACTTTCACTAATATTTATGAGGGTTTACCGCACAACTTTTTGTAGAGACATTGTTTTTGTCTCAAACAAAATTCTAAAAAGTCATAGGTTGAATAAAGTTTGGTGCATCTGATTATTTTTAAAGCGATAAAGGTATAGTAGAAATGCTGCCTCACAACTGACACCGGAGCCAGGCGGTTTTAAAAAAATAAATACAGTATTTTAGAAAATCGCGTACAGTCTTTAAAAAAATCATAATTATTATTATCAAGCTCAGAGCCAGCTGACAGTATTGCTATTTTCTAGTTTAGTATGATCCTTGAAAAAATTAATACCTTATTTTTCTTTCTAGAAATACATATTCAATATTATAATTCTGCCTAAATGCAAAATCTTTGCAAAAATTGAAAAATCGTATTTTTGTTACTTTTTAAATAGGGTAAAAATAAAGTCAGTTTTGGTGAAAACTCTAGATTCTATATTGCCAAATTTTATTCGACCGGCGCTTCTAATGGTTTATCTTGTATTAGTATTTAATTTTTCCAAAGTGAACTTAATGAGAATTTTTGGAAAAAGACAATACCAATGTTAAGCAAATTTTATTTAGATGCCATGTTGCCGGAATTTTTAGCAAATAGATAATTTATTAAAGTGTAAACTTTTTCAGTCACGTTGGACAATATTTAGATGAGAAAAATGCGGCGTTACCAAAATGCGTTGCCAATATGTCCGCATCAAATACAATTAGAAAACAAATATTAATATATTTTTTACGTCAAAAACATTTTTGGCGAAACCGTTATTCTAAATTTATTTTTGTGTTTTTCGCAGAATGTAGCTAGTAAGTTTAATGAGATTGGTTAAGTAGTGAGGGCGTGACTGAGTAAATTAGAAGATAAATGATTTTAATATCGTATGTTTTAAAATATTTTTTAAAAAAAGATGTTCTACTAACTTTTATGTGAATTGATTATACTTGTGTATCTCTAAGATTTTTGTTTGAGGCAATGTCAAGAATGTCACTAAAATGAAGTATGCGAATGTCACTACAAACTCTTATAAAAAAAAATCTTTGTAACCGCACAGGATAGATAGTCACACAAACAAAATTACATTTGCATACAAGACTTGATTAATTAAATAATTTCTATTTGAAAAGGTTCAAAGAAATTATACTTTTTTTCTACAACAAAATACAGTCGAAACATTATAATTTTTATTTTAATTATTTTTTGCCTCATACTTTCACCTTGTATTCATAGTATTCTAATAATAATAATTATTATTATATTTTAATATAACAATTATATTTGTGTAAACATTATTTTGTAAACAATTATATTCTATAAAATCAAATCAGTCTAAATTTTCTTTTTTGGAACAAAATGAACTACTATATAATAAATGCGTTAGCTTTATATTTCACAAAAATAACATCAGCAGTCCCCATTAAGATAACACAAAAAAGAGTATCAAATGTCCATGCATGACCTTGCGACATGCCTATGCTAGTGACAACACTGACAACGCGATGGCCTCCCCATTGGGTTGAGGCCCAGGCTATCTAGCTACTCAATTAGTTATAATACCGCATCCTAGATGGATTTTCCAGCGCCGCTCTGTTATCGGGTGTCTTTAATGAGCTTCAAAATTTACTGTACGGTGGGAAGTCTAGGTATATTTAGTCAATGCTATTAATAAAAAAAATTATTCACTCTAATTATATAAATAATATAAATAAAAAATACAAAGAAATATTCTGAATATACGTTTAACTTAAATAATTTAATTTTTAAATATTAAACTCGTTTTGTTTGTAACTTTTACCATTTTAATAAAAAATATGTTTGATAATAACTTGTTAACTAATTTTTTTCATAAAGTACATTTATCGTAATATTGAAAATTTTTAAAATATTTTAACTAGTAAATTTTTAAGTCACTGTGTAATTACTTACTTTATTTATTTAAAAACTTTTTTTTCAGCATTCATCTACTTTTTTTCATTGAATAAAATGGTATGATCCCTACTAATTTTTAAATTATTATCCATCAATACCACATGTTTTTAGCTTTGCAGATTGCCTTTGATTTAATTCCCCGTTTCTCAAAATATTTTTTTCCAGAGCTGTCAATAGCAGCAAAACTTCCCGCGTAAGGATTTAAACGAGTACTTCTTGAAAAATTGGTGCGCTCTACCGGCTAAAATTCTGTCCCCTAAATTGAGACCATTCGTTCAACATAACGTTCGGACTCCTTCGTGGCTAATGGTTGGCAACGAAAACGACAGCCAGCGCTTACAGCGATTTTGTGGCAAACTAAATTAGTGGCGGGCAAATTTAAATGTACCCGCCACTTATTTTGTCGCCTTTTTTCCCATTGAATTGGTGTTGTGAGATCAAAATAGAAGTGTTTAACTTAACTTCATAATTAAAACACATGTTTTATTTATAAAGTTAAATCAAACAATTCTAATTTGATATCACAACAACCAAAATATGATTTATTTAAATAAAGCAAAACTAAGACATTTTACATTTTGATATATTATTTATTTAAACTACTGAATTACACAACTTAAACAAAGTTCAAAAATAAATAAACAATTAGACAAACATTTGACAATATAGTCATAAAACAAATAAAATTAATAAATTTTAATTATTTTAAATTACCTTCTAAAATTAAAATAAAATAAATTGCAATCAAACTTAAAATACAAACAAAACAGACAAATTGTTTAACAAAAACAAATAAAAGTAAACAGATACAGGTACTCTACCTCATTTTATTAGCAAAAAGTTAACCATAATCGTATAAATGTGAAAAGTACTTCACATAAAATGTAACTCGCTTTGTCACTAATCTATCACTACCAAACAGTGATTTTTATGATTTAAACAAATGTCCATATTAATCCCCAACAAAAATTTGAATTCCCACAGCCACTTCTTATGCCAATTGAATTGAAATGAACTAAATACGTGGAAATATAATAAAAGTTTAATTCCAATCACATACGATTTTCTTCTAAAATTCAACGAGTCTTTTTCTCTTGTCTCCAACTGTTAAATGTTAATAAAAAGTACAGTTATTTTCTTCCGCTTTGAACTGAAGAGTTTTCAATCTCAAAAGCAAAATCCTCCATAAAAACTTGCACTAAAGCTGCACCAAAATTTAACCGTTTCTTTCTCTTGTTGACAAAACTAGATTCACCAAAGTGATCTTCACTCTTTTCTCTGGGCCCCCATCTATTCTATAAATAATATTCTCCCACAATTGGAATCTACAAACAAAATCTTATTAAAACGCATATTACATGGAATAGCTTACCTATTTTATTTATAATTTTAATTCTATTTTTCATTTTGCGTTATCAATTAACATAAAAATTTGATATAATTTCATAAAAACAAGTATAACAACATAACCTCTAAATGCAACAACAACAAAAACCGTTGTGAATCGAGAGTGACAAACAATACTACTTTTGGCGCTGAATTCAAATCCATATTTCTGATTGGCTACTTTTCTTTCCCCTTGCCGCACGTCAATATAGTGGCCTACATACTTTTTTCGTTTCCAGTTCCGCTATCTTGGCTTCACCCCCCTGGTCGGCCCCCACAAACCGGTGAAGCACCCCGCTCCCCGTAATTTTGCACCACAACAAAAGCAAATTGTAGTGGGGAATCCTGACTCCATTCTATCATAGCTTCATGATTTGAACATACACTGTGGTTTTTGTTTTTAATTTAATTCTTAAATTGGTTTTTAAACTAATTGAAAATTAAAAGATTGTTTTTTAACCATTTTTATATTATTGAAAAAGTAAAATTGTCATTTTTTTTACTTGTCAAAGACCGACATGATTTTTGAATCCAGCAAAATTTCTGTGTTTTTGGGGCAGACAGGGTTAAACATAATAATCCAGCCAATTGCCTGAAAATAATAATTTTAGCGTTTGTATAATTTGCAGTTGTAGCGCAGTTTGAAAATGCCGAAAAGTATTTTCGACTTTTTAGCTACTTCTCGTATAAGCAGGAAAAACGATCAAATCTTTATTATAATGAGAATCATTTATTATAATAAACTACATATTACACTGTTGTAATATGTAGTTGCATATTCAGAAAAATGAAAAACTTTTGCACTCCGAGCGCCTAGCCTTGAGAACTTTCAAACATTTTTTACATTTCAATGCATCTAACAAAATTGTGTAGTAAAAACAGTGTCTTATAAAATCCACGAGAGAATTATAATTTGCGAAATGTACATTAGTAACGATTAAATACAGTCAACAAACACTTTGCTATCTAAGCCACCATTGTTCTTATAATATTAATGTAGTAGCTTCATAGAAAGTCTAAAGCAATTTTTTTATAACATTTACATTTTATTATATAGCTATATAATAAAATTTTGAGTTTTTACACTTAAAAATGCTCTCAGTTTCAATTACATATTTTATAAGAATCTATTTTATTATTAACACTAAAAGTAGTTTTGGTGCCTTGCGCCTAAAAAACATAACTTTCAACGTGTTCTAATCGGCCGGCAACGAACTCTTGCCAGCCTAGGTCGGAAAATAAATACTAGGAATATTAAGCCCATTTAATTTTTGCGTTAGCACCATTTGCTGTCATTGTTAATTGTCAGACATTTATAAACGACAACTAACGGTTTGTGTTGTATATATAATATAATGCATCACACGTCCGAAAACGCTTTTGCAAGGGCTCGTAGTTTGTGGACCTTGGTCTTCGGCCTTGGCCCTCAAAATCACTCGTGTTGCAAAATGCCAGTTTCCGGCCTTGTGATTCAAATAACTATTGCAGCATTGAGAATTATGTTTTTTACAAAGTATAGCTTATGAATAACTTTTTGCCATATCGCTAAATGGTGCAATTAACACGTGTGCTGTTTTATATATATTTGGAAGTCTTAATTCTTACATCACTTTCTATATTTTTTGAAAATATTTGAGAAACTTGTAATAGTTCTTGTAATAGTTTTTAGAAATAGTTGCTGCCATATTTATAGATATAGAGGGTGCATTGGATAACACCTCCTTTAAATCTATAAAACTGGCAGCAGAAAAACACGGCATTGAACCAGCTGTAACAAGCTGGGTTGAATCAATGCTTGGAAGCTGCATAATAACGGCCTCACTGGGAGAAGAAAACACCTCGCTGACCACGGTTAAAGATTGTCCACATGGTGGAGTGTTATCGCCTTTGCTGTGGTCAATACTCAATAGTGGTGAATGATTTACTCTGTGAGCTAACGCAAAGGGGTCACTGCGTACTAGGGTATGTGGATGATCTTGCAATTCTAGTCAGAGGCAAGCATGAAGGTGTCATTTCCAGCCTAATGCAGAACGCCCTGAACACAATCAAAAGATGGTGTGATAAGGAGGAACTTTGTGTTAACCTTAAAAAGACCACCATAGTTCTATTTACCAGACGCAAAAAGCTAAAGATGAGTAAGATAATTGCGGATACCATGCCGTTAAATAACCACAACGAAATTTCGGTTATTTCGCAAACGCAACCGTCATTAAATATTTAAACAACGCGACTTCCACAGAATATCGTAAATAACAATTTCTCTAAACAAATAAAATGTACAATTAAAATACTTGCAAATAATATTGGCGGACACCTCAAAACATCATTTCTTGGTAGACACGTCTATTTTTCCTCACGTTTCAACACTCAAGAAGTCAAGAAGCACGTCTTGCTACCTTCTGCTTCCCTACTTGTTTTCCAGAATTCTCAATGTAACCAAAACAGCCAACAAAACCCCTAGCTTTTACAGAACTAACATTTTATAATTTAAATACGTAAGCACCCTTGACATAAATGAAACTTCTAATCACGAAGTATTCTAATAATGAACTTTTTGACAAAAACGTGGGTCAGCTACATTTTGTAAACCAAAGATTTTAATAGAAAATATATGTTTTTTATCCATAGGAAAATGCTTAAATTAGGTGACGTCATCTACAATATAGTGTTTTGTTTAGCGCGCTAAAATTATTTTAATTTGAATTTGAAATAGGTTTATTTAAACTATTGTATTTTTATTCAAATGCCGTACAAACAAACTGATGAAAATTCGTTTTGCAATTGTTCTCAAGGTTCTCGCTTAGCAACGAATGTTAATATATAATACGATGTGTAATTATTTATTGGTGAAATTACCCTATTGAAATAATGAACATTTTTTTATGTATAAGTAAAAAATAGTGTCGTTGCAAAAAAGAGATAAAAGCGTTACATTTTTGTTGAAAAGACGTAAATTTACTGAGATCAAAGCATGACGTAAATTTAATTTTTTTTAGCAAAAATGTAATGCTTTGCGTCAAGATTGAATACATTTTTTTTGCAATTGTATTTAAAATAAATATCAAATTTAAAATATTTGACAAATGCAAAATGTCATTACGATTGCTTGTCGTAATTTATTTACAACTTATATTATGAAATTTAAATTAGATGGACAAGATTAAATCATCAAATATGATGCTAAAACCAAGACGAACGTTGACATTTCTAAAACTAACTAATTTTTTTTTATCAGCAATCGTCTATAGATTACACCGCATTTAAAAATATTCATAAACAAGATATAACTATGCTTGCTAAACTAACTTCGGTTCTTAAAGATATATCAATAAAATTAATACATTTCTTCATTTGTTTCTATGTTTAATAAAACGCAAAACTTACCGCCCTAATAACGTAAAACTATTACGTTATTAGTGCGGTAAGTTTTATTTTACAGCGCAAGATTTTAATTTTGAAGCACGACGCTTTGTCTGTTTTAAAAATTTCGAAATTTGAATTGATTTGAGGATGACAGCTTGAGTGCAATTAGGTTGTAGTTTAAGCTAGATCGATGGCTAGCTAAGTACCACACCGCAAGATAGCGCAAGATAGCGCAGACAGCGCCTTGAAATTTGCATTAAAATTTTTAAATTGTCTTTATTTTTGAAATCTACAGGTTTTATTAAGTGGTGTAAATTGTCCCGGTATAAACAAACTATATTTATGACTAAATAACACTTTATTTGAAAGTTTTTAAAAGCAGAAAATTTTCTTGGTATTTTACAACACGCCAGTGAGTCAAACTGATAGATGAAAGCTTTGCATGTAGAAACATTTAGATACCATAGAAGTTGACAAGACGTAAATATGCTGTTTACAATCGACGAGGGTAAAAACTCAAAGATATTGAATTACTGTTCTAATATGCTGTATGTATTAAGGGTCTCATATATACATATTTAGGCAAGCAAGCGCAAAGCGAAAATGCAGCTGACGTTTTTAGCTTAATTTGTAATAGCAAATAATTATGAATTTGAGCTTCTGCGCATGGTGAAGCGAGCCGCCAACAGAAAACACATAAGCTCTACAAACTTCTTTAAAATATAGCGCTGTTAAATACTCATGCAGTATGCAGTTGAGAGTGATAGTAAAAGATAGTACGTTTTAGGTAACTACAACTACAGCAATGCATAGCTTTATAGCTGTTACTATCTGTGGTTACCATCACAAATTTTATTCTATCGAAAGTATCAAAAAGCAAGGTTTTCTATGTCAATTGCCTTGTCAGCTGGTTTTGTTTATTTACATGTATAGTTACTATTTTTTGTTTTCATATACTAATAATAGTGTTTTATAATTTACACTAATTGTGCGGTTTAAAATAAATGGCCATGGTAAATAAATGAACGTAACATTGTTACTTTCTAACTATATTATAAAATTTAAGGATTTTTGTAGAAAAGGTCAGGTCTGCTTAACTATGAAGAGAAAAAGCCAATTGATAAACAGCCAGATCAATGTAGGTTTAAAAAAAGATTTTGATTTAGCTGAAGCACTTGAGTCTGTCTATCCACTGTTAGAAATCGTGTTCAGTTATCTTGACTATGATGATTTACAAAGAGTTTCAGAGGTAAAAACGTCATGGAAAGACACAGCTCATAGAGTTTTACAAAAACGCAATGAAGTTAGTTGGATTACAGTTTTTCGAAAAGAAAGAAAAACCGTTGTTTATCATAGCTTCAATTATCCCTACACCAATATGGCTCTTGGAATTATATTCTTCAACTTTAATCAAGTATCATTAAATGATTCTTTTTGTTGGCATGATATGGGCAATCGAAAAAAAATTACATGTATTTGAAATTTCCGATGCCAGGGTAAATGTTTACAACACACTTTTTAGGATTTGATATAGAAAATAAACGTAGTTACGGTGGATCTGAGATCATGTTATTAAGAGTAGGAAGATATAAAGATTATAACCGGTGTTTTTCAAAATTTGGCGTCATCAATGCCTATAAGTTTGTGTGAACTGACTATAATTTTCAAAACAATTGCTTCAAATGTCAAAATAATTACTAAATTTCTTTATATTTGAATTTAAAATGTTTTTTTCACAACTAAAAGTTTTTGAAGTGGAATCTTATTTTTGTAATGGCCACCGAGTCGATGGTGAATTATTAACAGCTGCAAAAGATACCGAGAGAAGATTTTACGGTCATTCTTTGCACAGCTTTGTTACAATGAATTATTGCGGACGGGTACTTTTAGCAAGATTATTTGTTTGTTATAACACCAATTTTAAGTGCTTTTAAATAATTATTAACGTGTTGAACTATCATTCAATAAATTAAAAATGAGGTTAGGTTCAGATGTCAAATTAATAACGATCACTTTTATTTGATGGTAAAGATATGTTTACAGTTTAAAATTAAACATTCATGGCAAGGCTCCTCGCCAAATTAAGTTAATGTTGTGATATCACTGGGAGTGTAAACATTGCCTATTATGACTTATATTATTTAAACTATATAGAGCATGAATTTTTAAGTAAAGTAGCATGTCATGATACAAGGCCTTCACTGTTAAATATATATTTTGTAGGTGAATAAAAACTATAATAAAGCGTTGTTTTGGGTTTGGATTATAGAGGGTAGATATAAGGAGCACCAACTCTGTGTTACAAAAGTGTCTCGTGAATAGCTTTAAATAAAGATGGCGTTGCTGTACCAGAGACCGGTTGAGGTGATCTAAAACTTCAGATCATACCTTTTTCTACACTAGCGCTATTGTGGCTCCTTTATTTAATGCTATTTTGTGGTCACTTTTTGAGTCAAAAGGACGGTGCTCCTTATCTAACAGTGACAATCAGTCAACGAAATGTCATGTTTTTGTCGGTTTTCTAAAACTTAAATATTTGTTTGATTTGGAACGTGGTGCGTCTGATAAATTTTTTACTATAACTTTTCGAATATGCTTCTAACGTTTCAATGACATTTTGCACGAACCTTGATGTACAAGGTGGTCTATTATAGAGCACAAATTCAAAATCCGGTGTTGTTTCTATACTAGTTTAATTCAAACCCATTTAGATCAAAACAACAGCACTAAGTGGTCAAAGAGCTTCTAAGAGATGTGAAGTTAATATAAAGCGTCAATCTTATATATCACTGTGTAATTTAAAAATAATGCTTTAATATTAGAAAAATTAAACATTGTGATAACTTTTAGTAACCTTAAATAAATTTACATTTCTGGCTTTTATAGCTAAATATATATATATACATATATATATATATATATATCTATATATAAGGTGAATCATTACTGTGGGGTTGGTTTCTTATGTTTTGTTATTAATTTAAGGTAAATTATGTTAATGGAATAAATTCACAATGGAAAAACTTCATTTTCTTAAAATAATTAGGGTTATAATGACACAGCTCAATTCTCTAGAATCAAACTGTTTTTTTTTACTGAAACAGCTTCAATTTTTTTATTATTTGATTTCTTTTCGTGTTATCTGCTATGCAACTATAATTGTTTTGAGTTTGAATTAACTTTAAAAACTGCTTTCTAAAAGTTTTTAAAAACATTGGCTTACAATATGTATTACATATAGTATTTTTTTATTATCTACCAAATTCTAAGGTTAAATTGAGTTTTTGTGGATAGTCGATGGAAACAAGTTCACTATAGTAGTTTTAAATTAAAGGCGAAGAGGACGTAAACAAGGTGAGACATTATGTTGAGCACGTGATTGAACTTAATTGTGTGGATTGGACTTTTGCCGTGGGTTGGTATAGTTAGTAGTTGTGATGCCAATGACATTGACATTACTGGCATTGTTATAATAATAAATATCACTCATACCAACCGGAGAAAAAAACTCACTAGATGAATTTTTTATAATTTTAAGATTAAATTATACATACTAATAAAAGCGAAATAGAAAAAATAGCATGTCTAAACAGCAATAGTTATTTTATGATTTGTTTTTGTCTGCAGTAAAACTATAGATAGCATAATTTCTTGAATAGCTATGTTCTATATAGAACATAGCTATTCATGGAGTGTGTATTCTTTTCTTTTGAATAAATTTTTAAAGCTTAAAACACATAGGGTTATTTCTATAATCTTTATAACTAATAAATACATTTTGTAAAGATCGCCAATACTTTTAATATCTGATGGAAGGTACAGTTTTGAGGTAGATGAATGATTATTGTGTGAGAGTGATGCTGGCAAGCTAGTTTATAAAACTTCTTCATTTGTTCAATTTCAGCGGTGTTGTTTTGTTCTTTGGTTTATGTTCTCTTCATTATCTTTTCTCTTTTATTTATTTTTGATCCAAATTTCTTACTGGTTTCTGTGGTATGTTTTAAGTAATTGAAATAATTGTAAGTACCCCCTTACTGGAACGTCTTTTTTATGGGGTTGAAGGTGAGGCGAATTAGGGTTCTGTATACACGAAGTAGCATTGTTGTGTCTAGAAAAAGAACTGCAGAGGGATTCTGTTTCATGTCGGATCGAGTAAAACAATCGGATCGGCCATTTTGGTCGAGTTGAGCGATTTTGTTTCATGTCGAGATCGGTTTGTGGTCACGTGATGTCGAGATATTGGGTCATTTTCAGTCGACATCTCTGGAGGTGTCGTTTAGCCATCTCGACATATCTGTCTTTTTTTTTAAATTATTTCTATCTTTATCTATTCTTATTAAATTTGACATTTGCCGTAGAATAATATGAATATTATTGGTTTATATAAACAAATAAAATAGCAAACGCTGTTAATAGAAATGCTTTTATTATAACAATAGATGTAAAAGTTTTATGTATATAAAAATTCTTTTTTTTAGCAAAAACTTTAAATTTATTTATCAACGCACAATAATATTTATGATTCAAAACAAAACGATTGCAAAGTCTTTAATTCAAACTTTTTAAATTATTAAGAAAAGAATAACTGAAAATAAAAATTTATTTAAAAGTTGTTTTTATTATGGTTTAACTGTTAAGAGTAATTAATCAAAGAAGCAATTAAAAGAAAACAAGAAAGGTGAACATTTAAATGCTTGTCTTTTACGTCAGCGAAAAAGGTTTAGTCGCTAAATAAAGATATTTGCTTAATAAAATCTATATAGGTATAACTAAAAGGAAAACACTAGGTACGATGTACGTGCCGGTTTGTTGTTATTTTAAAGTTTGTGCATAATAATGAGGGTAAATACCCGTCTGTACCTACATTTTTGAATTCAAAAAAGTTATAAAATTAAACTTGTTTTTGCTGTTTTATTGCTTACATATGCGAATTTTGCGTTTATTTTTTCTTTCGGCATTCATATATTGTCTTTTGTTGCGAAAGGTTCCTTACGTATACTATTATTATAAACAAATATATATATTCAAATAATGTAAGTACTGTATTAAATAATAATTTTCAATTCTTTTATTTTGTAATATTTCTTATTAAATAACATTTTTCCTATTTTAGGTCTCAATTTAAAACCAGAGAAACTTACAAATAATTGATGAATGAAAAATTGCTTATTACAAAAAAAATTGTAATTATTATTACTATTATATAATTATTATGTACACAAATAAAAAAAGTAGCAAAAGAGCAATCAACACAATTAGATTAAGCAAACGTCAAATTTAACACAAAATAACGTTAAAGGACCCAATACGCATGCTCTAAAGTCGGCTACGGTCGTAGCCACATCCTCGTAGTCGACATGCTATCCGATGCTGAATCAGAATCGCAAAATAAAAATCGTTTTTGAACATCGTTTTCGAGATCGGGTTAACCCGATTGTCGAGATATTCCGATGTGAATCAGAATCCCTCTGCTGATAGGTTAGACTTCTTCTAGAAATTTGAGCTCATGTCTTTTTTTTGACCAATTATATTAATACATTTTTTTCTCTAAATTATTGTTTTTTAATTTTCTAAATAATGAAAAATTGTCTGTTTTTTGTTCTTAGAGAAATTTGACGCATTATTTAACAAAGCATGAATTTGGTAATCACTCTTTATATTCTATTTCTTGATTTTATAATTTAAGTATGATTAGCCTAATTGTCGACGACTTTTATTTCTTTCAGACTTACTTTTGGTTTTCTCTATCCTTCAATCTTTTGGGTAGAGTCACTCGAGTTAGATGTGCAGTTGTCTGTGTTATTTGTATTGGTATCACTATCGTTATCATAACATTCAGAATTAGACGAGATCGCTTTATCGTGGCATGTTTGGAAATTTTGTACACTTTTTGAATAGTCTACTATTGGTCAACTTCCATCAATAAGTGACCGGATTTTAAAAATTCATAATTATTGTTGTCAATCCCGTTGTTAAAAAAGCAACTTGCATCAAAAATTTGACCGTCTTAAATAAGAATGTTATTTTTAACTGCTTCTTCAACAGCGTTGAAACTGTTGTCAATCTCTCCAATCTGAACGGTAGAAATGAGGATTGAATTTCTTGTTATATTTACAAATTTTTGACTAAGAGTTATTCTCGGGAACATTACAAAATTAAAAATAAAATTTCCCCTTTATTATTCAGTCGGAATTTAAATATGCACAGTTATATACACGATCTTGCTAGTTATTAAAAAGATACCATTTTAAAATTACGGGCTAGCAACTTATCACATGGTGAGCCTGTCGGTAGTGTCGGTGGCATATACTGTTTTTAAAAACTTTTTCTAATATTTTAATATCAAATGTCAAAAATTTATAAACACACATTGTTTAAGGAAATAAACATTTGTTTAAAACTTTACTATTCTTACGAGAACAATAATTGCAGTTTGACGTATCCGTCGGTTAAAGTATGATATTTTGCGCATACTACCTAATAATCTCCTTCCATTCACAACTGAAATAGTTGCTTAGACCACTTCAATTTTAAAGATTCCCGAGCTTTTGGTGAATCAAAAGTTCGATTCTGTTTGCGTAATAATCGTAATTTTCAAATTTTGAGGCTCACGTCGTTTTGTGGTGACGCCATTGATATGTATTTTTTTTTTATTTACAAATATTTTTCTGTTAATCATTTTATAAGGAGACTTTGAGTCGGATTTGTTATAATTTAGATTCAGAATAATAACTAATAGCTGTATTTTGTCGTGTTTTATATTATGTGCACATATTTATAGAGTTAATTCACGTTCTGTTGATTCACTAACCAATTGATTGATGGTTGTGAAGATCTACGAACGTAAATTCAATGAATTTATGTGGAAGACTAAGGGAGTTTAAAGTTTTATGAAAACGTGACATTGCCCAAGAACACACGTTATCAACTATAAACTAAAACTGACATATTTTTGTGAAACAAATTTTTGTGCTGAGTCAGATTTTCACAATCATTCAAATCTAAATTTTTTAAAGCTCCAAAGAGTATGTTGTAAACATTACCGATGCCAGTTCATTTTTAAATCTTATAAATAGTTGCAGATTTCCTATCTCTGCGAATTGTTCCTTCTGGAATGAATTACTGTGTAATCGGATGTCATGGATTGGCGTCTATGTTTTTCAAACAAACAAATAAAAAATTGATTTCTTTTTTTGATTGTTGCTTTCTGCCAACTATACCAAATATGAGAATGTCTATGTTTTATTATGATTATAAGCATCTGAGAAACGATTATATTAAGGCAAATGAACGTGTAAAATGTATACTACTTTTTTGTAAACATGATCTAGATCATAATATATTCCCTCTTTTGGACAATATTTTAAACCAGTTAGTAGTAGTTATGATGTAGTTAAACAATTAATATACATTTATTATTTAGGCAAGATTTTAAGCAAGTGGCTCTTGGAGGTGGGGTCGTTAGAAAAAAAATGATATATCCTCTTCAAGATAAAGGACGAAAACCAAATAACTTATGTATTTTACTGACAGAAGACATATCTTTTGACAGCATTTGTGACACATCTTCAATAGTAATCATTGGCAACAACCTTACGTCTAAGAATTTTGAAGAACAACTATCAAAGGTAATGGGTATCGTATAAGGACTAAGGTAAAATGTTGCAAGTTTACACTACTGCCATAAATTAACATTAACAGATCCTTACATGATATTTTTTGCTGATGTCTATACATGACCAATTTACCAACACTACAAACCGTAGTGGTGCGTTAATTGATCAACTCTAATAAGGTATTCACTTTATTTTTGTAGCTATGAGACAAAACATAATTATTATAAGACGACAAAACTATTGGTTTGCTTAACTAAAATTGCAAAAAAGTTTTTTTTTTGCAAACGTTTTCGGTGTTTTGCACTGTAAATGTCCTGTTTTACAGTGTTCTTACAAACATTTGTAAAACGGACAAGTCGAGTTCGCCTGAGCAATGTTTTTAAAATTTTTTTTGGGAAATTATGCTCTTTCTGTTTTAAAACGTTTAGCTTCTGTTATGTCTTATGACATAAGAAATGAACGAATTTTTCTTTTTTGTTTTTAGCAAAATGTGTTTTTCTAGAGTTTCTTTATTTTGACGTTCTATAATTATAATTTTTATCAAGAATTAAAAAAATAAAATTTTTTTAATTTAATTTGTGATCGCAATGTTGACGAGTACCAACTAGGAAACTTTTTTCTACTAATATTTTTTAACTTTGGAATATGTCTGTCAAATAGATAAGATTGTAATTGACTTTCTAACCATATTTTAACAAGTTAAAAAATCATGAAAAAATCATTTTTCTCGTCGTGAGAGCTGTAATTTCAAGAGCCGCTTCCTCTGACAACCTGATAATCATCGGGAGAGTTGTGGAGTTTTTATTCCTGTCTGGCTTAGGTAATTAAATTGACAATATATACCTTCTGAAAGGTGGCAGAGGTGATATAGACGATCCTCTTTAGCAACAGCTGGAGAGACGTGTCTTGCTAATGTATATGGTAGATGAGGATACCACGCTCAACGACTTAAGATATCTCTAGTTTATCAGATCAAAAGCCGACATGGCTCGTCTACCTCTCCACAACGAAGCGGAAAACAACATTGTTTATCGTGTGTATCAAACAGATACACACAATAAAATAAAATTTTGAGTGAAATCGTACTTGAGCTTATATTGTGTTTCAGTTTAAAAAGAAGATAGTGATTCGAAGTCAGAGAATAGCTCTTAAAATTTGCTGTGCATCAAAAACGAAGAAAAATTGTGAATTAGAAATATTTAATAAAGTGTTTCCCAACACCCCTCTTTTAGGAATCGAAGTTGGAGGAGAAATTGGTTGGGATTGTTTTAATAAACAGGAACTATCCGAAGGTATGCTTTAAAGACATAATCATAGTTGCATATAATAAAAACATATAATTTTTAGAATTGAATCAAAGCAAACCCAAAAAAGCCAAGAGATTTCCTACTGTTCAACACCAATGGTCAACCGTGATAGTATTTATCACTTGGGGAGAAAAAGTTTATGAATCATCTGCAGACAACATCTAATAAATTTGGTTTCAATAAAGTGAGACACTACATGATTTTTTTTTGTTTTTTTGAAAGTGGTTAGATATCTTTTTCTTCCTTCTACGTGCTTTGTCTGGTTATCCTAACATTGGCGATTACTGTGAAGCTAGCCGATCTTTAGCAAGGTGAAACAGATTTTCAGTGTTTTGTATAACTGTTAAAAGACTTTATTATATTTGGTATCTGTGGTTTGATGTAGGGACGTTAGTATGTTTGGTGTCAAATCCGAGAATGGTATTGCGCAAGGACTTTTGTCGTTTTTTATAAAAACAGCATATCGGTCAACATTTGACTTTAAACGACCGACTAAGAACAACTTTATAAGCCAGACGCGTCAATAGATATGTTGATATCTAATTAAACACACATATTTGTGAATAAGAACTCTAACGTTAACAAAAAACAAAAGATACTAGCACATGTTGCTTAGAAACCCCACTGATAACTTACCAATTAGAAAAATTGCTGGTCTCTGTTCCGTCCAAACAGTTTGAAAAAACAAACAAGTGGTTTGAATTGGAGCGAAAGAATTTTAAATAAATCTCTTGTGAATTAAGCTTTCATTTTTAATCTTATTTTTATCTATAATTACAATATTTATATCAGGTTAAGGGCAAATTTGAATTTGATTTAAAAAAAATTATTGCTTTTTCTACTTTCAGTAGAAAATGTTATCAACGAGACATGATTTTGATTTTTTAATTTTGAAATCTGCCTCAGTTCCACGATACAGAAGTGACGTTGTTTGTATACGTCTATGTGCCATTAAGTGTTAATTTTGGGTGTGCGATTAACGTAGATTTGCAAATATAATCAAACCAATGAAATTGTCTGATCTGCTGATTGCTAGTTCAGATGATCTAGCCCACTTTGAAGGAGCACTAGGCTCTGTCGCGTATGCAGGAGCGCTTAGCTAATCTGAATTTTGAGAAAGTGGTGGATACTAGAAAGTGCCCTAGTTATTTTCCACTGACGGAAAGGGAAACAGGTTCAAAAGGAAGAGCAATAGTTATTTTTTTTTATAACGACGAGTTTATGCGCAATCTCAACAAAGAGGGGAAGAGTTTCGGCTGACCTCTGATGCCGCTTTCTGTGGTAATTCGAGAAATTTAATGCACATTAAGGGCTAAGGAGCATCCAATTTTATCGATCAAGATAAATCAATTTTATCGATCATCTCAGGCAACGTAGTCGAAATGGATGAGATGTAATAGAGCAAGCGACGAGTGTCTCGAAGAGACATTGTTCAGGTTTTTGAGGTGTTCTTCAAACGTTTTTTCCACGATAATAATGTCATACCAGACATGTTTTCCATGACAAGCTTTTTAATACCGTTTCCATCAATCGCTCAAAAGTGACTGGAGCGTTGCACAACCCAAACGCCATTACTGTAAATTGCCACAGTCTAGAACCAAGAGAGAACGCTGTTTTTTTATCTTCAGGAGCTAGTTCAACCTGCCAATAGCCACTCTTCAAATCTAGTGCCGAAAATATACTTGATTCTGCTAGAGTGTCGTCAATTCTTGCGTCACCTTGTTGAGTTGGCGATAGTCAAAGTCCACATAAAATCGAGTTGGCTCATTTTTTTTCCTCATTAGCACTACTGGCGATACCCAAGGACTGTTGGAAGCTTTATTAAGATTTTTTTTCTTTATTTCGTCAATGATCTTTTGTGGTTTCTCTCTTAGGCAACGGTAGCCTTCTAATCGTTTTCCGAATTAGTGTAAACTCCCCAGTGTTAATTTTGTGTTGGACTAATTTTGTTCGTGTCTTTGGCCTGTCACTTATAGCGAAAACGTTTCGATATTGTAGAATTAACTTTTGACTTCTTGTTTTTGCTTGGGACTCAAGGCTAGAGACCCCATCCCAAAAGTCGCTTTTCTAGTTCCTGAGGCAAATTTGTGGTGGCTACATATGCTGTGGTGTTAAGATTTCTGGCGATAGCAGACATCTGGAAGCGGAAGACAGTTTTTTTTCTTAATTTAGCAGGACGATAATTAAGGCTCATGACTCTTCCAGGTGTAAGTTTCTTATTGTTTACAACGGCCTTTTTTTACTACTAAGACTGCTTTGCCTACCAGATCGTCGTTGTTAATTAGTTCAAACACCACAGAGTCACCATTTTCTACAGTCTCCTTTATATTATATGGGCTTTCACAACCGTTTCACATTTACCGGGTATTTCAATGTCATTAAAAGTCTTAACACTTAATATCTGATTACACCGCGAGCGAAAAACTATCTCTTCTGAGGCTATCTCAAGTACTATTTTTTTTAATGTCAAGTTTGAAGCCGTTTGAACAAACACTCACTGTCTAAAACACTTGCTACCGATTTTACGTCACTTCGGCTTCACCTTTTACTACGGCAGATTGTCCAGTAGCTGTTCAAACACTCCATCTTGTTGGCTTGACACCTGCTGATTTATGCAAAATATCTGGTTCCAAGCTGACGACATACATAGTTGTTTTTAAGGCATCTCTACCACAGGTTAAGTTTTGCCTTAGATCATTTTGATTTCTTCGATCTACTGGCTGTTATTTCTTTCTTTTTATGATCTCTCAAAAATATTAGACCTGGACGTAGCAAAGATTGAGAGAATATGGAACTCTAGAAATATAAAAAAAACACAATTACCTATTTTCGTGCAAATGCTATTAGTTCTTATTTATAAAATTAATCCTATGATGGGCTTTGTCTAGAATTCTTCTAAATTTTCTAACTGATTTTAAAGTTTGACTTGCTGGATTCTTTACAAAGTCGATAATATTAGATTACTTTCAATAAGAAAAACATTAGTTTACAAATCACAGCTTGAATAAACACTTTAAAAGATTTGCAAATTGTAATTCTGCCCTGATCTAACCGGACCTGACACATATTGGTCATATAACAATAGAAGCAGAAACACTTGAGTTGCGCTGGAGCTGTTCTTGCGCGGTTCGCTGCACTGAGGCTGGATATGCCATCGAACCGATTACTCTTCTAATTGATTCTTCCAAAGGATTCTTCTCGACTCTTTTTCGACTATCTTTTTTGAGTTTTTAGCAGCTTCGTATTCTAAGGCATAAGTCAAAGCTTCGGGAAAAGTTTTAGGTCTGGCAAATATCAGCGCTTGTCTCAACCCATTGTCTCAACTCATTTATGAATATACATTATATTCATAAATGAGAAAATATTATAATGAGAAAATAAAAATGGTATAGTTAGAATTTTTATTTTTAAATGCATCCTTACAATCAGATTGATAGGAGCCTGCCATTACTCTTATAGTTCTTCGTTGGATAAAAAAAATATTGTGACGCCAGGTTTCGTACTGCATTCCTCGAAGACCTGACTTTTTCATCTTAAGTGGCTGAAAACAGATTAAACAAAGCATTTCTTGTTTAAAAAAAATATATAAGAATTTATTAAATCTCTGATATTATAGAGTTCATTGTTAAACCAATTAAATGATTTGTTGCCGCTTGATCTAATGTGTTTTGTAGGAAAACATGGAAAAAAGAAATGTTGTGTAATTTTGATAAATCTTACAAATTTACTTTTAATATCATTACTCTTAGGTTATTACTTGAAGATAGTGATATAGACAAATTTTACCTATTTCAGTGACAAGTCGTATAATTTTACAGTAACTATTAATATTGCAGTCATGGTGAAAATCTACTTTTATTATTAAGTTTAACGATTATACTGTAAGAATTAATTTAAATAAATTGTTATTATTTTTGTTATTATTGTTTTCGTTTATTTATACCATTACTTCAGCTATTGGTTTTAATAAGAGTTTCTTAGTTATACCGCAATCGACCAAGCCGCTGGGTGGCGCTCATATAACATCTAGTAGCCCGCACCCCTCACCGTTAGTCAATTGAGCCTGGGCACTGCGTGGCAAGGTGAGTAACTAAGGACTGGTTATGTGGCAACTGTATAAGTTTGTTAAAGTTCACGTCACATAAATTGGCGCCAAACGTGGGGCCCCTTGTTATCAATATATAGTCGTTGAACTAATCTTCAAGTAGTTAGTTTTTCGACGGAGGCAAAGTACTGAGGCTGTTTGATTACAGCTTAGTGGTGAATGACCTTCCTTATTTATTTATTTAAGACTGCCCAAATAAAATGCCTAACAATTGTTTAGTCTGCGATGGGGCCATCACTCCCACAACTCCATCGATTAAATGCTGTGGTCTATGCAAAAAACATTGCCATATAAAATGTACGAATTTGAGTGATTACGAATTAGCATCTCTTCAGGCAAATAAATCCTCTTGGCAATGTTCTAAATGCTTAAATCCCGTAGTGCCCGCTGTGATTCACACATCATTAGAGCAGTTTATAAAATCTCAATTTAAATTATTTAAAAATGAATTGATGAAGTCAATAAGCGAGCAACTAAATACACTCTCTGATAAGATTGTGAATATTGAACAAGCCATGAAAATTACTCAGGATAAGTTAAAGTTGGAAATGAATGAACTACGAAATGAAGTAACAGAAATAAAGCGTAATATGAACTCCTCTTCTACCGAAGTTGATTCACAGCTAACAATATTAAAGGACGCATTAGCCACTGCATCTCAGCAGAATATTAACGCTGAAGAAATTATTAATGAAGTATCGGACCGACAAAGGCGACGATTAAATGTCGTTATTTTCGGTGTTAATGAGCAACCTATTGAAATGGGTAGAGACACACGATTACAGGAGGATGTCTCCTCTGTTCCTCTATTCTAACTTCAATTGGATCAAACTCTTTAATAAATAATATTCAGAGACTGGGACGCTACTCCAATAATGCTACACGTCCACGATCCATCAAAATTACACTGGCTTGTGAAAGTGATGTAACTTACATTCTTAAAAACCCTAAAAGTATTACCTCCCAAGAACGTTTTAAAAACATCAGATTATCACCTGACCGAACGCCAAAACAGATTGAGCACTATAAGAAACTGAAGAATGAACTCGGCGCAAGGCTCAATAATGGAGAATCTGACCTGGTAATTAAATATGTTAATGGTGTCCAACGCATCGTACAGTTAAACTGAACAGTACACCCAATTACAATTTACCGTCATTGCACTGTGTATACCAAAATGTGCGCGGCCTTCGGTCTAAAGTTAATGTTTTTTTATAATAACGTACTTCTTTGTAACTACAATATAATAGTTCTGTCCGAAACTTGGCTTATAGAAGATGTTACCAGCAGTGAGTTATTTTATAACAAATATACCGTTTATAGAAATGACAGGAACTTGAAGGAAACTGGAACTACACGTGGAGGAGGTGTGTTAATTGCAATTACAAATGATTTAGTAAGTACGGAAATTGATCTCTCCAATATAACTGGCAACTTCTCCAGCATTAATGTGGTAGCGACTAAACTAAATATTAGCGCTAATATAAAATTATGTATATTTGCTCTGTACATTCCTCCTTCCATTGCTTTTGATGAATATGAAACCTTTCTTGATGCACTGTGTAGCACTGATGGTGTTCTAGAAGGCCAAATTATTATCGTTGGAGACTTCAATACTCCATCCTATGACAGTGGCATCAGGAATAGGTATAGTCATAATTTGCATAATTTTAAAGAGTTTCTATGTTTAGAGCAATATAATAAGATATTGAATACTTTGAATCATAAACTAGATCTAATATTCTCAAATATCAACTGTGTAGTGCATAAGTCCGAATTTCCACTTGTACCAGAAGATCCGCATCACCCTTCACTTGATTTTGAATTCACTGTTAAAGCGTCTCAGAAAACCTTATTTCCACGGAACCTTGAATCGAGTAATTTTAACTTTCGAAAAGCTAACTTTTACTGTATAGCACACTTCTATCAACTGACTGGTCTTCATTAACCAAAGTGAATGACCTTAACGTAGGTTGCTCACTTTTTTGTGAAAAACTGAATGAATTGTTTGAGCAGTCAGTTCCTAGAATTAAAATAAAGAGCTCTAACCGTCACCCTTTGTATCCACCGTGGTTTACCGCACAAATAATTAAACTTTTAAAGAATAAGAACAAGTTACATGAAAAATGCAAGAGATCAAAAGATATCACATATTACAATAAGTTTAAAGTTCTACGGGCGGAATGTAAAAGTCTTGTACAGGATGCCTATAAAGAATATTTACTCGAAATCGAAAACACTATTTCTCGCGAACCTAAGAAACTTTGGAGTTATATAAATAACAAAAAAGGACTATCGCGAATACCGGGTTATATGTACTTCAACGGTATCGAGTTGACTAAGCCAGATGAGATTGTTAATGCATTTGCTAGTTTCTATGAGAATTATGATGTATTGTTTTGCAAAAATTAAAATATGTTTGTATCATTTTTTCTGTAATTGGGTGTACACCTGTAGAAAAAATAAAGTTATTATTATTATTATTATTCTTTTAAATCACTTTAGTGTTTTATGGTTCTGAGAGTAGACCAAAGCTCTACTACTATCTTATTATGTGTACTTGTTTTGCTGCGTACAGGACTAGATTTCTTGACAGATTTCTTTGCGTATCATTCCCCTCCGTTAATAGTATTTTTTTTAACCTAAAGTTGCAAATTATTTTATTTATTTAGCATTTTTGAGATAAATGTTATTGTGCTTTCGAATTAGTTTTTTTGGGAGAGTTATAATTTGTAACTCATTAGTTTGGAGCATTGTTGGCAAGTGATACGGTTGATAAAATGAGAAAAACCTTATGAGCTTTCTTAAAATTAGAGAAAAATGATACTAAAATAAAATACCCGGATTATCCGTTTACCTTCGCTGACGACATAGCAGCCGTATCGCAACAGACTAACGAGTTATAGGCTTTGGTAGATGATTTCAATGGCAAACGTGGGCTTTCTTTTAATAAATTATCTAGTAAGATTTGTCATATTTAGGGTCGGTTGAATCGCAGTAAGCCAATTTCGCAAGACGACAAGCAAGAGAAATCGAAAGCGGTCGTTAAGATTGTTAATTTGCATTCGCTAGTGCAGTCAAAAACTAAACGTTGCTATAAAAATCTTACTAACTAATCATTAGTATTAATTCATCTAGGATTACTGAAAATAGGTGGTGAATCAAGTAGTGAAGGCTCAGACGCTGAAGAAGGAGCAGTCGTCTTTTCTACACCTGCAGCAAAGTCTAGCCGTATCTTGTCCCAGCGAGCTACAATGGTTCTCGTTTCTAAATAGAACCTTAAGTTTTCGGGTAATCCTAATGACATGTCACTTAGCGCGTTTTTTTTGCGAGTTGAAGAACTTAGAGTTGCATGGCACACGAGTAAAAGCGAACTTTTTGATAGCGCTGTTGATCTTTTCTCTGGTTCCGCATTAATCTGGTATCGAGCTTATCGAAAGCATGCCAGTGACTGGGATTAGCTTGTCAGCCTTCTTTGTACCTAATTTTAACCGGCTGATTACAACGACAGGTTATTTGAGGAAATACGACGGCAAACACACGGCAAAGTTGAGACTATAGGTAACTATGTAGCTTTCATTGATCGTCTTACCATTCAGGTCCCCAAAGAGGTCAAACTTAAAACTCTGTTGGGCAATATTTTTCCGTTCTATCAATCACAATTAGGACTGACGAAAATTACCACCAAGGAGGAATGGCTGAAATACGAAAGACTTCTCAAATTTCGTAAGTCGGTGCTTGAGTATGACACTCCTCCTGCGCCGAGTAAATCGCACAAATTTTTTGAGCCTGACCTCGCTTATATCGAAACCGTTTCTCTGACACGCAAACCTTGTTTGGCAGAAGTAATCAAAGAAAAAAAAAAGATAGAGGTGCCTGTTGGAACTGCCAAAAATTAGGTCATGGTGCGAGAAGATGTTCTTCCACCAAGAAGTTATTCGGCTATAATTGCGGCAAAGCAGATGTCACAATTTATAAATGTCCTACGTGTTCAAAATACGGGAATACGAGAAGACATTGAGCTGTGATGCATCTTTTCGTATACAAACAGACACAGCCATACCATCGCGACAAAAGATTATATTAGATTACATCTTGCAACACGCCCAAGGTGACAAGCGACCTTATCTTTCAGTGTCTATTGGTGGAATTATGTTTAACGGATTGCTAGATTCTGGCGCTTCACGCACAATTTTAGGTCAGACTGGTTGGGATATGGTGAAACTTAGTGGAGTTGTGATCAAACCAGTAAATTTCATTTGTACAATGGGTAATGGAAGTAAAAGTCGGTGTTTAGGTATAATTCAAGTTACAGTTCGGTTGATCAATTCGGTTAAACTCATAGACATTTTAGTTGGTAGTAAAGTTCCGCAAAATTTGATTTGAGGTGTTGATTTCTGGAAAGCTATGCAGATTATACCTGATCTTCGTAGTGACGTTTGGCACTTTGCAGGTGACAGCGATTCTGCATTAAACACTATCTCTACCAATCTCTTAGATCACGATCACTTATCAGTTTCCCAGCGACATGTCTTGAGTGAACTGTTGTCATCTATACTAGCTAAGTCTGCTAAAGCTCTAGGCTGTGCTAAAGGTGTAACTCACCACATTGAATTGCTACCCGGAACTGTACCACTCAAGCAGCGTTATGATCCTGTGTCACCACACAAACAAAAAATTATAGATGAGGAGCTGAAAAAGAGTTAGGGGTTAGAGTTAAAGTTAGGGGTAGGAGCTATCTAACAGTCTTTGGTCCTCTCCTGTATGCTTAGTGAAGAAGAAGGATGACACATATCGATTCTGCGTAGACTATAGACAATTGAATGCACGATCAAAAATGAACGTCTGTCATTTGCCTTATATATTTGCAATTCTCGACCGTCTAAGAGATGCACGGTTCATCAGTACTATTCTCATTGAACGTCTGTCTTAAATATAATTAAGATTAGTGGGTAGTACAGGTTTTTCAAGTAGTGCATGCTAAAGCATGACTTTGATAAACTGTTAGTACAAATATGCCCTTAATGCTCACTATACATGAAAGGTTACAACCACCATATCACCTACTATGTACGATGTCACATTCGTACATATAGGAGAGATCGAGCTTGTGGAAGTGTACTGGTTTCTGCAATACCCTGGCCTGGTGAGTTTCAATGAGAACGAAACAGCGCTGTAGTCAGGTTTGCATAAGGCATTACACTTTCACGAAATGCTAAGTGATATAACCTTTCATGCTTCACAATATTTCAAACAATCCTATGTAGATTGGAAGTCACACTGATCACATTGATCATAATTGATCGATATATATATATGATTTAGCGATAATGCTAGTATTGTCAGCAAACAAACAGATTCTGCCACTTATGTTGACTTTAGTGATGTCATTAATAAAAAGAAGAAATAGGATTGGACCCAAAACTGAACCTTGAGGTACTCCAATGTTAGTGGCCCTACGGTCTGAATAAGATTCTTTTGCTTTTACTATTTGATATCTATGTGATAGGTGAGATTCAAACCATTTAAGCGGAACCTTTCGAATACCGTAAAAAAGAAATTTGTTATGACTTACACAGTCAAAAGCTTTAGCTACGTTGCAAAATACTGTTGCTATATGCAATTGTTTATTAAGATTGCTGTAGATGTTGCTTAGTAGTGAAAACATCGCATCAATTGTGCTTTTTTGTTTAAGAACCCGAACTGACTAGAAGATAGTATGTGGTGTTTAGAGAGAAAATCCAGCAGCCGTGACTTTATCAGTCTTTCTATAATTTTGGAAAGTGCCGGAAGAAGTGCTATCGGTCTATAGTTGCATACATCAGTTTCATTACCCCCTTTATGCAAAGGAATAATTATAGCATTGCGGAAAAACGCCGCTTTCAAAAGAGTCATTTATCAAGCTACACAAAGCATGAAGGGCTATTGGAGGAAGAGCCGGAAAAATTTTGATAGATAAGCCATCTGTGCTGATAGAAGATTTGCTTTTTATACTGTTGATTGTTTCAACTACTTCCAAGTAATAAACCGGTCTCAAATAAAGGCTGCTTTTAGGCATGTCCGCAGATAGAATGTATGAAGAAAAGTTTTCTGAAGATGTTATCTCATGTGATAACTTTTTTGAAACATTTACAAAGTATTCATTCAGTTCATTTGCATTGAGGTGTGCAGGAACAGATGTGCGTGATTTGTTTCGCAATTCGTTAATTATATTCCACGTCTCTTTTGATACATTTTTAGCATTTGACAGACGACGATTGTAGTAAAGATCTTTAGTAAACTTTATAAGCTTCAAGTATGTGGTTCTGTATCTGGAAATATAGCTTTATATTTGTATCTGGATCTGGAAATATAACTAGACTTAGAAAAAGTCTAGGCTATTCTACAAATTCGCACACCAACCAGCGTTACAGAAGTGCGACGCTTAATTGACACAGCTTTATGGTGTCGTTGCTTGTCGACTTTTCCACCTTGATGACGCCGCTTTGCAATTCAACAAAAAAGAGCGTTCATTTCACTTGGACCGAAGATTGTGCAAAAGCGTTTACAAAGTTAAAAGAAACACTAGTTTGAGCTCTCATTTTGAGTTGTCCCGACTTTAATAGAAAATTTATTCTGCAGTGCGATGCATCATCATTTGGAATAGGCGCTGTGTTGAGTCAAGAATTTGAAGATCAAGAACATGTAATAAGTTACCGCTCGAGATCTTTAACCCGGCAAGAAAGGAACTGTTCTACCACAGAACGCGAGTGCTTAGCTGTTATTTGGGCAGTGGACAAATTGCGTCATTGTTTAGAAGGTGTTCATTTTACCGTGGTTACCGACCACTACAGTCTTTCATGGTTAAACCGGTTGAAAGACCTACAGTGAGATATTTGTTTAAACTATATAATAGTTGCCCTATTGGCAGGGGCTATGAATTCTCCAATGGCTTATTGTCGAGCGGTAAGACTTCGTCGTGCGCTTGTTTAATTGTTAAATTACGATCTTTTTAACGTATTAATAGTTGCGATTGCTAACGTGTACTTTTAGTTAGTGCGTATGCGAGTTTGCAATTGACGTTTCTGATGTGGTGCGTTGCTCTTGGAGCTTTGGGTTTTGAGTAGTTTTTTTAAATCACGAAAATTTAAAATTTTGGTATTTTAAAATTGCATAGATTGTGAAACGTTAATAATCAAGGTTTTGCTCGTCTTATTGCGCAGGCAGCTTAGAATGCAATGTTGCAATGACACACACTGTCATTGCAACATAACTGTCGGTGGTAAGAGTCCACTAAATGCACACCTAAAACTACGAACATCTACGGTTGATAACATCTATTGAAGATTGTTTTTAATTCCTTATATATTTACGTTTTTGAATTGTCAGAGGTTTCCTTGCCCTAGTATAAACCTTGTAAATTTTGTCAACGGACCCTTCAGGTGTTTTCAGTTTAAAGTTTTCTTATTATTTAAGTTCAGAAGGCTTGTGTTACGATTAGGTAAACCATATTCTCTACGTTTTACATGTGAACCTCACTCTAAGCTTCATAGATCTTTTGTTGAGGCAATACTACTGTTTTTGAGAGGGGGTGGTGTGTTTTGTGTTTTCCTGCACGTTTTTGATCGTCTAGCACTTTACTACTATTCTTTTTCTGTTTAGCAGCATTGATTGAACTTCTTGAGGGCCTATATAAAATTATGATTATTTGTAGTTATCCTATAGTAGATTCACGTTAAACATGAAGCCGAAATAGACAAACAACACTGCATGATCACCTCGTGTTTGGTATACCATGACGGGGTGGTATAGAAATTATTGAATGGAAGGATCAGATAAAGGCGTAGCTTGAGTGACGAGACAGAGCCTGAGTAAGTAGTTTTAAGTTATAGTTCGGTTTTGTTGTGAGAAACGTTATCAGATGACGCTTACATGAAGAGCATGCACTCCTTGAAGACAGCCCTGTAAGAACAGACACGCTTATAGTGATGAGAGATAACGTAAACCGCGTGATAGTGTTTATTTCAGCTTTATCTTTAACGTGAATCTACTATAGTGTCTACAGCATTTAATTATTTGAAGCGAACGCACGTATTCCGGATGTGCATGGCGCAACAGTTGCATTGGAGAACACTGACCGTTTGCATATTTTATTTATTTATTTTTTTGAGGTCATAGTTTATACATAGAATATACATTTAATATAGGTGAATTTGTTTTCAAAGTTAGGTTAACACGTCTAATTAGTTAAACTGTAAGCATTACAGTTAAGGAGGATCTCTCACCACAATATTTATCCGAAAAACTGGGCTTCAAAAAAACACTCGTTAAATCAACGTATTTCAATTTGCAATTTTAGTTATTTGTTACTAAATGCATAATGAATGTTTGTGTGGAAGTAGAATTTTGATTGTTGTTATAAGTTATTAGTAATTAAATAGTAAAGTTGGTAAGTAAAACCAAAATATTAAACTTAATTTTCTTGTCAACCACAATTTTTATTTTAAAGTATTTTCACAGTAACATAGCATTGAGTTTTAACTTTTTTATGCCGGTTTTAATTCTTCAATAATTAGAGATTTTGCAAATGTTTTTTTATTTATACTGAACGTCTGCAATCTAATATTTTATCTCTCTCTTCCATAGTTCTCCATATTAATATCTCTCTTCCATAAAAGTTAGCATAGAAATAATTTACTTTATTATAATGTTTTTACAAGGTATAAATGTCAACCATAAAAATAATTAAGCAGAGTAAATGATTAGCTTACAGAGCAGTTGTTCACTTCACGTTTAGCAAACATGTCTATGAACAACTTTATGTGTTGTAGCTACTGTTGTTTTTGCTTTATTAATTTGGTCTTTAAAACTCATATTGACCACGTGTTAACCACATTTAAAAAATAGTACCATAAAATAGTTGCAAACTACATTTAACACAACTTAAACAACTAATAACACAACACTTATTGGTGGCTATTAAAAAAAACGTAATTGAATTAAATCCAGAAATTCAACAATAACATTACTTTCTAAACCAAAGCAAATACGAAATTAACAAAGATTTAACGAGACAACTAGTGAATTGAAACTTGAAAAGCAATATGCTACAATAAGTATTACTAACATCTAATGAGTCTTCAAATTTTTAAACGTCAACTTTGTTCTGTTTATCTTCAGGGGGCCGATTCTAACCACTATCGAAAATATTCGAGTCGAAAAGAGTGCGATGTCGCATGTGACGTCACTCTTTTTCGATAGTGGAAAAAATGTCAAAAAATGCCAGTGACAAATAAATGTTGTGTTGGTAGTTTAGCACCCTAAAGGTTGTTAAACAGCAGTATATATGTGCACATGTGCACACTGCACACCTGCTTCTGTTTGCCTCTTCATTTTGTATGATTCCTATTCTAATTTCTACCATCTACCGGCGTTTGTACTTGTAGTGCAAAAATTAGCTGCTTCCACAATAATGGAAAAATACGACTCGCGAATTTCTCTAGAACAAAAAGAAGTTATGGTCTCATTTATGAAGGAGCATCCCGAATTTGCCACCGGCAAATTGCTCGACGTAGAAGGGCGCAAACGAAAGCAAGCCCTTTGGGGAAACGACACCTACCAGTAAGTGTCCAAGTAAAAAATAATTTGCATAATATAATGATACCCTTGCAGGAAAGAAACGTAAGCGTAGTACAGGTAACCAAGCAGTTGAACCTGTAAAGCAATTTTCCGTCATAGGGACGACTTTAAACACACAAATACAGAAGATGGGTGCAACGATGCAGGAGATGAGTGCAAAAATGGATGTTTTAATTACAGAAAAGATTAGAACCAATGATTTATTTCAAAAATTGAGCGATAAGATGTAACTTTATATTACAAATATTGATTAATATCGTCTTCTCTATATTGTTGTCCTCTTCTCCGCTCTTGAAGATCATTTCTACCCTCTTGTATCTGGGGTACTGGCAGGGGCTCTAAATCTATTTCATCCCACATGAGTTGGGGGTCCCTGTTAGATGCCCTGAAGGGGTCTTGTGCATCCCGCACCATTCGTCGAAACAATCTTGTGCGATTCCGTTCTTCTCGCTCTAATTCTTCAATAAGAAGAAACTGCGCGTACAATAAAGCCATTCTTCTACTAATTACTTTGTTTTTGTTTACATCAAATGAAACTAACCTCAAACAAACCGCTTGAACGTCACTTTTCTGCCTGTCATACAGTGCTACTGTCAAACTATTCGACTCGAAATCTTGAATTCAACATGTTTTCAATGTGGAAAAGTACTTTTCGATATCGAAAATCCATGACGTCATATGCTACCTTTCTGTGAAAGCCGTCAGGTGGCTACGTGTTGTTTTTCTATCCAAAATGGTTGAATTTGACAGATTTCGAGTCGAAAAGCTTTTCGATAGTGGTTAGAATCGGCCCCCAGGGGGCCGATTCTAACCACTATCGAAAATATTCGAGTCGAAAAGAGTGCGATGTCGCATGTGACGTCACTCTTTTTCGATAGTGGAAAAAATGTCAAAAAATGCCAGTGACAAATAAATGTTGTGTTGGTAGTTTTGCACCCTAAAGGTTGGTAAACAGCAGTATCTAATCTTCTATTCTATGTGCACATTAATTTCTACCATCTACCGGCGTTTGTAGTGCAAAAATCAGCTGCTTCCACAATAATGGAAAAATACGACTCGCGAATTTCTCTGGAACAAAAAGAAGTTATGGTCTCCTTTATGGAGGAGCATCCCGAATTTGCCACCGGCAAATTGCTCGGCGTAGAAGGGCGCAAACGAAAGCAAGCCCTTTGGGGAAACGACACCTACCAGTAAGTGTGCAAGTAAAAAATAATTTGCATAATATAATGATACCCTTGCAGGAAAGAAACGTAAGCGTAGTACAGGTAACCAAACAGTTGAACCTGTAAAGCAATTTTCCGTCATAGGGACGACTTTAAACACACAAATACAGAAGATGGGTGCAACGATGCAGGAGATGAGTGCAAAAATGGATGTTTTAATTACAGAAAAGCTTAGAACCAATGATTTATTTCAAAAATTGATCGATAAGATGTAACTTTATATTACAAATATTGATTAATATAGTCTTCTCTATATTTTTGTCCCCTTCTCCGCTCTTGAAGATCATTTCTACCCTCTTGTATCTGGGGTACTGGCAGGGGCTCTAAATCTATTTCATCCCACATGAGTTGGGGGTCCCTGTTAGATGCCCTGAAGGGGTCTTGTGCATCCCGCACCATTCGTCGAAACAATCTTGTGCGATTCCGTTCTTCTCGCTCTAATTCTTCAATAAGAAGAAACTGCGCGTACAATAAAGCCATTCTTCAACCAATTACTTTGTTTTTGTTTACATCAAATGAAACTAACCTCAAACAAACCGCTTGAACGTCACTTTTCTGCCTGTCATACAGTGCTACTGTCAAACTATTCGACTCGAATTCTTGAATTCAACACGTTTTCAATATTGAAAAGTACTTTTCGATATCGAAAATCCATGACGTCATATGCTACCTTTCTGTGAAAGCCGTCAGGTGGCTACGTGTTGTTTTTCTATCCAAAATGGTTGAATTTGACAGATTTCGAGTCGAAAAGCTTTTCGATAGTGGTTAGAATCGGGCCCCAGGTTTGATTTACTTTACGACAAAGATAGATATCAAAAATTACTATTGGCGCTACCGGAACATGTAGTGTGTTAATCTAGTGAACTTAATTTTCATATGTCAACAGGTTTCTAATTTTTGTACAGCATAAGACTTGAACTGTAGAACAAATATTTTTAGCTATAGGAAAATGCATAAATTAGGTGTTGTTATTCACAATGTGATAATTATTAAATTTTTATGATTATTTAATCATTACTCGTCAAAGACCGTTATGATTTTTGAATTCAGCAAAATTTCTGTGCTTCCAGGACTGAGAGGATACCAAATAATAATAATAAATAATAATTTTTATTGTTCCAAATCGTAAAAACTTCTAGAAGTAAGTTAAATTCTTTCTTGTGAATAGATATTAATTTTGGTTTTCTTATTTTCTTTCGGTAACAATAGGTATTTTGTATAACAAATTGTACACTTTGACTCATACTAAGATATCCTACAAATAGATAATAAATCTATTGTATTAAAGGCTCATAACAATACTCAAATATCAATACCAATCTTAAAAAAAATTAACTAATGTTCTTAGAATGTTATGGCTAATTTTCAACATTTTGATTTTTGTGTCAAATTTACTAAATTTTGAATTTAAAAGAGCATTTTTTAAATTACAAAATTAATTTATTTTAGACTTTTAAAGATGGATTATTTCTGATTGTTTATGTTTTAAATATATTTATTTAAAACTATTTCATGGTAACTTGCATGAACAAAACTTTTATGGAATACTCAAATGATGACGTTTGGAGAGGGACTTATGTTATTTAATACAAAAGATAGGTTACGTCATTGACACATTAAGGCTGTTGATAACAAAATTATTTTATTGTGTGGTTCAGTTTACTAAAAACAAACACTAAAGCCTAAACAAATGCTCAACGTTCAATTTTACAATTACGTTGCTGTGTTTATTTGGAAACAATAGTCCCTTACTTTGTGGAGTGTGACGTCAGGCTTAGGTAGTCTGCTATTTCTATGGATCTATGATCTATGGTTTGCAATTGTCAACAAAATTTTTAAAAAGTTAGTGAATATAAATAAAAAGATATGGGTGCTACTCAAAGTCGAACAAGAAAATTAACAGTGGAAAATGATGATCCTACGAGTGTTATAAAAGTTTCCGATGATGTAGTACAGCGAATTAAGAACAGTCAAGGTAACATAACCTAAATTCTTTTTAAATCAGGCAGCATTCGCTGAACTAAGAATGAGTGTTTCATGCGCTATTTAAATATGCTTGAAATAGTGTTTTTTGTTTTTGTGACAAAACAGCAAATCGAAAAATTAGTTTATTTTTGAGATAATAATCTTTCTGATTACATAATATTTCAGAAGTCAAAGACCTATCTCAAGGGCCGGTTCAGCAGGGACAACAGGTATCGTTGCCACAGCAGCCTTTTGTTTCTCAACCTTCCTTTATTTATGAACCTAATGTACCTACGGTACAGCTGAAACAGGCAAACGTTGCAGAGCTTAAGAAAAACGATCGTTACTGGGAAAACCGACTGAAAGATCAAGAAACCAATCACAAAAAAGTTAATGAAATTTTAGAGGAGGAATATAAAAGAGCTGTAAGTTCTTGATTTGTATTTTGAGTTTAGTCTTTAAAGTGTTTGTTTTTTTATTTGTTAATGTTTTAGGTGAGAGAAATGGAAGTGACAGAGACGACAAAAGAGCCTTCAACTAGATTACCTCCTTGTCAAGAAGCCAAAGAAAGTGTTATGAATTGTTATAGAGAAAATGCAAAGCAACCAATAAAGTGTTTCAAAGTGGTGGAAGATTTTCAGCAATGTGTGGACAAGAAGAG
This sequence comes from Lagria hirta, assembly GCA_947359425.1. Classification (NCBI taxonomy): domain Eukaryota; kingdom Metazoa; phylum Arthropoda; class Insecta; order Coleoptera; family Tenebrionidae; genus Lagria; species Lagria hirta. The sequence continues at coordinate 28,666,033 of OX375794.1, read as the reverse complement.
AGCTAGTTTAATTGCTAATAGGGGGTAGGAAGAAAATGTTGTAGAACTTATATTAATTGCTTTTAGGTAAACACAACTGTAATATTGTGTTCCTTGTAAATAATTATTAAAACATAATGGTCACATTGTATTTGATTTTTATTAGTAGATTTATCTAACATCAATATGACTGACTTCTAAATTTAGAATAGGTGACTGGAACTTTAAATTGTACCACCTTGGAAGTGGGTGTCAGGTTAGCTGTTAAATGGCTTTTTATTGTTCTGAAAAGAGGTAAGGATTTTATACAAAGGGTTTTTTATGAACTACTAACTGACCCGGCGAACTTCGTACCGTCTAACAGTCAATGAATGTCGTGTTACTTTTTAGCTGAACTAATTTAGGCTTTGATGAACGTAAAACAATGATACAAAATAATATATTTATATAGATAGAAACAAAAAAGTATTTAAATGATGAATGATGATGAAAACATACATACAGAATGAGAACAAAAATAAAAAATAATAATTAAGTACTTCAAACTCATGTCAGAAAAAAATGATTGAAAACTATGTTGTGCAGATAGGGAAAAAAAACAAAACTCGGATTAATTCATTAATAAGATTTTCATTCAAGCACTTTGTGGTAAACGACCTTCTTTGTTTTTTGGTTAGGCGCAAAAACAAATAAAGCGGATGGTTTGCCGACACGTGAGCATGCCACGTACAATTGACCATGAGAAAAACATGCATTTTCTAGATTGAGGTCACAAATAGTCAAGGATTGGCCCTGTGATTTGTTGATCGTGAATCGGGAATTGAATTCGTTTAAACTCAAAGGGCATATCCGTTGGGATCATCGGAATCCTTGGAATAAGAACTTTTTCATCTTCAAAGTATCGACGCGTGCAATTTCTCGCAGATAATTGACTCGCGATATTTCGTTGCCTAATTGCATTACGGCTTCGCTGGGAAAGATTAGATCTTCTAGGACGCGGGATTGTTATTAAAATGTGCACTCGCATAAAACCACTAAATATAATAACAGTGCCTGAACTTTCGAGACATAGACAATAGCTCAAAGAGTATATAACCACTACGTATGAATAGCTTATCAAGAAAAATCATAGACAATCTATAAAAAGACATTTACACTTTTTTTAACCTGTATATTTTTTTTCCTTAATCTTATAACCATTACCAACTGATTTTTTATTTCCTAAATTCCGTTCCTTTCCGATGATTTTATGTTTTTACTGTAGAATAAATCTTAGGTATTATTTTCGGGAATTAAAAACAAATATAACAGTACCTGAACTTTGTAGACATTTTACAAAAAATAAATTTCTGAACGCACACATGATGTCTTCAGAAAAAAATAAAGTTGTGGCTTAAAGGTCTCAGCAACTAGGCCATAAGCTCCAAAAAAAAAATAGTTGTTACACTATTTGACAGGATTGGACAACAAATGTTTGACATGTAATAAACAAATCAGCATCTATTGAAATGATTAAGTATTCATGACACATATCGAGTTTTCATTGTTTTTAAGATGTATTCTGCTATTCGGGACGGAAACAAATCCAACAAATCAAAAACCATGGCAATTGGTCCAGCCGTTCTCGAGTTATAAGTGTTGTAACGAACACGACTTTCTTTTATATATATAGATTTAAGGCGTTTTACTTGACCTGTAGTCCACTATGTCAGACTGTCTTAGTAGCTTGACAGTAATTTTTTTTCAAATTTACAGATAAAAAATTTTGGGATGTTTTTATGAGTAGAACTGATAAGAACTATTTTTTGATAATTTTAAGTGAGTTATTTTGATTAACCAAAATTGTTGGTGTAATAAATTAAGAAAGAACCAAGCTGCCATGACCAAAATTGACAGTTATTGCAAAATTTGTTAGTGTTGTGCTTGCTTTTGAAAGCTTAAAAATGTCTAATAGTCACTCTAGTGACACAGAATTATCTCCCCTAGTTATTGCAAGCTGCAGTACAAGCTACAAACAATCTAATAAAAAGACTTACTGGGCCAAACCACGCAAAACAATTCATTTATTCGAAAAAGTTTTGTTGGCATATTTTCATAGTCTTCTTAAATCAAAAAACTAGGCACATGCTAGGATGTGTAATCAATGGTCAGATGCACACTAAATTTAAAGGAAAAAATTGACATTTTGAAAAATTAAATTGAAGTAAAACAATTGAAGATTAATACTAAAACCATAGATCGTTGCTTGCGTTTGCTGCATAACGACATCGTACAGTGTAATCAAGTAGACTAGCTTTTTCCCCTTAAGACAAGGAAGATCCACATTACTTGCTTTTTACAGATTTGTTATTATTCAATATTACAATACTGATTGGGGGTAAAAACAATCCCAATGCTCTAATATTATGTGGTTTTGTTTGGCTTAGTGAATGTAATAAATAAAGAAAGATAAAGAATAAGTACTTATTAAGTTTTTCTTTGGAGTTTTTCTTTATTTTATTTACAAGAATTCGAATTAGGAAAGCTACCAATCAAAAAATACAAATATTACGTTTATTTACGATGTAAATATTACGCTTTTTTTCATGGTAACTAATATTCTTATTTTTCGAAAACGCTTTCAATTTTGTATATTTACAGATATCGATGTTATCGTTAAGAAAAATCGTACAGCAGGACATTGAGTATTTACACCATAAATTCGCTGTTGATGAATATTTTCTTTCTAAAAGTTTGTCTTCACACCACTTTTGAAACAGTTTATACGTCATTTCGTATCTTGTCTTTGATTTCTCCGGCACAAGCAACACTCGCAGCTTCTTCAATTTGATCTAGGAAGTAGTTTTTTCTTTACTATAATTACTTACTAGCTTAGATTTTCAAAAATGTTAATTTAGTTTAATGTTCTGTTGATTATGTATACATGACACAAAACGAACGTCACTTAAATTTTAAATTATTTTATTGGTGTTTATTGATTTTTGATAGATAAAAATTGAAGTAATAATTATCGACTTTTTTCTTTGTATTCAGGTCTTGCCTAAAATAGCTTAATATCCTTAAACCATAAGTATTTTTATGTTTCGAATGCTTAGGAAGCCTTGGCACTTGCATCCTCCACCAAAAAAGTTACACTTACAGTTCACGGTACGTGATTTACTATTTAACACTTTATAGAATAGAATAGAATTCGTGCTTTAGGAAGAATTTTGAAGAAAACGCATTGTCGTCAGCACCGCATAAACCAAACTTATGGCTCAGATACGTTGATGATACATTTGTGATCTGGACACATGAAAAACAACTTCTTGACAAATTCTTCGATCATCTCAACAGTCAACATCCGAAGATTAAACTCACAATGGAAATGGAATCCAAAAATCAACTACCGTTCTTGGACGTTTTAATACAGAAGAAAACCAATGGAAAACTAGGACACACAGTCTACAGAAAAACAACACATACAAACAGATATCTCCATGCTGCTTCACACTATCATCCAGCACAACTACAAGGAGTACTAAAAACATTGATCAAGAGATCACAAAGATTGGACGGCTATCAAGAAGAGATGCTTACCTTACAAAAAGCATTCAAACAAAATGGATTTTCCGATAGCGATATAAGAAGAGCTTTCTAAAACAAACCAAGAAACCAAGAACAAGAAGAAGGAAATCAAGAACAAGACAAACAGAAAACCTACATACCATACATGAAAGGAACTACAGACAAGATTGCAAGAATTCTGAGAAAACACAACATCAAGACGATATTCAAGCCACACAAGAAGATAGACAGAATCCTTGGAAACCCAAAGACAAAAATTCCTCTGGAACAACAAGGGGTTTACGAAATTCTATGTGCAGACTGCAACAAGACTTACATTGGCCAAACGAATAGAAGAATCAACATAAGAAGAGATGAACACAAAGCTGCCGTAAGAAACAACATGAAAACATCGTCACTGGCACAGCATGTTCAAGAAACATCACACACTATAGACTTTCAAAACATCAAACTAATAGCCAATATTGAACACACAGGAGCTCGAATTATCAGAGAAGCTATTTCTATAGCTTCTCTGATAATTTTCTATTTCTATAGAAAACGACCAAAAAACCTGAACAATAGAGATGACACACATCGTCTGCCTGCAGCTTGGAAACCGAGCCCAGCAATGAAGAAAATAGTGAAAGTGAAAGCGCCGAAGACCGTTGCACCAACACCAAGCGCTACCTCTTCCACCTCATGCGCATCTTTCACGCGCACGACGCGCAGTCGTACCCGCGCTACTGAATATAAAGCGCCGCCTAATTAAGCAGCCACAGTCAGTTCACGCGTGACTCGCAGTCAAGCAAAAACCCTCCGACCTAAAGATGGCAAATGAGATTTTGCCGAAACGTTGTCAAGATATTCTATTCAAGAATAACACGCGGATGAATACCCGAAAACCCAAAAAAATTTCATCAAGCACCCGCGGAAACCTGAAGATTAACATATATCTATATATATTAACATATATCTATATATATATAAAAGAAAGTCTGTTAGTTACTCCACTTATAACTCAAGAACGGCTTTACCGATATGGTTGAAAATTGGTGAGGTGGTAGCTTAGAGCCAGGAGACGGAGATAGGATACTTTTTATTTCAGAAACCACCCTTTAAAAGAGGGGTGAAAGTCAAATGTGAAATGCGATGTCGGAAACGTTCGGTGAGGCTCGACAAATTACCGAGAAATTTGACGCAACCACGAAGAAGCGTTTACATTAAAATTTATTTGACGTGGCTCAAGAAATTTTCCCAAACTTGGATTTTTATATCAATTATTATAGTTTACAGCCAGGAGAAGGACATAGGATACTTTTCATCCCGTTCGACAGCATTCCCGTGTGACTTGACATGAAACGTCAGTCACTATAAAACGTGGAATAACAAAACGCAAATGACAGCTATGTAATTGACGTATAATGACAGATATGTAATGACGTATGGATGACAATTTGATATTTGTAAGAAATCAATAATAAAACTATTTCTATTAAATAAATAATTAACAATTATAATGTAATGATAGTGCCGTTGCCCATTCGTAAAAAGTGAAGTGAACTATAAAACTCGGTATGGTTGAAAATTTTAGTTTTTAGGTGAAGTGAAGTTTAATTAATAATGCCGCGACCAAGACGATCGAATCTTTCCCGACAAAGCCGTGATGCAAGAAGAATACGAAATACTGCAAATGAAAGGACTGAAGAAGAACAAGAAATTGCACGTGAACAGCGCCGCGATAGTATGGCTCGACTTCGTGCTTCTCAATCACGAGAGCAAAGTGAAGCAGCCTGTGAAACAGCTCGGTTGGCAATGCAGAATCGTCGAGCGAACAACAGAGGTCAACAAATAGATAATTTGCGACGCAGAACAAGATATTTATCAAGTGCTGATTTGAATCGAGCAGCGAGTTTATTAATATTAATAAATATTTAAAGATATTAATAAAATTTTTAATTAAATATTAATAATTATTTGAATATTTAACTATTAAATATTTAATAATATTTAATAATATTTAATAATTTTTAATTATTAATTAGAAAAAATTAATAAAACTAAATAATTATAAACAGCTACTTTTTATTAACAAAGGGATGAAAAGGGGAGGGATAGAGACAAAAAATGACATGTATCAATATATGATTTTCAAAGATTTTGGTTTGCTTATTTTAAAAATAATATCTATGTTTAGGCGGAACAAAGTTCGCCGGGCCAGCTAGTATATATATAAAAGAAAGTCGTGTTAGTTACACTATTTATAACTCAAGAACGGCTTTACTGATATGGATGAAAATTAGTGAGGAGGTAGCTTAGAACCAGGAGACGGACATAGGATACTTTTTATTCCGTAAACCACCCTCTAAAAGAGGGTTAAAGTCAAAATTGGAATTGCGATGTTGGAAACGTTCGGTGAGGCTCCGCCAATTACCGTTTATAACGTAGGCGCTAGACATCCAGGACTCATTTTTTCGAATTAAACAAAGATGATTCTAGGTACGTTTAGCAACCTGATGTTTAAAAGAAGCATAAAAAATTACCTATTTTTATTAAACATTTGCTGTAAATGTCAAAATTTTCATAATATGTATAATTAAATTAAAAGAGCATGTAACGAACATATTATTTATTAATAAAAAGAACATTTTATTTTCAACACTATTCTAATCAGGTAGCAACTTTCTTTGTTTTCTTAATTGTTGGTGTACTTCCCGCCGATTTTACTTTTAGTCCAGTCATTTCGTCCGAAAAAAAGGCAAATAAAAGAAAATGAATTTGCGCTTCTAATTTTTTAATATGTTGTAGGGGACACCTAGAAAAGCTCAACTTGAGATTGTCGACCAAGCTTTCCTAGGAGCTTTCGCCGCCATCTTGGAAAACGCTTAAAATTTGTTTTTCGGCAATAACTCGGCTATCCGATGAGATTCGAAAATTTGTGTAGAACACTTTTTGTAGCTTTCTTTGTGCTCTACAATAACGCCCAAACCATTTTTAGCGTATTATGCATCGTTATCGAGATATCGATTAATAAAGTCAAAAATTTAGGACACAATTTTTGTTTTTTGCTTTTTTTTTCTTTGGGTCTTAATAAATATGAAAAATTGTGGAATTCAAACTTGTAGAGCATATTCAGACCTACAATTTCCTTCTTAGATTTTTTTATGTTGAACAAAAATTACGATCTCCAGCGCGCCGCAAAGTCGGTGAATCCACGCTCAGCGTCGAGCGCGCTCAAGTTAGTATATCGTATTGTAGGAGCGCAAGAAAATTGAGAGATTGTGTGTGTGTGTGAGTGTGTATGTATTAACAAATGAAGGGTGAATGAAAAAAAAAGACAAGCTGACGAGGCTAGCAGCGGTCGTTATGAAAAAATAACAGTCAGTCGTGTTTGGTTCGCTAAAAGAAACATTGTTCCTCTGTTCTCCATTAATCCCGTTAATAAAAAAATGCAAACCTTTAATCATATATTGAAAATCCTACAGTATCGTGTTGAGTTTGTGTTTTGAGACACAACAACTCGAAGAGTTTACGGAGGACGAAGATCTTCAGCCTGGACCATCCAAGCGAAAAAAAACATGAAAAAAGTCCATCGTTCGTGTCTCGAGTGCAGAAAAAAATATTTTTCTTTCCGTTTATTTTGTTTTGTTTATTTTGTATTGTAAAAAAATATTTTTTTTTACTGCACAAACAAATTATTTGTTTAATAAATTACTATTGTGTGATCCTTAATTTGTTGCTCTATGTACTTATTTTTTATCCCATCAATTTCCTGAACAATTTCCCATTCGATTCGACATCCAGACACAACCGAGCGAGCAGCTCGCTCGACGCTGAGTGTGGATTCACCGACTTTGCGGCGCGCTGGAGATCGTAATTTTTGTCCAACCTAAAAAAATCCAAGCAGGAAATTGTAGGTCTGAATATGCTCTACACGTTTAAATTTTTCATATTTATCAAGACCCAAAGAAAAAAAAAGCAAAAAACAAAAATTGTGTTCTAAATTTTTGACTTTATCGATCGATATCTCGATAACGATGCATGATACGCTAAAAATGGTTTAGGCGTTATTGTAGAGCACAAAGAAAGCTACAAAAAGTGTCCTACAAAATTTTTCGAAATCTCATCGGATAGCCGAGTTATTGCCGAGAATCAAATTTTACCCCTTTTTTCAAGATGGCGGCGAAAGCTCCTAGGAAAGCTTGGTCGACAATCTCAAGTTAAGCTTTTCTAGGTATCCCCTACAACATATTAAAAAATTAGAAGCGCAAATTCATTTTCTTTTTTGAATGTACGTAATGACTGGACTATTTATTCTAAAATGTTAATTCATTCTAATAAATGTCCTTTGTTTCACGTAGGCTGTAACAATGCCCAAGTTAAAATCTGTCACTTTTTTATAAACTTTAGCGGATAATCTTTTAACATTGTGTTGCTCCAAATTTATTTTGCCTTTATGATATATTTTTAAGTAATAGTCGTATTTAAGGATAGCTTGGAATAAGTATCGGGCGGTTCAATTAAACTACCGTAAGAAATTTGACGCAACCACGAAAAAGCGTTTACATTAAAATTTATTTGACGTGGCTCAAGAAATTTTCCCAACCTTGGATTTCTTGCAATAAATTTTTTTGCAATAAATCGATCTACTCCCCCACCACGGACCAAAGTTGAACCGTGCGTTTACATGTTAATTGTCTTGCATGAGACAACTTCCCATATACCAACTTTGGGTGAAAGTTTGTATGGAAAATTACAAACTGATAACTGGATTTAAATGAAAAGGATAGGATACTTTTTATTAACAAATGGATGAAAAGGGGTGGGATAGAGATAAAAAATGACAAGTATCAATATTGGTATGATTTTCAAAGATGTTGGTTTGTTTATTTTAAAAATAATATCTATGTTTAGACGGAACAAAGTTTGCCGGGCCAGCTAGTATATAATAAAGAAACAGACAGATGTGTTTTGGCAGTACATGCTAATACATGGCAACACAACATAGATTTTGAGGGCGTTAATATTCTCTGCAAAGAAACAAATCATCAGAAAAGATTGCTTATGGAGATGATACATATAAAAAACAACTATACTAAATGAACAAAAAAACTGATACACAAAATTTAAGTGCAACTTATACATACCTCTTAAGCCTAGCCAACCGCAATGTTTACGATGAACCTTAGGATGAATAAGTAATCCAGATCTTGAGGTTAGAAACTTTGTTTACATGGACAATATTCAAACAGGTTATGGATAAATAGGGAATAATCATATAGTAGGAACTTTTCGCATGAAACAGATAAGAGATGTCAAAGTAATGATAATCATATTTTATTAAAAACAATCAAAGTTTTAATTTTTGATTTATAATTGTGAAGTGTTACACAATAATGACAGCCAAAGGCCAGTTTTTACTCATTGTTAACTATCATTAATTCTCGCATATGGTAAATAAACTTAATCCTAAATTGTAGAGCACACTAATATTAAAAAACCCTTTGTTTTCACGTAGAAGCCCTGAAGATGGTAACAGAATAAAAAAGTACCGAAAGCTTGGCAATATATAAAGAGACCACTCTGTAAAAATTATTTCACCACCCAACCAAGGTCAAATATCTCTAATTAACATTGTATCTATATATATACCGGGTGTCCCAGAAGTCGCGCACCCCATTGTAGGGATCGAAAGAGAAAAATATTCTAAGACGAAAAGTCCTGAGCCATTTTTTAATCAGACGCATAGGTAATTAATTATTAATTAATGAAAGTGACCAATCAGGAGCGCGCGACAGAAGAATAAAAAGTGAGTGAGAACGATCTCACACATTCACCTAGCATCACGTACGTCCGCCGTCCACGGCCGTCCGTCCCCACTCTCTGTCTACTGCTCGAGAAGTCGGCAGTAGCTCTGGCGTCTCACTCTCGCGTCTCTTACCGCCTTCTCACTTAATCCGCCTTCTCACTGAATTCGTTTAAACTCAAAGGGCATATCCGTTGGGATCATCGGAATCCTTGAGATAAAAACTTCCTCATCTTTAAATTTTCCTTTAAGTATCGACGCGTGCAATTTCTTGCAGATAATTGACTCGGCGATATTCCATTGTCTAATTGCATTACGGCTTCGCTGGGAAAGATTAGATCTTCTAGGACGCGGCATTGTTATTAAAATGTGCACTCGCATAAAACCACCAAATATAATAACAGTGCCTGAACTTTCGAGACATAGACAATAGCTCAAAAAGTATATAACCACTACGTATGAATAGCTTATCAAGAAAAATCATAGACAACCTATAAAAAGACGTTTACACTTTTTTAAACCTGTAGATTTTTTTTCCTTAATCTTATAACCTTTACCAACTGATTTTTTATTCCCTAAATTCCGTTCCTTTCCGATGATTTTATGTTTTTACTGTAGAATAAATCTTAGGTATTATTTTCGGGAATTAAAAACAAATATAACAGTACCTGAACTTTGTAGACATTTTACAAAAAATAAATTTCTGAACGCACACATGATGTCTTCAGAAAAAAATAAAGTTATTCATTAAAAAATCTCTCCTATATTCGTACATATAGGAGAGATCGAGCTTGTGGAAGTGTACTGGTTTCTGCAATACCCTGGCCTGATGAGTTTCAATTAGAACGAAACAGCGCTGTAGTCAGATTTGCGTAAGGCGTTACACTTTCACGAAATGCTAAGTGATATAACCTTTCATGCTGTACAATAATTCAAAACAATCTATGTAAATTGGAAGTCACACTGATCACATTGATCCTCATTGAACGATTTCATTGTTACCAGCAAAAACTGGTAGAATGTGTAGAGGACTGTCTTAAACATAATTAAGATTAGTGAGTAGTATTAATTTTAAGTACCTATCCAATATAACATAAAGTTTTGCTATGTATTTTATAAGCATAATTGCTATTGATGTTTTTAATTGTCCTATTTAATTCTATGTAATCTCACTATTAAATCTTGATGAAGGAATGAATGTTATTCCGAAAGCTTGATTATTAATAAAAGAGTAGACATAACTGGTTCTTAATCTGTAAACTAAAAGACCGCATCCCTGAAAAAAAAATTCCTCCACTTTCTATATATATATATATATAGTTAATTTGAGTTTACGGTCACTATATATTTTGATAAAATGTAGTAAATAAGGATATTTGACCTTGGTTGGGTGGTGAAATAATTGTTACATGTGGTCTCTTTATATATTGCCAAGCTTTTGGTACTTTTTATTTTGATACCATCTTCAGGGCCTCTACAATGTAATAACAATTCTAATGTGCTATAAATTCTAGTCTAACTTCAGTTTACTTACCATAAGCGAGAATTAATTAAAGTTAACAAGAAGTAAAATTTGGTTTTTTTGGTTATTAGTATAAAACATGTTAAAATTCTAGATTTAAAAATTAAAACTGTTTGTTAATAAACTATAGAATATGTTTAGTGAATATTGAAGAATTTTTTTGCCATTTGTTAATCTTATCTATTGTCCTGTCATTATATTGATAAAACATTGTACGCGAAAAGTTCCTAATATACCATTGATTGCTTAAAATATTTAACTAAACTACAGGAATATATTAATTCTAATTCTATTTTTGACAACTACTTATTGTAGCTTTCTATGTTACTTAGTAACTCAAGTTTAATGTCGATATACTATTCATTCATCCAAGGGTCCATCGTACACATTGCGGTTTGCTAGGCTCAACAAGTATGTATATGTTGCACTTAAATTTTGTGTGTCAGTTTTTTTGTTCATTTGGTATGATTGTTTTTTAATGTGTATCATTTCCATAACTAATCTTTTTTGTTGTATTTTTTCTTTGCCAAGAATACTAACACCTTCAAAATCTATATTATGTTGGTATGTGTTAGCGTGCACTGCTAAAACACATCTGTCTTTTTTATTGTTTAAATCACTTTTATGTAAGGTAAGTCTGCTTCTTAGCCATTGGGATGTTTGGCCTACATACGAATATTCGCAATTTTCACATTTTAGTTTGTATATCACGTCTGTCTGGAGTGGAATTGGCGTTTTATCTTTTATTTTTGTGTATAATGCTCCAATTGTATTTATATGAATAGAATATTTTTATAGATCTAAGATAACTAGTATAGTGACGGGTTGTTTACACAGATTTGCAAATATTAATTATCCAACAAACATACTGTATATGGAAAAAAAAGTTTTTAAAAGATCATCCAAATCTAGTAGTCTTAAATAGTGATAAAGGTGGTGTGACTGTTTTGATGGAAAAAGATGAATATAAAAATAAAATTTACGAACAACTACAAACTAATAACTTCAAACAAATAACACGAAACCCAACAATCACAATACAAAACAAATCAAACCAACTAATAAGAAAATTACAAAAACTTGAAGCGATCGATGACACAACAACAGCCAAAATGAAGATCTATAATGCTCTGTGCCCAAAGATGTATGGTAATCCTAAGATTCATAAACCAGATATACCAATGAGATTAATAGTGTCAGGAGTACAAGGACCATGTAACAATATAGCACAATACATAGCTAATATATTAAAAGCGGCGTATGATCATGACAATCCATACTACGTCAAGGATTCGTTCCAATTTGCTGAGTTTGCAAATGATCTACAAATACCAAAGGATTATGTAATCATCTCGCTAGATGTTTTGTGAATGTGAATCTTTTTGGAAATATATCAAAAAAAGTTATTTTAGAAGTGATCAACACAAAGTGGACAACCATATCACAACAATGCAGTATTAACAAAACCTTTTTTATAGAAATTATTAATTTCATATTAGACAATAACTATTTTTCTTTTGATGAAAAGTATTACAAGCAAACCTTCGGTTGTGCAATGGGATCTAAGCTGAGTCCAATATTAGCTACCTATGTCATGGATCACTTAATAGAATCTTCACTACCAAAACTTACTTTTAAAGTAGCGTTTCTAAAAAAGTATGTAGATGATTTGGTTCTTGCATTACCATCAGACAAGATTGATGAAATTCAACAAGTATTCAACGCCTACAACACACATATACAATTTACAATTGAGAGAGAAATAGATGGGTGGGTGCCTTTTTTGGATACAAAAGTTTGCAGAGTTGACAACAAAATAAAATTAGATTGGCATATTAAAAATACATCGGCGCGTAAATATATACATTATAAGTCTGATCATTCCATTAAAATTAAGATAAATTGCATAAAAGAATTAAAAAATCGTATTAAAAAAATATGCCATCCAACATTTATTAATAAAAACTTACATATACTACATAATATTTTATTAGAAAATGCATATCCAAGAAGCATGGTATCGGGACTGCTATACAACACAACGGATGCTGAAAATGAAGAATCGTCTGGAATGGAGGCAAGAGGTCCGACCCAAACAACAAGAACAGACAATATAAACCGTTTACCTGTAACAGAAGTACAATATGCGGTAATTCCAAACATAAAAAACCTTTCATATAAAATAATAAATACGTTTAAAAACGAAAATCTGAAGATAGCGTTGAAAAATATAAATACAATTGGAGCATTATACACAAAAATAAAAGATAAAACGCCAATTCCACTCCAGACAGACGTGATATACAAACTAAAATGTGAAAATTGCGAATATTCGTATGTAGGCCAAACATCCCAATGGCTAAAAAGCAGACTTACCTTACATAAAAGTGATATAAACAATAAAAAAGACAGATGTGTTTTAGCAGTGCACGCTAACACATACCAACATAATATAGATTTTGAAGGTGTTAGTATTCTTGGCAAAGAAAAAATACAACAAAAAAGATTAGTTATGGAAATGATACACATTAAAAAACAACCATACCAAATGAACAAAAAAACTGACACACAAAATTTAAGTGCAACATATACATACTTGTTGAGCCTAGCAAACCGCAATGTGTACGATGGACCCTTGGATGAATGAATAGTATATCGACATTAAACTTGAGTTACTAAGTAACATAGAAAGCTACAATAAGTAGTTGTCAAAAATAGAATTAGAATTAATATATTCCTGTAGTTTAGTTAAATATTTTAAGCAATCAATGGTATATTAGGAACTTTTCGCGTACAATGTTTTATCAATATAATGACAGGACAATAGATAAGATTAACAAATGGCAAAAAAATTCTTCAATATTCACTAAACATATTCTATAGTTTATTAACAAACAGTTTTAATTTTTAAATCTAGAATTTTAACATGTTTTATACTAATAACCAAAAAAACCAAACTTTACTTCTTGTTAACTTTAATTAATTCTCGCTTATGGTAAGTAAACTGAAGTTAGACTAGAATTTATAGCACACTAGAATTGTTATTACATTGTAGAGGCCCTGAAGATGGTATCAAAATAAAAAGTACCGAAAGCTTGGCAATGTATAAAGAGACCACATGTAACAATTATTTCACCACCCAACCAAGGTCAAATATCCTTATTTACTACATTTTATCAATATATATATATATATATATATATATATATTATATATATATATAATGGTTACATTAAGAATTATGTTATTGTAGACTTTTTAAGAAGGTATGTATAAATGATAATTAAACTATCTATGTCCGTTCTGGTGTTAGTGGTGCTTTTGTCATTAAATATATCTGACATTTCAAGACAAATACGTTTTTGTTGATTATTTTCTCTATCTAGAATTTTTATTTCATCAAAAATAAAAGAATGTTTGTTTTCAAGAGCATGTTTGGCTAGTGTGCAGGATAGTTTTTTCACTCTGATATTGCTTTTGTGGAATGTATTTCTATCCTTCAGAAGTCGGCTACTTTGTCCAATGTATATTTGATTGGAATCATTACAAGGAATTGTATAGACTATGTTGCTGGTGTAAGTACTCGGACTTTATTCTTTGAGTCTAATTGTCTTCCTGTTAAAACCTTTCTAAATGCCAGTTTGATGTTGATAAAGTCTCTAAATAGTTTTTGAAATTTATAGCTTATCTCTTCGATTTAAGGTAACGAATAGAATACTCTTGGTGTCGTGGTGTTAGATGTTGAGGTTGTTGAATTGTTTGTGATGTTGATGTGATAAGTAGAACTGCCCAAAATAAGACTATAAAGTAGTCTCGACGGATAACCACAAGTGTTAAATCTTTGCAAAAGAATTTAGAGATTCTGTTGTTGTAAGGATGGGGGTGTAGTTTGCGACACTTGCCTTCGAGTCGTGTTGCAAACTTTCAAACTCGTGCAAATTGTGCATTATTTGGTGCTTGTTACATAATATACTATTTTTCTTCGTTGCGGTATCTGACAAGTTTGTGATTGACTGTTAATGGATCAGCCCTCCACCACTTGAATTTTTTGAACTGACCAAAATAAGCAAATAATTATAATAAAGCATTAGCAACTAATGTTCAGATTATTGATTTGCTGAAAAGGTTGGTTTTTCGTGTATAGACAGTTACTGCATCTGTATCTGTTTTACTTTTGGTAAAATTTTGCTGCAGATTTTAAGGAGCATTATGCTATTTTTTTCTTTGCCGGTCTTGGTCACTAAGAAAAATGAGATTATTTAGTTAAAAAAAGCCACTATGTGCAACTGAAAAGAGCAAACGGACTTTAACAGGTATGGCGATATAGCCCTATTCGAGGTGTTTTATTTTTTTAACTCTGTTACTACAGTTTTTGCAAACTGTGTACTAAGCAGTAACACTTAGTGCACCCATTAAAAGTAAATGCCTTGAAAAGTAATTGCTTAAAAAATAGATGTTTTTAGTTTAAAAGTTTGCCGAAAGAGTTCATTCTTGGCGTGAAAGCTTGGACTTCTTAGCATCGTTGGTAAACCTTTACAACACATTCCAAAAAGCTTTATGCTGTTCTTTTCTTTATATGCTGCAGTTTTGCCCCCGTTAGCAACAAAGATTGAAAGAAGAAAGAAGAAAAAAAGATTGGGTTATCTGGTTGGAGTTGAGCAGTTAATAAGAGCAGACAATTTGGAGACCGGCTTTGCGCCGTGCTTGCCTATATCATTTCCTCTCTCACTTTTTTTAAAACTAAAGTAACACCAGCTTTTTTTTAATCACAGCAATGTTAATATAGATTTCTCAATATTCACTTTTATTAAAAATTGGCATTTAAATTGAAAGTTAAAGACTTTTTCTTCATACCTCGGTCGAAAGTACGTACTTTCGTCCCTAATAACAGAGACGAAAGTTTAACTTTTAGTCCCTGTAAGATGAAATTCTTTCTTCCCTATAATAGGGAAGAAAGAATTCATCGTGTTTATTTATACTCGTAACTATGTTATATGACCAGCAACACTCGCTTCGCTCGTGCCGCAAATGTCGTGGCAGGCATCAAAAACTATCAGCATTTAAAGTTAAAAAAATAAAATTAAAAATAAAAGTACGTACTTTCGACCGAGGTATGAAGAAAAATCGTATACACGACGCGGGACAGAAGTTGAAATCTCGGTCCTGCGCGCCATGATACCCTCGGCTTCACCTCGGGCATTATGGCGCGCAGGGCCGAAAATTCAACTTTTGTCCCTTGTAGTGTAATATACTATTTTATAAAAGCATTTTGTCGAAAATAATGTAGTTACATTGAATTTATCAGCTAATCTACTTAAGCACGTCATCTAAAAGCTTAAGCTGCAATAAGACTTGGCGCGGTCATCCTAACATGAAAATCTCTTTACACTTTTGGATTATATCTGTTGATGTATTAGAAAAGGGTTTTGATAAGCTTGTGATTAATACTTTGAGAAGTCGATACTTGGGCAAATGTAAATGTGTTTACAAACCTATTCTCTAAAGCAAGACTGTGCACATCCATTTGCCTAATCCTGATTGAAATAACAATTATAATTTGGAAAAAATTAATTAAACTAAACAAAATCGAAAAATCCTAAAAAAATTTTTGAAACGAATACATAATATAATGAAAAAGCGCACTTTTCAGAATATTTTCTAAAATTAAAAAAAAATGTAAGTGTTGTAACAGTATTCAGTCAATTAAAATATAGCAGTCAGCTGTCTAAAAATTTTTTAAAAAAAGTTAGTAAACAGTATTTATCAACAGTAAGATCATAGGTGCTCAACTCTTGTTAGCAAGATTTTTATTTTGTATGAGCATTGGTTGCTTGGCAAATAAAAGAGATCAAATTGACGAAAAGACCCGAGCGCGGAGCGTGACGGTTCTTGTCCCAAGAATTTGATCGAGTTTAATTGCCTTTTAGCAATCAATGCAAATAAAAAAAATAAAAATCTTGCCTGGCAAGAGTTGAGACCGAATGATCTTTGGTTAAAGAATTAACTGAATGAAACGTTAAATACGTCAAATTTTTAACAACTTACTGACAAAGGTTCGCTTAATTCATATTTGCGTTGTTGCAAAATTCTGCAAATTGATTTCACACACTTTCTCTACACTGAGTTGTTTTTCTCGGAATCGAATTTATAATGTTTTCATTAATTGAAGGGTGAGGAATTTTGCCGAAGCGCGATATTTTTACTTTTGTCAAAATGACATTTGATTTTTTAAATATAATTGGTTTCTAAAATAATGCTTAAACAATGAGGTAGCGGCAAGAAAATTGGTGCATGTAACACTGTTTTTAATGTCTCATTGGTCTACAACACTATAAAGTTCATTATCACGTCAATAAAATAATGCAAGAATTTTATAATTTTAAAAAAGAGAATAGATATTTATGCATTAAGGGAGATATGCATGTTTTTTCTCCGAGGTTGACGTGTTACAGACCAAGGGCTGGAGGCCCGTGGTCTGTAAGTCTACCGAGGGTGAAAAACAGAATATCTTCCGTAGTGCATTAAATATTTTATTTTTTAGTATTTCATTACTGCTTTCTTAATAAAATTATATGAAAAATAACAACATCCGAGAATGCGTGAATGTGTAATTGCTGCAAATGCATGGTAACCATGTGTTTGAAGGTGAAAAACTTTACAAAGTCCCAAGGGAGATATGAGATACGTTTCATATATCGTATCCATGACGAAAATCAACCATATCATGTCACTAAAAAATAATAGATATTTATGCATTAAGGGAGATATGAATGTTTTTTCTCCGAGGTTGACGTGTTACAGACCAAGGGCCGGAGGCCCGCGGTCTGTAAGTCTACCGAGGGTGAAAAACAGAATATCTCCCGTAGTGCATTAAATATTTTATTTTTTAACATTTCATTACTGCTTTCTTAATAAAATTATATGAAAAATAACAACATCCGAGAATGCGTGAATGTATAATTGCTGCAAATGCATGGTAACCATGTGTTTGAGGGTGAAAAACTTTACAAAGTCTCAAGGGAGATATGAGATACGTTTCATATATCGTATCCATAACGAAAATCAACAATATCATGTCACTAAAAAATAAAGACTTATAAACAATTTGTTATCTAATGGCTGAGTGATATAGTTTTTTCTTTTTTGTTTATTAAAAAATTAGTTATCAAGTGCATTTTACCAATTGAGAGTACATGTGTGGGAGCCGAAAACGCAGCTCAAGATCAATATTTTGCTCAAAATTGACCGCAAATAACGCCGTGATGCCTATAACGTTTTTTGCATCTTTGAATTCAGTGGCGTATCGTGTGTCGTTGTTCAAATGCTGGCTCTTACTTAACGGGCCGCTTTGAATGTTGAAAAAAAATATGCAAAGTTTACTTCAACAATTTTAATATACTATTAATTTTTATATCGTCAGGATATACAATATACATAATTAAAAAACGTGCAAAATATTCCAAACATCAAAACGAGACATTAATGTTATGAAAAGATGGCGAACCTGAACGGTCACGATGGGCGAGCAATGATTCACCTACTGATTCAATTTGGAGTAATTTTGTAGAAAACATTACATCTACTAATGCAACAGTTACATCAGGTGCATAACTTCTTCATAACTTTATAGCTTAATAACTTCTTCATCTTCAACTATTTCTGAAGTTGTGATGTAAAAATCACCGTTACAGCACTTTTATCATATTTTTATTTAACTCACGTGTGACTACTTTTTGCACTGACTCTTTTGACGACTTTTATTTTAACAGCAGGTCTTTCACACACAAAGCCGAGCGTTCTCGACATTTTGATTAATTGCTAGTCTATGAGTTGCTTCAATGTTATTAGACACGACACTTTCTGCTTTTAAATTCTGAAAAAAAAATAAGAAAAATTGTTTTTCAACCAATTACACTACTTTACATATTTTCATGCTTTGAATGTGCAAGTTTTTACGCGTTCGAAGAGCATTTTTGAGAGACATATTATTGCGACAGCACTTGTTTCAATAATTAAAATATATTATGATTATTGGTGTGCTAACCAGTAAATCCAGCAAAATAATCTATGATATAAAAAAAAATAACTCACTTGTTTCTGCTCTCTGCAACGGATAAGCGACGCTAAGTTTCCCCTGTTTCTTTTCTTACTCGATACTCTCTTGAAGTTTTTGCCATTAGCCCTAGCCATGTCAGTTAGGCCAAATAGAAATTTAGATAAATATATTAAAAAGATAATATCGAAATTTTCAAAGACGTTCGTTGCGTCGTCAATTATTATATTCTCCTTAACAAATATCATTTTGCGACGTGGTTTGAGGTAGTAACGTAAATACAATAATATCTTCATTTTACACAAGGGCTTTTGTATGGATAAGTTTTGCAGCTTCTTTTCTTTAATACTGTGTGAATCGCTAAATTTTTTGACTTTGCTACAAATTTCTCCGAATTTCCGTCTGACCAATTTGTAGAGTATAATGTTCTCTTTTGAATGGTAAAATTATGAATAAAATATTTCTATTCGATGCTGCACTGTGAGCTGCAAAGGAAGAATTAGAAATAACCCTTTATTGCTGTTATCGTTCCAACTTCTTGACTTTGTGTGACCACTCTGAATGTAGCTTTTATCTGAAAAAACAATTGGTTTATTTTAATTGCGGTAATACTTAATCAATTGTAGGTTAATTTATTCTTTTTTGCGGATGTTATTTTTCTCGATTAAAAGTTTCCTGTTTTTTTTCCGATTTCTTGAATCCAAAGCTCATTTTTCTAACGATTCTTTTTAGTGAAGACATCTAAATATACCAGCCTACATCCCCAGTTCTTCAGTTTTATAAAAATTATACGTCCAATATAATATTTTTCATAATCTTCTAAATTTGTGTCACAATTCCATCAGTTTCTTCTGACGATACTCTGACTTCTTTCAAAGTTCTTTCTATTGTCCTAGTAGATATTTTGATGGCGTCAGAACTTATTTCTTTTATACTTTTTAAAAGCTCTCCCTCTTATTTTTTAGCTGAAAAATATTAAAACACGTTATACACCACTTTAAGTGTTTGACCACCTAACACTTTCCGAAGACTAGCATTTTTCGAAAACTGGGAGCAAAATAAAATGTTTGCCAAAGGTCAACAGTATTTATAAAGATTAGAAAATACTACTTTATAATGGTTATAGCTCTTTTACTAGTAATAATAAGCCGTTTAATTTACCTACTATTTTGAAACTAAACACAAAATTTTATAATTTACGTTATCATCTTGATTGCTTTTCTATTTATATTCAATTTTTTTTTGACATGTGAGAGGAATGGCTCTATAGTAGTAATTCATATAGTATTATACTTTCAATGTGTGGTAAAACAATATTCTTTAATTGTCTAAGCAAGAAAAGTTATCTTGAAATTTTGGGCCATTGTATATGTTACGTGCTAGTTCCACATTATACGTGAATCAAAATTAACACCTTACAGTTTTATTGATGTGATTTCAACATTTGAATGTCTTGAGGAGCATATTATATTTTGAGTTTTATTGTGATTGATGGTAAGTTTGTTGCTAGTACTCCATTTAGTAATTCAATTACACGCTGTAAGGTCTGATTTTAAAGTGGGTAAATGATCATTTTTATTAACAACTGTAGTTATCGTCTGCAAAAAGAATCATTTTACCCTCAGGATAGGGTACAGATAGATTGTTAACATATATTAGGAAAAAAGCGGTTCTAATACCGAGCCCCGCGGGACATTATAAGACAATTTGTTTAAATTAGATTGATTGCCTAGTTGATGTACAAACTATTGACGTTCAGATAAAAAAGGTTATTCCACGAATTGCCGTCTACAGAATGTGACCTTAATTTATGAACCTTAATATCGTGATCGACACAGTCAAATACTTTACTTATATCTAAGTAGCATAGGTTATTCATACGTAATCCTTAGAATTGAAAACTGATGATACAAGATCGCACAATGTTTTGAGAGCTATAGTAGTATACATATCACTCCTGAAGCCAAATTAAAAACGGTTAAATCTGTTATTACGTTTTAGGTAACTAGTTAATTGTTTTTTAAGACGGTTTTAAGCACCTTGCTTATTACTGGCACTAAATAAATTTGTCGATAATTATTAACGTCATTTTAATTGTTTTTTTTTAAAATAGAAATAATTTTAAATATTTTAAGCACGTCTGGAAAAGCAAAATTATTCAAACATCTGTTTATCAGTTTGGTTAGAGGTACTAAAATAACGTTCATTAAAGATTTAAGCTGTTGGACGACATGTATCTCAATTTTTTCATAAAATAGATAATATTTTTCATGTCGTTAAATGTTATCTCCCGAAATTAAAAATTTTAAATGTTAATTTCTTCAACTGAAATTTTTTTATAGTTGTATCAGGTAAGTCTCTCCTAAGATCAGCAGCAAAACTTGTAAAATAGTTATGGCAGACTTGAGGAGATAGCACGCAAAGTGGCTTCATTAATTTTTTAAAATTAATAATCTAAATGCACATTGTTATTTTGATTTAGGAAATGAATGCTCTATTATCTCTAACAAATTGGAAAAGACGCTAAATCTAGTATTTAAAAAAATATCTCTCGTTACATTATTGCATTTAGGTAATCATACAACCCCGACCTTGCTTTATACAAATGTACTTGTTGAAATTGATAATGTTGCAAAGTTTTTTAATTTTTTCATTGTGAACAAATGCATAGAGTCTGCAGATGTTATTATTGAATAGAAATTTTTCACAACAAAGTGATATGCATTATGCTAAAGGGTCTAATGAAATGTTTTTTTTTACTGCAGTGAACTAGTTGAATACAGCTGCGGGTGTTGTTCCAGCCGCTGCTAAACAATATCTTAAAATTTTATGAGAATTACTACTAATAATAAGCTTTATTGTTGCCTATACCGGCTTACATACTCTATCTACAATTTATTTCATTTTCTATTCTACCCTCCCTGTTCTTCCTTTGTCCTTCCTTTTCCTTCTCTCCCATACTTCTTTCATCCACTTTATCTCCGCTTCATTTTCTTTCAGTCTTTCTCTTCTTTCTGCTCTTTCTCTCTCCCTCATATCACTGCATTCATTCCACATGTGCTCTATTGTCTCTCTTTCCTCATAACAGATTCTGCACAGTCTCTCTTCCTTTTCCATCCAATACCTATTCTCTCTCTCCTCATTTCCGCACCTAAACCTCGCCATTATTTTCCTCTCTTTCGCACTTTCTCTTCCCAGGTACACCGGGATCTCCTCTGTCATACATTTCTCATAATTCCTGTTGTACCTGGACTCTTTGATTTTTTCCCTTCTTTCTTGCTTATCTACATCCCTGTCTCTTTCGCTCGTTTCTGCGTTCATCCACTTGCCTTCTGTTCTTAATCTTTCCACTTCTTTACTTGCATACCCATTTCTTCTGTAATATTTTTCTCTTTCGTTTATCTCCAAATTTTTTTTCTTTTCTCTCCAACATTCGTTCAATATTCTACATTCTTGCCTTCCATTCATCCTATCCTCAAACTTAGTCGCTCTTTTCCCCGCTTTCACTCTCAGCTTGTTTCTCTTACATTCTTCTCTTACTATATACCCAGGGGTTTCTCTGTCCACCCCAAGGACCCACCTCAAATACTTCACTTGTACTCTCTCTATTTCCTCTTGTTCTTTCCACCCCCAAATTTCTGCCCCATACATCAATACGCTCTCCACCAAGCTCTCAAACATCATTATTCTCCTTTTAAAATCCCCTCCCCACTTCCTCTCTCCTATTCCCCATACACATCCCACTATCTTGTTTGCTTTCCTTGCCAACTCTCTGACATGCGCTTTGTTCGTAGCTCTTTCATTAAACGTATACCCTAAATACTTGAACTCTTTTACTCTCTCTATTTTCTCTCCCTCCCATTCCCAATCATTCTTTTCTTCTTTCCTCTTTTTTTTGTTGAACACCAGCATCTTTGTTTTATTTACATTCACTTCTAGCTTTTTTTTCCTCACATACTTTTTTAGGTTTGTCATCATTTCTCCCATCTCCCTTTCGCTTTTTGCTATTAATACCACATCATCTGCAAACGCTAGACTCCACACTTTTTCTCTTCCAATCACACATCCCCCAGCTTGTGCCTTTCTAAACATTTCTTCCATATCCGCCATGTAGGTTGTAAACAACAAGGGGCTGAGAGGACACCCTTGTCTCACCCCTTTTGACGTTTCAAACCACTCACTCTCTTTCTCCCCTGCTCTAACTTTGCTTTTTGTTTTTACATAGATTTCTTCTACCTTTCTCACCAGCCACTCGTTTACTCCTCTTTTTCTCATATTCTCACACATTTTCTTTCTATCGACCTTATCAAACGCTGCTCTAAAATCTATGAAAAGTGTATACAGCCTTCCTCCCTTTTTTTTCATCTCGTTATTCGCTAAGTGGTCCAGGATGTATACATTATCCATAGTTCCCCTTCCTTCTCTAAATCCCGCTTGGTTGTCTGGTATTGCCTTCTTTTCCTCTATCTCTTTTCTCAGCCTTTCATTCAGTACTGACGCATACAATTTATACCCTGTGTTAAGAAGAGTTATTCCTCTGTAGTTTTCTACTCTATTTTTGTCTCCTTTTTTGTGGATAGGGCAGATTATGCCTTCTCTCCAACCTGTCGGGAATCCCTCTCCTCTCCACACTCCATTCATAACCTCTACCAATCTGTCTATCACACCTTTCGTCCCATACATCCAGTGTTCATTCTGTATTCCATCCCTCCCCGGTGCCTTCTTCTTCTTCAGCTTCTTTATCTGTCTCTCTACCTCCTCCCTTGTAATTTCTGTTCCTAATGGTGCTGTCTGGTTCGTTTGCATCGCTGGGTCTTCTATATCTACTTCTCTTTCTCCTTCCAGCAGATCTTTGAAAAACTCTTCCCATTCCTTTATTGTTATCTCTTCACTCGCCGCTTCTTTTCTTAA
The DNA here is from genome assembly GCA_947359425.1 of Lagria hirta. Lineage (NCBI taxonomy): Eukaryota > Metazoa > Arthropoda > Insecta > Coleoptera > Tenebrionidae > Lagria > Lagria hirta. The sequence goes on along the minus strand of OX375794.1, from coordinate 28,642,216 downwards.
TCTTTCTCTGTTTATGTACTTCCACACCTCTTTTTCTGTTTTAATAGCTTTTATTTCTTTATCTTCTTCTTCTCTTTTCTCTCTCTTTTTTTCTATACATCTTTTTCTATATTTTCTTTTTGCTTCTAAGAAGGCTCTTCTATTTACTTGCTTTCTTTTGAATTCCCTTAGCGCTTTTGTAGCTTTTTTCTTTAGCTGGTAGCATTCTTTATCCCACCATTCATTTCTCTTTTCTGCTTTTTTTCTTTTACTGCTTACTTCTGTTGTAGTCGTTGCCTTTTCTAGTATTTCTTTTAATTCCACTTCCATCTTCTCTGTCTCTTGCCCTTCGAATTTGACGTTTTTCAGCTTTTTCCTGTATTCCTTCACGCCTTGCTCGTTCCACACTTTAATTATTACCTTCTTCTGCTCTACTTTTGTCTTCTTTTTTTCCTCTGTTTGGCCATTTCTTCTTTCTAGGCTTATTTCTATTGGGAGGTGGTCTGACTCTATTCTGTCCCCTATTTTAAAGTTCTCTACTTTTCCCCACGCCTCTTCATTTGTTATTCCGTAGTCTATCACCGACTCCCCCCTACTATCTACATACGTCCACTCTCCTTCTTCATCCCCTTGTTTATTACCATTCAGTATCTCCCATCCCTTTTCTTCTAACCATTCCATCAACTTTTTTCCCTCCATATTTTCTTTTTTGTCTTTGGTTTTCCTTTTCCCATCTCCTTTTTCTTCCTCCCAATTTCTCGCTCCTCTTTCCCCAATTCTTCCGTTAAAATCTCTTCCCATAAGTATGCATTCTTCTGTGTTTTCTTTCACTGTTTCATCTATGTTTTTTATTGTCTTTTTCATCTCTCTGCTGTATATCGTCATTATTTTCCACCATCGTTTGTCTATTTCGATATTTCTCTCCATGAGTCCCTCTATTTCTTTTTTTTCCTGGTTTTTTTCTCTTATTCCCTTTCTTACTCCCGTGACTATCCCTCCTGCTGCCCTTCCTTTCTTTTTTTCTTTCTTTGCCCCTTGACACTCCCAATTAAATTCTGGTGGTAGCCTTCCCTTTATTTTTTCCCAGCTTTTTTCTTCTATCCATGTTTCTACTAAACCTACTACGTCAAAAAGTTTCACATAATCCCAGAAATTGTCTTCTTTTTTTGCTAAACCCGCTACATTCCAAAATAGTATCTTTTTCTTCCCGTTGCTTATATCTTTATTTGTTTCCATTGTACATTTGCCCGTGTCTTCTTCCTTGTTTCTTTTAACTCTCCCTTTTCTCCCTAAAAAACCTGCAGTTTCAGGTCTTTCTCATTCCATTTGAATGTTTTTCCCTCCATAAATATTTTTCCATATCCCACCGTTGCTTTTATTCCCTGTCCTCTCTTTTCTTTTGCGATTTCCCTTAATTTTTTCTGGACCTCTCTCTCCCTCTTTGTTAAATCATCATCTATGTAAATATTCTTAGTTGTTTCTTCTTTTCTTAACTCTTTTTTATTTTTCATAATTCTTTTCTTCGCTTCCCAGTCTTGGAGTTCTACTAGTACTTTTCCCTTCCCAATTTTGTGCCACTCTTTTATTCCCGTTTTTACCACTTTTTTTATTTCTTTTTCAATGTCTTCTTTTCCTTCTCTTCCTCCGTCAATTCCACTTATTATTATGTTGTTTCTCCTATTTTTCTTATCTGTTATCTCTGTTTGTTTTTCTAAAGTTTCTATCCTCTCTAGCATTGTACCCTTTTCTTCCTCCCATTTCTTCTCTTTCTTTTTAAACTCATCTTTTATTTCTTCTATTTCCTTTCTAACTTCTCTGTTCTCTTGCCTTAACAATTTGACCTCTTCTATTAATTGGTCTAATTTCCTTACCACTAGGTCCAAGTCTTTCATTTCTGCCTCTCCTATGTTTTTTCTTTCTTTTGGGGATCTTATTACTTTTTTACTAATCGCGAAGACTTCCGTTTCTTCTAGCTTCTCTTCTTCTTCTTTCCTTTTCCTTTTCTTTTTTTCCTCTTCCTCTTTCCTTTGCCCTTGCGCTCCTTCTCCCCAACTGAGCGACCTCTGCCTTGCTTTGTGCATTAGCCTCTCTCGCCACAGATTGTTTACGCTTCTGAAGCCGGAACTTCCTCGAATTTGCCCGGGTCAACCCCTCGGAGGCCTATTTGCTTAATCCCACCGGAACACACTCAGCACTATTCTACGTAAAGTTGGTCACGGGCAAAAATTCCTCACTTAGCACTATTATCGATGCAATTTGCCGTGTTTCGCAATTAGATTTTGCACCGTGACTACAACCGCTCGCGCCAACTGCCAACAAAGGAAAGGCGTATGAGAATTACTTTAACATCTGATATCCCAGTGTCTCGTAAACCACATCGTTTAGTATTAAAAAAACATAAAATTTTACGCAAAATAATACAATTAATAGAAGCTAATATAATTAGATTATCTATTTTGGCATACATTAGCTCTGCTTTTTTAGTTAAAAAAGTACCAACCAGTTTTTGTATAGTGATTGACCATTAAACAATATTACACTTCTTCAATTTTTCTGTCTTTTATTGAAAACCGTATTGATCGCCTTGAAGAGTTTGTTTACTTTTGTAAAATTGACTTAGCTTCAAGGTATTATCAGTATCAATTTTTCGACTCCAGAAGGCCTTTATGAATTTGTTCGCATGCATTTTAATTTGCGCAATTAATGTTTCAAAAATTCATCAGTGAAATCAGAAGTCTTTGATTTCTCAATAATAAAATTTTTGTATATATGGACGATATTCTTATCCCTTTCAAAACCGTCATAGAAGAATTAGAAACTTTGCGTTTTTTTTTCTATATTCTTCACACAAATGGTTTAAAAATGCGTTTAAGCAAATGCTCATTTTCGTTAACAACTTTAAACTTCTTGGGCTATAAAATTTCAAGTCAAGGTGTTCAACCAAACTCTGATAAAATTGCGGCGGTACAAAACGTTCCTATTCCGACAAATATTACCCAACTTCGCTAATTTTTAAGTCTTACATTCTATTTTCTTAAGTTTGTTCTTAAATTTGCTATCAAAATTAAGCTACTGACTCAATTATTCAAAACTAACGCTGATTGGACTTGGGCCAGCGATCATGATCAAGTAGTCTCTAGTTTTAAAAATCTACTTACTTCAAAGGTAATTCTCACATTATTTAGCCCTAAAAATCAAACCTTACTTTACACAGATGCCTCTAGCTGTTATTGTTCAAATTGTTAATCAATGTAAAAATACCGTTTACTCTGATAACAGACTGTAACTCTTTAAGGAAAGCTTTTTAGAAAAAAAAGTTGAGCCATTGTATTGCTTGGTGAATCGTAGAGCTTTCAGAGTACCATTTTGAGGTGATTCACCAACCTGAATCACAAACTGTTTTTGTGAACGCTCTCAGTAGAAATGCTTTGCTTTGTAATAAAGACTGGATGATTTCAGTTAAGAGCCAAGACAAATTTGTAACTGACATAGTTGCAATTTTGATGTTTGGAGATAAACACAATAGTAAAGACATGTTTTAGACTTATTTAGTCAAAGGTGGTAAATTGTATCGTAATACATCGAAAGGCCGACACTTGGTTTTGCTTAAAAATTGCCGTTGGCAAATATAGCATAAAATTTATGACGATGCTGAGCATTTTGTTTTTGATAAAACTTAAACTGATTAATTCAATTTACATTATAGTTTTCTGAAACCTGCCGTTTTAAAAAAAAAATTATTTTTCTTGCATTCCGTTCACTTACAAACAGGATACCTTCACCAATAAACAAAATTGCCATTTCTTTTCACACCATTCAAATTGACCATTTGGGCATTTTCCCCCGCAATTCAAAACATTTCACTGGTTGACATCGTTGGCATTAAAATTAAGCTAATATTCTAATTTCTTTTAATTTTCTGTGTTTACATCCCAATGTTTTTAGGTAAAGATCATTAAAATGTCTTCTTTGACGTACTGGATTCAGCAATAATGAAAGTTAAAAACCTCCTGAAATTTTAATTTTAGGTGATTTCAACATTTTTGATTTTTACAGTTTTTTTACTTTTTATTTAACTATAATAAAAGCTGACCTAGCTGGCCCTTTCTGACAAATTTTAGTTTTTAAAAAAAATTTTTGTGTTTGAATGGAGAATGGAGATGAAAAAGTAGCTATTAAATCAATTACACGGTTTTTTTAATGATTTCTAGCAATTTTTTTCAAATTTGATAACCCCCTTAAGCGTACGAGGTACCGCTAGCCAAGTTTGAGAAAGAGATGGAATGTGTAAAAATCGTGATAAATGACGTAAAAACTTACTATCGATAGATTCTATATCACTAAGGATTTTTTCAACAAATGTCATAACCTGTCAATTAAATTTAATTTTAGCGAAAATCTACCAAAATACAGCTAAAATCTATAAAATATCTATGAAATAAATATGGGCGGTTTATTTCTAACAATTTCCCATCAAGAGATTTAATGTAATTTCATCAAGAAAGAAGATTTTACAATTTGTAGCCCTCAAACTGTCAAAGAAGTGGAAGTGAGAATAGACCGAATTTTAATGAATATTTAAATGATGAAATATTGTTTAAAAGAGTAAAGTCAAAATATAATGGAAAATCTATAAAATATCTATTAAATAAATATAAGGGTTTTATTTATAACGACGATTTCCCATCAAGAGATTTAATGTAATTTCATCAAGAAAGAAAATTTTTACAAAATTTGTAGCTCAGCCCCAAACTGTCAAAAGAGTGGAAGTGAGAATAGACCGAATTTCAATGAATATTTAAATGAAAACATTATTTAAAAACTATTTTGAAGCGACCGATAAAGGTTTGAATAATTTTTTAAAAGATTTTAAGGCATTTTGTAGAGGAATAATAAGTGGCCTCCGAAATGTCAACAGAGTAAAGTCAGAATATAATGGAAAATCTATAAAATATCTATTAAATAAATATGAAGGTTTTATTTATAACGACGATTTCCCATCAAGAGATTTAATGTAATTTCATCAAGAAAGGAGATTTTTACAAAATGTGTAGCTCAGCCCAAACTGTCAAAAGAGTGGAAGTGAGAATAGACCGAATTTCAATGAATATTTAAATGAAAACATTATTTAAAAACTATTTTGAAGCGACCGATAAAGGTTAAATGAATAATTTTTTAAAAGATTTTAAGGTATTTTGTAGAGGAATAATAAGTACCCCCCGAAGTGTCAACAGAGTAAAGTCAGAATATAATGGAAAATCTACGTAAATACAGCTCAAAACAATGAAAATATTAGTTAAATAAACAAGTGGCACTCACCCAAAAGTTAGAAGCAAAGATCGAAAAGTCGAAAGGGGTCTTTTTTTTGGTTTCGGTCAAAATATCAAAAATTCACAAAAAAAAAAATTGTTAAATTGACAGCTTCAGGTTATTATAAATTAATTTCATTCAAATTTTTGACATTAAAAAATCAATAATATCAAAATAAAACTAACCTGTCAGTCGTATCGTAATTTTAACAAAAATCTACCGAAATACAGCTAAAATCTATAAAACATCTATTAAATAAATATGGGGGTTTCATTTATAACGATTGCCCATCAAAAGATTCAATGTAATTTCATCAAGAAACAAGATTTTTACAATTTGTAGCCCCCCAGTCCCAAACTGTCAACGGAGTGGGAGAACAATTCAATGAATATTTAAATGGTGAAAAACATTGTTTAAAAACTATTTTGAAGTGACCCATAAAGGTTTGTTTAGTTTTTAAAAGATTTCAAGACATTTTGTAAAGAAGAAGTGCCCCAAAATGTCAACGGAGTAGTAAAGTGTGGAATATAATGTGGTGGAAATTACAATAAATATCGACCTTTTAAAGATTATTTTTTGAATGGTTGATAAAGGTTTGTATAGGTTTTGTTTAGTTTTTTTTTTAAATAGATTTTATGACATTTTTAGAGAACAATTAGTGGGGGCCCCAAAATGTCAACGGAGTAAAATGGGAAAAACAACTCAAAACATTGAAATATTGGTTAAATAAACGAGAGGGGTACGCATTTGAGAAGGCTTTTAAGCCCTACATAAAATAATGTCATAAAATAATGACAAAAGCCTTTTCAATAATTTTAATAAAAAGCTCAAAAGTAAGGTTAAAAATTTAAAAAGCGATTAAGAATCTAAAGTAGAAGCTTTTTTGGAAAAGATATGTAGGTATATACCGTATTATTATAAATATATTAATTTTTACTTTAAATATAAATGATTTTTGTAAAAGTAAACGCTTAATTTTTAAAAGTTTAAAAGACTTGAATGTGATTAGTGTACATTAATTTGCGTGCATTAGACAATATTTTTTATCAAAATAACAATGAGATATAATATCTGCAAAAAAAAGTTAATACAAAACATTGCCCTCATTGAAAAGGAATTTTGAAGAAAATATAGCCTTGAATTGATTATAGATTGATAGTTATAGAAAAAATCTAATTGCTGCTTTACAAGAAGACCACCATAATGCAAACAAAATAATAAAATAATGGAAAGAAACCGACAATCGAAGACAACCATTGTTTACATGCAAGTTAAGACTCAATTTCAAGATTTCATTTGAAAGTAGAATTTGTAATACGGTTTATTTGGATTGAATAGATCCATTTAGAGATTATATATATTTTATTATATTTTTCTTTTTTAGAGCTTCAAGCGAGAGATAACATTAACTGCAAAAAAAAGCTAATACAAAACATTGCCCTCATTAAAAAGGAATTTTGAAGAAAATATAGCCTTGAATTGATTATAGATTGGTAGTTATAGAAAAAAATCTAGTTGTTTCTTCACAAGAAGACCACCATAAAAAATCTTTTACATTATATAAAGAGTTTATATTGTAAAATCATCATGTGGGAAAAAAACTTTTAATTAAGCTTTAAGAGTGTTTGAGTTGGAAAACTTAAATATTTTATATTAAAATTGTATCAAGATAATAACTTTCTATTGATAATGAGTGACACATCTATGACACCGACAACATCATTGACAGATGTCATTATGTTTGCTATGACATAACCTACTTTTTTTTTTATAAAAGTTACGTCAAATATTTGTAATGCAAGTGTTTCCGGTTATACTGTTAACACTAGGAAAATAAAAAAAATATATAAACTGATGCTAACTAAAAAAGCAATTAATAAAAAATTTTTTTTTGAATTTTGCTAAACAAGCAAATGTTTATAATAATTAAATATTAAAAAAAAGTTTCAAATTTGTGTTTATCTAAATTGTTGACAAGAGGCAATAGGAATGACGTTTCCGGTTACAGTGTTGCAGCTAGGCGCAAATAAAAAAGTTTTTAAAAAATGTTATCAAATAAAAAAGTCATTATTAATTACGCTCAGGAGTGTTTTAATTTAATGGTAATTTTAAAATTAATATTAAAATTGTATCACAACAACAACTTCATATTGTTGTAGGGTGACACATCTTTGACACCGACAACATCATTGACAGATGTTATTGTGCTTGAGCTATGACATAACATACATTTTTTTATGAAAGTTACGTAAAATATTTCAAAAAAAGTGTTTTCGGTTACAGTGTTGCCACTAAGCAAACAAAAAAAAATTAAAAAGTATTGCCATATTAAATATCTATTAAAATTTTTTTTTTGATTATGTTGTACAAAAAAAAATGTTTATAATTGATAATTATAATAAAAAAATTGCACAAAAAAAATATGTGTTAATCTAAATTGTTGACAAGAAGCAATAGGAACGGCGTTTTCGGTTACAGTGTTGCAGATAGGTGCAATAAAAAAGTCTCTAAAAAGTATTGCCAATTAAAAAATCATTATTAAGCACGTTTAGTAGTGTTTGGGTTGGCAATCTTAAATTTCATAATAAAAGTGCACAATGGCAACAACTTAATATTGATTATGTGTGACACATCTTTAACACTGACAACATTATTGACATATGTCAATGTGTTCGCTACGATATAACCTAATTTTTTTTTTATGAAAGTTACGTCAAATATTTGGAAAGAAACAAACGTTTTTGGTTACATTGTTGCAACTAGGCAATTAAAAATTTTGTTTTAAAAGTGTTGCCAAATTTAATATTTATTAAAAAAAATTTTTTTTTGATTGTATTAATTTCAAACAAATGTTTCTAATTAATAATTATACAAGAAAATTTGAAATTATTGTTATTTAATTTCCGACCATCAAATGTGCGAAAAAAAAAATTTGCAAAAAATTAAAAATAAAAAAATGTTAATTTAAAAGATATGCGATGATTTAAGTAAAAAAAGCATCAAGAAAAACTAAAAGAAATTATAAATTTGTTGATAATAAAAAAGAAAAGATAATTTAAGTAGTATAAAAAAACAAAATTATGGTATTTATAGAAAAATAAAAATTGATAAAATTAAGTAAAGAATAAAAAAAATCGAAAAAAAAATGTATAGAAAAGAAAATGTTTAGATTGAAAAACTATGTTATAAATACGGAAAAAAAAATGTTAAAATATCAGGAGTTTATAGATGGATAATACAATATTAAAAAAAAAAATAGTATAAAAAAAAATTAGAATACACAAAAAAAGAAAATGTAAGAGAGAAATAATAAGAAAATAAAAAAAATTAAAATTAAGTAAATACATTATAAAAATAGGAACAAATAGAATCAAAAAAAAGAAAGTGAAGAGAAATAAAAAAAAGAGTTCGAAAAAAAAAGTTGAAGAGATAAAAAAGAAAAAGAATAAAACGAAAGAGAAAATAAAAATTTCAATGTACCAATTTCTATAGAGTAGTTATTTTTTTGAATTTGATATATGATATATAACTAAAATATAAATAATTTTTATTGATTTTTTCTTTAGATTATGTATGATTGTAATTGAATGATTACATATTTTGAAAAAAATTAAATAGAAAATAGGAGAAAAATAGAAAAAGAAAACAAATAGAAAAAAAAAGAAAGAATATAGTATATAATTAATAAAATGTAATACGAACCTTTTTAATAAAAATAACATATGGTTGTTTCATGGTTGCCTAAGGCAACCTTATTTATATAAGAAAGTGAGGTAAGTAAAAGGAGGAATAAATAAAAAAATATAATAATAGAAACAAAAATAAATATATAAAATAACAATTTTAATTTTGAAAAAAAATAATAAAAGACTTTTTTTAGAAGAGAATAAGAAAAAATTCATATAAATTATTATAATATATTATAGTTTTTATTCTTCTAATTTTAATAACAATTATTATTAAAGTAATAAAATTAACATAAAAATAAAAAAATTTAAATCGAAGAAAAAAAAATACAAATAAAAGAAAGAAAAAAATTTGAAAAAAAAAAAGAATAAAAATCAAGTATATTAAATAAAATGTAATGCAAAATTTTTTTATAAAAAAAAAATTGTTGTGTTATTGTTGCCGAAGTTAACCTTTTACATATAAGAGAGTATAGTAAGAACAAGAAAAAATAAAAAAAATATATATAATATAAATAATATAAAATAATGATAGATAGTAATATTATTTTTAAATATTAAAGAAATATTAATATGAAAACGTTATGTCAAAATCTGATCTCAAATGTTATAACAAGAAGTTTTAGAACAGAAAATGACTGTCCGCCACCTAAATAATGAGAAAAAAATAAAAAATTTATAATAATAATGAATAGTAAAAGTATTTTCAAAAATAAATAATAATAGATTTATATATGTTGCCGCAGGCAACATTCAATACGAGTGAGTAGTGAGTAGTGAATGAGCAAGTACAAAAAAAAATAAAAAAATAAAAATTTTAGTAAATGGTAATATGCTTCTTTTATTATAAAAAAATGATGAGAAAGATAAAAGAAAAAGAAATAAGTATAATTAATAAAATCTAATTAAAATTTTTCAAATAAATAATAATAAATTTCAAGATAAATAATAATGGGCTAGGTTTATATAAATGTTGTCGAAGGCAAACGTTGATATGAGAAAGTAGAATAAGTACAAAAAATAAATAAAGTAAATAAATAAACAATAATCTAATAAAAAAAAAAGTGCGTCTATTTTCGGTTGCCGAAGGCAACCTCTCTAGGTTCATACACGTTGCCGTAGGCAACCCTCTACTCAAGAGAGTAGGTAAGCACCCGGAGGGTGAGAAACCATACTCTTGTTTAAATATAATAAAAGGCGTTAGTCGCGGCTTTGTCGGACAAATTGCAAATTTTTAAAATTTTATTATTGAATGTATATTTTAAATTAAATAAATTTATCTATTATGACAATTATTATTGTTTCCTTGGTTGTATTTTGTACCGCTAGCAAAATTTGTGAGTGAGATGCAAAGTCAAAAATTCAATGTAAATGACATAAAAACTTACTATAGATAGAATCTGCATCAATAAGGATTATTGGATGTCATTTTGATGACGCAACGTCAATTTAGTGTCTTACGGTGACAGTTTGGATATTGTTGGGTTATGTTTAAAAAATATTTATATTTATAGTTGTGGAAAATAATAAAAATAAAGCTTTTAATGGGGCTAAAATGTCGATGTGATATGATGGGGTAGTGGTTTGTTTTGTTTTCTTGATGAAAAAGTGCAAGAATTGTCAACAAAGTTTTTTTGAGGGGGCTATCTCACGAATCATAACTAAATTTATGTCGCCGTACGAAATAGACGTGTTTATGAGTGCTCGCGATTAATTACTAACTATTCTTGTTATTTCTACCAGAAGTTTGTGATTCACATCTTGTTTGCCTAACTATTCGATTAATAACCAGATTTTAAAATTTGGTCCATTCCAGGTGAGTACAAGTCCAATAATATCTTATTCTATTAATTTGCGGATTGTATCGCACCGGATACCTGCTTCTAATTATATTCAAGTTAATACTGAGCATATGCAATTTCTTTTCTTTTTTTTTTCTCTCCTAACAATAGATCATAAATTTTCTTTGTCTAAAATTTAGTCTTTTACATCAATAATCAAACTAAAATTAATAATTTCATACTTTAGTTAACAATAACTAAACCTTATCAAATAAAACGTGTGTTTTTCTTTTTCTTTTGCCTCTAATCGAACAGGTTTTTTGCGGATTTGTTTATCGGTTCCTATCACCTGTCCACAACTTGATCGTCATATTTTGTTAATTTCACTTATCTATATTAGGAATCATTCACCTATCTCACTATGAACAAAAAATGCTGTCATTGTTTTGAAAATATCTTGTTACCCGATACAGCTTCAAAATGTCATGGTTGCAAATTTAATATTCATCTTGAGTGCCTTGATCTGACCAAAGACGAGAAACGACTGATTCCACGAATGCAGTCTAGTAATTTAAAATTATTTTGTAATCGCTGCAATGTTGCAGTTACTGCCGCCAATGAGGTTAAACAATTAGTAAATGAACTTAAAACTAATATCGATTCACGCTTTCAGCAATTAGAAAATTTAATTCAAAACACCGTTTCTCAATCCTATACGGATAAAGAAAACACCATCAACGAATCGGTCGAACGCTCTCTTCGTGCCTCAAATATTATACTCTATAACGTTCCGGTAACTGCAGGAGTAAATGACTGCGACTTGGTAAACGATATCCTGGAGGTCATTGACTCTTCTTTAGTTGCATCTCCTGACGACGTTTTACAAATTGGCTCTTCAAATAATGGAAAACCTCGGCTTCTTAAAGTACGATTTAGAAACTTTCAGATGGCTAGACTCTGTCTCAAAAAAAAATCAGCGTTGTTGGCACATGGTCAATACTCAAAAGTAGTTATATCCGACGACAAAACTAAACAGCAGCAAAACATCTTAAGATCTCTCAGAGATGAACTGAAAACTCGCGTTGACAATGGTGAATCTAACTTGACTATCAAATACATTAACAAAACTCCCCAAATTGTCACCCAAAAAAACTAGTTCTAGGCAAGCCATTTTGTTGTTCCTTACTTTATACCAATATTGCTTCTCTCTTGGCAAAATTTAATGATTTGGTGGCCGAAATTATTTTGACTCAGCCAGCCATTATAGCACTTACTGAAACATGGCTCACCTCAGCGGTAAATGACACTACAATCCAAATCGACAACTATACAATATTCAGAAAAGACCGCGTCCACGGTAGGGGAGGTGGCGTTTGTATGTACGTCTCTAACTCTTTGATAAACCACAATTATTCTGTAACTATTTTGGACGTAGATACTGAGCCATACAACTCGCTCTGGCTAAAATTCTCAAACAACCTGTTTTCATTTGTGATGTGCTGTTTATATAGACCTCCTAGCGGAACCAACTACAATTCAACAGAAAACGACAAACTACTTGTGAAAACAATCGCAGATCAATTTCAGCTGCACTCCAATTTAATTCTTGTTGGAGACTTCAATTACCCCAACATTGGCTGGAGCAAAAACCAATACATAAGCAAGAATTCTGCTGAATTGCTCTTTGTCAATATGCTGCATGAGCATGGTATTTTTCAATTGATATCTGAGCCCACCCGTTTTCGTTCTAACCAACAATCTTCTTTGTTGGACCTGGTACTATTACAAGATAGAGATCTTATTTCAAATGTTAAATTATCTGATCCTGTTGGCTCATCAGACCATATTACTATATATCTGACCATACAAGCTCTTTTATACTCCAGTCCCAACATTGAAACGTTTGTAAATAAACGACTGTGTTACTCTTCTCTTAAACAGAATCTGGAGAATATTGACTGGAATTATTTATATAAGACAACTGTGATTGAAGATCAATGGAAGTTTTTTGTTAACACTATCACTAGTCTAATAAATAAAAGCACAAGTTACTACACTTCCAAGCGTATACACAAAAAACCGTGGATAAATAAACACATGATAAACAAAATAAAACATAAGAAAAAATTGTGGAAACAATTCAAGCGTTCTGATAGCAACTTGGACTATGTCACACATCGTAACTTTTCAAATCTGTTAAAAACAGAAATTCAAGCAGCTAAATATAAATTTGAAAACAGTTTACTACAAACACCAAAAGCTTTTTACTCCTATGTTCGCAAACATATAGCGTCAAAAGTTTCTAATCCGATGATTTGCGATAGCAACAGAGTTTTGTGTTCAGATGACACTGCTGCAGCAAATGTGTTTGCCGATTTCTTTGTTTCTGTCTACCTTAATGATCCCATCACATATTTTCCCAACATCAACAACCACATGTGTAAAACAAAATTGAGTAATATTCACATTGATCAATGTGTGGTTAATAACTACCTATCCAAACTTTCCGAAACCACTGCTCCGGGTCCAGACACTATTTCTTCAAAAATTCTAAAGATATGTGCCGATTATCTTGTCGAACCAATAACAGAAATTATTAAAACTTCGTTCTCTACCGGTTCGTTACCCAATCAATGGCGCCAAGCCAGCGTTACTCCGATTTTTAAGAAAGGTGACAAACTGGACGCTAAAAACTACCGACCCATTAGCCTTACAAGCACAGTATGCAAACTGATGGAAAAATTAATAGCAAACTATTTGCTGCAACACTTTTTTGCAAACAATATTATTCCACAACAGCAACATGGTTTTTTGCCTAATCGTTCGGTGCTAACCAACCTAATTTCATCAGTAAATCAATGGACAAAAATTTTGGATCAATATGGCTCTCTTGATGTAATTTTTTTAGACTTTAGTAAAGCTTTTGACACGGTTTCGCATGACTTGTTGCTGCATAAACTTAAACTTCTCGGAGTTGAGGGCATGTGTCTTCGGTGGATTAGGTCTTTCTTGATATCTCGGACATTTTCGGTTCGTGTAGGTAGTTGTACATCCTCTTATAGACCCGTTACTAGCGGTGTTCCTCAAGGTTCTGTTTTGGGTCCAATACTATTTATCGCATATACCAGCGACTTGTTACTGTCATTACAAACTGGGTACTCTGCATATGCAGATGATTTAAAATTATTTGGATTCTCAAACATTGAGCTACAACACAAACTAAACCTCGTTGCAGAGTGGTGTAGAAAGTGGAAGCTCTCACTAAACACGCAAAAATGTACTGTTATGTATTTTGGTTTCCAAAACTCGAAAACCAAGTATTTGATACATAATAATGTGCTGCCTAAAGTTGACTCTCAAAATGACCTAGGGGTTACAGTAACACCGGACCTGTCATGGTCCGAACAAACCGCTAAGGCCGCACTTCGAGCAACAAAGTCATTTCATATGTTAAAAAAAGTGTTTCCACATCCCTCTCCATCCACAGTTAAAAAATTGTACACTACCTACATACGACCGCATATCGAATTTGCAGTGCCTGTATGGCGACCTCTTTATGCAAAAGACCAAAATTTACTTGACAAGGTACAACATGCAGTAACAAGATGGTCGTCAAGTTTGGCGATAAAACCATATTGCGAACGCCTAGCCCAACTAGATATTGCAAGTCTAAAAGACAGGCAAGACAGAGCCGACTTGATTCAAATCTTCAGATTAACTCATGCGCTTTTTCCGGAACCTTGTGACAATTTTGTCACTATGGGAGACAATCAACGTTTACGAGGACACTCTTTTAAACTTGTTAAAGAGCCATTTAAAACAACGATTAGGCAACACTTTCTGACTAATAGAGCTTTCGATAAATGGAACGGCTTGTCAAACCGCGTTGTTGGCGCAACTTCGGTATATCAGTTCAAAAAACGTTTTGATGAACTGGAGTAAAAGCTTCAAGTTTACAATAACTACTTATCAAGATATTAAATAAATAAGAGCCTGCATTCAAAGCGACTAGTAACCAAATTCTTTCAATAAATTGCAAAATAGGTTTGCCTCTGCAATTTTTCAAAGTTTAATAATAATAATAATAACAAATAGAGCTGGAATATAATAAATGAGACTTATGAGATGGAAATCGATTATTAAACATCCCAACGCTACTCAGATAAATGGAAAAGAGTTTTGATGTTTTATTTAAAAAGTTTTTCTAGAAAAATTGACCTTCCAGAATTTTACAAATCTTTACAAGATTGGAAAGGATTGACTGCAAATATGTACATTTTTTTAAATAGTTTTTCGATAAAATTGGTTATGAAATGCTATCCGAGATATTGTATAATAAAATAAAGACGAAAGCCCATTCAATTTTAATAAAAAATAAAAGTGAGGTTAAAATTTTTTAACAGCGATTAAGAATCTAAAGTAGAGGCTTTTTTGGAAAAGATATGTAGGTATATACATTATTTATTATAATTATATGATTTTTATCTTTAAATAGAGACAAAGATTATAAATAAACATATTTATTTTGTAGAATGAATTGAGTGTCTTCGTACCGCACTAATATAAAATGGAAAAACAATATGATAGAGACAATGACTGGAGTTCCTTTCAAGCTGGAATATAATAAATGAGACTTATAGAAATATAATTAATATAGGTCAATGACCTCATAATTTTATTATATATGCTCTATGTTTATTAATAGAAGAAGAATTTTGCATAAATGAATTAGAAGAAGATGTGTTTATAAAAAGATCTATTAAAATACAAGTAATAAAGGTCTCTGAAAATCTTTCCCAAGATGTAAATTTGTAGTGCATGAAATGCTATCCGAAATGCTGTATAAAAAAATAAAGACAAAAGCCTTTCAATTTTAATAAAAAGCAAGAAGCTTTTTTAGAAAAGATATGTAGGTATATACTTTATTATTATAATTATATTATTTTTTACTTTAAATATAAATGATTTGTAAAACTAAACGCTTAATTTTTTTAAGTTTAAATGGCTTGAATGTGATTAGTGTACATTAATTTGCGAGCAATAGACAATATTATATTTTATCAAAATAACAATGAGATATTAAATAAATAATATTTTGTTTTAGGGTTTTGAAATGTAATAACGGATTAATATGAAAGAAAAAAGACAATGTTTGATCCTGCTTTGCTATTTAATCCACCTTTTTGAGTCTAAGCAAACAAGATGCTCTTTTTTATTAACTGAAAAATCAATGTTTTTCTTATTGTAAAGAAAATGTGAAGAAGACATAATTACAAATTTTTCCAGAAAAAATTATAATGTAATTTAGATTTAAATTATTTAGGTCAATGACCTTTTGACCTAATTCTCTAAATTTTGTCCAAATTTTATTCCACTTGGATTTTTGACATTAAAAAATCAATAATAATGTCAAAAAGTAAATTTGACATGTGTCATTGATTTAAAAATTTTCTCAAAATTTATCGAAACGAGGAGGACTTAAATGTAATAAATAAGTTTGGCAGGCAATGAAGGTTTACTTAATAGAACGTCAACTCAATAGAATTTCAATTTGAAAAAAAAACAAAAGTGAGGTTAAAAATTTAAAAAGCGATTAAGAATCTAAAGTAGAGGCTTTTTTGGAAACGATATGTAGGTATATACCGTATTAATATGATTATATTATTTGTTACTTTAAAGATAAATGATTTGTAAAACTGAACGCTTAATTTTTTTAAGTTTAAATGGCTTGAATGTGATTAGTGTACATAGTTTTCATGTTTATTTTGTAAAATGTGTGCATTAGACAATATTTTATCAAAATAACAATGAGATATAATATAATTTGTTGATGAAAGCACAAGGCCGCGATAAAGATAGACACTCTCTCAAATTGAAAAATTTTACAACATGATATTGTCTTTATTATCAATATTTTATTGATTATTTTAATATGAGTTGTATGTTGCTATATTAAAATGAAGACAAGAGCATTCACTTTTAATAATTCTTCCAGTAAATACTTATCTAAAATGTTTATGTACAAAGTACAATGTAGTTTTTTTATTGTTTAATTACACAATGTAAACATTTTGAGAGAAAGCGGCAAATCTGTATGTTAAAAGTAATAAAATAAATCAATAAGATCTGTTTGAGTTGGCAATCCTAAATTTTATTTTAAAATTGTAACACGGCATCAACTTTATATTGTTGTTGTTGATGAGTGAGACATCTTTGACATTGACAACATCATTGACAGATGTCATTGTGCTTGCTATGATATAACCTATATTTTTTTCATAAAAGATACGTCAAATATTTGTCAAACAAGCGTTCAAGGTTACAGTGTTGATACTAGGTTAATAAAAAAATCTCTAAGAAGTGTTGCCAGCTAAAAAAAATTGATAAAAAATTTTGGTTTTTATTATGCTGTACAAACTAATGTTTATAATTAATAATTATAAAAGAAAAGTTTTGAATTTGTCTTTATCTGAATTGTTAACAAGAGAAAATAGGAACGGCGTTTTTGGTTACAATGTTGCAGCTAGGCGTAAATAAAAAAAAAGTTTTTTAAAGTGTTGCTAAATTAAAAAGTCATTATTAATTAAGCTTAAGAAAGTTTGAGTTGGCAATCTTATATTTTATATTA
The DNA here is from genome assembly GCA_947359425.1 of Lagria hirta. Classification (NCBI taxonomy): domain Eukaryota; kingdom Metazoa; phylum Arthropoda; class Insecta; order Coleoptera; family Tenebrionidae; genus Lagria; species Lagria hirta. Next base: position 28,624,832 of record OX375794.1, on the reverse strand, counting down.
AAATTGTACCACAGCAATAACTTTCTATTGATTATGGATGACACATCTTTGACACTGACAACATCATTGACAGATGTCATTGTCCTTGCTATGACATAACCTACATTTTTTTTTATAAAAGTTACGTCAAATATTTGTGGTTATACTGTTAACACTAGGAAAATAATAAAAAAAAATAAAAAGTGATGCTAACTAAAAAAGCAATTAATAAACAATTTTTTTTTGAATTATGCGGTACAAACAAATGTTTATAATAATTAAATATTAAAGAAAAGTTTTAAATTTGTGTTTATCTAAATTGTTGACAAGAGGCAATAGGAATGACGTTTCCGGTTACAGTGTTGCAGCTAGGCGCAAATAAAAAAGTTTTTAAAAAATGTTATCAAATAAAAAAGTCATTATTAATCACGCTTAGGAGTGTTTTAATTTAATGGTAATTTTAAATTTAATATTAAAATTGTACCACAACAACAACTTCATATTGTTGATGGGTGACACATCTTTGACACCGTCAACATCATTGACAGATGTTATTGTGCTTGAACTATGACATAACATGCATTTTTTTATGAAAGTTACGTATAGTCCAGTCATTTCGTCCGAAAAAAAGGCAAATAAAAGAAAATGAATTTGCGTTTTTAATTTTTTAATATGTTGTAGGGGATACCTAGAAAAGCTCAACTTGAGATTGTCGACCAAGCTTTCCAAGGAGCTTTCGCCGCCATCTTGAAAAAAGGGGTAAAATTTGTTTCTCGGCAATAACTCGGCTATCCGATGAGATTTCGAAAAATTTTGTAGGACACTTTTTGTAGCTTTCTTTGTGCTCTACAATAACGCTTAAACCATTTTAGCGTATCATGCATCGTTATCGAGATATCGATCGATAAAGTCAAAAATTTAGGACACAATTTTTGTTTTTTGCTTTTTTTTTCTTTGGGTCTTATTAAATATGAAAAATTGTAGAATTCAAACTTGTAGAGTATATTCAGACCTACAATTTCCTTCTTGGATTTTTTTATGTTGGACAAAAATTACGATCTCCAGCGCACCGCAAAGTCGGTGAATCCAGAAATGGCATTATGCATTGACCCATGCTGCCTCCTTCATTTTGTTTATAAAATTTATTGTTACATTGGAAAATTGATTGTTTTATGCATAACTCTGTTAATGTAACAATAAATTTTATAAACAAAATGAAGGAGGCAGCATGGGTCAATGCATAATGCCATTTCTGGCTGAGCTATTCATGCACCATTTTGAAAATAATGCAAAAAGCAGTTTTCAATATTTTTCTAGAATGTGGATCAGATATGTAGATGACGTCTTCGCAGTTTTTGATAATTCTAAAAGTTTAACAAATTTTGTATCAAAATTAAATAATTGCTTTCCCTCGATAAAATTCACTTATGAAGAGGAAATAAATAACAAACTATCTTTCTTAGATGTAAACATAATTAAAAAAACAGGTGGCGCTTTAGAGTTTGATATTTTTAGAAAAGAAACTAGTACTTTGAGATACATTCCTAACGACTCAAACCATTGCTTCCAACACAAAATAGCAAGTTTAAGTTTTTTAGTAAATAGATTATTTAACTTTCCTCTAAGTCAAAAAAACTTTAATAAAGAAAAAACATTCATTAAAAAGATTGCTGATGTCAATGGATATAATGAAGAAATAGTACAAATTATAAATAAACAAAAATTTAGAGCAAATTTAAAAAATTGCACAACTTTTCAAATAAACAAAAAAGAATTAAAATTCATTTCAATACCCTTTGAGCCCAAGATAACCAACGGACTTGAGAGTGTGCTTAGAAATTTAGGATTTAGAACGGTTTATCAGTCAGGGTCAAAATTAAAAGATTTGCTAGGAAGTCCGAAAGACAAAACACCATTTTTAAAAAAATCAGAAATTTATCGCATAGACTGTGATAACTGTGAGAAATGTTTTATAGGGCAAACGCGTAGAACAGTTCAGACTACAAAGAGCACTACTCAGGTACAAAGAGCACTTATCTCATTTAAAATTCGGCAGATTAGAAAAGTCGAGTATAGCCGAACACGTCTTTAATAACAATCACCAAATTAGTATTAACAGCGTAAAATTAATTAAGCCATTGAATAACTATAGGCATCTTGACGCCGCCGAGCTTATCGAAATTCACAAAAATAAAGCGAATGCTCTAAACAAAGATGACGGTCTTCTTTTCAGCTGCTTAATCGGCTTACTAGGAAAAACCCAACTTTCACCAAAACAGGTAAAATTGAACAAGTAAACATTCAGTTTTATTCATCTCCTGATAATGACCACATGGTGGTCGAAAGAGCTCTCGAGATCTAAAAATAAACTTTTTGGTAAGTGGTAAAACTGTGTTAATAGTTTATAGTGCCAAAGATTCCAAATCAATCAACTAAACAAATTATTTGTTTAATAAATTACTATTGTGTGATCCTTAATTTGTTGCTCTATGTACTTATTTTTTATCCCATCAATTTCCTGATCAATTTCCCATTCGATTCGACATCCAGACACAACCGAGCGAGCAGCTCGCTCGACGCTAAGTGTGGATTCACCGACTTTGCGGCGCGCTGGAGATCGTAATTTTTGTCCAACATAAAAAAATCCAATAAAGAAATTGTAGGTCTGAATATGCTCTACAAGTTTGAATTCTACAATTTTTCATATTTAATAAGACCCAAAGAATAAAAAAGCAAAAAACAAAAATTGTGTCCTAAATGTTTGACTTTATCGATCGATATCTCGATAACGATGCATGATACGCTAAAAATAATTGAAGCGTTATTGTAGAGCACAAAGAAAGCTACAAAAAGTGTCCTACAAAATTTTTCGAAATCTCATCGGATAGCCGAGTTATTGCCGAGAAACAAATTTTACCCCTTTTTTCAAGATGGCGGCGAAAGCTCCTAGGAAAGCTTGGTTGACAATCTCAAGTTAAGCTTTTCTAGGTATCCCCTACAACATATTAAAAAATTAGAAGCGCAAATTCATTTTCTTTTTTGAATGTACGTAATGACTGGACTAGTAAAATATTAAAAAAAAAAGTGTTTTTGGTTACAGTGTTGCCACTAGGCAAATAAAACAAAAATTAAAAAGTATTGCCATATTAAATATCTATTAAAATTTTTTTTTTTTGATTAGGTTCTTCAAAAAAATGTTTATAATTAATAATTATAATGAAAAAATTGCGAATTTGTGTTTATCTAAATTGTTGACAAGAGGCAATAGGAACGGCGTTTTCGGTTACAGTGTTGCAGATAGGTGCAATAAAAAAGTCTCTAAAAAGTATTGCCAATTAAAAAATCATTATTAAGCACGTTTAGTAGTGTTTGGGTTGGCAATCTTAAATTTCATAATAAAAGTGCACAATGGCAACAACTTAATACTGATTATGTGTGACACATCTTTAACACTGACAACATTATTGACAGATGTTAATCTGTTCGCTACGATATAACCTAATTTTTTTTTATGAAAGTTACGTCAAATATTTGTCAAGAAATAAACGTTTTCAGCTACATTGTTGCAACTTGGCAATTGAAAAATTTTTTTTTAAAAGTGTTGCCAAATTAAATATTTATTAAAAAAAATTTTTTTTTGATTGTATTAATTATAAACAAATGTTTTTAATTAATAATTATACAAGAAAAATTTGAAATTTTTATATTTAATTTCCGACAATCAAATGTGCGAAAAAAAAAAATTGCAAAAAATTAAAAATAAAAAAATGTTAATTTAAAAGATATGCTATGATTTAAGTAAAAAAAGCATCAAGAAAAACTAAAAGAAATTATAAATTTGTTGATAATAAAAATGAAAAGATAATTTAAGCAGTATAGAAAAACAAAATTATGGCAGTTGTAGAAAAATAAAAATTGATAAAATTAAGTAAAGAATAAAAAAAATCGAAAAAAAAATTTATAGAAAAGAAAATGTTTAGATTGGAAAACTATGTTATAAATACGGAAAAAAAAAAGTTAAAATATCAGGAGTTTATAGATGGATACTACAATATTAAAAAAAGAATAGTATAAAAAAAATTAGAATACACAAAAAAAGAAAATGTAAGAGAGAAATAAGACGAAAATAAAAAAAATTGAAATAAAAATTAAAATTAAGTAATCACATTATAAAAATAGGAACAAATAGCATTTTTAGGAAGGACAGGGATTATATTACAACTGGCTATGAAAGAGGTGGTGGGGTATTTATAGCTATTAAACGCACAATCCAAGCTGAACTAATTCCATCTGAAGACAAGGAACTCGAACAGATATTTGTCAGGGTTAAAAGCGAAAACGATGATATCATCATCGGATGTATTTATATGCCACCCCAGTCACCTTTCGAATCATACCGTGCCCATACGGAAACATTAAATTACATAAAGGAAAAATTCCCAGATGCTAAGTTCCTGATTTTAGGCGACTACAATTTGCCAAGTAGTGTTCCCCGTATAGACTGTGAGATGTTTCTATATGAAAATGCAGCTCTAATGGGATGTCAGCAGCTTAACTACATTCACAACAATAACAATAATCTACTTGATTTATGTTTCAGTAACCTATACATATCTGTTGAAAGAGCACTAGCTTTCACCGCTGAGGATAATTATCACCCAGCATTGGATATTCATCTTGATATTATACCCAGTCTCAAGTCAAACTATCCTCCTTCGTATAATTACAGAAAAGCTGATTATATTGGCCTAAATTCATTCTTCCGAAGAACCAACTGGATTGAGCTTTTTGAAATTGATGATATTGATGTCAAAGTAACCTGGCTGTATAATAAAATACAAGAAGGAATATCCCCAGTAGTTTTCCTTGATGGCTTTCTACGGAGCTTATTAGTAAGTGTAAACTAAAGAGAGTGGCACATACCAAGTACAAAAAGAATAGAACTAATCAAAATTATAGATGCTTTAGCAAGCTGAGACTTGAATGTAAAAAACTAAGTGCAATTTGTTTATAAAAACTATGAAAATAAAGTTGAAGAATTGGTATTATCTGATTCAAAGGAATTCTGGAAATTTGTTAAAAATAAAAAGAGTGATAATGCGGAGTTACCATCAAGCATGTCATGGGAGGATTTATCGGCTAACTCAGGAGCTGAAATCAGTAATTTATTCGCGTCATACTTTAAAAGTACTTTCTCTACCACAAATTTGAATAGTGGTAGTCATCAACCTTTTAGTGGAGGTGACAAAGTTAATCTATGTGATCTCTACGCTAACTTTGACCAAGTTTACAAACAGCTAACATCGCTGAATACCAAAAAAGGAGCTGGGCCAGACGGTCTACCTAACCTATTCCTACGCAATTGTGCTGTTGGTCTATGCGAACCGATTACACATATTTTCGAGAAATCACTGCAACATGGCATTTTTCCAACTGTGTGGAAGTTATCCTTTGTCAGTCCAATACACAAAAGTGGACCTCGATCTGAAATTGTAAACTATAGACCAGTGTGTATTCAGTCGGCATTAGCTAAACTGTTTGAAAAGGTGGTGCTGCCCCAGATAACCACACCATTTGGTCGTGTCATGTCATCTAAACAACATGGATTCGTGGGTGGAAGGTCTACAACAACAAATCTTTACGTTTATGTAAATTATATCCTAAATGCTATAAACAATGGCATTAAGGTGCACGCGATATATACCGATTTCAGCAAAGCCTTTGATAAAGTCGACCATGAAATTCTTCTCAAAAAACTTGATGAGTACGGGATAACTGGTAATGCATTAAATTGGATTGGATCATATCTATCTGGTAGAAGACTGCAAGTTAGGATCAATGAACACGTGTCTGATGAATATTTTGCTACATCTGGTGTTCCTCAGGGTTCCCACCTTGGTCCGATACTTTTTAACATCTTTGTCAATGACATTGGAAGGGATTTCCAATCGGATTATCTGTTGTATGCTGATAATCTGAAAATCTTCAGGATGATAACCAGCATACGAGATTCTCATATCCTCCAGAACGACCTGGACAAACTCTGTGATTGGTGCCGGGAAAACAAACTTGACCTCAACATAAAGAAATGCGCTGTAATGTCATTCTCTCGTGCACACATGCAATCTCCAACTAATTATAAACTAAATGGACAGACCATTGCCGAAGTGGAGGACATCAAGGATTTAGGAATCATTGTTGATAGCACATTAACTTTCCACAAACACATTGAGAAAATAAGTATGCAAGCGTATAAAGTTCTTGGACTCATTACTCGTACATGCAGAGATTTCAAAAATATCAACGCTCTAAAGAGCCTTTTCTCTGCGCTGGTGTTGCCCATACTTGAATACGGATCAGTGATCTGGTGTCCATCTACAGATTCGATGATTAATACGCTGGAAAGAGTGCAATATAAATTTTGTAAAACCGCATTATATCGCAACAGGCATATAAGTGATACTGTCACAGTCGACGAAGTACGAAGGGTACTCAGAATAAATGAATTGAAATATCGGCGGCAAACAGCTGACCTGATTTTTTTCTTCAAGCTTTTCAACGGATTAATAGATTCCCCGGAAATCAGAAATGATTTCGAGTTTATACCAAACGCGCTAAATCTTAGGCAGTGCAGGATCCTAAAAACCACTAAATCCAACAAAAACTATGTGATAAACGGACCTAAAAATAGGATATGCAATCTAGTTAACTCTATGCATAGTAATATTAATTTCTTCCAAGGGTCTTACGAGAATTTCCGTTCTTTTATCAGAAAACGATTACTAGAATACTAGCTACTCACACATAGTATTTTCAGGCAACCGATTTTCTTTGTTGTATTTTTCTCTATTTTATTTTATATTACACAAAGTTAAACTAATATTGTATAATAATCTAGCTCTATTATCTCATATCGTACATTGTATTATATTTAATCTATATTAGATGATGTATATTGCCGATTGGCGTAATAAATAAATAAATAAAAAAGAAGAAAGTGAAGAGAAATAAAAAAACGAGTTCGAAAAAAAAAGTTGAAGAGATAAAAAAGAAAAAAATAAAAAGAAAGAGAAAATAAAAATTTCAATGTACAAATTTCTATAAAGTAGTTGTTTTTTTGAATTTGATATATGATATATAACTAAAATATAAATAGTTTTTATTGATTTTTTCTTTAGATTATGTATGATTGTAATTGAATGATTACATATTTTGAAAAAATTAAATAGAAAATAGGAAAAAAATAGAAAAAGAAAACAAATAGAAACAAAAAGAAAGAATATAGTATATAATTAATAACATGTAATACGAACTTTTTTAATAAAAATAAAATATGGTTGTTTTATATTAATTTTATATTAATAGAAACAAAAATAAATATATAAAATAACAATTTTAAGTTTGAAAAAAAATAATAAAAGACTTTTTTTAGAAAAGAATAAGAAAAAATTCATATAAATTATTATAATATATTATTGTTTTTATTCTTCTAATTTTAATAACAATTATTATTAAACTAATAAAATTAATATAAAAATAAAAAAAATTAAAACGAAGAAAAAAAAATACAAATGAAAAAAAGAAAAAAATTGGAAAAAAAAGAAGAATAAAAATCAAGTATATTAAATAAAATGTGATGCAAAATTTTTTTATAAAAAAAAAATTGTTGTGTTATTGTTGCCCAAGGCAACCTTTTACATATAAGAGAGTATAGTAAGAACAAGAAGGAATTAAAAAAATATATATAATATAAATAATATAAAATAATGATAGATAGTAATATTATTTTTAAATATTAAAGTAATATTAACATGAAAACGTTATGCCAAAATCTGATCTCAAATGTTATAACGAGACTTTTTATAACAGAAAATGACTGTCCGCCACCTAAATAATGAGAAAAAAATAAAAAATTTATAATAATAATGAAAAGTAAAAGTATTTTCAAAAATAAATAATAATAGATTTATATATGTTGCCGCAGGCAACATTCAATACGAGTGAGTAGAACAAGTACAAAAAAAAATAAAAAAACAAAAATTTTACTAATTGGTAATATGCTTCCTTTATTATAAAAAAAAAGATGAGAAAGATAAAAGAAAAAGAAATAAGTATAATTAATAAAATCTAATTAAAATTTTTTAAATAAATAATAATAAATTTCAAGATAAATAATAATGTGCTAGGTTTATATAAATGTTGTGGAAGGCAAACGTTGATATGAGAAAGTAGAATAAGTACAAAAAGAAATAAATAAATATATATTACAATAAAAAAATAAATAAACAATAATCTAATAAAAAAAAAAATGCGTTTATTTTACGGTTGCCGAAGGCAACCCCTCTAGGTACATACACGTTGCCGTAGGCAACCCTCTACTCAAGAGAGTAGGGTAAGCACCCGGAGGGTGCGAAACCATATTCTCGTAATATATAATAAAACGCGTTAGCCGCAGCTTTGTCTGACAAATTTTATATTTTTTAAAAATTTTTTTTGTTTTAAATGAGATTTTGTATGAAAAAGTAGCTATCCTTAAAATTACAATGTTTTTTTAATAATTTCTAAAAATTTTTTTCAAATTTGATAACCCCCTTGAACGTAGGAGAAACAAACAGAGTTTAAGTAAAGGTGGAATGTGTCAAAATCGCGATAATAACGGCTAAACTTACTATTGATAGATTCTATATCACTAAGGATTTTTTCAACAAATGTCATTTGTCAGTGTCTAACCTGTCAGTCGTATCGTAGTTTTACAAAAATCTACCAAAATACAGCTTAAATCTATAAAATATCTATTAAATAAACATGGGGGTTTGATTTAGAAGGATTTCCCATCAAGAGATTTAATGTAATTTTGTCAAGAATGAAGGTTTTACAATTTGTAGCCTCCCAAACTGTCAACGGAGTGAACTGAGAATATAATAGGAGAACAATTCAATAAATATTTAAATGAAAACATTGTTTAAAAACTATTTTGAAGCGACCGATAAAGGTTTGATTAATTTTTAAAAGATTTCAAGGCATTTTGTAGAGAAGTGCCTCAAAATGTCAATGGAGTAGAGTCAGAACATAATGTGGAAATTACAATAAATATCGACCTTTTAAAGATTATTTTGGAATGGTTGATAAAGGTTTGTTTAGGTTTTGTTTAGTTTTTTTAATGGATTTCATGACATTTTTAGAGAAAGGGGTCTTTTTTTTGGTTTCGGTCCAAATATCAAAAGCTCACAAAAAAAAATTGTCAAATTGACAGCTTCAGGTTATTATAAATTTGTTATGGTTGAAAGAAAATATTTTGGGTTAATAGTTCTTCTAAAATTGAGCCCCAAATTAATTGAAATGTTTTTTTATATTGGAAAAGGTTATTATGGCTGAAAAAAAAGATTTTGGGTTAATAGTTCTTCTAAAATTGAGCCCCACATTAATTGAAATGCTTTTTTATATTGGAAAAGGTTATTATGGCTGAAAGAGAAGATTTTGGGTTAATAGTTCTTTTAAAATTGAGCCCCAAATTAATTGAAATGCTTTTTTATATTGGAAAAGATAGAAGAAATAATAGAAAGAAGAACTCACGGGTATGTTTTTTGACTTTTTTGACTTTTTTTTATCAAATACTAAAATCTTTTATTGATAGAGCATGCCCCCCAAAATGTCAAAGGGGTGAAGCTAATATAATAGAAATTACAATGAATATATAAATGAAACGACGTTTAAAGAGTATTTTGGGGCAAAAAGAAAAGCTTTGGGCTAATAGGTCTTCCAAAATTGAGCCCCAAATTACTGAAATGTTTTTTTAAATTGGAAAATATAGAAGAAGGAAAAGATAGAAAAAATAATAGAAAAAAAAGTCCTGGGTATATTTTTTGACTTTTTTTTATCAAATACTAAAATCTTTTATTAATACAGCATGCCTGAAATTGGTATTTGAAAAGAAAATAATGACAATTTTAAATTTACCGCTCTAATATTTTTGATATCGTTGTTGTTAGCAAAAAAAAAAAATATAATAATAAAATAATTATTTTTAGAATTTTCATAAAGTATTTACATATTTTACAAAATTAAGTGTAAAAGTGTTGTTTTTTTTGTAACATATAAATGAAAAGATTAAAATAAAGTAAGTTTAATAATTATTTAATCTCATTGTCTGTAATTTTTTTTTTAGATAAGGTTTGATAAAAAATTTTGAGGAGACATCTAATTTTTTGGCCTGTTTTACATTTTTTTCTTTATTATAATATGGGAATATGATACGAATGGCTAGAAGAGCCTTTTTGATTATATTATATAAGATATAGAACTGTGGTTGTCGGAAAATTATAATTGTGTATACGAAAAGTGAGGTTAAGTTGTGTTTGGGGCCTATTCATGTAAGAAGATTTATATAAATGAATTAAAATCAGATGGAAGTGAAAAATTATTTTCGAAAAGTATCTATACAGAATATATATTTTTTTCTCAATCGTACGTACTTATTTTTATATTTTTAAATAAACAATTAAATATTTAAAAAAAAATACAATGTCAATTGTCAATTATTATTGTTGACATAATCAATTAAAAAATACAAAGTGATCACTTAATATTAATGCTTTATATTTTATAACTAACATGAAATATGAAACGTTTTTCTGTCAATTTTAATGTACAAATTTCTATAAAATGGTTGTTTTTTTGAATTTGATTTATAATATATAACTAAAATATAAATAATTTTTTTTGATTTTTTCTTTAGATTATGTATGATTGTAATTGAATGATTACAAATTTGGGAAAAATTAAATAGAGTATATAATTAATAAAATGTAATACGAACTTTTTTAATAAAAATAAAATATGGTCGTTTTATTTTTGCCTAAGGCAACCTTATATATATAAGAAAGTAAAGTAAGCAAGCAAAAGGGCGAATAAATAAAATAATATAATAATAGAAACATCAAAAAATATATAAAATAACAATTTTAATTTCGAAAAAAAAAATAATAGACTTGCTTTAGAAGAGATTAAAGAAAAGAGAAAGAAAGAAAAAAATTGGAAAAAAAGAAGAATAAAAATTAAGTATATTAAATAAAATGTAATGCAATTTTTATTAATAAAAGAGAAATATTGTTGTTTCATTGTTGCCGAAGGCAACATCTTATACAAAAGAAAGTATAGTAAGCAAAAATATAGGAGAGTATAGTAAGCAAAAGAAGGAATAAATAAAAAATAAATACATAATAAGTGAAAAAAATTATATAAAATAATAATAAATGGTAATTATATTTTTAAAAATTATAGTAGTATATTTAATATGAACATAAAAAAAATAAAAAGGAAGAAAAAAAAATATAATAAAGAAAATGTGATTTAAAATTTTTTAACAAAATCCAAATAAGGTTGGCGAAGGCAACCGTTTACGTATAAGATAGTAGAGTAAATACAAAGAAAAATAAATAAAAAAATATAATGAGAAAAAAATATATAAAATAATAATGAATAGTAAAAGTATTTTTAAATATAAATGATAATAGATTTATATATGTTGCCGTAGGAAACTATAAAAATATAAAAAAAACTTTAATCGTAATTAATAATATGATTGCTTTATTACAACAAAAATAAGATGGGAAAGATAGAAAAATAATAAAAAAGGAATAAGTATAATTTATAAAATATAATAAAAGATTTTTAGTACATACAAAATATGGTTGTTTTATGTTGGCTTTACATGTAAGAGAGTAGGGTAAGCATAAGAAAGATTGAATAAAAATATATTAATATAAAACACAAAATAAAAAAAAATCATATAATATAATAATAAATAATATTCATTTTAAAGGTAAATAATACCAAATTGTTGCCGCAGGTAATAATCTAAATGAGAGAGTAGAATAAGCACAAAAAGAAATAAATAAAAATTTATTAAAATAAAAAAAATTATTAAACAATAATCCAATAAAAAAAAAGTGCGTTTGTTCTAAGGTTGCCAAAGGCAACCTTTCTAGGTTCATACACGTTGCCGTAGGCAACCCTCCACTCAAGAGAGTAGGTAAGCACCCGGAGGGTGCGAAACCATATTCTCGTATATAAATAAAATGTGTCCGTCACCGAGGAGCCTATGTAATTTTTTAGACTTTATGTCATTAACTCAATATAACAAAGTCTTCAATGCTTCTGACAGGTTGTTACACCTAGTGATATCAAATAATGTTATAAACGTGCATACTAATATATTATGCACTATAATTTTAATCTACTGCAGGCAGACGCTTTTCACCCGGCATTAACTTTTAACTATGATAAAAAATTTGTTTTAAGAAAATACTTTTCATTTAAACCAATAAACGCTTTTAACTCTAAGAAAGTTAACATATTGGATTTGCACAATGCGCTGTTTAACCTCAACTAATTTTCACGCTTTTTCCGTTCCGTTATGTAAAAATTTATAATCTTTGTTTAAAACTTGGATCTTATCCAAAATCTTAGAAAGTTGCAAAAGTATTCCCTTGCATTATTCAAATCGGGTGATAACAAACATTTTTCTAACTATTGTCCGATATTGGTAATAAATAATGTTTTTAAGGTTTTTGAGTCAATCTTGCATGATCATTGCACATGGACAATGGTTTGCAAGTTGACGTTATTTATACTGACATGACGGAAGCATTTGATCGCTTGCACCATGTGGAGCAGTTATTGTGTCAACCATCAGATATTTAACAGAGTGAGCACTATAAAACCCTTGGGAATAACATCGACGACAAACTGACGTTTGTAAAACACGTTGACAATGTTGTTTCTAGTGTATTTAAAATGCTTGATGTTGTCTTCCAAAAATTTTGCGACTTAAACAGCCAACTTGCGATTAAATAACCAACACGTATTGCGCTGGAAAGTGTCCAACGATGTTTTCTAAAGTACTTGTATCTGCGTCGCCATGAAGTTTATCCTCCAAGAGGGTATCCCCAAAAGCAATTCTTGCTAGACTTTGATTGTCTCAGCCTGAAAGACCAAGCTAAAACTGCTTACTTAAAAATGTTTAGCTTTCACTGTATCCAGACAAAGCTAAAAGCAACGTCTTGCAAGAGCCTTTGCATAAACTGAGCCGGTTAGTAAATTCGGTAAACTTTGACTGTTTCACAGACGCATTTAGCAGTATAGATAAAGTTGACTTGATTTTAATTCATTTTTAGAGCGACAAAATTTTTTTCCATTTATAGCCTAATAGTAATATTCTTGTTTTTTTTTACTTTTCTTTCCTTCTGTTTTGCTCTAACTCTCTGTAATTATCTTTGTTGAGAGTTTAATAGGAGGGAAAGGTTTTGTGGGTATTCCAGGTCTAGGTGAGTCCCACACACTCTTCTGGCATTTGATAACTTGTTGCAGTCTATAAAGGCTTCCCCTCTTTCGTTGCTATTGTTCCACGCAATGTTAACTGTGAACAAAAACTCACAGTAAGGTAAAATTTATTCTAATTTGTTCTGTTCTCAGCACAAACACTTCTTACGCAATAACAGCTATTAAAAACATTTTTGGGATTATTGGCTTTTCTAGTCGTCTTATCTAGGATGCTAGTATTTTTTTTACGTTTCAATCATTTAAAGATTTTTGTCTTGCGATGGAGGTGCATCAGTTTGTTAATACAATTGGGGTCCTTTGTGGAAATAGACAGATTGAGCGTTATAACAAAACAATAACCGATAGTATTGCAACTTCTTCTACGTCTGCTTTTTCTGATTAGCTTTCGCACATTCTTAAACTACAATTGAGCTTAAACAATACGCTTAATAAAGCAATCAACGTTACCTCACAAAAACTTTTGACAGGATATCATGCGTCTATCGGCGAAGGTTTTTCCTTACCAGACTTAGCGCCTAAAACAATAGATGTTCTTAAACTCAGAACGGCTGCAGACGCTCATATCAAATCTTCAAACGTCAACGTCAAACAAAAATTAAATTGGATACTTAAAAAGCACGTCTTTACAAAACTAGTGATTTAATAGTTGTTAAAATTTCAGTATGTATTGTTACTTAAAGTCCCAGTAATAGTTACAAACATTACATACCGTGACGGGAAAGTGTTGCATGCAACATTCCGTCAAGGTATGTATACTTTTTTACCCACAATAACCAATAATACTCTTTTTTAATTAAATATAATTATTTTGACATGTGACATTTTAAAATATTAAAACAATTGAAGGTTATTATAAAACCATAGATTGTTGTTTGCGATTATATGGGTTGCGCTTCATAACAGTACAGTGTATTCAAGTAGGCTAGATTTTTTTGCCCAAGAGAGGCAAGATGCACATTACCTACCTTTTACAGGTCTGTTATTATTCAATTACAATACTGATTGGGGATAAAAACTTTTGCCTAAGTGAAAAGGTCTTTTTAAAATCACCAAGTGTGTTTACTGTTTGATAGATACGAAAATCAACAACTCAAAACCCTATCTTTGGCTCGTAAATATTGGAACAGAATCAAAGAATCAGAAAGAATTGAAGGTTTGAAGCGATTATCGAGTGGTTTCCAGACTCTTGGTACAGGATGCGATATAAGCGAGCAGCAAACGAGAGTGGGAGTTTAGTTCATGTATAAATGTAAATATAAATATAAATATAAATATAAATATAAATATAAATATAAATATAAATATAAATATAAATATAAATATAAATATAAATATAAATATAAATATAAATATAAATATAAATATAAATATAAATATAAATATAAATATAAATATAAATATAAATATAAATATAAATATAAATATAAATATAAATATAAATATAAATATAAATATAAATATAAATATAAATATAAATATAAATATAAATATAAATATAAATATAAATATAAATATAAATATAAATATAAATATAAATATAAATATAAATATAAATATAAATATAAATATAAATATAAATATAAATATAAATATAAATATAAATATAAATATAAATATAAATATAAATATAAATATAAATATAAATATAAATATAAATATAAATATAAATATAAATATAAATATAAATATAAATATAAATATAAATATAAATATAAATATAAATATAAATATAAATATAAATATAAATATAAATATAAATATAAATATAAATATAAATATAAATATAAATATAAATATAAATATAAATATAAATATAAATATAAATATAAATATAAATATAAATATAAATATAAATATAAATATAAATATAAATATAAATATAAATATAAATATAAATATAAATATAAATATAAATATAAATATAAATATAAATATAAATATAAATATAAATATAAATATAAATATAAATATAAATATAAATATAAATATAAATATAAATATAAATATAAATATAAATATAAATATAAATATAAATATAAATATAAATATAAATATAAATATAAATATAAATATAAATATAAATATAAATATAAATATAAATATAAATATAAATATAAATATAAATATAAATATAAATATAAATATAAATATAAATATAAATATAAATATAAATATAAATATAAATATAAATATAAATATAAATATAAATATAAATATAAATATAAATATAAATATAAATATAAATATAAATATAAATATAAATATAAATATAAATATAAATATAAATATAAATATAAATATAAATATAAATATAAATATAAATATAAATATAAATATAAATATAAATATAAATATAAATATAAATATAAATATAAATATAAATATAAATATAAATATAAATATAAATATAAATATAAATATAAATATAAATATAAATATAAATATAAATATAAATATAAATATAAATATAAATATAAATATAAATATAAATATAAATATAAATATAAATATAAATATAAATATAAATATAAATATAAATATAAATATAAATATAAATATAAATATAAATATAAATATAAATATAAATATAAATATAAATATAAATATAAATATAAATATAAATATAAATATAAATATAAATATAAATATAAATATAAATATAAATATAAATATAAATAAACAAATAAAAGAAACCATGGCAAGATTATACTGCTAAGTGTAATTCAATTGAGTGGGCAGTAGTTGATACAAAATGTGTAGGCTGTTAATACCTATAATAGTCAACTTATAAATATTTGTGCATAAATATTCACGCAGAACGCTTGTATAAATTTATTGTTACTTAACAGATTGTTTGAAATAGCTAATTTAGGTGTTGTTTTAACATTTTAGGATAGCAGTACGTGTATGGTGAATCTAATTTATTTTTCTGGATTCATTATTGTAGTGATTGGTGACACAGCGTTTAACTTTATGTATCTATACTCTACTGTCACAGTCTTGAGATCTAAACAATTATTCTTAAAAAATAAATTAAAGGTTTACCTCACCTTATTAAAATTAAACATTGCTCTCTTGCTATTATCGAAAATTATGAATTCAAGTTATATTATTTTGCAAACAAAATTTAAATAAAAACGCTAATCATTGAACGAATCTTATTTAGTAGGCTTCAACAAAAACTTTGAAAATCTATGCTTTCAACATTAGTTTTGTTTGTAGCAATACAAATAAGTTGTATTGCTTATATAATAAAAAATAGTTTAGAATAAATCATTGTAAGTATGCAGTTTCTTTGTAGCGCCGTACTTTTTTTTTGCTTAAACTTTTAACTAAAGTGTGTAGTTTTTTACTTTTTAAAGTATAACAATATTTTATAACCTCAAAAATTATTTTATTAAAAAAAATATTTTCACACAAATTGACTCGAGTTTCTTTTGCACTTTAAGTATTCTAAACAAAATCTCAAAATTCAACTGACTAAATGGAGGATGGAGGACGGTATGGCAAAAACTCTGATAATATCGATTTGAAAACTACGCAGTCGCAAAAAGTAAAGGATGTTTGGTACAGTCAGCATCCTGGTCCAGCCCGGGCGATGCGGCAGTCAGGATAACAACGTCTCGGCGCCAGGATAACGCGCGGTCTATCTCAACCACGTTGGCAACTAGCGCGAAACAGAATGGTTTGAAAAGCTGCAAACATTCGCAGCTTTTTTTGTGAGACTAGTGTATGTTGTTGTAAAAAAACATTGATGTTTATATGTGAAAAACAAAACAGTTAAAAGGAGCTTTAAGTGGTTTACAAGATTACTCTGTTTTAAGGTAGGGATTATCAATTAGATAAAAATTTAAATAGCGCTTGAAGTGTTTCATATTAACAGCAAACTATTAATAATAAATAAAATTAAGATCTACTTATATTGAATGGTTTTCAAAGTTGTATTCTTGGTTTGTACAGCGTCTTTATCATTATATTTAAGACTTTAGGCAGCTTTCTACAACAATCTTCTCATTACTTGATGTACCTAACTGGATTTTCTCAATATTTTGTTGTTGTTTTAAAATACATTAAATTTTAAACAACTGATTAATTGTAGTTGTTTAATTATAGTAGTAAAAAAATCCAAATAGACCAATAACCGTTTTTTTTGGAAATTATTGAATTAATTTTTTGAGAAAAATGCAAAGTTTTGTGTATGAATTTTGACAACTTTTCAGTTTAAATGTTTTTTTTTTAAGTTTGTAAAAATATTTAACAAACGCATTAAACTAATTTACTTTTCACTATACTTTTAAGAAATTGGCTACAATGTTATTACCAGATTTTTTTATAACGAGGACTGAGAAATTTAGAGCTTTTATTAGTATGATTTTAATTAGGAATAATGGGCGTATGATGACATTGTAGCCGAAACTATTGTTTTAATATTTATTTTTTATTTTAAAAATTAAAATTTAGAGCTTATTTCTCTGACACAGCCGACGGTAAGCTGTGACGTAAATGCATTACAAATTTGTAATGCATTTACAAATCTGTAATGCATTTTAGATTAGGTTCACTGTTTACAGAAAATGAATTAAAATAAAACGAAGGTTTAATTAAATCAAAAACAAAGGCTTTTGATTGCCTGTTTTTTCAAACTTTACTAAACACGTAAAAATTTAATTTTAAATTAAAAATTTGAGTTGATGTTTTTTTTAAATTCCTACTTATAAATGATGCATTTATAAAGTTATCTATTATTTTTCTAAAAATTCTACAAATTGTGCACTAATAAATTGTATAAATTACATAGTTACAGCGGTACACCACTCAGTTGAAATGTGAGTACTTATGTAGTTTTACAAAAAAACATTTTGTAAAACATTTTGAATTTAATTTAGTATTGAATTTGAAAATGTTTTAGATTTATATTTAGATTTATAATTACATATTTATATTTGAGACTTGATTGGTCCTATATTACTTCATATTGTAAATTTAACGAAAACTTTTTTACATACAACTATTTGTAACATCTAAACATAAAAAAATACAGTTTTTCGTTTGCTTTTGAGGGTTTAATCATATTAATCAAAAACAAATTGAAACGTTTAGGAAGAGAAAGATTAGTTATTATTTTAATTTTACTCAAATTTATGAATTATAGTACAGAAATTAACTTTATAATGTTTAATTAAAAATTATTGTCTTGTTTATCTAAATTATTTTTAATAATTTACTTGTAGTAAAATCTGTGTCTGTGTTCATAATAAATTTTACTAATTTATTATCTGTTTTATAATTATGAAAATAGTTTTACAAGTTTGACATTCGTTTAATTACCTGATATATTCAAAATATTTCTCTTTCTGTTTTCTGTGTAATTAGAAATTGATCAACTAAAGAATTTGGATAATGTTTTTTAATTTACAATTAATTATTACAATCCCATTTTGTGTCAAAAAGATGGAACACCTTCACAAGTTAATGTTTATTAAGTTTGATAAATGCTGTTTTAATTTTATCGATATTACTAATATCTGTTACGGTTTATTTAATTACACTTAAAAAGTAAGTTTATGTAAAAATTTATTGCTTGTATCAAATTTTTACTATTTAATTACGTTAAAAAAATATATGAAAATTTAATCATAACCAAATAGATATGACTACAGTTCTTTTTTATTTGAACTGTTATTAATTTTTTTGGTGCTAGTTTTATTTGCTAAAATTTTTTCAATTTTTATGCTTTAAAGTTTGCATTTGTTGACATAAAAATCTGTACAAAAATTATTTGAAAAAAATTAATTTCCACTTAGGTCAATAATTGATTTTCATTGCTTACATATGTTTTTATGTCATCCTTATATATAGTATCATTAATAGTTGAGACACTAATGCTTTTTATAGCATGTCTATAAAGTATCACTTTATAACCACCATTTAAATGATAAAAAAAATTGATAATGAATTAATTGCTGAGCAAATAGCGTCAATAAGCCATAGAAAGCTTAATAAATCTTTTTCGAATATTTTGCGCTTGATTGAAAATAATGCACTTTTTATCAATTTTTTTCTAATTAAAAAATGACATACAGTTTTCTAAAACTTTATATGTTTTTAATAATCGAATTAAATTTAAGTTGATCCGATACAGCTGTAATATTTTTATCAACCAACAAACAAATCATAAGCTTTTTGATACTTGATAAGAGCAGTCTGGATATTAAGTTTCTTTAGTGAAGCTGGTTCTATCACCAGAGACTTAAAAATTTATTAATCTTTACATTTAAAACACTCATGCAATCTTTCTGTGTAATATTTTTATATTATGGACAACCTTCTCTATCTCAGAGGCACAACAATTTTGCTAGATTTAAAAATTATTACGGGCTTTGACAAGTAATGACAATAACAAAATTACTTTTTAATAATATAAAAATTGTTACCAATTCAAGAGTTAAATTAGAAACCAAAAACACAATTTGTGTTTTGAGCTAAATATATTTAACATTAGAAATTCGAACAATATGACATACACATAATACTACTGTTGTCTGTATTTTCGCAAATTTTTAAATCTAAATAAAAATTTTTGAGTTTTTTATTTAATGATATGGGCGCAGCATTTTTGTAATTACTAAATGTACAATTTTCATTACTTTTAAATTTTTAAGATCCTTAATGACCACCAAAAGCAGCAAATATTTAACCATTTTTGAATTAAAATTATTAATAATATTATAAGAACTTGGAACAAAATTCATGTCATATGTTTTTTTAAATACCCTTTTCATCATTGCGCTATTGATGCCATGTTGAGACGATCCCATAATTTACTTATAAACACAAATGTTTGATTTTTCCAATTTTTCTTGATTTTTTTATTGACGTATGTTAAAATATTAAGATAATATAAATCTTATGGTAAATTATTTAAATAATTATTAAAATAACATTTTCTACAGGTAGAAAAAGAAGTTATAATCTTCTTATTATTATTATTAGTACTATTATTAATATTTTTATAATAATATTATGATTTATCCAGTGGTCCTAAATTAGATATTTGATTCATAATGTCAACTATTTGTATAATGTTGACAAACAAGTTATAGGTTTATAATTTGATAGATTTTTAGTCATTTTCTTTAGGCTTCAATATGAGCCAGATATTTAAAAACATTTTCAAAATTTTTATAATGGTAAATCAACTCCTATATAAAATGTAAATATTCAACGATGAGATTTTTGTCAGTTTGACAGCGATAAGACAAAAGAAAAGTGCATCTTTTCATATCACCGATAATAACGCATAACTAGACTACGTCTCGTAGCCGCGGATGTCACTTTAATATTTTTATTCTGTCGTTAATTTATCTTGCTAAAAAACACTTGAGTTTTTCTTTTATCAGATAAATTTCTCTTAAACTCAAAGTTTTGCCAATCACTAAATTCACTCAAAAAATTGACATTAGATAAAATCGCTCTAACTTTAGTGTTGCGATTTTATCATATCAGTGTTTTTCATGAAATTAGCGATTGGCTAAACTGTTTTTGTACAAAGAAAAATGTATCCGATAAAAAAACTTTTTTACTGATGATAAAAAATATTCGATAAAAATCGTAACTTTTCTGAGGCATAAATTATAAATTTTAGTCTTTTCCTGGTGATTTGCAAATAATTGTTTTTGTTTATTATTTCTATTGACATTTTATAACTAATTTGTATGAATCTTGTATTAATAATAATAATATTTATTCACCAGATTATGTATAAATATATAATCATACATAATGTAAGTCAAAGCTTTGTAGAATCATACATTTAACATTAACATTTAACACATCATACGTAAAAAAAAATTGACGCATACATTAAAAATATAAATTTTGCAGCTTTGTAATTTTTATATATTTTTTAAGTACAAGTGAGTATATCAGATTAAATGCAGACAACATTATTGGCAACACATTTCTACAAGTCGAACAAGAAAGAAGCTGTTTTATTAATAGTCTAAAATGGTATGCTCTTCAAATTCTGTCAAGCTATGGAAAGCCTGTTTTATTAATAATATTTCAATTGTCTTAGAAAACGCGTCAAATGTTATATTATGGTAATGATTCGGCATCAGTTTATTAAAGAATTTGATGGCGTAGTAGTTAGTACTGTACTTACATCTGTCAATTCGATTTGTTTCTAATAATAAGTTTGTGGTTCTAGTGTAGTAGTTTTGAAAAGAATTGAGTTTATTATAGTGATACATAGTAGTTTTTCCTAATATGCTTTGAGCATTCAAAAAGGTATAAACCCGGCAGTGTAAGAATTTCTAGTTTCCGAAAGTATGCTCTGCATTCCGCCCGATATCCTATACCCGCCACAATTCGAAGAGCTCTATGTTGGATTTTAAATACTCTTGCTGCAAGCAGTGAGTGCCCCCATACTAGAATGCCATACCGAACATGAGACTGAACTAGTGCAATAAAAGATACTTTTAGGACAGTTTGCCTTAGCGAATTTGCAAGGTCTCTTAATAGGTAGGTATTTTTTGATATAGTTTTCTTTATTTTTTCAACATGTTCTTGCCATAGCAATTTTGAATGTAAAATTAAGCCCAAAAAAGAAGTAGAGCTTGGAAAATCCACGTTGATTGATGTTTTTAAAGTAAACTGCATAGTAACAGTCTTAGCCTCGTTCAACATCTATTTGCTAAAAACCAATTCTTGGCAAGATTTAAGCTTGCTTTGGTCGTCTGTTCAACCTCATCCGACTTAACTCCTCTTACAATTGTGGTATCGTCTGCGTATAAAATTGTCTCGTATTCTGGCAAGTAATCTGGAAAGTCATTTATAAATAATAAGAAAATAATAGGACCTAGTATTGATGCTTTACTCTACTACACGGTGATAAATTACTTTTAAACTTGACTTTTTGGTGTCTATCCGATAAATACGATAATAATAATCTAACTGCAGATGGTAAGAAGTTGTAGAAGTACAACTTCCTAATTAGAATTTTGTGAGAAATTGTATCAAAAGCTTTGATCAAGTCTAAAAAATTGGCGATTAAACAATCGCGCGTTTGAAAAGATTTTACTATGTTTTCCACCAGTTTTAAAACAGCTGCTTCTGTCGAATAATTTTTCCTAAAACTAAACTGATTACAAGTTAAAATCTTGTTTGTCTGCAAGAATTCAACTATTTGTTGCAGCAAAAGTTTTTCAAAGATTTTTGAGAAGATTGGTAGCAGAGAGATTGGTCGGTAATTATTGGGATCATTTACATTTCCTTTCTTAAAGATTGGAATAACAAGGGTAATTTTAAGATTGTCAGGAAATATTGACTTGCAAATGCATTCGTTAATTATTTTGGTGAATTGTGGTATAATCACGTTTTTAATGCATCTAACAGCTGACACAGTCATGCCATCAATGTCTCTGATGGTTTTATTTGCGAAAGTTTCAAAAGCGTCTTTGACTTGTATTCGACTCACCGTTTTCAAAGAAAAATTATTATTGCTATAGTTAGTGACCACTTTGCTTTGGCGTTATTTTTGTGATTTTTAATAAAGTTATCGTTGACACGAATTTTTGATGTTCTAATTTCTCTGTCATATTGTGCTTTATAGCTTTTATACATTTATTTTATTGCTACGGTTTTGTGCTGTCTATACAAGTCGTATAGAAATTTTAAAGTTTCTCGCATGTTTCTTATTTTTGGTGTAAACTACTTGAAACTTGGCTCTGTCCGACCTTGCATGTTAATAGTAGTCTCTGGGAAAGCTATCTCAAAGTTCTTTTTTATTGTATCAAAAAATAACGAGCATTTATTATTTGTTTCCATATCGGAAGCAATAAAAGATCAATTTTCTTCGCTAATTAAATTGTAGAAAACTTGTTTACCAGGAGCTGTTATAGACCTGACAGCTTTTTTGGTGAAAAAAATGTTGTTACATTTGTTAATGTTGATTGATAGTTCTGCAACTATTCCTATATGATTTGATATACTGCTGTCAAAGGGTTGTATATTTATAGAATTTGGACTAATATTAGAAAAGATGTTATTTAAAGTGTGACCAAGATGGATTTTAAATTTTACATAAGAAACCAGACCATAACTTAATAATAAACTACACAACATTGTTGCATTTACGTCATTACTATTAAAATGCACATTAAAATCGCCTCCTAGTAACACATATTTTGACCTATCAATTTTTCAAAATTACCAGATTGGCTAATTATCTAAGGAAGGTAATTTTTTTAACAAATTTATCAACATTTTCATCAACATTTATTATTATTATTGAACTATAACTTATCTCTAAAGTTTTGTCTAGTCTACAATATTAGGTAGATCATTATTGTTTTTACTATCATAACTATTTTCGAAATTCTGATAAAATTGCTCTTTATAACTTTTAAATTCTTTATTTTAAACTTTTTTTATAAATAATTTTTTATAAATTTTTAAACGCTTAGAATACAAACAAAGTTTTGTTTGGTCTTCCTCTTGAAAATTAGTAATTGTAAAAAAATCTCTTCTAATTACATTAATTTTTGTATTCAACATTTTTACAAAATGGATTTGTTTTGACAAACACAAAGTTATAACAAAATTATTTAAAACTATTGATTTTATTTACAGCAACACAACTATAGTTGAAATTTTTTTTCAATGGAAAGGAAGATTTGAGTCTAAATATTTTAGAATAAAGTTTGTGTTTAAAATGTAAACTAATATATTAAACTTTTGGCATAATTTTGATTGGCTAGATATGGCGTATTATTAGAACTGACTTCATAAACTCATCTGAAACTTTTAATAAATTTATTCTCTGTTTGTATTTCTAGAGTGAGATGGAACCAAAATTCAATTGTTTTAAGTTTTTTGACATTTAGAGCCAAACGGATCATTTTAGTATCTATCAAAACAGAAAAAACCCCATTGTCACCAACCAACAAACTTTGTGAATTATGTACAGTAATTTATTTTTTGTTAATATCAGAATGACCACACTTCAATAGTTTTTTTATCACCAGATTTTTGATGCTATGCTTAAACGATCTCATAATTTAGTTTCAAACGTAAATGTTTGACTTTAAAAAACCAAATAAGATAGATTTCTTTTATTTTAATAAATTGTTTAAAAGCCTTTACATTAATTATAAAAATAAAACTTTGTATATGTAGAAATCAAAGCTATAATCTTTAGGGTAACCAGCGCAAGTAAAAATCTTAAAAAATTGACTTTGTGCAGAATTTAAAAATTAAGATTTCCGAATCACGTTATTAACAACACAGTTTTTATTTTATTATTAAAATTATCTATAATGTGCAAAGGATTTAGTAATAGGAGGATTAAATTGTTAGTATATAACGTGATTACGTGTGAGAATTATTTATAATAATTTTATTTAATCAGTTGCTTCTGAAAGAAATGCATGGTTAAAAATTAAAATGATTTATAGATAAATACACATTACTATACAATATAACGACTAGACAAATAATTTTCAAATAAAAGAAAGCGTTGGAACATTTGCTTGTCTTCTCGATTGAACCATAAAACGAATGCATATGTCACAAATACATACAAATACAATACAAATTGTCTTGTAAAAAATCACAATGATTTTTGTATTTAAAAATTATGACCCGATTTTATTTCATAGTTGCGTTAACGCAAATCAACAAGGTCACGCAAAAGTTGGGATTTGACTTGCGTGCAATTTCAAGTACAAAAAGTCATTTAAAAATGACCCGAAATGCGACAACCAATTGCATCTACTGCCGGCATTGGCGCAGGTTATTTGTGTGCACGCGCAACAGTTAAACAAAAAATGGCGGGTTTGGACGGGGCTTGTGGAATGTTATTTGCTGTTGCAGAGAACGTTTTATAGGTGATAGCAATGATAGTGATGAAGAACTGTTGCTCTACTGAGCGTGATCTAGCTGGGCCTTATATTACCAAAAAAAAAAAGTCTCGGTATCTTTAGGCTGCAGCTCCCCTAGCGTATGTTAATAGTAACAATAATTCTAACGCTACTTATTTAGTATTCTATATATTATATAATTTAAAATTTAAGATTTTAGCTCTTGATGACACGCCCCTTTGCTTTGAAGACTAAATTTTAATCTAACTTAACGTATGTTCGGGTTCCTGGTTCTTCTTCTCTTTCCAATACCGTTTCTGTATTTGGTGTCTTGGGTTTCGATTCTTTCTTTCATTTGCAAAGTTACCTTCTCTGCTGTTGTTACCTCATCCTATGCAGTTCAGGGTTGGTGTAGTTAGAGTGGTTCTTTGTCTGGAATCACGCCTTGGATAGAAATTTCATCGCCATCTTTGAATTGTGTGCTTGTTTCGCCTCTTCTAATGTCTCTTTTAATAATTGATTTTCGGATGTTGTTTACATATTCTCGGGTTTCTTGATTGCTACGATCTACTGTGTAGCAATTTTCTTCATATACTTTGACAATTGTTACTGAGCCGACCCATGTTGATTTAAGCCCAGGCTTTTCATGTTGTCGTACTTTGGCTTGATCTTCAAGGTTGTATGTGACAGGCTGTCTATCAGGTTGTTCATAATGTGTTCTATAACGAGCTTAGTTTTTCCGTACTTGTTCCAGTCTTTCTGCCGTCGGTGTTTGAAGTTTTTCGGTCTTCCAGTGTCCTAATTTTTAAAGCTCGATTCCAAATTTAGTAAAACTTGGTGTTTGCTTAGTTGCTGCATTCTGGCGGTTTCTTATACTAAACAAGCCCTTGTGTAGTGTCGATAACATTCGGGCAAAGGCGGGCATCGCCGGCAACCCCTTCTATTATTATCAACCTCGCGTTGACATCAAGGGTACACAGGCGCGAGGGAGTCCCACGTAGGCTAGTACTACAAAGGGAAGTACCTTTCTTCCTTCTTGGTAACAATCAATATTCTATATTATTATCAATAAACGTATTAAAATAGCCTAGTGTTTCCGTTAATATCATGGTTTTTCAAAGCATGTAGAAAATTTATAATCTACATGTAGAACTGAATTCTAAGGTTGGTTTGGTTTTACCGTGCCTAAACCATATTCGAAATTTTTTATGCTAAACTTTTGAGGTTAACTTTCAATTTTTGCTTTGGAGAAACAATTTTTTTTGATTTTTTTTGTTTTAAATAATTACTAATTCTGTTCTCAAATCCGTTAAAAAAACCGATTTAAACGTTTGGGCGCTACGTGTTACCGTAAGACAAAAACTTTACTTACTAGTTTAGTTATAGAGTTGTTACTTATAGATTTTGGTCACTTTTAATTTTTTTTAAATAAAACTTTCTTTTATTTTATCACAGAAGTAATTATTAAGTAAGCACTGTTGAGGTCGGATAACCTAACTCAGTATCTTTTTTTTTTGAGATGGGAAAAATTTTTAAAAGATACCGGCTGATTTGGCCGGTAGTGTGGGATTCTTACCCACTAAAAACCGCCTCTGCCCTATCTGACAATCCGGCGAATCGAGGCAAACCTCATTCCACACCGAAAATGACATGCGATACATCAATGGGATGTATCGGCTTATGTTGAAGACAACAAAAAGCAATCCTGCTACTTTGGAGCTTCTGGCTTAAATAGGGGCTTTGCTACTTACTGTCCGGAGTTACGGATATACATTTCTTAGGTGTAAGTACACCTGGAATCTAGATCTCTAGATTGGGACTCTAAAAGAGATTAGAAAAGCATAAAGAATGCGAAATTTACTAAACTAATAATTAACATAACTATGTTAATAAGTGAAATGGTACTTAACGTTTGCCTCCTAGCTGGACTTTGTTTTACTCATTTATTTCTATAGAGTCGGTTCCCAGTCGACTTCCATCAAAAGAGCTGCTTTCGGTCTCTTGTGTCGAGTTTCCTCATCCTCATTGTAGTTCACTGCCTCTCTCATCAATGGATTTAGATGGCCTTGGCTCTTGCGTGGTATTTAATAAGGAGGTTTTTGATAAAGTTCCTTATTGGTGGAGTTCCTAACTCGGCGTGGAGCTGGTCGTTTCGAACGTAGCAGGAAGCCGAGTTTTTGATATATGAGCCCATGCCAGGATAGCATAGGTCATTATCGAACGGACACACGACTTGTAGAGATGACATTTGTTCCTTATGCTAAATTTGCTTTTTGGAAAAATTAGCGGGAACAGAACTGCCATTGATCTTTTGGCCTGAGGGAATCAGTACCGTCATTCGTCCTCCTTAGATATAATTGTAAAGGGGCCGCCTAGCGCGACCTACTCTACTGAGCGCGGTCTAGCTGGTAGGAAGTGAAGCCTAAGGCTTTTAGCGCTGATCTCTAAATAAAAACGGATTTAGATTTTGTCAGTTGTATTCTTTTTCTTTTTAAAATGCCATGCAGGTTTCTGCGTACGCACCTATCGTTTCTCTTATCATATAGTTCTATTGATTGCAGTGCCTGGAAGTCTCGTATTCCTGCTCTTCTTCTACCTACTTTTCTTTTTTTTTCTGTTATTTTATCTTGGAAAATAAAACGTTGAAAATGATAACGTTCTCTACGTAGTATGTGTCCAGAGTAGCCAGTTTTTTTCTTAATGTTTTCAGAAAAGAAACTAGCTCTTCTCAGTATATCTTCTTCTGTCACATGGTCACATGGTCAACTCACGATACTCTCAGCTTTCGCCGCAGACATAGCACTTTATTATTCTATATCTGAGACTGAGATTTAAGTCTTTATCTGTCAAGAATTTTTTAAGTCTTAAGAACGTTGTTTGAGTTTGCTCAATTCTGCCTTTTATTTTTTGTTTTGAGTCCTATTTTTGGTTGATCATGCATCTTAAGTACTTAAATTGATTGACTTGTTTAATGCTTTCTTTATTTATAAATATTGTGGTATTTGGAGTATTGCTTCTATTAATGGCAATACATTAGGTTTTACGGATATTAATTTTTAAACTAAATCTTTGACTTTCTTTATTGACCGTTTCTAGTAAACTTTGTAAATCATTTGCACTATCTGCCTATAATATCACAGTATCATCCGTATATCGAATAGTGTTAATAGAAATTTTGTTTTCTTTAATGTCGATTGGACTGTCGGTGATTGCCTCAGTGAATGCTCTTTTCACATACAAGTTAAACAACATTGAAGACAAGATGCGCTCTTGGCAAACGTTTTTTTTTTGATTCAAAACCCTTAGTTGTTCTTGCATGCTAAATTTGGATTTACGCGCTTTGGTTCCAGTACCAATTACTATAAGTCTGATATCCTTTCTATCCAATCCCAAGTCCCTAAGATATGATATAAGGAGATCAGGTTTAACATTGTCAAATGCTTTTTTGTTGTTCATAAAAGACCAAAAGACGTCCTGGCAATTTTGCACCAATGTTTGGAGACTGAATATGGCGTTCCTTGTTCCAAAACCGTTCTTAAATCCAAATTGACTACCATCACTGACTTTCTCACATCTCCTGTATAGTCTTGTGTGTAGAACTCAAAGAAAAAGTTTGAAAAAGTTACTCATTAGGCTACATTACAAACGGTTGCGTTGTTTGATTTCGAAGTTTTGAAGTGTGACAAATATAGAGCGGAGCCAGTCTTCGGGAATATGTCCAGTGTCCAAAATATTGTTAAAAAGTAAGACAACGGATATTATGGATTTTTTCGATAACCAAATGAAAGGTTTATGAGTACATATGTTATCTTTAATATACTTGGTCCTGGATAGCGTTATTATTTTTTTTTGGAATTTCTTAGTCTGCCATCTTGGAAAACACTGATGGTGTATTTTTTATATGTTAGTAATATGTAGTCAGCTGAATAGTTGATAATAATTAAATTTCTATCTGGTTTCTGGAAAGCAACGTTTTTCTCTCAGTTTTTTGACCTTCTCTTTTGATGGCATTTGCCTTCTGCTTTGTGCGACTTTTGAGGTTCTGAATTTTTTTTCCGTTTCTTTGCATTTTGTCTTGTATTATGAACTTACAATAATCGCAACTGCATTACGCAAAATTGTGCGATTCACATAAATTACGTAAAACGCAACTTTAAATTAAAATCGGGACATTAATCTTTTATTGTTGCAGCGTATTTTTGTAATGCACAAAAAGTAAATGGCGAATAGAATTATTTGATTTCTGATTGCTTGAAGAAATTTCAGGATTTTAGCCATTAAATGTCTAATACAAGAATTTTGTGAAACCAGTTTTGGTGAGAATAGTTTACAAAATAGGCAGTGGTGAAAAAAAGATGGAACTGGCAGACTTAAAAAAAATGAAGCAAGTTGCTGAAAATGCCTGTCAAATTGTGACCGACATTTTTACAAACATCTGTCACAACAAATTGATCTATTCTATTAGGATGAATTACTGACAGTGAGACCACCGCAAGAGTACGCCATTTCAAACATAAAAAGCATATAATAAACTGAATAATAAAACAACTTTGCAAATAACCTAACGTTTTATACTTATGTGTAATGGATGAAAACAGTTATGCAAGCGTACTATGAAAAATAAAATGCTGAAGCGGACTTTTTCATTGAGAAAAACAAGTAGGTTGTTTTATTAACTCTTCGTTTATCCATGGCCTGTAATCGCGTTTTGTCATCTTAATTTTACGAGATTTAAACGAAAAGAATTTTTCAAAAAACGTTACAATAATGTTAATAAATTCTCGTATTTATCATCGACACTTATTGCTAAATGCACAGAGTGCCAACAATTAATTTTTCTGTTAAAATTTCAAAAACAGTTTAAATTTTTTATAAAAAATAATCCATGGATCTACGCGTTTTTACTTATTTTATTGCATACACACATACTTTCCTAGCATCCTTAAAAATTAGCATCTTAACTCTACGGTCTCCACGTCTTGTAAATAAGATGATTAAAAACTAAAACATAAAAGTCCAATAATAAACCAATTATTAAAAAAAAATAACTTATTTAATACAACTATTAAATAGAATTTATATAACAATATAAAAATAAAACAGTTTTATAAAACATCTTCTAGATAATCTCTTATAATAATTATTGAGATTTATGTCTAAAGTAAAAGATAAAGTCAAAATTCAACTCAAAAATAACACTTTATAGTAGAATAACTGAATAAAACGAGAAAATCTTTGATATATCTTCAAAATAAGATTTTATTTATGAACTGTTTGAGTTTTTTATACAACATATTAGAGCTACAATTACAATAGCTAAACTAAGCAATATATTTAAAAAAAATTGAACAGTTTTATTATCATTGCTCTAGTTATAGAAGATCTTTAACATTGCATGTGTGGAACAAACGCTAGAAATTTAATTTTGGCAGTTACTACAAATGTAGCAAAAATTACTCCAACTTAATAATAATAATAATATTTATTATTATCATATTTCAAAAACATTTATACATTACGTTATACATTAGCATAGTCTAGAGACATAAAAACAGTAAGTTAGACAATAAAAATTAAAAATACAAAAATATTGAAATTAAATATGTAATGCAATTTTTATAATCAATATTTTTATAACAAAAATATTGAATTTAATATATGCAATTTTATACCATAATTTATTTTTTATAAAATTTTTATAATAATTTAAACAGATATAAAATGATGGTTGCTTAACTATAATATCCAGAAGTAATTTTATTAATAATTGCTGCATTGCTGTATACTATATTCACGTTAAAGATGAAGTTGGAATAAGCAAACAACAGGGCTTGAGTAAGTACTTTTAAGTTATAGTTTGATTTTGTTGTGAGAAACGTTATCAGATGACGCATAACATGAAGAACATGCACTCTTTGAAGACAGCCCTGTAAGAACAAACACGCCTGTTGTGGTGGGAGATCATGTAAACCGCACGTGATAGTGTTTATACCAGCTTCATCTGTAACGTGAATATAGAATAGCTTATGCAGCATTTTGTAAGTGAAATAAAACAGTCTTTCATTCTTATTAAATTAATTGTATTTGTTTGGCTTTTTGCATTTTAAAAATGTAATAGAAAAAACGGTGATTTTCAAACATGTTTGAAAAATGCGGGAGATAGCGGAATAGCCCAATTGACACAAACTTTACCTGAAATTAACCTTCCAAACGTTGATCCTTTAAAAATTGCTGAATATTGCACCAGAAGCAAAGGCTGCAGTAGCCATAGAACAAAAATATCATGATTGCAATCTTCATAGACTTTCAAAGACCATTTTTGATAAAACAGAGTAAGTTATTTGCCTATAAACTTAATCTTGGTGGAGTTTAATGGAGTGCGAAACGTCAACAATTTTTCCGAAAGATGTCAATATTTCAATGACTTTGGGCCGTGAAAGCCTTTGTTTTTCAAAGTAGTTTTAGTTTAGCTTTAATATTACACTTGTTGTACGCATTGATATTCTTTGCCCTGTATTGGTTTTACTGTTGAGCAAATAAATCAATTAATCAAACGGTTGTGTTTCTATCAGGTCTACGGTGTTATATACTCTTTTCGATTTTTGTCTAATTTCTTTGTTTGAGACAAGTTACCTTCTAGAAATTCTGCAGAACCTACAAAAGTATTCTATCTCTACTACTCTAATTTAGTTTTTGGATTTATCAGTCAACTGTCAGCCAGCATTCTGACCCATGAGTTAGTATTGGCTCTACTAATGTGTTATAAATTTTCTATTTTTTCTGGGGTGTCATTGTGAAGAGCCATAGTAGTAGATTCAATAATTTTGCGGCGATTCTTGGTTGTTCTATTGTATTCTAAGTCTCTCTGTGTAGTTCTCTCTTGTCATATTATGCTACCTAAATATTTGTAGTTATTGCAAGCTTTAATTTGCCCAATCTGCAATTGTTCAATGTCTGGCTCGTCTCCTACTTTTAAATATTTTTTTCACATATTGTTGAGCCCTATTTACTGTATTCCTTTTCAAACTTTATAAACATGAAATCTGTATCTTCTTCATCACCTGCTACAACCACTTGATCGTCTGCAAAGAACACAAAAATGTAAGACATGTGTCTCCTAATTCAAAACCCATTTCTGCACAGCTTGTTCTCCAGCGTGCTACAGCTTTTTGAATATAGGATCTAAGCTATCTTGAAGAGAGTAGGCGATAAGCAACATCTTTTTTCAAGATCTTTTGTTATGGGGAAGTATTGTGATACTGTGTTTCTTATTCTGATAGATGTTTCTATCTGTAATAGTTTAAAACGAGCAGATAAAAAAAAATAATTGAATTGATAAAATGCTTAAACAATTTTTAAAAAATATGTTTTAGACAATAGTAATTATTCAAATTGGTTTGATTATTTATAATTGTGGTACAAACAAAGTTGATAAGAATCTTGAATAAGAAAGACGATTATTGCCTTTTTATTTCTCGAGGAATAAATTAGTCGATCGATCAATAATGCAAGTTTTTACAACTATATATATATAACAAACTCATTTAACTCTTTAGACTAATTTAATGTCATCATCATCGGATCTAATTGTAAACGTACAATCTCACAGCAGTAATTGCGTTAGCCACATTTTAACAACATATTGTAATTAATTCAAACAACC
Source organism: Lagria hirta (assembly GCA_947359425.1). Lineage (NCBI taxonomy): Eukaryota > Metazoa > Arthropoda > Insecta > Coleoptera > Tenebrionidae > Lagria > Lagria hirta. The sequence goes on along the minus strand of OX375794.1, from coordinate 28,591,988 downwards.
TATTCAACATTGAAAATTATAAACCTAGCTGTCATAGGTGCGTCGCCATTAATAATTTGTCTTTTATTTAACAAAATCTTATTAACTGATGCTCTAGTTTCAAGCGAAGCTATGAATAATAATTAAGGCAATTATAAAATTAATGCTGTGTTAATAGAAGCTGCTTTTCTACAAAAGTTAACTTTTGAAACCAATTTTAAGCAAGATTGATTGTCTAATGCACAAAACACTCATTTTATTAGAAATGCTTAAGCAGCATCATAAAATGTCATTGCATCAGTCAATGCAAATAAAAATAAAATAAAACAAGTGATTTGGTTTCACAATAATTTATTTACAATACAACGTAAGTATTACATTTATTAATTAACAGCTTCTTCTCAACAAAATTTTTTTACAAAATATTTTACGTGTTTTTGTTAATTTTTCTTGTAGAGAAAACTATTCAAAATCTTGGGTATGGTTTCTAAAGCTGAAATGTCTAACTATGTTCTTTTCTGCTTTTTTATTATGTCTGTAATCATCAACTGTGTATTCTTTTCTAGTATTATTATTTGGTTCTATTGAAGAATCAAAATCATTTTACAACAGTATAAAGTTTTTACAAAATTTATCAATTTTGTTTTATTAAAAAATTTTTCGTATCCGATTTCGTTGGTAAGTAGGCTTGACATATAAAACATTTCTCGTTTTTATTTAATGTTAATGTTTGATTTCTTTAATTCTATGTGGTATTTTTTTTTAGTTTAACAAGCTTACATGGTACATCTAGTGTCTTTTTTTGTAGTGTAGGATGTTGTTCCCGTAATATTCTTGTCACGTCCCCACTTTCTAAATTCTTATTATACATCCTCATTTTATTTCTGCTATAACTAGTTTGAAATCAATGTTTTGTTTTGCAACAATGGCTATCTTATATAATATCTAAAGTGTGGTTAAACTTGGTTTGGAAAATTATGATTGTTTTTCTCCTATGATGGCGAAGAGTTTTGAAAGAGGTATATACTCAGAGCAATTTTGTGAGAGTGATTAGTTTTATATCACTCAGCTTAGTGATTAGAACTACCACAGTAGTTAACTATAGCCACGAAGCAGCATTTGCGATTCTGTAAGCGCTGCAGTGGTTATTTCTTAACCACTCCCACTGGAAAAAGTGATTATTTTTAACCATTTGCTTTGCGTGGTAGTTAGAAACGTAATCACAGTGATTAAAAGGAAAAATAAGGTATGGATTTAGTTTTTGACGTTTAGTTGTGTGGGTGACTGTTGACATTAGAGCAAATCCGTGAAAAAATGGCAAATTGGTTGGTACTTGCTGAACGCTGAACTTCATCAAATACTTGAAAAACAAGTGAAACAGTGATTTTACTAATAGAAATATATACTAATTTTAATAATTATAAATAATTTGTCAAAAGCGCAATTTAAAGTGAAGATTGTAGCTGAACATGCAAAGGCAGTCTGTAAAAGACGCTTTGGCTTCTTTTTCAATGCCCGAAAATGCTTTTCGTAAGTTGTACCGTATGCAGGGTTGAAGGTGAGAAAAACAACAATTGTACTTTAGTAATTTACATCTTTTCTAATTTGTAGGTTTTGACGATTTTGCACCTGCTTGCACAAGGTTCATAACAAAGTGTGTGTGGGAAAGATTTTAACATTGCAGTCGCCCAGAGCACTACAAGTAAAATTATTAATGAGGTAGTAGATGATGATCTGGAAAGTGTTTTTTGTAGAAAAATAAATAAACAAAAGTAAAACCACTTTCTCTAATTGTTAAATAAAAAAGCCTAATAATATTAAACAAAGACTAAAGACACAAACCTAAGAAATATACCACAATTACCAACTCAAAGAAAACATTCAAAAAATCAATTAAAATAAAACATTAAAAAAGTTATGATAAACAATTATTCAATATTCTCCTTAAAATGATTTTTCTGGAAATAAATAATATAAATTTTTGAAAAAATAGTCTCAAATTTTGTTCCCTGTCAGTATTCATTTTTATTTTCAGAAATTTACGTTTTTTACTTTCAACTAATAGGTATAAAAATACTACTGTTAGTCGATGTATTTTAATAAGGCCTAACTAAATTTGTTTGTTTATTATTATGATATCTTTGTATTGTTTATGCAAAGATAAAGATGTGCAGTCTTAGGAAAGACACCTAAAAATCCGCAACAAAACGGTAGCAACCAGCATATATCAGCTTCAATTTTGCTCATCTTCTTTTGTAAAATCGTGTTAGTAGTGTTTGTAAGAATAGAGTCCTGCCTGAATAGATTTCAATACTTTATAATTTACTTAAGTCGGTTTTAATTATTATCTCTGAGTCTTTTATGTTTAATTTTTTGTCATTTTCTAGTTTTATATCTTTCAATTGTTTTTACCTTATTTTTTCTTTATTTTCTGTCGTTTTTTCAATTATTTTTATATATTCTGACTACATATCATTCTTATTTGAATAAGAAAACCGAAACAATTCGCGTTCAGTATCTTTTGCAAATCGCCATCTGCTTACAAATTCTTAAGATAAAATTTAGACTACCATAAAAAAACTACATATTTATGACTGTTTTATGTAAAAATTTTAAATTTAAAAACTGGATTTGATACAAAACTGATGAAATATTTATCTACAAAAACTGACAGTATGGCTAGTATAGAAAAAAAAATTGTCGTTTTAATGGACGAATAATTAAAAACAAAAGCTTTAAACGTTAATTGAACTTTAGGTAAAAATGTAGGATAAAAGGATTTGTAAATTTTAAGCCTGTATGGTATTATTGTAAGATATGGGTATTTCGAATATTGTTTGTTAGCTGGGTACTTGAGGTATTGGGGATTGAGCGGCTCCCGTTAGTATAACAGCCAACTCTCTAGTTTTATTTAAAACAAAACATAACAGTTTTTTATAAAAATACACATAATTATAGTTATTTAGAGGTAGTGTGAAAGTTTACTTTTTATATATTTATTATTATAAATTATTTAAGTCAAAACGGCTTTAATATAATATTGCAAAAAGGAGGGATAGCTGAGTGGAGATTGCGCAGAGCGCTTAGCTGAGGGATGATACTATTGCCGCAAGGGCAGTAGACAGCAGTCAGCGGGTAGTACTCGTAGGAGTGTCGAGTGCGGTACTAGCGCATAGTCAAGTCAAGTCTAGAGCACGAGAGTGATAGTTATCTTTATACTCGAACGAATACAATTTGTTATTGTGTGCAAATGAAGTGCGAATGTGGTGTCTTTACATTTCTGTTCTAGTAACCTAGCCAGGTGACAGATCCTACCTTCTTCTAACAATGTGACTGGTTTGGCCATGGCAGCTAGGTTGAGTACTGAAATGACTTGCTCTAATCTTAGGAAAGAGCACATGTAAGACCTTATTACATTATATTGATTATTATGATGCATGCAGATACATCTATGTCATTATTGGCATATTTGTTTGTATTAAAGAGCATGCAGATTGTTTGTGTCAGAATTGACACGGTTGTTATTGTTTATTGTTGCTCTTTGTGAAATGATTAAGAATGAAAACCTACAGCAGAGAACTTGTTCTGTTCTTGAGCCGGTCTTTACTACTACTATTATTATTTATTATTTGGCTCTCGACGCCGATTAACATAATTCCTGTTTTTCGGTTGAGATCTAGCTTCTCAGATTTCTCAAAAAGATTGGAGAGATCTTTGAGGCCGGGTTTGATGCTGCCGTGAAGGCTGGTACCTTGTCACTGAAAAGAGTTGTAGGTGGGTTCTCTATTGTGGCAATGGAAGGGTGCAGTGTTCAAATACCTTTCAATTATCCCTTTAATCTTGTTTTATTTCTCCTCGCCGGAAACACTGTAGCCAATGGCCATCTAGGTTTAATTACCCAAGGTGCAGGCATCCGTGAGAAGGCCTCTACTGACTTCTCACATTGGTACCGAAAATAATAAATAGGTTGAAGAATGGAGAAGCAGAAGGAAGCCGCCAACGTCCATCAAATCCGGTCTAGATGATAGAAACAGCGAAGCCACCGTAACAGAGAATGCCCTCTACAAGGCTGGAATGGAGGAAGATGGTCCGGCGGGGACAAGCCCCCGGTGAGTTCCTTGATAAGTATTATTAACAGGTACATTATGTGTGAATGTGTTTCACGTATGGTTGATCTAATCCGTTCAATTCGTTCGAGGCGGTTTCTTAACGGCGGCCACAAAGGGGGTGAGTTGTAGTAGATCGTTGATAATGATGTAGTCTGTTAATCTTGTATTTATGCAGTATTTAAGTTGTATTCATAATCAGGAAAGAATGTGGTGAAACAATCTGACAAATATTGTATTTTAATGAAACTAGGTAATTTAATTATATATCAATTTAATTATCCCGGCGCCTTCACCATTATTCTTATGCAAATTGCGTCAAAAAAAATACCCCTTACAGTAGTTTAGTAAAAACCGTTTTAAAATCAGACTATAATTATGATCGTTATTAAGCGATGAAGAAATCTGCGAATCCCGGCCCGCATTGCTCTTAAGGAAGCAAATTTTCCAGTATGGGTTTGTAGTTAATGGTCCGAGTTGTGAACTTACATTGCTCAAGCAAAAGGTTGATGTGAATAATCCCAAACGATCTTTTAAGCATATAGAATGTTCCATGTCATTGAGCTGCATTTCAACTTATAACCTGACATATCGATGTGACTAATGTAGTAACATGATACATGATATTCTTTGTAGCGGGTTTTTTAGTCTTTTGTATAGATATAATATTGAAAAGCAATATCTAATGTAGATTATCGGCTTGTTATAGACGTATTCCTGGCTTAACGGGTGATTGATTTTGTCATCAACTATCGCAGTTACCTGGCGACACTAAAGAAAAGCTTTGGAGAATTTATCGCAAATTGCACAATATAAAAGTACCGCAAAATTATACTGTCTAAAATTTCAAGGTCCTAGTCACAAGTAACTTGATATTTAAACAAAAATGTGTTTTCTTGTAATTGAATAATTTCTATAAAAATAGATATCTACTGAAACACATATTTCAGGAAAAACAATTCAATTTTGCTCAAACAAAAACAAGCCGAACAAATTAGCGGAAAATAAATAATAGATTGCGTTAATTATATTTAAATAAAGATTTACACTAAATTAATTAGAAAATACATAAAAATAGATAAACCAGTCAAGACTGGAAAATTTGTCACTACTTCAACACTTATAGGTTCTCTTTAAAATTATGCAAATTGCATAGCATTCTGAAAAGCGTTCAAATGAGATTCAAATTGAAAACTCTTAATAGAATTAGTAATATGAGTATTGTTTTACTGAACTAAATTTTATGTTCAAATTAGTGTGACTTTCTCGCAAAATTTGACAAGAAAGTGATAAACGTCTAAATAATTCTACTGTCATGTTGACGTAACGTACTTTGCGTCTACTGATTTCTGCTTTGCTATTGGTATGAACCTCTCTAAAGGATATCGCTATCGAATACTTATGCAGTTTAGAGTGAGGTCAATAGACGGTACGTCTTAGCAAACTATCGCAATGCATGGCTGTATCTTGTTCCAACAAATCTATGATTTAAGATTTCTATTAACGACCTCTCTTAATCAATGACTGAAATTCAAAATAAAAAAAAACGTAAAATAATTTAAACGGTCATTATTGTTATATTATTATTATTATTATTATTAAACTTTGAAAAATTGCAGAGGCAAACCTATTTTGCAATTTATTGAAAGAATTTGGTTACTAGTCGCTTTGAATGCAGGCTCTTATTTATTTAATATCTTGATAAGTAGTTATTGTAAACTTGAAGCTTTTACTCCAGTTCATCAAAACGTTTTTTGAACTGATATACCGAAGTTGCGCCAACAACGCGGTTTGACAAGCCGTTCCATTTATCGAAAGCTCTATTAGTCAGAAAGTGTTGCCTAATCGTTGTTTTAAATGGCTCTTTAACAAGTTTAAAAGAGTGTCTTCGTAAACGTTGATTGTCTCCCATAGTGACAAAATTGTCACAAGGTTCCGGAAAAAGCGCATGAGTTAATCTGAAGATTTGAATCAAGTCGGCTCTGTCTTGCCTGTCTTTTAGACTTGCAATATCTAGTTGGGCTAGGCGTTCGCAATATGGTTTTATCGCCAAACTTGACGACCATCTTGTTACTGCATGTTGTACCTTGTCAAGTAAATTTTGGTCTTTTGCATAAAGAGGTCGCCATACAGGCACTGCAAATTCGATATGCGGTCGTATGTAGGTAGTGTACAATTTTTTAACTGTGGATGGAGAGGGATGTGGAAACACTTTTTTTAACATATGAAATGACTTTGTTGCTCGAAGTGCGGCCTTAGCGGTTTGTTCGGACCATGACAGGTCCGGTGTTACTGTAACCCCTAGGTCATTTTGAGAGTCAACTTTAGGCAGCACATTATTATGTATCAAATACTTGGTTTTCGAGTTGTGGAAACCAAAATACATAACAGTACATTTTTGCGTGTTTAGTGAGAGCTTCCACTTTCTACACCACTCTGCAACGAGGTTTAGTTTGTGTTGTAGCTCAATGTTTGAGAATCCAAATAATTTTAAATCATCTGCATATGCAGAGTACCCAGTTTGTAATGACAGTAACAAGTCGCTGGTATATGCGATAAATAGTATTGGACCCAAAACAGAACCTTGAGGAACACCGCTAGTAACGGGTCTATAAGAGGATGTACAACTACCTACACGAACCGGAAATGTCCGAGATATCAAGAAAGACCTAATCCACCGAAGACACATGCCCTCAACTCCGAGAAGTTTAAGTTTATGCAGCAACAAGTCATGCGAAACCGTGTCAAAAGCTTTACTAAAGTCTAAAAAAATTACATCAAGAGAGCCATATTGATCCAAAATTTTTGTCCATTGATTTACTGATGAAATTAGGTTGGTTAGCACCGAACGATTAGGCAAAAAACCATGTTGCTGTTGTGGAATAATATTGTTTGCAAAAAAGTGTTGCAGCAAATGGTTTGCTATTAATTTTTCCATCAGTTTGCATACTGTGCTTGTAAGGCTAATGGGTCGGTAGTTTTTAGCGTCCAGTTTGTCACCTTTCTTAAAAATCGGAGTAACGCTGGCTTGGCGCCATTGATTGGGTAACGAACCGGTAGAGAACGAAGTTTTAATAATTTCTGTTATTGGTTCGACAAGATAATCGGCACATATCTTTAGAATTTTTGAAGAAATAGTGTCTGGACCCGGAGCAGTGGTTTCGGAAAGTTTGGATAGGTAGTTATTAACCACACATTGATCAATGTGAATATTACTCAATTTTGTTTTACACATGTGGTTGTTGATGTTGGGAAAATATGTGATGGGATCATTAAGGTAGACAGAAGCAAAGAAATCGGCAAACACATTTGCTGCAGCAGTGTCATCTGAACACAAAACTCTGTTGCTATCGCAAATCATCGGATTAGAAACTTTTGACGCTATATGTTTGCGAACATAGGAGTAAAAAGCTTTTGGTGTTTGTAGTAAACTGTTTTCAAATTTATATTTAGCTGCTTGAATTTCTGTTTTTAACAGATTTGAAAAGTTACGATGTGTGACATAGTCCAAGTTGCTATCAGAACGCTTGAATTGTTTCCACAATTTTTTCTTATGTTTTATTTTGTTTATCATGTGTTTATTTATCCACGGTTTTTTGTGTATACGCTTGGAAGTGTAGTAACTTGTGCTTTTATTTATTAGACTAGTGATAGTGTTAACAAAAAACTTCCATTGATCTTCAATCACAGTTGTCTTATATAAATAATTCCAGTCAATATTCTCCAGATTCTGTTTAAGAGAAGAGTAACACAGTCGTTTATTTACAAACGTTTCAATGTTGGGACTGGAGTATAAAAGAACTTGTATGGTCAGATATATAGTAATATGGTCTGATGAGCCAACAGGATCAGATAATTTAACATTTGAAATAAGATCTCTTTACTATCCATTACTTGTAGAGCATTAAAGATAAAGTAATTTTTTAACGAAAAAAAAATTACATCTATTTTATATGCATGTCCCTATTATCACGTATTATGTTTCTACACTTTTAAAACATTGGCTGACGCTCTACATTAAGATTATGATGAAATAAAAAGATAAAGCTTAAGACATTTACTAGAAAAACTAAAACTATTAATAGTTTGATGTTTCACACAACCAAACTGCTATAGTTATTAAGAAAAATAAATTCTTAGAAAGCTTCTCAAGGCGGTTTAGGTGATCGGAAAATATTCTAAAACAGTCTCAATAATTTATTATGTTAACAATACGTACTAAAAGTGTTTTTAATAAAATTAACTTTATTGTTGATCAAGTGAACCAATACATTTCGTTGACTCAGCGCTCAAAATACTAGAACAAATCAAAAATTTGAAAACTGTAAATCTTCTCGTTTAAGCTTATTTTCTGTAAAAGAATTTTATCTTAAAATTGAACTCTTACAGATTTGATAGCTTATGTCCAAAAATGACACTATTAGTCAATTGCGTCTTACTTCAGCACCTAACTCATATAATTGTTGTTTAAAAGTATTTTTCTTCAAAATCAAATACTGCTTTCGTGATGTTACTACTAAAGGTAAACATAAGTAACAAATGATCAACTTTTGCAATTAGCATTTTCAATATGTTTTTCTCAATTTAAAACCGCATTTACTATATTTATTTTAATTTTGCATCATTTTAAAACTTTGTGTCTTAGTTTCAACAAACGGTTTTCTTTGACAGAAAAATTGACAATGTGCGCTCGCGTTATTTAATATTAAATCATTTTTATCCCAACTACCACAACTTAATCATTTACAAATATAGTTGCAGCATTAAGTTTTATATAATGACAGAAGTATGTTTTGTATATTGTTGATTAATTAATTGCTTTGGAATCTTTGGCACTATAAACATTCAACACAGTTTTAGCATTCTCCAAAAAGTGTTTTTTGTTGAATCTTGAGAGCATTTTTGACCACATTGTGATCATTAAGTAGTCTGTTTGAGACGGTTTCTTTTAATCTATAAAAGAAATTTAAGCAAAAAATTTAAAAAAATTGATATTCTATAATTTGACTCAATTTCTTATATTAGTAACTCTTGGGAGAAAGGATAATGTTACAGATTCGATTTGAACTATCAATTATTTATTTTTTGAGTGTTGTTCACAGACTTCATTGTAAAATATAAATAACTGATGATAAACAAGTTTCCAAATTAAAAAACATTAAACAAGTTAACATGTGTGAATTTATCCGGACGTAATATCCGGAAGATAACATCGCTTGATTTAATGTTTTTTTTATTTTGAAAAATTATTTTACATCAATTATTCATGTTTTATACTGAAGTCCGTGATGACGGTGAGGACAACACTCACCGAAACGTTGACGAAAGATTAAATAAATAATACTTCTAATAACATCTGCAATATTATCCTTTCTTCCAAAAGTTACTAATATTAGAAATTTATAAAGGTATAAGAATCAATAATTGTAAATTTGATTTAATATTACTGCACATTTATAAGTTTTTTTGTCGATTTTTACCCAAATAAAAACTAATTTAGGCTTTATAATATAATGCTTAAGTCAAGTTATTCCAGCGAGGCTGTATACATTATTTCTATTATATTATTTTTGCACTTTTGTCCCAGAGTTGCTGCTGATGCTCATTTAAAATGCAAATGCGTTAATACAAACAGCATGATATATTATTTGAGTTTAAAAGCGGCTGAAACAACACGAGTGCTTATTTTGATATTTTTTCAAATTTTCTTTAATAAGAGTTCAACCCATTTTCTGAAAAACACATTCAAATTTACTCTTTTAACCAATCTTATCTTATTGATCCATCGCTTCAAGGGTTGTAAATTTTTACAAAAAGCAAACGAAAGTAAACCGCAGATAGGTATCTGTGTCAATATTATAAAGTGAATCATTGCACCATTCAAAATTAGAATCAGCATTATTATATCCTGCGTTCATTTGAAGAGATTATCGAGTAGTTTTGATTATTAAAATTTATCTTTGAATTATAAATAAGGTGGTTTTGTAAAGCAAAATATTATTTAATTTTGACAAGAAATGTAATAAAGTAATTTTTTTTTTGAAGTCAGAAAATAGAAAGCTACAAAACTAAATTTTCAAAAAATTTAAATTAAGAATTTTAATCAATGTCTTTTAATAAACCAAATCTAGCTTGTAAAAAATGTAAAACAGTAATAATTCATTATTATTTGATTATCGGTTCCAAATTACACTACAAAAGATATCAAATAGGTAGGTTTAGTGTAATTTTTGTTTATCATTTAGAAACATTGATTGATTAATTGATTTTAACTACTACATTTTAAGATAAACAAATAATTATATTTTCTGTAGTTTTCATTAAACACAAGTTTTTTAAAAACAAACTTAAATAAACGTAATTTTTTTTGCAGATAGGCTTAGCCTAGAGTATTTTTACTTAACAGGAAAAATGACATTACAACCGTTATAATGATGCATTGAAAATATGTAGTTGTAAAATTTTATAAATGTATTTAAGCGATATTTTGTGTATAAGTGAACGTTTCTACATAATTTTATATAAAATAACAGTCATTATTGAATAAAATATTAAATATTGATTTTCAGTAGAATGATCATATATTACTATGTTCAGCCACATATAATTACAAAAGACAGATTGAGAGTTAAGATGCGTTCCAGAAATAATAAAAATGGCAATCTTAGAGGCCTTGGTAGACTAGTTGCTCACACGAAAGTACGTTGGAGACTGGTCTGACGAGGTGTAAGTTCGATATTCCCACACAGGCCGAAGCATTTTTCTGGTAGAATTGCTCTTGTCTGGCTCATGAATGTGTGTGAATGTAAAAATGTCTGTATTGTAGGAGTACAATAAAACCATAATCAAAAAGGCTCGTAGTACATATCTCAAAGTAATCTGCCAATTATGCTACAAGCTTAGTCACCATAGCTATATTTCTATAAAAAAAAAAACTAAACTTTTGATTTAATATTTTATTAAGTAATTATGTTTTAAATTTGCAATATTCATAATATATCACTTTACAACAGCGGTAATTTCCGTGAGTATCAATCAAATAAGAAGGGTTTTCCCTCATTTCCCACAAGCGCAAGATATGAAATTATTCGAAAGTCATCTTTACACTCAACATGAGATTAATATGGGAAAAATGCAAAACCTAACAACTTTCCTTCAGAATGAAGAAGAAAGGCTTTCACGGCCCGAAGTCATTGAAATATTGACATTTTTTGGAAAAGACCGTGTTGAAAGGTTTGATAAAATTGTCGACGTTTCGCACTCCATTGGTGGAGACGTCATCAGGACAAGGAAATAAAAGCTAGAACAAACACGGTAACTTGACGTGTGAACCACGCTAGAGGCGAAACTTGTTCTGGCTAGACCTCGTTGCTGCTTGGGCTTATATTGGTAAGCAAACAATAAAAGGCGGTAGGAGGGGCAGAAGAGAAACTGGCGGAAAGCTCGGAAGAAAGATAGCTGCGGAGAAAGCGGAAGCGTTTTGTGTTGATGACGAAGGAGTGTTTGTGAACAAGGACTTCCAAACGTTTGAGATATAATAACCTGAATCTCTATTAAAGTTGATTGGGTGTTTTACAATTTCGATTGTTTCTCTCATTTTTTTGTCAACAGTAAGATCATAAGTGCTCAACTTTTGTCGGCAAGATTTTTATTTTGTATGAGCGTTGGTTGCTTGGCAATTAAACGAGATCAAATTGACGAAAAAACCCGAGCGCGGAGCGCAAAGGTTTTTTTCCCAAGAATTTGATCGACCTTAATTGCCTTTTAACAATCAATGCAAATAAAAAAAATAAAAATCTTGCCTGACAGGAGTTGAGAACGAATGATCTTCGGTTGGAGAATTAACTGAATGAAGCGATAAATACGTCGAATTTTTAACAACTTACTGACAAAGATTTGCTTAATTTATATTTGCGTTGTTGGCAAAATTCTGCAAATTGATTCCACACACACTTTCTCTACACTGAGTTGTCTTTCTCGAAATCGAATTTTAAATGTTTTTATTAATTGAAGCGTCTGGAATGTTGCCAAAGCGCAACATTTTTACCTTTGTCAAAATGACATTTGATTTTTCAAATATTAATGGCTGCTAAAATAATGCTAAAACAATGAGGTAGCGACAAGTAAATAAGCATACATTCTTTTCAGTTAGAGAAATCATTTCTAACTTGTGATTGGTGCATGTGACACTGTTTTTAATGTTTCATTGGTCTACACTCTACAACACTATGAAGTTAATTATCATTGAAAAATTCCTATTTACTAATCAAGGAATATTCATCTAGACAAATTTTGTGACCGGTGTCTAGATGATGTTCAGCTAGTGATGACTGTGATCACAAACCCGAATTTATGCACCTTTTATGTTCAGAAACTCGAAGTTTAATTGAACGTCCTGTCTTTCCAATGTAAACTTTGTCACAGGAGCACGGAATTTTATAAACATCTTTAGACGAAAGTGAGTCAAATCTTTTGGAGATGGTAAAGTTTTCAAGATTTTTGTAGGTGGTTTGAAAACCGTTCTCATTCCTAGTTTACGAAGAATTTTTCCGATTCTGTCTGTAACCCCATAAACAACTGGAAGAAAAGCAGTTCCAGAATTATTTTTTGACTTTCTCGTTTTCAGGAGCTTTTGTAAAGAGTGATACTATATCAAAACTACTTAGCAAATCTGAAGGATCTAAAGAAAACGTGGATAACAATTTTTCTCATTTTGCTCAAATGTTATCCACGTTTTTGGTAGGTTTTTTAATTATCTTCAGGATGTTCACAGACTGAATTTGCAAGACAGCAAAAATCCTTACTATTCATTTAATGAGAATAAAATAAATATTTAAATAAATTCTTTAAGTTTTTTGCTGTTTTTCATTATTAAGGGCAGGTTGGCAAGTCGAGAAAAATGTAGAAATGTAAAATTTACTTCCTGAGCTTAAATCAAACTTTTATCAAGCCATTTTTTTAATAATAATTTAAAATAAACTCTTAGAAAGGCGCATATAATTTATTTCTTAAATAGGCATAATTATTTCTTATTTTTTTGGTCAATAGACAATTTACCTTTCAAATTAGTTTTTAAGCAATTGTACCACTCATTTTATTAGTGAATTTAAAGTTTTCTTACAAAGTAAATTAAAAAAAAAAATTTTTGAACTGTATTTATCTTTCACGTCTGAAAGAGAGATAACTTTCACAGTTTAGGTGATTTTGTACAGATGGCGCAAAATTTGAATTTTACGGGTTATTGACACAAAATAATTCAATATCGACATTTTGGCAAATGCTATCTGCCAACCCACCTTTAAGTATTTTGTTCTGTGCTAGTTAATATGGATTATTAAAGAAGACAAACGCAATTTCAAAAATATTTTTTTCAAATTTGCTCAAGTAAAAAATATTGAATAGTTCCAAATTAAACATAATCACAATCGATCACTAAAATAAACCTACTGGGAAAACCACATTAAAAAAAAACGCGCTAAGTATACCACCTCAACGGTGGCGTGGAAACTTGTTCACTACTTCATGTTATGACGATTACAACTCTCTCAGCATTTTGAATCGTTGTCTCTCTAACACGTTGAATCTTAAGAAAAAACTATTTGTACATTTTGTATTGATAACTCTTGTGCTTGAATACGCCACCTAGCAGACGTTTGACGCACTAAAAGAAAAATGTTACCCGCGAAGTAATTACGCGTGTGTGTCGTGTTTAATTTGTTTATTACGGTTTATTTTCAATTAGCTTAAACTTTATTATTATGGAAGTGAAGAAAAAATGTAAGACATGCTGTTGTGTCGTTAACTGCAGCAGTGTTGCGTACAGAAGACCAGACATAAGTTTTCATTTGTTCCCTAAAAAAATGTCCAAGTTAAAGCTATAGAACTTAAACATGGAAGAAAAGAAAAAGTTGACTTTATTTGCGTGGAAATATGCATTAAAAATGGGGAAAGGGGTATTAACTTTTATGAAAGTTTGTTCAGTGCACTTTAAACCTGAAAATTTTCACCTTTCAAGTAAGTTGATAAAATTAGCTTAAACTTATTAATTTTGCTGCTGGTTTTATCTATTATATGCGGATCCTGGTCTATTCTGTGGAAATAAGTTAATTCCAGAAATTAGTGGTTAGTATTTCATAAGGAATTTTAATTAGTGACATTATTTCTGAATAGTTTTTTTGTTTTGCAGGTTGTAATAAAACAAGGCTTTACAAGTACAACTGAACGTTAAAATTTGTTTTTTTTTTGGTTATAACTCCTTCTATCACATAAGAAAAGACTAAAGAGCTTGTCTGCAAACAGAATGCAAAAATATGATGTTTTGTTTCATTTTCCTTCGCTCTTCCACACGTGATCAAATGAGAAAAATCAACCAGCGCTTCTCTTGCAAAAGAAATAATATTAATCATATTGAAAATAAGGCTTGTTGTATTTTATATCCATATCACCGTAAATATTGTAACAATGGTGTTCAATATTTACGGTAACACATCTGCCAATGAAATGGCATTTAGATACCTAAATATCTCCTGGAGTGTAAGAAACATTTTATAAACAGTTATAAACGGTAAAAAAAACCTTAAAACCAAAAACCGACACTTAAAAACACATAAAACCAAACACCGACACGTAAATTCAAATGACAACAGATGAATTAACTCTTTTGCTCCTCAGCTGATCAAACCGCCGGTGGCGGCCTCATCGGCGAGAAGAGTTGCTAATAGATAATTTTCTGATCTACAATTTATGATAAACCAATTTATGATAAACCTCACAGTTTTCATGAACATCGCGAAAAAGCCGTTTTTGTGATCTTTGACCTCGAGAAAATTTTTTTCTAGGAGTTGGATTGATAAACACTTTTCACATTTTATTTATAATAGTGTTTTTAACAATTCTGCTTACTAACTTGTAAAAATATTAAATCAATAAAAAAAATCTTTAAATTTAAGCTGCGCTTGCACCAACAACCATAAATCATTTAATAAAATATTTTTTATCCTACACCAACTCAAAATGAACTTTTCTTGACTTTCGACAGCCGAGAAAGTACATTACTTCCAGGTAAGCCGAGAAATGATGTACTTCCTCTGTTATGTCTCTTGCTGTTATAACAAAAATAAAATCTACAGAAACGGTTGAACCGTCGTCACGCAGCGAGGACACTCTAAACGTCTCACTATTTATGAGGAGTGTTAAAATTTAAAGTCACATTTACTGTTTATGAACGTCAATCTTATTTTAAAAAACTACTTTTGTGCAAGATATATTGTGTAATAAATCACGACCGTAAGGTAATCCATAAATTTTTGACATCTGTCAAGGTTTGACATTTTGAATTGGCGATCGGCGGTCATAACCTCAAACCCATTTTAAAATAATGCTCGATTATAAGGTAATTTGTGTAGAATAAAAAATAATGTGTAAACCACGGCCGCAACGTGATGTTCCAGGCCTTGTGAAATGGCCAGGCTTGCCCGTGTATATCTTCTCTCAGCCTGGAAAAATAACACTTTGCCGGCTAGGTTTACAATATACTATTTTTATCCTACAACAACTCAAAATGAAATTTTCTCATTTCTCGACAGCCGAGAAAATAGATCATTTCACGGCTAGCCGAGAAAAAAAAATCAGATATATTGTGTAAATCTCGACAGTAAAATAAATAATCGATGAATTTTTGACATCTGTCGAGGTTTGACATTTTGAATTGCCGCTAATAACTTTTAACCAATTTTAAAATGCTCGATTATGAAGTGATGTTGTGTAGGATAAAAAATAATGTGTAAGCCACGGCCGCAAAGTAGTTTTCCAGTCTTGGAGAAGTGTCCATATTTTCTCTCGACCTAGAAAAATACCACTTTGCCGCTTAGGTTTACAATATACTATTGTGTTTAAAGTACTTTTACTTTAAAACTTTTAATTTGTGTTTGGTTATTTGTTGTTAGCTCAAACGCTTATTGATATTATTTACGCTTTATAACTTTTCAATACAATAAATATTAACGTAATTATTCTTTCTTTTAGTACCTAGTTATTTAACCAACAAGATCAGTTATTATAGCAATTAACAATCTAAGTATTTTACTCAATAAAAATCTGAGATTGTTTTGTCATTATTGAACAAATTGGTTGAAACATTTTTAAACGATCAACGAAACTTACAACACTTTAATCAAAATTGGCACTGGATTCGATTTTTTTTTGGTTTTTTTATCTGTTGTTTAGGCCATGTTTTTGTGTTCTTTTTGTTAGTTTAGAAGATATTCTTAAGATGTGCATCTCAATCTCTTATTATGTAAATCTCTTATTATGTATCAATTGCCAAATTTTTGATGTAACAAATTACAACAGGGATATTACACTGCGATCTTTATAATCTATTGCACTTCCTGCATTTACAAACACCCCCTGTCAGACAAAAACTATTTTTTTAAAACTTCTTTGCTTGAATGGGAAATAAACTTACGGCTTTGACCACTGTGAGTAATTTTAATGTTATATTGTCAACAAAAAAAATTAATTAAATCTAAGAAGTCATTTGCAAAGGTGCAACTATGTTAAAATGCGTGGTTATAAATATTAATGTATTGTACTTTGCACGACAAAGATTGAGAATATTCAAACTATAAATTCTGTTAACAGAAATTCTTAGGTTTTAGTCAAATTAGTTATTGAAGAAAGCAAATTAACTCAGCTCTTGATCTTCTAAAAAGCTAAAAGATTTCGAAATAATTGTGCTTAGGTTTTAATTTCAGTTCCGACAGATTGTCTTTGGCAATTTATTCCTTTTAGCAAGCGTCAGATATTTAAGTCTGAAAATCTATTGCTGCTTTACGACCAAAAGGCGCAGCACCACGATTCTACCTAATTAGCAGACGTTTGTGTAGTGCGTCTAAGGGAATAACGTCTAATCGTATTTACTAATGACGTGTATCTGCATTAGAAACAATGTATTTGGATATTGATTTGTCACAATATTTATAATGACAGAAAATCACAGGACAGGCAGTATAGATTTAATAACCTCTAGTTTAATTTTACAGATACGAAAGACTTAGTATTGGTTAGAAAGAATTATAAATACTGCACTACCATAGTACCCTTGACTTTTAGTTCAAAAACGAATGCGCCGTTTTTAAAAATGACTACAGTTGCTAACTTTGAGATTTAGAAAATTGATATTAATCGTTTTGTTGAGGTTACATAGACATGATAAATTATGTGCGATTTTAAGCGTTATGTGTTCTAATAGTAGTTTATCAAAAGTTACTTCAGTCGGATAGGCAGTGGCTTGAGCTTAATGAATGTAATATTGTAGTGAATACTCCATTTGTATAATAATACTGCATAAGTACAAGATTAACAGACGACATCATTATCAACGATCTACTACAACTCACCCCCTGTGGCTTTGTGACCGCCGTTAAGAAACCCCTTTGAACCAATTGAACGGATTAGATTAACCATACACGAAACAAATTTACACATAATGTATCTGTCAATAATACTTATCAAGTAACTCACCGAAGAGTTGTCTTTGCAAGACATTTTTCTCCATCCCAGCTCTGTGGAGAGCATCCTCTGCTACGGTGGCTTCGCTATTTCGATCAAATGAACCGGACTCCATAGATTTTAACGGCTTCCCTCTGCTTCTCAATTGTTTAACCTATTTTCTGTTTTCGGTTCTTATGTGAGAAGTTGCACAGGTTTTCTCACTCTCAGGCTTGCACCTAAGTAATTAAACCTAAATGGCCATTGGCTACAGTGTTTCCGGTGAGGAGAATAAACAATAAAATTAAAAGAATAATTGAAAAGTAAAAACACTGCAACCTTTCATTGCTGCAATTAGAATCACACTACAACCCTTCTAAACCACAAGCAACCAACTTTGACGGCAGCACCAAACTCGGCCTCAAAGATTTCTCCAATCTTTTTAAGAAATCTGAGAAGTTAGATCTTAACCGAAAAACAGGATTTAAGTTAATCGGCGTCGAGAGCCAAATAATAGATAGATAGATAGATAGATAAATGCTTTATTGTCTTAAAAATTACAAAATTTTATGGACAAAGCAATACACATAAAAATAAGAACATGAAATTACAACAAAACAAAATAAAAGGAACCAATAACATTACAAATTATTGAAAGTCGACAAAAGTTAATATAAAAAACAAAGAGAAACAACAAATATAAAAAAACAAATAACAACAATAAAAAATAAAAAATAAAAATAAAAAACAAAGATATAAATATATATATCAAAAGTCTACGACGTCCAGAGATATTCATCGCAATTCATATGTGTAAATAAAAAAAGAAGAAAAAGGTGAAAGGAAGTTAAAATGTATCACCTAAAAACTCGTCAATGGTGTAATAGGGTCTTACCAACAAAAATTGTTTAACCATGAATCTAAACTTAGTGTCAGTCGGTGTCGCTTTTAAGCAAATTGGTAAGTGGTTGTAGATTTTTATAGCTTTATAGAAAACTGAATTTTTTACTAATTCAGTACTAGGTATTTGCAAATAGATATTCAAATTTGAGCTTCGAGTCATATGATTGCTAGGTTTTTTTTTGGGAATATCGTCGATATGTTTTCGTATCAGACATACAGTTTCCAGAATGAAAAGTGACGCCAGAGTATTAATTTTGTGTTTTTTAAAATAGGGTTTGCAATGGGTTCTTAGTTTCAGTCCGCACATATATCTGATTGCTCTTTTCTGCAATTTAAAGATAATTTCAAATTTTTGCTGAATACAATTTCCCCAAAAAGGTAACCCGTAGCCAAGATTGGATTCAAATAAAGCATAATATGCCAATTTTGCATTATTAAGGCCAAGATTGTTGTAAACAGATTTGATTGCAAAGCATGCAGAAGAAAGTTTATTTCTCAACAAGTTAATATGGTCAGTCCATTTAAGTTTGCAATCAATGGTAAGTCCTAAAAATTTAGTAGAATCAACAGCCTTGATTGTGGTGCTGTTTAACGTAATTGGATCTAACAATGTTTTATATGACAGTATTACGGTTTTTTGGGTATTAAGACATAGTTTATTTGCATCGTACCAAGCTTTTATTTTAATTAGATCTTTCGAAATGAGCGAATGTAAAGACTGACTAGAGGAAGCACTCCACGTAATGCTAGTATCGTCAGCAAACAAACAGAATCTGCCACTTATGTTCACTTTAGTGATGTCATTAATAAAAAGAAGAAATAGGATTGGACCTAAAACTGAACCTTGAGGTACTCCAATGTTAGTGGCCCTACGGTCTGAATAAGATTCTCTTGCTTTTACTATTTGATATCTATGTGATAGGTAAGATTCAAACCATTTAAGCGGAACTCCTCGAATACCGTAAAAAAGAAGTTTGTTCAAAAGTATGTCATGAGTTACACAGTCAAAAGCTTTAGCTACGTCGCAAAATACTGTTGCTATATGCAATTGTTTATTAAGATTGCTGTAGATATTGCTTAGTAGTGAAAACATCGCATCATTTGTGTTTTTTTTGTTTAAGAACCCGAACTGACTAGAAGATAGTATGTGGTGTTTAGAGAGAAAATCCAGCAGCCGTGACTTCATCAGTCTTTCTATAATTTTGGAAAGTGCCGGAAGAAGTGCTATCGGTCTATAGTTGCTAACATCAGTTTCATTACCCCCCTTATGCAAGGGAATAATTACAGCTGTTTTTAAGCATTGCGGAAAAACGCCGCGTTCAAAAGAGTCATTTATCAAGCTACACAAAGCATGAAGGGCTATTGGAGGAAGAGCCGAGAAAATTTTGATAGATAAGCCATCCGTGCTGATAGAAGATTTGCTTTTTATACTGTTGATTGTTTCAACTACTTCCAAGTAATAAACGGGTCTCAAATAAAGGCTGCTTTTAGGCATGTCCGCAGATAGAAGGTATGAAGAAAAGTTTTCTGAAAATGTAATCTCATGTGATAACTTTTTTGGAACATTTACAAAGTATTCATTCAGTTCATTTGCATTGAGGTGTGCAGGAACAGATGTGCGTGATTTGTTTCGCAATTCGTTAATTATATTCCACGTCTTTTTTGATACATTTTTAGCATTTGACAGACGACGATTGTAGTAAAGATCTTTAGTAAACTTTATAAGCTTTAAGTATGTGGTTCTGTATCTGGAAATATAGCTTAAAATGGTAACATTATTAGTAAATTGTCTGATGTAGAGGAGCGAACGCATATTTTTTGATGAATTTCTTAAACCTTTAGTTATCCAAGGTTTTTGTTTTTTATGTTTGATAGTTTTGAGAGGAAATGCAGTGTTAAAAAGGGTTGAGATTTGGTTTATAAAGATTGAGAAATTTAACTCAACATCGTTTCCAGAGGAAGACCAATCAACACTTAAACATAAATCTTTAAAATGAATAAAATTTGCGTCTGAGAAAATTCTTCCCAACCTACGATCATTTGATTTAGGTTTTAATTTAATAGAAAATTTGGCCAAAACAGTTTCATGATCCGAGAGACCAGAATGTAATGTCTCGGTGACAACTTCCGAATGAGGAAAGTCAGAGACGATGTAGTCTATTGTGGTTGATGAGGTTTTTGTAATTCTTGTTGGTGTGTCTATATGCATTGTCAAGTCAAAAGATATAAAAATTGATAATAAAGATCTCTGGACAGGGCAAACCTTTGAGAAGTCAATGTTAAAGTCTCCACATAAAATTTTCTTACTTTTAACAGGCAATAGCTCAAGCAGATTAAGAAGGTTTTGCAAAAACAATTGAGTATCTGAGTTAGGCGGTCTATATATACAGAGAATGTATAAGTCCAGATATTTATTATAAGCAATAGAGTATTCAAAATTATTTTCGGATAGTAAAAAATTGAATTTAGTCTCAGATGTGAAATCTTTATTGTTAGACAATATTAAAGTTCCTCCATGTGATGAATTTAGTCTGTCATAACGAGCTATTGTTGTATAATTGGTTATTAATAAAGGTTCGTCAACCTTCAACCAATGCTCGGTGACAGCCACTAAATTAGGGAACTGCAAGCTTTCGAGAAATAAGTAAATTTCGTCAGTTTTTTTTCTAATTGATTGTATATTTATTAAAACCATACTAAAATAATTGCCCGTTAATTCAGAAGATTTACTGTGAAGAGGCGATTTGGTCAAAGATACTTGTAGATCCTGACACGTCATAGCTGTTAGTTAACATTTATTTGTGCTATAATATTTATTTTGGCAGATTCTGGCATTTTGTAAATAAATTGTTCGTTCCGAGCTGATGTGAGATCTATATGCTAATAAATCTTCGTCTACGTCGGATTTTGAAATATTATAAGCCTCATGAAATTTTAAGTACAAATTTAGTAGTGATTTTACATCTACAGGAAGACCTTCAGTTGCTATGAAAAGGCGAATGTTGGTTTTTGTAAACTCTCCAAGACAAACAGAAGTAGGCTGGTCATGCAAATACGCCAAATATAACCTTACCGCTTTAAATATTGATGGTTCCCTTAGCCTTGATAGAATATATCGGCCATCATCTAGTGACGAATTTTTTGTTAGCTTGACTCTTGGAGGCGTAAGAGGATCGTGGAATGGTTTGTGTGATTGCGTACTGCTCCTGATAAGATTGATCTTGGTATTTGAAGATAATAAATTTGTCTTAGAGGCAGCAATGGCTTGCTTGTCAGTTTTAATGGGGGGTGTTGTCTCTATCACTTCAAGTGGAGAAATTGAGAAGAAAACACTCACAGGCGTTGCCGAAAGACTTGTTGCTGGTGATCCTGACATTGGTGGGTTATGTGTCTCAGTCGAATTTTTTGCGTAAGGAGTCTGTGTGCTGACTGGAACTATTGCGAATTTAATTTTTACACTAGGAGGCCAGAAACTTGCATTTAATAGCTCGTCAACAAGTTTTTCGTCTTGAATTCCAATCTTAAAGGATTTATTTAACATTGGAAAACATCTGACAAACTTTTTGATTCCCAGGTTTTCTTTTATGGTATGCACAATTTGCGTGGGGGTGCAGTCATGTGGCAGATTGTACGCAATAACATAGTGCCACTTTTCGCTAATCTTATGCTGAGGAATATGTACAGCTTTAGAATCCATTGTTTGGGTAGCTGAATTTGTACAGCACTTGTGTGGTAAAATTTTTGGTCTTGAAGGCTTTTCAATCACAGACAAACCTTCTATTAACTTCGTTAACGATTTGATTTTGTCTTCCATACTTTGAATAAAAGATTTTATTTCGACGGAAGCAGGATCGTGAGTTTGTACTTTGATAACTTCTTGATTATCAAAGAAAACAGATCCGATGTTATGAATGTCATCCTTTATCTGCCTAATAGAGTTAA
Organism: Lagria hirta; assembly: GCA_947359425.1. Classification (NCBI taxonomy): domain Eukaryota; kingdom Metazoa; phylum Arthropoda; class Insecta; order Coleoptera; family Tenebrionidae; genus Lagria; species Lagria hirta. The sequence goes on along the minus strand of OX375794.1, from coordinate 28,569,567 downwards.
AGATAGATTCAAGTCCAGTTTCAGAAAAGGGTTTAATTGTTGTATAAATTTCCTCGATTTTATGTATAATGGGATTTATCTTTTTGTCCTGGCTCATCAATAAATCATAAGTTTCTACAAGTGTAGGGACAAAATCTAACAGTTTTTTAATAAGACAAGCTACAGCTTCAAACTCATGGATTGGTAATTGAATTTTTGCAATGTTATTTAGTTTTTCGTTAATATATTTTAGATTAGGTGAGTCACATAGGTCACAGTAAAAACGCAGGTGACGTGCTTTTTGGTGGTATAGAGTTTTTGCTGTAGTTTTGTCATAGCCAGCGCAGGATGCACAGAAGCTGCGTCGGCAGTCACCACTGCAGCGAAGATTATATTTACCATTCTCTTTGTGGCAATAATCACATTTGTCAGACATATTAATTGATATTGAAGCACAAGGTCAACCAAAACAATTTGTCAACAGAAAATAAAATAGCACAAGGTAACTGGGTCACAGAACACAAAATACAAAATAAACAAATTATCAGCAGAAAATGAAACAGCACAAGGTAACTGGGTTACAAAACACGAAACAAACACAGCTAAGCAAAACCAAACAATTCTTAAGTTATGCAATTTTTGGAAAGTGTTAACAAATCAAAACAAGACAAAAGCAAAGTCGCAAAACAACCTTCCTCAACGACTGATAAACAACGACTGATATAATAATACTGAATAAATAATATTAGTAGTAGTAAAGACCGGCTCAAGCACAAAACAACTTCTATCGTGTAGGTTTTTATCATTTCACATAAGAGCAACAATAAACAACAAAAGCCGTGTCAATCTTGAGACAAAATAATCTGCATGCTTTCTGATAAAAGAAGTATGCCAATCAAAACGTAGATGTATCTGCATGCACAGAATAAATAATATAATGCGATAAAGTCTTACATGTGCTCTTTTCCAAGATTGGAGCAAGCCGTCGCAGTACTCACAAAACTAGCTGCCGGCCAAACCAATCACATTATTTAAAGAAGGTAAGATTTGGCTAGGTTACTGAAATAGAGAGGTTAAGACACCACATTCGCCCACAATAACAAGTTATATTCGTTCGAGTGTAGAGATGAGATAACTATCACTCCCGTTCTATCGACTTGACTTGACTATGCACGATTACCGCACTCGGCACTCCTATCAGTACTACTCGCTACCCGCAGATTCCTGTCTACTGCCCTTCCGGCAAATAGTTTTATCTTTCAGCTAAGCGCACTGTGGAATCTCTATTCAACTACCTTTCTTTTTTGCAATATATTATATTAAAGCTGTTTTGACTTAAATAATTTATATTAATAATTTTATAAAAAGTAAAGTTTTACATTTGCAAATTATATTTTTTAAAACATATTAATACTTAAAAAATAAATTTTAAGAAAAATCAAGCTTTACGTGATGTAAGAAAAGTATACTGATTTTCAAAAAGCTTTTGATCAAAATAGATGATTAGCCAGTATCTGTCAAAGAAACTTGAAACCAATAGGTGCTCTATGTTTCTAGTTACTTTTTTAATGTTATATAATATTAATCTAATTTGAGACTTCTATTGCTTATAAGAGGGAAAAGATAAAGTGTCAACATTGTACGCGCTATTAAATAAGTTTTAAAACTATTTAAGTGTTTCAAAACAAAGTGATATATATAACAATCAAAATATAAAACTAGTGCATAAAATACTTTGAATAATATATAAAACATAGTGCATATACGATAAAACTTTTCAAAAAGTGCATATCAGCGTTCTATCAAATGACACTAGAAATTTGTTAAAATACCAAGAACAAATCATTATTCAAGTGCAAAATTATTGGTGTAGCATGTGTACGACAAAACGGGAAATTGATTTATATTAAAACAGTACGTAAACTAAAAGCATTACTGATCTTAAAACTATAACCTCAAAAGTGCTTAGTAATCATAACAATATTTCCGTTCCTAAATCATCGATTAAAGTACTTAGAAGCTCCATCTATTACGATCTATCAAAAATTTCTAACCAACACGTCCTAGTTTGACGCGCACTCGGATATCTCGCCACATTTATTAGTACCTTTAGACATCTCGACCGCCACTAACACGGCTGCTTGGAAAAACTTGAAACTTTGTCTCTGTACGGCCGCCCGTATGGGCCTTTTTGATGTTTGTTGAAAATTTGACCTTGATTTTTTTGTACGCTAGAGCGCTCTGTCGAGTGTTTATGAAGTTATTTAATAAATTTAAAATTCTTGAATAATCAAGTTAGTTTTTTATGTCAAATTCAAAACGGCATCTCTTGATTTTATTATTGTCACATTAGTCACATCCATCTGCGTTATTTTCAAATTTGAATAGTTCCTCTTTTCTAAGCTAGTTCGTTGCTTTAATGTAAAGCAACTTTCTTTGTTGTTGGGTTTAAATACTTAGTTATTCGTTTTGTTTGGTGTTTGTTGTTGTATTTAGACATTAAATAAGAAAAATGCCTCCAACAAGAAAATATTGCATTACAAAATTAATTAATGATACGTTTAATAAACAAATAATCTGAAAATACTTCACAAAGTTTCTGAAATAATTTCTAAATCCCTTCACGCAGGTTTTGGAAAGACCAGACTGCAGTTAAGATTGGCAGAAAAGTTTTTTATAACCAGTCACATATACAACTTTGTTGACATATACAACATGTCCCATACAACTTTGTTGATTTTAGGCAAAAGAATGAAGATAGAAGATTCGTTCTTTTTTTAAGTGAGTAAGGTTGTCACTCTAGAAGACACTGTCACACCAAACGTTAGAACATACTAGGTGTTTGCATTGCAAGAGTAAGCGCTGTATTGGAATAAGAGTGAAGTACAAAAGTAAACCGTTACGATGATAGTGAGCGCGTCATTAGCTACTTATTGCGGTCTCTTACTAGGCAAGAACGTAATTATTCCACTACAGAGAGAAAGTGTTTAGCGGTCATTTGGGCGGTGGAGAACTTACGTCACTACCTTGAAGGGGTAAAGTTTACAGTAATCACCGACCATCATACTATAGCTTAATCGGCTGAAAGATCCACAAGGGTGTTTAGCGCGATGGGTACTTTGTTTGCAGCCTTTTGATTTTAATTTGGTACGTCGTAAAGAAAAAGATCACGTAGTTCCTGATATGCTATCTCGTTCGGTCCCAATTGTTCTTGATGGAGTAGATGCAAATTATTCAGATGACGATTTTAAGACAACTACCAATAAGTGGTACATTTAGACTATGAATCTAGTAGAACGTTTCCCCGCTAAATAATATCCGACACTTAGAGTTGAGAATGGGCTATTCAGACCGATTCTGTAAGAGAGTGGTTAGCTTTTCATCACTCAGCTGAGTGATTAGATCTACCAAAATGGTTAAATATAGCCACGACGCAAGATTTGCAATTCTGTTAGCGCTGCAGTGGTTATTTCTTAACCCCTCTTACTGGAAAAAATGATTATTTTCAACCACTGGCTTTGCGTGGTGATTAGAAACTAAATCACGGTGGTTAAGAGGAAAAATAACGTTTGGATTTAGTTTTAAAGTTTAGTTAGTCAATGTTAAAATTAAATCAAATCCGGGAAAAAATGACAAATTGGTACGTACTGATTTGGTTAATTATGAATAATTTGTTAAAATCGCAATTTAAATTGAAGATTGGAGCTGAATATTAAAAGACGGACTTTATAAGACGCATCGGATTTTTGACCGAAAATTCAGGGTTAAAGGTGATAAAAAAACAATTGTACTTTAGTACATTACATCTTTTATAATTTGTAACTTTTGACGATTTTGCACCTGCTCGCACAAGGTTCATACTAAAGGGTTTGTGGGAAAATTATTGAGACACTTGTCTGCTTTCGGTGCCAATTAGTACAAAAAAACTCTATTAAAAAGTGTTTATTTGTATAAACATGTAAACTAAATAAATGTAACTAATACAACTTTCTTCAATTGTTAAATAAAAAACCTAATAATAAACAAAGGCTAAAATTACTAACCCAAAGAAATATTCTACTATTACTCAACCCCAAAAAAAAATCGAACATTCAATTTTCTTGTGACCCTTATTGTAAATTATCACTTAAAGCACTAAATTTATTGGCTTTCGTCGATCTTCAGACGATGTAGCTTATTGTCAAAAAGAGTTGGTTTTCTAGCCGAGAAACAAAATCTGTTAAATTTAGATTTGTAGGACTCAGGTTTCATGTACAGGCAGTACCCAACGAAATCGAGAGTTTTTACTTTGACTTCATGTCCTTGCATAAATTAACAATTGACAGAGAAAGCAAAAGTGCGATTCGATCTGAGAGGTAGAAAAAGATAACAAATAGAAGATAACATATTAGAAAAATTCTTTTATTTTCCGAAGTCCGATTATTAAGACAGCAAAATTTATGGTTCTGTTATGACAGTTTTGACGTATATTTGACAGACAACAGTTACATTTGAACTACTCGCTAGCCACTGTGGCAAGCGACTGCGCTTTAGTTGAGTGGTTAAGTTCTGACTTACAGAATACGAAATCTAGTTGGAGTGATTACAAGAGTTATAAAATTTTTGTCGCAGTCACCGTGATTATGATAACCACTGCCTTAACCACGTTTTTACAGAATCGCTATGATTATATAAGTATATTTACTGAAGAACCCCTGCGTTTCAGTCGGGATCAGGATTATTGGAAACTTGTAGTTCCTACTGATTTTTGGAAAAAAGCGATTAAACGTCACCATGATTGGCCTACTGCCGGTCATGTAAGACTTATTGGAAATTACGCAATCGTTATACGTGGCTGCGTATGCAAGCCGATGTTGTAAGATATGTAAAGGGTTGTAGGGCTTTTTAATTTAAAGTTGGGCAAAAGCGTCTAGCCGGACTGATGGGTAATAGACCAACTGTAACTGCCCCCTGGCAAGTAATTAGTTTAGACTTTATCGGACCATTGGCCCGCTTACCGCAAGGTTACACTAATGTGCTGGTAGTGACACATCATCATACGAAATATGTCGCGCTTTTTTCAGTCCGCAATATTACATCTAAAATTCCAGCGCAGCATATGGAAGAAGGCATATTTTTAGTATACGGCACTCCAAAATTATAATCTGCGATAACGGCACTCCAATGAAAGATCGCGAATTTTATAAAGTTTGTGCAGACTATTGCGCAACTTTGTCTTATACACCATTGTATTACCCTCGAGCTGATCCCACGGAAAGAGTAAACCGAGTAGTCAAAACCATGATTGCACAACCGCTAAAAGAAGATCACAGGCGTTGGGCAGACAAGTTGTCAGCTATTGGCTGTGCAATATGTACTTCAAGGCATGAGTTTACGGGGTTTACCTCTTTTTTCGCTAATTTTGGGCGAGAGCACAAATTAAGAGGGGACGAGCATAACGATGCAATGGCGGGAGACGAATTGCGTAATGTAGAGGTCGTGTCGGAAAAGCGAGTCACTGATTTCAAGGAAATGTTTTTAAAGATAGCTTATAAAATCAGAAACGCGCATGAGCGTAATAAAAAAGTGTAAAATCTTAGACGCAGGCCAGTCAATTACGTCGTGGGTTAACAAGTTTGGCATAAGAATAAGTTTTTGTCAGATGCTGCAAAATATTATTGCGCAAAGCTAGGACCTAAGTTTATAGGCCCTTTTTCGATCTTAAAAAAGCGTGGTACTTGGACTTATGAGCTTGCGGACGATTTAGGTAATTCTAAAGGAATTTGGAGCACGTGCAAAACCTAAAGCCAGTGGCTTCTTTTTTTGAACCTAAGTATGCGTGCGTGCTTTTTTTTTGACGGTTTGTTAGTTTTATTTTAATGCTCTGTTGAAAGGAGCTGCAGAATACTCCAACGGTTCACTGCCAACAGTAAAAGTCTGTTGAACGCTTTTTTTATTTTAGTAACTAACACCTCGGGTTACATAAATACATATAAGTTTTTTTGCTCTGTTGTAGGAGGCAGTATAGAATACCTCAACGTCTCACTGACAACGCTGGAAGTCCGTTGAATGTTCTTTCGTTGGTGTAGCGTAGTAAACAGGATCTTTTTCGTTACATAACAGTTTTGTTTTACCCAGTTAGTTAGGGATTTTGAGAATATTTTATCGGTTTACTGCCGAGCGGTATAACTCGGCATATATATATAAAAATGCAACATCTATTTTTAGCAAATGTTGCAATGATCAACTTTAAGTGCGTTGAAGTTTAGCGTAATATTAACGACTATTAGTGTGATTATTTTTGTTCAAGTCAAGATGCATAGCTTGTCGGCTCTTAGGAACTTTGTTTGGAATTTTGGAAAATTTTAGAATTTTTATAGTATAGTCCAGAAGTGGGAGCGGTTGTTTCTCTTGTGATTGGTTAAGAGTGATAACACACTATAGTTGGTTGATCGCGGTGTAAATAAGTTGATATTTGCATCTAATTAATTGAGCTGCCTGCCTATTAAAAGCCACATATTGTTTTTATGATGTTATTTCGATCAGTGTACGGTCACTGTATCAAGGGTGCACTGGTTGACAGAACTCTGTGGGTGTGATCACTGAGGTGGCATTTGTTTTGAATTGACGGCCTTGCTTTTGGGATCTTATACACGGAACGCTTGAGTGTCGAGGGTTTACGGGTATACAAGAGCCTCAACTGTGCCTGTGTTGTCATAGTTCTCTTCCCACTAGCGGGTTTGCAACTAGAACCCACGAGATAATTTTGGCTACAAGCCTTGCCGGAAGGGTGGTGTAATATTCTAATGGGTAATGAAAAGATCACTCGTTGATATGTACACTTTATTACATGATATATGTACAGAGAGAGGGCTCCGGCCTACATACGAGCCCTTATATTACGCCCAAGCTAAAGTGGGGAGATTACCGCTCTCAGGCGTACCAACTACTAATACAAAACATTACAATAGATTTTCCCTTTAAAAGAAATTAATTCCTTCTCTAAACTAGAACACAAAATATTTTACTAAAATATACATTCTTAAATTTATATTTTAATAATTACAATAATGTACATTTGTCTCACTCTACTTAACTACTATGTCCCATCACCTTATTTTCTCCTTAAAAAAAGTTCATCAACCATTTATTGCAATGTTACTCCGCTTCTATTCCAAATCTAACAACTTATTTAATTTTATTTTGCGGTCGTAATCTACCAGTAGGTGTATTATTTCTAATATCAGTATTTGTTAATTTTTCAGGGGACATCCTTATAGGTAAATTACCACTTTGATTGCCCTTACTTGGAATATTAAATTTAACAAAGGTTTTTTTTAATTGATTAACATGTCTCTTCCATATAACGTTATCTAAACTAGGAATTCTAACTAAATATACATTTTTCCCAATCTTCCTATGAATTATTCCTTTACAAAATCTAATAGCATTTACATTTTGATAATCTCTAGCTAGTACCACATCGTTTTTCACAAAACTAACATGTGAATTTCTATTAGCATATACTTTTTGTTTTTCCTGCGCAATAATAACATTTTTTTTAGCTAAATTTATCGTTTCTTTATTTTTTGATATTTTACTATTTTTGTTTGGTAATAGCAAATCAAATTTTGTGCGTAAGGCACGTCCAAACATTAATGGCGCTGGAGAAACACCGGTAGTGCAATGAGGCGTGTTTCTATAATCTAACAAAAACCTACAAAGAACTTGATTTGTGTCTGCAAAGCTTCGTTTGTCAAAAAATGCTTTTTTTAACGCATTTTTTATGGTTTTAACACTATTTTCAGCCGCGCCATTCGATTCTGGGTTGTATGGTGGCGAATGTATCGCAATAATTTCATTTTTACTTAAAAATTTTTTAATTTCTGCGGAAGTAAAGCAAGTCGCATTATCAGACACCAAATAACGCGGTAAACCAAATCTTGAAAATATTGTTCGTAAAGCTTTAATTGTTAAATTCGAACTTAAATTTCTTACCTCTGCAACTTCAACCCATTTACTATGCGCATCTAGAACTATTAAAATTTTTTTACCAACATCTGGTCCAGCGTAATCGATATGAATTCTGTCCCAGGGACGTTCTGGATATGGCCAGGAAACAATTTCCGTTCGAGAAGGTTGTTTTCCTAACGTTTGACATGCTATACAATTTCCAACTACTTCCTGAATTTTCTGGTTCAAACCCGGCCACCAAAAGTAGCGTCTTGCTAACGATTTTAATTTTACAACACCTAGATGAGAAGAGTGTAATTCCTTTGCTATTGTATCACGCAATTTTTTTTCACTCATCACTTACATATAATTAATTTTTTTTAACAAAATATTGTTTAATTGTACTCTGTGCATTTTTCTTTGGCCAACCGTTTAGAATATATTGTTTTACCGTTTGTAGATCAACGTCAGCTTCTGTTTCCTTTTTTACTTCTTCAAAATTACAAAGTTTATTTTCCGAAAAGAAAACGCAATAATTGATTTCGATATCTTCCTCAAATGCCTTATTCGCAATAGGTAACCTTGATAAACCATCCGCATTATTTTTTCCCGACTTTATATATTCAATTTCGTATTGATAATTAGACAAAATAACCGCCCAACGACGCAGTCTGTTTGCCGAAAATTCTGGTATGCCCTTGTTGTGACCAAATATAGTTAGTAAAGGTTTATGATCAGTTACTAGTTTAAATTTCCTAGCAAAAAGATATTGATTCAATTTTTTAATGCCAAAAATGATCGCTGACCCTTCTTTTTCAATTTGAGAATATTTTACCTCATTTGGCTGCAAAGTTCGTGACGCAAACGCAATAGGTTTTTCCTCACCCGTTGGAAAAATATGACTCAGAACCGCTCCAATTCCATAAGAACTGGCATCAACGGTTAGTTTCAATTCAAGAGATGGGTCATAATGCGCTAGAATTTTAGCTGACACTAATAAAGACTTAATTTTATTGAAAGCAATCTCACACGATTTTGACCAATGCCAAATTGCATCTTTCTTTAATAATTTATACAAGGGGTCTAACACTGTCGATTCCTAAAAATGCCTTTAGCTACGTAACCGAATTTGGTACTGGAATTTTTTCTATGGCTTTAATTTTTTCTACGCTAGTATAAATGCCATCTTTATTAATGACATACCCTAAATATTCTACCGAATTTTTTAAAAATTCACATTTCTCTAGTGACAATTTTAATGCAGACAGTTTTAAAATTTCTAATACTTTACTCAATCTATCTAAATGCTTTTTCTGGTTTTTCCCTGTAATTAAAATATCATCTATAAATATGGCCACGCCATCCATCCCACCCAGTAACAAATCCATCATTTTTTGAAATTTTGCTGGAGCACACGCCACTCCAAATGGTAAGCGATTATATGTAAATAACCCTTTATGAGTGTTAATTGTTAAATACTCTTTTGATTTTTTATCAACGCAAATTTGTGTATAAGCTTGTGACAAATCTAATTTACTAAATTGTACTCCACCTTGCAGTTTACAAATCAAATCTTCAATTCTTGGAATTGAGTAGCTATCTACATCTATGTAGGGGTTGAGAGTGACTTTAAAATCGCCACATAGGCGTATGTTGCCATCCTTCTTCAAAACAGGTACTACCGGTGTTGCCCAGGAGCTGCATTCTACCGATGATAATATACCTAGAGATAATAATCTATTAATTTCGTCTCCCACCTTTGTCCTTATAGCATAAGGCACTGGGCGAGCTTTACAAAATTTTGGCTGCACATTTTTATCTTTTAAGTAAATGGTGGCCATACCTTTTTTAAATGTACCCAGTCCCGGTGAAAAAACATTGCGATATTTAGACACAATCAAATTTAATTTATGATTGTTTTTAAAAAAAATTAAATCTTTAACATTAGAAAAATGTAAATTAAATTGATAAGAAAAATCGCGTCCGAGTAATGGAGGACCACCATTTTAGATTTAAATTTTTATTAATATCATTATAATTCATATTTACTTTGATAAATCCTAATGGCTTAATTTTATCACCATTATAAAAACAAAATTCTTGTAAGGTATTCATCATTTTAGAATTAAAAAAATGTTCTTGATAAAATTTATCTGAGATACAAGACACAGCTGCACCTGTATCGATTTGAAAATTAAGGTTAATCCCTCCGACTAATACTTGAATGACAATAGGGTCATTATTTTTATTTGAATTCATTGTAAATAAATCTAATTCATCTGTTGAGTGATTAACTTCTTCCATAAAATGATGCTTACCTTTCACTCTTACATTAAGCTTGCACACATTTGATAAATGCCCCTTATTTTTGCAATTGAAACAAAATTTATCTTTATAAAAACACTTATCTTTAGAGTGGTTTGATTTTCCACATACTCCACAGGAACTCCTTCGTTGTCCTTGACTTCTATTCCGACATGGATCGCCACTTGATCCACTATTATTTGTGTGTGCTACTGCGCTGCCTCCACCTGATGCTGCCTTGCCGCCCTTGAACATGCTGTTGCGTGCCTTTTGGCTGCGAACAAAATGAAATGGTTCCTCTCTTCCGGCAAAAGGCACAGAAGAAAAGTGTCCTTGTGCCGCCATTTTTCCTTCTGCAATTTTCACAGCTTCTTCCATCGAAATTCTAACATTTTCTTCAAGTAACCGGTCTAGCACTGGTCCCTTTTCAAAACTCATTATATATTTATCTCTTAAGCAAACCTCCAGTTCTGTTTTAAACTCGCAGGGTACTGCTAATGCTCTTACTCTAGCCGCTCATTCTTTAGCTGATTCATTACTAGTTTTTCTAGCTTCGTAAAACTTGTACCTCTTTGCAAAAACGGCGTGATGCGAAGCAAAATGCTTATCGAATATCTCCAATAATTCGTCGTACGATTTCGATTCTGGTGTCTTCGGGCTACACAAACTGTATATCAACCGATATGCGTCTTCATCTAGCATGTTTAAAAAAATAGCTTTTCGTTTTTCTGGCACTAATATTTCGTTTGCCAAAAAATAATTTATTAGTCGTGCTTTATAAACTTTTATGGCATGATTGTATAATATACAGGGCTACAGTTATACAATCATGCCATAAAAGTTTACAAATGTTTTGAAGAAAATGACAATTTAAATGTTTTTAAAAGTAAAATAAAAATAAATGTTCCTTCTGAATAAATGTTTTTATTCAGTCGATGACTTTTTTAAATAGACATATTGTAAATTTTAATTATTCTTTGTTGTTTTTCATAGTATTAAATGTCTGTTTTGATGAGATCAAAACCAATTTTGACGTGCTGTATAATATCAGATTTGTATATATATATATATAAGGTATATTATTGAGGATTTTCAAAATAAACCACAAATTGTTTCTCTGAAAATACAAAGTTTTGTTTTATTTAACACGCCTTAACAATATTACAACAATTATCGACAATTACACTTTTATCTCACCTGAAAATACAAAGAAACGATATTTAAAGTTCACTAATATCGCCTCCTCAATTATATCCCTTCATTTATCTCTCTACAAGTTTTTATAATAATTATCTTAACAACAAATCATCTGACTATCATCCGCCCTTGAATCCCCGTATCACTCCGACCGCTGTGCCCTCTACCAACTTTCACTGACAACTTATGAACGCGCGAAGCGCGGCAATTTTGAATTAATGAAATGTCATTTCATTACATCTCCCTCCCTAAGAGCGAAAATCCTAAATAATATATTTATACACTGCACCTACAAGTTATCTTCGTATTCGTTTTCCTCTACTTCATCTTCTCTTGTTACGGGTTGTAGTTTTGTTATGTGGAACAAAGTTGATTCTGTTTTTCTGTTGCCAGTGTCAATCTTATAAATGGAGTTCGATAATTTCTCTATTATCTTGAAAGGGCCTATTTTTAATTCGTCTAATTTCTTCCTATTCAGTCTATTTCCGTGTTCTACATATACCCTGTCTCCTATCTCGAACTCTTGCATTTTCCTATTTCTATCAAATATCTTTTTGTTGTACTTGTGGGATTTTATTGTATTCTCTAATGCTAATCTTCTATCAGCAATCCACTTGTCTTCCTTTTCTATTGTTTTAATTTCATTTGGTAGGATACTGACGTTTGTACCATCCAGTAAATATTTTGGTGCAAAACCTGTAACCGAGTGTTCTGTTTCATTATATTTCTGTATACATTCTCTTGCTACTGTTGTCCATGTTCTCTTATTATTTTTCTCATTTATCTTACATCTTATTTTATTTACTATTGTTTGATTTAATCTTTCGTTTAAGCCGTTGGAGAATGGTGTATTCACAGCTGTAAAAATTAGTTTTATGTTATTCTCTTGCAAATATTGTTTAAATTCTCTTGAATTGATGCCCGGATATTGATCTGTCAGAATTATTCCAACCTCATCTGTCTCTAGAACTTTCTTTGTTAGTTTTATAAAATCACTTGCGTTTTGTGTTTTCGATGTCTCAATAAATGCATATCTTGTGTAGTGGTCTACTAAAAGGTGTAGGTATTTTTTTGTTGACCTAGATCCTCCAAAGCCACCTATAGTATCCATTGACATTATCTCAAATGGTTTTGTTGCTGGTCCCAGTTGTGACATTAATCCAAATTTTCCTTGACATCGTGATTTATTTTTTATGCATATTTCACATGTTTTACAAATATTTATGATATTTTTAGTTAGGTTTTTAGCGGTATATATTGGACTTATTTTTTTCTGCAATTGTCTGATCCCAATATGGCATAAATCTTCATGTACCCTTTTTATAAATTTTTTACTAAATTCTTCTGAGAGGATAATCTTTTCATGTTTCTTTATTTTTTTATAATAGATCTTATTTTTATATAGTAGATTTTGTTTCTTTGCTTTTATCGTTTCATTTTTCTCTTGGTCTTCAACTATATCTTTTATTTGTATTAAATTAACTATTTTCAATAGTTCCTCTTTGTTATCTTCTGATTCTAATACAGGGTTTCGGCTCAAACAGTCCGCTTCTACATTTTCTTTACCAGGTATATATTTTACTGTAAAGTCATATTGAGATAGGTAATATGCGAGGTCACCTAATTCTTCATCTGTCCTGCATTTAATATTCATGTTCTCTAGAGGTTTGTGGTCTGAGTAAATAGTGAATTGTTTTCCAATTAGCCAGTGTTGCCAATATTTAACCGCTTCTTTCATAGCGAAACATTCATTCATTTAGTTTTTTTGCAAAATATGCCACCGGTTTGTCTTTACCGTCTAGTTGTGTCTGTTTTAATATTGCCCCAATACCCTCTAAAGATGCATCTGTAAAGATTTTTATTGGTAAATCTTTGTCGAATATTTCCAACACAGGTTGAGAACATAAATATCTTTTTATTTGATTAAATGATTCTTCACACTTCTCTGACCACACAAATTTTTCATTTTTTCTTAATAAATTGTGTAATGGGTCTAAAGTAATTGCGCTTCTTGGTATGTAGTCATGGTAGAAGTTGATTTTTCCCAAAAATTGTCTGATATTTTTTTGCGTCTTAGGAGTTGGAAACTGTCTTATTGAGATCAAATTGTCTTTAAGTGGTCTTATCGAATTGTTCTGAATTACATGGCCGAGGTACTTTACTGAGTTTGAAGCAAAGGTACATTTCTTAAACTTCAATCTAAGGCCTTCTTTTATTATTGCCTCTAATACATTTCTTATGTGTCTTATATGTTCTTCAAAGGTGGTCGAGTATATCAAAATATCATCTATGTAGTTTACGGTGTATCCTGTGAGATTGTGCTTTCTTAGAATATTGCTTAAAATTCTTTGGAAAATTGCTGGTGATGTTTTCAAGCCAAAAGGGAGGCAGGTCCACTGAAAGTGGCCCTCTTGCGTGACAAATCCTGTTTTACTTCTGTCTTCCACCCGTAGTGGTATTGCCCAAAATGCTGAGTTTATATCCAGTGTTGTAAAATACTTACAATTTCTAGTTTTAATAATCAAATCATCTATTAGCGAGAAAGGTTGAGCTTGTGGAACAACAATTTTGTTTAATTCCCTGAAATCTACACATAAGCGTGATCTTCTATTTTCATCTTTTTTAAATGCCACTGTCACTGGAGCAGCGAAAGGACTGTAGGATTCTTCTATCAAATTATTCTTTAGTAACATGGATATTTGCTTTTCAATTTCTAATTTATCTTCTATTGTACATCTATATGGTCTTTTACTACAGTATCTGTTTACTAGTAAATCTATGTGAGCTTCATAATCTCTAACTGATCCTATATCATACTTGTCCTTAGCAAAAATTGTTTTATATTCCTTTATAATTTTCTCTATTTCAATTTTCTTTTCATTATCTAGATGGTCTGTCAAACTTACAAATTCTTCTGTTTCTATGTGTTCATTGAAATTTATTGCAAATGTTTTTATATTCTTTCCTTCATGTCCGTTATCTTTAGACCTTTCGTCTATTTTATTTGTTATTTTCTTTTGCTCTATCTGCAAGTCTTCATTTTGGGTTAATTTGAATTTCTTTATCATATCCAATCCGATTATAAAATCATCAAAATCTTCATTTTCTACTATATATACATCCACCTCTCCTTCTAAATCAAATATTTTTATTTTTATTGTTATCAAGCCATCTGTCTTCTTCACACCATTAACCGTTTTCATATATGCTATATTCACATTATCCTTTTTTTCTTTTACTTTAATCAGTCTTGAATTTATTAAAGAGACCTGTGAGCCTGAATCATAAATGCCGCTCACTTCTAGTTTATTTTCTAATAAAAGCTTGACTTTGATTAATGGTGTACTTACTCGTTTTTTTTCTCAGTATTTATATCTACTTCAATAATTGAGTTGTTATTTACATTTCTGGCTTTAAAAACCTTTTCAGATTCATTTTTATTTTTCTTGAACCAACACGACTCCTCCGGATGATATCTAATTCCTTTGTCCAAAGATTCACAAGTCTTACATAGCTTCTTCTCATTAATTTTATTTTTATAAAGTAATGTACCGTTCTTTATTATAGTTGAGTTTTTCTTGTACACCATATTTTCATATTTTCTTATCTCGTTGAACAAACCAGTAGTGTCGTTGAGTTCATCCCTG
The DNA here is from genome assembly GCA_947359425.1 of Lagria hirta. NCBI lineage: Eukaryota > Metazoa > Arthropoda > Insecta > Coleoptera > Tenebrionidae > Lagria > Lagria hirta. The sequence goes on along the minus strand of OX375794.1, from coordinate 28,554,508 downwards.
TTTAACTTATGTAAGATAAACCCAGGTAAACCTGTTGCAATAAGATCTATCATTGTTTTGGGGTCTATCGATTTGTTTACATCTAGTATAAGCCGTTCTTTTTTTATAGCATAATCAATTAATAGTCTTTCTTTATACCTGAATCCAAGAGCATATGTGACTACATCCCATCCACGGTTTTTAAAAGTTTCTAAAAATTTGTTTTTCCATTCATTCCATTCTGAATTTATTGTTAGTTTTATGGCCATCGAGCTATACCAATCCAAACAAGATTTTTCTAAAAATAACCTTAATATTTCTATTTTTGTTTCATCTTTTGATATATTAAAGCGGTCACACTCTTTTTCAAAATTCTCTATCCATTGCGTTGCATTAGGGTTCTTGCTTGTGAATTTTTCAATAATAAATTTCTCTGAAATATGTTTTAGGGTGTGTTGATTTTCTTTCTTTGTTGTAGTTTCTATTAATTTTTCCAAGATAAGTTGCAAATTGTCATCTTTGTCTCCTGGTGGTTTTGTGCTAATTTCTTCTAAATACTGATTTGAAAATTGCATATTACCTTCCTCATCTATATATGTTTTCTTAAGATCTTCATTTAATTTTATCCATATTTTTCTACTTTGATGCCTTTTCTTTATGCTATTTTTTATTTTTGAGAAAGTGTTCGTTTTGACGATATCTGTATGATGACTCACCGGTTTCAGCTCATCAGGTAGAACATAACATTTTCCTTCTTCTGTAGATATTGAGTTGATAAGTAATACATTAGATTTTCCATCATTTGAGGCTGACATCGTAAATTCAAATTGCAACCGGTCCATCTTCTTTTAGTTGACAAAAATGTCGTTTTATAAGGTATATTATTGAGGATTTTCAAAATAAACCACAAATTGTTTCTCTGAAAATACAAAGTTTTGTTTTATTTAACACGCCTTAACAATATTACAACAATTATCGACAATTACACTTTTATCTCACCTGAAAATACAAAGAAACGACATTTAAAGTTCACTAATATCGCCTCCTCAATTATATCCCTTCATTTATCTCTCTACAAGTTTTTATAATAATTATCTTAACAACAAATCATCTGACTATCATCCGCCCTTGAATCCCCGTATCACTCCGACCGCTGTGCCCTCTACCAACTTTCACTGACAACTTATGAACGCGCGAAGCGCGGCAATTTTGAATTAATAAAATGTCATTTCATTACATATATATATATATATATATACACTGTATATTTTAGCTAAATAAATTTATCTCTTATCTCTTATATATTGACCATTCCGACACATTAAACACAAATTCTCGTAATTGCCCAATTATTGTTGCACTCACACCTGTGTTGGCTTCGTTATCAGTCATTTTTCTTCTCTTTTTTTTTTTTATTACACTTAGTCGAAACTTAATACTTAGAAAACAAGAAAACAAAAAATTGTACTTTCTGTTTCTTATTTAATAACTTCGCACATAAAAACTTCCAAATTTTCCTCGTCGCCAATGTAATATTCTAATGGGTAATGAAAAGATCACTCGTTGATATGTACACTTTATTACATGGTATATGTACAGAGAGAGGGCTCCGGCCTACATACGAGCCCTTATATTACGCCCAAGCTAAAGTGGGGAGATTACCGCTCTCAGGCGTACCGACTATTAATCACAGGTGGCAATATCTGTACCTTGTGCTTTTTTTCTTCTTTTTGTTGCACTTTTTTTGTTGTTTTTTTTTTGGCGTTTCGGCAAGCGACATGACGGGTGGGTTCCTGGAGCACAGACCACCATCATGTTAGCCTAGTGCGGCTTTATGCACTTTTGATCCGTTAAAGAAATTATTTTTGACCCATCAGGTCTCTTTGCAATAGATCCATCAGATCTTTTTACTTTTTGTTTTCTTTATTTTTATCTTGGTTTTATTACATTTAATTCCGTGTTTCTAGCTTCAATCGGTTGCGTTGAGAAGTTTTGCTTGTTTGATTTTAGTTGATCATCTCTCACGTATTGCGGTTTGTAAGTCGCTTTTGTTTTGTGTAGTAAAATTGTGTTAACAATTTTATTTACATATTAATTATTATATTTATAATTTAATTAAGGAGAAGGGTGTTGTATCGGTTTACTTTTGTACTTCACTCTTATTCCAATACAGCGCTTAGTCATTACTCTTGCAACGCAAACACCTAGTATGTTCTAACGTTTGGTGTGACAGTGTCTTCTAGAGTGACAACCTTACTCACTTAAAAAAAGAACGAATCTTCTATCTTCATTCGTTTGCCTAAAATCAACAAAGTTGTCTATGAGACAATCCGTATATGAGACTGGTTATAAAAACCTTTTCTGCCAATCTTAACTGCAGTGTGGTTTTTCGGAAGCCTGCATAGAGGGCTTTCGTAGAAATCTTTTCAAATTTTGTTATCTCATCTGGCTCTGAAGTTAGATATTGCATCATATCCATTTTGAGGTTTTTGCTCTGATTGAATAAAGTCATTGGATTGAAATTTGGCACATAAGAGGTCCTCAGCGCAAACTTTCGAAAGCCATAACTCTTATACACGTGGCTTATCGTGTAACCAAGTTAGATAAAAAATTAGCAGTATTTCTTTTTATATTTATCTATTAACACAGTCATAAGAAAGCAGGTAGTAAAGATAAGACGGGTCAAGTAGGTAAAAAAAGAAGGTTGATAAAAGGAGCGTGCTCGAAATTGAAGCTTCTTTTGAGACCGAGTGGTACACTTTCCCTGGTCTTTTCCACACAGTCCTTTTTAATGTAACAAAGGTTACTTTAAATATCGCTATTTTCTAACGCCTTCTGTGTTTCCTTTACGAATATAATTACCCAGTGAAAGGGGTCTGCGATAGCGACTTTTTCGTATGGAAAAAAGGAAAGATCGGGTAAGTAGAACGGCCAATGCGGCTTTAATTTTAATAAAATTTTGAAATAGGGATTTTCGCACCCCGGTAAATAAACCAGTTGTTTTACCGTAAATTACCACCAAACCTCCACCGAACCTCGACAAGGAGAATATACCATCACCGCCGCTGACACCTGCAGGCCCTCATCTCCTTCACCAGCACTTGGACCAATCGAATTACACCCCGTACGTCTAATGAGGTTGGTAACTTATTTATTTTTCTGATAAAAGCTGTTTGAGAGTTAAGAGTGTTTGAACAAAAAACAAAGGAAGTTCGTCACTTCCGGGTCACTATTTTGCGCGGTACAGGCGTAATTGTTTTGTCGGATGCTGCCGCTACAGAGTCATGTAGCGAACACTGATTTATTTATTAATTTCAAATATTAAAATTAAGTTTTTTTATCAGTCACTATTTTAATAGGTTAGTTTTTTTTTTGGGTGTTAAATATATTTTTCCTGTAATTATTCCAATTCTAATCAATTGATTTTTATTAAATTATTTATTAAATTACATTTTTTTTAAAAGAACCGGCGGCTTCATAAGTCTCATCTCATACCTCCGCTAAGAAAAACCTTTCTCATCATTATTTCTAGGCCTAGAATGAGTGGCGTTCAAATCTAAGCAGCCTAGTTTGAACCACCCTCTCTCTCTGTGGTAGCTGGGCTATAGCAAACTGAGCACGACGAAGCAGGTTTCTTCGTTTCTTCTTATCCCAATTTTCTTTCCCTTTTTCTCTACTATCACACCCTATTTGGGAAAAGCCCAAAAGGGCGGTGACAAATAGTTTTAACATATATCAGCTGCCGCTTCAACTGTCATGTTATTATCAGTTTTAAATATTAGTGTTCTTTAATTCTTCAAGGACACCGTACGTCAACGCTCTTTGACCAAAATAGCTATGTATTTCTCCAGAAAAAGGTTTTTTTAAAAAAAGTGTTTTACAAAAGTTGCTTGGTAACTTGGTAATTTACAAACTTTTTAGTAATTAAACTATTTTTTACCCTTTTTCTTCTTTACAAGCAGTAGTGGTGACCTTAAAATTTTAAATGACAACTTAATTTTTTACGGCGAATTCAGATTTTCGGGAGCAAAATATCAATCTTTTGCTCAAAAATTTTTTTTATCCGAGACTTTCTCAAGAATTTAATTCCAAATTTTGATCGACGCTTAGCTTATTGTCAAGAAAGAGATGAAGGGCAGTTTGAAGATCTAGCAAGGCAATGAAAAAAATGGATTTGTAGGAAGAAAAGATTGGAGTCGCTAAATACTGAGAAAGTGACGAACATTGAGTTTCTTTCTTCTTTTTGGTTCATCAGCATTCAAAAAAATTTTTTTGAAAAAAAAAATTAAATATTAAAAATAATAAAAATTAAATTATTAACATAATTAATAAAAAAAAATACATACAAAAATTCTTGAAAATCATTATTCGTCTCCAAACCTAATCAATAAATGGATTTCATTAGTCAATTCGTTAGATCATTTGAAATTTTTCTGTACAAAAAGAAAGTTTTAATAATTTTCTGTGTTATTATCAAAAAAATCAATGTTACTAATATAAGTGTGTGTATTTACGTACAGTCACTGAAAATCAAGTTTGACAAATTCAATTTAAAGCCATTTTTTTAAAAATTGAGTATAAAAAAAATACCAATATTGATAAAGAGTCAAAAAAAACACTTTATGACAAAGTATATAATGCGGTTTTCTGTAAAGCCGTATTTGTTTAGGCAATCCACGCCTTCAAGTAGAGAGCGTACCATACCACAATTTGAATTACAGTAAAAATTTTCAAAAGTTTTTACATAGCTTTTTGCACATTTATCAACATAAAGTACTTTTTTTATTGTATTTCGTATTAATGTAATGCTGAAAATAATATAGCATTGCAAATTTTAATTTACAAATTTTTTTTGTTATTTAAAATCTGTTTAAACAAAAAAATTAAACAAACGTATGCTATCTTATGTAACATGTTAATTTAAACTTCTCCTAAAAATTTCATCATGTTATCTTTAGCCGTTTTTAAATAAGACTGTAAAAGCGTTTTACCTTATAAACATACAGCCTTAAGATTGTTCACTTTAAAATAAACTGTTTCTATCTTAGTAATTTGTATTTATTGTCATACAGCGCAGACTAATGCATTTAAAATCTTCTCTTTTCAAAATGTGCAGTAAGTTTAATAACATTTCGGATCAAAATTACAGATAGTTCTTGTCATAAATTATAAAGCTATAAATTGGGTTATTTGTAATATAAACTAAATAGTGTTTACTGTGTCAGCGTTAGTGTTATATTAAAATATTTAAATTATATGTGAAATAGAATAAATTCTGTTTCAGTTTTCAGTTTTTTATTATATTACTTCTAAATTAAAAAAGGTTACAGAGTTTTTAAAAATTTTAAAACTATTTAAAAAATAATGAGCGTGGTTTACTACAAAACTATTTCTTTAAGTGCTCTTTTTAATTAAAAGTTTCCATAAATCAAGAGATTTTACGTAAACTTATTTTTTATTTTTTTAGTATTATGTGACATCACACTAACTTCATAATAACGTTATATTTTAATTTGTAAAACTTATTATAATATAATATTAAAACCTCTACGATTTTGAATAAAACAATAAATGATAATTAGTATGTTTCTTATTGATTTATTCTGTTTGAAATATCAAACTTGGCAAAACAGGTGCACCAAAATAAGCATTTTTTATTTTAGATTCGGAATAACATCACTTTATATTTTGTTTATTAAATATTTCTATTTAACACTTAGATTCAAGGTTGAAATGTTGTTGGTTTTCTGATTATTAAAATCTGTAATATAACATTGTTTTTACTGTAAAAGCAAATTGCTTCGCTGTTCAAAATATTTAAGTAGCAACCGAAAACTTTTGTGTAAAAACTATCAAACGCACTGCTAAATTTTTTTTTGTTTCACTGCTAAATAGTTTATAATATGTTGAATGTTTACTAGTTGAAATAATTTTGTATCTTTATTAATACAGAGGCTACCAATGGTCGATTCTTAAATTAAATGATCCTCCATATAAATTGAATACCCAAATTTGCTCTGTTTGAAAACAAAAAATAAGGTTGATTTTTTAATAACAATTCATTTATGATTATCGATATAAAAATTTGTGATTTTGTTGAAAGATGTTTTTAATTTGGTTGTTTTTATAATTTATTGGTTTTAAATTGACTCTCTCCGTTTTTTTTTGAGGACATTTACTGTCAAATAAATTAATGAACCTTTTTTCAGTGTAGATGATAGTGGAAAAGCATTGATTCAAGTGTCATCTTCCCAGAGCAATGTAATTATATCACAATGTAATTAATGACCGCTTTCAGATATGCCGTCTTATTCATTCAACCCTTCGTCTTAGTTAACCTCGTTACGGAAACTGGTTAACACTAGCTACAAAAGCTTAAATATCAAGTTTTATTTTAGCTGAACGTTTTTACTCTCAAGTTGTTCATACAATTTCTTGTACAATTTTTGCTAAAAAGTTATTAACCAATATAGAATGTTGGAGACAGTAACAAGTCTGCAACACTATTAAACATTTACTTTAGAAAACACATAATATAATATTATTAATAACTATATATTTTATCCAATTACAAAAGGTCTTCCAATAAGCTTTTTCCTGATAATGAAGTGGCAAATTTGTCCCGAGAGACAGCAGTTAGTAGTAGGGACAAACACCAAAACTTCTTTATTCAAAATACTGTTACAAAAGAGATTTGTTTTTTTACAATTTCTTTAATGGTGCAAGTAATGGTGATAAAAATATAATCTTGAAACAACCCATTCTGAAATAGTTTTTTATTTTATTTTTTTTTATTCTACTTTGCTTTCCAAAACATTACTATTAATATTTATTATTTCTAATAACAAAAGGGGCAATTTGTAAAGTATTTTTCAAAATACACATTTTAGAGTTCATAATTTTTAAAATTAAAGCAAATTGATAGCTAAAAAACAAAACATGATTATAAAACTGCCATAAAAAAAATTGTCATTAGATTGACAAATTATTGATAAGATGCAGTACTGCAAGTCAGGTCAGGCCAGGTTTAATTTTTGCACGATAAATAGTCAAACTTTTTTTATATTCTTAATCTACTTTTCAAAGACTTTGAGAAATATTTCTATTTATATCAATAGTAATGTAAAATAAACAGTAGCAAAAAGCTGTGATCTATTCAAATGATCAACTTTCTTTCTTTATCAGCAGAGCCTTAGTCGGTAAAAACGTTAGGGTCTAACGGTTCAATAAAAATGTTTTCAACATCTTCAGAAAATTCTAATTAAAGAACTTATTGAACGGTTAATCCTCTTCTAGAAGAAATATAAAGATGTTATGTAAACTAGAAAAATCAGGGTACCCGACAACTTAGCGTTACATAAAAGTAACGCTTAATTAAAACATGCAACGAAATGATATAAAAAATAAACGTTTTTCAGTCAGAATGACATATTGAACAGTTAATTCAAACATTTTTACATCAACTTTATAATTAAATCCATTTCTATATTAATCGGTTTCTACGTAAAAACACTTACCCAAATCAGACGTTATGTAAATTGTCTGCATCCTATAATAGCATCTGATTTGTTTTTTCAAAACATAATTAGCGCCATCCAGCTGATAACAGCTTTATTATGACCAAGAAAACAAAATTACGAAAAAAACTTGGTTTTAAGCTTTACGAGTTTTAAAGTTTATTTTTACATGTTGTATTTATAGGAGTTGAGTGATCTTTAATATAATAAATTTTGTCAATTGTAAATCTATTTTATTACTGCCATAAAATAATATAATACTATCTAATTTTATTGGCTTTTTGTTGTATTTATGGCAATTGAATCTGATGTTTTACCTCTAGGGACGCATATGTGCAACGCTTAACGCTAAATATATCAATATTTATTTGAATCACAAGGCCGGAAACAAGCATTTTGCAAGGCGAGTGATTTTGGGGGCCAAGGTCGAAGGCCGAGGCCCCCAAACTACGAGTCTTTGCAAAAGCGTTTTTGGAGGTGTGATTCACAAGATTTTTTGTGCCGCTGCCGATTTTTTATTTTAAAAATAAAAAAGAATTTGTTATTAAAAAAAGTTTTTTTTATGTAATGACAACGCTAAGTAAAAAATCCAGATATCCTGTTTATAAAAAAAAATATTTGCTTTTACATTTGAAAAGTTAGCTATTTGCGTTAAAAGCGAAATTGCGAAAAAATTGATACTTCAGCACACACGATACTTAGGAACTTTGGGGGGCTATACATTAATTGTAACATTATACAATACAAACCGTTAGTTGTCGTTGATAAATGTCTGACAAGATTTTTGACAATGACAGCTATTGTCATAGTAATCATTTTCAAGCCTATGCTGGCAAAACGGCGTTGCGGGCCGCTTAGGACACGTTGAAAGTTATGTTTTGCAGGCGCAAGGCACAAAAAACATTTTTAAAGTATTTGTTTTGGTTACGATTTGTTACATCTATCTCCACTATTTTGTTTAAAGCAAAATTGACTTAGAATAGTTATTCACTTAACGAGTTGAAGCCAAAGTTTTTCAAATGAGCACGTTTAGTGCGAATTATGCATGCAGTTAGTGCGAATTCGAGAAATGTTTCTCGGACCAGTCAGTACAATGTTTTTTCTAACAAATATTACACAAAAATTTCAATACCAAGCTTTTTTCACACTCTTTATAAGATTTTTTTGAAATTGATTTTAAAATTGAATAATTTGTTATACTTTAGTTTTTTTTAATAATAGATTGATAGCACTGCCTGCCATGTTATAACTGGCAACAATATTTTAAAAAATTTAACTAAACTTTGTCCATTCAACAAACGGTGCGGATCAAAACAATATCACGAACTAATCACGATTAGAACACTTGGTTGCCAACACGATTTCTACAGAGGTGTATTAAGGTAATAAGACATAAGTAACTATAAAAAAAATAATACATTTTATTGTGTATAATATATGAAACTGAAAATGCATATTATTATAATTAAATTTTAATGTTTATCAGAATCTGTAGAACTGAAGCTTAAAAAAATCTTTATTTAGATTAATTATTAAAGGATTTACATCAATTTGCTCATGTAATAAGTGGTCTAAGTCTAAAATTTTTTTTCTCTATCTTATCGCGTACGTGCTCTGCACAATTTTTCTATTTATCAGAGGTAATTGAAAGAACCGCTTCGTTAAAAACCGCTTCGTTTAAATATTCTATTTTTAGTTGCTACGTAGTTTTTAATGTTCGCCCAAATGAGCTCAATTGGATCGAGCTCGCAGCGATACGGTGGAAGTAATAAATAGTAGATCTTTAGAACGTAGCCAATCTTGAATTTGGGCCTTTTTTGTAGCTGTTGTGTGAGTTTTTTCGGCTTTTCTAGAATGAGAAAAAGCATTGTTTAAAACAATGACACAATTTTCCTCTAGCTTTGGCAATATATAAGTGATCCATTTTTCAAAGGATTTTCCGTCCATCTCCTCATGATAATCGCCGGTTTTTTTGGATTTGAAAAACCACAGAGCGTCGGGTACGAAGCCGGTTTCATTTCCAATATGACAGATTATTAATTTTTTTCTTTTTCCTAAAAAAGAGTATACAGAAAAAAACGTAAAGTTAGTTTTTTATGTAACAACTGTCAAAAATATGATGTTGAAAATGACTAAAACTAAAATGACTAAGAATAGACTCGTTAGAATTAGCGTGGGAAAACATAAACCTCGAATTTTTTAACGGTATATTTAGCAAATAAATTATAACTTACCACAAGAACTTTTAAAGCCAGTTGACAAGCCATCCAAAAAAGAAGAAGTTACAGAATTGTCTACCCATATTTTAAAGTTCGTATGGCCTGCATTTATCCACGTCTCATCTAGATAGTAAATTTTCTGTTTTTTCTTCTATAAAATTTAATTTTTTTTAAATAGTTTATTTTTTACAATCCAATTTGTGGTTTTTTGAGTAACAAACTGTTCCATTCTCTGTTTTTAAATTTAAAACTTAATTTTTTTAGTAGCTTGTAAAATGTTGATCTTTTAAAATTTGGTAAGTTTAAATCATCATTTACCTCTTTTAGTATTAAAGTGACAGTAGGCATTTTATTTCAAAAAAAGACTTGATGTACTTTTCTCCTGATTGCATCCAAATCAAATTTGTCCACCACATCAATAATTTTTTTTGAGAGAGTATGATTCTGGAGCAAAAAAAAATGTTGTTTGTATTCTTTGGTAATTGCATACACACTTCGAAGCAGACACTCCAGCAATGTTAGCTACTTTTTGTACAATTTTGTCGATTTGCAATAAAGCATGTTTTTGAATCTGGCTTTGGTAAATATATAAAATGATTTGTTTTTTATTAATATTGAAATGAAGGTTTTTTGACTTTTTTTTTACTGGGGTATATAAACACAAATCTGCCGTTTCTTCAGTTGTATCCGTACCAGACATTTTGTAACATTAAAATTTCAGCGCAAAATTTTTATCTTAATCAAACTCGACTGCGAATGTCGGACCTGTTCAGACAGCGGAGAAGTCAGAAGTTAAGATAAAATTCTATTGGCCAAAATTCTGTTGGCCCGATCACTCTTTAATCATTGTTTTGACAATTGTTCTGTTGGTTGAATGGACAGAGTCATGATCTGTCATTTTTATAGATGTTAATATTTAATTGGAATTATTCTTTTCAGAATACTTTGTAAAACTGAGCAACCGTGTACGTAATCTAGTAAAATTTACAGAGTCTGCAAATAAAGCACTTGCAAATTTGTTTCTTTATTTGTAAAAACTACCTAAGAAAATGAGACATCATAAAGTTTACTGATAATTGTTTAATTGATTATTTTACAGAGGAGGAGTCAAAATAGAAACATCAGAGATTTTTTTTTTCTCAATGACATTTTTTCTATTGCCACACTTATATGTTTCAAAAATCGTATTTTATTAATTTATATAGAAATTGTTCGTTATAAATAAAACAAGAAATTTTTTTTTAACTCTGAACATAGTTTATGTTAAATCCCTATGCTCAGTTTTAAAAAACACACTCAAAACGAATACCTATAGGTCAATGATACTTGACAGTATCAATTTATAATTTAATCAAGATATTTTTAATAGTTTTATTGAATATTGTATAGTTTTAATAACCATCATTGTTTAGATATGTATTTGTACTACGGTTGTAGTGAGTTTAAGTCTTTATAAATTAAATATAAATGAAACTTTTATAACTTTATTTTTAGCAATGAATAGATTGAGTTAGATAGAGTAATGGCCGGTTTCACAAAGCGTTGCTAAAATTTGGCTAACACGTTGTTAGCTAACATTGTGTTAAAATTAACACGTTGTTAAAATAAGTACGGGTTTCACAACAGATTTTTAACACGTTGTTAACAACGTGTTATCTCACAAAATCGGGTAATATCGACAATAAACTTCAATAATTGTGTGTTATTCAACAAAACCACCTGTCATCTGTCAAATCAAATGTCAAATTACAAAAATTCAAAGTTTTTAAATTGGGGCTATTCTATGGGGCTCCATCTTTCCTCACCGTCTTTCGTCATGCTAATCTCTATAAAATTATTTGTTGTTTTTTTTATTTTAATTGAATCATGATTGTTAAGATGGATAAAAATTTGCAATTGGGTAAACAAGAAAGGAGGAAAATTTTACGGAGGAAAAGAGTTGTGTCTTTATTAACTGTGTTGCCAGGTAGGAAAAATAATTATACTTCTTACAATATTAATAGATTTGTTAAAATCATATTTTATTTTTATAGATATTCTATATGCTGGAGAATAAGAAGACCGACTGGTCTAACCTCAAATAAAAAATCAATGCCGAGCAATCTGATATTTTAACGTAGGTACACTAACAAACAGGCAAATTTATATATAATGTTAATAATTTTTAATGTTAATAGAGCTGTTTAACGTTTTTCGTCAATTTTCTTTAAACTTTTTTTGAAAATATTTTTGAAATGTCAATTTAACAACGACCAGAGCTTTAATTAGTTTAACAAGGGATTTAAGAACGTGTTAATCTTAACAATAGTTTGTGAAACCGATTTTTGTTTTAACAACGTATTTAACAACGTGTTAGCTTAACTTGTGTTAAATTTGACATTGACATTAGAAACAACGTTTTATGAAACCTAAATCGATTTTAACATCGTGTTAAAATATTTAACACGATGTTAAAATTTAACAACGCTTTGTGAAACCGGCCATTAGACTTGCAACGCAACGTGAAAATATATTATTGTCAACAATTTATATATTTAGCTTTTTGTAATTTGCTGATTTAGACATTCTATAGTCTAGACACTTTTGATAAGAATTCTGTTAATATGAGACGATGCAATTTGTGAGCCAGGAATGAAAGACTTGCTATCCAGCCTCTCGCAAGTAAGGTCGATTCATTCAATAAGCATTTGCGTATAATTTTTCTTAAATAATCAATATATAAAATAATTTCAATATCAGAAGTGAGATCTGCTTAGTACTTTTTTGTCAGTGTTAAATTTTAGGTTTTCTTTGTTTAACTTCTATAAAATTAGTCTGACCTACGAATGTTTTCCTGTTGAAGAGAAAAAGATCAAGAGGTCATCATCATGGATAAGTCACGGAATGAGTCATGAGAAAAATAAAATTGGAAATAGAGATACTAAAATCGGCGTGAAGAAGCTTTTTCATTATCAAAATGCAATGAGGGACGCTGTAAGGTAGCATTTTATAATAATAATAATAATTTATTTATCCAGCAAGACACATCCAGTGTATAAGGACAATGGACATGTCATATAACACAAAAAAAGAGAAGTATTCAACAAACATCATTGTCAAATAACATTAACAACAATTTTTATCTCAAGGCTTATACAAAGCGCATTTTTACATAGCTTAAGATACGTTATTAAAATATTCAACTATTGTGTAATAGCTTTTACTACACAAAACTTTTTCAGTTCTCTTCGAAATTTTATAATAGTTTTGCCACCTACTATGTCTAATGGTAACTTATTAAATAATTCTAGACCTAAATATCTCAACAAACTCTGAACAATATTATACTTAGTGCAGGGAACAACTATATCATTGCAGTGTCGAGTATTATATTCGTGGACTTCTTTGCCCGTGCATAAATAGGATTTGCTTGAATAAGTTTCTACACACCACAGAACACCTACACAGATTTCATATACCATCAGTGATACACCGTTAGAATTTTCAAACTCTCTAAAAACTTCTCTACAAGATGTTGTTTTTGATAACCCATATATCATTCGTAACATTTTTTTTTGACTTATAAAAACATTAGTAGCTTAGGTTGAATTCCTTTACATATTTATTCCGTAACGCAATCGGCTTTCAACGTGTGCATAGTAGATCGTCATTAATTGGTCTCTATTTAAAATATTCTTTAAAATCCGAAACAAAAAAGACAAACAACTAAATTTAGACATCAATTCCTCACAATGCTTTTTCCAGTCTAGATTCTCGTCAAAAGTTATACCTAAAAATTTTGCGATTTTTTATGATTGATGTATTAGCAAGCGTAAATATCAGTGGATTACAATGCTTCTGAGGCAAATGGAAACGAATAAAGTTAGTCTTATTTGTATCAAAATATAAACTATTTACAAAAAACCAATCATGAGCTTTATTAATTGCATCTTGAGTCTTCGTTGAGTGTCACACTCTATAACTAAAGATGTGTCATCTGCATATAAAATCAATGCATCTTGTTCTAGAAGACTGGCGACATCATTAATATATAAGATAGAAAGTATAGGGCCGAGAACGCTACCTTGGGGAACACCTACGTTAGTATAATTACATTTGGAAGTTACATTTTGTGTAATACCGTTTTTAATATGTTGGATAGTAACGAATTGTTTTTGACGCGCTAAGAAATACTTAATCCAGCTGTGCGCTACGCCTCTTATTCCATAATTATAAAGTTTATCTAATAATCGATGATGGTTTACGCAGTCAAAAGCTTTTGAGAGATCACACAAAACTCCTACAAGACATTCTTTTCTCAATGTGACTTAGTAATATGTCGTAAAATTTTTGTGCGGTTTTCACTGTTGATCGTCCAGGGAGAAACCCATATTGACAAGCACTCAAAATTTGTTGCTTATTTACAACCTAAAATAAACGGTTCAAATAATAGTGTTTAAATATTTTGAAAATCCCGATGTTAATGTTATAGGTTTATAGTTTTCCACTTGTTGTAAATTTTTAGCTTTAAAAATTGGTAATATTTTACCGATTTTTTAAACTGTCGGGAATTTTCGAACCAAAAACGATAAATTGATTAAGTATTTTATTTGGTCTGCTATAGCTGGTATTGATTTTCTAATAATAAATGTCGGTATATGGTCTGCACCCGACGAACTTAACGGTTTTAACTTTGTAGTAATTAGAGTAATAATTTCTTCGGTGCAAAATGGAGCTAAGAAAAGTCAGTCTTTAGTGGCAGATTGTTTATTCATAATGATGGGCTTTAAAATATTGTTAGCAATTATTTTTGCAGATTTTTTTAAGAAGGCTTTTTGAAAATAGTCATAAATTTGCAACAACCATTTCATCATTGCAGACAGTATTATTCTGCTTCAACCATACGTTTTCCTTTTGTCTTCTTTTTTGGTTAGATTGTTCACCAACAATTTTCCACATTGTTTTGATGCTATTTTCAGAAGACGATATTTTTTTGTCAAAGTAGTTTTGTTTTGTCAAGTTTGTTAATTTAAAGTGATTGTTTTTAGACATTTTATATAGTTGTTCGAGATCTAGGTATTTAGATTTTAAAACAAATAGATCTTTTAATTTAATACTAGACATTTTAACTTTGTTATTAATCCATTTATTAAAATGTGATTTTTGTTGTTTCAATTGAGATTTTGAAAAAAAAAATTATCGATTCTTTTTATGTATTTTAAAACTTAATTATTATTAATATTGATATTTAATGCAAAAAACTTTTTAAAAATTATTTTAAATTAGTTATAAACATGTTAAAATTGATAAATTTTAAATAAAAATCACGTGACTATAAACGCGCCATGATTGGTCACCTTAGTTGTTACGTCATAACTCATAATGTTATAGCTATTTAATAACAGTACAGCGTTTACGGCTATTACACGTGACTAGACAATAATATTGAAAATTTATTGCTAAAAAATGAGTTGTTAGTTGGTTCCGATTAGCTATGTGTGATAAAGGATTTATTAAGGCAAAGTCTGATAATATTCCTGATGTTGACATATTTATGATAACCAATTTTTTTAAAAATGATGTTCGGTTTAATTCTGCTGTAAATAAAAATAATATTTGTATTGTAAAATTACGGGTATGTCCAGAACACCGAGTTTGGAGTAAAGCTTATTCAGTTACTTTAACTATTAATGAAAAGTCAAGAAAAATTCAGAATGTTCAATGTCGTGACTGTGCAGCAGGTAATTTATACTCCTATTAAATTTAAGTTGTTTGATATTATAAGCAATAATAATCTTTTATATTGTGTCTACTGGTGGTTGCAAACATGCATTAGCATTACTTATGTGGACCTATCGTAGAAGTGAAGATCAGACACCAACAGAAGTCGCTTGCTATTGGAAAAAATCTCGATTATCAGGCATTGGTACAGTTCAATAAAATATATTGAAGCAAAAAAACTGACATAGAAAACCTCTAGTACTCCTGTTGAAAATTTTCCGAATAATAGTACATTTTTACAAGAAGTCATTGAATTTGCCAAAAATCAACAAATCAATTCTCAAATTGAGCAATTAAATTTTGATTTAGAATCCAAAAAAGCTTACAATTTATCGTTACATTGACTAATTTTGGACATCACAACAAAAAAAATTCGATTTTGTTTTGGGATTATCACGGTGCACTGCTTGAAACCATTTATTTCGACGTTTGTCATCTTGGAGAACATTTAAAAACATTTTGTCAGGAGTTGCTTTTGTAGTATTTGTACATAATGGTACAAAACAAGAACGATAACTTTTGAGGTTTGACATTTTCAGTATAAATTTAAATATTTAACAATGACAACAAAATTAAATAGATCAAATACTGTACTTTATTGTTTCTATAACAATTGCAATGAGTGAAAACTAACATTATGACGTCACACGCACTCGAGTTTGTTCGGGCATAATTTATAGTTATTTTTTAAAATAAAAATAAGCCAAGAAGACGCTAAATCGCTTGTATAAGTAAATGATCTCAATGAGGGCCATATGGCATCTTAAGTTAAAGAGAGAGAACATGGGCTTAGCATCCCTGGAAAGGTGGAGGTCAGTCAGTATCAGTAAACTGAGCGGGGCGAGAGTGAGAACGTTGATCAAAAAGTCAGAGCGGTCGGACGGGCAGTATTATGAATATTTAAACTGTTAATTGTTTATTGATAGAGAAAGATAGTTAACGTGTTGATCTTGTTGATCATGTGTTGTTTTGTGGTATAATTGTGAATTCAGTGCTGACTCTCTGAATTCGGAGGAATAATGAGTAAATAGATTAATATGAAATATCCACGGCAGAAACTATAGTTTAATACCTGGGGTACGGTCTATGAGGTAACACATTTCAGACTGTTTTGGTTGTACGCCCATGACTCCTGGTTCTTTACTTCCTCGAACAGAAGCGAAGAGGTAAATGGGTGGGATGAGGCCTGTTAACCGCTATGGTTATGTTCCTATCAGTGTATAAAAAGGTTGTAGATTTTCCTTTTGCTGGTATGACGGAGTAATGCGTAATGTCCTTAGGTTCTTCATTTATTAATCTTTATTTTATATCTTTTCCTATTACGTATTATTCTTGGCCAGTCTATTTCGCGTAATGGGATTGAGGTCTAGCGACACCGTCCACGTTGCTCCCGAACCAGGTACCGAAACAATGAAGACATTGAGAACACGATGCTAAAGAAAAGGGGTGAAGATTGAGTCAATCGAGTCCATGGAGTGGTTGTCCAAGTCCAATGAGCCTTGTGATGTCTTCTACTATCAGTTCAAGAGGAAGAGAATCCTGCGAGGGGGAGAAAAGCCCCCGGTGAGTTACTTTACAGGTATTATTGACAGGTACATTATGTGTAAATATGTTTCATGTGTCGCCCAATCGATCCGTCTGACTACTCAAGCGTTTCTCTAACAATAAATATAGAGGGAAGAGCTGAAGTAGATTGTTGATAATAATGTAGCTGGCTGCTGCTATTCTGTACACTGTTTTCGAGTGAATAATTAAGGCTAATAATCGTAGAACATAGACATTCTGACAAATTTATTATGGAGAAAGAGTTAACTGTTATTTAATTCAATTTAATTGTTAAAATTTAGCAAAACGCAAGATTATAATAAAAAAGTCTTACATAACTTTTGAATTATTACAAAAAAAAATTAAAAAAAAATAGTTTTGTTATAAAACTTATAAATGATCTTTATCACAAAAAAAAATTTTTACAAAAACTCAATTGTTTAGGAAAACATGCATCAAACGAATGTATAAAACGGCTGTAAAAATATTCAAAGGCTTTATCTATATCGTCAATAGTATTCAAAACTTCCCATTTTCTATTCCTAATTTGATCCAGAAAAGACTGCACCGCTTCGTCGGAAAAATGTCTACTATAGTACAAATTCTGGTGTTTGAGTGGAGTTATACCGGTATTTCAACAAGAAGAGTCTTATGATCTGAGATTACGTTGTCTCTTACCCCGACCGCCGTGTTTCTACAATTAGTATATACGTGATCTGTACACGTTGACAAAACGCCCAGAACTCGCGTTTAATCCGTTTCATGATAACAAACATTGTAAGTAGCAAAACAATTTTTTAAACAATTGAATTCTCTAGAGACCGCTTTATCATTAATGTTAATCTCCACAACTTACAATATTACAATATCCACATTAACATTTCCCGAAGGAGATCTGTAACAGTTAAGTATGATGGTAGTGTATTTTCCAGATTTCCATAATACTCTACACACTTCGAAATCCTTATCGACTCAATAATCTTTTTGAACTATCTTTTGAAAGTTTAAATTTGGAGACGACCATATTGCTACACCCCCATCTTTAAAAGCTTGTCTGCAATAACATGCTGTCAAGTCGAAACCGTTTATAAGAAAATGATCACTCGACATCTCTTGCATCCATCTGTTAAACAAATAAATTTAATTGATTTAAGTGAGATTAGGTCAATTTCAAGTTTGTTAATTTTTTAAAAACTAATGCTTCTTATATTTAAAAGTATCATGTTAGGATAAAAATCATTTCTGTCAGAATTTTCCAGTGCTTGTGCGGAAAAATTTAAAAATGGTTATGCTTACTTGCAATATTTAATCATGTGATGTTGATTGAGTTCTTTGTTGTTGTGAGAAATTTGTGGATGCATTCTCAAACCATCTCTTTTGAAAAAACTGAAATTTTTGGATGCGAACTCCAACAGGCCAAAAACCGGAATTCATAATTTTGTCAAACCAGCTCTTTTTTACGTCTACCCTGTACGATTTGTATTGGCCTGATTTAACATTCAGTTCAACAGTAGAGAAGTTTTTTTTCGGGAAACAATTTTTCATGTAGCTATCATTTATGTCTTTTGTAGATATGTATAGAAAACATTTTATCTGCGGCAACCAGCTGGAAATAAGAATCCCCAGTTTTTGTTCCAATTATTTGAGGTTTTTTGCTGGATTCTTTATCAACCGGTTGGTTGTTTAATATATTGTGTCTGAAGTGTTTTTGAAATTGGATTGACTAATGTGCGAAGATAGTTCAGCCGTCATGTTTAGATTTTGATTGTTGATTTGTAGCTGGTTTTGACTTTGAAGATCTTTTTTCTTTTGCAGATTTTTTTTGAAGTTAAGATTAGGCTCATGGCTTTCTTCTAGCCACATAATTTTATCTTTGAGTAAACTTACATTGTCTTCAAGAAATGCATTCTTACTTTTTAATTCCTGTAGTAACTCCTGCTGTAGCTTGCCTACAAGGTTTTCAGGCGTCATTGCTGTGATCTGCTGACTTTTGTTTTCGATATACGAAATGTTGTGATAGTCTTCATTACACTTTGATAATAGAGAATTTTTGATTTTGACATTGATTTTTTTTTATAAAATTACCTACTTAAAGGGTGCTTCAATAAAGGGGCTAAGTTAGTACTCTATTAACTTCCAATTTTACAATGATGAAAGAGTCAGGTGATCCAATAGGGAAGCAATTAATAGTCCAATTTAGAAAACTGTTCTAATTATTCAAATTGAATCATTTATAATCAGAATTACTTTACCAGTATCAAATTGTTGATTAAAATAAGATAGCTTAATGACTGAGTTACAGAATAATAGGTTTATTGATTTTGACAAATCAAATCATATAGACTCTCAAAGCAAACCACATCTTTGTTCAGTACACAAAAAAAATTACGTGATTAGTTATTCTATTTTAACTATTTTTATGCCGTTACCAGATATCCAAATTAGCACGGGAGTATGAAGTATATTTCAAATTTGCATCTGCTATGCTTGAAGGTATTATCAATAAATAATTACGATATGAAGTTAAAATTTGTCTATAGCATTTTAATGAGAGATCTTTGAGACTTCGATTTGTTTTGTTTGCTAGATAATATTTGAACTATTGTGTTTGATTCTAGAAAAGAATAGTAATTAAAAAGTAGTTTATTTTGATTGTTCTAAAACAAAAATAACTGAGTGCGTAGCACTAATAATTGTAGAAATTTAAAAAATAACAATTGAAGCTATTTTTTATGTAGTTGACAAAATGACAGATTATATTTTATTAATCGGTACTGATATTCTTGATAAAAAATCAATTTCTTATCTACGTAAATCTAACGGTAAAATTACAATCTTTGAAAGTACAGAATTATCAAGACGGTGCGGTACTGAAGCAACCAGAACAAAATTGTTATTAACAACACCTGCAATTATGAATTTTATCTACAAAACATATTCTAAGACTTTTAAAAATTAAAGTTGCGTGATCGGTACTTTTTGTGGCTGACGTCGCGGTGTCAACGGTCACAACAGCAGAATTTAAAATTTGTTCAACAATTGATGTTCAGATACCGTCCTTATCATATTTCAAATTTTTAAAGAGATCAAATTCTAAAAGTTAATGATATTGTGCTAAAAGAGTATAGTTCAACTTTATTGTTCTTCATGTGCAAACCGCATTTTAGAAATTACTAAGAACAAATAGAAGGCCAAGTACAGGATACAAGGGTATAAATTGTTCAGCTTTTAAGATGTGCAAAGCGGATTTTATCAAATTGAAATTGAATTGTAGCTAATCTTCATTACTCGGTTTGTTAGCCTGAATGCTCAAGTGGAGTAGTAAAAAATTACTTTTAGGTTAGCTAATGCGTTGTCGGTTTGTCAGCAAATATTACACGAAACCATAGACTAAGTAAACCTAGACTAGCCACGCTTATGGGAGAAATGTAACACATTTTGGTTGTGGGTAAGACGGGCGCGAGGATGAAAGGGGGGGCTTGACAGCCGCTGGTACCTATGGGCAAAAAGCTGAATCTTCAAAGTGTGTGAATAGTTGTAAAGAAATCTGTTATATTATGGAAACGGTCTTGACTCATACATGGATAAGGTTTTAATGGGTATGAAACCTGAAACCGAATAGATTTGAAGTGTTTGTTTTTTCGGGCTCGGTTGCGAGACTCGTAATAAATAAATGTGTAGTATTAGTAGAGTTCAAAAATCTTCCCAAGTCGTCTAGAATCGATTGTGGTTTGCAATGTGTTGATAAAGGCTACAATTTTTTTTAGAGATTCCTCATCGAAAAAGAAAAGATTTGGCTTGGTCGTGCAAAAATCGTATTATGCAAGGGTTGATTAAGGATGGTTTTATAAAAAAAATATTTTTTTTGCATTTTTTAAATTTCTAGTACGCTACCTTTATGGTCATTTAATATTATGCATAACCGTCAATCGGAAATGCCTTATATCAATTATTTATTATTGCCTCCGCAATGCTTTCTTATGGAGTGCTTTATCGAATAAACGCTCGCCCTGAAACGCATAAATCGTAAATTAGTAAAATCACCATAATTCGAAAACGCGGCAATTTATCAAAAAATACATTAAAACAAACGTTGTAGATCTGAGATTGTAGATTGCTTAAAGTTGTTGAGATTTTCTGTAGGATGAGCCGTTTAGCTTGTACTATTTTTTTCGTGTGCTATTGCTAAAATTTACAGCGAGGAAGGCTTATAATATCACGGCCGAAGCCAAGCTATTCGACCTTATGCTATGAAGCTTCAACACGGGTAATTATCGCTTGTTTCAATACTTTTTCTTCCTATTTTTTATTCAGCCGATGTTGAATCTATGTACAAATGTTATTTATAAATTATGATTTATGTGCTCTGACTTTTTTACAAATAAATATAAAATAACATTAACATATAAAATTTTTAAAATGAGATTTTGTAGTTTAATGATAATACAAATAATTAATAATAATTAATAATTGATAATTAATAATAATCTAATTAATACGCACATTTTCTTATCAGCAATTTGATGCTCTACAAAATTAAGTTTTTATCGGATAAATTATTCTATACATTTTATTCTAAATAAGAAAAACGGCAATTTTTTCGAATTTAGTATAAAGTATATCCATTATTCTAAGTAGAAAAAATTAATCCTGTCTATGAGACAACTCGGTGTTGTATAAGTGATTTAAAATTTCGACTTTTCTGTTTATAAAATATTCTCATCGGAAAACCATTGTCTAATTTTTTTGTGCAGTAATTTAAAAAGAAAATCAAAAACATGAATTCTACCAACTTAAAGTTGTCAAAATATAAAATTTTTGTTTTTGCTATACCACTAAAGCTGGTTGCTCGCTTTAGTGCAATTATGACATTGTCCTCGTTAAAACTTTACAACGAATTATTTAACTTTCACTAATATTTATGAGGGTTTACCGCACAACTTTTTGTAGAGACATTGTTTTTGTCTCAAACAAAATTCTAAAAGGTCATAGATTGAATAAAGTTTGGTGCATCTGATTATTCTTAAAGCGATAAAGGTATAGTAGAAATGCTGCCTCACAACTGACACCGGAGCCAGGCTGTTTTAAAAAAATAAATACATTATTTTAGAAAATCGCGTACAGTCTTTAAAAAAATCATAATTATTATTATCAAGCTCAGAGCCAGCTGGCAGTATTGCTATTTTCTAGTTTAGTATGATCCTTGAAAAAATTAATACCTTATTCTTTCTAGAAATACATATTCAGTATTATAATTCTGTCTAAATGCAAAATCTTTGCAAAAATTGAAAAATCGTATTTTTGTTACTTTTTAAATAGGGCAAATATAAAGTCAGTTTTGGTGAAAACTTTAGATTCTATATTGCCAAATTTTATTCGACCGGCGCTTCTAATGGTTTATCTTGTATTAGTATTTAATTTTTCCAAAGTGAACTTAATTAGAATTTTTGGAAAAAGACAATACCAATGTTAAGCAAACTTTATTTAAATGCCATGTTGCCGGAATTTTTAGCAAATAGATAATTTATTAAAGTGTAAACTTTTTCAGTCACGTTGGACAATATTTAGATGAGAAAAATGCGGCGTTACCAAAATGCGTTGCCAATATGTCCGCATCAAATACAATTAGAAAACAAATATTAATATATTTTTTACGTCAAAAACATTTTTGGCGAAACCGTTATTCTAAATTTATTTTTGTGTTTTTCGCAGAATGTAGCTAGTAAGTTTAATGAGATTGGCTAAGTAGTGAGGGCGTGACTGAGTAAATTAGAAGATAAATGATTTTAATATCTTATGTTTTTGAATATTCTCTAAAAAAAGATGTTTAACTTCTACTAACTTTTATGAGAATTGATTATACTTGTGTATCTCTAAGATTTTGGTTTGAGCATAGACTAAGTAAACCTAGTATAGGTATATTTAGTCAATGGTTTGAGGCAATGTCAAGAATTTCACTAAAATGAAGTATGCGAATGTCACTACAAACTCTTATAAAAAAAAATCTTTGTAACCGCACAGGATAGATAGCCACACCATACCTAGGGAACAAACAAAATTACATTTGCATACAAGACTTGATTAATTAGAAAAGTCAAATTTAGCGGAAAATTAAGTATGTACCAACTTATGTAAATACAAATAATTTGTATAAATAACATAAAAGATTATTGTATCAATGGTCTTGTATTTATTATTGTTCTGTACTAGTTGAGCATTATATTTGATGTTTTGATAAATAAAATAACAAATAAAAAAATCAAATTAGTACCAGTGAAATAACGTATGTTTAAAGTTAGGCTTTTATAATCTATTACTGGACAATGCATCTAATCTCTCAAAAACTCGTTCAAAAGAATGTTATAAATACTCTTCACATAAGATGGGCTGTTTGAAGAGATTTTATCGCACCGTTTTTGCATTACTTAAACACATAATTAGTTTTTTCTATTCATTTATAGCGTTATTCTATTTAAACTACTAAATAGTGTTGCTCTGAGGGCCGGAAGAAGATGTTAAAATTAGGATGACGCTAACAAATTTTAATATTTAATCTACAGCGTACGCCAGAGAAACTTACTTAAATGAAAGGTCAATAAAAACCAAAGTTTAGTTCTTTTTTTAGTTGAAAATACAATATTTCAAGTTTTTTTTTCGTAAAGTTTAAAAATAACATCGTTTAAATGCCAACTTTTATTGTGCTCACATTGATTAAGTCGATATCTGAAGTTATTAATCACATTTTTTCTTCATTTTATTGTTATTAGAGTTCTTTCTCTTTTTTTCATTCTTCATTTCAATCATTGAGCACATACAAGATGAGACCTGAGACCACCATTTTTCTTCTCATTTCAATTATTCATGTTTATTATCATTATTTCTTGATAAATTAAAGAAAAGTGCAAAACAACGATTTATCTTATCATTTACATATTACTACCATACACAAACAAGGTGCAAGAGCACTTGCACAAAACCAAACGTTATTTGTTATTTCTGTTTTGTTCTACTTGAAAAGTTTGGATTTATAATTTCTATTTGAAAAGGTTCAAAGAAATGATACTTTTTTTCTACAACAAAATGCAGTCGAAACATTATAATTTTTATTTTAATTATTTTTTGCCTCATACTTTCACCTTGTATCCATAGTATTCTAATAATAATTATTATTATTATATTTTAATATAACAATTATATTTGTGTAAACATTATTTTGTAAACAATTATATTCTATAAAATCAAATCAGTCTAAATTTCTTTATAGTGCTCACAAACGCATCACTTATTATTTCTTTTTTGGAACAAAATGAACTACTATATAATAAATGCGTTAGCTTTATATTTCACAATAATAACATCAGCAGTCCCCATTAAGATAAAACAAAAAAGAGTATCAAATGTCCATGCATGACCTTGCGACATGCCTATGCTAGTGACAACACTGACAACGCGATGGCCTCCCTATCTAGCTACTCAATTAGTTATTGCACCGCATCCTAGATGGATTTTCCAGCGCCGCTCTGTTATCGGGTGTCTTTAATGAGCTTCAAAATTTACTGTACGGTGGGAAGTCTAGGTATATTTAGTCAATGACGAAACGCTTAAATTTTTTCTTATGTCGGGCAAATTGTTAGTTTATGTTAATGATGTTTTAGTACCACCGTGCTTTGTAAATAAAAATATAGACGTACTGGGACAAGTTTGCTAATTACTCGAGAAAGAGAATTTTAGATTATCAAAAAAAGAAAAATGTAAGCTTATTGAAATTGAATATCTTAGTTGCTTAATATCTGATAAGGGTTTAAATATGTTTCATGTTGACTATTTTTTAGAAGAAAAAAATTCTTTGATTCTTTTAATTGAGCATAAACATTTGTTGCTCACGGTAACGCAAAGCGCCACCCTACAAACAACAAATTTAATCTAGCGAGTTAAAAGATCAGAAATAATTACAACCAATATAGAATTTACGAAGATCAGCTTTACCACCTGTGAATCGGTTTGAATAGATTCACAGTAGACCAGTAGGTACTTCTGTAATAACAATTATACCTCGATGAAAATTGTCATGTGGATTCCGATAAAAGTATTTGCATTAATCTTTAAAAGTTTGAGGTTTTTTAGAGTAATATAAAACTTTGTTTTAAACATTGTAGACGATGTCTGACATAACATAACTACTTTACAAACAACTTTTTTAAGAATCTCAGGTTTACTTGCATTCAATACTTTAAATAAAGGTTTTATTTGAAATAATGCATTGTGAATTATTGAAAAATTCAAATTTGTATTTGTTGTAACTGACGCTTTTTCAAAACATTATTGATTCCAAGTCAAGAAGTAACTTTGGTTGCATTTAAGCAAAATTTAATGTAGATCATTTTTTTTTGTTTGAATCAAAAAGATAATGGTTTTATTAATCCGGCTACATCTTATAAGACCTCTTTGTAAAGGTTCTTATAGCAGATGGGGAAAATTACAAGGAAGATGATTTTTCGGTGGCGGAAAAGCGTCTTACGAAATGGTCCAACAAATGGTACTGTTTAACAAATTCTACTCCTTGCTTTACAAAAAGGAAACATTATAATAATTTCTCAGAAACCAGGTATGGGTTTAATGTTAAAATTGTTTTGATGGTTCAAAGTAGCGTAACCTCTGCGTTTTTTAAAACACGATGTTTTGACATTCTCAGAGTTTAGTAAAATACGTTACGTGAAGGAATTTGTTGAAAATCACGTAATCTCTGCGTTTACAAAACTAAAGTCAAAAGATGTTTCGTGAAGGAATTTGTTGGAAGTAGTGTAACCTTTGCGTTTACTAAAACACGGTGTCTTAGCATCTTGTGAGTTTAGTAGAACACGTTACGTGAAGTTTATTAATGTAAGAGGTAGATTATTAAATTACTTTTTTTGTTTTTGTTTCTATAAATAACTCGATATAAACACCACTCTTCTCTCATGAGATTAAATTCTGAAAAGTCAACGAAACTTAAGCCCGTGTATGAATAAAACCGTTAACAGATAACTTTCGAAAGTTGTCTCCGTTCATCAGCGAGACTGGGACAAATATTTGCATCTATTTCTGTTAGCTTACAGGTTCACAAAACGACGGGTAAAACGCCAGCCAACATTGTGTTTAGAAAAGAAATGCGGTTGCCTTGCGGTTTGAAGTTTAGTACTATAGTCCATTGAAATGTTACATTTTTTAGGCCTTACCTTGCGTTTTTTAGAGGACGCAATTTTATTTTTTCGATGTGTAGTGGAGGTCAGTGTAAAGCTAAAACTAAGTTTGTGGGGTCGCCACCTTTGTCCCACGGCTGCCATCTTGAAAATAGGGGTTGAAATGGTTTTTACGATATATCTCTTAAACTATTCATTTGATAAAAAAAAATTATCAACATTTTTTGTTGCAAATTATGTTTTCTACAACTTTGTCGCAGAACTATAAATAAAAAAGTTATAAACGAAAATGTTAAATTTATATTTTTCAATATAAGTTTTTTTTTGTCATTTTACAAAAAAATTTAAAAAATAAAACTTTTTTTGTAGATCGTTTAGTCAATAGCTAAGGTTTTACAGCACTCCGAAGTAAGTACTATTTTTCAGCACTCTTGACTATACATATATTAGACGTGTGTACTAATAATGCGTCATCAGTTATTGTTTCTTTTTATTTTGTTAATTTTTTTAATTATTAATTTTGCAATATTAATAATAATTAATTATTGACTCTTAGAATTAATAAGTGAAAATGACTTTAATGATGGACCGCCGACATTAACACTCCTTCTTTCTCCAGTTCTCACACTGATATTTAATTCAGAAAGCCAATCAGATGCTGAGCCGCAGCCTGGTCCATCGATAAGACTGAGGACGGAGTAGTTCTAATTTAGAAAATCACCGTGGATTATGCCTATTGGGGATACCACGTAAAAAAACGCGGCTCAAGACTCTACCACGTGGGTGGTGGAGAAAAGTGTCAATAATTAATTATTAATATTGCAAAAATTTCCAATTAAAAAAATTATAATAACAAAGTAAATAAGAAAAACAATAACTGATGACACATTAATAGTACACACGTATAATATATGTAGGTATAGTTAAGAGTACTAAAAAATAGTACTTATTTCGGAGCGCTGTAAAACTTTAGCTATTGACTTAATAGAAAAATGTTGTTTATAAAAGTTGTTCCTCAAAAAACGATCTACAAAAATGGTCTGATATTATTTTTTCGTAAAATGTTAAAAAAATAGTTACATCAAAAAATATAATTTTTTTTCTCGAATTTCTGAACATTTACGCTTATAACTTTTTTATTTATAGTTCTACGACAAAAAGTTACTAAACCAAAGTTGTAGAAAATTTAATTTTCAACAAAAAATTTTCACAAATTTTGTTTTTTTAAATAAATAGTTTAAGAGATATATTGTAAAAACCATTTCAACCTTTATTTTTAAGATGGCGGCCGTGGGACATGGGTGGCGACCCCACAAACTTAGTTTTAGCTTTACACTGACCCCCCCTACACATCAAAAAAATAAAATTGCGTCTTATAAAAAACGCCACCCCAAATGTAACATTTTAATGGACTACTACACTTGGAGAGAACCTAGCCGGGGAAGATTACGTTTCGGGTCTAAAAAACAAAATGAACGATATCTACAATAGAGTTCGCTCTAATATTCAGACTGCTAGTGATAGAATAAAAGACTAGATATGACCACAGCAACGTCGTGGCTTATTCTCAAAGCTGCAAACTTGTTGGGTTGCTTAGAATCCCAAAAAGGATAAATGATTTTGTGTACTGCATTAAAAAAACACTGGCGGAAAACCAAGGGTAGTGCATTTCAATCTTTTGGTCCCGTTTGCTGGCGATAATGAGGACGTGACAGACACTCCCAGAGCCAACTTTTGCGGAATCTATCATTCTCACTTATCATTGTCATTCTCACGGACAAAGATCAAGATTTGTTTAAATTTTTCATAAATAAAAAACACAAATGTTTGGTTTACTTTTTCAAAAATAACATCACATGCTTTTTACAAATTCAAAACTTTAGTATTTTTTCAGTAAAGTGAGTACAGTGTAATCAATATGTTCAAGTCAATTTCATCTTTAAATTTTTAAAGATGAAATTTAGAGATGAAATATAGTTACTAAAATTTGATTTTAGTAATTTAATTATTAAAATATAACTTTGTATGTGTATGAAGTTTGAATATCAATATTGTTATTTTAAAGCTGAGCAGATATTAGAGCTGCAAAGTACAGCTTGTAATTAAATTTTTCTTGATAATTGAAGCTTATTCGCGTTCTCGTCAAAAATTTAAGAAATGTTTTTCTTAAGATAAATTTTTTTGAGATATATATTTTTTTAAAAATGTTGCACTGAAATCTAAAATCTTAAGCTCGAGACACAATGATTACGCTCTGTTATCGAAACCACATAATTTTTCCAACTTGGCAGTAAAACATGAAAATTAAATCATATTAAGTTTTGACAAAAACTCTCAATCAATTACAATAATTTAATTTGGTATAATTTAACTTGTAGAACTCAATTTACGCTTGTACGGTAAATTTGAACTGGGTCAGAGATTTGATATATGAGATATACAAAACCGCTAAATTGATTTCTGTTGACACTGAAAAGTTTTCTGTAGGTATGGAAAAATTATATTTCAGTTATTAAACGTAGTGCTTAATTAGTTTTTGAAGCTATAAAACGTGAATGGCCTAAACAACATCAAATTGATCAAATAAAGGGTATGGGTTTAAAGGATTAAATTATTATTGCTAAAAAGTTTTTAAATTATTTTTGTTTGTTGATAAATCTAATACGTTTCAAAGGTATAAAAACGTATAAAATTAGTTTTTGGAGAAAACCAAAAATGTATCTTATTATTATATACGTAACTTACTATTAAACTAAATTAAATATTTATTAATTTTTTTTAACCAAACAAATAATCACATTTCTTTAGGTTTTTATTTATTAGATCATATAAAAATGCACAACATTAAAAAAATCAACAATAAGATTGTTTACAGTTTTTGATTGTTTTGTATGGAATAGCAATGCTGCTTTATACGTCTATAGTAAAGTGGCAAATTCTTAGACCAATTATTGATTGAGTTCTTAACTCGACTGTCAGAAACAAGCGTCTTAAAAAAACAAAAACTTTTTAAAAGCATTTGGCTGTCGCGAATTTTAATTATACTTGCATGAAAGCAGTTGTGCATTTACTTAAAAGATTGTAAATTAGAAATTAATCAACGGATTAAAAAAATTCTATTTGTTAATAAATCAATGTCAATTGTCAATTATATAATAACATTTATTTTTTTGTTTACCAATCAGAAGATAATAATATGTACTATATAGAGAAAGTGTTGATAAAAATATTTACCAAAAAATTTATAAATTTTGTTGATCATAAAAAAGAATTCAACGCTACTAATCTGTTAATGTGATATATATCGAGAAAGTATGTAACTGGTAATTTTGCAAAAGTCTTGCTACAAATTATCTGCATTTTGTTTTTTTCGCCGATGAATTTTTATAGAATTTTTTGCGTCTATAAATTTAAACTTAGCACACACGTCTAGTGCTGCTGGCCAAATTATTTTAGATTAAATGGATCCTTTGTTTTATTTTATTAAAACTATATCTAGTATATGAAATTGGCGATATAATATAATTTAGACAATTTAAAATTTTTATCTTATTTTATAGATAATTTTGTTGTTATAAGAGCTAGGTCTGAATCTCTCATTATTAGAGCATACCCACGGTGCAAAGTAATAAAAAAAACAAATTATTAAAAAATTCAATAGCAGTAGCTTAGTAGACAAAGATATACGATAGACTATTCTTTCACAAAATTTAAGCCAATCAAATGACTTTAGTTAGTCACAAAAAAATAGTCGTTTAGTGTCGAATAATGCGATAATTTTGCACTAGTGCAATTTTCGATAATTTGCACTAGTGCATTTGTTCATAATTTTCTTGAAAAACAAAAATTTTTTAAATACATTTATTCCTTGTCTTATAACGAAAAAAATAAAAACTTTAAAATAATATCCAGCAATTTCGTTTTGCCACTTTTGTTATAATTTTTTTTATTTCAAAGTTCTATGGCAAGCAGCTCCTGAGATATAGCCGGTGAGCTTTCTTATCGGGACACTCGGTACAATTGCCTAGATTAATTACACTCCCTAACTCTAAATTATCACTCTTTCTGGAAACACTTATGTTATCCATATTATTCTAAGTCAAACGGCGTTAATGTTTACCTTAGACTCGGATTTTTTTGAATATTTTTTGCGGCAATTTTCCGAATGTATTGATACTTACTGGTTGTATTCCACATTTTTTACTTCTATAAAAAAGCGATCGTGTTTAGTAACTTGGGGGCGCCACCTAATATATTTCTTAATGAAATCTCTCAAATATGCACTGCTTGTTACTACAAATTTTTACACCACATGGGTTTCAGGAATAGTGATTTTCAAAAAACACCATCCATTTACTATATTTAGTACTCATAAATTTGCTCTTCTACAGGCACCTGTAATTCCAATTAGTGCTGCCACCTATAAAGTATATTTTTATTAATTCAACAAAGCATCAGGTTTTTTA
The DNA here is from genome assembly GCA_947359425.1 of Lagria hirta. Taxonomy (NCBI): domain Eukaryota; kingdom Metazoa; phylum Arthropoda; class Insecta; order Coleoptera; family Tenebrionidae; genus Lagria; species Lagria hirta. The sequence goes on along the minus strand of OX375794.1, from coordinate 28,523,843 downwards.
GCCGTAATTTTGCAAATAGAAACTCGTTGTCGTTAGCATCCTTGAAGAAATTTTCGATGTTTTCTTTAGTAAGCATCTGTGACTTTTTAGGATGACCTTTTCTTTAATGTAGCATAATCTTTGAAGTTAATATTTTTTTTAACTTGCTATTCTGTTTTCAGCAAAGAGTACGTTGTCCATACTATAGTAAATTTCAGGGTTTTTATACCACAGAAGAGATTTATACCATCAAAATATGCCAAGAACACTATTAACTTTCTTTTGTTTACACCATTTTTCAAATTTCTTGTAAGTAGTGTTGTTAGTGTTGTTAACATAGTAGCGCTGTTTAGGCTTTTCGGTTATTAAACCCAGAACGGCCGAATTGGCATTCTCTTCAATATCTGAATGTATTTTGGAATCGGAATTAGCATGTACGTAGACACGTTATGGAAACGTGATATTGTTCAACTGGCGTTTGTATCGGCAAATAATACGCTTGTTGACAAATATCGCTCTTTTCATAACTCGTTACGTAAAATGAATTATTAGGTTTTTGAATTTGATATAACATAACTGTCTATACTGTATTCATTTTCAAGAAAGAGTGCATCAAAACCAATGCATGCAGACTCCTGGTGGTCATATCTATGAAGTGGGAAATGGTCGACACAGGGCAGGCTGCAGAAAAATTCGTTTATTCGTTTATTCTATTTTAGACCAAGTTGTTTTCAATTCGGCTTAAATATATTCAAACATATATTATTTTTACTAGTATTTAAGTGGTTAGTAAGTAAGTGGTTTTTCTGGGAGGACTGGGGTTCTGGGATTAACCTCAGTCTCTGTCTCCGTAGCACCCAAACAGAAACAGCAACGAAACAAATGCACAATGCACGGTAATGCACCCCTGTGCTTTCGGCTGCCAGCCCGGCTCAAATTTCAAGAAATTGGTATCACTTAGTCTTTATGAATGGATCACGCACTGATCACGCCCGACACATTATTTACTACCACTCCTTCTTGAAAATGAATACAGTATAAACTAAGTAGCGTCGAATTGTCAATGTAACGGTCAGATTATTATAATCATATTTAATTCCACTTTCTAATTATTACCGTTAAATCATAAAAAATTAGGTTTTTACACTAGTAGGTGAGTACGTTAAAAAGTTGTTCTAATCAAAAACCTTTAAACAGGAAGCAGAACTGCAAAAACTTTTGGCTAAGCAGATCTTGTTACATTCAAGACTGTTGATAATTTTGTGTAATAAGCTCTAACGCGTTCACGCTCGTTCAAATCTTTTGCTTCAAAGCATTAAATGACGGCAGTTGAAGTATTTTGAATAAACATTGATTGTAACTGAGACAACTAATCAATGTATGTACAAAATAAATGAAAAAGTTTGTTGTATTAATTGTCGCTAAATGTTTTTACTGTAGTATTATCAATTTTAACAAAGTGAGTTAATAAGTGTTTACGTTTTTGAAATGACTTGAATTGAATAAATTGAATAAATGTACAACTTAATTTTGCATTGCCAACTAAAATAGAACCAGTTATGTCAATAAAAAATTTTATATTAATTTTGAAAACCAAATATTTGTTTTTGTTAATAACCGTTAGTTGCAAAATTTTCCAAAGCTTAAAAATTTTATTAGTTTTATTAAAATTAAAATAATGCAAACTTGAACAAATGATCTAAAGATCACGTTGTACAAAAGCCACTAACGCACGTGATTCGTAAAAAACTCGCCTGATAAGACTTGTGCGCCAAATCAAGCTATTTAAAACCAGCTTTTTAATATAATGTTTTTAATTTATGGAGCGACACTATTTGCAAAAATCTAATAATGTTGACGTATTTAGATTTTACACAATGTTTTTCAGCCTTACAACGGTGTGCAGAAATTGAAATTATAACTTTATCTTTAAGGGGATTCCACCTAGCAAAATATACATAAAATTTTGAAGACATTTTGCCTGAAAAGTTTTGGTCCATTGTTTCAATGCATAATTTGCAGCTGAGAATCAAATATTTCAGACCATACGGGGGGGGGGGGGGGGGGGAGAGGGTTAGTAACCTCATCAAAAGTTGTATAACTCTTTAAGTTATATAACACTCCACATAAGATACTGGTTTGAAATGTTAAATTAATTAAAAAATCAATTGAATTAAAATATAGTTTTTTTGAGAAAAGTTTTTAGTCGTGTTAAGGTATCTGGTGAACAGTTGTACTATTATCAGAAAATCTTAGAAAAAAAAAGTAACAAAGACACATTTACAGCGAGGCAGTATGTAGAATGATAAGTAAAAATATTTATAGCAACACATCAAAAAACCACGAGATGTAATCTTGTATTTTTATAAGTAAGGTTTTCATAGCTTGTTTCTACTACTCAAACTATAATATCAGCGTTACTTTAGTAGTAGACTCGGGAATAACTGAAACATAAAAATGTATCAATCAACACTCTTCAGATTGAATAAAAAAAGTTAACGTGAAAAGCTTCATTTAAATGTTTACGTATCAATAGCTAACAGTTAAAAAAATACTTATTGATGCATCGTTAAAAGATTTTTTTTCTTGTTAATTGAGTTTTTAATCTGCAAAAAAACGTTACCGTAAATAAAAACACGGTTTGAGTAAAAAAGTTGAACTGACTCAGGATTGAAGCTAGCGATAGATCTGTAAAATCAGAAACATATTAATCACACAGATAATTTTTATAGCAAACCGAGACTTTCAGATTATAAACACATTTTTCATTAATCAAAATGCCCGATGCCCGATTTGTCTTGCCAATAGCCAAACAATATAATATAGAAAACGTTATTGAATTATCAAGAGTGTTTATCAAATTGTAAAAATTTAAATCTACACTATTAATTGTCAAAAACTGTCACCAAATCTCATTCTTCTAAGTGTAGAAAAACTTTTATAGAAACATAAAAATAATTAGTTGACTGTATTAACGAGGTCTGGTCAGGTCAGGTCAGGTTAGGTCAGGTCGGGTCAGGTATAAATACTACCTATAAAAAATGTTATAATCTTGATCAATAATTTACTACTTGGTGGATTTTATTTTCTCATTATATTAAAAAAAAAACTAGTTTTGAGAAATAATAACTGAAAAAAATCACTCAAGCAAATTAACTTTTTAAACTTTTAATTCTGTCTAAGTCAATGGGTTTTTAAGAAATATTCAAACTGTATATTTTATCTAAGTTAATCTAGTTAAGCTTTCTGCAAACGTTTGAATTTTCTCCCTAACAATCAGCCAGAATTTAAAAAACTGTATAGTTTATTATAGCCCGTATTTTAAAAGTTTAATCTTAATATGTATATAAACAGTTGTACCATTGAACTGTAAATTGCGCAATTGCGCAAAAACAAGCAATTCAGCCATACGAAATAATAATATCTTTCTACAACTATTCTGTTATAGATGGTCGCAATCAGAGAAGTTTGAAATGAGAGAGGTTTCGCAAAATTTTGAAGTCGATGGCGCAAAAACCAAAACTTGTGAAAGCCGTGCTATGTTGACCAAATAGAAAATAAATAGATATAGTAGATAAAAAAATGTTGAAATTTTTTGCTGGAATTGAACACGGCGTTATTTGGTTATATATGTTATATTATTTATAAACTTTCTGTTTACTATACACTCGAAAAGAATCGAGTCGAAGCTCAATTCTTTGAAATAGTAAAATCTGATGCTTTGATCTAATTTCACAGTACATGAAACACAACCCATTACTGCCGTATTCAAATTAGGGGTCAGCTATCAACACAAGTTCCTTGAAGCATTCGCTGGAACCTTCTACACATTACTTAGAACTTGATATATTTGATTTAGTTCTTGGGAGAGAACAATCTAATTGCGTATGGTCGCCGAACTAATCTTTTTCGACCCAACTAAATTGCTCCAAGACAATAAAATTCTTTATTAATAGCTCTCAAAAGATTTCATTAAATCGAAATAGAAACTCGCTTTGTAAAAACGTGCCTAGAGACATTGGAATATAAAAGACTGCAGCTGAATAATTTTATCTATTAAAAGTCTTTAAACACTTTTATTTGTGACTTGCACGTGTAAAGCTAAAATGCTTACTTAGATAAAAGCAATAATTATCCATGTTAATTTGTAATTTATTTTTGAACTTAGTAATAAATTATATTAAGAAATATAGTAAACAGAAAAAGTAGTTTTGGTCAATCTTTTCAACCCCCGGCGCTAAAAAAATGGTAAATTTAACCTGATTGAATCTGGCATTGTAACTACTAAACGGAAGAGCCAATAATAATTTTAATTTTCTTCTTAAAAAGTTGAGTTGCTTTAAAAATCATTGAAGTCATCATCATTGTTTAGTGTTTTGGAGATTTACGGTTTTTTTAGATTTATATATATCTATGTAAGCATTTTTCACAAGTCTAATTCAGTCAAAAATTGATATTACGTTACTTCAATGATAAAAATATAGTAACTTTGCACTAACGCTGAAAAACCATACAGAATTTGTTCTTTTCAACATCCTGATCAACTTGCTGAATTTCAACTGAATTGAGAACGGTTTGTGTGAATTTATTACACAACCTTCACCATTAAATTTTTTAATTATGTTGTGAATAGTTCGAACAAATGGTATTGGTCTCTCGGGATAACTTACAGCAAACAGATCGCGTACTTGTCTTATGCTGTTATTGCAATTGTAACAGCGTACAATGGCAATTTTTTCCTCTTTTAGATACATGCTAGACAAATGCAAGAACTTTGAAAATAATAATTTTGACACTTGTCAATGACATTAATGGCAATTGTTTATTAGAGGTGGCTTTGATACGCTTTAATTGCCTGTAATCAAGGAGTAGGGACAGCTCCTTGCTTGTGCAATTGTAAATTGCTTGTAAAAACTTGCCCTACTAAATGGTGAAGGTTGTGTAATAAATTCACACATAAAAAGAAGAAGAACTTGTCCCGTCTTGACAAAAAAACGAGAAATACAGATATTATGTTATGCTGAAGAAAACCCCATTACCCCGTCGCGTATAATAGCAAACGAGTTTGGAATTTCAAAATCCTCTGTCCTTAAAACTTTTAAAAAGTATAAATACAAACCTTACAAATTCTCAAATCACCAACAGCTTTTTCCTCTTGACAAAATAAAAAGAACAGATTTTTGTAAAACAATATTTAATTTAATAAATGGAAATGAAGATATTTTACACAAGATAGTTTTTACTGATGAGTCATCCTTTTGTTTAAATGGCACGGTCAATTCACAGAATTGTCGGTTTGTATTGAACACCTCTTTTCTTTTTTTTCCTATCTTTCTTTCTACCAATTCCCACAGGTATTGGTCACGTACAAACGAACATGTTCAAAATTTAACACACACTTAGTATAATAGCAGAGTTAATGTTTGAACTGGAATAGTCGACGGTACCCTTATTGGTCCATTTTTTTATTGATGGCAACCTAAATGCCGCCAACTTTTTGGAACTTCTGCAAAGACACATAATGTCACGACTAAAAGACTTGAATCTTAAGAACGCATGGTTTCAAATAGACGGCGCTCCACTACATTCTACGGGCCCTATTACACGTTTCCTGAATGAAAATTTTCAGGATCGCTGGATTGGACGGTTTGGACCAATAGCTTGGCCACCTCGGTCACCAGATTTATCACCAAACGATTTCTTTCTTTGGGGTTATCTTCAATCTAAAGTCTACAACAATACCGTAATAGAGAGTACAGAAGAACTAAAGAACAGCACTGATTTCACATTATTCCACCGAATTCAGGGAGTCAGCACTGAATTTACATTATATCACAAAACAAGATATGATCAACAAGATCAACACGTTAACTATCTTTCTCTTTCAATAAACAATTATCAGTTTAAATATTCATAATACTGCCCGTCCGACCGCTCTGACCCTTTTTTAATCAACCTTCTTACTCTCGCCCCGCTCAGCTTAGCGACTGGCTTCTACCACCACCTTTCCAGAGATGCTAAGCCGATGTTCTCCCTCTTTAACTTAAGATGTCATATGGCCCTCATCGAAACGATACAAGCAATTTAGCGTCTTATTGGCTTATTTTTACTTAAAAAATAACTATAAATTATTATAAAATCAAAAACTCTCAAACATGTAATGTTGAAAACAAATTATCATCGCCCTTATCTGTAATATCCTAATAGTAAACCAATAAAAAAAAATAAATGATTGCAAATAGTTCATTGTAAAAACACAGAAACATAAGAAAACACACGACGTCAAAATAAAGGTCAAAACAATAAAACTATACATCATACTTGCAAAAATACCCAATAATTTATATTCAAACTGCACACTCTATCTTGCGTTCTTTTTTCAATCTTTTAGTTTTTTTTCAATTTTAAGTTTTTGTTTAATAAAGTATTTTTAGTATAATCTCATCATAAAAATTAAACAGATATTGTAATGTTTTAATTCAATATCTGTAATGTTCAAATTATTGATTTTTTTCACTTGCTATATTTGTGAAGACTAAATAACCCCATAATATAAAGAGTTGTTTAGTTGAGACTGCTTGGAACTAGGCTTGGGATACCTCTATAAAAAACAAATTTCCTATATTTTATTTCACATTAATGAAATTAGTACGAAATATCCTAGCTTGATAGATCCAAACTACACTATTCAAAGTGAAAGTTTCTTAAACTTTCCTAAATAAATTACTCCAAACCCTAAACGTGCTTAATTTATGTAGGAACTCTGGTGTTTAACCTAATAAATCAGGCAATACGCCGCAGATGATATTCCCAATTATGTTCTACCCTTTTAGAAACACTAATGGCTCAACGCTGCTTTCAACAAGATTTCGGTATTTTTTTACGTATTTTGTTGATTCATTTCTTTGTTAGTAATTTTGTAAACAACTAACAATAAAAATTTTAGTTAGTTGCATATAAATTATATTTATTAAACCATTAGTACCTAAATAGAGTGGCTTTTAATCACACTATTTTTTATTTATAAAAGCTTACTTTTAATTTTAGAGCATAAAACTGTTAGAATTGCTTGGTAATATAAGCTTTTTAGTATATTTTATAACGTTATTTTTGAAATATACGATAATCAATTAAATGTAACAAAAGAGACTATTTATTAACAGGAAAGAAATGTTGTTATGGTGGTCATTGAACTAAACCTTCATTCAAAATTGTATAGAATGTCAAAAAAAATTAAGAAAAGACTGTGTGTGTTTAACTAAAAACCAACTATTATAGTTTAAAAAATATTAAAAGATATTTAACACTAAAAAGTTTTAAATGAATTGGCATTCACTGAATTACTCTGTATTTTACAAACTATCCAAATTCTATTGAAACCTTAATTTTAAAAACTTACAACTTGCACTGCACGCAGAATTATTCTCCGTTAATTTAAAATTGAAAGTTTACTCTTTTCCAAAAAGCAGAACGTAATGTAAATCACGTTTTAATGTAAGTAGCGGTTCAATGCTAATTAAGTTAGTGTGTGGTACGTGTACGCACGCACTATTACCTTCTTCTGACTATTAAAATCTCAAACTATCAAACCTTTATATAACTTAAAATAATCAAATTCAAATTTTATTGCCAAATTAAAATTTCTTCAAGTGCACTGTCAGTCTATAAAATGCCTTGAACATTGAAAACACGTCAAGAGTTTACTGATTAAACTTAATTGTAATAACCTACCACAGCTGCACCCACAAACTGCACAACACGTGATGTTAATCACAATTAAAACGTCAACCACTCTTATTGTGGGGCTTGTATGTAACAAGACAGGGTTTAGACCACTCTGCAAAGCGATTATATTGTAATAAGCGCTACAACGCAAATTACGCCAATACGTTGTAAGAAAACGCCCTTCTTACATTTGTATGATATTGAATCATCAAACGCAGGTTTTTTCTTATCTTAAACACTCGAATTTATAAGTTTTATTAATTTGAACGAGAGTATGGTTTCGCACCCTCCGGGTGCTTACCTACTCTCTTGAGTAGAGGGTTGCCTACGGCAACGTGTATGAACCTAGAGGGGTTGCCTTCGGCAACCCTAGAGCAAACGCACCTTATTTTTATTAGATTTTTGTTTATTTATTTTTTTATTGTAATAAATTTTTATTTATTTCTTTTTGTGCTTATTCTACTCTCTCATTTAGATTATTACCTGCGGCAACAATTTGGTATTATTTACCTTTAAAATGAATATTATTTATTATTATATTATATGATTTTTTTTATTTTGTGTTTTATATTAATATATTTTTATTCAATCTTTCTTATGCTTACCCTACTCTCTTACATGTAAAGCAAACAGAAAACAACCATATTTTGTATGTATTAAAAATCTTTTATTATATTTTACAAATTATACTTATTCCTTTTTTATTATTTTTCTATCTTTCCCAGCTTTTTTTTGTTGTAATAAAGCAAACATATATATATAAGCAATAGTTTCCTACGGCAACATATATATAGATATTTATGCATTAAGGGAGATATGAATGTTTTTTCTCCGAGGTTGACGTGTTACAGACCAAGGGCCGGAGGCCCGCGGTCTGTAAGTCTACCGAGGGTGAAAAACAGAATATCTCCCGTAGTGCATTAAATATTTTATTTTTTAGCATTTCATTACTGCTTTCTTAATAAAATTATATGAAAAATAACAACATCCGAGAATGCATGAATGTATAATTGCTGCAAATGCATGGTAACCATGTGTTTGAGGGTGAAAAACTTTACAAAGTCCCAAGGGAGATATGATATACGTTTCATATATCGTATCCATAACGAAAATCAACAATATCATGTCACTAAAAAATAAAATCTATTTATTTTTTAGTAACATCATATTATTTATTTTCAACATAGATACAATACATGAAAAGATAGTCATAACTCCCTAGGGATTTTTGATACTTTTTTCTTCCTCAATTTCCTGCGCCTGTTCACGAGTCAAATAGAAGGTACAATTTTCAAACTTTCCACTAAACTGGTTGCTTTTGAATGAGTTTGTAGCTTTTTCAGCAGCCAACGATCTTGGTTTTTCAATATTTTCCACCCCAGCAATCACACGGGATATATTATTTTTTGATTCCATACTATCCGCCAAGTAATTTGAAGCAACAGTAGAACTTTTCCATCCTCCTAGTCGCTTCAACTTTGTCATATTTAATCCACCATCTGCCGCCAATGTTGCAGAACTTCGACTAACATTACAGTTCCATTTATATCCGTAACCCCATTTTTCACCATCCATACATGAAATCGGTCATATTCTTTGATGTACAAATGTTCAGACTTCTTCGGAACCAATAACTCACTGGCTTTTTCCGCTTTTATAATCACAGTGTGAGGAATAACGCTGCTGCTTCCAGACATTTTTTTTTTGTTGATTGAAAAACAAATTTATGTAACTGTAGCAACTATCGTAGCAACGGCACAGTCAAACCACCTTTGATATCCACATTTTTTTCAAATTTTGAATGTTTTTTTTACGTTTTATGTTGAAAATAAAGAATATAATGTTGCTAAAAAATAAAATATTTAATGCACTACGGGAGATATTCTGTTTTTCACCCTCGGTAGACTTACAGACCGCGGGCCTCCGGCCCTTGGTCTGTAACACGTCAACCTCGGAGAAAAAACATTCATATCTCCCTTAATGCATAAATATCTATATCATTCATATTTAAAAATACTTTTACTATTCATTATTATTTTATATATTTTTTTCTCATTATATTTTTTTATTTATTTTTTTTTGTATTTACCCTACTATCTTATACGTAAACGGTTGCCTTCGGCAACCTTATTTGGATTTTGTTAAAAAATTTTATATCACATTTTCTTTATTATATTTTTTTTCATCCTTTTTTTTTTGTTCATATTAAATATACTACTAAAATTTTTAAAAATAATATTACTATTTATTATTATTTTATATATTTTTTTTCACTTATTATGTATTTATTTTTTATTTATTCCTTCTTTTGCTTACCATACTCTCCTATATTTTTGCTCACTATACTTTCTTTTGTATAAGATGTTGCCTTCGGCAACAATGAAACAACAATATTTCTCTTTTATTAATAAAAATTGCATTACATTTTATTTAATATACTTAATTTTTATTCTTCTTTTTTTCCAATTTTTTTCTTTCTTTCTCTTCTCTTTAATCTTTTCTAAAGCAAGTCTATTATTAATTTTTTTTCGAAATTAAAATTGTTATTTTATATATTTTTTGTTGTTTCTATTATTATATTTTATCATTTATTTGCCCTTTTGCTTGCTTACTTTACTCTCTTATAAGGTTGCCTTAGGCAACAATAAAACAACCATATTTTATTTTTATTAAAAAAGTTTGTATTACATTTTATTCATTATATACTTTATTCTTTCTTTCTTTTTTTTCTATTTGTTTTCTTTTTCTAATTTTCTTAATTTTTTCCTATTTTCTATTTAATTTTTCCAAAATATGTAATCAATCAATTACAATCATACATAATCTAAAAAAAAAATCAAAAAAAATTATTTATATTTTAGTTATATATTATATATCAAATTCAAAAAAACAACCACTCTATAGAAATTTGTACATTAAAATTGACAGAAAAACGTTTCATATCTCATGTTAGTTATAAAATATGAATCATTAATATTAAGTGATCACTTAGTATTTCTTAATTGATTATGTCAACAATAATCATTGACAATTGACATTGTATTTTTTTAAAAATATTTAATTGTTTATTTAAAAATATAAAAATAAGTACGTACGATTGAGAAAAAAATATATATTCTGTATAGATACTTTTCGAAAATAATTTTTCACTTCCATCTGATTTTAATTAATTTATATAAATCTTCTTACATGAATAGGCCCCAAACAAAACTTAACCTCACTTTTCGTATACACAATTATAATTTTCCGACAACCACAGTTCTATATCTTATATAATATAATCAAAAAGGCTCTTCTAGCCATTCGTATTATATTCCCATATTATAATAAAGGAAAAAAGGTAAAACAGGCCAAAAAATTAGGTTTCTTCTCAAAAATTTTTATCAAACCTCATCTAAAAAAAACAATTATAGACAATGAGATTAAATAATTATTAAAGTTACTTTATTTTAATCTTTTCATTTATATTTTACAAAAAAAAACCACACTTTTACACTTAATTTTGTAAAATATGTAAATACTTTATGAAAATTCTAAAAATAATTATTTTATTATTATATTTTTTTTGTTGCTAACAACAACGATGTCAAAAAAATTAGAGTGGTAAATTTAAAATTATCTTTCATTATTTCCTTTTCAAATATGTACCACTTTCAGGCATGCTCTGTCAATATAAAGATTTTAGTATTTAATAAAAAAAAGTCAAAAAACCTACCCAGAGCTCTTCTCTCTATTATTTCTTCTATCTTTTCTAAAAAAAAAAGCATTTCAATTAATTTGGGGCTTAAATTTAAAAGAACTATCAACCCAACATCTTTTCTTTCAACCATAACAAATTTATAATAACCTAAAACTGTCAATTTGCCAATTTTTTTTGTGAGTTTTTGATATTTTGACCGAAACCAAAAAAAAAGACCCCTTTCGACTTTTCGATCTTTGCTTCTAATTTTTTGGTAAGTGTCACTGGTTTATTTAACCAATATTTTAATTGTTTTGAGCTGTATTTACGTAGATTTTTTATTATATTTACTTCACTTTGTTGACAGTTTGGGGCACCTATTTTTTTCTACAAAATGCCTTAAAATCTACCAAAAACTAAACAAAACCTATGCAAATCTTTATCGGTCTTTCCAAAATAGCCTTTAAACTTTGTTTTCATTTGAAAATTTATTGTAATTTCTATTATATTTGCTTCACTTATTTGACAGTTTGGGGCACTAATTTTTCTCTACAAATGCCTTGAAATCTTTTAAAAATCAAACAAACCTTTATGAATCGTTCAAAAATAGTCTTTAAACGTTGTTTTCATTTGAAAATTTATTGTAATTTCTATTATGTTCGCTTCACTTATTTGACAGTTTGGGGCACTAATTTTTCTCTAAAAATGTCTTGAAATCTTTTAAAAACCAAACAAACCTTTATGAATCGTTCCAAAATAGCCTTTAAACGTTGTTTTCATTTGAAAATTCATTGTAATTTTTATTATATTCGCATCACTTATTTGACAGTTTGGGGCACTAATTTTTCTCTAAAAATGCCTTGAAATCTTTTAAAAACCAAACAAACCTTTATGAATCGTTCCAAAATAGCCTTTAAACGTTGTTTTCATTTGAAAATTCATTGTTATTTCTATTATATTCGCTTCACTTATTTGACAGTTTGGGGCACTAATTTTTCTCTAAAAATGTCATGAAATCTATTAAAAAGTAAACCAAACCTATGCAAATTTTTATCGGTCGCTTCAAAATAGTTTTTAAACAATGTTTTCATTTAAATATTTATTGAATTGTTCTCCCATTAAATTCACACTTCACTCTGTTGACAGTTTGGGGGGCTACAATTTATAAAATTTTTTTTCTTGACAAAATTACATTAAATCTCTTGATGGGAAATCTTTATAAATAAAACGCCCATGTTTATTTAATAGATATTTTATTGATTTAAGCTGTATTTTGGTAGATTTTCGTAAAATTACGATACAACTGACAAGATGGACACTGACAAATGACATTTGTTGAAAAAATCCTTACTGATATAGAATCTATCCATAGTAAGTTTAGACGTTATTATCGCGATTTTGACATATTCAATCTTTTTCTCAAACTCTGTTTGTGGTACCTCCTACGTTCAAGGGGGTTATCAAATTTGAAAAAAATTTTTAGAAATTATTAAAAAAACATTGTAATTTTAAGGATAGCTACTTTTTCATACAAAATCTCATTTAAAACGAAAAAAATTTTTAAAAAATCTAAAATTTGTTAGACAGAGCAACTGAATTGGGTTTTATTATTATTTAACGAGAGTATGGTTGCGCACCCTCTGGGTGCTTACCCTACTCTCTTGAGTAGAGGGTTGCCTACGGCAACGTGTATAAACCTAGAGGGGTTGCCTTCGGCAACCGTAAAATAAGCACATTTTTTTTTACTTGATTATTGTTTATTAATTTTTTTATTGTAATATATTTTTATTTATTTCTTTTTGTACTTTTTCTACTTTCTCATATCAACGTTTGCCTTTGACAACATTTATATAAACCTAGCCCATTATTATTTATCTTAAAATTTATTATTATTTATTTAAAAAAATTTGATTAGATTTTATTAATTATACTTATTTCTTTTTCTTTTATCTTTCTCATCTTTTTTATATAATAAAGCAAGCATATTACCATTTACTAAAATTTTTTTTATTTATTTTTTTTTGTACTTGTTCTACTCACTCGTATTGAATGTTGCCTGAGGCAACATATGTAAATCTATTATTATTTATTTTTAAAAATACTTTTACTATTCATTATTATTTTAAATTTTTTATTTTTTTCTTATTATTTAGGTGGCGGACAGTCATTTTCTGTTATGAAAATTCTCGTTATAACATTTTATATTATATTTTGACATAAAGTTTTTATATTCATATTACTTTAATATTTAAAAATAGTATTACTATCTATCATTATTTTATATTATTTTTTTCAATTATTATTTATATATATATTTTTTTATTTCTTCTTGTTCTTACCATACTCTCTTATTTGTAAAAGATTGCCTTCGCCAACAATAAAACAACAATTTTTTTTTTATTAAAAAGTTTTGCATTACATTTTATTTAATATACTTAATTTTTTTCTTTTTTTACTTTCCAATTTTTTTCTTTCTTTCATTTGTACTTTTTTTCTTCGTTTTAATTTTTCTTATTTTTATATTAATTTTATTAATATGTAATAAAATGCGTTGGCGGCATCTCTTTTTAGCAAAAGTGGCGCCTAAAGAAGATTTATTAATGACAATATGACAAATTGTTAAATGTTGTAAGAAATTTGATAAAAAACGGCATCAATAGAGTTTTGTTGTAATGTTTGTGTGTTTGAGATAAGAATAGGATTTTTTTGTGCTAGGATAAAGGGGCAGGAGGGAACGTTTGTAGGAACAATTTTTCAAACAAATGACCGATAAAGTGAGTAAACGGATAGGACGTATATAGGACGTTGGCCAAAAACGCAGAATAGATAGATACTCAAATTCAGAAAACAGTCAGTTTTTTTGGGGAATTTTGTCAATTTTTTTGGCTTCCTGAAATAACTAATACCAGTCGAAGAAAAGAGCTCCTCGAAAATAATCGATTCAGATAAGATTTCGGTAAGAAAATTTCTTTTAAATTACATTATTTGCTATATTTTAATTAATAGAATAATTTTCAATGGATATTATAGCTCCAAAATAGAAATATCGCTAAATTTTCCATTAAAAAAGTTCAAATGTCAAATGGAATGACAGCGAGTTCATAACCTTATTATAATATTCTACAAAAAAGCAATTTGCCGCTGCAATTATATCGAAAACCGACGAGATTATGCAAGATTAGAGTAGACCTAGTGCCCTTTGTCCACCGTACATAACATCAAAAGGCAAGGTAAGTTGTATTTTGTAGCGAGGCGGCGGTGTTTCAAATAACTTTTCTGTTTTAGAGATACAAGTTTTGGTTGTGTGAGACAATAGTGTCTATATTATTAATAATTGAGCCGGTACTATTAAAGCCTTTCCCGATAGTCATTTCAAGATTCACAAACAAATTAAAGGTAAAATGAATTATTTGATTTTAATTTTATCCGATACTTATTTTTTTTATATAATATTTTCAGAAAATAGAAAATATAGGATAGAAAAAAAGGAAGGAGACAACCTAAAACAGCACCAGCAAACAATCTTCCTCTAGATAGAAATCTAAATGATACTAAAGCCCAACAAAACATTATTCTAGCATTAGAAGAAGGAATAAGTGGAGAGCCTGAAATATTGACAAACATCATTCCTTCAGAAGATTTAAATCAAAGTGGTGGAGCCCCACAAGAAATTGATCCTCAAGCATTAGATGATGATTGTCAAGATAATGTGACATCTAAATCTGATGGTAAGATCTTGAAATAAATTACAATAAATTTATTATTGTTTTATAGAGATTATAGATATACTTTTATAATGGAAAACTTTTTTATTGTTTTTTAATCAATATTTATTGCTTTGCTTATTAATAATATAATTTTTTTTACATAGTTCAAAGAAGAATGAACTGGCATTCTTCTCAATTGCAAAGTCTATCAAACAAACAAATCAGTCCTGGACGCTTAATTTTTTTATGTTTAAATGGCTTGAATGTGATTAGTGTACATTTAAATTTGCGTGCATTAGACAATATTTTATCAAAATAACAATGAGATATAATATAAATAATATTTTGTTTTAGGACTTTGAAATGGAATAACGAATTAATATGAAAAAAGAAAAAAGTTTCCACATTTTTGAGGTATTGTAAAGAAAATGTGAAGAAGACATAAATATAGGTTTTTCTCTGATGAAATTCTTAGAATATGCTGTCTCAGATTTTGTACTAAAATGAAGAGAAGAGTTTTTAATTTTAATAATATTTACAGTAACTGCTTATCTAAACTATAAACCTTTTTTGATTATATGAAAATTAAGCATTTTTATGGCTTGACACACTTCCAGCTGTAATCCGAAAATAGAAATCGTCGTATAGTTTAATTGAATCGATTCGTTTGGAGATTATATTTGAATTTTTTTATAGAAAAGTATCAAGAGCTGAAAAATTTTACAACAAGATATTGTCCTTATTTATATATATATATATATTTTTTTTATTCCTTCTTGTTCTTACCATATTTTCAATACTTTTTTGAATTTTAAACGCATTTTTAAGAGTATATTGATTAGAATTTATTGATTGGAAGTTAAGTCTTAAATGTTTGAAAAACGACGCAGCAAGAAGACCCTTTTTTATAGATCTACGAATTATTATTAGAAATGATTAAGTTTTAATTGAATGTTTAATACCATCCGTTTGACATTTTGTTTTTGAAAGTGGTTTGAAAGAGAACAATGTGCATTTTTTATATTTAATTTGCAATTGAATGAAATTATTATTATATGCTGTCTCAGATGCATTAGATTTACAGTAAATGGTTATCTAGACTGTTTATATACAAGGTACATTAATTATTTAATTGCCAAGTTGCAACAATGTAACCGAAAACGTTTGTTTCTTGACAAATATTTGACGTAACTTTCATAAAAAAAAATTAGGTTATATCGTAGCAAACACATTGACATCTGTCAATAATGTTGTCAGTGTTAAAGATGTGTCACACATAATCAATATTAAGCTGTTGCCATTGTGCACTTTTATTATGAAATTTAAGATTGCCAACCCAAACACTACTAAACGTGCTTAATAATGATTTTTTAATTGACAATACTTTTTAGAGACTTTTTTATTGCACCTATCTGCAACACTGTGTAACCGAAAACGCCGTTCCTATTGCCTCTTGTCAACAATTTAGATAAACACAAATTCGCAATTTTTTTATTATAATTATTAATTATAAACATTTTTTTGTACAACATAATCAAAAAAAAAAATTTTAATAGATCTTTAATGTGGCAATTAATGTTAATGTTATCTCTCGCTTGAAGCTCTAAAAAAGAAAAATATAATAAAATATATATAATCTCTAAATGGATCTATTCAATCCAAATAAACCGTATTACAAGTTCTACTTTCAAATTAAATCTTGAAATTGAGTCTTAACTTGCATGTAAACAATGGTTGTCTTCGATTGTCGTTTTCTTTCCATTATTTTATTATTTTATTTGCATTATGGTGGTCTTCTTGTGAAGCAGCAATTAGATTTTTTCTAAACTACCAATCTATAATCAATTCAAGGCTATATTTTTTTTTTCATTCAAAACCAATTTATTTGTAAAATGAATTTTATCGAATTACTTTTTGACATAACCTCACTTTTTGTTTCTATTTTTTTGTAAATCTGTAGCTATCTATAAATTATAAAATATTATATTGTAAAAATATTAAACAAAAAAAGCAATAACTTAGCTCTTATTCCATAAAAAAACTATCAATTTTTATACTCTCCTCTGACCTACATAATATTTTTTTCCATTATAAGATTTGACAAAAATATCAAAAATTTGACCTATATCTTCTCTGATTTATTGATTTTCAATATAGATACTTTTCGAAAATAATTTTTCACTTCCATCTGATTTTAATTCATTTATATAAATCTTCTTACATGAATAGGCCCAACCATAACAAATTTATAATAACCTGAAGCTGTCAATTTGACATTTGACCGAAACCAAAAAAAAGACCCCTTTCTCTAAAAATGTCATGAAATCTATTAAAAAAACTAAACAAAACCTATACAAACTTTTATCAACCATTCCAAAATAATCTTTAAATGTCGCTATATATTGTAATTTCCACATTATATTCTCACTCTACTCGGTTGACATTTTGGGGCACTTCTCTACAAAATGCCTTGAAATCTTTTAAAAAATTAATCAAACCTTTATCGGTCGCTTCAACATAGCTTTTAAACAATGTTTTCATTTAAATATTCATTGAATATAATCATCCCATTATATTCACACTCCTCTCCGTTGACAGTTTGGGGCTGAGGGGCTACAAATTGTAAAAATCTTCTTTCTTGATGAAATTACATTAAATCTCTTGATGGGAAATCGTTATAAATAAAACCCCCATATTTATTTAATAGATATTTTATAGATTTTAGCTGTATTTCGGTAGACTTTCGTTAAAATTACGATACGACTGACAGGTTAGTTTTATTTTGATATTATTAATTTTTTAATGTCAAAAATTTGAATGAAATTAATTTATAATAACCTGAAGCTGTCAATTTGACAATTTTTTTTGTGAATTTTTGATATTTTGACCGAAACCAAAAAAAAGACCGTTTTCGACTTTTCGATCTTTGCTTCTAACTTTTGGGTGAGTGCCACTTGTTTATTTAACTAATATTTTCATTGTTTTGAGCTGTATTTACGTAGATCTGACTTTACTCTGTTGACATTTCGGGGGCCACTTATTATTCCTTTACAAAATACCTTAAAATCTTTGAAAAAAATTAT
Source organism: Lagria hirta (assembly GCA_947359425.1). Taxonomy (NCBI): domain Eukaryota; kingdom Metazoa; phylum Arthropoda; class Insecta; order Coleoptera; family Tenebrionidae; genus Lagria; species Lagria hirta. The sequence continues at coordinate 28,505,670 of OX375794.1, read as the reverse complement.
TCAAACCTTTATCGGTTGCTTCAAAATAGTTTTTAAACAATATTTCATCATTTAAATATTCATTGAAATTCGGTCTATTCTCACTTCCACTCCTTTGACAGTTTGGGGGCTACAAATTGTAAAATCTCCTTTCTTGATGAAATTACATTAAATCTCTTGATGGGAAATCGTTAGAAATAAAACCCCCATATTTATTTAATAGATATTTTATAGATTTTAGCTGTATTTCGGTAGATTTTTGTTAAAATTACGATACGACTGATAGGTTAGTTTTATTTTGATATTATTGATTTTTTAATGTCAAAAATTTGAATGAAATTAATTTATAATAACCTGAAGCTGTCAATTTGACAATTTTTTTTTGTGAATTTTTGATATTTTGACCGAAACCAAAAAAAAGACCTTTTTCGAGTTTTCGATCTTTGCTTCTAACTTTTGGGTGAGTGCCACTTGTTTATTTAACTAATATTTTCATTGTTTTGAGCTGTATTTACGTAGATTTTCCATCATATTCTGACTTTACTCTATTAACACTTCGGGGGGTACTTATTATCCCTCTACAAAATACCTTAAAATCTTTTAAAAAATTATTCAAACCTTTATCGGTCGCTTCAAAATAGTTTTTAAATAATGTTTTCATTTAAATATTCATTGAAATTTGGTCTATTCTCACTTCCACTCTTTTGACAGTCTGGGGCTGAGCTACAAATTTTGTAAAAATCTTCTTTCTTGATGAAATTACATTAAATCTCTTGATGGGAAATCGTCGTTATAAATAAAACCCTCATATTTATTTAATAGATATTTTATAGATTTTCCATTATATTCTGACTTTACTATGTTAACATTTTGGAGGCCACTTATTATTCCTCTACAAAATACCTTAAAATCTTTGAAAAAAATTATTCAAACCTTTATCGGTCGCTTCAAAATAGTTTTTAAACAATATTTCATCATTTAAATATTCATTGAAATTCGGTCTATTCTCACTTTCACTCCTTTGATAGTTTGGGGGCTACAAATTGTAAAATCTTCTTTCTTGATGAAATTACATTAAATCTCTTGATGGGAAATCGTTAGAAATAAACCGCTCATATTTATTTCATAGATATTTTATAGATTTTAGCTGTATTTTGATAGATTTTCGCTAAAATTAAATTAAATTGACAGGTTATGACATCTGTTGAAAAAATTCTCAGTGATATAGAATCTATCCATAGTAAGTTTAGCCGTTATTATCGCGATTTTGACACATTCTATCTCTTTCTCGACCTCTGTTTGTGGTACCTCCTACGTTCAAGGGGGTTATCAAATTTGAAAAAAATTGCTAGAAATCGTTAAAATAACCGTGTAATTGATTTAATAGCTACTTTTTCATCTTCATTCTCCATTCAAACACAAAAATTTTTTTAAAAACTAAAATTTGTCAGAAATGGTTAGCTAGGTCAGCTTTTATTATAGTTAAATAACTAAACAAATAATTACAATTATTTTCCTGATGATATTTAAAATCAAATTGCTAAAATTTCGTTCAAGATTCAAAGTTCTCTGACTGATATTTTTTTTTTTTTTTACAAGAAGGGGATTTTTTTATGGACTACGCAAGTGGAATACGCCAAAAGAGAGTGTGGGACTCACTTATTTCTACTGGTATAACAGGTATACTAAACCCCTCCTTCCAAACTCTCAACAGGGAATAATCCCCAATTAAAGAGAGAAAGAAAAACGAGCAAAAGAAAAACAGAAAAAATAGAAAAAATTGTGAAAACGCATAAAATAGAAGAAGAAGAGATTATGTGCCTAGAAGCACACAAGGACAACGCACTCAAGTCTATTTTCCTTATAGACCTAAACGAATCGGCATAAAAATCGAAACTTGCCGAGTTTACCAAGCGGCCAATTCGGTGCAAAGTGTTTTTGCTCTATCCAGATACAAGACAGCAACGGTTCTAGCACAAAGTCTAGGGCAGTGAAACCGCAGCATTTCCAAAGTTTTAGGACATTTAATTGTAGAGTTCCCAACTTTGTAAAACATTTTTAAGTACGCTAATTTAGTGCAATCTTCGAAGCTAAGAAATTCAAATTCGAGCCTCTGAAGAATTCCTCTAGAAGGATAAACTCTTTTGCTACGATAAAACAAATATTTTAAGAAGCGTCGCTGCATGCTTTCAAGAGCATTAATGTGTGTTTAAAAAGGTTTCCAAATTACAGCAGCATATTTAATTTTGGAGCGCACTAAGGCAAAGTATATAAACTTAATGGCAAGCTGATTGTTAAGCTCACGAGAGTTGTGTAGAACAAAACCAAGTAGCTTGTATGAGTTTGAAATTACATTGTTAACGTGTGTAACAAACGTCAGCTTGTCATCAAACGTAACCCCCAAGTCCTTAACCGTTTTAACTCTTTTTAGTGTTTGAGAGTTCACGCTATAGTCAAAATTGTGTGTAGCATTTTTTCTAGAAAAAGACAATCATTGATCGATTTGACAGGTAAATATATTTTCAGATCATCAGCATACAACAATGCAGAGCATAGCAATTTAGCTATTAAATCGTTGATGTAAATGTTACAAAATTAAAACCTCAGCACAGACCCCCGAGGAACGCCAGAGCTTATGTTAAAATTAGAAGAATGATATCCAAAGCATTCAACAAAGAAAGAGCGGTCAGTCAGGTAATCTGCAAAAAGCTTTACCACATTAACATTGAGACCGGATTGAAGCATTTTAGAGCACAAGAGATCATGATCCAAGCGATCGCATGCTTTGGTCATGTCTGTATATATAACGTTCACCTGCAAACCATTGTCTAACTGCGTACCTAAATGTTGAGTTAAAACTAACAAATTTGTCACTGTAGAGCGACTTGAAACAAAACCATGCTGGCTGTCAGACAGGTGACTTTGCAGTTCAAATTCTAGCTGCTCGTGCATTACGAACTCAAAAACTTTTGCCGCATTATTTAATTGAAATTGGCCGGTAGTTAAGAAAAAGATCACGGTCTCCAGATTTAAAACACGGAAATACTTTGACAACTTTTGAAATTTTTGGATATGAACCCAGTTTTATGCAAAGATTATAAATTTTACATAGGGGGATAGCAAAAGCATGAGCACAAGTTCTTAATAGAAAAGAAGGCAGAAGATCAGGTCTTGCAGTGTTTTTAGAGTTTAGTTTAAGAAGCTTGTGATGTTTGCTTTGAGACCACGTTTTATTGAAACCTTTCTCGTTGCTGGTTTTTGATGGAGTTGCAAAAAAATGGTGGTTAATGGACCTTGCCGCTCGAGAAGCCTAGAGGTCTCTCGTGGCGGGGGAGGTATAGTGACTCCCTCTACATTAATATAAAAAAGGGCGCCAACATGCCGCCCCCCTTGAAGGTAAATCTTCAAAGTACACTAATAATCTAAAGATAATATACATACAATTAGTTAATAGAAATTACATATACAAATCAAGTTTTAAAAAAAAACTAACTACTATACATAACTGTTAAAAAAAGTACAAAATTGGAGTAAATTGATTGAAAAATTGCAGATGTGTATTATTGAGTGTTCTCTTGCACCATTCGCTGTTTTTACAGTAACTGCGCGCACAAGACCGTCTTCTCCTGGATGTACGGTTGTAACCCTTCCTAGCTTCCATTTTAATGGTGGCATGTTGTATTCTACTAAGGCTACCAGGTTGCCGACGCTATTGTTTTCTATTGAATTTTGTTGTCCTTTTGGTCGGTTCTATAGTTGTGAGAGGTATTCTTTGTACCATCGAGCCCAAAAATGCTGTCGTAATTGTTGCACTCTTTGCCAGCGCGACAACCTGCTGTTTTTGATGTTGGTAAATTCCGCTTCGGCGGGAGCTGTTATTGGGCCGCCAATCAAAAAGTGTCCCGGCGTCAGTGCTTCCAGGTCGTTAGGGTCTTGGGACAGAGGAGTGATAGGACGGGACTTCATACATGCTTTGACGCAAATTAATAAAGTATTAAACTCTTCATAGGTTAATGAAGCGTTACCTAGGACCCTGTTTATGTGATGTTTTAATGATTTTACTGCTCTTTTCCACAATCCACCAAAATGTGGAGATCTTGCCGGTATAAAATAAAATTTTATAAGCTTAGTTGTCGCATATTGTGCTATGTCTTGTTTGAAAGATTTTGATGTTAAAAGTTCTTTTTCAGCACCTACAAAATTAGTGCCGTTGTCACAGAAAATCACAAAATCTTTTTAATGCAGCAATAAAGGGTTCGCTTGATAAATTTGTTACTAATTCAAGATGCACGGCCTTGGTAGCAAAACATACAAAAAAAGCAACAAATGCTTTGATTTTTCTCGCATTTCTACCAGAATTTTGTTCAATATAAACTGCGTCTGTGTAATCTACACCCGAAACGTAAAAAGGTCTTATATTAGGCTGCACTCTTGGTGCAGGTAAGTCGCCTATTTTTTAATTTGAACATTTTGGGTTAGCGTGATTGCATCTAAAACAATTATGTATAATTTTTTTTACTAAATTTCTTCCTATATTTTTGCCTAACTGCGGCTAGTGTCGCGCTATGTCTTGCATGTAACTTTGCAATGTAGACATTTTCTACAAGAAGTTTAGTGACATAATGATTTTGGGGTAATAAAACGGGATGTTTTTTGTCAAAACTGATCGTAGCGTGTTTCAATCTACCTCCTACTCTTAAAATACCGTCTGAGTCAATAAATGGATCTAGGTTGGCAATTTTGTTTGACTTGATTTTTGTTTTGTTTGTAGTTAAAATATTAATTTTATTTGCAAAAGCATGCGCTTGGGTGTGTTTTATTATGGCTTTTTCGGCCTTGATCAATTCTTTAATTGATAAAATATTTGTATTCCGTGGTTTGGTTCTTCTTGTGTAGTCTATAAATCTAAAACAATAAGCTAAAATCCTACATAGTTTACTGAAATTTGAAATTTTAGAAAGAACCGGAAGATCGGTATTGGTTGTTGAAATATTAACAGTTTTGTTAGGTTTATGTTCTAGTAAATTGAGGTTTGTTAAATCTGTTGGAGGCCAAGATACCGGCCACTTGTTTTTTAGCTTTGTTAACCATTGCGGCCCGTTCCATCAAATATTGTGAGTTTTCAAGTTTTTAGGCGTAGTTTCGCGCGATAAAATGTCTGCCGCATTGTCTTCCGAACAAACGTGACGCCATTCGTCGCGAGTGCTGTTTGTTTGTATGTACGACACCCGGTTTGCTATATATTGATTCCAATTATTTGGCGATTCTGCTAACCATTGCAGAACTATTGTGGAATCTGTTCAAAAATATCGTTTGTGGATATTTATGTCTAAAATTTTCATTATTTGTGACTAATTTCGTTAGTAAAATTGCCCCATTTAGTTCTAGTCTAGGAAGAGTTATTGTTTTTAAGGGCGCAACCCTGGACTTTGCGCATAAAAGGTTATCTGTGATTTCATTTTCTGCATCTATAGTGCGTAAATAAATGCACGCGCCAAACTCCTTCATGGAAGCATTCGCAAATGCGTGAATTTCGGTTGTTATGGCGTTAGATGACGTTATGTTCCGCGGAATTTCTAATTCGCTTAGTTCCGATAGTTCGTTAAAGTATTTTAACCAAGATTCTTTAATGTCTGCTGGAACAGGGACGTCCCAGCCCAGCTTAAGTGTCCATATTTTTTGTACTAATATTTTAGCCTTGACGATTATAGGATTTATTAAGCCCAATGGGTCAAATAATTTAGCGATTAATGACAAAATTACCCGTTTTGTTATTTGCTGCGTGTTGATTGTATTGAAATTATAAGTTAATATACTTTTTTAAAAATCCAATAAAAACCTAAAATTTTAATAATTTCTTCGCTGTGGAAAGAATAATATTGTGCGTTTAATTCTTCTTCCGGTACAACTGATGCACTGTTTGAAGCCCATTTTGATAATGTGAAACCGCCCGATTTTAAAACTGTTGATAGTTCCTTTTTGACAAATCGGATTTCTTCTAATGAATTACTAAATCGTCCATATAAAATCCTTTTTTTAATTCGTGCAATACCCTAATGCATAAATAACTAGAGCCAGATAATCCATAAGTAACTGTCTTGAGACGAAAAGTTTGAATATGTTCTTTCTGATCAGAACGCCATAAAATTCTTAGACAATCTCTATCATCAGGGTGTAATAAAACCATTCTTTACATTTTTACTATATCCGCTGACAAAACGTATTTATAAGTACGAAATCTGCATAAAATAGGAAATAAATCCTCTTGAATGTTTTGTCCTGTCATAAGTACGTTGTTGAGACTTAAATTGTTGACAGAGGTTGCTGCATTAAAGACGATCCGTATTTTTGGACCATCGATTGTTTGTTTAAATAGTGTGGTACGTAAAAAGCTTTAGAATTTTGTATATCACTTTCCGGTACTAGCTCCATGTGGTCTAAGTCGATGTATTCTTTCATAAATTTACAATACGAAGATAAAGAAGGATTTTTCCTTAATTTTGTTTTTAAACAAAGAAATTGTTTTAAGGCGATAGATTTTGATTGTTCAAAATTTAATAGTGAAACATCTTTTTTAAATGGTAATTTGACCATGTATTGACCGTTTTTCTGACGAATTGTATTGTCTAAAAAATGTTTTTTGCAAGCCAAATGCTCCATTGATAAAGAGGGTTTGTCTAAAATCTTTTCTTGTAGCCAAAACTTTTCGACTTCCCTTTCTAAATTGTTAAAACTTGTTGTTAAATTGCAAACTGTTGTCGTATGAGGTTGTTGAATGTTTATTTCGCCGCTAACAAGCCAACCAAATTTCGATTCTTGAAAAAATGATTCATTTGCATTTAATTGCAGTGGACCACCAATAAGAAGTTTCCAGAACAATTTTGCCCCAATTAGTATATCTACTTCTTGGCTAATATTAAAGTTTGGATCGGCTAGTTTTATATTGGGAGGTATTCCTACCGAAATTATACTAAAAGTGACTGAAGATGTGTGATGCGTAATTTTTGGTAAAATGAAGCATTCTAAAGAAACGCGATATTCCAACGTTCTTGATTTTATGTGAACATTAACTCTAGTTGTAGCTTGATTTTTTGATAAGTTAACTCCAGTTATGGTTGTGTTGCTATTTTGAGGTTTTAAATTTAATTTTTTAGCTAGGGACGCTGTAATCAGACTTACTTCTGAGCATTGATCCAACACCGCTCTATAAGGATGGAGTTTTCCTTTAGAATCCGAAATGAGTAGTAAAACCGTTGAAAATAATACCTGATTTATATTTCTTATAATAAGTGAAATGTTTCCAGATTGTTGAAATTCATTTATGTGCAGTGAAGAGTGGTGTTTTTGATTACAATGTCGACAAGTATATTTAGATTTGCATTGCTCTAAGGCATGATTAATATTCATACAATTTTCGCAAGTTTTAATTTTTTTAACATGTTTGAGCCTGTCCATAACTGAAAGATTTTTAAAATCATTACACTGAAACATGCTATGCTGTTTACTGTTACGTTACACATTAAACATACGTTGGTGGACACAATATTAGAATTAAAGCGATTATTGACTCTATTTTTAGTTTCAAATTTTTGTATTTGTTTTTGAATCTCCTTTGAGTTGCCGATTTGATTGTCTTATCGCTGTTTGATTTTAAATACTCCATAGATTTTTGCACTAGACACCGTTTTTCTAAGAATTCTATAAATGATTGATAAGTAGGGATTTCTTTGTCTAAACTAGTTTGCCATTCTCTTTTTGTTATGTAGTCTAACTTTTCCAAAATAATTGTTATAAGGATGACATCCCAGAATTGATCGGGTAACCCCTAGACTTTTAAAGCAGCTAAATTATTATTTAAACAATCTAAAATTATTCTGAGTGCGGAATGTGAAGGTTTGTTTATCTGTTCTATATTAATTATATTGTATAAATGTTCTTCAACTATTAAGCGCTTATTAACAGACCGTTTTTTTAATAATTCAAGCGCGCTCTGATAATTTGCTGAAGAAACTGATAAGGACTTGATAGTTCTAAGAGCTTCTACGTCTAGGCAATTGAGGAAATAATGGAATTTTCTAATTTCAATTATATTGGCGTTTTTATGTACCAAAGATTTATAAGAATCGTAAAAATTTAACCATTCTGTATATTTTCCCGTAAACTTAGGTAATGGTAAGGGTTTAAGGTGTGCGGAATCGGATAAACCAGAGATGTTTGGCTGAACTGCCTCATTTTCTGTTGCCTTTTGATTATTGAAATTGTTCTTTAAATTAATTTTTATTGTTTTGATTGCAAAATAATATTGTTTTTCAATTTTTTCTCTTTCTGCGTCAAACTCTGTTTCCAAGGCCGCACATTTTGTTTTGTCTACGCCGGCCTCCTCTAAGAGGATGCCTTCGATTTGATCTTGAAGAGAAGTTAAATGTTTAAAAGTACTTATAATATCTGCTATGCGTGTTTCTAACGTGGTTTTGTCGAAATTTCCGTCTGCGACTGCGTTAGCAAACTTTTCCTGACGTGTGAGCGCAGATTTTGCACATCTTTTTAAATTTTTTAATTCACTAAGAGAGGACATTTTATTTTTTATTGTTCTTAAATTTTAGTGACTTTTTAAAAAAAATATTGTAAGAAAAGCATAAAAATTATATTTATATTAGGTATTATATAAATATTTACGATGAAGAGCCATCTTACTATGAAATATTAGAATAATACAATATTAAGCATCGAAACATGTAAAATTAAGGTTTTTTTTTTATGAAATAGACTGACCTTGCGCCTGTTGCAGCTGTTAGAATTACAAGTAGAGACCAAAATTCGTGCTTTTCTTAAACGGGTCTCTCCTTGGACGTTGAGTTGAATATATTGGAATTAGCAGAGATTAGGACTCGTCCAGTGTTGTTGGAGACCATAAAATTCGCTGAACGTCGATCGATGAGAAGATTGATAATATTTGATTAATTCTGCTTAATCCGGCTCGAACGAAGGACCATGTGATGTATTTATAGGTTATTTCTATAAAGATGATAAAAACACGTGCTTGCTTTGAGACCACGTTTTATTGAGACCTTTCTTGTTGCTGGTTTTTGATAGAGTTGCAAAAAAATGGTGGTTAATAGACCTTGCCGCCCGAAAAGCCTAGAGGTCTCTCGTGGCGGGAGAGGTATAATGACTCCCTTTTCATTGATATAAAAAAGGGCGCCAACAAAGCTTTTCCTGAACAGTTACTTCATCAAAAATCTTAAACATATAATTTTTTGATGATGTGGATTCTGCTTCAATTAAAGAAATTCTGTTAGAGGTTGAAAAGTTTGCGACAAAGGACTCACCAAATATTTGTGCAATCTCTTGACAGTCCGAAATCGTTTTGTCATTGTGCCGCATGTTGCGTGGAACACCTGACGCATGTCGTCGCAGCTTAATATACTTCCAAAAGTTGGTAGGGTTTTGACATATCTTATCTTGAGAATCTGCTAAGAATTTTGCAAAATTAAGATGGATTTTGATATATTAATTTATCAAGAATTAATACAGGCTTGACAGTATTGTGAGATCTTATCTTACTTATTAATTGAATTATTAATTATTATGTGCATTGAGTTGAGCAATTGAAATAACAACTAAATAATTAACAATTAATTAAAAAAATTTCATATTTAATAACTAATTAACAATTAATGAATATAACAATTGAAATAATTAGAAATATTAGAGCATTCTCTAAATTGACCAGTACTTTAGTTCTTTCATAACTAATAATGTACAATAATAATTTACAGTTAACTACAAAATTTAAACTGTGATTTTTAACATTGGAATTTATAAACTCTTAATAAATTACTTTTTTTCTGACAATACGACGTGTAAATAGACAAAACAACATAAGAAGAAAACCGTCATGTACCAATAAATTTGTAATTTAAATAAGTTTGATGAGATTAACAAAATATTTTTTATTTTAATTGCATAATATTAAGTTGAAGAAAAAATTTAACAACAACATAATTAAATATTTAGTGTTTTTTCCTTTGGACTTGATAGGATTTTAATTATTTATATTAACTGGCTAATGAAATAATTATGGGAACTATTCAAGTATAATATAGTAACTTATCAAAACCATTAATACGGAATAAAGTGAATAATACGAATGAATTCACCGCTTTATTTTCTTAATTGCACTTTGATGTTAATTCTAAAAGTGTGTTTGTGAAGTTTTAGAAGTAGAAAAAAAGATGTTGTTAACTATATTTTAAAGCATATTTTATTGTACAAACAACTTTTTGCCTAAAATTTCAGCTTTATTAGTTTTGTCTCAATACTATAATTTTACAAAGTATATAATTGTCTTGTAACGCCAAATGACTTTTATCGACGAAAATTGTTTTCTTACAACTTGAATACAATAAGCAAATTTTCTACTCAACTGAAAAAACAGTTACCATCAGTCCATCATTACAATCTAAAGCTGCGTATAAAATTATGGTTTGCATGGGTTTTACTAATGCCGGTATTTATAGTCGTATCTCAAGCTCAAGCTTGAGGCCGTCTCAAGCACGGAATCAAGCAAGGACGTCGGCAATGCTCGGGAAAGCGTTTGCGTTGCGTCTTGAAATAGTCGTATCGTTGAGTCCGTCTTAAGCAAGGACTTCGACAATGCTCGGGAAAGCCTTTCCGTGCATCTTTTGTGCTGATATTTACATCTTGAGCTTGAGAACGGTCTCAAGTCCGGATCGGTATTAATAGACAAATCTAAAGCTCAAATTACGGTGTGCACAAGCGCTCTTACTTGATTTTTGGTGTGCGCAAGCGCCCTTTGCGCGATCTCCAGCACGGTCTCAAGCAAGGTCTCGACTTGTCTCAAGTCCGACTCAAGACGCGATTTGCAGGTTAATGTTCGATTTTGACGTTTGACAATAAGGTTATGTCGCGCGGTTCATAACAATGAACGAGTTTGTAGTTTTTTGACAAAGTGGACAGTGAAGACAACGTGATAATGCTAAAACGATATGTGCAAGATGCTGCAAATCTATTGGAATTTCATTCTAATTTCAAGTTTAAGCGGCGCTATTGGTTTACCAAAGACAGTGTAGTGAATGTGGGATTGCTTTAAAATTAGTGGAAAGACAATTATTACTTACACTTATTAGGCAAGAAAAATTAAAGAGCTTGCCACATTTTGTGCAAAAATTAAAGCAATGTTTTAATAATAATAAAAGTCACAGATATTTATTAATTGTGTAGTATTTCTATTTTGTAACACATTCTACTGGTAAAAATAAGTACAAAAAAGTAAAATGTTTATTAGTTTACATTATAAGTGTAAGGTATTGTGTGCCAAAGCATAGTAGACAAAACAACAGCCGAAATCTTTCATCTTTACACAGTTCTTGAATAGCTCCTACTACTAACTACTCTGATAATTTTTGTACATCACATTTTTTGCAATAAAAGGGGTAAAGGTTTGGTAAGATTTGTAATTATGTTGCACTTACATTGTCCCTCTCAAAAGCGCGCAGTTAGGGCTCCGCTAGCTTCTGTTGGGTCTCACTTTTGCAGCTTTCGTGTTTTGAGGCGAATGTAATATGGTCCAGATTGCTCGCTTTCCTTGAGCTATTGCTGCATTTGTCGTATTACTTTCCACACTATTGGGGTTGTCCATGCGAAACTACAGCAAGGGTTTTGCTGTTTTTGTATACTCAGCTTTTTTGTCTATAATGCCCATTTTATGAAGTTACCATACACGTATTCTGTTGGTAGACATGTACTCACCCGTCGTCATTCTTTTTTCTGCAAAAACAACACAAAACACTTTCGATATGACCCCTGCGGCATCGAGTTATTACTTGACCTGTCACTTTAAAGTAAATATAAACACGCAAAATGACTGTCATGCGTCAAAATTGCAAACCTAACAACCCAAAAATCACTACAATTGTGTCTTTGGCAACACGCACGAAAACGCTTTCCCGAACATTGACAAAGTCTTTGCTTAAGACGGATTCAAGCTTGAGCTTGAGATACGACTATGAATAAGTTAACTGAGAAAAAAACATCTTAAATATATTGATAAATGTATTCCGACCAAAATTCTTACTAGCATAAAAGAGACTGGCTAATTCTAGTAGACAAAAAAACTGGTTTTATAATTATTTCTGTTTGGTTTATGGATAACAATTGATTCATCATTTTGTTAAATTTACATATTTACTTTATGTGTTTGGTAAAAGCGCTTTCTAACAAAACTATAAGTATTGTAAAGCATGAAAGGTTATTACTTAGCATTTCGTGAAAGTGTAATGTCTTATGCAAACCTGACTACAGCGCTGTTTCGTTTTATTGAAACTCATCAGGCCAGGGTATTGCAGAAAACCAGTACACTTCCACATGCTTGATATCTTCTATATGTACGGATTTGACATCGCACATAGTAGGTGAGATGTTATAACCTTTCATGCATTGTGTGTATATCTTGAGCATTAAGGGCGTATTTGTACTAATAGTTTATCAAAGGTCAAGCTTAGCATGAACTACTTGATAAACTGGTACTACCCACTAATCTTAATTATATTTAAGATAGTCCTCTATACATTTTACCAGTTACGCTGGTAACGATTAAATATTAGAATTAATGTGATCAATGTGATCAATTTGACTAACATGGAACATGTTTAATTTTGAATATTTATCTTTACAATATTTCAAAATTAAACATGTTCCATGTTAGTCAAATTGATCACATTGATCACATTAATTCTAATATTTAATCGTTACCAGCGTAACTGGTAAAATGTATAGAGGACTATCTTAAATATAATTAAGATTAGTGGGTAGTACCAGTTTATCAAGTAGTTCATGCTAAGCGTGACCTTTGATAAACTATTAGTACAAATACGCCCTTAATGCTCAAGATATACACACAATGCATGAAAGGTTATAACATCTCACCTACTATGTGCGATGTCAAATCCGTACATATAGAAGATATCAAACATGTGGAAGTGTACTGCTTTTCTGCAATACCCTGGCCTGATGAGTTTCAATAAAACGAAACAGCGCTGTAGTCAGGTTTGCATAAGACATTACACTTTCACGAAATGCTAAGTAATAACCTTTCATGCTTTACAATATTTCAAAATTAAACATGTTCCATGTTAGTCAAATTGATCACATTGATCACATTAATTCTAAAACTATAAGTAGTTTCGCTTGTATTAAAAAACTCAACTCTTTACAAACAATAATGGGATGGTAAACATTTATAGGATACCAGAACTAAGAGCTTAGAAATTTTTTGTTATATGTATTGCTGTTATGTTTTTTTATTTTTAAAATTGAGCCGCAGAATAATAAGAAAAAATACTGCTGTAGAGTATTTTGATTTAGTTGTACATATTTTAAGCTTTTTTTTGTATTTTGTTTAATTACCATAATGTATCATTTTAATCAGTAATATATTCATTATAATAAATATTGAATCATTATACTAAATTAAATTTTGTTTTTGTTTATTTTTGTTTTGGTTTGCACTATTGATAATTGCTTAGTCAATAAGTATTTTCTTAATTTTCAAATTTGAAGTGTTTTAGAAGTAATGATTAATTTGTACAAGCTTGTAGAGCTTCTTTAAAACACCGTAGCAACCTCAACAGTCTTTTCCAAAGCTTGGCCTCCATGATTTGTGATCAATAAAAAATGACATGTTGTCTTTTGATTAACATGTCACATTTTTGCGTACAAAACACTAAAGAACGCACATTTTTTTAACAAACACCATTTTATTCATCACGACATATTTTATGTAAACATTACAACACGAAACCTAACCAACACGTTGCTGTTGTGTTGTTAAATCTAAAACACACCTTTTTTAACTGTATTTGCAGATGACTATAAATTCTAAAAAAAGTATTGTTGGAAAACTACGTGAACTGTGAAAACTTCATTCTATAGACATTTAGAAGTTGTTTAATTTTATAAGGTTACATCTTGCACATTATATAATATGTGTAAGACGTAAATTATAATATATATATTATAAATGTTGATACCAACTTTGTTTCTATTTTCTTTATAAAAAACGAATATCAGTTTGCTGGAAAAAGTGGAAACTAAAGTTAAACATTTTGCCGCAGCAAGGAGTAAAACTTAGATCTTTGCAGATTGCTAAAATCTCCGAACTTCTAAATAAAGAGTCGATTCTGATCGGATATAAATAGATAAATACAAAACTAGTAAACTGTCGTATAAACCAAGTGGCGACAAAAAATTACTAATGATAAAGTTTTAATATATGTACTTTACTACAGCTTCTGTTTAGTTATCCCTTAAAAAAACATCAGTGGTAAGAGTAGAAAAAAACTCTTGAGAGCGATTATTTTGCTTTGATAGTAAATTTGTTGACAATATATAAAAAGTGGGACTACAATATTAAAGCAACAAATCAAACACAGAAAAAATTTGCAAAAAGTAATTTATTATTTACTATTTGCTAATTCTAAACAATATAGAGTATAAAAGCTATCTTTATTAATTTACTTCATCGCATTAATAAGCCAATATTGACTTAAAGTGATTGAAACGAGGGTTCCTTAGTTCTTCCTTAGTTCCAACTAATTTGTCACTGATGTAATTCAAAATTTGCATAAAACCGGTTGGTTATCTGTACAAATCAAGCAAAGTAAACATTAAAGTAAAAAAAAAATAAGCAGGGTTTAGGTGGAAACTATTTGAAATATTTATTTATTCCATTGCGTTTAGAGTGAGAATAAGTTATAAATGACTTAAAGCTACCTGCATTAACTTGACCGTTGCTGCTGGTGAAAATGTACATACAAAATGATTAGCAAATAATTTTTTATTGGTTGAATGCAATACAAAGATACTAGTCCAGGATCTCTGGATAATTTTTGTACAAAACAATTTCCTATACAAAACAGAGGTAGCAAGAATGAAATATGTCGATTTGATAATTGTCAAATATGTGTCACTTGCAGATTTTTTTTTGCTAGACCTCAAAACAATTATCTAAATTAGTCGAAAAATTATTTGTTGTACAAAACCTATGGTTTGATCTAAGAGTCCCCTCTTTTCAACATGTATTGATAGCGAGGTTATTATCAATGATTGCTAAACAGTAGATTTTTTTTCTACCTAGTTAATATCTGTATCGAGTGTTTTGTTAAATATCTGCTCAGAGTAGGCTGTGGCGAGTTGTTGGTGAACGCATCTTATTAACAAGTGTCAATATTAAAAGTCAAAACATTATTCGAACTTTGAAGACTAGTTTGTTTGTTGGTAGAACGTTGATCGATATCCTCAATAATTTACACAGCTAATCTTTACAGTCTTTTTTAAGACAAACGAGTAACTGATTTATTTGTGAAGGTACGGAATGTAAAATAAATGAAATAAATTAGAGATTAATCTCTATCAGATTCAACTTCAAAACCTTTGCTACTATCATCGCTGTTTATAAATAAACTTATAATCTCTATCAGATTCATCTTCAAAATCTTTGTTACTATCGTCGCTGTCAAATTAATCTATTTCATTTTTCTCGCTCTTAACTAATAACTTATATAAGATAGAAAAAGAATCAACTGTATTTTGCACATTAAATCTTTTTTTTTTGTTATAAATTGATTTATATATTTCAATGTTTTCAAAGGCTGTTAATAGAGGACCGTGTTCTAAATTATGTAAAAGCTGTACATTATTAGTTAAATTAAAATTGTGACCTGTAAATGATAAATGCTTGCCAAATTTGGATTTATGGTTCAAGCTCTTCAAATGTTTAATTATAAAAATATTAGTTAGGTTCGCAAGGGTGATGGACAATTTTTTTATAGATTAAAAAATTATTTATTAGAACATTGCCAACGTTTCGGCCACAATTTGGCCTTTATCAAGGCTAAAAATACAAATTTGACATTAGTGAAATGTTAATATCTAATCTAATAAATATAATTACCTCGTAGTATAAATATTTCTTTTGAGTTTGGAAAAATAAAATTTTTTTTATTATTTAAATTATGCTTCGCATAATAGATGTTGTTTTGTGGATCATGAAGAAATAATAAATGTTTGATATTTTTATGTGTGAAGCTGATAAGAGCAACACTTTTTGTTTGTAAAAGTTGTTTTTCCCCGATAAAGTTTTATACATGTAATTGAATTATTTATATTTTATTAGATTAGATATTAATACAAATTTTGATAAATTGTAACAAGGACAAAGACAACGGTCATAGAACAAATAAAAAAAAAAAAAACAGTTAAAAAGAAAAGGTTAAAAATTTAAAAAATTGAAAAACGAATAGTGAGAAATTTTAAGCATCACTGTGTTTCAATTGATGATGCCAGGTTGGGTCACAGGTTTATATTTCTGTTGTTTGAAAGAGTTTATAAGTGGTGTATATATTTTGCTTGGATTGTTCACATCTTCCCTGAAATTTACCGTATTGTTGATCTTTATAAACACCATCTCACTGAGATTGCGTTTGAAACCATTAGTTTCCTTGTCAGGTATTTTGGTGTCTTCAAACGAAAACTTATGGTTTTCTTGTGTCGTGTGTGTCAATAAAGCCGAGTACTCTGTTTTAGAACGGCAATTTCGAGCATGTTGTTTGACTCTTTCTTTGAGGTATTGTCTAGTTTGGCCTATATATTTTTTGTCACATTGTTTACAAGGGATTTCGTAAACTACGTTAGAAAGAAAGTCAACGGGCGTTTTGTCTTTCAATTTTGTAAAGAATTTCTTGCCTATGCTGTTGTTATTATAGAATGTTGCTTTCCGGTTATATTTTGTAAAAACTTTTTTTATTTTTTGTGACAATTTATTTATGAATGGAAAACTAAAGTATTTGACGTTATTTTTTTTTGTTAAATTTTTTGAACTATTTATATCTACATTTTTTTGATAATTTTCAAAATTTTTTACTTTGTTGTTGATTATTTTATTGATAAAATTTTTGGGATAGTTGCTTTTCAGTAAGGTATGCTTTATTAGGTTGATGTTGTCTTTGTAAAATTTTTTGTCACTTAAAATGAGCATTCTACGAGTTAAATTCTCTATTGTGTTAACTTTCTGTTGGAAACTGTGACTGGTATTGAAATTTAGAACTAGACTACTTTGTGTCGGCTTTCTGTACCAATTGTGTATTATACGATTCTCTTCCCTGGTAAGTAAAGTGTCTAAGAAAGGCAATGAATCGTTTTTTTCCCTTTCTATAGTAAATTGAATATTTGGATGATAGCTGTTAAACTTTTGGTGTACTAACTCTACTTTGTTTTTTGGTATCAATAAAATGGTGTCGTCTACATATAATTTTGCTAGAGGTATTTGAAAATTGAACTGTGATTATTATATTTATTAGATTAGATATTAACATTTCACTAATGTCAAATTTGTATTTTTAGCCTTGATAAAGGCCAAATTGTGGCCGAAACGTTGGCAATGTTCTAATAAATAATTTTTTAATCTATAAAAAAATTGTCCATCACCCTTGCGAACCTAACTAATATTTCTATAGAAAACAATGGACACTACTTTCACATACAACAATGTTTAATTATAAATTAAATTGTAATGACTCCAATGCAACTTACGTAATTATCAATCGTAGTCAGTTTCCCTCCCAGTGTGGACGTATCTCAATGTGCTCTGTGTCTGGAGTGTCTTCCAGAAGGTAAGGTAAGGTGCGCCCAGTTTGTGTCCGATATTTTAAATGAGCGAGGTCAGGTTGATACAATCTACACAGATTTTTGAAAAACCTTTGACTAGATTGATCATAGTACCTTATTGGGCAAATTACTTTTATTTGGTTTTAGTGATAAGTTATGTCTTTTTGTTGAGCGATTGCATTATGTGTACTATAATGGGCATATGTCGTTTGAATATAAAGTGTCTTCTGGAGTACCACGAGGTTCAAACTTAGAACCATTATTTTGTTTCTGTTATTTATTAATGATCTACCGTTATCAATTAAAAGCTGTTCATCTCTTTTATTTGCTGATGACATCAAAACTTACAATAACATTAGAAATTTAGATCACTGCTTCAAACTTCAATCTGCTCTCAATGACCTCGCGTCTTGGTGTTTTAATAATCGCTTATTTCTCAATGTATCGAAATGTAAAGTTGTAAGCTACACACGGAAGAAAAATTCAATTAACTTTGTTATAAAATTAACAATGTCATAAAATGATCCTCAAAAATGTTCAAAGAAAATTTCTTAAGTTTTTATGGTATAAGATGCATGGAAGTTATCTTTGTCAAGGTTTTTGTCACAAACTATTGTTGAATACTTTTACAGCTTCTAGAAGAAAAGTCTTCTCGTTGCTGGTCTTGTATAAGCTTATAAATTATAGAACAGATTGTGCCTACTTATTATTACAAATTAGCTTTAGAATTCCTAGATTGGCAATTTTAGAAAAACTCTATGTTTGCACACGCCAACATGTAAATCTGACTTGTTAACAAGATCACCTGGGTTTACAATGTGCTTTAATTTTAACAAAGTCTCAGATAATGTTAATATTGGCTTTGATTCATTTGTAAAATGTGGTATACAATTTTGGTATCAGCTTCTCCATGATAACAAGAGAGGTTACAGTCAATAACTTTTTTTATTTTATTTCCACTAGACAACTCATTACTACAATTGGTAAATTAAAAAACAATATCTTCTCATAAATATTACTACATTATCATTACTACAACAGTGATCATAATAAACTTTACTGATCTTTTCTGTGATTAATTTGTTTTTTGTTCAACCTTCAATTAAAAATTTTTCAAAGTTTTTTTTAAAGTTGTGGTTATTTAATAATTTGCAGAAATCTGCAAGACGATTATTATTTTTACGTATTACGTCATACTGCGTTTTTTAGATCATGTTCAAAATCTGTAATACAGTTTGATATTCTAGTAATTCATCACCACAGATTTGGGGAGTTGCAAATTGTTCCATTAGTATGACATAATGAAAATGTAATAGAAGTTAGAGGATAACTCAATGCTTTTTCTATATCAATTTTATTTTTTAGTAACGCATCTGAATTTCTATGACTTTTCTATCAATTTAGGCTTTCTGGGTATTCACATTTATATTGTTAAAATATTTTTTCAAATAAATTAGATTTTGAGATTTAGCTAAAATACAAAAGGCATTTGGTATTTTTACTAGAAATGATTGATTTTTTTAAGTCTTTACTCAGAAAAACTAAAAATTCAAATGTTTTAAAAAACTACGTAGTACATAAAATTTTTTTTTTTGAAATTATTAATATTTTGTGAGTTACTTATGGTTTTACGTACAAATAAGCTTTACAAATAATACAATATTTTATGTTTTTGAGCCACTACTTTGTGATGGAATAGGAATTTTTAAAATTAATTATTTACCAAACAAAAATTTGTTCGAGTGCATTTGAATTCCAAATAAAAAAAATTTCTTGTGTTATTTAAATGAAAAATCGAAAATTACAATTTGTCACCTCTTAATAGTAATATTAGGAGATTAAACATTTTCAAATTTTGTTTGTCATCTCGAGCGATATTTTTGTGGTAACTGGAAAAAAATTTTTTTTGGCCTATCTTACAACGTATATTCTCATCGAAGATTTAATACGTTTTAACAATTGACACCAAAAATTTTGCAGCCACATTACTAGTATTATTACTATCAGTGCAGCCATTTTTTGTTGACATTTATTTTAATTGATCTTAAAATATCTTTTTCCAATTCAGTTACAAAAAGTAGTCATTGTTTAACATCATTTAATTTGTCCAATGTAAACTAGTTACAAAATGCGTGATTATTTGAGAACTGTGACTCTGTAAATCATAAATATGTCTTTTTGTGTTTAACAAATCTAAATTACTTTGGTATTATACAGTGTTTTATTGACAAAAAAATTTAGTCGCATTATGTGTTTGGTATCAAATTAGAATTTACATCATTTGTCAAATTTTCAACGTCTAAAGGTACAGAAACGTCTTTTGAATTAATTATTTTTAACATTACATTGAAAAATGCAGCATGTTAGCAAAACAAAACTTATAATTGTTTACAAAACAACAAACAATATTTTTATAGCAACTTCCCGATAACATTAATTTTAAAATTATTAAAATTAAAAACTTAAGCACAATTCTAATTAGATACTTTTGCTTCTTCTAACTGATTGACTGATATTGTATTTGCTTCTACAGATTTTAATAAATATTTTATGGATTTTATCCTATTGCGTTTTTTATTAACATAAAAGCTTTAAACATCGGTTAAATAAAAAAATTTCGGAATATTAAAAATTATTATTCCATCCTAAAAAAAAAATAAAAAAAAATAAAAAAAAATTAAGGAAGCGCACAGATGTCGCATCTAGCAACGACAACGTCAACGTCGTCATGTTAAACTTAATGCTATTTTTTTATTATTTAGTAAGAAAAACAAATCGAACACTTCATTCTAACAATTTTATCATGTTGTTCGAGACTTAATCTAGCTGCACTGCGTTTTCATTTATCAATATCACGCTGAAGTTCTTTCCGTTTTGCGACGTCCTGAAATGGGTCAAAAGATACCTTTGTATTCTTCGTAATATTTCTTCTGCAAAAGATTTGCCACTGTATTAAAAAAACTTTTACTTACTTTCTTTTTATAGCCTTTACAATTAAACTTCTTTTTATCAAGTCTAAAGCCTTTTTTAACCTTAGAAAATTCTTCTATAGTTGTATCATTACTTAAATTATATTTTCGTTCCCTGCAGAAACTCTAAAAATGTCTCCCTCCATGCTGAAGCCAATTTTTGCGTATTCAAGAAAATCAGATTCTCAATACTCTTGTTAATTATAACATAAATTTCAATACATGAAATTATGGTTTGATTACGGGTTGCTTTGCCTTGCACGGCAAGGCAAGGCAATGTGACTACGATTAGAAATGTATCCACCTATTTTTTTCTTACTTTTTAACAAAAATAGCATTGTCTGAAGTTTGCCAGGGTATTTGTTTGAAAAATAATCTGTAAATTACTCCTCGTGCAACTGATTTTAATTTTGTCTCGTGCACTTCGAACACTCGACCAAATTATCAACGATTTTGCATGCACTTTGTAGGGTATTCATTTCGATAATTGCATTCTGCAGTATTTTTTACAAAATTTGTTTATTTGTAATCATCAGTCAGGAGAAATAATAATCATTATATAAAAATACAATGAATTTAATATCAAAATAGTAAATTACTTTAGTAAATACGTAAAATATAGTGTCAACGTTTTTGAACTATAACGCAACAAAAAAATTAGAACAAACACCTGTATTGTACCTATTATTAATCACCTGATTTTGTTTCGCTTAATAAATATTGTCTAATTCAGTTTTAACATTAGTTTAATATTATTTGTATTAGGGATAATTAATTATTTACAATTAGTACTGTAAATTTTTAATTTCTAGCCACAATTACTTTCAGTTATATATTTTATGGAGAATATTTTCACCAAATATCATATAAAACCTGATTTGCCTTGAAAATTAATACATGCAATTTTTTTATAAAACAATCATTGTCATACAAAATGTAAAAGGAGATACAACGTGTGAAAAATAATAAAGTTGTGTGAAGAAATTTGTGACATATTGAGTTGTATGAACATTGTATATATTTAAATAAAGGTAGTGATTAAGAGACAATCAAAGAGGTAGAACATACTATAATCCCTCTCCCATGATCAACAAGATAACAAAAATGACCAGGTTTTTTTATTACGACCTTTACAACACTCTTAAGTAAACACAAAAAATTACTTAGTTTTGTTGTACTGGTTTACTATATTATATTTTAATCATTTGCTAATCTTGGTTTCCAAACACTTTAAGAAGAAAATTCGATAAAATTTACCGATAACAAATATAAGCTTTTATCATAAAATAATATTACACTTACGTAAAAAAGTTTATTTCATAAAAAAATAGTCGACCAAAAAGGATTCATCATTTAAATTTTTATATTTTAGTTATTTATTATTGAATATTTTAGTAAAAATTAATATGTTTATAAAAAATTTCTAAAAAACAATAATTATTACCTTTCATTACTTGGTATACATTAACTGATTAATTGCTTTTACATATTCCATAAATTTAACAAAATAAACACACATCGATATAATGTTGTGAAGTGAAAGTTTTTTTATATTTTGGTATGAAAGTTCTTGCTGATTTATTGTTGATTCTAGGCTTTGTACTAAAAATAGGTTTAGATGTACTAATAAATCTAGCTTAAACAAATTGATTTTACCTATGTTCCGTGTATTGATAAAATATTTGCAATAAACTTTGGTTTTATTGTCTTGTTTTAAATAATCTACCAATTTTTGTTTTATGTAAATTTTTAAAGATGACAATAATGTTTAATTATTATTTTAAATAAGCGACTAAATAAAATTTCAAATATCTAATTGGTTGATAAAGGTGTTTGCCAGAAATTAATTCTGTGTTTAAAATCTTATCGATAAAGCAATTGGCAATATGATCCTTTTCTCATGCTAACCTTGTTTAGCAGCTAGACGTCCCTGATCGATACATCGAGACAAATTGAACAATTAGACTCCTGTCAAAGAAGATCGATTTTAAAAAAATTGTTAACACTTTGTTGAGATACTAGCAGATGGAAATGGTTGTCACAAGAAAAAGCAATTACTGTTATCAGTTTGCTCGGATATATAATTGAGATACAATTGATTTAGATCAATGATTTTCTAGCGAAATGAGACGTTCTAATTAAAAATAACAAATGTAGGTACTCGATTAAAGCTTTAAAAAACGGCTTTGTTTTTAATGAGGTTGTAGTTTTTGTTTGTGAGCAAAAGAATGAGAAGGGTAAAAAGTAATTTTTTTATTTTACAATGCTTTTTTCGATTTCAGTAAAATTGTTTAGTTAGATCATTATGGAATAATGACAGATGTGAAGAGATTTAGAAAATCCGCTTAGACTAAGTGCACTAAAATACTTTGAATTTTATGCAGCAACAAAGAGTAAATTAAGCTTAATTCAAAAATTTTAACTTCTACAATGCTTTAAAATTTTTATTAATTAGTCTAAAATTTTAGTAATTTAGTAAATAATCTTTAATATTTAATTATTTGAATTTAAAGTAATTTGTACATATTTTACTTTACAAACTGAAGAGTACAAACAGATACAAATTACTAGGCTGGTGATTAAAATAATTAATAAATGAAAAATGTTCTCGTTCTGGTCTCAAACGTTTAATATTGCAGAAAACGGTCTAAATTTAGTCAAAAAATGGTTTGACAATAATAAGTTATGAATAAACATTGACAAAACTAAATATATCTCGTATTCAATATATGAAAGTGGTCAGCCATCAACAATATATAAAATAAAATTACATATGCAATGTATACGTTTTTATTAATAATTAAAGCATTGAGTTAAAAGTTTAATGAGAAAACAAGTTAATTTTATATGTATCATAAATCCCCTGTAAATTTAAGCTTTTAGGACAGCCTGTTAGGGTATACAGAGAATGAAGAAGAATCAACGTTTGTTAGCTCTAATCAAGTAATATTAAAGTTTACAGCTACTTAACTTTACGTCTATCTAAACGTCATTTATTAAATTAAATTTGATATCTTTGTATTACATAAAATTTAGTCAATATTATCAAAAACCAGACTTAGAAAGAATAATTAATTACTGTAAGAATTTTCTTCATTCGCAAAGTGTTTACGAAAACCAAATAAAAAGTGATAGGTACAAATTGAATTTATAAAATAAAATATTAAGTAACTAATTTGATTAATTTAAAACTTTGTTCTTGTATTAGATTTTGTTAAGTTCATGTAAACTGAATTAGTGTTAGACTTGAAGGTAGTTGTAAGTTCAAAAGGATTTTATGGACATCAAAGACTTGGCGCAGCGTAATTAACATTGCTTGATAGACTTCGTCAAAACTAATAAATGGTAACTACATTAAACAGACTTTGAGACACCATTAGAGTAATTTTGTGTTCGAGTGTCTATTTAAATGAAATAATAGTTAGCAGTTGGGATTATATGCTTTATAAAGAGTAAGCATGTTTTACTACACTTGACAGTTTGAGAAACATATCACAAAAGTGGTTTAATAAACATCAATTCTCATTTTAAATAATAAAAATTTTAAATATTTATTTATTATTATTCAATTTATTCCTTTTAAGCAAAATGTTAGATTCAGTGACGGCCAATTTTTACTTTTTTCAAAAAAGTACTTTAGATCTACACTGTTTGGCTGAAAGAGTAGTATATAAAATGTTACTTCTGGCCCAGGACATTTGGCGTCTTAAAAAATAAGGCAAAATCTTACAAATTTAGCTGTTTGTCCAAAAGCAAACAACCAAAAAGGGCCCAAAACCTCTCAAAAATCATTAAGTTTTGTCCACCTCGAAAGTTCCCAAATATGTGTAGATCACTGTAAATTGGGCACACGAAAAAACCGCTAAAATCTCTCAAAATAATAAAAAATTACCTCAAAAACGCCCTAAAAAGCTAACAATATTCCTTGTTCTTACACACCCCAAAATGGCTTTTTACTTCTGGACATTTGGCGTTCTAAAAAACCAAGGCAAAATCCTGAAAATTTAGGGTTTTCCCAAAAGTAAATATTCGAAAAAGATATAAAAAAACTTACAAAAAAATCTTGGTTTTGAACACCCCAAAACGGCTTTTTATTTCTGGACCAGGACATTTGGCGTCTTCAAAAAACCAGGCAGAATCTTACAAATTCAGCTGTTCTCTCAAAGGTAAACATCCAAAAAAGACTTAAAACCCTTCAAAAAGCATTAGTTTATATTCATCCCAAAAGTACCAAATATATATCTGTAGACCACCAAATTTTTTATTTTACCAAATTTTAATTTTTATTTCTGGACCAAGCCATTTGGCGCATGCAAAAAAGAAAGTAAAAACAACACTAAATCAAGGAGGGTACTACGATATTAGACGTCTTAAAAATCTAGGCAGAATCCTAAAAATTTATATAATTTCTCAAAAGTAAACAACCGAAAAAGACATAATATTCTCCAAAAATCATAATTTGTGCTTATTTTTTCATTACCATTCAATTTAAATTAACTTTTTCCGTAGTACTTTGCCTTCTTTGTCTACATCGATAATGAAAGTTTTATGTAATACCCCAATATTCGACTATGCCTTCATGGTAAACCTTGGATTCAGAATATTTACAGAATTAATAAAAATAAGTGCAAAACATTCCCCGTTTTCATTCCGACTACAATCCGATCTATTCTTAGAGCATCTTCTTTGTCACGACAGCTTATACTGTTGATAGGTATGTGTCTATCGAGGAGAATCATCAATCCTATATTCGTCTTCGACTTATGAACCTTTGGCGAATCAAGAGGACAGGTCATTGTTGTTCGATATTACTGTAAGTCATAAATAGATAGAAGACTTCCAAAACCGAGAAATGTTGGGAATATTTGACAGCACTCAGTTGCTCGTTAATCTTTGTAGGTCCTCAATCTCTATGGCCACTCAAGACCTCACCAGTTCAGATTTAAGAACAACTGCATTCTTAATAAAAAAAGGCTGTGCTAATTTTGTTATTGATTTAATAAAATTAAATTTTTTATAGTGTACATAACAGGTATCTAAATTTATTTCATAAAAATTATGACTTTTCAGCGCTTTACTGAAACACCACGATAGTTGAGCGCTCGTATAAACATCCTGCAATTTTTTTTTCTGTTGTAGAAATCGTTCTTATGCAATTTAACAATACTTTATAAAGTTTTAGCTACCTTTTTAGTTTGTATTATCTAATTGAACACTAGTCTTATAATTTATAAGCATCGCTCAAAAAGACGTGATAAAATTTCGGTTCCTTGGCAATCTTTTTCTGTAATAGTGATTGTTCTTATTCAGACTAACAGTTATAATTTTATGTTGACTTAAAGCTTTTGTATACTGTTGCGGCATGGTAGGTGGGTAGAGTATAAAAAAAAGTAGCAGGGCGGTCCTTCTTGTCGCGTAATTCTTCTATCTTTTTTTTGGTTCTTTTGTTCTAATAAACTACGCATCCTCCATTGTAATGACTTTACATCGTCTGTAAGCGAAATAGCTGAAAAAAGTTGAAAATATACTAAATTTGTATTAATTGAAACACTGCTAAAAATATCCAATGTTTTATTCCGTAAATTAGTTTAAATCAATGCCAACAATACTATTAGATATCTATCCATGCTTCATTATTTGTTTCATCTTTAAATTTAACTTGAGAAATAATTTCTAAATTCTTCATCTGCTGTTTAACTTCATTCTTGACCAACGCCGATATTTCACTTCTAATAATATTTCCAATAAATTTTCTTAATTGTGTTACTTCATTATTAATAGTAGTAATATCTTTTCTTAATTGTTTTAATTCATTATTATAAGTATTAAATTAACCTTCATTTTTTTTAAGACAGACATTAATGAAGCCTGTTCTTCTCTTAATGTTGCGTGTGCTTTGTTATATTTGCTTTCCGACGTAGATTGTAGATTGAGAAGGGGGTCGTTTGGCGCTTTCTACCTTACAGAACTGCGACCAATTTGATCTATTGTTCTTGAACCCTACGCTCTTTGTTTCCCTAGAAATTCTAGGCTTTTTGTAAAGCCAAGTATATTCTTAAGTGGCTTGTTTTTGACTTTGGCAGGCGTTAGTCTTCCACTGTCAAAGTAGGTCAGCCTTTGGGACTCTAACGCATCGCAATTACAGAGTATGTGCTCAGCGGTTTCACTGACCGATTTACATAGTCTGCAGTTCTCATTGTCCACCAGACTGCTTTCCGACGTAGTAAGCTATAAAAATAATCATATAATAACACAAACGCTTTAAGACAAAGACACGTAACAAGACAGACACATAGAAAGACATAACAAATGATCTGACAACGCAGCCCACAGTTTCGCTATAGCATAATAAAAGGATTTGCAGGGAAATGTTTGTAGCACGATCTGCTAGATGAAAATGCGTCTATTACGTCCCGCTCAACCTGCACAAGACGGTGTAGATGTCGCGAAAACACACCGAAAGCTATCAAATGACGTTAACATGACAACGAGACCCTAACCTAAGATTTTTTGTGTCAAATGACGCTTCAAAAACAAACGAATCTGAAGTGTCACTCGGCTTGTCAGTTTGACAGAAATTGGTGTGTGCGAGCGCCACGTAACGGAAAAAATGGCGAATCCCCAAAGTCAAAAAACAATGAAATTTGCGATATTGAAGAGGCCGCTAAGACGCACTTAATTTGCTACTTGCTGCAAGATTTATGCAAGATTTTGGAGCTAGTGTTGGACATCTAGTAGGTTGTGGTTTGTAGTAATCAAAAGTTCTGTGCTAATAATGTCACGTGTGAGTCGTGTTTTTTTCTATACATTCGGTTCACTCAGCTAAACTAGAGGTTATAAAGTTAAATTGATAAATTTTATTCGTATCGTATATATCAATTTTATTAGTTAATTTCCATCAAATCAATATAGGGAAATGCCGAGTTTGTATTGCTAATAAACATCAACGAATGAAACGTTTAGGGCAAGTTTGAAATTTTGTGAAAACGGTACAAGAAAACATTTTATCAATACTTTTTACAATTGCTCATAAAAAGGTGTAAAGAGAGTATTCCTAGTATTTTATTTTGAAAACCAATGGACGCGTTTAACGAACGAATGGCATAGATAGATGATGATCACGTGTATGTACTGTTTATACATTATTTTATTTATTTGCTTTGCTATATGTTTACAACAAACGAAAAGAACAATGTTGCAACTTGTGGAGAGCGTAGCTGTGTGCTACGCTGCCAGATCATTGGTCCTAAATAACATTACAAACAAATAGGACACATTAACACTGGAAAGTGATTATTATACTATTGTCGTCGCTTTTGTCTCGCTAACGTTTCTCTGTCTTCTTTGCGTCTTTCCGGAACTCACCTGCGGCCGTGACGGCCGTGGACTTCTTTAACTCATATTATTGAACCTAACATATAGAAAGATAAG
Organism: Lagria hirta; assembly: GCA_947359425.1. NCBI lineage: Eukaryota > Metazoa > Arthropoda > Insecta > Coleoptera > Tenebrionidae > Lagria > Lagria hirta. The sequence goes on along the minus strand of OX375794.1, from coordinate 28,477,606 downwards.
GATCATAAAGAAATATTACACATACAGATCGCTAAAAAGTATGAATACAAGTAAATATTTTCAGAACGGTTTAGCATTGAAATGTAGGATACGAGTTGGAGTTTTTCTTCAATTTTTTACCATCATTTATTTTGAAAATGCAAGGCTAACTTGATTTTTTTTGAATGGTACGAGCGGTCAAATTTGTTATTTAAAAAGAACGCATTTTTTTCTGAATTCATTAATGTAACACATGTTCATCTTTATTTTTATGAAAAAAAAAAATAAAATTTCAAAGATATTATTCTGGAAAAGTAAAAGAAAATAGGTTCTGTTTTAGTTAAATGTGTTATTTTTACAATTATCATTAATTTTTATTTATTTATTGGTCAAAGTTTAGGCGGCAAAGAACTAAAAATAGATAAAGACAACATTTCCAAGCGCTAACATAATTTTACATTTTTTAAAATTTTGTTCGATAATTTTTTTAAAAGTTTTGATTAAAATAAGATTTGCATCACAAAGCTCAGAAAAAAATTTTTTATCAAAAATATTAAATTTTACCTTTCGTGCTTTGGAAAAAAATCAAGTTAGACTTGTATCCCCGGAACAAATGAAGATGAAAATTTGAAAAACATCCTAGATGATGGAATTTAAATAACCATGTACCAAATTTCAACAAGTTTTGTTAGTATTTAACTGTATTCACACTTTTTATCGACCCTGTATATACATTAATTATAAACAGGAATTAATCTAAAGGTAAATATTCCAAGCTGTTAAAAGCATGACAAACTAGTTGAAGTTGCATGTTCAAAATACCGATTTATATTCTAACAAAAAAGTAAAAAGTTCAAAGTCATTATTTGGTTTACTTCTCATGTCGTTCAACTATTTTTTGAAACATTTGCCATGTTTCTTGGTCATCGGTATGTAAGCGATTCATTTAATTTATCACATTTTTTTTATAAGAAATTATTTATAAACAATGCGTGTTAAAGCACACTGTCCTTGTTTAGATAAAACAGTGAGAAGCCTCAGAATTCAAGAATACATGTTATTAGATGGAGGTAATCATTGGTCATTTAATCATTTGTCGAAAAAAATAATAAATAATACTTCTAATAAAAGGGATCCAGTACAATATATGAGGCAATATGAAACCTACGTATTATAAAAAGTCTACATAAAATGAATGAAAAATTAGATATCAACGTAGGTTTAAGAGAAAAGGCAGCAATTATTTTATAATTTAATAATAATATAGAGAAAGAGAAAGCTAGTTGAAATAATTATATGATGAAGACAACGTGGCTAGTATAAATAGGTTCGGTCACCCAATAATAAAAAATAAAAATAAATTATTGACATAGATTATAATATTACTTGTAAGTTTATGATCAAGACGTATTTTTCATATTAGATAATAATAATCAACCTTTGTTTAAAGGTAAAGATTTAGCAGAAATATTCGGTTATGAAAAATCAACAAATCCTAGAAGTGAAGACGTAGGTGTTGGTTTTAAGAGAAAATCGATAGTCGTATTTTTTAGAAATATGTTGTTTTTGCAGAAAAAGAAAAATATTAATCACAAATAACTTGTTAGAATTTGCCTTCGGCCCATGAGTGGACTGTGTCCGCAAATTTATGGGATTTATATATTTTTTAAAGGACAAGGAAATCTCATACGAAGAAATAGATTTTTCCCGCTGCCAATCATGTAAGTCGGTTCTACATTCACGGTCAGGCCACAAGCCGCGGCTTTGCCTTGGCTTGTACCTGCCTGCCTCAAATGTTAATACGTTCTTACATTCCTTGTTACTTGAATAGCTAATAAACATGATAAAGCAAATTTGTATGAATATATATACAAAATGATTAAAAATTTTAAAGAATTAATAATGATGCTGAATAAAAATAAGGCCAAAAAAGTTAGGACATATTATTTCAAATTAGAACAATTGCTAGATAAATAGGTAAATTACGTAATGAATATAATGTTTTAAAGCAATACATAATTATAAAATTAATGCTAACCTGTTTGACTTTATAAATAAAAATAACTACTCCTATAAAATTAATTTGAGTACGTGGTTGACAGATCTATGGTTTACGTTATTTAAAAGAAAAATATAATAATATCAAATGATCTTTTATGCTTTATAGAGTATGAAATTTCAGTGGAGGATGGCCATCCCCTACTGAATTTACGCGATATTAAGAAAGATTTAAAGAAAGTTTTGGAAAACTATAAAATAGAATGCCAAATAATAAATTATGATGAGATTAAAAGTGAATTACCATATTATAAAAAATTGATAACAAAAGATATTATAAATGTTTCTCTAAATAATTTAAATAAAACAATATGGATTTTATTGAGTGTTCGTAATTTTAAATCCCTAATAATAACATTAAATACAAAAACGGATCAAGAAATTAGAGAACATTATATTACTTTGGAAGAAATATTTTATTCATATTCGGAATACATTAAAAAGTTTTATTTGAATATAGGAGAATCACTCGAAAAGATAGTTAAATAAAGCAAATTGAAACAATAATTCAAATTAAGAGAGATGGTTGAAATATTATCAAGTTATCTAAAGACCATATAATAGTATAATAGTTTTATAGCAAAGATTCAGTAATCTATTCTATATATATAAAAATGAATCACTATTTCCCTTGGTCACGGCATCACGCCTGAACGGCTGGACCGATTTGGCTGATTTTTTTTTGTTTTGTTTGTTATTATCAGGAGAAGGTTCTTATGAAAGAAAAAATTAATGAAATCTCTCAGAAAGATTGAAAAATATACATTTAATTTTGCATAATTTAAAAAAAGCGCGTTACGAATTTAACTTTCCTTTCAAACATTTTGAAAGGGAAGTACGAAGGCAAAGATGTTTTAATCTCACGCATCCCTATGATACCGAACGATATGCCATTCAGTTTTAAACGTTTACAGTTTCCAGTGCGGCTTGAATTTGCAATGCCAATAAATAAATCGTAAGGGCAGTCGCTAAGTGTATGTGGCATCAACCTAGAAAATCCATGTTTTTCACATGGTCAATTATATGTCGCCTGTTCCGTGTCGGAAAACCATCGACATTATTTATTTACGCGCCAGAACATAAAACTAAAAATATAGTTTATCAAAAAGCATTAGAATAGAAAGAAGCAGTGAAGGGTATAGAGGCTATTAGTTGCTTTCTAGAGCGCGCATGATAATGAGCCCAGTGTTTACTTCAAAATGCCCAGTTGTTTAATAGCGATTTGTAAAAATATAAGTGAAATTATTGAACCCTACGGAATAAACACTATTATGAAAATATTTATTTTGTTTTTTATTTAATAAAATTAGCAAAGTCCTTCAGTTTTCATTCTGGAAACTGTATATCTGATACGAAAACATATCGACGATATTCCCAAAAAAAAACCTAGCAATCATATGACTCGAAGCTCAAATTTGAATATCCATTTGCAAATACCTAGTACCGAGATAGTAAAAAATTCAGTATACTATAAAGCTATAAAAATCTACAACCACTTACCAATTTGCTTAAAGGCGACACCGACTGACACTAAGTTTAGATTCATGATTAAACAATTTTTGTTGGTAAGACCCTATTACACCATTGACGAGTTTTTAGATGATACATTTTAACTTTCTTTTAACTTTTTCTTCTTTTTTTATTTACACATATGAATTGCGATGAATATCTCTGGACGTCGTAGACTTTTGATATATATATATATATATATTTATATCTTTGTTTTTTATTGTTTTTATTTGTTTTTTATATTTGTTGTTTCTCTTTGTTTTTTATATTAACTTTGTCGACTTTCAATAATTTGTAATGTTATTGGTTCCTTTTGTTTTGTTTTGTTGTGATTTCATGTTCTTATTTTTATGTGTATTGCTTTGTCCATAAAATTTTTGTAATTTTTAAGACAATAAAGCATTTATCTATCTATCTATCTTCTCAGGTATGACGAGACCAGGGAAATAGGTATTAATTTTTATATGGAGGATATTATAGATTCCAGTTCAAATTGAATAGGTACGCATACATAAGATAGGTCAGCTATACAAAATAAAGTAGTGCATCAAATTTACGCTAAGGCGGTACGAAGTTCGCCGGGTCAGCTAGTGAACAATATAACAACAATTATGGTAAAGACATGGTTTCATTATAATTTAATTGATGATGACAATGTAAACAGATAACTCATCTTTGACAACTTAAGCACAACAAATGTTCCTTAAAAAAATCCAACTTTTAGATTTAGATTTATTTTTTTTTTGAAAAGCAATTAGCTTTGAGAGAAATTGTGTTCTTGATAGAATGAGTAGGTAAGTTTATCAACGGTCAAGCTTATCTGCCTGTAAAGTATGCTTTCATAAAGTAAATGCGAAAAGCAATTAATTATTCAGGATCTGCAGCGATTTATTTTCTACCCTAGCTACTTGTACTGTCAAAATACTGTTAATTTTAACAAACAAGTTGAGTTTAATGAATAATTGGTATTCTGAATATAGGTATGCCTTTCTTTTGATAAATAAGATTATTCACTACTTCTAAGTATAAAAAAATAGCTGCAGTCAAATACCTATTGTGTGATTTGGACAACATTTCTAAATTATGATACTAGCAAACTAAGAATAGAAACAACTTACAGTACGAGTCAGCTTTAAGCAAATATTTTCTCTGTCATATTTAAAAACATTTACAAAAACACAAATTCAGATAAGCAATGGGTTACGTGCACAGTTGACAGTTGGTTCTCCAATCCTTGACGCTTCAACCTATTCCCGCAAGATGTTTACGTAAATTAGTGAAAAAAAATGATCAAAAAAGAGGCCCTACGGATTAAATACCTACAGCGGGATCGTATCAGTTTCAGGATGATTTCACTTCGTAGTTCGTATGTCAAAATTTTTTCTATAATGACAAACTTGTGCTGTTGGTAGCCGCCGTAAGGCTTTTGGGGTAAATAATCGACCAAAATTTGAAGAAAAATCACTTTCGCCATACAAAAGACCGAACCGATGCATTTCCAGTTGCTTATATGTAAGTGATTTTGGAGATTGGAAGACCTAACTGTCAATTGTGCACGTAGCCCACTGCCTACCTGTACCTAATTTTAGGTTAAGTACAAGTAGTACAACACGTGTTACAACTTCCCAGTGATAACAGTATAATAAATATAATTATTCTAGTTATTAATTACTAACATGTTTTGGACGCGGAAACAATGTTTTTCTTTTATAACATTGAAAACGATTACAACAATATAAAAATATGATTCCCAAAGTCCTCCTATATGGGGTGAGTTTAGCGGTATAAAATGCCATTGTGATCCTAAATTTGCCGCTTCATTAATAATTACTGATTGGTTATTTTGATTTTTAAGGAAATTAATTATACTTGTAATTTCGTTTTTTGCGCCAACAAAGTTTTTTCCGTTGTCGCTGTATATATTAAGAGGGAAACCTCTTCTACTAATAAATCGTTTGAGGGCGGCAACGAATTCTTGAGTCGTTAAGTCGCATGCTAATTCGATATGCACGGCTTTAGTACTAAAGCATACAAATAAAGCGATATAGGCCTTTATTATTCTTTTTCCGCGTCCTTTAATTTCTTTAACATAGACGGGTTCCACATAGTCCAAGGTTTTTCAAGAAATTGAGGACCGTTAAACCAACTTTTATTTTTTACTAATTCAGAAGTAAAGGCTCCTCTACTTTCTGCTGCGTTGTTTTTAGAGCTTACATGATGCCAGTCATTAACAGAGGTCAGATTAATAATTTCCGAGACTCGATTGGCTACAAACACCTTTAAAGTATTTGGTGATGTGTTTAACCATGCTAGGACAATGGATGAATCAGTCCATAAAAACTGTTTTGTAAATTTTATCGATTCGCTATTTTTTATTTTTGATATTAACCGTGCTAACAGTAAACATCCACATAATTCAATTCTCGGTAGAGATATTGTTTTTATTGATGCTACTCTAGATTTTGAGCACATTAACCTTGTTTGATAGTTTCCGTTGTTATCCATAGATCTCAAATATTTCCCGTCGGAAAAACCATGAAGTTCTATTTCATTACAGTTACAATTGACGATAAGACGCGGTATTGCTAAACAATTTAGCTTCTTGATTTCTGATAACATTTGAGACCAAACGGTGTGTCTAGACATTGGAACGGCTTCGTCCTAAGACAATTTAAACCCCCAAAGATGCTATAATATAACTTTCGCTCTCATGATTACTAGACCAATAAGTCCTAAACGATCAAATATTTGGGTTATTAGTGATGAAATGGTACGCTTTGTGACGTTTTCTGGAATTTCTCCAAGATCTATTTTGTAGTTTAAATTGTCTGAATTGGGGTTCCAAAACAATCTTAATACTTTCATATGTTCATCTTTATTTAATCCAACCTGGAGTGTTGACGTGTTATTTAATTTATCTATGTTGTCTATTGGCAAAACTTGAACCTCGTTAGATTGAAATTTTCTCAATTCGAACTGCGCTTGTTTCAGAATAAAAATTACATCGTCACGAATTTTTATAAAGTCTTTGATTGAAATGGCCCCTGCCAATAAGTCGTCTATATAAAAATGATTTTTAATAACATTGGCCACAGCTGGAAATTTGTCTATATTTGTTCAAGACAATTCCTGTAAGCACCTTGTTGCTATGAAGCTTGCTGGTTTTGTTCCATATGTTGAAGATTCTAGTTAATATGTTTGCAGATTTTCTCTAGGATGATTACGCCAAAATATTAAGTGATGTTTTTGTCAACCGGGTCAAGTAATATTTGTCTGTACATTTTAGTTACGTCAGCGCTAATGACATATTTAAAAATTCGAAAACCTAGAATAATAGCAAATAAATCTCATTGTATTATAGGTCCCTTTAGGAGATTGTCATTCAAACTTAACTGATTTGATGTTTTCGCGGAAGCATCAAACACAATGCGAATTTTACTGCCCATACTGTCTTTTTTAAAGACTGGGTGATGTGGCAAATATAGCCCGTTTAATGATAGTGAATTATCAATTAAGGTCATGTGTCTTAAATCGATATATTTACGCATAAATTTTGAATAATCTTTATGAAGTTTTTTGTTTCTTAAAAATCTGTTTCCTAAGCCTTAAAAGCATTTAAGTGCTATTTCTTTTGATTCTCCAACGTCTAATTTATTGTTCTTTAGCGGAAGAGACACAATAAAACGGCCTTCAGAATTTCGCCCAGTACTTTTCTTAAAATGCATTTCAGTTTTAAAATCCTCTTCCGTCAACACCGAATGTGCCGTTGTGCTAATCGCACCATTTAAGCTTCTAACTTGAAATTTTTCGGGAATAAGATTAATACTTAATCGCTCGCATGTTTCTTTTGTAATGTAACTTGAGGTACTTCCCGGGTCTAACAACGCCCGGCATGGAGAATAATAATTCCGAGAATTTTTTATTAAAATAGTTGCAGTAGCTAAAAGTGTTTCGACTTGGTGATTTCCGTAATTATTAATTGTGATTGCTGTTTCCGGTGCATCGGATTCTTCGCGTCGATTTTCCGCGTGCAATATCGTGTTATGTTTTTTGGCGCAATGTTTGCATTTATTATTGCTTTGACATGTTGCTAGCGTGTGATTGTTTCTTAAACAGTTTATACACAACTTTAAATTTTTAACTTTATGGTTTTTTGCTTGCACTGTTAAATTTAAGAAATCAGTGCAATGATAAATTAAATGCGTGCCCTTGCAAACTACACAAAGTTTAGAATTGCCGCTATTTGTGGTTGTCATTGTTACATTTTGCTGGCTGGAATGTGACTGGTTTGAAATGTTGGTATTATTATTAACTTGATTTGAAAACTTATTAGATATATTGTTTAACGACTCTAACATAGTGCATCGCCGCTCTAAAAATTTAATAAATTCCCTGTATGTAGGTATGTTTGAATGAAGCGTCATTTGCCATTCTTTTTTTGTGTTGTAATCCAGTTTTTTATTAATAATTGGAATTATTAAGGCGTCCCACAAGTTCACTGAAATATTCAATGTTTTTAAGACTTCCATGTTAGTAATTAAAGTATCCAATAATTCTCTAAAAGCCCCTGATGATTGTTTATTAATGATAGGGATGCTTAAAATAGTAAAAACGTGATCTTCGTTGATTGATAATGATCCAATTGCTCGCGCCGCTTCATGCGATAAACATGACTTTAGATATTGAAGCTTTTGTCTGTTATCCAAGGTTTTATTTTCTCTTATTATTGATTGAAAATAATTTTCAAAATTGGTCCAGTCTTTATAATGACCCGAGTAAGTTTTAATGTTGATTGTTGGTAAATTTAATAAATTGTTTTTGTTCTGTATATTGACATTAGGTGAAGAAATTGAAGGAGTTGAGTTTGCGTTAATTTGTGACGCTTTTTGCTCTTTGATGATGTCTAAAATATCAGCCATAATATCGCAATATTTGTCCTCAAAATGAATTCGCGATTTGCGGTGTCTATCTTTAGATCCCCCATTTTTTGCATTTCATGTCTCATATTCGTACTGCGATTGCTCAAATTCCTTTCTTATGCCCTCTAGAATTTGTTGTTGCGCCTCTAAACGACTCACCGTACCCCCATTAGTGTTGTAATTATTAACGTAATTTTCGTAATTTATTCGTAATTTATCATTAATAGTGTTTAGAACTGCCTTTATTTCATCTAAACGTGTCATTTTGGACCTTTATGATATGAGCGATAGTAGTTAAATCGATTGATAATGATTATAATTTAAATTTTAATGAATTTATCTTATTGAATTGAAGCTTGTTGTAAATTTAAATTGAGGATAAATAATAGTGAAACAAAAGGAAAGAGACACTGACCTGGTGGTGCTGATTCCTTTAATTCGATGGGTTTTCCCTCTGTTGCTGAGCGGTGAGATGCGATTCTTGCTGTAGCGTTGGTGCCGTGGTAGATTCGTTCCGGAAGTCTAGCCTTTACCGCGCCCTGGAGTATAGCTGCTTCTTTGGTTTTGCTGATACGTAGCTGATTTATTGATTAGATTGATGTTACTTGTAATTTGATTGATACGTGGACAACTTGATCTAAATTATCAAATAATCCGGCTTGAAGGACCATGGATTTTATCGCGGGATCGCGCTAACTGAACCCGTTGAAAGAATATTCGTTTTTAAATAACACCTTTTATTATCCATAAATAAACTACAAACTTGATCTACAACAGTCTTCTCGTCTTACTATATCTCGCTTGCTCTTAAACTATTACTAGACTGACTTGAAGATTTGGGGTTTCGCCATATTACCCTCTCCTACACTGGTGGAGTGGGGGTGCAGATTGAACAACAGTCATTGCATACAATAACTTTCACCTTGTAGGTACGGTAACAGCAATGTATTCATTTCAGCTCCTATTTGGTATAAAAAGTCAGAATTTTACCGTGCCGTATTATGCCGGATTATTCCGTGTAACGGAATAATCTCACCATCTCACTCTATTGCTTTTCCTTCAGAATATTACTCTAAAATACCCCGTTTTATTTAAAATAGGTATCAATGAGAAAACCTATGCACTTTGATTACTTTAGAAAAAGTTTTGGTTTCCTGGTAGTTTAGTAAATTGGTCATCCAAAAACTTGAAAAGTATTCTGTCCGAAGTTTTTCCAACTATAGTCAAGACATGAAATCAAATGACGAAATTTTTGCAACATCTTCTACTGTGTCAGCACTTCACAAGCTACATGTTGAGGTTCAAAAATCTCCTAGATCACGTAGTTCACCGCTATCCGAAAGCTGCAGCAGTCTAAAACCAGTTCGCAGCAACTCTAACAAAGAAGCTATTGCTCTCATTAACAACAACAACTTAGCAATAGAAAGCAGTTGTATCATCGATTCCTTGATACCACCTCGCGTAAAATTTACAAAAAAATCTGAAGCAGCTGATAGACGGTATCTTCTATCAAGACTTAGAAAACCTTTGATTATACAATCACTCAGATTATATCTAGCTTATCTTTAGAACCAGGATTCGACCCTGTGTTATGAAGGATCAACCGGTACAAGTGTAAAAGTGTTTCTTACATCGGAAGGTCACCCTACTGATTTGAAATCTTTGAAACTTTATTATAGTTTTTATAACGCCTATAGTATTGACTCTATTAAGGTAGACAATGATCTTTCGTCTTTTTAAGCTTATCTTGCGTCAAAAAGACTAATCTATTTACAATCTGCAAAACAAAGTCAGCTAAATTATTTAAATTTTTCTTAGAAAATATATTTCAAATTTGACGACGTGTTTTGAGGAACTAGAATCCTTTGCCCAATTCGTACATGATAACAGTAAACTAAGTTCAATTGTTTTAAATATTTAATTGCTTAGAAATAAAACTGATGATTTGTTGTTATTATTATTGGAACCTTTTGGCTCGATATAGTTGCCTTAACAGAGCACTGTCTAGATGCAAATGAGTCTATCAGTCTAGCCAATTATAATATTATTTCTAGATACAATAGAACAAGCTCTGCTCATGGAGGAACCCTTATATTGTCCACTAATAATGACTTTTTAGAAGTTGATACATTTAGTTTTTTAATTTCAGACAAAGTATTTGAGTTTTCTGTAATTTACAACGAATTGCTAAATTACCTTAAAATTATTTGTTTATACAGATTTCCACAATCTGATGTAAATTTTTGTCTTTATAATCTACTTAGTTCACTAGAACTTCTACCCCTAAATAGTAGATCAATACTATGTGGAGATTTCAATATTGACTATACTATGCTAGATTCACGTTAAAGACGAAAGCGGGAATAAACACTAACACGCGCACCACAATATGCATATCTGTTCTTACAGGGCTGTTGTCAAGGAGTACATGCTCTTCATTTTATGCGTCATCTGATAACGTTTTTCACAACAAAACCTAAAAATATAACTTGAAAGTACTTACTCAGGCCCTGTCTCGTCACTTAAACTGCGCCTTTATCTGGTCCTTTTATCTAATGATTTCTATACCACTCTACCATGGGATACCAAACACGAGGTGATCATGCAGTGTTGCTTGTTTATTTCAGCTTCATCTTTAACGTGAATCTAGTACAGTACTTGTATTACCCAAAACCTGCTGGTATCTATTTTAAATCATTTGACTTAACTATGCATGTAAATTCTTCTACGAGAATTGGAAAAAATTCATCTTCTTTAATTGACTATGTTGTTTCTGATTTTGTTTCTTCTAAAGTTAACACAACGGTTTATCATTAGTATTTCAGACCACGAATTATTTTTGTTTTGTTTTTGCTTTAACATATAATTACATTAGTTTACATAAACATTATGTTAAGTTTATGTAATTTAGCTAATTGGGATTGTGTTAAAAATTATACTCATTTAGGTTTCTTCACCTTTATAAATAAAATGTCTTATAATTTTCATCGTGCTTTTCCTCTCAGAAAAATTAAGCCAAAACAAGTTAATTCATGGATTACAACTGGCTTAAAGACTACTTATGTGTAAAAGACTAAAAAATATGCGTTCACTGCTGTATATTAAAAAAATTACAAACAAGTTTCAAATACTAAATTATATATCAAATTACCAAAAAATCTATCGTAAAACTATCAAGTTGGCCAAAGCAAACTGCTATAGTAGACGAATAATTGAAACTGCTACAAATCAAGCGAAAGAGACTTGGTCCATAATCAATGAATTGCGTAACAAACTTATGTCATCTTTTCAGTTAAGTCATACTGCAGACGACTTGAATTTGTTGATATTGCAAAACACCTCAAGATCCACTTACTTTTTGCGCGCTATCGAAAAAAATGCTGTTTGTTTTTGATGCCGGTAGTAATGTCTGAACTGCAACAAGTCGTAAATAGTATAATAAAAAATTATACTAACAATTCTTTAGAAAAAGGAACTTTTCCAAACTGCTTGAAAACAGCTATCATCATTCTTCTTCATAAAGGGGGTGACAAAACCAATGTTGCTAATTATAGACCAATTACTCTCCTACCAGTTTTTTGTAAAATTATTGAAAAGCTCGTTAAATCTCGTCTTATGACTTTTCTTACTAAATTCGAAGTATTGTCTTCTTGTCAATTTGGTTCTCTAGCAAATAAAAATACTAATGATGTGATTTTTTTGGTCTTGAATGACATTTATGCAGCTGTTGTTTTGGTTACTTTATAGCATTTACCAATAAGTAAAGTGGAGCCGTCTCTATTCCATTGCATAGGTTCATCCTTTCTTTGAGCAATCGTAGTAGTACTTATTTTTCGATCATTGTTTGTATTATTTTTGAGTGTTAATAAGCACTACTAGTAATAAAAATATCAAACTCGCTTTTCTTAAGTAAATCACACCTGGCTTGCTTTTAAATTAAAGCCATAATTAACAAATCAGTAAATTTTCATTAGGCAAAAATTCAATTGTCACTGTTGCCAAGAAAAAGGATTTTGTTTTAATTAATTTTTTGCTAAAATAAAAATCTCTAATTTTAGCTTGCAATTTCCAGCCTAGTTTTTAAATACACACAAATTTTTAGCGTATTGTTAATAATTATACTCCAAAATTTAATTTTTCGCTGATATGTTACACTTGTGAGCGTAAATGTCGGTTTGTAAAAGCTTTATATTCAATAAAGCGATGATTTTAAGCACTCACAGCAAAGCTCGACAAGTACATTACAACTTAAAGTAGTTGTATTCTTGTCTTTTTTTGTTCTATAAAAAATGGCAAACTTATTGTAGCGAGAAAAATCTTTCATGGTGTTATTTTGCATCTTGTCGTTAAAACTTGACAGTGAGCCAATGCGGAATTAGATTATTGATTTGTCGTCTTCTCAACTCTCCATCGTTAAAATTCCAAGGCGATAAAAAACTGTGTTAAAAGAAATTCTAAAAACAAGCTAAAAATTTAGAAAAAAAACCAATCGTATAACCGTTTTAAAGATATCGTTGAACGCTAAAGCACCTCAGAGGCGACAACTTGTGCTTACTTTATATCAATCGAGACTCTAAGGGCTTATTTTTCCTTAGTAGGGCGTTGGAATGAGGTCGCTTGCACGGATTGCTGTGATCGCGCTAAAAAAATATAGGAGAATAGAGAGAGTTCAATTCCATCCCATAAAATACACACGTCTTTAACATTCAATATTGTGTTTTCCTTTACTGAAAAAAGAAACAGTTTCTAACTCTAATTTTCAAATCAAATATCTTAAATTTTAAAAATGTTTGTTTTAAACATCAGTTTGAAAAACCACCGCTGTTCATGGAAAATGACAAGAATAGTTACATAATATGCAAAGCAAAAACAACAGCATTCTAGCAGACATACCTATATTAGGAATCTAAGACTCGCCAGTTTAGTGCAGAAATAAAGTATAAAGTTGTGCAAAATACTATAGTCAGTTTTTTCGGCAGAGGCAGATGAGCAATAGTAGAGAAAAATGTGACATCAGTTGCTATGTAAACCAACCTTTGCGATCTAAACAAAACAGGATTTGCATTTGAGAAAAAACACTGTTTGACAGGCAACATTGAGGTTTGAATAAATTGACAAATCCTGCTGACCGTGGTGATACCGCTGTTTAGATATACTTGTGCTATGTAAACGAAACATTGCTTTAACGAATAGGAAGAAAGTGTTTAACACGATCCCAAAAATGCCCGATTCGTCTTGCCAAACGCCTAAGCACATAGTAGAAAGCAGAATGTGTTTCAGGAACAGATTGTATGTTTTTAAAATCTACAGCTAATTTTTTCTGTATATAATAAGGTAGAAAGCTTTAAAAGTTAAAAGTAATTTTTATCTGTGACACTGTGACACTAGTTGAATTATTATTTTTAATTGAAAAAAATTTTAGCGGATCTTATTCATATTATTTACAAAATTATTGAGAATGCAGTTGCTTTCTACTCTCGCTTCACTAAATGCAGTGAAACACGTGCTACGTTCATATCAGTACAAAACGTTGACAGGTGATTAGTAATTTATCAAGAGATAGGTACAGATTTTAATAATCCTTTCTTGTTTAAAATAAAATATAAAAAGCTTTATGATATAATAATAATAATAATAATAATAATAATAATAATAATAATAATAATAATAATAATAATAATAATAATAATAATAATAATAATAATAATAATAATAATAATAATAATAATAATAATAATAATAATAATAATAATAATAATAATAATAATAATAATAATAATAATAATAATAATAATAATAATAATAATAATAATAATAATAATAATAATAATAATAATAATAATAATAATAATAATAATAATAATAATACGTCAGCAACTCATCAAACACATCTGGTAGAGATCACACACCTTCGACTGGACTACATAGCAGCTCTAAGGCATATAGAAATGTCTCCAGTCGAACTGAAACAACCAAGCGAATAAAATGGAGCAGAGACATGAACGAAAATGTAATTCGAATTTACCTGCTAACCAACGAATGTCGAGACGATCCTCTACCTGGTTGGCGACATAAGATGTTTACGGAGTTTTGCAAACAATTTCCTGACTTGAAGATCACCGAACAAAATCTGGTTGATAGAAAAAATATCATCATAAAGAAAAATTATCTTACCAAAGCTGAAATCGACGATATACGACGCAGAGTGGGACATGAACTAAATAATGCCCAACTAACCAATGAACTACATGAAGTCACAAGTCCACCGACAGACTTAGTAGTAAACGTAGAGGGAGACACTATAGCAGATGACGAGTACACCAATAAACTCAATCATTACTTTAACTTGTTTAAAGAGTCAAATCCTCTGACAAGACCAACAATCCCAAAACTTATCTATAAAACATCCACTAATGCTCACGTTGAAAAAGTAAACGCAGCTCTATCGCAACTTGAAGGAGAACTTTATAACATCGGCCAAACCCAGACAGCATTGTATGCTGCTGCCGCTACGGTAGTAGAATACAATGGTCAGAAAATCTACGAAAGGAAAAATAAGATCACAAAAAAACCTGAGCCAGCATGGAGAAAGCGTCTACAAGAAAAAATAATAAAATTTCGAACTGAAATAAACATAATCCAGGAGCATCTGAATAATAACAACAGTAGGAAAGTCAGAAGCAAGTTAAACCATATTGTACATAAAGTGAGAATGGCGTGGCCGGGAACAAATGTAGAACAAGCTCTTACTACCTACAGAGATGAACTTCGTCAAAAACTTAAGGTTAGTGGTGCAAGGTTAAGACGATACAACGAAATTTCAAAGCGAAAAGAGCAAAATAAGCATTTTGCAAGTAATCAAAAAGAATTTTATCGCAATTTAGAGAAAACAGAATATGAAAGCACTCATTCAATAGATAATCAAGCTTTTGTAAATTACTGGGAGTCAATATGGTCTAATCCAGCTGACTTTAACACCCAAGCAGCATGGATTACGGATATCGAGCGCATGACTAATAAAATACCAACAATGAGTACAACAGAATGCACAACAGAACAACTTAGAGAATGTTTAAAAAATTTTAAGAACTGGAAAGCCCCAGGGCCTGACAGGCTCCATAACTTCTGGCTGAAGAAATTCAAAACTTTGCATCCAATACTAGCTCTGCAATTCACTGAGATAATTAAACGGCCTGAAACCTTTCCAGAATTTCTCGCGCAAGGTTGTACCTATTTACTACAAAAAAAGGGGACCTAAAGGATCCTAAGAACTATAGACCAATAACTTGCTTATCAAGCTTGTATAAGCTGCTAACATCTGTTTTACATTCCCAAATATATGATCATTGTGATAGACATAACATCATTAACGAGGCACAGAAAGGATGCATAAAATTATCACTTGGCTGTAAAGAGCAACTTACCATAGACACTATCATCACGAAGCAAGCTCAAACAAAACGTCGTAACTTGAGTATGGCCTACATAGATTATAAGAAAGCCTTCGATTCGGTTCCCCATACCTGGATTCTAAAAACTTTAAAAGTGTACAAAATAGATACAAATATTGTAAATTTACTAGCTTATGTTATGAGAAAGTGGAAAACCCAAATCCAGTTGTTAGACGGCTGCGAACCCTTTTTGGTCAATATCCGCAGGGGAATTTACCAAGGGGACACTCTGAGCCCTCTGCTGTTTTGTTTAGCTCTTAACCCTCTGTCAACCGTTTTAAACCAGCACCCAGTGGGCTACAGACTTGACCTGAAAGATAAAACATCTTTAATAAATCATCTGCTCTTCATGAACGACATAAAGTTATATGCAGAAAACTCTAACCAGCTGCGATCGCTTCAAAAAACTGTCAGAATTTGCAGCACTGATCTTAGAATGGAATTTGGAATTGAAAAATGCGCAGAGATCCATATCAGTAAAGGCAAAATTGTTGAAAAGCCAAAAGAAGACTGCGAGTTTTATCAGCTTGCGAGAGATGAGACCTATAAGTACTTAGGAATCAAGCAATGTCAGTCTCTTAACAACACAGAATTGAAAAACGAGTTTAGAAAAAAATACAAAACTCGACTTATCAAACTGTTAAACACCAAACTTAATTCTAGACATTTAGTGACAGCAATTAATACATACGCTATTCCAATGCTGACTTACTCTTTTGGCATTTTAAAGTACTCTGACACCAATTTAAATTCTTTAGATACTTTAACTCGTACAACACTCACTAAATTTAGAGTCCATCATCCCAAAAGCTCACTTGAAAGGATATATTTATCACGAAATGAAGGAAGCAGAGGTTTTATCAACATCTCTAAAATGTGTCGATCCGTCGAACAGAACATGCGAGAATATTTTCACAGCTCGAGCAGAAAGTTTCTAAAATGCATCAGTGCAGCCGACATCAACTATACTCCGCTCAATTTGTCTGGCGGTTCACCTAAAATTCTTTATGACACCGTAGAAACCCAGGTTACTTGGCAATCTAAAGCTCTACATGGAAAATATCCAACCATCTTAAATAGCCCTTTTGTCGATAAGCCTGCGTCTTTATTATGGCTGAGGGACGGACTCCTGTACCCTGAAACAGAGGGATTCATAATTGCTATCCAGGATAGAGTAATAAACACCAGAAACTATAGCAAATATATTATCAAAAATCGAGACACAATAGATGTCTGTCGAAAATGCAACTCCCCTGGAGAGACGATAGAGCATATAATAGCTGGGTGCCCAATGCTTTCAAATTCTGTATATTTAGCCAGACATAACGAAGTAGCAAAAATTATACATAGACAGTTATCTCTAAAATATGGAGTTATAGAAAATCCGCCACCTTTTTACAAATATTCTCCATTGCCAATCACTGAATCACCAAACGTCATCATCTACTGGGACAGACCTATACTCACTGAGAGGACAGTTGACTACAACAGACCTGACATAGTTGTCATCGACAAGTTAAATCAAACTGCTTGGATAATCGACATTGGATGCCCACTGAGCCACAACCTTCAAAAAACAGAACAGGAAAAGATCACTAAATATCAGAACCTACAAATCGACATGCAACATACCTGGCAGCTTATGAACATCAAGACTGTGCCAATAATAATTTCAGCCACGGGCGTGGTCATCAAAAATTTTGCCAAATCACTGCAGGAACTGGATCTACCAAACAATCTTCTCAAGCAGATTCAACGAACCACAATCCTGCAAACGTGCCACATCGTGCGAAAGTTTTTCTTGTAATTAGCATAGATCAAGATGAAATTCTTCTCTATACTAATTAAAACCGTTGTCCAGATACGATCTGAGAAAATTTTTCAGAAAAATGAATAATAATAATAATAATAATAATAATAATAATAATAATAATAATAGCGGCTGCTGCCGCTACGGTAGTAGAATACAATGGTCAGAAAATCTACGAAAAGAAAAATAAGATCACAAAAAAACCTGAGCCAGCATGGAGAAAGCGTCTACAAGAAAAAATAATAAAATTTCGAACTGAAATAAACATAATCCAAGAGCATCTGAATAATAACAACAGTAGGAAAATCAGAAGCAAGTTAAACCATATTGTACATAAAGTGAGAATGGCGTGGCCGGGAACGAATGTAGAACAAGCTCTTACTACCTACAGAGATGAACTTCGTCAAAAACTTAAGGTTAGTGGTGCAAGGTTAAGACGATACAACGAAATTTCAAAGCGAAAAGAGCAAAATAAGCATTTTGCAAGTAATCAAAAAGAATTTTATCGCAATCTAGAGAAAACAGATTATGAAAGCACTCATTCAATAGATAATCAAGCTTTTGTAAATTACTGGGAGTCAATATGGTCTAATCCAGCTGACTTTAACACCCAAGCAGCATGGATTACGGATATCGAGCGCATGACTGATAAAATACCAACAATGAGTACAACAGAATGCACAACAGAACAACTTAGAGAATGTCTAAAAAATTTTAAGAACTGGAAAGCCTCAGGGCCTGACAGGCTCCATAACTTCTGGCTGAAGAAATTCAAAACTTTGCATCCAATACTAGCTGTGCAATTCACTGAGATAATTAAACGGCCTGAAACCTTTCCAGATTTTCTCGCGCAAGGTTGTACCTATTTACTACCAAAAAAAGGGGACCTAAAGGATCCTAAGAACTATAGACCAATAACTTGCTTATCAAGCTTGTATAAGCTGCTAACATCTGTTTTACATTCCCAAATATATGATCATTGTGATAGACATAACATCATTAACGAGGCACAGAAAGGATGCATAAAATTATCACTTGGCTGTAAAGAGCAACTTACCATAGACACTATCATCACGAAGCAAGCTCAAACAAAACGTCGTAACTTGAGTATGGCCTACATAGATTATAAGAAAGCCTTCGATTCGGTTCCCCATACCTGGATTCTAAAAACTTTAAAAGTGTACAAAATAGGTACAGATATTGTAAATTTACTAGCTTATGTTATGAGAAAGTAGAAAACCCAAATCCAGTTGTTAGACGGCTGCGAACCCTTTTTGGTCAATATCCGCAGGGGAATTTACCAAGGGGACACTCTGAGCCCTCTGCTGTTTTGTTTAGCTCTTAACCCTGTGTCAACCGTTTTAAACCAGCACCCAGTGGGCTACAGACTTGACCTGAAAGATAAAACATCTTTAATAAATCATCTGCTCTTCATGGACGACATAAAGTTATATGCAGAAAACTCTAACCAGCTGCGATCGCTTCAAAAAACTGTCAGAACTTGCAGCACTGATCTTAGAATGGAATTTGGAATTGAAAAATGCGCAGAGATCCATATCAGTAAAGGCAAAATTGTTGAAAAGCCAAAAGAAGACTGCGAGTTTTATCAGCTTGCGAAAGATGAGACCTATAAGTACTTAGGAATCAAGCAATGTCAGTCTCTTAACAACACAGAATTGAAAAACGAGTTTAGAAAAAATACAAAACTCGACTTATCAAACTGTTAAACACCAAACTTAATTCAAGACATTTAGTGACAGCAATTAATACATACGCTATTCCAATGCTGACTTACTCTTTTGGCATTTTAAAGTACTCTGACACCGATTTAAATTCTTTAGATACTTTAACTCGTACAACACTCACTAAATTTAGAGTCCATCATCACAAAAGCTTACTTGAAAGGATATATTTATCACGAAATGAAGGAGGCAGAGGTTTTATCAACATCTCTAAAATGTGTCGATCCGTCGAACAGAACATGCGAGAATATTTTCACAGCTCGAGCAGAAAGTTTCTAAAATGCATCAGTGCAGCCGACATCAACTATACTCCGCTCAATTTGTCTGGCGGTTCACCTAAAATTCTTTATGACACCGTAGAAACCCAGGTTACTTGGCAATCTAAAGCTCTACATGGAAAATATCCAACCATCTTAAATAGCCCTTTTGTCGATAAGCCTGCGTCTTTATTATGGCTGAGGGATGGACTCCTGTACCCTGAAACAGAGGGATTCATAGTTGCTATCCAGGATAGAGTAATAAACACCAGAAACTATAGCAAATATATTATCAAAAATCGAGACACAATAGATGTCTGTCGAAAATGCAACTCCCCTGGAGAGACGATAGAGCATATAATAGCTGGGTGCCCAATGCTTTCAAATTCTGTATATTTAGCCAGACATAACGAAGTAGCAAAAATTATCCATAGACAGTTATCTCTAAAATATGGAGTTATAGAAAATCCGCCACCTTTTTACAAATATTCTCCATTGCCAATCACTGAATCACCAAACGTCATCATCTACTGGGACAGACCTATACTCACTGACAGGACAGTTGACTACAACAGACCTGACATAGTTGTCATCGACAAGTTAAATCAAACTGCTTGGATAATCGACATTGGATGCCCACTGAGCCACAACCTTCAAAAAACAGAACAGGAAAAGGTCACTAAATATCAGAACCTACAAATCGACATGCAACATACCTGGCAGCTTATGAACATCAAGACTGTGCCAATAATAATTTCAGCCACGGGCGTGGTCACCAAAAATTTTGCCAAATCACTGCAGGAACTGGATCTACCAAACAATCTTCTCAAGCAGATTCAACGAACCACAATCCTGCAAACGTGCCACATCGTGCGAAAGTTTTTCTTGTAATTAGCATAGACCAAGATGAAATTCTTCTCTATACTAATTAAAACCGTAGTCCAGATACGATCTGAGAAACTTTTAATAAATAATAATAATAATATTTATTGGTTTTTCAACAGGATACAATCCTCAATACAAAATTTTACATTAGAGTTAGGTTGAGGAGTAAAAACAATAATTAATTAGGATGAATAAATATCGATAGATATAATAAATAAAGGTAAAAATAGAAATATGGAATTACACAGCGCCGTTATATCTTGATCATCAGTCAGTACCTTCTAGGTGGTTTCTAATAAAATAGCAAGCCTTACAGAAGGCAAATAATTTTTTGGTCGAGTCGGTGCTCCATGATTCCAGAAATACCGGATCTATACCTCTTGGAATTTCGTGGTTGTACCATTGGCTCAGGAACTTTTCTCTTGGTATTTGATAGGCTGGACAGTCAGAGATCAGATGTAGGATATTGTCTGGTTTCTCGAGGTAGCAGCAGGGACAGTTCTTTGTAGGTGACAGCTTTATGTGAAGTTTTCCCACCGAGATATGGCAGGCGAAGGTTGTGGAGAGTCGACATTGGCATAGCAGTTTAGCTAGGTGATCAGGTAGTTGGCTAAGAATGAACTCTGCGGAGGTATGGGATAAACTTGCGTTGTTGAAGTAGAAGAGACATGATTTGGAAAGATAGTATCTTTCCATGTCACGTGAGTGTCGATAGTCTTTGTATTTCTCGAGAACCGCTAGCTTCCTGCTTCTCCAGTAGTCTGCTGTTAGGTTGGAGAGCAGATCCTCCTCTCCTATGTTTGTTAGGATGTTTGAGAGTTGCTGGCACCAATTAAGGCGGTCAGAGTTAAATGGAGTGTGCGTGAGCTGGACAAGTTTTTTGAGACATATTTTAGGCAAGCGGTTGCTGGGCATATCAAGTATCTTAATCACCCAATTCAGGGCGGCTTTTAGAACGTATAGTGAGAAGTGATTCAGCCCAAGCTCAAGGCGGATTGCGTAGTGTGGAGTGCTTAGAGGAAGATTCATCAGGCGTTTGAAGAAGTACAAGTTTGCCGATTCCAATCTTTCCAGGGTAGACTGGCTCAGACTCCAAATGTGAGCAAGATATGCTAAACTGGAGCGGATAATACTGCTGTGTAGTTTAATTACGCCATTCCAGGCGCTGGTGTTGAGCTTATTAAGTATCCCAAGTACCGTACTGGTCGCCATTTTGCTCTTCTTGATGGCTGATTCTGTGGCGATAGTACCTTGTAGTGACGTGCAGAATGTGGTGCCTAGGTATTCGTAAGTTGAAACTATGTCTAAAGCTTCACCAAGGAAAGGAAAATTTGCAAGTTGTCTAGGAAGACGGCCAGTAGATCTGATAATGAGTATTTTGGTCTTCGTTGTATTGACTGTGAGGCCGTTTATTTTGCAGTATTCTTCTAAGATTTTTAGGATTCTGCGTAGTTTTACCTCCGTTGAAGCTACCAAGACAATGTCATCAGCATACATTAATAATGTGATTTCACAACTGTCGATGAAAAGACCCTCGGCGCCTTTTTGCTTCAAATATTTGACAATGTCACTTATGTATAGACTGAAGAGCAAAGGGCTAAGGATTTCTCCTTGTAGAACACCTTCTGTAATATTTATTGGAGATGAGAGGTTTCCAGAACATCTAACTCTCATATGCGTGTTACTGTAGAAATTAACAAGGAGATTTAGGATTTTGGAGCTGAGGCCCAGTTGGTTAAGTTTTTCCCATAGACGGTTGTGCGGGACAGAGTCGAAAGCCCTCTTGAAATCGACGAATAGTGCATAGGAGCTGACACCTTTAAACCTAGCCTGAATCTGTAGAACTGATTGTAGGACAAATACATTGTCTTCACATCCACGGCCATTGCGAAAGCCAGCTTGTTCTTCTGGAATTAAGTCTTCAGTCTCTGCCCATTTCTTGATACGATCATGAATAATTTGAGTAAATATCTTGGTGATGCAATTTACCAGTGCAATCCCTCTATAGTTACCCGGGTCAGTAGGATCGCCTTTCTTATGCAACATACACATGGTGACTTCACTCCAGTTTTCCGGAACAAAGCCAGTTTCAAAAATTTTGTTGAACAAGGTGAGGATGTGGGTTAACCAGTTGTGAGGTAATACCTTAATGAATTCATTTGTTACCCCATCGGAACCGGCTGCTTTTTTGACTTTGGCTTTAGCGATACTTAGGAGTAATTCATCCATTGTGATGTCTGCATCAAGATGATCATTAGAGATGATTAGAAGCTGTCCATGAAACTTCATCTTCCGAGGGTAAATATTCTCAAAGAACTTTTCCCAGTCATCCATTGAGATTTGAGTCTGGTACGTAGATTGTTTGCGTGTCGATCTAATTACGCTCCAAAATTCAGATGAGTTGCGGGTGTTGGCGAATTTTTCTTGAAGCAAAGCGGCGTATTCAGATTTCTTTTTATCTAGAGTGGCATAATACAGTGATTTGGCTCTGTGGTATGATTCCCAGTGAGTGCGTTCTGAGGGGTAGGATTTACATATCTTTAGGAGGGCGCTGACTTCAGCCTTCAGTGTTCTACAGTCAGCGTCAAACCAGGGCTTCGTAGATTGCAACTTGCCGGATTTGTGAGTGTTTATCATTATATTACAATTAAAAGCTGCTGTTGTGATGCCCGATATCAGGAGATCGTTAAGCTGAACTGGAGACATACTTGTGTGATCGGTTACTGCAAAGGGAGAGTTGAGCATTTCTTGTACGTATATATCTTTGTTAATCGGAGACCATCGAGGTGCTTTGTTGTTGACTGTCCTGATAGACTGCTGTGACGGTTGTGGAGTTAGCGGAAATAGCTCCACGGTTATTGGGAGGTGATCCGATGTTGACCAGATGTTATCTACCCACATGTTTTTTATAAACTGGACTCCCAAGATACTAACCCATATTAAGTCAATGGTGCTTTGGCCGTTCTGGTTGGAGAAGGTGTATTGTCCTGGTGTATCACTTCGTGAACGCCCATTCAGCAAAATGAATCCCAAGGAGTCCATGCAATCTGCTAGCAGCTTTTCTCTGTGGTTGAAGACTTGGTCAGCTGATTGTCTATTTTCCTGTAGTGTTGTTCCTACCATTGAGTTTGGATCCAGGGTCCCATGGGAACCGAGACGAGCATTAAAGTCCCCGGCTATAATGCATATGTCATGATGGTAGGAGGCAAAAATTGGCTGTAGAGTGTTTTGAAGGAGCTCAAGAGATTCATTGAAGGTGCAAGATGGAGGAAAGTACACTGAAACAATAATTAGAATAAGACCGTGTGAGTGAATTTTAGTAATTATCCAGAAGTCTGTACAGTGTAGAGTTTGTGGATTGTCTTCAAGTTTAGCAAGAGTCAGTAGCCCTCCACTTGGCCTACCGGGGCCCTGAGGCTTCAGAGCAGGTGACCAAAAGCTACACCAGGAATCAAGATTATGTATTGGGGCAGGTACTGGTTGCGCGATCCACGTCTCGCTGAATCCAATTAATGAGGAAGTGAAGAGGTTAGTAGGGGTGATAAGTTCTTTAGAGCCTTTGATGTTCCAGAAAGTGATCTTTAAGCTTGGAGATGAGTGCTGATGGGTGTGCTTGCTAGGTAGTTTTTTGGAATGGGTGGCGCTGGTAGTTTGGTTGTATGTTTGTTCATGAACTGAGATATGTTTTGGTGAATAAGTTGGTCAGTCTGGTCAGATTGCTCAGCAACATGGTTCAGGGTTGAGCGGGGAACCTCAGGTATTACTACTGTGAAAGTATTGGTGGCTTGATTAAATTTGTACCATTTACCATCAACTGATACTTTAGATTGACCAAACTTGACTTTTTTTCCATCCTCAACGGCTGTTTTGCCGAAATCTCTGGTCTTCTTAGCGGCTAGACTTTCTTCGGGAGTCAAATCATGATTGAAGTAGACCGGGACGGGAAGCTTCTTCTTCTGGGACATGATTTGGCTCTTAGTTGCTCCGTCTCTAAATGTCGCTTTGATTCTTTTGGCTTTGCCAAAAACAGTAGCACAGATGATTCCGTTTGGTATTTTGAAATGAGTATAAATAAATTCGTTGACAGTGTCACAAGCGTTTTTTTCCTTCACCTCAAGTCCTGAGATGATGGCATTGTTTTTTCTCAGGTGTTTTTCAACTGTGGAAATAACTTTGCTGGCTAACTTGTTTTCGTCCAACTGATTGAATGTAGTGTCATTTGGGGTTGTGTTGGAACGTTTTTCGAGTGTTTCAAGGCGAGCCGTGATTTTATTTATCTCCAGTTTTAGAGCTTTGTTTTCTGCGAGCAGTTCAGATTTGACTGTGTTGATAAGCCTGGTGTTAGAGTCTTTAATGTCTTTAATTTGCTGGTCGAGGTGATTACGGTCTTCCTCACGCCAGGCTTGCATCTGTTTCAACAGAGCTGAGATGGTCGTGCAGTCAGTCTGCTCTATCTCCATTCCTTTAGGTTGGGATATAACAATTTCTGGGTTCGTTATTTGATATCGCGCGTCCGGGGGAGAAGATGAGGCTCTTTGCTGTTTGGAAGGTGGGCTGACTGTGTCAACCTCTCTCTCTCTTTTATTCGAACTCTGGTATTTACATAAGAAATCCAGTATCGACCCTGATGAACTATCTGGATTCCTAGGTTCTTTTTTACGTCTTGATTTTTCTTCCATTAACAGTAGAGCTTAATTTCTTGTGAAGAGTTGGCCCTATTCTGCGTTGCATGCCCTTGGCACGCCACTGTCTCTATGACAATAATTGCAAGAAAAAGGTTTCCAGGATCTTTTTTTTTTTTCAAAATTATTTCCACTTGCCACTTATTACCAATTAAAATATTTTATGTCTTCGTGGGATATAATTAGGTTATAATTACAGCGCGTTTCTCCTAAAATTAATTAAAATATAGTTTGAAGTTAAGTACACGTCAGTGCAATTCTCCAGTGCTCGCAACCTCTCGTCGAACTGCCACTGCCACTCAATAATAATAATAATAGTTTTTTTTTTTTTTTTTTTTTGGGAAGGGAGGGAAAATGCCTGACGCATTCAGATACTGTCGTCACAGTACTGATATGTAGGGCTTGCACCCACTAAAAACCCCCCCTTTAAATTTGAGCCATTTATTCCACCCTGGGACCGCTCTCGCATTGCTTCAGGGTGGGGCTCCACTTTTGTTCTTATCGAACTGCTACTGTTGTACCTACGTCTAGGTCCCGCTTTTTTTGTCTTAACACCTTTTCGATAAAAATTACTACGTGTGTCCACTTGGACTCATTTTCCATTATAATTATCGCTATGTTTTCGGGAGTTATTTCCCCAACGTTTTGTTCTACTGTCTGGCGCTCCAGTCTCCACCTGTCGCATCTGAAGAATGTGTGCTCTGCATTATCTTTGCAGTTGTCTCCATACATGCAAAGATTTGTGTCAACCTTTCCCATTTTATGGAGGTATTTCAGGAAATATCCATGTCCAGAGAGCATTTGCGTTAGATAGTAGTTTATCTCGCCATGCTTTCTATTTACCCACTTGTTGAGGTCCGTTATCAGTCTAGCTGTCCATCTACCCCGTGTTTCGCTACTCCATCTGTTTTGCCACTTCTGTATGGTTTCCACTCGTTCGGTTCTTTTTCTGTCTCTGGTGACTACCTCGTTTTGCTTATGGGCATTTCAAAGCACTTTTCGTTCCTCGGCTAAGAGGTCGATTGGGATAGTACCACTAATAACAAGGACTGCGGGCTCTGATACCGTGCGGTATGCTGAAGTTACTCTAAGAGCTGCGGTACGATGTACGGTTGCCAGCATCTTTCTGCGATATTCTGTCTTTAGCGCAGGAGCCCAGATTTCACATCCATATAATAGGATCGACTGAGTCGTTGCCATGATAAGCTTCCTCTTGCAATGTGTTGGGCCTCCTATGTTTGCCATAAGTCTGCTGAGAGAGGCCGTCGCGTGAGCAGCTTTTGTTGCAGCTTGTTCTAGTTGAGCTCCAAACTTTAGCCTAGGATCTAGCTTCAGTCCTAGATATCTAACTTCTTTACTGGTGATGATTGTCTCAGACAAGACCCGCATATCTACTTCTAAGGGGATGTGTTTTCTTGTTATAATTAATAGTTCTGTTTTTTCCGTAGCTAGCTTAAGATTGTGGGAGTCTAACCATGACTTTGTCCTGAGCATTACTTGATTAAGTTTACTTTGTGCTTCTGTCATGTTCCGAGCCGTGATGACGGCTGCAATATCATCTGCGTAGCCTACCAGATAGGTGTCGCTTGGCATCTCTGTGTGAAGGATATCATCGTAGCTAATATTCCAAAGCTCAGGGCCTAGGATCGATCCTTGAGCTGCGCCTGCCGAGATTTGTTTCATTTTTGTCCTTCCTGCGTTTTTGTATATGAGAACGCGATCTCTAAAATAGCTTCTAATCATTTTCATGATGTATGCGGGTGCTCTAAACCTTGTTTCCAGAGCTTCTATCATGTCAGACCATGTTACACTGTTGAAAGCGTTTCTAACATCTAGGGTCGCCAGTAGAACGATACGTCTGGAATAGTGATTTCCTATTTGAACTTTTTGTACCCCTGCTATAACATCCTCAGTAGCTCCTATTGTGGATTTTCCAGGCCTGAAACCGTGTTGTCTTTGAGATAGTCCTCCAGCATCTTCTACAGCCTTCTGTATACGGGGTTTGAGCAGCATTTCGAGGAGTTTTCCTGCAGTATCCAGCATGCACAGGGGGCGATACGCCGATGGTGATTCTGGGTTTCTTTTTCCTTTACTGATCAACACAAGCTGTTGTCGTTTCCAGACTTCTGGAAATACGCCATCTTTCAGGCAAAGATTGTACATTTCCAGTAAAAGTTGTGGTCTTTCTTCTGCGATATTTTTGATAATTTCTGCTGGGATTCTATCTGGCTCTGGTGCTTTTTTGTTTTTTAGTGCCCTTGCGGCGGACTTTAGCTCTGTCTCGGTAAACAGTGGTACGGGATCGTCGTTTGGAAATGGGTCCTCATTTTGAATTAGCTCCTTTGTTGGGAAAAGGGTGTTGACAATGTTTTCCATTGTGGCTTCCTCGAAGTCTGGTGTTGATGTACGCGCTCCAAGTTTCCGTAGGACTATTTTGTATCCTAGTCCCCATGGATCGTTGTTTAGGTCTGATCTTAGCTCTTCCCATTTTTGTTTCTTACTAGTACGAATAGCACATTTCAGATTCTTTTTTGCCGATTTATATTCTTCGGCTTCTGATGTTGCAGCATGTGTTCTTCTGGCCCTAGTGTATTTCCTTCTGCATCTAAGACACGTGCGTCTTAGACTAGAAATCTCCTCAGTCCACCAATATACGGCTTCTTTTTTATGCTTTCTGGTGCGCAGAGGCATCGCTTCATTGCATGCTGCCACGATTAGTTTCATCGTATCACGTACTACATTGCTAACGTTCGGCGTATATTCATTCGTGCTGTAGTCCAGTCTGCTTAGCAGAGCGGCTTTGTTGAGTTTAGCTACATTCCATGTTCGCGAGGTTATCACGGTGCTGTTTTGGTTTGTTCTTCTGCCGTTTTCGACGTTATACGTAATGTACTGGTGATCGCTTCCGGTGTAATCTTCTAGTACCATCCAGTTTAACACGTTACCTGAGACTCTTTCCGAAGCTAGTGTTATATCCCGAATGGTTCCTTCGCATCCTGGTCTTCTAAAAGTGGTTGCGTTGCCTCTGTTCATAATCACCAGTCCCATTCTGGCTGCCATGTCTAGCACCATTCTGCCACGGGAGTTTGTTGTCCGTGAGCTCCATTCATGTGCTTGAGAGTTGAAATCTCCCCCAATTAAGAGAGGACCTCCGATTTCCATACATTTGTCTTCTAAACTATATAGTTTGGCTTGAAAAGCTTCAATTTTTTCATTTGGTGTCAAGTAGCAGCTAAAAACTGTCAGTTCGCTTGTTTTAATCCAGACAAAGCCATTTCCATAGCCTTTATGCTCAATAGATAAGGTGTTACCTATCGGTATCCATATGGCTGCTGTTTTGCTCATATCTTCGATCCAAAAGCCAGGTTTGGGCTTTCCGTATTGCTCACTGATGACTACTACTTCAACGTTTTTCTCTATTATTAGCTGATCTAACAAAGGATCAGCTGTCTTGCTTCTGTGCATATTGGCTTGTAAGATTTTCATTTTGAATCTCTAATTGCCGTGGAGCAGTTCTTTGAACCCGCTACGTGATCTATGTTAGCGTGACCTTCTTCTTTACAAAGACAACATTTTGGATCGTTTTTACATGTTCTCATCATGTGGCCAGCTTTTCCGCATCGGATGCATATTCCCTGGCTTTTTCTGTCTGGTCCAGTACATTTCCACTGAACATGTCCTATACCAAAGCATCTGAAACATCAATTGACGTTTTTGTACTTCTTGAGCCTCGCTCGGCACCAGCCGACTTTGATGTACTCTGTTTTGAGAAGCTCTTCTGCTATATCATAGGACACGGTTACGAAGGCTCGGACGAGTTCTCTGCTGTTTGGTTTAGTGATTCTAACAGTCATTGATTCATTATTAATTTGCACAGTGCTACGAATAGATTTTGCAACTTCCTCTGCTGTGGTGAGTGAATCGAGATCACGGATCTCTATTGTGGCCCTCGGCGTTATGCTTTTAATTTCAGCCGATTCTTTGAGTTTTTCCTGGATGTTTTTCAGTATCTCAGGACTTATTTGTTCTTTATTTTCTAGTTGCAGTAATAATGCGCCTGTTCTTGTCTTTCGAATCGTTCTCACTTTGCTGCTGAAGTCATTTCCGGTTTGATCCTTCAGAGTTTTAAGCACATCCGCGTAACTGAACCCTTCACAAGGTTTAGCTATAATAGCGTCAGTTTTTCTCCTTGGTAACCTTTTTCTTGCTGGTGTAGACTTTCCATCTTTGTTTCCTGAACTTCTTTGTGCATGTGGGACTTTATCCATCCCTTTCCTTGCTTCAAGTTCTTTGGGCATTGCTTTGCTTTTGCGTGCCACCGTCTGCCATTCCGTGTGTTCTATATCGTGTGGTTTCTTCTTTACGATAATTGCTTCTGCCGGGCTACTAGCTGCCCTTTTGGTGTTGCTTATCTTCGGTGTTTCGTTGCTTTCTTGTGCTGCTACTACCGTGCTCTTAGATTGTTTACTTTTCTTTTCTTTCTCGGTCTGAAGCCAGTTTGCCCTGCTAGTCTCAGCTATACACACCAACTCCTCGATTTCTTGGATGCCTTCACGCACGTCCATGCTAATATTGCGTTGTCTCTGCAGTGCTTTTTTCATTTTCAAAAGGGATTTCTTTATATGTGAAATAGCTGATGTTTCTTCCATTCTCATCTTTGCTATGAATTTCTGGTTTGGAGAGCTGTGGTTGTTTTCCGCTTGGTTCATACCGCTGGGTGTAGCTGATGTCGTGGGTGTAAGTTCGACTTCTCTTTCTCCCGATAATTTTCTGCTCACTATGTCATGAAAGGCGTTTTCTTTTGACGCAGAGCCTGTATCTTCTTTAGCCACGTTTTCTGCATTTAATATCCCGTGAGATATAGCTATCACTGGAGTATCCCCTTGGGTTCTTTGGCTTCTATTTTCGGCAGCTCGTATTGGCGTACCGACTGGTGACCGCGAGATTCTACTTTGTCGTTTAAAGGCACTTGACTCGTCCTCTATTCCGACCCGTACGTTACTTTCCAATAGTTCACCGTTTGCTTTAGTTTTTCTTTCATTTTTTTCATTGTTTTGTTGGTTATTTTTGTTAAGTTTGTCCATGCATATTATAATAATAATAATAATAATAATAATATTAACAACAAGAATAATAATAAAAAAAAACAGCCATCATGTGTGTGTGACGTGAATTTTGAAGTGCTTCACAAAAGGGTTAATTTCTCAAGATTTTTCAATAGTTTTTACTTAAGCTGGTTACCCTGAAGATTATAACAACTTTTTCTATCTGTAGAAAGTGTTATTTTTAAGATTAATCTATTATTTTTCAAATAATTTATTAAAGTATGATTATTTTGACAAGCGTTAAAAAAAATCAAGAAAGTTTGGAGAAATTAAACCATTGTGTTGAAATAGTATATTTCATAACAAGTGTCGAAAGTGACTGATATCATGCGAGTGCAGTTAGACGGATAAAGAAACACGAGCATGATAGCCACTTTCGACACGAGTTGTGAACACTATTTTTTAGACGACTTGAACAACAAAATAACCATTTTTTTTATCCATAGAGCGTTTAAAAGCCAAATTCGAATAAAGATGCATGAGCATCTTCAATTACCATACCGATTTTACATACATGATACGGCTATGGCTTAGCTACCAGCCAACTTTTACAAATGTAAACTGATGTTTGAACGCCTGAAACCGATAAAACACGTTAAGCTATTTTTAATCCAACTACGTTGGCACGGGCGCGTTACTATGGATTGTTTACTGTTTTGAAAATTTCATTGTTTCGCTAGTTGTGTCACTGTGTGCCGAAAATATATAGCGATAATGAAGACGATGTGTTATTAGAACTTACACCCCCATCAGTGGTTGAAGCTGCCAGTGAGAATACTTTGCTGTTGCTCCCAACAAAATTGCGGCAGCGTTACGAGGATGCATACAACAAATTTATACAATGGCGCAAGAAATCACAAGTGAAATCGTCATTTTCCTATCCTAAATTAAAAGCTTTTCTGAAACAAAAGGCACATGGTTTTAAACCAAAAAAGTCTAAGATTTTAACAGCAGAGCAAGTAAATACATTCATAAAAGAAGCTCCAGACGACAAATATTTGTTACAAAAAGTAAGTATTTAAAAACGAAACCTTTTTTCTTTTTTAATTAAGCTGATTTGTTTTTCGAGGTGATTTTGGTGTTTGGAATTAGTGGCGCTATGCAAAGACAAGAACTAGTTCAACTCACAGTTGATGATGTAAAGGATATAGGATCAACACTTATTGTAAAATTATCAGTCACAAAAAACCAGAAGGAGCGTCTTTTTACAATAATTGATGAATTTTATGAAATCATATGTAAATATGCTGTTCTTCGGCCAACCACAAGCGAACGTCGGCTGTTTTTAAACTACCAGAACCGTAAATGCACAAAACAGCCTGTGGGAATTAACAAAATTAGTGCCATACCGAAACTAATTGCTGTTTATTTGGGTTTGGAAGAGCCTGCAGCAGCTTGAGGCGATCATCGTCTACAATTTTTATGGATGCAGGTGGTAGTATGGAAGATCTTAAGCGTCATAGAGGATAGGCTTCTACTTCTGTGGCGGAAGGCTACATACAAGAGTCCATTGGGCACAAAATGAAAGTGGCTAATAAAATCACCACAGCCATAAGAAATTCCTCTGAAAATCGTCCACAAGAAAATTCCACTAATCAATTGTTGCCGTCTACCTCATTTTTTACAACATCTTCGACAACTGCTGCAGAGTTACCAGATGATTTTGAAAACTCCAACAAGAAATTAATGAATTTCAGCAACTGTTCTTTCAATAATGTAACCTTCCATTTGCATAATGAAAGGCAATAAATTTGTAAATTACTATTATCGTTTGACAAATTAAAATTTCAACAAAACCGAAGCGAATTTGTTTGATGAATTTTGGAAACGTAACCTCACTAACACTTATCATGCACGGTGCATGATAAATTTCATATCCGCACCGGTCTATGCAATTTTCAACTTTCTAAAGGCTATAGTATTGATATCTGTCATTTTCGAGACAAGTCGTCTAAAAAACAAGTTTTCGGTTTTCAATTAGTTTAAAAACCAATTTAAGAATTAAATTATATACACAAACTACATTTTTAAAATCGAAAAATCCCTAATGATTATCGAAAGCAGCAAAGCAGCAAATATTGAACCATTTTCGTTTTAAAGGTATCAATTATATAACAAGAATTTGGTCTTATAGTTATGAAAGTAATTTTCCAACTTTAGATATTTGGTTACTTAACAATTCTGATATGTTCCACATTCCTCTGCCTCCGTTTTTTCTAGTAATTAAAAATCGTCAAATGTAAGATTATGGATGATGTTTATTAAATTTAGTAAATGATGTTTCAATTTTTATGTTAACATTATTAATATCTGTTGCGGTCTATTTGTTTCTACTAAAGGAATAAGTTAAAAGTGCTTGTATCAAATTTTTATTATTTAATTGCGTTTTTTAAACGTAACAAAACTTGTTTGAAAAACATTTTGTTGATACTATTTTCAATTTTGTTATGAGAAAGTTTTGAAATTTGATTATGATCTAGATATTTCATTTGAATGTATTTTATAGAGATATGAATACAAATCTCATTTTAGAAAATTCAATTTTTATCATTTCTTAAAATGGCAACATTATTCATCTGCTGTTTATTATCTACTTACTATTGACTTTTTAGTAAAATCATCTTGTTAATGAGAAAGGTAACAACCATGCTAGATAGAAATTACCAATATAATAGAACGCCTATTACATACTGCTATTGTTATTGCTCGGGATGTATGTGAAAATGAGGAGATAGTAAACCATAATTGCACACAGGCTTTTGTGATACTCTTGCTTTGCATAAAATTCAAAGTTATGAATAATTCATAAGCACTGCTGGAAACTACTGTCAAATAATAATGCGGTTTTAAAAAAGTTGCAAATTAATCTTAAACATAGTATTTTTAATCTTGCTTCTTAACAATTTGCAACTTTTAATACAAATCAGTTGTTTTAATACAAAACCTTGTTCTAAAGGGTTGAGTGATGTTAGTCAGGATTAGTTAGTGCAGTTGAATATGTATATAATGGCTTTGATGAATATGTAACACAAACTCTCATATTACATACAATTTGGATTTTTAGGCGTGACAGCAAGCAAATAAGTTTATTTGAAGTCTAAGCTCAAACGTTTCTTTAAATTTAAAAAATGGTGTTTTTATCACGTTTACAACTGTCTCATTAGTATCGCAGCAGACACCTTCAATGGCGATTTTATAGTTTGATGATAAATTTATCATAGAGAGATTACTTGAGGTAAGTAAATGGTAACTAAAAAGAAATAATTTTCAGTGATTCCGTTACGATCCGGAATTTCATATCCGCTGACTTTAGTGTACTTCCGTTAATCTCCTTAAGGAACTATGTAGTTTACGACAGAGCAAATGTGAAAAACCGACGTCTGATAAGCAAATTGCACACAGAATTGTCTGTGAAATAATAAAAAAAAAACAAAAAAAAATATTTGTCTGTTAACTGTACATTTGTACTTGCTAGTTTTATAATCATGAGTTTTTGATATCCAAAGTGCAAGATAGGCAATGCTTCAAGCTAGAACTCGGCAGTTTTTAATTGGACTTTAATAGTTCAAAGCAAAAAATTAAGACAATGAAAACTGCAAGACGAGTTTAAATTAGTTTGGTTTTTGACAAGAAATTAATAACAAACGCAAACATTGTTGTTATAAATGAACAAGTTTATAGTTTAGTTATTTTTTTATATTTGCAACAATGTATAACATTTTAAGAAAAAAATCTTAAAGGAATAAAAAAACGGTGCTACGTATTTTAAAACCAATTTTAATGAAAAACAAGGTTGAAAATTATAGTAGACCAATTTCTATTGCCTGTGCTGTAATTATCGATAAATGCGTAATTTGTGAGTATTATTACATTCAAAATATAAAATTGTTAAAACGAAGTAGCACTTAAATTAAACCAAAGTAATTAGAAATATTAATTATTCAAAACCCAATAATTAACAACACTATTGACGTCTGAACAATAATCATAGATTTTTGTTTTTTAAGGTACACTTGAAATTTCTACTTTGTTCAGCAAACACAATAAATCTTTTTCTATTGTTTTATTTTAAAAATCAAGTTGTTATACATTGTTGAAACTAAAAACGGTTAAAAAACTTGTTTTTTTTTATAAAAACTAAATTGATAGTTGTTTGACATTAGATTCTTGCCAAACACAAAAATAATTTGAACTAATTAATAGTGTCTTTTAGTGTTTATAGTTTATACTTGATAGTTTTTCTAAAATAATTAAAATGAACCATAATGACACCAAGGTATAGCTTGCACACTTTTATATTATATTCTCAATAAATATCCACCGATTTAGAGAATTTTTTTTTGTCAAAAAAGCGATGTCTTAAGAGTGATATCATTTTTTAAGGAAACCTAGATCTGATAATGGAATTGCAATAAAAATTGGAAGAAATCTTTATAAATTGTAGTAGCGACTAATGCGTTTGTTAATTTTTTTAATATATTATTTAAAAAATTTAAAGAGATTGAACCAAATTTTATATATGTAAATTAGTTGAACAAATTATATAATAAATAATAATTTTAACGTCGGTTTTCTAAATTTAAAATATATATATTCTTGTTTGTTGAAATTTGTTATTAGTCAGTTGACTAATTTCTGGTTTTGACCAATCTAATGCAACACTTAAATTTTATAGAAAGTGTATAGTGTATACTGTATACTGTATATTATTGTACTACACTGTGTTTTAATGTATATTTATTCTATTTATTATTTATATAATAGTAGTTACACTATTGAAAAGCTTATGAACTAATAGAGACAATAGGATTTTAAGACGTTTCTATAATTACCATAAAATTATTCGGATAATTTTTTTTGTCTACACAACCTATCTTAAATTGATAAGTCATACATTTCTATAATTATTAAAAAAATTAGTTGATAAAAAGGAAAATGTTGCTTTATTTTGTCGTTGAATGTGCGGTTGTTTTGACATAGCAGCATAAAGTCATTTGATTTTGACAATGTTGAGATAAATATGCATTTTCCCAATTTTACTTTGAATTATTCCTTTACACAATCTAATAGCTTTTATCTCTTGATAATCTCTAGCTAGTATTACATCGTTTTTTACAAAGCTAACATGTGAATATCTATTAGCGTATAATTTTTGTTTATGCCGAGCCATATTAACTTGTTTTTTGCTAAATTTAAAGTTGTTTTATTTTTTGATATTTTTCTATTTTTATTTTGGCAATTTTATTTGGCAATAGTAAATCAAAATTAAATTTTGATTTACTATTGACATTAAGTTTTGTGTTTGCAAAGCTTTGTTTTATAAAAAACTAGCTGGCCCGGCAAACTTTGTTCCGCCTTAGTTTTGTTATTTTATTTTTTATTTTTATTTTTTTTGTCATTTGTTTTGTTATTATATGTCAGATGCGTTTACGTTTTATATTGTATGTCACGTCACACGGAATGGGATAAAAAATATTCTTTGTTAGGCTACTGGTTCTAAACAACCACTCCACCAATTTTCAGCCAAATCGGTCATAAATAGATATAGATTTTTAAAATAAACGACCCCAAAAACTATAAAAATGATACCCAAATTAATTATTCACATTTATTACCTTTATCACATTCATTTTACAACCCTCTTTAACTTAAATATCATTTTCAAAATCAACGACCTGAAATTCCTCGAAAATACCCATATCGTTTTCTTACATTTTTATCCCTAGAACACTCTCTTTTCATCCTCCTAAGAGTAATTTTTTAAAAAGCAGGAAACATACCTATTTTTTTTTTTTTGAGAACTTAGGCAATTTATGGGAAAAATTATGAAAACGACATTAATCTTTAGACATTTTGCCCTCTTTTCGACCTATCAAGGAATGATAATATTTTACTTCTAAAATTTCGGATTTAAACATAGATATTATTTCTAAAATAAACAATCCAAAATTTTTGAAAATCATACTAATATTGGCACTTGTCATTTTTTGTTCCTATCCCACCTCTTTTTATCTCTTTGTTAATAAAAAGTATTCTATTCTTTTCATTCAAATCCAGTCATCATAATTTTCCATACAAACTTTCACCCAAAGTTGTTATATGGGAAGTTGTCTCATGGAAGACGATTAAAGACGGCCACTGACGATCCAGTCGCACTGCGACGTTGATTGGATCGTCAGTGGCCGGCTTTACATGTAAACGCACGATCCGACTTTGGTTGGTGGTGGGGGAGTGGATCGATTTATTTGGAACGGTAATTTGCCGAGCCTCACCGAACGTTTCCGACATCGTAATTCTAATTTTGATTTAACCCTTCTTTTAGAGGGTGGTTTCTGAAATAAAAAGTATCCTATAGCATTCTCCTGCCTCTAAGCTACCACCTCACCAATTTTCTTTTAATTTAATGCATTTTTTATCGTTTTCACACTATTTTCAGCCGCACCATTCGATTCTGAGTTGCATGGTGGCAAATGTATCGCTATAATTCCATTTTTACTCAAAAATTATTTTATTTCTGCGGAAGCAAAATAAGTCGCGTTATTAGACACTATATAACGCGGTAAACCAAATTTCAAAAACATTGTTTATTAAGCTTTTACTGTTAAATTTGAACTTAAATTTCATATCTCTGCAACTTCAATCCATTTAGTATGCGCATCAAGAAATATTAAAAAATTTATACTAAAAACTGAAAAACTCGTCCAGCGTAATTGATATGAATTCTGTCCCAGGGTTGTTCTGGATATGACCAGAAAACTGTTGGAAAAATATGACTCAAAACCGCTTCAATTCCAAAAGAACTGGCATCAACGGTTAGTTTCAATTCAAGTGATGGATCATAATGCCCTAGAATTTCGGCTGCCACTAACAAAGACTTAATTTTCTCACTTCTGTTCCGACATAGGTTGCTCCTGGCTCTACTACCATTTGTGTGTGCTACTGCGCTACCTCCATCCGATGCTACATTGCCACCCTTGAAAATGTTGCTGCGTGTCTTTTGGCTGCGCACAGAAAAAAATGCTCTTGAGCTGCCATTTTACCCTCTGCAATTTTTATAGCTTTTTCCATCAAAATTTCGACATTTTCTTCAAGTAACCGGTCTAGCAGTGGCTCTTTTTTAAAACCTGCTACAAATTTATCTCTTAAGCAAATTTTAAGTTCTGTTTAAAACTCGCAGGATACTGTTAATGCTCTTACGGTAGCCGCCCATTTCTTAGCTGATTCTTTACTAGTTTTTGTAGCTTGTTAAAACTTGTACTTCTTTGCAAATACGGCGTGATGTGAAGCAAAATGTTTATTAAATAATTCCAATAATTCCGGAAACGATTTCGATTCTGGTGTCTTCGGGCTACACAAACTGTATATTAACCGATATGCGTCTTCATCTAACATGTTTAAAACAATAGCTCTTTGTTTTCCTGGCACTAATATTTTGTTCGCCGAAAAATAATTTATTAATCGTGTCTTACAGATCGACCATTCCGACACATTAAACACAAATTCTCGTAACTGTCCAATTATTGTTGCACTCACACCTGTGTTTGCCACCTTAAAAGAATTTTTTTTTCTTTGTTTATAATACACTTGGGTCAAAATTCCTTCTTTAAAAACAAAAACGTTGTGTTTCTTGTTGTTTTTTATTCAATAACTCAGCACTGGCTGAAAATTACCAAATTGTCTTCGTCGTCAATGTAATCAAATTACGCTTTCAATATATACATGTTTACTGAAGAAGGTATGTGCAGAAAGAGAGCCTTTCACAATAATCAGAGCTCTTTATATTTACACAGCAAGGTGGGTAGAGTGGATGCCAACTATTACGCCCAAAACATCACAATATTGCATGTGAAAACTTTATTTACACGGTTAATAAGTTTTGCTCAATTTTTTTGTGAGAAAATTTATAACAATAGAAAAAGAGATGAAAAAATGTACTTTGCCTTCAAAAAGTAGAATTATTAGTCTATTAAAAATTAGAGTGTTTATGGTATAGTCGGCAAGCAAAGCTGCTTAAGACTGTGAGGTCTCGTGACGTTAAATACAAAGCGTCTGACATACAAATTTCAAATTCAACCTAAATAACCTAAAACCTCAATAATTTTCAACAAAATAATTATATTGAAAAATTATTGTTGATGCATAGTATATGATCTTTATTAGCTTGCAATTTTTTTCTTATTATATTGTAAACAAAAATCAAATTAATTTTTCTGATTTTCTGCAATATTTTGTTTATAAACCGTCTTTAGTTTTTTACTTCCTAGCAATTGTTGCATATATTATGCTACTTAGTAAAGAAAAAAACGTTTGGTTTGACCTTGTTTAAGAAATATTTGTCTTGTTTGGTACAAAATGTTTTCCGTGCTATTGTAGCCAATTTTGTAAATATAAAGCACAATTACGTAAGAACAGATTATTTCAGAAAACTGCGTTTTTCAACAACATTAAAGAAATTTATCAAGTAAAAAAATTATATTTGAGTACAAATTACGGCGGTCACTTCAATCTTTTTTTTGTTTAAGCATTGCAGTCTCAAAGCAGTTTTTACATATAATGCCATTTTTTTCAGAAATATTAAAAAAATGTATTAATAAAAAAATTATATTTGAGTATAAATTACTGCGGTCATTCTACTTTAATCTTTTTTTTGTTTAAACATTACAGTATCAAGGCAGTTTTAAAGTTTATTTTCTTAATATTCTTATTAACTATTATCAATTTTAATTTCTGAAATTAAAAAAAGCAAAATGTTTGTTATTTAACAATCATTTTTATGTTTAAAGCAAAATAATTACAACGTAAACGGCAACAACATAAAGAGTTTTTTTCTTATTACGCTACTCAATGCTTAAGACCTCTTTGTCTTTTTCGTAATCTTATATCACTTTTTTAAGTTTTTTTGCAAGTTGTGTTGACTTTTAACTGTAGCCAGATTCAACGCTTCCAGACGTACACTTTTTAACAAATTAATGCACGATAAGCTTTTTTCCTATTCACGAATTGAAAATAGACGAGCTATTTTGTTGTTTGAAGATTCTGTAAGACTCTTTTATTCTAATCTTACGTTTTGCCAAATTTTAACAATTAAATTGCATTAAATAACAGTTAACTCTTTCTCCATAATAAATTTGTCAGGATGTCTATGTTCTACGATTATTAGCTGTAATTATTTACTCAAAAACAGTGTACAGAATAGCAACAGCTAGCTACATTATTATCAACAATCTACTTCAACTCACCCCTCCATATTTATTGTTAGAGAAACGCTTGAGCAGTCAGACGGATCGATTGGGCGACACATGAAACATATTTACACATAACGTACCTGTCAATAATACTTGTAAAGTAACTCACCGGGGGCTTTTCTTCCCCTCGCAGGATTCTCTTCCTCTCGAACTGATAGTGGAAGACATCATCAGGCTCATTGGACTTTGACAACCACACCATGGACTCGATTGACTCAATCTTCACCCCTTTTATTTAACGTCGTGTTCTCAATGACGTCCTTCTTGTTTCGGTACCTCATTATTCTTCCAAATTCAGGGAGTCAGCACTTAATTCACATAATTCACATTATTCTACCGAATTCAGAGAG
The DNA here is from genome assembly GCA_947359425.1 of Lagria hirta. Taxonomy (NCBI): domain Eukaryota; kingdom Metazoa; phylum Arthropoda; class Insecta; order Coleoptera; family Tenebrionidae; genus Lagria; species Lagria hirta. The sequence continues at coordinate 28,437,614 of OX375794.1, read as the reverse complement.
TCACAACTGAATTCACATTATTCTACCGAATTCAGGGAGTCACAACTGAATTCACATTATTCCACCGAATTCAGGGAGTCACAACTGAATTCACATTATTCCACCGAATTCAGGGAGTCACAACTGAATTCACATTATTCCATCGAATTCAGGGAGACAGCACTGAATTCACATTATACCACAAAACACATATGATCAACAAGATAACTATCTTTCTCTTTCAATAAACAATTAACAATTGTTAATTGTAAATATTCATAATACTGCCCGTCCGACCACTCTCTGCCTTTTTAATCAACAATCTTACTCTCGCCCGCTCAGCTGACTGACTGGACTCTACCCTTCCAGGGATGCTAAGCCAATGTTCTCCCTCTTTTACTTAAGATGTTATATGGCTCTCTTCGAGATGATTTAATTATACAAGCGATTTAGCGCCTTATTGGCTTATTTTTACTTTAGAAAATAACTATAAATTATTATAAAATCAAAAACTCTCACAATTCCTTACAAAACTCTAAATACTTTTTAAAATTTTTACTAATAACATACGTCTTCCACTATTATTACTTCAGAGTTTGTATTATTTCAAATATGTTTTGTTGTCTACTTAAATTACTACAATTTTAAAGATTTTTTTTACGGTAATCAGAGATAGATGCATTTCTGATGCACCCTTCTAGACACTCCAAATAACTCACAAAAAATTATGAATCACATTAAAACACAAAGCACTGTTTACTATAACATTAATTTTGACAGCTGACATTACACCCTAAATATTAAAAATTACCATATCGAAATCTAATTGTTGGGGGAGCTAGACTTCAGTCCAGAACACCAGACCAGCAACGGCATCTGGAAAAAATGCGGGCGCAGATCTGTTAGACTTAGCTTTGACCAACAAAAACTATTGACATTGTTTTTCATATTTTTTTACAAACCTACACAAGAAATCTACAATTTATAAACAGATGAAGCACAAAACAATTTTCATAAACAGAATTAATTTAGCAAAAGCTTTTATTTACTAAAGCAAGTCTGTCAATTTATCAAGAAACGTTAAATGGACAAATTATAATAAATTAAAAAATTTGTTTATTTATGTTTTAAAAAAATTTTTTGAAATTTTCATTATACATAATGAAAAATTTAATTTATTTTATTACAAAAAATTAACAAATAAAAGTTTGTTTTTTTATATTCATTATATATTCTGGCCTTGAACATTGCAAAATATTTGCTCTCTGATAATAACTTCACAGAATTCAATAATGTCTGTTAAATTGGGGAATTTTTACTTTACATTTTTCAGTAAAGTGTCTTATATTTTGATATAATGCGTAATAATTTGTTGCAGAACGAGTATTCAAGGAAAGCCTAAAAGAGCATAGTCGGCAGCTACAAAATCAGGTAAGTTTTAAGCAAAATATTATATTTAAGATTTACCGATTTAATATCTATTAGTGAATTGATAACAACTTTCGGAAAAGACCGTGTCGAAAAGTTTAATAAAATTGTCGACCATCGGTTCTTACTTTATATCCTAAAGTGTCGTTGCTCAATCCTAAAATCTACCTCACATATTTCTTTTGCACTCTTTGTATCTTATATCTTCTTTTTTTTCTATCCTCAAATTTCCGCACCATACTTCATTACACTTTATTAATTACAACTTTGAATAGCCAAATCAAGTGTGTTTGAGATAGTTCAAATAGCGTGCATTATGCAGTTTTAATGATGATTTATTATAATATTAAACATATTATTATAATCAAATTTGTAGTTGGTTAAAAATTTGCATTGTATATTTTTTTTAACTCAAGTTTGACATCAAACCACACACAGAATAGTAAGGCAACAATGTTATTTATTTACATTATAAAAATTTTTAAAAATAATAAAATCCAAAAAGCAAATAAAACGAAAGGCATTAACATAGTCAATATACCTTATTCAAGAAAGGAGCGGAGTGACATTTGAAATTGGCAAAGTGGGGCAGTTTAAAAGCGTTGTTTCTATTGGTTGTAGCTTTTTGCGCTACAGGTGGATTCACGCAGCATAATCTTTGTAATACTAATTTAATTTTTGAATTTACACGTATTAGCTAATCCTAATGTCTTCTATTTTTTATTTTTTAAGAAAAGTTTTTTTTTTAATAATGCTTCTTTTGCATCATACAATTTTATGACAAATTGCAGATCTAAAATCTTGGTTGAGGCTACAGTTTTTCTATCTAATCCACACATTGTTACCTTGAAGTCCCACTGAATGTGTGTTTCTGCACTTTATTAATAAATCATTTTGCGTTTTCAATAGACAAATAGCTGTTTTGTATGTTTGTTCATCCAAAATAACGTTTTTTTTAAGTTTTTTTTCGATGTTTTGCTGCTTTTTTAGATGAGATTTTGATGCTTCTTTGCATTATTTTTCTGCTTAACTATTCGCACTCTATGTAGGGAGCAAAGACACTAGAAAGGAAAAACTTCATTGTAGTATATCTGTTTAAAAACAGATGTTTCAAAACTGTGAATGTTCTTTTCTTTTCCCGTCTGTTATGTATGATATATCAACAATAATTCCTAAAACCGACACAACAGTTAAACAAACCATTTTATTATTTTTTTACAATAGAAGCTATGTTTTTTTTGAGATAAATTGACCTACAGTGTTGATTTTATTGACAGCACAAAAAATTATGAAAAGTAAACTAAGTCTGTCAAATACTTTCGGTTTCACTTCTGTTTGAAGCTCATAATCTTTTAGTAACAATAACATTTCTATGTAACACTGTAATTCTCTACGACTCTGTGGGTTCTCTTTGTGCTCTTTCTCGGTTTATCGGGATAAGATTGAATAACGACCAAGTAGGATTTTAGTTTGTATACATAATAAGAGCAACCCTTAGTGCGCATTGTTTTCTCATGTAATGGATTGACCGCGATCGGTTGAATAGCAACCCGCTTTCGCAAATGTTTCATGAATCTTTCATGAACATTTTTACTTTAATCATTCCAATTTCATCTTGATATTCTAGAATTAGATTTTCTTTTTGCATTAACCGGCTGCTCAAAACCCCCGGTTTTTTAATTTTGTCTGCTTGAATTCCACGAATAAATATTAATCATTGTGTACTCAGCATATTATCTGAAAAAACAATGACTCTTCAAAACGTTTAAGAAGTAAAATTTACAAACATATTCTCTTCCTTCAAATACTTAATTACTAATCAAACTCAAGCTGTTTTGACTAAAATATTCTCAAAACCTATTAAATTAATTCAACCTTTTTAATCAAAGCTTATTTTTGCAATTATCTCTTCCAAATACTTCGGCGCAAGCAATTTTTTCTTTCTCATTTGCTGCTTTATCATTAATTTTACGTTCTGTAATATTTTTTAAGTTTGGCTCTGCAGAATAATTTATTAATACTTTCTTTCAGTTGCCTCTCAGCAAACACATTTAAGCCTATGCAAGCTTGTAAATTTATAAAAGTAGATGATGCGTTAGTGTAACGTTAAAGTAAAACAAAATTGAGAAAACACATTTTACGCAGTATAATGAAGTGTTTCAGTTTTCATGGGTAAAAGAACAAAGTTAACGCTTTTTAAAATCCTTGTTTTAGACAACTTATTATGAATTAGGTGTATTTATCTATACACATGTAATAAGATGAATTAAATAATATATAGAAAGTTGTGAAATGTAACAAAAGTTTATATTGGAAAAGATCAATCGAATAATTGAACAATAATCGAAGACTTCTCAAAGATAATGATCCAATATTTCTCAGAGTTGCACTCACAGTATCTCTTCGTCCTTCTTCGATTTTCCCTCGTAAAGATGTTGTCTATTGTCGCTGCTAATTTTATAATTTTAGTGACTTCTCTATTTCTGGAATTCGGTAGATGACGTATAATGACGCATGATGTTAACACCGTATTATCTAGTTATGTTCAAATTTTTATTTTTAGACTCTATATTAATGTGTGTTTTTGTAGTATGTTAACTGTTCAAAATAATAAACGCTTTAAATACACGCTATTCTAATTACTTTTACCTAAGCCTTGACCGGTGAAATAAAAAAATTATTATGAAAAAGTGTGTTTTTATTGAACAATATCTTTTCAAGGCGCCAAATGATTGAAAAATATAAAAAACATAAGTTACATACATATCCTACACAGCTAACTTTTTGTATGATGTCCTTCTAAAAAGTTTTATTATTCCACTTTTAAGAGTAAAGTGACAAATCCAACATGATTTTGTATAAAAAATATTGGTTTGTATGAATATATGTGTTTACTACTAACGTTGCAATTTCCTACAAAATGATAAGCAGCTATGCTGTCTAGTGTTTTTTAAACGTATTAGTCAGATTAATTTGAGGTTTTGTTTAGCCTTGCCTGCTTCGGTCAAGAGCTGAGAGTTGTTGGTGCTAGTCAATATTCACTTATACTTGCAGAAAAATTAAACGGAGAATAGATCTTTTGTATTGCCAATTTTAATGTTTCTAACGCCGTTTCTAATCTAGAAACTATTTGTTTAATTGATATCTTAGATACTGTTTTTACAATCCAAATAACGTTAAATATTATGATTAATTGTTTTTTAAAAACACCCTCAATTGCGCTTTAGATTAGTGTTTTATTTTGATGATCTGATTGGTTGCTATGGTTATTAAAAAAATTGTTTTTTAAAAGAAAATTATACTTCAACAGTAATGTTAGGAATATATTTAACGTACATAAATATACGGTTCAAGAAAAACACTTTTTATCATTGAATCGCGTGAAAACCTTGATCTAAAGAAAAATAATAAAATATCGGCACAGTTGCTGTTAAAACTTATATTTAACTAAATATCTAACAAATTGTCAAGTTGTACCAACCTAGACATATAAACTAGTATGCTTTAATATTAATAAAAACTATTAAAATTCTAGAATGCAGAAGCGGTTTAAATTTGTTCCGCTTCAATTTCTGCTTAATGTGAACTGCTGATAAGTAATGTAACTCCGTCTACAAACTAAGCAACAATTGACTTGAGGCGATAGAGATTTTGCTCCAGAAACAATCTGTTTTGGATTTTTGTATCTCAGGGGAATATATCCGACCGCTTCCACGATACAAAGTGCTGATTGGATTTTATTATTCAGTTAGATGCAGTAATTTTTATCTAATACCTACCTACATTCTTAAAATGTTGCAAAAGTTATCTGTTGTCTATTAGCTGTGGAGGCTTTTTAAGCGCAGGGCTATAGAGCGAGTTGGTCAGTTTCAATTAGATTGATCAAATCAATGATCAACATCAATAATTTTAAATGAAAAGCTTTATTTTTTAGACTCAGCGTTGTTTGTTCTGTTTTTGGACGCCAACAATAATAACATGGATTGCATATAAACGCTTACATGTTTTGATAACCGTTTAGTTTGAAATCATGCAAATATATTTGTTGGACAAACACATTTTAAAAAACTATCATATATGCATTTTATGATTTAAAACCAATAACTAAATAAATTTGAATAAATGTCGCTATTTTTACCATATAACAAGACTTAACCGTTAGTGCGAAATTATCCCAAAAAGAATCTGTTGCAAGTTACTAAAGAGTTCCATTAAGAAGAAAGCATCTCTGAGTCTATTGATTTTGTTTTAATTATATTTACTTTGCTTTTATTTTTTCTATTTTTTGGTAGAACACAACAAAGATAGAAAGCTTTGCCTAAAAAACATTATGTTAAATTTATATAAAGTGATATATTTTTTTTTAGGTTTGAGTGTACTGTCATTTGTTTACGTCTCCTCAGTCATATCATTATTTTTTAAGTTTTTTTTTTATATATTTTTTGTTGCTTGGTTTAAAACCTGAGATTGGTTTTAACTCTTTGTTTTAATATTTTTATAAAACGTTTTTTTTTGTTTACGTCTGTATCGTGTAATTAGTTATTAAAAAACTACCATTGACTTTTTTTTTGTTTCTGAATCTCTAAATTATTGTGCACTTTATATTCTCAGTAGTGGAAATCGTGAATTTTTTTAATTCAACTGTATTATATCTTAAATTTAAAATATAACTGGCTGAGTAGTTTTATAAACTAATGCGTAACGGTTGCAATCGTGTTAGTAATTAAAAAAGACCATTCTTATCATCTTAGGGGTTTCAAAACGCATCAATGTTTGACACTTTCGTGGTCCGGAAAACTTACTTTTGCACCTCTGAGCTCACTAGATAGAAGCGCATAAAATGAAATTACGAAGTAAAAGTGATACGGAAAAAAGATCTTTCGGTCAACGTTTCCTTATATTTTATTATCATTCTAATTAAGTTAAACTTATCTAAATACTGTGTGACAGTTTCAGTCTTTAGAAAGCTAAAACATTAATTTGGCTTTATTGATTGACACTTTCCATCTTACAGAACTGCGCCCAATTTGATCAATTGCTCCTGAATCCTACGCTTATTGTTTTCTTAGAGTTTCTAAGTTTTTTGCAAAACTAAGTATATTCCTAAGTGGCTTGTTTTTAACTTCGGCAGAGGTTAGTCGATGGTTACACTGCCTAAATAAATCAGCTGTCGCAACGCTACTGCCTTTCAATTCCAGAATATGTGCTCAGCAGTTTTACTGCTTGATTCGCATAGTCTGCAGTCTTCACTGTCAGCCAGACCCAGCTTTTTAAAGTAATACCTCTCTTAGCAGTTTCCAGTGAGCCAATTGCAATGGCTTATACTTTGTTCTCATTGAAATTTAGTGTTTAATACGCTTTCGCAGACATTTTTTGGCAGTTAGACCTAGTATTTCAGCTTGCATAATTGAGGGTGTGCTACCTAGGGTTGTTGTTGCCCGATATTTTAGACTATAAATTCCATTGCTTGCTGTTTTTTGTTTTTTATCTATCTGTCTGCCAGATGGAGGAGTTCACGACAACTTGTGCAATTTGACTTCAAGCCGCATGACGGTCAGTATTGATTGCTTCAAAATCATGCATTATTAGCAAGACGTTTATTGGTTGTTCAAGAAAACCTGATTGTAGAAAGTCCAGTATCTTGAGATGATCTGTTTGACATCTTGATTTGTATTTCCTTTTTTCCTTTACCTGTAAGTGGAGGAGCGTTAAATTTAACAACACCTCTAGAGCAGTAGTATGCGCAGCACCGTGCGCATGACTTCTGTAATGCTCAGACCCGCAAGCTGCTAAAATTTCTGCAGCTTGCTATGTGTTGTTGTTTCTCTGGTTTTTGTCCACCATACAAGAGATGCACATAAATTAATAAGTTTTCTGACCATGATGTACAAACATTGTACTATTTTTGGATTTAGACTCCATGTCTTGCCAAAGAGTTTCCGACATGCCTAAAAGCAACCGATTGTTTTGGCAAAAGTTTTATTGATGTGGGGTTCCATTTAAGTTTACTGTCTAGTGTTACCCCTAGATATTTTAATAAAAAATTGTATTGATAATTTTCCAAATTTTGTGGTTTTAAGATTTAGCTTTTTGAGTCTGGTAAATAAGACTAAAATAGTTTTTTTAATGTTAACACAAAGTTCCTCCTTATCACACCATCTTTTAATTGTGTTCAGGACGTTCTGCTAATGTAGAACGCCCAATTGCTAAAAATGGCACTTTTATGCTTGCCTCTGACTATAATTGCGAAGTCATGTGCGTATTCCAGTACGTAGTGATCTTTTTGCGTTAACTCACAGAGTAGATTATCTACCACTATTGATCACAGCAGAGACGACAATACTCCAACACTTGCAATCCTGGTCAGCTGAGTGCTTTACTCTCCGAGTGGAATTGTTAATATGCGACTTACAAAATTGATTCAATCCAACTTGTTACAGAGCTGGTGTAATGCCGTGTTTTTATGCTGCCAGCTTTATAGATTTGAAGAAGGTGTTCAAATGCACTCTCTATATTTATAAATATGGCAGCAACTACTTCTTTTGCCTCGATAATTTCCTCCACTGCTTTGACAATGCAAAATACCCCAGTGCAAAACTTGTTTTGAAGATGTCAGTCAGGCAGGGGGCAATAACGTTCCACTCCTTTTGCAGTAAAGCTGGAAATATCAAATTGCTTTTGGGTGATTTGTAAAGCTTGAAGTTATTTATAGCGTATTTTATCTTTTTAAAAAAAAGATTTTTCTTGCCAGACGTTTGTTGTCTCTGTTTGAGATATGCTGTTTATTACTCACTGGAGCAGAGTTTGCCTGGCTAATATTATTTGTTTCTATGAAGCCCGGAAAGTGGGCTTCATAGTATTAGGTTTTTCAACAAGTTCTATTGTGTTTGAGTAATTTTTGAGTAGCACGTTTTGAAGACGCACAGTTATGGCGACTTTGTCGATCCCCTCGCAAAAGTGCCTTCAGGACTGCTTTTTTGACCTCCTTAATTCTTTGTTGTATTGTGTTAGGGCTTGCTTTTAGTCCTGCTAGAGTCTTAATATTTTTGCCTTATTGATATGGTTTTGTAATTGTCTAGTTTTTAGAAGAACCCTTTTTGTTTCAAGTATTTAAAGTACTGAATATCTAGGAAGGAAAATAGAACTCTAACTCATGTAAATACTATATATTTAATATTTTGCATTTTTCAAAGAAAATCATGAATACCTTTATGAAGACGTAACTGAAAAGCAGTGTTGTCAGGTCTAGGATGATAAAATACAAACCTATTTGAATTCAAAAAAACAGGGGGTGTAAAGAAATTCGTTTACCACTTTACTTAAAAGAAATAAGAAAATAGCAGTATGTGGATTATTCTATTACTAAAAAATATTGTTTACAAAATTGAAAAATAGTATAAGACGCAATATTTATGTTTAATTTTCTTTTTCAATTTTTTTTTGACGTAAAAATTTATGTAGTATCCTATAGTTGTAGTAATAGTCTGCATTTTTAGGAATTTTGTTCACATTTGCCGATAAAATACATAACCGGATTCTTCTCGGCATGAACATAACCAATGTCATCTTTTATCCACGTTAAAAACTGCTATAAATTGTAAACGAGGGCTCATTTCCTCGGAATATCTCGTGCTAGTGATACCAACATTACTTGTGGCAGCTGAACGATGGCGTTCATTCACCGCCGGATAAATGGTTGAAATCCAAAAAATCTCACATTGCTTTTTTAGTTCATGTTAACATGCAAACGTTACAATTACTTACAAAAAAATTGATTTTTACAAAATCATCTACAAAAACATGTTATTATTGACAATATAGCTCTTAATAGATTAGTTAAATTGCTATATTATGTTTTACGAAGAAACAGTAATACAATTTTGACAATATTCCTCATTCTTCTATAGATGCTTACTATTTTACTACATTTTACTAAACTTTTATTATTGTCAGTTGTGTACAACTTACTTAATTTAATATAAACGTTTTGTTAAATTTTAACAACTGGTAAGAGTTAAAACACGTTTAAAGGTAAAAGTAAAACGTTATTAACTACCTCCTTATAATATATTTATTTTGACAAGTTGTCTGTGCTCTACGATTCTTGGCATTAAACATTTGCTCACAAACAGTGTACAAAACAGCAACAACCAGCTACATTATTATTAACAATCTACTATAACTTACCCCTCTATTATCAATTAATAAAACGCTCGAACGGTCACACAGCTCAATCGTGCGACACATGAAACACATAATGTACCTGTCAATAATACCTGCAAAGTGATTCACCAGACGCTTTCTCTCTGTTGGAAAATTCTCTTCTACTCGAACCACTTGTAATTACCAGGTCTATTAAGCTTTAAAAACTACTCTATGAACTCGATTTATGTCTATTTACCACAAACTTTATCCTTTTTTTGTCTCGTGCTCTCAATTATCTCGTCGATATTTTGGTATCTAGTTTAAAAGCAACGTGGACGATGCAGCTAGAGCTCATTTTAATTATGCAAAATGAACTGTTCAAGAATAATGCGTAACAGAAAAATGTATAAAATAAAGATTAATAAGTGAAGAACCTGACAACATTTTGCAATATTTTGCTATGCTAGCAAATAGAAGATTACAACTCGTTTATTTACTGGCAGGGTGGCAGGAATATGACCACAGCGGTTAACGGGCTTCAGTTTACCTCTACCTACCTCTTTGTCACTTTTCAAGAGAAAAGAAGGCTAGGATAGCCGTCTGTAGATGCCTATAGATGTCAATAAAGTACAATTTTAGTCTGAAATGCAACGCCATATAAACTGTACTCTAGGTTTTACTAAGTTTTCATATTTTTTATAATAACATATTCATTACATATTGGTGCCACCGAGTAGTTTACAACTCGTCAAGAATGCCTTACTCACTATTCTTCCAAACTCAAAAAATTAGCACTGCATTTATAATCTTCCTGTTACTATGATACAAAAGAAAACATTAACAGCAACAACAACAACAACACGTTGACAAATTCTCTGTGTTTGTGAACAAGTCATAGTAGTTTAACGATTTGTAATAATGGCGACCAAGCGATTGTCCGGAGACTTTTAGTAATCCTCCTTCTCTCTTTCAGTTTTTCTAACAGAAATGCATTTTACTTTAAATATAAATGTGAATTATGAAAAAACGATAAACTCTTACCATTGTAATAACTTTTTCAATCTCATTTATAAAATGTTGAAAGCAATTTATATTTTGACATAGAATTATTTTAGATATAACCAATAAATTCCACATTTACAAGGTAAGTCATTAGTGTGAAACAGATCTCTCATGCCTCTGATACAGATTTTATGTAAATTTTAGCAACAAAATAAACTTACACTGGAATAACTGTTTTCGCGTTGTCAAAAATTTGTTTTTTCTAAAAAAATTTCAGAATTTTTTTTTTACATATAAGATTTTTTTACTTAGGTAAAAAAGCGTTCTTTTCTATTTTACGTTCACAATGACGCTTTAGTGACACTGTTTCTAAAAAAAGTAGTTAGACAAAATTGAATTTTGTGCAATCGTTTTTAAAGACTTTTGACGTGGGTTGGTATAGTTAGAAGTTCTGTTGCTACTATTGACATTACTGGCATTGTTATAATTAATATTAATAGTTATATCAGTCATACCAACCTGAGAAAAAAACTCACTAGATGGATTTTTCAATTTTAATATAAAATTAGACATATTAATAAAAGCAAAATAGAAAAAATAACATGTTACACTCGTTTTACAAAACATGTTTGTAGCACTTATTCATTTCAAACCCATGCGTGCTACAAACACATGTCTTGTGCATCTCGTATAACAATATACTGTTGCACTACAGCAGAAATGTTGATGAACACATTTAGTTAAGCTGGGCTCCCTTATAATATTTAGCAAGGGATGCTGAGCTAGACGGGAATTTAGATTTTCCAATTTAACAAAAAATGTTTGTGTAGAATTATGTAGAACATAATTTGATTTTTTTTTAATTATTGTTTTTCTTGTCTTTGGTAACTTTATTTTATAAATAATTTAAGCTTTTCAAATTACTATTTTCATATTATTCTTCTATCTTGTATGTTAACAATTTTAATTTTACAGTACGTAATTTACGGTTAAGTAGTTTTACACTGCGCGTAAAAAGTTTGGAATAAATTCATTAAAAATTAATAAAATTTAAATTTTTTTTTTGAAGAAATCTTTGAACATAAATTTTAATTTCTGTTAATTTTTATTCATAAAACACATATTTTTATGCCAAATAAAATTCCAAGCAGTCATTTTTGTTTTAGAAATATGACGTGAAATATGATGATATTTTTTTTTAAATAAAAACTTCTTTTTTTGAGATTCTTTTTAAGAGTTTTCTTAGTTGTTAAGAGTATGATACGAATAAAAACCTTATTTCAAGATAAAAGTCTTTCCGACCAGCATTAAAGTGATTCATCAAACACATACAAGCCACCTGACAACTCTTCAGTAAAATGAATAGAATTAACGATCATTAGGACAGCCTTAGGTATATTTCACAGTATTAAATCTATTTATAAACCAAAATTAATTAAACTGAGTTGGCAATAAAGATTTTCAGATATGGCTTCCAGAACACCCATATAATAGGTGAAATTATTATGAGTTCTTCAACAAAAAACGTAATGTATTTTGATCTTTTATTTGTAAAAGACCATAACTTTTTTTATTTATTATTTACTTATAAATTTATAAAGGAATTTCAGCTCAATCACAAAAAATAGGTGTTTTTAAAAATAGAATATTTAGCGAACGGGTAACTTTAAATTATTTTGGAAACAAGAGTTAAATAATGTAACAGTATAAAAAATATAAATAATAAACGTATGAAATTAAAAACTGCGTAAAAAATAAAGCTAATTCTAATATCAACACAGAGTTAACCAGTTCTTTCAAGTATTATTTTTTTAGCAATTTAGTGAACATGATAAAATATTACTGGCATTTGTAATAACTACTCAGATCATTTTTTAAATACAATGCCATATGTATAAATAAACAATTTTATTTTAAAAATGCAAACCTTTCTATATTACTACTAATAAGTATAATAATATTCTATTTTGCTTATTAAAATCCTTTCTGATTTTTCAATTTACTGATCGAAACCAGACAAACTTATACGTTAGAAAACCTGAATTTGAAGTTTGAATAATTATCTCTGCTTTCTCACAAACAGTAATTGTGCCGTACATAGTATATACCCATTTACATAAAACACTTACTAGTAGCATACTTCAATGACGAGACATTTTTTCTGTTTTAATCAATTTTATGAGACGGTGTTCTATAACTCTATCTAACCATCTTCCTGGAATAAAGTTCTCTGTTTGTTGCGCAGTAATAAATCTATTTTGATATTTTTAAAAATTTGTTTTTTATTGCACTCTCACTTATATCATCATATCTTGCAGGTTAGTAAGATTTAGAAAATATGACAATTTTTTGCGCACTAAATTTGTATGACCTAAATTTCTCAGCGCAAACAAACTCAAATATAAAAACCATTTTAAAATAAGGCATCTATAACTGTGCTGTTGAACTTTAAGCTTTCAATTCATCGAGCTCACAAAATTGTGAAAGAAAAAGGTTGGAGGTCATTTGCTCTACTAACTCATTCAATTTATACTATTTTCAATCTTTATGCTTTTAAAAATAATTTTTCAAAATATTGTTATAAACAAATGCGTTTTTTACTTGATAATATAAAATGTTTATAATTTTCAACCTCAGGAAATTGTTAATAAGAAAGCCAAAATTTTCTATTTTTAAATTTTCTTAGCGGGAATCTATTTTAAAGTATTTTAAAGGAAAAAAAAACGTGCAGAAATATAGCTTAACAATTATCGCACTCGCAATTCGTGCTACGACAAATTAACTAATCGATAATAAATTAACAAAATGCTATAAATAATTTTTGGGCCGAAGATTATATTGTTCATTGATCTCTTCTGTAAGCGCCTGTATTTTAAAAGTTTTTAATTTTCATATTTGATAAGATGGAATATTATATATTTAATAAAGGTCTAAAGTAAGCATGGCATGGTTTGCGCAATTCGAAGTAACCGTTGTTGGTTTGTTATGGGGTGAATTAAGTAAAAATGACAAAAATAAGTCAAGGGTCTTCAGTCAACGACAGAATTATTATAACTAACTTTATATTAAAACTCAATAATCATTTCTGGTGTGAATTTTTATTTAAAAAGGCAATATGCCTTTTCAAGATAAACAATATTAAAATAGGAATGCTGTTTATATAAAACTGATTAAATTTTTTCTACTATGTATCTTTTGTGGCTTTCCTTTTTGGATTACATTTGTTTTGTGCGCTTATAATGTACTTGGATTTAAATCAATAGAGATGCAGCTTTGGGTATCTTCATAAATAACTATTGGTTGTGTCAATTTCATAATCATCAAATATAATAATGACTTTAACCAAATAGCTTCCTTGATACCTGCATATAGGGCCATATATTCGGCTTCAGTGGATGAGGTTGCTCTGCACTGTGTTTTGCCGTTTTGGTATTCCACGTTGTAGTACAATTATTAAAAGTTTGGAATATTTATCCAGTTGTACTTTTACGTGTTATTTCATCACTTGCCCAATCTGCATCTACATACCCTTCAATAATTTTATCTTTAATAATCTTATTGGTTTTAGTATGAGTATAAATTAGTAAACTTTAGGTCAATTGTACCTTTTAAGTATTTTAATAGCCGTTTTAAACATTGCCAAAGTTCTTTATCATTTTAGTTTTAATATCTACTTCACATATTAGGAGCTGCACTTAAATCGGGCCTTGTACTTGTACTGTATCATTATGTACATTAAGCATCCTATTAATTGTCGACATGGTGCATCATAGTATTTGTCAGAGTCAAGAACTGTGTAGTTTATTTTAGTAGGTATTGGGGTGGCTATACTTTTGCAATTGCTCATACTGAATTTTGCAAGAATACTTTTTATATATGATGACTGGCGTTACTTTATGTTTGCAACGTCTAATTGTTATGCCAAGAAATAATTTTATTTGTTGCATATCTATCATTTTGATCACGTAATCCTATCATCTGGTAGCAGCATTTCAGCATAAGATAATGGCATTGTGGTATTTGAAGCAATTGCGTTTTGAATTAATGCATTAAGAGAGTCTTCATTATAAGAAATCATAGGACGTTTTGCTAAGCGCTCACTTTTACGTATTTTTACCTGTTTACTTGTTGTCTACTAATTGTTTTTCTTCTATGACTTTGACCATAAAATTTGAATGGTTTTGTACAATTGCAATTTCTGGTGACAACTGAGGTGTTTGTTTATTTGCTTTGATTAATTTTGATTCATTATTCACCTTGTTCTAATGTTAGAGGTGGTTGCAATATATCAAAAGTGACTTCATCAAAAATAACATCACGCGCTTTTATAAGTTTTGCTGTTTCTGTACTTATACCTTATAACCATTAGCCTCATATCTAACAAAAATAGCTTTAAGTGATTAAGGATCAAATTTGTTCTTTTTTCTTTTTATATGTACATATGCTGTACTTAGTTTTTATTATCTACTGTTGATGGATTGATTTTTCCACAAACATCAGTATGAACAATAAACAATGATCGTTGAACATAATCTTTTGGTTTCCATTTGGCAAAAGGATTGTCTGTCTACTTTGTTTACCAAGCACACATGCTTTGCGCAAAATTTGATCTGGTGATATATTTTGAATTAAGTGTAAATCGTTGCTCATTTGTCAAAGTTTTAATTTAATAAACTTATCTCGACTTAACTGACCGAGTCTTTGATGCCATACAGTGTAAGTTTTATTTTGAATAATTGTTTATGTTGAATTTGCAGTTATCAACTGTTTTAAATTTTACACACCATAAATTGTTTATGGACTCACCGGTAAAAAATTTTAATTCATCCTTTTTCACGGTTACACCATTGTCATTAAAAACGATATGCTTTTTCTTGTAGTCTTCTGACACTAAGTAGATTGTGGGATAAATCGGGAGAATATAATACATTTTCAAGTCGACTACGTATTTCATGATTTGTTATTACTTCGATGTCACCTTTCTTTAGAGCAGTAATTGTCACTCCTGCATTCGCTACCGATATTTTTGAAGTGGCACTAGATCTATCTATGTATTAAATACAGCACAATTAATTATTATGTGTTGTGTGGCACCAGAGTCCACATAAAAATAAAGTTCATTTTTTGCAGAGATATTGACACTAGATTATCCAGCCATAAAGGCAAAAGTTGATGGTTTGTCTTGCTGATCGTTATTGGTTATTATATGTAAAGTTGGTGATGGGCAATCAGATTTTTTTCTCAATAATTTTTTTTTATCAAAATAACAATTTTTTTTATATGATTGTTTTGGCCGTAGTGATAACATTTTATATTTGACATTCTTATGTTTAAAAGTTGTTTATTTTTTTTTGTATATTTTAGCTAGTCGTTTTGACTCTTAATGCTTATTTTTATTTTTTTTTATTTTGATTGTAATATTTGATATTTTTTTTATTGGGTGTCGATGAAGTAGTAGCTGATAACACTTTAGTTGCAGTACTTAACTGAACATCGGATTTTAAACTCATTTCATGTTCAAATAGACGATTCTTTACAAAAGAACTATCTACATTGCCTCCATTTAAAGTCTTTAATACTGTTATTACTCCGCGATAGTCTTTTGGTAATCTAATTAGCAAATAAGCAATTTTTGCCACTTTGTTCAATTCAATCAATTCTTACAAAATATTATCAAAATTGTGGAGATGCTATAAAGTGGTGCCTTCTTTTATTTTTAAAGACCGAAGTCGAAGTAATTTTGTGACGGTGTTTAACGCCTTTTGATTTTTGATCTTCCATTCATTATCGGGTTCAGAAGGTAACGGTTCGTCCACGATTTCGAGCACTCCTAATTAAGACAATTTTGCACGCACTCGCGATCTCCATGTATTATATCGCTCACCATTGAATGGTTTAATATTGTTTATTGCGTTGGACACTATATTTGGCATTTTAACACACAAATAATAAACTTTACTTTATTACACACGGGTTAAATGCCTGGGCTTTTAACCTGTTCGTTTGTTATAGGGGTGAATTTAATAAAAATCGCTAAAATAAATCAAGGGTATTTATTCAAAAACAGAATATTTATTATAACTAACTTGATATTAAAACTAAATAATTATTTCTGGTGAGAATGTTTATTTAAAAAGGCAATCTACTTCTTCAACATAAACAATCTTAAAATAGGAATGCTGTTTATATAAATCTGATTAAACTCTTTACATTATGCATAATTTGCAGTTTTCTTTGTTGAATTGCATTTTTGCTGTAATTCAATAACCGCTTCCGGGTGTATTTTAAACTCACTAAAAAACATGTTTTTAGGAAAGTTTCTCTTCGTTTTGAATATTTGTTCAATTTTGAAAAATCATAAACCGTTTTTGCGGCATTTTAAAAAAACCAAACTTTCTCTTGCTTGTAACTTTTGAATTTTTTCAAAAAAGTTTTACATGCTAATTAACATCTCTAATTTTTGAAGAATTGAAAATGTTCTGACATGAAGAGCACTTGTTGACTAGCCTATTTTTGTTGTTCGCTAGTCAACAAAAAAACGATTTTTTTTTTTTAAAAATTAGTTTACTATTACCACACACATTTAACAATTTATTAGTTACCTATGAAATAGTAGATGAAATTGGTTTATACGGTAGATGGCGTTTGAAACAAGCCAAAAGTTTCTCCAAGATTAATAATAAGCTGTTTATTTTTAAGTTTTAAAAACTGTTTTATATTTGTCGTTTAAGAGACAAAAGAGGATATTTTTCAAAATTTAATTTTGTGATAAAAAAAATTTTTTTTTTTTGATAGATAGCTTCTGGATTGAAATCTTTACAATAAAAAGTATACAAGTAATAGATAATTATCTCTTGAATAAAATCCATACTTTGTATTGTAAATTGAATAATATTTGCAAACCGCATTTTGCTTTAAACATTTGTCTTTGCAAAATACCGTCGCCGTCGTCGGAAATATGATGACAAGTGCTGATTTTACAGAAATTATTTTCTAGTCTCCTATAACAATATCGGCTTACCCTCGAATATGTGTGTTGTTAGGTAGTCAGAGTAGCTCCTAGTACGTATTTTTATATAAAAAGATTGCTTCAAAATCTGGCACGGGTCTTCTTCATCAATGGAATCCGATATGGTCGTAAAAGCATTTAGGTCAAGCTATGATATTCATAGACTAGAATACAGAACTCTTATTGGAGATGGAGATTCAAGTGTATATAATCTTCCATAAGCTTGTACCTTATGGAAGAAACGTGAAAAAAAAAGAGTGCACCAATCATGTTGTGACGTGTTACACAAAAACGTTATTCAAATTGCAGTAAAATTTTCTTAATCAAAAAACAGTAAGCCAACACAACTATATTCAAACTTAAGATTGCTGTTCGAAAGGCAATTGCTTACAACGCTAAGCCAAAAAACACTTCAGAAGATTTAAAATATGATGTTAGAAATTCTCCAAACCATGTCTTCGGAATTCACAAAGAGTGTAGACCGTATTTTTTAATTTGCAAGACCAGTCTTTAGAAACAAAGCTTGAAAATAAGTTGTTTGTAAAAAAATCGGTGGAGGAATGTCTGAAAGCCCTTTTACGAAAATGCGATCAGTTAATTACTAATGATACAAGTAATTTCGCTGAGAATTTTATGTCATTAGTAGCTAAATTTAGTGGTGGAAAACAGGTGAATAGAGGTAAAAGCGGTTCATATAATTTTAGAACATACGGTGCTGGATTAAATTTTCAATACGAGCCACAGTGGCATCCGAAGACTATGAAGTTTGTAACTGGTTCAAGTCCTTCAATCCTTGTCAAGAAAACGGCAATTGCAAGAATAAAAAGATTAGAAGGCACCCGAAAGTTTTCAGTAAAACAAAAATTATTCTATAAGATAAATAGCATAATTGAACATTATAATTATTATTACTAGATTCAGGGCCAGTTGCATATAACCAAAAAAGATTTTTGTGAGTTTGTTGTGTGGACCAGAAAACACATCTTAATTGAAAGAATCTATAGAGACGATGAGTTTTGGAATTTTAAAATGAAGCCAAAACTTATCAGTTTCTATAAAGATAAGTTGCCACCAGAATTAATTGATAACGTTTATGTCGCAATATGGATATAAGGGAAATCTAATTCACCATATACATTTTGTTAGGATCAACAAAATGTTTCTAGAATAATTATTTACTTTAAGGTGTACCTTCAATTGTAAAAAGAAATTTTTTTTTTTTTTGATAAAAAACGTCTTTTTTTAACAATTGCGCTCTTATCATATATCCATTTTAAAAATATATTTAGACTTAAGGGTTTTTGTATTGACTTGGAAATAATTTTCTAAATCTTTTATTTCTCTCGCACACTTGGTGGTAAGCTTTGGCCTTAAAAGCAAAACAAACTTCTCTTGAAATTAAAAACCAGTCTGTTTTTTTACTACATATTCATTACATTATAAAAATATCTATTTTAAATCTGTTTTATTTCTATTGTTAAGTCATAAATAGACCTACACAGTCTATAAAGTCTGCAAACCTAAGAGCAAACGTTAACAACCTGTTTATGTATTTATGGTTATATCGCAATAATGTCAAACAGTTACTACAGACCAACAAATCATCGTGTTTTCGCAATGCTTGCTCTTTCAATACATTATCTTCATCCGGACGAGTTCTGCATAATTCATGATAGAACGATAGGCAGTTATAATATTGTAGCTAAAGTCTGTTTATTGCCAAAGCTGCGTTAGATTTCAAAGCTTTTTTCAGCATTATCTATTACATTTGAGATAGAATTTTTTGGTGTGAAAATGCTTAGTAGATAATTACAGAAATCTTTTTTTTTATTTTATTTCATTTTGCTCTACAATAAAAATAAGAAGCTATACTCTATATAGTCTGAACATTTTCAAATTCAACGACAATTTTTCAAAAGTGATACGCTGGTTTATTGTCAAACTCCATAGTCGAGTTTGACAATAAACCAGCGTATCACTTTTGAAGAATTGTAGGAATACCCGGAAACCCGAAGAATTTTCATATATGTACATATATATAATATATATATATTAGTGACAAAATAAATTTTCAATCAAAAAGTTTTTTTTTGTAGCAAATTTCTATAATGGATGTGTATAAAAATTGGTGAGATGGGTTACATAGAAGATAATATATGATTTCTCAAGTAGAGATAAAAATATATCTCTCTGTTTGTATTGATCAAACTTTCTTTTGGAGTGAGATATTTTATATAGGCGTGGCAAATATACATGGTATTAGAAGAATCGCTGTGCTTGTAATAAACTTTTTTTTTAAAACTAGACTTAAAATTATTACATTATAATACGAGTGCATATATTACTTTCGATAATTTTTTTGAGCGTGTTTTAAAAACATATTAATTAATTTAAGTACAACACAAGATCTAATTACTTGTTTTTAGAATTTACGGGAAAAAATTATAGGAAAAGATATAATTATTCTTAAAATTAAGCTTTCAAGAGTTTAAGAAAAAGTTAAATATGGAATTTGAACATGATTTAAATCAAGTAAGTCATTGTTGTTATACGGTAGCGCAACCACATCATTTTTCTTTTTATTAATTATGCGTAGAATAATGATTTCAAATTCTTGTTTAAGTATAGGTTTTGATTGATGCAAAAATTTAAACTTTTTTGTCATTTTGGGTTAGAAAAAAAATTATCGAAATAGGTTATTATGAAAAAATCCTAAAATTGCAGTTGGTTCATAAGACGTCATAGAACTTTTGTGATAAAATATTATAATAATAAAAAATTAATTTTGCTGACTTTCTGAATATTCTATGTGTAGCAGCAAAATAAAATCGGTTTTACAATAATTATTTGAATCACAAGTCCGGAAACTAGCATTTTGCAAGGCGAGTGATTTCACAAGCTGCTGAAACGGCAATCAATAATTTGTCAATCGGCAATCAATATTTTGTCCTTTAAAATCATCTACATTGTGGTCAATATTCTCAATGTTAAAATCTACTATCGAAACTAATAGCTTTTCTAAAGCGAACAAGAGATGGATATTGTTCGGTTGTGAAGTTGACCTTGTCGCTGTCGATTTGGTTTCACCCTCACGATTGTTTGTTTGTGGACTGTATCTTTGTTAATATTTTGATACCGGGGAAAATGATCACTGCCATAAATCAAATATTAACTATATTAAAATCAAACTACACTACATTACATAGATTTCACAGGAAGCTCGCAGAGGCAATGTACGTCTGGTTATCACGAAAGCTAGTCGAGTTATCTTCCCCTGAACTCGAACCTCCCTCGACCGTTTTGGGTTTTCACCTAACGGTACCAATAAGGGCGGACGTGGAATCTTGTTTGGGGGCTGTACATACTCCGCGCCTTGAAAGACGTGCTTTCAAAATTTAACCAAGTAATTGCAAATGAGTTAAACACTTAAAGTCTACTGAAACAATTTTCCTTGCCTTAAAGCTAAATTACAAATACCATGTCATTTAAAATAGTAAACAATAAACATATTTATGAATAGTCCTTTTTTAAAGGTAGTAAGCTTATTCTAACCACTCCACGCTTCACTATACCGTTTACAGTCCGCACAGACACTACCCGCACTATTCCGTCCGGACCAGGATGCAATTCCGTAACTCTGCCAATGATCCATAGTCGTGGTAGCACATTATCTTCACGCAGCACTACCATGGATCCAATTTTTAGATTTAATAGCTCTTTGCTGCCAGCCGTCTTCCACTTGGTTCGTTGCTGCAAATGGTGAAGATAGTCGCGGCTCCAACGCTTCCAGAAATGTTGCACAATTAGCTTAATGTGCTCGTAACGTTGCAAAATGGTGCTACTATTGAGGCTGGGAGGATTTTCTGGTTGTACCACCAGTGCTTGACCGATTATAAAGTGTCCAGGTGTCAACGCTTCTAGATCATTTGGATCGTCGGATAAGGGTATTAGGGGACGCGAGCTGAGTACTGATTCAATTTGTATTAATAGTGTATTGAATTCCTCATATGTAAATTTAACGTTAAATGCAACTCGTTTCAAATGGTGTTTTGCCATTTTTACTGCTGCCTCAACCAAACCATTAAAGTGGGGTGTTCTAGCTGGAGTAAAGCTCCATTTTAACATTATATCGTTGCAATAATTTTTTAGCATTTCATCCTTAGGCAGATTACTAAGATTTTGCAACTCCTTTTCAGCTTTTCGAAAATTTGTAGCATTGTCGGAATATATTTGACTGCAAATTCCGCGCCTAGACATAAAACGTTTTAAAGCATTTAGAAAGCAATTCGCTGTTAAATCAGTTACCAGTTCAAAATGTACAGCTTTTGACACAAAACAAATGAAAATACATACGTACGATTTGATATACTTGCGGTTACGTAATTTTCCATCTTTTATTAAATAAGGACCTGCGTAGTCAACAGCACACACCGAAAAAGCTCTGGCTGGATTGACTCTAGTAGCCGGCAAATCACCTATTTTTTGATGCAATTTCGGCGGTTGCACCCGAAAACAGGTGTGGCACTGTCTTATTAAATTGCGTACCGTTTTTCGACCGTGAATAGGCCAATATTGTTGCCGTATTATGCTTAACGTTAATTCTGGCCCAGCATGTAAGTTTTTTATATGTTCAGAGTGTATTAAAAGTCTTGTAAAATGAGAATCTGCAGGTAAGAGCACAGGAAACTTTTTGTCAAAGTTAATTTGTGAATGTAATAATCTACCACCTACCCGTAACAAACCTTGATCATCAATAAAGGGACTTAATGCTATAAGCTTGCTTTTTTTGGTTAGCGCTCCGGTTTCTTGCAATGACTTAATGTCGCCTTTGAATTCGTGTGCTTGCACAAGCTTTATTACAACTAGTTTACTAAATTCGATATCATCAATTGTTAGCTGAGCTGTTTCGTCTTTATTCAAACATCTTTTTTTAAATTTTAAACAGTATGCCACGACCCTTATCAATTTTTTAAAAGAAGAAAATTTATTTATGACTCTAAGAGGCTCATCACTAATATTGGTGCGAGTAGTAAGATTTACTGGTTTTAATTCTGGAATTTCCTTACATTGTTCGGGATTATCCTTAGGCCAATGTTGGGTTTCTAATTGTAAAAAGTCTGGACCCTCCCACCAAAGTGTACTGTTTTGCAGTTGTGATATGGTCATCCCTCTAGATATTATATCAGCCGGATTGCACTTAGTTGGTACGTGATGCCACTGCTGCCTATTCGATAAGCCTTGAATTTGAGCAATTCGAGCTGACACAAAACATTTTAATTTGTTGGTTTCGGAACCTATCCACGCTAAAACGATGGTTGAATCGGTCCAAAAATAAACATTTCTTTGATTTAAATTCATGTTTAGTACTGTTACAAGTTTGTTGACTAATCTAGTTCCGATAAGCGCACCGCACAACTCTAGTCGAGGTAATGTTAAAACCTTTAAAGGTGCTACTTTCGATTTTGCGGTAATTAACCGTACCTTAATGCTACCATTGCGATCTACTGTTCTAGCGTAAACGGCACAACCAAAAGCTAAATTGGATGCATCTGTAAAGCAATGAATTTGGACGTCTACAAAATCATTTATAAAAATGTGTCGCGGTATTCTAATCTTGTTAATAAATGTTAACTCTTCACAAAATTTGTAAAATTGTGAACGTATTGTCTCTGGTACCGGCTCATCCCATGTTAAGTTTGCCTGCCATAGCTTTTGTATTAAAAGCTTTATCTTTATCACAGCTGGTTCCAGGAGACCCAAAGGATCGAACACTTGAGATATAATTGAAAGAATCACACGTTTTGTTACAGTTCTATCCGTTTTTTGATTTGACGAGTAGCGCAATGTATCGTTTTTTGAATCCCATATTATACCTAATGTTTTTGATTGATCCTCATTTTTTATAAAAAATTCATCTGTTGAGCTTTGAAGACGATTGTCTTCGAAAATGTTCCTATTATTTGATCTCCATTTTCTCAATGGAAAACCAGCTTGCTGAAGTATACCAGTAATTTGTTTTATCAAGATTTTGGCTTCTTCAATGCTGTTAGCACCTGAAATTAGATCATCGACATAGAAATCAGATGAGATCCTGCGACTTGCTTCAGGATAATTTTCGTTATTTTCGATTGCCAATTGTTTTAAGCAACGTGTTGCTAGGAATGAAGAACTTGTCATTCCGTATGTTACCGTGTTCAACCTGTATTGTTCTAGTTGTCGATCCTGAGATTCTCGCCAAATGATTGTTTGTAAATGCCGCTGCTCTGGATGGATTAAAATTTGACGATACATAGCCTCAACATCTGCTGTAAAAACAAACTTATGGGTACGAAATCGAACTAAAATTGAAAGAATATCTTGCTGAATTGTCGGACCTGTCATTAAATTATCATTTAATGAAATATTATTAGCTGCCTTCATAGATGCGTCAAACACCACTCGATACTTAGTGGTTGATGAGTCTTGTTTAATTACAAAATGATGAGGTAAGTAGACCGGAGGTCCCATAAAGATTTTATCCGATATTAATGTCATGTGTCCCATGTCAATATATTTTTTCATAAAATTGACATATTCAGCTTGTATATTAGGATGCTTTATTAATTTTTGTTCAATAGCGTAAAAGCGCATTGTTGCCAATGCCTTTGTTGCACCTACTGGGGTAAACCTTTTTTTTTTAATGGGAGCTTTACTACGAATCTACCTGAAGTATCCCTTTGAAAGTTTTGTGTAAAATGATCTTCGCATTGTTTTTCTTCACTTGTTAGGTGACCTTCACTCGAATCTAATTCTTCAATAGTCCAAAATTTTTCCAATTGTTTATGAATTGATTTTGATATTGGCACATGACACAAACTATTTTGGGCAAAATAGACTTTGCTGTCTTTTTTAAAGTTTTCTAAACATCCGGTTAATACCCATCCAAAATTGCTATTAATTAAAGTAGGTAATCCACCGCCCAACTTTATCTGTTCAGGTAGCGCTATGTCGTAAAAAACTGATGCACCTAGTAATAAGTCAATCTCCGATGGTTTATAAAAATGACTGTCAGCTAGTATTAGACCTTTTGGTACCCTTACAGAATGTGGATCAAATTGTCGTTGAGGCATATTGTTAGTAATTTTTGGAATAACCAAGAAAGTTAGATTATTCAACTGAAAATTGTCAAGCTTTGATTTTATTGATGCTTTGGTATATTTAGATATAAGTGTGGATGCACTATTTATACCTGTTACTGATAACGTTGTCGACTGGCCTCGAATATTTAATTTGTCAAACAGCTTCTGCGTCATGAAATTGCTTTGTGCTGCATTATCTAAAAGAGCTCTGCATTTTACAAGCTCATTTTTATTATTGTAAATAAAAATATCTGCCGTCGCTAAAAGAACTTGACAAGTGTTACCTTCCGTGTAATTGCAATACGCGCTCAGAGGATCTATACGGTGGTCATCTAATAGATTTGATTGATCGTGTGTGGATGTAGAAGAACCCGTTTCATCCTTTCCGTTCCGCTTAAATTTTGAAGATAATCGCGAATTATCGTTCGTGTTAGCCTTATTTGTGCTATCAATATGCAATAACGTGTTATGTTTTCTATTACAAATTCTACAATTACTTGATTGACATTGCTCCAACTTGTGAGTTTGTTGAAAACAATTAGCGCATAATCTTAGTTTCTGAATTTGACAGACTCGTTCCTTGTTTGACAACGCAAGGAAACTTGGGCAAGTGTAAATTTTGTGGGTTTTATTGCAAAAATAGCAGTTTGTAGACTTTGTTGCAATGAAAGCTTGTTGCGATCTACATTTGATTGGCAATAATGATGGGCTGTTTTTTATTTCAACTGATTCTAAAAAATTGCATTTTTCGGCTAAAAATTCTAAAAAATCACTCAGTTTAGGAAACATTTTCCATGATTTTCCCAATCTTTTTTCGTAACAATATCTAGCTTGGAATGCAGTAAAAAAATTAAAATGCTATCCCAATATTGTGCGGTGTCGTCTAAATTTTTTAAAGCTCTAAAGTGTTTTTGAAAAGTGTCTAAAAAGAATCTTAATGACTGAAACGAATTTTTTTGTACAATATTGAGTTCAAATATGTTACTTAAATGACTTTTAATTATGACCTTTTTATTGTCGTAACGTTTATTTAATAACTCCCAAGCAATAATATAATTGGCGCTTGATATTTCTAAAGAATGAATTACTTGCGCGGCTTGTCCTTTCAGAGATGCTGTTAAATAATGAAATTTTTGAATGTTCGTTAAACTTGTATTTGAATCAATTAATGAATTAAAAGTGTCCCTAAATTGATGCCAAGTATCGTATGCTCCTAAAAATTCAGGCAAATTAATTTCGGGAAGTTTGATATTTGCTCTATGTGATTGCTGACTTACATTAACTGGCGAATTAACATTATCTTTCGGTTTTAATAATAACTCTGCTTTTGACACAATTTCAAAGTACTTTTCGTCAAAATCGACTTGTTCTTGAAATTGGGCTTCAGTCGCATCTAATGTTTCAATTTGAGATTGAACTTTATTAAACTCTACATAGATTCTATTAATCTGCTCAAGCCGTGATTGTAGCTGTACGATTTTGTCTGGTTGTTTTTCTAAATCGGTTACAAATTTTGTGAAATTAGTTAATGATCTCTTACTGCTACCCCGTTGCGACGTTAAATTTGCTAATTCAGGCATGATTTATAACGATAACAATGTTTGTGAATGCTAATTGAATCAATACTCAGTAATTACAAATGTTTTAAAACGGTGTAAAGTTTGATAAATTACTTGGAATGATAAATAAAGGAAAGATGGAATGACTGACCTTTTTCTTTTGTTGTTCCTCTTGGGGACTCGACTACCTGCTTTCTTTGACGACTTGACTGCCTGCTGCTGAATCTTTCCAATAAACGACTCTTCCAATTTTTGTTCCTTGAATTTTTGAAAAGATGTATCTTCTGTAATATGCCAAACAATCTGATTGCTTAATTGTTTATTTCATATATATGTAGCTGCATGGACACATCTGGCTTGTATCCGGCTCGAAGGACCAATGTTCGGTTGTGAAGTTGACCTTGTCGCTGTCGATTTGGTTTCACCCTCACGATTGTTTGTTTGTGGACTGTATCTTTGTTAATATTTTGATACCGGGGAAAATGATCACTGCCATAAATCAAATATTAACTATATTAAAATCAAACTACACTACATTACATAGATTTCACAGGAAGCTCGCAGAGGCAATGTAGGTCTGGTTATCACGAAAGCTAGTCGAGTTATCTTCCCCTGAACTCGAACCTCCCTCGACCGTTTTGGGTTTTCACCTAACGGTACCAATAAGGGCGGACGTGGAATCTTGTTTGGGGGCTGTACAGATATGTTGCAAAAAAATCCAAAACTCTAGAAATTAAAGATATAGAAATATTCATCAATGAAGCCCCAAATGAGACTTACCTTCTGATGAAAGTTTGCATCACCAATCGTAGTGTATAATAGAAATTTTAAAGTCTTTGTTTTAGGTGGTTTTAATTATAGGTATGTGGGCAGCGTGTCGTAGACATGAACTTGCCAACTTAAAACCCAAAAATGTAAGCGTTCGCGACGATGTGATAATTATATCCATCCCGGACACAAAAGCTAAAAGACTAATGCCGGTATTCATAGTCGTATCTCAAGTTCAAGCTTAAGCTCAGACTCCAGCAAGGACTCCGGCAATGCTCGGGAAAGCGTTTGCATGAGTTTTGAAATAGATTTATCGCTGATTCCATCTCAAGCAATAACTTTGGCAATGCTCGTAAAATCTGATATTTCTATCTTGAGTTTGAAGTCAACCTCAAGTCCGGATCGGTATTCATAGACAAATCTCAAAATTTAAATTTCAAATTACGGTGTCAATAAGGGCGATTTTTCCTTGATGAGCAAGCGCACTGGGTCTATCTCAAGTCGGACTCAAGCAAGGCTTCGACTTGTCTCAAGTCCGACTCAAGACGCCATTTACCGGTTATGTCATCGTTTGACGTTGGAAAATACTGAAAAGTATTATGTGTTGCATGTCATAACAACGAACATTGACATGCTGGACGAGTTATGTGCGGGGTGCTGCAAACCCATCAGAATTTTTTTCCAACTTTGAATGTAAGCGTCGCTACACCTTCACAAAAGACAATGTAGTGAATGTAGGATTGCTTGCAAATTAGTGGAAAGACAATTATTACTTACTCAAAATTAAAGGGCTTGCTACATTTTGTGCAAAAATAAAAGCATTGAATAAAAAATGAAAGCATTGAATAATAATTAAAGTCACAGATATTTATTAATTGGGTAGTATTTTTATTTTGTAACACTATCATTTTATATCATTTTCTATTCTACTCTCTCTGTTCTTCCTTTGTCCTTCATTTTCCTTTTCTCCCATACTTCTTTCATCCACTTTATCTCCACTCCATTTTCTTTCAGTATTTCTTTTCTTTCTGCTCTTTCTCTTTCTCTCATCTCACTGCATTCATTCCACATGTGCTCTATTGTCTCTCTTTCCTCATAACAGATTCTACACAGTCTCTCTTTCTTTTCCATCCAATACCTATTCTCTCTCTCCTCATTTCCGCACCTGAACCTCGCTATTATTTTCCTCTCTTTTGCACTTTCTCTTCCCAGGTACACTGGGATCTCCTCTGTCATACATTTCTCATAATTCCTGTTGTACCTGGATTCTTTGGTTTTTTCTTTTCTTTCTTGCTTTTCTACATCCCTGTCTCTTTCGCTCGTTTCTGCGTTCATCCACTTGCCTTCTGTTCTTAATCTTTCCACTTCTTTACTTGCATACCCATTTCTTCTGTAATATTTTTCTCTCTCGTTTAACTCCAAATTTTTTTTCTTTTCTCTCCAACATTCGTTCAATATTCTACATTCTTGTCTTCCATTCATTCTATCCTCAAACTTAGTCGCTCTTTTCCCCGCTTTCACTCTCAGCTTGTTTCTCTTACATTCTTCTCTTACTATATACCCAGGGGTTTCTCTGTCCACCCCTAGGACCCACCTCAACTACTTCTCTTGTACTCTCTCTATTTCCTCTTGTTCTTTCCACCCCCAAATTTCTGCCCCATACATCAATACGCTCTCTACCAAGCTCTCAAACATCATTATTCTCCTTTTAAAATCTCCTCCCCACTTCCTCTCTCCTATTCCTCATACACATCACACTATCTTGTTTGCTTTCCTTGCCAACTCTCTGACATGCGCTTTGTTCGTAGCTCTTTCATTAAACGTATACCCTAAATACTTGAACTCTTTTACTCTCTCTATTTTCTCTCCCTCCTATTCCCAATCATTCTTTTCTTCTTTCCTCTTCTTTTTGTTGAACACCAGCATCTTTGTTTTATTTACATTCACTTCTAGCTTTTCTTTCCTCACATACTTTTTTAGGTTCGTCATCATTTCTTCCATCTCCTTTTCGCTTTTTGCTATTAATACCACATCATCTGCAAACGCTAGACTCCACACTTTTTCTCTTCCAATCACACATCCCCCAGCTTGCGCCTTTCTAAACATTTCTTCCATATTCGCCATGTAGGTTGTAAACAACAAGGGGCTAAGAGGACACCCTTGTCTCACCCCTTTAGTCGTTACAAACCACTCACTCTCTTTCTCCCCTGCTCTCACTTTGCTTTTTGTTTTTACATAGATCTCTTCTACCTTTCTCACCAGCCACTCGCTTACTCCTCTTTTTCTCATACTCTCACACATTTTCTTTCTATCGACCTTATAAAACGCTGCTCTAAAATCTATAAAAAGTGTATACAACTTTACTACCTTTTGTTTCATCTCGTTATTCGCTAAGTGGTCTAGGATGTATACATTATCCATAGTTCCCCTTCCTTCTCTAAATCCCGCTTGGTTGTCTGGTATTGCCTTCTTTTCCTCTATCTCTTTTCTCAGCGTTTCATTCAGTACTGACGCATACAATTTATACCCTGTGTTAAGGAGAGTTATTTCTCTGTAGTTTTCTACTTTATTTTTATCTCCTTTTTTGTGGATAGGGCAGATTATGCCTTCTCTCCAACCTGTCGGGAATCTCTCTCCCCTCCACACTCTACTTATAACTTCTACCAATCTGTCCATCACACCTTTCGTCCCATACATTCAGTGCTCATTCTGTATTTCATCTCTCCCCGATGCCTTCTTCTTCTTCAGCTTCTTTATCTGCCTCTCTACCTCCTTCCGTGTAATTTCTGTTCCTACTGGTGCTGTCTGGTCCGTTTGCATTGGTGGTTCTTCTATATCTACTTTTCTTTCTCCTTCCAGCAGTTCTTTGAAAAACTCTTCCCATTCCTTTATTGTTATCTCTTCACTCGCCGCTTCTTTTCTTAATCTTTCTCTGTTTATGTACTTCCACACCTCTCTTTCTGTTTTAATAGCTTTTATTTCTTTATCTTCTTCTTCTCTTTTCTGTCTGTTATTTTCTATACATCTTTTTCTATATTTTCTTTTTGCTTCTAAGAAGACTCTTCTATTTACTTGCTTTCTTTTGAATTCCCATAGCGCTTCTGTGGCTTTTTTCTTTAGCTGGTAGCATTCTTTATCCCACCATTCATTTCTCTTTTTTGTTTTTTTTTTTTACTGCTTACTTCTGTTGTTGTCGTTACCTTTTCTAGTATTTCTTTTAATTCCACTTCCATCTTCTCTATCTCTTGCCCTTCGAATTTGACGTTTTTCAGCTTTTTCCTGTATTCTTTCACGCCTGGCTCGTTCCACACTTTGATTATTACCTTCTTCTGCTCTACTTTTGTCTTCTTTTTTTCTTCTGTTTGGCTGTTTTTGCTTTCTAGGCTTATTTCTATTGGAAGATGGTCTGACTCTATTCTGTCCCCTATTTTAAAGCTCTCTACTTTTCCCCACGCCTCTTCATTTGTTATTCCATAGTCTATCACCGTCTCCCCCCTACTGTCTACATACGTCCACTCTCCTTTTTCATCCCCTTGTTTATTACCATTCAGTATTTCCCAACCCGTTTTCTTCTAACCATTCCATCAACTTTTTTCTCTCTACATCTTCTTTTTTGTCTTTGGTTTTCCTTTTCCCATCTCTTTTTTCTTCCTCCCAGTTTCTCAGTCCTCTTTCTCCAATTCTCCCGTTAAAATCTCCACCTACAAGTATGCATTCTTCTGTGTTTTCTTTCACTGTTTCATCTATGTTTCTTATTGTCTTTTTCATCTCTCTGCTGTATATCGTCATTATTTTCCACCATCGTTTGTCTATTTCGATATTTCTCTCCATGAGTCCCTCTATTTCTTTTTTCTCCTAGTTTTTTTCTCTTATTCCTTTTCTCACCCCCGCGACTATCTCTCCTGTTGCCCTTTCTTTCTTTTTTTCTTTCTTTGCCCCTTGTGTCCCAATTAAATTCTGCTGGTAACCTTCTCTTTATTTTTTCCCAGCTTTTTTCTTCTATCCATGTTTCTACTAAACCTACTATGTCAAAAAGTTTTACATAATGCCAGAAATTATCTTCTTTTTTTTGCTAATCCCGCTACATTCCAAAATAGTATCTTTTTTTTACCGTTGCTTATATCTCTCCTGAGAACCTAAACTGAGAAGACTAATGAAACAAATAATTGTTTCATTAGTCTTCTCAGTTTCTATTGTACATTTGTCTGTGTCTTCTTCATTGTTTCTTTTAACTCTCTTTTTTTCCCCTAAAAAACCTGCAGTTTCAGGTCTTTCCCATTCCATTTGAATGTTTTTCTCTCCATAAATATCTTTTCATATCCCACCATTGCTTTTATTCCCTGTCCTCTCTTTTCTTTTGCGATTTTTCTTAATTTTTTCTGGACCTCTCTCTCCCTCTTTGTTAAATCATCATCTATGTAAATATTCTTCGTTGTTTCTTCTTTTCTTAACTCTTTTTTATTTTTCATAATTCTTATCTTCGCTTTCCAGTCTTGGAGTTCTACTAGTACTTTTCCCTTCCCAATTTTGTGCCACTCTTTTATTCTCGTTTTTACCACTTTTTTTATTTCTTTTTCAATCTCTTCTTTTCCTTCTCTTTCTCCGTCAATTCCACTTATTATTATGTTGTTTTTCCTATTTTTCTTATCTGTTATCTTTGTTTTTTTTTCTAAAGTTTCTATCCTCTCTAGCATTGTACCTTTTTCTTCCTCCCATTTCTTCTCTTTCTTTTTAAACTCGTCTTTTATTTCTTCAATTTCCTTCTAACTTCTCTGTTCTCTTGCCTTAACAATTTGATCTCTTCTATTAATCGGTCTAATTTCTTTACCACTAGGTCCATTTCTGTCTCTTCTATGTTTTTTCTTTCTTTTTTGGATCTTAATACTTTTTTGCTGATCGCGAAGACTTCTGTTTCTTCTAGCTTCTCTGCTTCTTCTTTCCTTTTTCTCTTCTTTTTTTCCTCTTCCTCTTTCCTTTGCCCTTGCGCTCCTTCTCCCAAACTATGCAACCTCTGTCTTGCCTTGTGCATCAGCCTCCCTCGCCAAAGATTGTTTTAGCTTCTGAAGCCCGGGTCAACCCCTCGGAGGCCTAATTGTTCAATCCCCCCCGGATTGTAGCTCCTACTACTAAGTGATACTTACTCCTACTTTTCTGCATCACATTTCCTGCAATAAAAGTGGGAAAGATTTGTTAAGCTTTATATTAATGTAGCACTTACATTGTCGCGCAGTGTGAGCTAGCTTCTGTTTGGTCTCACTTTTGCAGCTTTTGTGTTTTGCGGAGAATGTAATAATGGTCCAGATCGGTCACTATTGCGGCCTCCGTCGTATTACTTCTCACATTATTGGAGTTGTCCATGCGGGACTACAAGGGTTTTGCTGTTTTTGTATACGCAGTTTTTTCGTCTATGATGCACATTTTATGAAGTTACCATACACGTATTCTGTCAGTAGACATGTACTCACCCGACAACACAAAACACTTTCGATATGACCCCTGCGGCATCGAGTTATTACCCGACCTGTCACTTTAAAGTAAATATAAACCCGCAGAATGACGTTCATGCGTCACAATTGTCAAACCTAACAACACAAAAATTACTACTTTTGTGCCTTCTGGATGACGCAGGCAAACGCTTTCCTCCGAGCATTGCCGAAATCCTTGCTTGAGACGGATTTAAGCTTGAACTCAAGCTTGAGCTTAAGCTACGACTATGAATACCGGCATAAGAGCCAACTGCATCACGGAACCGTTGTGGATTAACTTAATTAAGAAATACATTTCTTTAAGACCACTAACTTTGAAACTAGATTTTTTTTTTTGTATTTTATGCAAACAACAAATGTACTAGACAACCTGTGGGCATTCATACATTTAGGAAAATACCATCCAGAACTGCTACATACTTGCCTAATGCAACGCAGTATATTGAACATTGTTTTCGTAGAAGCAGTGTCACCGTATTAGCCGGACAGGGGGCCGATATAACAACAATAAAAAGACACCGTAACTGGAAAAGCACTTCTGTTGCTGAATCTGTGGCATCTACATCATCAAGTTCCTAAAACATTAAGCTTTTAGAAAGTGACAATATAGAAACTGTAATTTCGGAAAATTCAACTACTAATGTTCAGGATTTTGACCTCAAGATGAATAGTTCTGTCCCCAACATAAATATTTCCCGATGTGAAATCTGCACTTTTGATATTAATTTTGGTCTACCTTAGTTTTGAAGTAGAAGTAATGTTACCATGATATTAATTTTTATTTGGAGGTTAAATACATTTAATTTCAGTTTAACGTTATTTTTGTTTTTAGCACACTTGCCGTAGGTAAGTATTCACTTTAATAAACGTCTCAATTCAGTTTTATTTCCAATTTAATTGAATTTGGGATAATAGGTGTTTATTTTCTTAATAAATAATTAGACTGTGTAGTCCAAAATATAAACAGCATTCGTACCATTGTTGTTATTGCTTTGTTGGATAAGTATCAAAATTATCCTATATGCATTCCTCTCTATTGATCTACAAAATAAAACAACATGTATCAATCCACATCTTGTTAACAAAGTAAATTAATCTAGTTTTTCATGTTTTAAAAGTGAAGAAATCATGCGACTATAGGTTATGTTTTTAGAGCATAATTATATTGATTGCTTATAAAAAACTAACCTCTAAAGATAAAAATACACTTACGTCAACATAAAAACTTTTAAAATATTACAACTTCTTTTATCATTATTCTAAATAAAGTAAACTGTTTGAAACCATATGCAATGTTCGGTAGTTTGATTTATACATACTAGACTAAACTAAGCGAGAGAGTGGTTTTTCAAAACCCGCCAGCAAGCCCCGGGCGTAGGGCACTCCAACTTCTCAAACTCTAACGGACTGTCACTCACGGCGTCTGTGTGGCAAAGTAGACAAAGGGAGCTTAGGGGGCATACAATCTAAGCGGTTATAAATGTTTGACAATTGACAATGACAGCAAATGGTGCCAACGCAAAAATTTAATTGGCATAATATTCCTAGTATTCATTTTCTGACCTAGGCTGGCAAGAGTCTGTTGCCGGCCGATTAGGACACGTTAAAAGTTATGTTTTGCAGGCGGAAAAGAAAAAAAATTTTTTTTATGACAATCAAATTTTAAAAATTAAAATCTAAAACTTTTATTAAATTACAATTTCAAAGCATTTTTTGTCGATAGTTAACAAAAAAAGACTGATGATAAAATTGCAAACCAAAATGCATATTATGGTTCAATAGAAATATAAAACAAAACAACGTGATTTTGTACTGGCTACAAACTATATTATTAACGAGAGTATGGTTTCGCACCCTTTGGGTGCTTACCTACTCTCTTAAGTAGAGGGTAGGTGTATGTGTATGAACCTACAGGGGTTGCCTTCGGCAACCATAGAACAAACGCACTTTTTTTTTATTGGATTATTGTTTAATAATTTTTTTTATTTTAATAAATTTTTATTTATTTCTTTTTGTGCTTATTCTACTCTCTCATTTAGATTATTACCTGCGGCAACAATTTGGTATTATTTACCTTTAAAATAAATATTATTTATTATTATATTATATGATTTTTTTTTATTTTGTGCTTTATATTAATATATTTTTATTCAATCTTTCTTATGCTTACCCTACTCTCTTACATGTAAAGCAAACATAAAACAACCATATTTTGTATGTATTAAAAATTTTTTATTATATTTTATAAATTATACATATTCCTTTTTTATTATTTTTCTATCTTTCCCATCTTTTTTTTGTTGTAATAAAGCAAACATATTATTAATTACGATTAAAGTTTTTTTTTATTTTTATTGTAATAGTTTCCTACGGCAACATATATAAATCTATTATCATTTATATTTAAAAATACTTTTACTATTCATTATTATTTTATATATTTTTTTCTCATTATATTTTTTTATTTATTTCTTTTTGTATTTACCCTACTATCTTATACGTAAACGGTTGCCTTCGGCAACCTTATTTGGATTTTGTTAAAAAATTTTATATCACATTCTCTTTATTATATTTTTTTTCTTCCTTTTTATTTTTTTTATGTTTATATTAAAAATATTACTATAACTTTTAAAAATAATATTACTATTTATTATTATTTTATATAATTTTTTTCACTTATTATGTATTTATTTTTTATTTATTCCTAATTTTGCTTACCATACTCTCCTATATTTTTGCTTACCATACTTTCTTATATGTAAGATGTTGCCTTCGGCAACAATAAAACAACAATATTTCTTTTTTATTAAAAAAAATTGCATTACATTTTATTTACTTTTATAATATACTTCATTTTTAATCTTTTTTTTTTTCAATTTTTTTCTTTCTTTCTCTTTTCTTTATTCTCTTCTAAAGCAAGTCAATTATTATTATTTTTTTTTTCGAAATTAAAATTGTTATTTTATATATTTTTTGTTGTTTCTATTAATATATTTTATCATTTATTTGCCCTTTTGCTTGCTTACTTTACTCTCTTATAAGGTTGCCTTAGGCAACAATAAAACAACCATATTTTATTTTTATTAAAAAAGTTCGTATTACATTTTATTCATTATATACTTTATTCTTTCTTTCTTTTTTTTTCTATTTGTTTTCTTTTACTAATTTTCTTAATTTTTTCCTATTTTCTATTTAATTTTTCCAAAATATGTAATCAATCAATTACAATCATACATAATCTAAAAAAAAAATCAAAAAAAATTATTTATATTTTAGTTATTTATTATATATTAAATTCAAAAAAACAACCACTCTATAGAAATTTGTACATTAAAATTGACAGAAAAACGTTTCATATTTCATGTTAGTTATAAAATATAAATGATTAATATTAAGTGATCACTTAGTATTTTTTAATTGATTATGTCAACAATAATCATTGACAATTGACATTGTATTTTTTTTTAAATATTTAATTGTTTATTTAAAAATATAAAAATAAGTACGTACGATTGAGAAAAAAATATATATTCTGTATAGATACTTTTCGAAAATAATTTTTCACTTCCATCTAATTTTAATTAATTTATATAAATCTTCTTACATGAATAGGCTCCAAACACAACTTAACCTTACTTTTCGTATACACAATTATAATTTTCCGACAACCACAGTTCTATATCTTATACAATATAATCAAAAAGGCTCTTCTAGCCTTTCGTATTATATTCCCATATTATAATAAAAGAAAAAATGTAAAACAGGCCAAAAAATTAGGTGTCTTCTCAAAAATTTTCATCAAATGAGATTAAATAATTATTAAACCTTCTTTATTTTAAGCTTTTCACTTATATTTTGCAAAAATACAACACTTTTACACTTAATTTTGTAAAATATGTAAATATTTTTTGAAAATTCTAAAGATAATTAATTTATTATTATATTTTTTTTGTTGCTAACAACAACGATGTCAAAAATATTAGAACGAAAAATTTAAAATTGTCTTTCATTATTTCCTTTTCAAATACCACTTTCAGGCATGCTCTATCAATATAAGATTTTAGTATTTAATGAAAAAAATCAAAAAACCTACCCTTGGCTCTACTTTCTATTATTTCTTCTATCTTTTTCAATATGAAAAAACATTTCAATTAATTTGGGGCTCAATTTTAAAAGAACTATCAACCCAAAATCTTTTCTTTCAACCATAACAAATTTATAATAACCTTAAATTGTCAATTTGACAATTTTTTTTTGTTAGCTTTTGATATTTTGACCCAAACCAAAAAAAAAGACCCTTTTCGACTTTTCGATCTTTGTTTCTAACTTTTTGGTAAGTGCCACTTGTTTTTTTAACCAATATTTTAATTGTTTTGAGCTGTATTTACGTAGATTTTTCATTATATTTACTTCACTCTGTTGACAGTTTGAGGCACTTATTTTTCTCTACAAAATGCCTTAAAATCTATTAAAAACTGAACAAAACCTATGCAAACCTTTATCAGTCTTTCCAAAATAGCCTTTAAACGTTGTTTTCATTTGAAAATTCATTGTAACTTCTATTATATTTGCTTCACTTATTTAACAGTTTAGGGCACTAATTTTTCTCTACAAATGCCTTAAAATCTTTTAAAAACCAAACAAACCTTTATGAATCGTTCCAAAATAGCCTTTAAACGTTGTTTTCATTTGAAAATTTATTGTAATTTCTATTATATTCGCTTCACTTATTTGACAGTTTGGGGCACTAATTTTTCTCTAAAAATGTCATGAAATCTATTAAAAAGTAAACCAAACCTATGCAAATTTTTATCGGTCGCTTCAAAATAGTTTTTAAACTATTTAAAATTGTTCTCCCATTAAATTCACACTTCACTCTGTTGACAGTTTGGGGGGCTACAAATTTGTAAAACCTTCATTCTTGACGAAATTACATTAAATCTCTTGATGGGAAATCTTTATAAATAAAACCCCCATGTTTATTTAATAGATATTTTATAGATTTAAGCTGTATTTTAGTAGATTTTCGTGAAATTACGATACGACTGACAGGTTAGACACTGACAAATTACATTTGTTGAAAAAATTCTTAGTGATATAGAATCTATTTTTTTCTAGAATTTATTTATAGAATCTATCATTTTTTTATTAACCTAGTATCAACACTGTAACCTTGAACGCTTGTTTGACAAATATTTGACGTATCTTTTATGAAAAAAATGTAGGATATATCATAGCAAGCACAATGACATCTGTCAATGATGTTGTCAATGTCAAAGATGTCTCACTCATCAAAAACAACAATATGAAGTTGTTGTCGTGTTACAATTTTAAAATGAAATTTAGGATTGCCAACTCAAACAAATCTTATTGATTTATTTTATTACTTTTAACATACAGATTTGCAGCCTTCTCTCAAAATGTTTACATTGTGTAATTAAACAATAAAAAAATTACATTGTACTTTGTACATAAACATTTTAGATAAGTATTTACTGGAAGAATTATTAAAAGTGAATGCTCTTGTCTTTATTTTAATATAGCAACATACAACTCATATTAAAATAATCAATAAAATATTGATAATAAAGACAATATCATGTTGTAAAATTTTTCAATTTGAGAGGGTGTCTATCTTCATCGCGGCCTTGTGCTTTCATCAACAAATTATATTTTATCTTATTGTTATTTTGATAAAATATTGTCTAATGCACGCATTTCACAAAATAAACATGAAAAATATGTACACTAATCACATTCAAGCCATTTAAACTTAAAAAAATTAAGCGTCTAGTTTTACAAATCATTTATTTTTAAAGTAGCAAATAATATAATAATAATAATAATAATGTAAATACTTACATATCTTTTCCAAAAAAGCCTCTTGCTTTTTATTAAAATTGAAAAACTTTTGTCTTCATTTTATACAGTATCTCGGATAGCATTTCATGCACTACAAATTTACATCTTGGGAAAGATTTTCAGAGACCTTTATTACTTGTATTTTAATAGATCTTTTTATAAACACATCTTCTTCTAATTTATTTATGCAAAATTCTTCTTCTATTAATAAACATAGAGCATATATAATCAAATTATGAGGTTATTGACCTATATTAATTATATTTCTATAAGTCTAATTTATTATATTCCAGCTTGAAGGGAACTCCAGTCATTGTCTCTATCATATTGTTTTTCCATTTTATATTATTGCAGTACGAAGACACTCAATTCATTCTACAAAATAAATATGTTTATTTATAATCTTTGTCTCTATTTAAAGTAAAAAATCATATATTTATAATAATAATCTATATACCTACATATCTTTTCCAAAAAAGCCTCTACTTTATATTCTTAATCGCTGTTAAAAAATTTTAACCTCACTTTTGTTTTTTATTAAAATTGAAAGGGCTTTCGTCTTTATTTTATTATACAATATCTCGGATAGCATTTCATAACCATTTCTATTGAAAAACCACTTAAAAAAAATGTACATATTTGCAGTCAATCCTTTCCAATCTTGTAAAGATTTGTAAAATTCTGGAAGGTCAATTTTTCTAGAAAAACTTTTTAAATAAAACATCAAAACTCTTTTCCATTTATCTGAGTAGCGTTGGGATGTTCAAATAATCGATTTCCATCTCATAAGTCTCATTTATTATATTCCAGCTCTATTTAGTTATGATTCGTGAGATAGCCCCCTCAAAAAAACTTTGTCGACAATACGATGCACTTTTTCATCAAGAAAACAAAACAAACCACTACCCCATCATATCCCATCGACATTTTAGCCCCATTAAAAGCTTTATTTTCATTATTTTTCACAATTATAAATATAAATATTTATTAAACATAACCCAACAATATCCAAACTGTCACCGTAAGACACTAAATTGACGTTGCGTCATCAAAATTACATCCAATAATCCTTAGTGATGTAGATTCTATCGATAGTACGTTTTTATGCTTTTCCCACTACTTTTATCTCCCTTTAATAAATTTATTGGGGGCCCCTCCTGTAATTCAAAGAGTTCCTAAAAAACAAAAACTTTATACAAACACAAAAATCAAATACTTTTTTAACTAAATAGATAGATTTTATTTTAAACAAAATACATTTTTTATTAGAAAAATCTCTTCAAATCATCAATTTGCCTACACCTGAAAGGAGATGCCGCCAACGCGTTTTATTATAGTTAAATAATAATTATTTGACCTGACCTAGCGAAAAAATATTGAAACTACGATACATGACGTCACAATTAGTGACTGGCTGACCGGTTGTAAACACATTATTAGTTGTTGTGGAAACGACTTTCAATTTTACAAATAATAAATTTCTGTAGTATTGATACAGAATCTCAGAGCAATTAAAGGAGCAGTTTGGTCGTGTATACCTATAACTGTTGTGTATATGGGTGCAGTTCTGTAAAAAATAAAAATCCCAACCTTACATTTCATTTATTCCCAAAAAAATTGCAAAAAGAAATTTTCTTTTTACATTAGTAAATAATCGATAATAATTTTATACAGTTTGTGTGTTATTTCATATTGCAAGTTTTTTAAGTATGCTGCCTCTTTGCAGGCTTCTGATATTGACACATACTTAGATTCTGTACTAGAACGCGTAATACATTTTTGTTTATTACAACTTCCAGATATAACAGATTCTGATAAAATGTAACAAAAACCTGAGTATGATCTTCTATCATTAATATCATTACTCCAATCTGCATCTACCTTAATATCATAACCTTCAATAATAACATTTTTACCTTTACAAT
The DNA here is from genome assembly GCA_947359425.1 of Lagria hirta. Taxonomy (NCBI): domain Eukaryota; kingdom Metazoa; phylum Arthropoda; class Insecta; order Coleoptera; family Tenebrionidae; genus Lagria; species Lagria hirta. Next base: position 28,397,333 of record OX375794.1, on the reverse strand, counting down.
AGTTCCAACCTAAGTTTTTTGTTTTCTTGAAGTGTCTTGATACTCTTTTTACATAAATCACGGCTCCTCGGTATTACAATTATTAAATTGGCTTAAAAATGACACTGCATAAGCTATATCAGGTCGTGTAAGAACAACTAAATACATTAGGCTCCCGATAAGTTCGTGATAGGGATTTTGACTATTACAATTATTCTCCCTTTTAGTTTTTAAAGTGATCTCTATAGGAGTCGTGATTGTTTTACAATCTGTCATATTAAATTTAGAAAGCCATTTATAAATATACTTCTCTTGACTTAAGGTAACAGTACAATTTTTCATATCAAAACTATCTGAGATCCTCAGACATTCCTTTACAATGCCAAAATCTTTTAATTCAAAATTCTTACTTGACATACTTTTAAGATGACTTATTTCCGTATTGTTGTTTTAAAAAAAAAGAAATTATTGACGTACACAGTTACAATAGTTTTATTGTTACCGACAATTTTTAAATATAAACATGTTTCGAATTTAAATTTAACATAACCATCAGTTAACATACAAGCATCCACTTTCTTATGCCATTCTCGAGAAGCCTGTTAAAGACCATATATGTGCTTTGTTTAATTTAAAAACCTTGTTATCATCTTTACACACATAGCCTACAGGTTTTTGTATGTATATTTTTCTCAGACAGATCTCCATTCAGAAACGCAGTTTTTACATCAAGATGAATTACTTTCAGATGCATCTGTACTGATACTGCAAACAATAATAAAATAAGTGTTGTATGCCTTACCACGGGAAAAAAGTTTCACAGTAGCCTACACCATATCTTTGATAACAACCTTTAGCCACAAATCTAGCTCGATAACGCACATTAATTTCAGAATCACACTTTTTTTTTAGAACCTACATATTTAGGTTCTAAAGTTCAGTTACTTTAGAATATTTTAACTCTTAGGAAACGTCAACAAGATTCCATGCCTTGTTCTCTTCAAAACTTTTTAGCTCTGTTTTGATAGCCTGTTCCCCGTGCTGCTTTTCTGGTTTTTTAAGTGCCTATTCTAACGTCAATTGATCGCTGACTGGATTGTTCCAATCTTCTGTACCCATACATCCATATCTGTCAGGTGGCTGTTTGTGCTTTTCAGGTAATGTTTTAATCATTTTGTTCTCTTCAGATTTCTCATCTTCGAATGATGGTGCGTAGGTCTCATCTATGTCAGCAGCATTTTCTACTGGAGCAAATGAATCTTCTCTACTGGTGTCAGACCAATCTCTTACTGAAGATGATGATGATAATTCTTTATCTTTTTCTTTCATTTCAGTCACATTTCCTTTATTTAAGATATTTTCCTTTATAAATATCACATCTCGACTTGTTCTAATAGTGTTTTCCTTTATAAATATCACATCTTGACTTGTTCTAATAGTGTTTGTTGCAGGATCATATATTCGGTATTCTTTTACATCATTAGAATATCTAATAAATATACATTGTTTAGATGTTTTATCCCATTTATGTCTTTTTTCTTTAGGAATGTGTTTCATAACAACACTACCAAAAATTCTTAAGTGGCTGAGGTTTGACTTAGAACCTGTTCATAGCTCATATAGAGTGCGATTCTTCAGTCCAACTTTTACTGTTCTGTTTTCTAAATAAACAGCAGTGTACTGCTCAGAGCTCTTTACTAAGATTGGCATTAAACAAAAGACACCTGGTCTTTTCTAATGATCGTTCTGTTCATCCTCTCACAGAGTCTATTTTGTTCTGGTGTATATGGGTTTGTTTTTTGATGATTGATACCAGATTTCTTTGAATAGCTCTCAAATTTCTTGCTACAAAATTCAGCACCGTTGTCGCTTCTCAGAGTTTAAATTTTTTTTGACAATAAATTTTTAACTATTGTTTTATAATCTGTGAAACTTTGCAAAGTCTTCTCTTTACTTTTTCAAAATTAAATTTGTGTCATACAACTATAGTCATCAACAAAAATAATTAAGTACCTTGATCCTTCGAGTGATATATTCTCCATTGAACCACAGTGTATTATCAGCAAAAGATCAGTACTCCTGTTTTCTTTTTGAGCAAAAGGTAAGCGGCTCTGCTTCCCTTTGCTGCACATAATACAGTTTGATTTGTTAATGTTTGCCGTCTCTGATAGCTGAACTCCCTCTACAGCACCGTGCTTTTTATTCATGCTGAAACTATTTACGTTTCTCAATTGACGAACAACTAGAGATTTAACCGCTGCCGTGCAGCAAACAACGTGATTGAGTTCTGTTTACGAATTATATTAAACTATTGGCAATTTACATTAATTTGTCGGTAATACAGTTAACTTTAATTTTGACGTCACATTTAGTATCTGTTATTTTTGGCGACTGTTTACTGTTTTAAAGTGGCAATAACAGTGTGCTTTTGTACAATTACCAGTTTTGTTTGTGTATTTGAATTATTTTGAGTGGTATGTCAATTATTTACTAATGTGAGGAAAATAAATTTATTTTTTATTTTTTTGGGAATAAACGAAATGTAAGGTTGGCATTTTTTTTACAGAACTACGCCCGTAGACACAACAGTTGGTGTAGCACACGCATTTTTGCCAACCAAACTGCTCCTTCAATTGCTCTGACATTCTGTATTAATGATAAAAAAATTTATTATTTGTAAAATTAAAAGTCGTTTTTACAACAACTAATAATGTGTTTACAGCCGGTCACTAGTTGTGACGTGATTTATTGTAGTTACAATATTTTTTCGCTAGGATCGCATGCTTAATCTTAATATTAAGTATTTATAATTAATTGGAGCACATCTACACTTCTAGTAAAAGTACCGCTAGATGGCACCACTAGTATCTACAGTTTGATACTTACATCAAAATAACTGAGTAATAGCTAAAAAAATCTGGTACTGATTGTTATTCTGTAATTTGTTTGTGCAACGTTAGCTATAAAGCCACAAAGCAACTAAGATTTGCCTGCAAAAAACCAGTGAAACAAGATTATATTACGGACAATGATGTTAGAGATCCCTGAAAACAAAAAGCTACAATATAACCTCAGAGGAACTGAAAGATCTTGAGAGCCCAAGCTTGTTTCGCACCTGAAGTAAGCTTGACACATATGTCTTGTTTTTAATGCTATCTTAAATTTCAAAATTTTATGGCAAAAAATTTTAAACATAAGAGCAGTGCCTTTTTTATACAATTTAATATTTTCAACATTGCAAAATAAACTATACATAGTATTTAATATACAATATTTTCAACTTGCATTATCTTACTTTGCCGTTCTGTCTAAACAAAAATGCACTCAGTGTAATGCATTTCATACAGTTCCAGATAAATCCATTTTGCAAGAGCAAAAAACAGCTACAAAAAACGAGAGGCTAGGTCCAAGAACTGAGAAGAAAGGAGAATTTTTTACAATCAGTAACGATTGACCTTTGGGCATATTTGGTTCATGAAATAATGAAACTTATTAAAACATTTTTAGTTCACCGGTAACGGTTAAACAGATAACGTTATACAGTGATACATGTAGAAAGCCGAATTGTAACGGCAGCTATGCTGTATGCAGTCAACACAAACTTTAACAGGTCAACATAGACCCAAAAACGTAAAATAGCGCGTTTGTACCATTTGCTATCATCAAATGGTACTTGGTGTATTGACTAATACACTTACTCACCAAAAAAACACGTAACTATTATTTTTTATTTAATTTTGTAACTGCGAGGAGTTTAAGTATCTCAAATTACAGAGTTTTAACTTAATTTTTGCGAACTACGCAAACTGTTAGTTTCGGCATAATATGTGTGCATTAAGTCGTCGATAAAAACATGTGCAGCTGCAGCTTGAAAAAGCATTCACTTGATAAATTTATAAATTAAGTAATTTTTAATGTAATAGATATATAAGTAGCATGCATTTACACCTGCAAAGCTTTATAACGTTACGTGAAATATTCTCAAGCTTCTTATGTATACACTGCCAAAACAATATTGCTTAATCTTAATGTTGCTCTATTCAATCAACATAAGTAGAAAATAATAAAAATTTTACTTTAATCTATACAGAAAGAAGACATTTGTGCTCGCATTTGACAACAAAAAGCGTTATTTTGTTGGTCATGCGCGATATAAATTGTAAAATGGTATCTAATTAATAAAGTAAGCAAACTTTTGTTTAAACATAATTACTTTGAATTGACTATTTTGTAAACAAAGATTTTGTGGCCAGGTATAGAAAGAAGCAATAGGCCTAGGCCTAGGGTGTTAATAAGCCACACCATTCATAGCCATTCAAGGTTAGAAAACTTTCACAAATTGCGTTTTTTTCGTTATATTGTAAGTGTGAGTATAGATGGCTGGCGTATTTTGCGGCTTTACAACACCCTAGGTAGTTTATCTTATATTAACCACATTACTCATCGCAATTTGTTAACTGACTAACTCCGTCACGTATCGGCTACAGACAATGATTCAGTCAACTAGTGGAGTTAAATACTGTTTACGTAAATCCAACGTTCCATTGCTTGTTTGGATAAATAATTAAGTGGAAAAAACAATGGTTATAGGGTGGTCGTGTACCGACTGAGTTTACTATACTTTGGCTCTTACTATGTTGCGGTCAACTATTGTACATGCTGTTCAATTGTAGAAAAAATATTATGTGTAAAGCGAGCGCAATATTTATTGCTAATTTTAAGAAATTGCGGTTTTTTTTAGCCGTGTTCCACTTTTTTCATCAATGTATTATTATGCTTTTCTAATACACAAATTTCTATTTTTTATACATTTATTATTGCTGTATCACAGAACAATTGAATGGTGTTACATTTTATGTTAAGATAAAATAATGTAGTTTTGAACATATTTAGCAAAGCGATAATTTGTAGCGCTAAACATAATGTACGAAGTTCCTGGTTTTAGTTGTAATTCTTTAGTTGCTTGTAGCGACTCTTATTAGAGTAATTCTGACCAGATGTTAAGAATGATAACTGAAGATATTTGTGACAATAGACCGTCCATCGTCTATCATAATTTATCTTCACAGATGTCTCCAGTAACTTTTCTTAACAGCTGGACACAATTACTTTTGCTAGAGGGTATAGTAGAGCTGCTAGTCATATTTCAATAGGAACAACCATACTCGCTTTACATTTAAAGAATTATTTCACTTATTAATTGTTTGCTTAGCTGATTTAAAACTATAAAGCTTTATTGAAGACTGTATGAACAGTATCAATATAACTCCAAAACTTACTTAACGGAAATTTAACTGTTTGTTTAGGTTTTTCCATATTATCATTGACCGCATTATGCATTTTGTATTTCTGGAAACATTTAACCTGATGTTAAAGTATAAAAAAATGGTTACTTAACAGTATGTCAACAAAATCTTTTCATCAAAACAAAACATTGATTACATCAATAATAATTTACTTCTTGATTTAACGCAGCTGTTTGACGTATGTTGTAGAACTTAGTGACAGTTGTTGTGTACAGTATTATAATTGTATTTAAAAAAACTGTTTTATTTAGTTTCAAAGTTGAAGATTCACATTAAAACATTGTCTAATTTTTTTTTTGAGCTTATATACAATTTTACGTGGTAGAGTATTGTGACCTCAGAAAAAAAATTTATTAGAGTTATTTATTTATTTTATATAGTTGATCCAAGACATTACGGCTGGCGTAATTCACGGCTTTTCAAAAGCCTAGTTCGTTTATCTTGCATCAACCATATTATTTATCACAATCTTTTTTACTGACCAACTCAGTCACGTATCGGGCTCAGATAATGACTCCTGCCTCTATTATATCTCATAGTTGCGTTAACGCAAATAAACAAGGTCACGCAAAGTTGCGATTACACCTGTGTGCAATTTCAAGAACAAAAAGTTATTTAAAAATGACGCCAATTGCGTCAATAAGTTGTGTCTACTGCCGGCATGTTGCGGGAGTTTGCGTGCACTACGCACAATGGCTTGTTTTTATCTTGAACATAGAAACCCTATATCTTGAACATAGAAACCCTATATCTTAAATAAAAAAATGACGGGTTTTAACGCGGCTTGGAGAATGTTATTTGCTGTTGCAGAGGACATTTTTAGTGATATTAGCAGTGAAGGTGATAAAGAACAAGAGCTTTTAAAGACCCCATTTCACGTGAATGAGATTCTCAAAAGAGTTTTTATTAACGTACACAACTCGACAAGTGTTTTACTATCATTTAAAGCTGCGCCTCTGCAAAAAAAACACTCAAAGAGGACGTTATCAATATCTTACACTCATGCATAAGTTGTGCATTGCACTACAATGTCATGTTTCTGGTAGTGTTTAATAACTAGTTGGCAGTAGCGGTCCTGTCCCTTATGAAGAACTTCAACTGGAATAAGTGAAGTAACAGACCCCTCCTTGAGATAGCACCGCAGTTTATCCGTTTTCCGAGTGCTGACGTATATGTTGTAGTAAAGAAGGCGTTTTACCAACTTGGGATAACAAGTCACGGAACTGGGATGTCAAATCTATTGGAAGTAATCGATTGTACACATGTTAGGATACAAGCACCAACTCAGGCTCCGGAAAAATACTTTAATCGACACTTGTATCACTCTTATAATGAATGTTCAATTGATTTCAGGGTCCAACTTAAAGATCTTCAATGTTTTGACTAGAAATCCGGTTCTCATCATGACTCGTACATATGGAGGAACACAGAGTTACGCAAGCATTAGAAGAGAGTGGTGCCTTTTCTGACGGGTGGTTAATTTTTGTTTTAGATATCCTCAAACACCATAATTAATGAGACCTGCAGTCAACATTACATTTGCAGCTGAACAGTTGTACAACTATGTACATCTGGTGTTATCAAGAGTCGGTGGCGTGCACTGAACCGTTCATTTGTTATATATAGATATAAATTATTATTTGAGTTTTATGGTACTAATTAAATCTTAAGTTTAACTTTTTCGGTTTACGAACACAGAAATAAGACTAGATTGTGCTGTTTTCTTTAAGATTTAGCCAAATTATAAAATTTGATTGTTAGCTTTATCAGACTAAACCAATAACAATAAGAATCAAAAGGAAAATTACAATCTTTGTATTGACAGTTGCACAATATTGATTAATTTTACATATTGTAATCTTTCAATAAAGATAAAACTAACAATAATTAATCATTTTTTTTTTATATCAAAATCGCGTTATTTTATTGGTAAAAGATGACAATTATAAAATAAACATTGTGAACTTTTATCACTAAAAAGACGTCGGTAAAATAAAAAAAAATTAATTGTTTTGACTTGGTTGAAAGATTTTAATATGTGAAATCAGTAAATAATGTGCGATTGTAAGTATACCCTAAAAGTTGTAAAGATTAATTTTTCTATTGTTTGCTGTTTTATATATTTATTTTCGTTTTCTCATGAGGCAGACAATTAAAGTTTATGTTACTAAATTAGCAAAACGTTGAACACGGTAGCACAATCTCGTCTTGTTTCTGTACCCCAAAAACCCAAAAACTCAAATTTAATAATAGATAAGTACATTGCTTACAACAGATACTTAATTAGTTTTTGTGACTTACTAAAAAAGTTTAAATTATTTTTGCTAAACAGCTAGAATTACATTTTGAGAGTTCCAATTAGTGCAGCAAATGTATGAAAAATCTTTAAACCATGTTTATCTCTAAAACAAAAAACTTTTTGTTGAACATTTTTTTTGTATATAATTCAAAAACATTTTTTAGAGAAAATTTAGTTTTATTTTGTTTATCAATATAAACTGCTCAGAATGTTAATGTGCAGCATGCGTCAATTTCAACAAGCTGAAATCTTATTGCAGTAAGTGAAAGCTTGTGGTGGTATTACATATTTTAGTAGATCCTGAAAGCTTTTTACTGTTACTTGTAAAAATGTTACACATTACTCAAAGGAATTCAATTTACCAGATTTATTTTTATTTTGTATGAAAGAACAACATCTCCGGTTAGTTCTTCAAAAGCGACCCGCTTCTCATTAAACTTTTTTAATTAGAGTACATTGTTAGCGGTGTTTGTGTTTTAACATTTTAATTTGAACGAGAAACAGAGAAATTGGGACAATGTCACTCAGCTACCTAAAAAATTGCTTCCTGTCAAAAAAAAATTACGTTTTTTTTTCAAAATTTATTTATTTTGATAAAGTTTTATTAAAGGCAGTATGATGTTTTATTATTAATGAAATAGTATCTTAGCGTTTTTAAATTTTCTTTAACATACTTTCTCATTCAACATATATGAGCAAAACGTCTCCATTGCATTTAGATAAATTATAAAATTTTGTGTCATTGCATTAAATTTGTGTTCCTAAAAATCAAATACAAATGATAAATTCTGTAAGCTTTACAAATTAGATTTTAATTATTGTTCAAGGAGAGCGACTAAAGTCGTAAAAATAACATTTGACACGTGGTGTTAGACTGTGATATTTTCCAGTCACTGAATGCATGTGTAATCTTAAGTGCTGCTGCAACATTGTTTCAGTAACATTTTTTGCAAAAACAGTTACATAACTAGTTATAAAAAATGAGCACTGATTTGATATTTTATGACTTTTTCATAAAATTTGATAAACAAAAACTGTCAACGACTGTTGTGTTAAAATTAAATTAAATTAAGTAATAGTTTAATTATTAAAATACTTAAATACACATAATTATTATTATTATTATTGACATACATGTGTCACATAAACATCAGTGTCATTGTTGTATGATTTTGTTTATTAAAGTTAATTTGGATGTCATTAATGATTCTACTTAATTGCATCGTAGTGTTGTGTGCTTTTTTGAATCCAAATTGAAATTTATTTTGGATATTATTTTCGGATCGTATACATAACCTCATTTTTGGTTTCCATTTATGGAGTGATGCCGGTCCATGGCACTTTTACTTTTGGATTTCAAATGGGTGTAGTACTGGACTGTCTCTAATTGGATGATACCTACAATTCAACTTTGCAGAAGTACTTTGAGAGTGCCCCTACAGTGGTTCATCAGTTTCATTGTGGCGAATGTAATTGTGATTCAAAATAATTATCAGTAACTTTCTTGCATCAGTTGTCAACGCAAACGTGTTCTTGGTCAGATATAGATGTTTACATTTTAATTGAGGCTGCAAAAGTGTTTTGGAGGTGCCGTCGGCAAGTTTCACGGCTGTTCAGCAGTTTGATTGTGACGAGTGTGGTTGCAACAATAATTACTAGTAGCTTTAAAACATCATTTACCAAGGCAATGGCGCCCTCTAAATGTTGTCATTGTTTTGAAATTGTAGGGCCCCTGGACACCAATAGATGTGATTCATGTCGCTTACCTCTGCACCTTAAATGTCTGGAACTATCAAAAGCAGAAGTTGGGATATTGTCTGGTAAGCGGTCGTTTAATATAAAAGTTATGTGCAACAAATGCAGCTCCAATATCGCAATTGCAAACGATCTGAAACAAATCGTACTAGACCTGAAATTGGCAATGGAAACGCGGCTATCTGCGTTAGAAAATTCCCTGACTGCTACTGTTGTGTCTCCTCGTCAACGTGAGGAGATTATTCAGGAGTCAGTTGATCGTTCATTACGCGCTTCTAATATTATTATGGCCAACGTACCTGAATCTGACGCTAAGCAAGAAGTTGATGTAGTTAATGATATTTTAGAAGTTATTGATCCCGCAGCTATCGCACATCCTGAAAATGTGCGAAGGCTCGGTGTAAAACACGGTAATCAGCCAAGATTATTAAAAGTAGACCTGAAGAGTGCAGAGCTTGTTAAAATAGTTTTGAGGAAACGTTCTATGCTAAAAAAAACTGAATACAAGAATATTATGGTACATGAGGATAGAACCCCTGCTCAAAATAAATACTTTAAAGATTTAAAACAGGAAATTAAACTGAGACAAGATCGTGGTGAGCTTAACCTTGGAATTAAATATACAAATGGTATACCGTCGATTGTGACTCGGTCTGAACTTACTGCAAATTCAAATACAAACCTAAGTTCAAATTTAAACTAAACAAGTCCTACAGGTTAAATATCTATTATCAGAACGTTAGGGGATTAAATACAAAAACAAATTTATTTTGTACTAATATTAGTGACAGTGAATATGATTTAGTTTTGCTCACTGAAACTTGGCTTACTAACGGTGTCTTGAATTCTGAACTGTTTCCGGACTGTTATATGGTTTATCGGTCAGATCGTGATTTTGTGCGTGCTAACAGAAGCAAAGGTGGTGGAGTTCTACTAGCACTAAAGAGCTCGTTTCATGCTGAAGCTATTGATTTAAAATTATTTGAATGTTTACCTTTAATCGATATTACCGGTTGCAGGTTATTTATAAACAATAAGTTTATCTATGTGTTTGTTGTATATATTCCTCCTGATCTGAGTACAGCGCATTATGAATTATTTTTGGACTTATTTCTTGAATTAAATGTATTATGTCATGACGTTATTATGATTGGTGATTTTAACATGGCCAAATTTATAACAAAAGATTCTTGGGATACAAAGTGCTATTTATTTCAAAACTTTCTTAGTTTTTCAGATTTATCACAATGTAATGATGTAATAAATTCTAATAACACATTACTAGACCTTGTCTGCACCAACTTGTCAAAATGCATAGTAACGCATGACTCAGTTACATTAGTTGGAGAGGATTTACATCATCCAGCATTGAGCGTAGACATTGAACTTAAGTGTTCCGTGAGTAAACCTTTTCCAGTACATTCACAGCATACAAGGTATAACTTTAAGAGGGCAAACTTTCAGGGTTTGTATAGTGCTCTCTGTGGTGTGGATTGGTCATTTTTACGCATGTATACGGATGTGAACGCTGCTTGCAATGCATTTTACACTAAACTCTATAACCTGCTTGATAATTACGTTCCTAAGCATAAATACAGACAGCGAAAATATCCACCTTGGTTTTCTAAAGAGGTAAAAGACAACATTAAAACAAAAAATTACTACTTAAGAAGATATCGACTAACAAAAGACCCTTACCATTATCAACAATTCCAAACTCTCAGGCGATTAGTTAAAACTCGCATTAAAAGTGATTACGTCCAATATATTAAACGAACCGAAAACAATTTAAAGTCAAACCCCAAAGAATTTTGGTCTTTTGCAAAGTCTATAAAAGGCTTTTCGCCAGTCCCACCATCAGTTAATTACAATAATGTCATCCACACAAAACCCCAAGATGTAGTCGATGCATTTTCTGATTATTTTTCAAGCATCTATAAAGAATCTCCTTTTTCAGTGAATTGCGTTAACTTGGAAAGCCTGAGCAATAATAACTGTTTGTGGCCAGATATTAGAATTAACCTAATTTCTAGCGAAACAATCTTGGAGTCAATTAACAAAATAAAATCTGCAAATACAGCTGGCAATGACGAGATTCCAATGTTTTTAGTTAAAGACTGCCGTCATATAATAGTTGAACCCCTGTCTATAATTTACAATTTGTCTCTGAAAACATGTGTCTTTCCTAACATTTGGAAGAAAGCAAAAACTTGTCCAATCTTCAAATCTGGGGAGAAAAGTTTGGTTTTAAATTATCGACCCATTGCGATACTTAATAATTTTTCAAAAATATTTGAAGGAGCTGTGCACAATTTAATGTATTCAAAAATAAAAAATGTCATCAACGTGCATCAGCATGGATTCATTAAAGGACGCTCGACGATGACAAATTTATCTTGCGCCAGTCAAATAATAGCAGAAACCATAGACGCAAATGGTCAATTGGATGTGATTTATACCGATATTACAAAGGCATTCGATAAGCTTGATCACAAAATACTTCTTGATAAGATGCAACATTATGGGCTGTCTGATGACCTGCGACAATGGTTTCTGAGTTACTTGTCACATCGGGAGCAGGTTATAACAATAAACGGGTATTGCTCAAAACCTTTCTATCCTACCTCTGGTGTACCCCAAGGCTCAAACCTAGGCCCACTACTATTTTCAATATATATCAACGACGTAACTAAAGTGATAAGCAATTCTAAAGTACTGCTATATGCAGACGATCTTAAGCTTCTTAAAAGAATAGAAAATCTCTCAGATCACTTAGCGTTACAAGCTGATGTGGTAAGTTTTCAAAATTGGTGCATAAAGAACAAGCTTGAGCTTAATGTCAAAAAATGTAAGGTAGTAACGTATACAAAACGACGAACTTTTGAACCATTTTTGTATAGAATTAATGACTGTACAATTTCGAGAGATACAAAAATCAAAGATCTTGGAGTATGGTTTGACCAAGAACTGTCATTCGCAGAACATATTAACACTATTATCAGTAGCAGCAGCAAAATGCTGGGATTTATAATTAGAAACACTAAAGACTTTTCTAACATCGATACTTTGAAAACACTCTATTATGCTCTAGTAAGATCCAAGCTTGAATATTGTGTTTTGGTCTGGTTACCATTTTATAACCATTATAAAATAGCACTTGAAAAAATACAGCGTAAATTTTTAAAGCAACTACACTACAGAGTGGTAGGCACTTTTCCTCAGCATCGTATAGATCAGGAAAGTTTGTTGTCTAGGTTTAACTTAGTATCCCTAGAATATCGTAGGTACTGTTTATGTCTAACCTTTCTTTATAATTTAGTAAACAATGTATCAGACTGCCCCGAATTGCTCAACAAAATATGTCTGCATGTACCACGATTAAACGCAAGACAATCTGAGTATTATTCAAATGCTATATGTAGGACTAATGTTGGCAAAAGGGCGCCGGTACACACATTAACATCATACTACAACAAAATAGCGCATTTGTGTGACATTAATGTGTGTACCAAAAATCAATTATTGCAACATATTGAGCAGGCAATTATTGTTTAGATATTTAAAATTTTTGTGCATGATTTTTCTAGTTTTATTTAATTAATTTTTATTTTCATTTTTACTTTTATTTTTATTTTATTATTACTGTTACCTTTCATGTTTGTGTTAGGATGCACGATGATTTGTATTGGTCCTGTAAATGGATAAAAATCTGTAGGACAATAAAGATTATTATTATTATTATTATTATTATAATTCATTAAAATGCCACCTAAAGTGAAAAAAAGCATGTTGAATTAATAAGTGACATGAATCAGTGCTTATTGAAATTTTTTTAAAATTATTTTGTGGATTGTGGGTGTGAGTTTGGGTTTACAAATCTATCTACTAAATTGAAGGATTGCATAGACATTATATCAGCTCAAACTGATTTAATAAATAATAAGTTGCGTTATGACATCAATTTGCTACAGACGAAAATAATTGAGAGTTGGCAAATACCTCATATTTCGCTGAAGACCAAGATTCGCATGTTACCTGGTCCCAATAAAAACTCTCCAGATAAGAGTCTTGTAACAGACTGTTACAAGACTTGTAATGAACAAGAATTGTAATTGACTGGCTGCCAGTCGATCCTTCAACAGTTTTTCTGATGCAGTGCAAGATGCACTTGACTCAGATTCAAGCAATGATGAAGATTCTGATAATGATATTGCCACGCATACAGTAACCCAAACGCATCCACTTATTTATAACGACAATGAGTTGCATGAACGTAATCAAGAGAATTCCAAACCGAACTATATTAATAAAAACAAAAAAATAGATACTGCTACAAAGGGTAAGCAAAATAACAAGCGTTCTCATAAAACAAATTATGGCATCGTTGCCACTACTAAAGTTCTGTCGCGTACTCTGAAAACAGCGCCAAAAAAAGCATTCCTTTTTGTATCATGTTTACATTTTGATACTACCTCAGATAATTTAAAAGATTACTTAAAAAGAGATTAGGAGCGTGAGAAACTTCAGGGTAAGCATCTCAATTACTCTTTAGTTAAAATCATTGTGAATTTAATTAAGGCGAATCTGGACGGCCTTTTAGTGAGATTCAAGATCTATAGATGGCGCTGAATTCAGATTCCTTTTTATGACCATATCAGTCTGTTTTTTGAAAATTAGAAACAAGAAATGGTTTTAGGCCAATAGTAAAAAATTCTGCAACGTTTTAAAAAAGTTATTTTATTGTTTTTCTAGGATTTACTTACAGTAGCTTTGTCAAAATAAAAAGTAATAAAAAAGTGGTCAATGGCGACTATAAAGCTTTGTCCTACTGTTATGAAAACAATTTCTTTTAAAATTTTTTAGTCAAAACTAACGTCCGAAATAGTAAAATATCTATTCCCTTTGATCCGACCGACAGCGCGCCACCGTAGGTATCAGTACACCGTGCCCGCATTTGTAGAAGGCAATGCACGTTTAAAAGGAAATTTGTGAACTAGCAAAACCCTATTTTTATTATTAACAATTTTATTAATCAGTGTAAGTTGCATCAGTGGCGTTTTTTCCACTCATCATTTTATTACTTTTATTTTTAATTACATAAAATTTCAAAAAAGAAACTTTCAACAGCATTTGAGATTAATTTAGATAAAATCAAATTTACATGTTACAGGGGGCCTAGTATTGTTATATAGTTTAATAAATATTAGTCGAAAAAAATATAGTTAAAAAATAAGCTTTTGTGATTTTTCCAAAGCAAATTCTTTTACGCAACTGTCAATATCAAACTGAATACCTCTTATGCTCAATTACCAGAATAGCTAGATTTGATAGTCTCAATGAAGACAAAGAGTACATCCTAGATAATTTTTTATTAACTTTATTTTAAAGAAATTTCCTCTTCAACTGGCATTACTAACAGCAGATAGTTTTATAGAAACTGTTTTGTTTTAATGACCATCATCAGGTCATAAATAAATGTATCATCAGAGATCCAGACGTATACAGAACCGTATTTTGTTAGTCGAAGAAACAGTTGCAATGTGATTTATGACGGATTTGTCCACAGCTTGCTACCTTTAAGTCAATTGTTCACTGTCATACAAGCAAGTAGTTTTTAACAGTAGTAACTGGTAGACTCCTAGACTGGTACAGTCTGACGCTTTACCACCGCCCTCCATTAATTATTCTTTTTATAGTTCTGAATCTTACGTCTAGAGTATGTAAAGTCCATAATTAAATCTGCCTTTATTGCTTGATAAGTTTTATATAAAATTACTTACACTTTGCGTTAGTTTTCAGTGCTTCAGCTGCCCAATAGCATGGAATGATGCTGATGACTAACTTTGTGTTTTTAAGTGTCATTCGTTTTGAATTAACATTTCTTGTTGTGTGCTATTCGACTTTTCTAAAAACTTATTTACTGCTGTTAGTTCACTAAAGTTGCAATAAACTTCTACTTTGAGTGTTTATATGTTTATAGTTTCTATAGTGCAGTATTATAAGATATATATACATAGTGTAGTGGTAGTGTATATTTATAGTGTTGTCTATAGTACTCACTGTTAACTGTATAGTGTTGTATCTATACATATTTGCCTAGTCGCATAGCTACAAGTGTAGTTATCTGAGTATGAACCGCAGACGTTTAACAAAAGGGATGAACAAACTTCGTCTAAGCGCTAAAAAAAAGCCTTTTCAAAAATTAAAATTTTGTTAGAGAAAATATATGGTCGTACAGCTTAGCCAAAAATCAAAAACTGACTTTTTCATCAAAACGCAAAAAAGCAGTTGTAAACACTGGCTTGATAAAATGGAAAATCGGAGATCAGTGCCGCAAACATATAAAAACTATTAAGTGAGTTGATACATACGTGTACATAAGGAAATAAATCTATATAATTTATACATTTTTTTAGTAATAGAAATACCAATACAGAAAAAGATGACCACAGCATAGTATGGTATTACTTATAAACCTTTTAATTTTTTTTATTACAGTTATTGTTTTTTCTTTTAAAAGTACTTACCAAGAAAATTTTCAAGCATACAATTTTGAAGAAACTAGAACACTAGGAAGAACGAACTTCATGGAAGGAAATAACTCTATCCCTATCATACTCAGCTATAAACCACAACCGATTTTTCAATTTTTCAATAAGATACCTCTACGTATTATCCTCTATACCTAATAAATAATAATTTTTAAAATAATATAATTATTATAGTCAACAAAATATTAAACCTCAAAAAGTAGTCTATAGTTGTAGTCTAAGTCGTACGTACTCTAATAAAAACAATTTTTTGAATTTAAAACATTTATTCATTCCTTATTTTGTTCTCTTTGAAAATCAAATTTTTTGTCAAATTTATATGGTACAAACTTTGAAAAATACCTTATTCAGTAAAAAAAGATTTGTTGTGAAAAGTTATGCGGCAGTATCGCTTCACAGCGTAAAAGGTATTAGTCGAATTGAAACCTTTTTTTTTCGTTTTTAAAAATATAAAATTATTTGGCGATATGTTCTACAAACAAATCCGTAACAATTAAATTTCTCATATCTTATAGATCCAAAATATGTTACAATTGTACCAAACAAAAATAATAGATTGGTGAGCAATTATTTTAAATCGTGTACCGTGAAACCAGATCGTCTTACATTAATTATTCTCTTATCAGTTCCCACCGCGCGGAATGTCGGCATTATGCGTGTCAAAAAAAAGTTAATTTTACTGTTTCGGCCGTTATTTTTTGACAAAATTTAAAAATAAAAAAAGATTTATTGTCAGGAGATCAGTCTTCACATGCCTCTTTAAACCGATTTTTAATTTCTTTTTTTCTTTAAACATAAATTGAACTAATAATTTTATTTTTTAGAAGAAAAATAAAAAAAATGAAACGTTGCAGAAACTTAAAATGATATTTAAAAACCCCTCGCATAATAAAAATTAAAATTGGTTGAGCACTTTTTGAATAAATCGAGAAGTACTTTTCCGATAACTTTGTCTCTCTTGCACACTTGACCGTCCAGATTCGCCTTAATAAGGATGAAATACTGAACTCTGAAGTATGGCCGCATAGTGCTTATGTGTCTAGACTTTTTCATCGAAAAAAATCGGAAGTTACAGTATATAATTAATAATGATCACTTATCAAGTGACATAAAAAGGATTAATCATTTATCCATTTATTATCAAAACACTCGTCAAGATGTCAATAAGTTACAAAAATTTTACAATGGAATTATAGACTCCAATCTTGATGTGTTCGTTATATCAGAGACTTGGTTAAATGAATCAATCGCTCAATATTCAGATCTGATAGAAATTTTAGTGCTTGCCAGCGCTCTAGAAGTGGGGCGTACTCATAGCTGTCAGATATTGTTTTAATGCTGAAATAATGGGCTTAAGCAACAAAGAGCTACATACAATACCAAATGTTGATGTTTTATGTGTCAAAATATCAATCAATGAGTCTTCAGATTCATACATATTTGCGGTTTACATTTCACCAAATTCTTCTATTAAACATTATACAAAGCTTTTTGACATTGTTGAATCTCTTCATTTTGTTTTAAACCAGAAAATTATAATTATTGGAGATTTTCTGCATCTCTATTATATGGAGAATCTTTAAAAGGTAAAGAAGAATTGCTTATAGAATTTTGTAATTACTTGGGTCTGTATCAATAACAATATTACAAATTCTTTTAATAAAATCTTAGACTTAATTTGCGCTAGTAGTAAATGTTTAGTTACGAAAGCAGTTGATGTTTTATGTAAAGAAGATGATCATCATCCATCCCTTTACATTGACGTTCAGATTGATCGCAGCAAATCTGTTAAAGGCATATTTAACTCAGATGCTCAATTTCTCAATTTTTCAAAAGCAAACTTTGATGTGATAATAAATTAAAGAACATAGATTGGTCTTTTTTGAACTTTGAATCTGATGTCGAACTGTTTGATCTCTATGGTGGAGAAGTTTTACTCTAAATAAAATTTTTAACATTTACGTCAAAAAACAAAATCGCTATATTAAACAAAAGTATCCTTCATGGTTGAACAATTCAATAATTAAAAATCTCAACAAAAACTTTAGTGCAAATACAAAAAAACAAATTTGCTAGAACTTTCTGAAGAAATGCGTAAGCTAACCTTTTTCAACAAACTTATATTACGCACGATACAGAGGTACCTAATGATACATTAGATAACACTTTAAAACATTCAAACTGCTTACCCGTACCAAATATTTTGGTTTCAATTGTTAATGTCATAAATAAACTAAACTCTAGAAAACCTTGAGTCCTGCTAGAATTCATGCTTTTGCTCTGAAAAATCTTTGTCATAACATAGCAACGCCGCTAGAGATAATATTTAATTACGCTTTAAAATCTTCTACTTTTCAGCCCGATTTATAAAAATGTTAACAGAACCAACATTGAAAATTATAGACCGGTTGCATTGATGTCTAACTATGCTAAAGTCTTTGAGATTTTACTTCACTATGTTCTTTACCCTTCTACAAAAAATCATATCTCCAGTTTTCAACATGGCTTTATGGAAAGTAGATCGACTATAACAAATTTGGTAAGCTTTGTTCAGTTTATCAGTGATTGTATGAACAATCGTTTACAAGTTGATGTGCTATTTACAGATTTATCAAAAGCATTTGATACAATCAATTATCCACATCAAATACTCTTGACAGATCTTTTTAAAGCAGGCTTAAGTTACACGTGTGTTAAGCTCTCAATCGTATTAAGTCACGTGAAATTGTTATTTTATCAAGGGTTCTGTAAGGATCTATCCTGGGACCGCTATTATTTAGTATCTTTATAAATGACATCTTGCTATATGGCGATGATTTCAAAATTTATTCAAAATTTGGCAATGATGCTGACACGACAAATGTTGTGTTATGCCTTTCTCTAGAAAATTTAACTTTATTTCTTATCATTATATAATAGGCAATTCTACGTTACATAGATGCAAAAAACATGTTAATCTGGAAATACTGTTAGATAGCTTTCTTTCTTTCTTACTCCACATTGAAAATATCAGAGTGAAAGCCGTGAGATCTCTGAGTTTTATTAAAAGAAATTTTCGTAGCTTTGCAAATATTGACACACTGAAGTTACTATACTGTGCACTTGTTAGATCTCGACTTGAATATGCCAGTGTTGTTTGGTCACCAGAGTATGTTGGTCACTGTGACGATATTAAAAAGACTCAGAGATGTTTTCTGAAGTATACCTGTTTTAAAGCTGATGATTTATCTTTAAATTGGTCATCCACAAAATGATATGTTACACCAATGGTCTATAAATAGTCTGTTGAAACGTCGTGTTTGCTATTTATTTATACATGGAATCATTGACGGTCCTGGGTTATTGAGCAAAATTCTATTTCATCTTCCTAGATTGGGCTCTAGGAATCAGTTATCTTTCTATTTGGAAACTCCACAAGTTAACACTCAGAAATTCTTTTTACTTTTTACAATGTGTTATAATTGTGACAAACTAAAATCAATTGACATTTTTAATTGTTTAGCTCAAAATATTAAACATCAATGTCTTTAATAGATCAAAAATGTGTAACTAATTTTACCTATCTTCTAATTGGACTCTGTCTGTTGGAATGTGTTTGAATTCGTCAAAAACAATCAAACAAATTTTATCTTCTTCTTAAATAGTTCATTCAAATTTAGCTTTTAAGTTTGGTTTGGTCAAAAATGTAGAACCGTATTATAATTATAATTCCAAAAAATTCTTGGAAAATTATTATTACAAATTATATTGGGATCGAACTTTGAAAACTACTCCAAAAATTGAAGACAATAGGCCGGATATTGTTATCGTATTAAAAAAATCTAAAGTTGCATATTTTATAGATATTGCTGTTTCAAATTCTTGTAATATTATTGATACTCTCAAAAAGAAAATGGCTAAATATTTGCGGCTCTCGGTGGCCATTAGGGATCTTTGCAATTTAAAAATGGTAAAAATTTCACCTTCAGCTAATTCAAATATTGGTGTTGTACTCATATCATTATGTAAAAAGCTCAAAATTCTAGATTTGGATTTAAAAATCCTCGCAGAAATACAGAAAGCAGCATGTCACATACATTGTTTGAATGTTTTTAAATGTTAAATCTAAGAATTTAAAGAATATGATTGCAGATGCGTGAAGAGATAGTAATTTAGCTTAATGTTTTAAAAAACAAATTTGAATAGTCTATTTAGTTTATAACACAATTTGTTGATTTTGTTTTAATTCTTAAATTGGATTTTAAAGTAATTGAAAATTAAAAGCATGTTTTTCAACAATTTTTATATTATTTGATAAATAATATTGTCATTATTACTTGTCGAAGACCGTTATGATTTTTGAATTCAGCAAAATTGCTGTGCTTCCGGGACAGGGAGGGTTGAACATAATAATAAATTAGATTTTTGCTACAAATCACATTACTCTGAAGACTTACACACACCTTGCGTAAACATATACAGATTACGTGGAAGTATGAGATTTACACAAATGTCTTACTTCTTATAACATTTAAAAATTGCTAGTTTTTCTCTCACATGAGAGCTTTTTTATTTTTATTTCCGCAATTAATTTTTGTTCCTAGTGGCATAAATAATTAGACTTGTGCTCATAATCTTTCAATTAATAATTGAAAAATAATACACATAAAGAGGTAACCAACCATCAGCATTTAAAATTACTTCTGGTTGTTCTTGTTACGTGATACATAAAAAAGTATTGTTTCTAAAAGTTGAAGTCCTGGGATGTAATTTATTGTTTAAACGCAATTAAATTAAAAAAGTGTTTTCTACAAATACTAACGAGTTTCTTTGTGATAATGTAACCTGGCTATACTATATGCTTCGGCTATTGGCAAGACAAATTGGGCATTTTTGGAATCGCATTTAAACACTAATATTTTTTTGATTAAAACAATGTCCCAGACATTGTTACACAACACAAATTTATAAAACCGCGGTGTCAGCACTATCAGCACATCTTCTCAATTTATTCAAACTTGACTTTTGCTTGTCAAACAGTATTTTCCTTCTACGACGTGCCAATCCTGTTTTGTTTGAAACGCAAAGGTTAATTTTTACTGCTTCCATTGCAACGTTTGATGCATCTACCTTGAGAGACAACTGTGCTGTTGGTGAGGGGTGGGAGAAGAGTGCGGCATTTATTAAAGCTGCTTTTGTTTTGTTGAAGGCTTCTTCCAAATTTTTAGCTCATTCAAAAACATGTTTGTCTTTGGTTTTAAGGTCTTCAAGCAGTTGCGTTAGTGGTGCTTGTATTGAGGCAGCTCTCGGAATAAATCGCCTGTAAAAGTTGATTATACCTAAAAAACGTCGAAGTTCTTTTATGGTTGTGGGCTTGGTGTAATTCAGGATGTCGCTGGTTTTTTCAGGGAGCGGTTTAGTGCCTGCTTCTGATATAAGGCAGCCAAGAAATATTACTTGATTTTGACCAAACACACTCTTTGATGGATTTATGGTTACACCAAATTCTTTAAAGCGTTGGAATAATTGGGTCAAGTGTTCTGTATGTTGTTCATGGGATTCAGAAGCTACAAGGATGTCGTCGATATATAAAAAACAGAAGTCAAAACCTCTTGTTACTTTACCGATGAATTTTCTGAACGGTCTGGGCAGCGTTTTTGAGTCCGAAAGACATGAATGTATACTCAAATAGTCCAAACGGTGTTGTTAATGCTGTCTTTGGAATATCTTCTTTGTTGACGGGAATAATATTTTCTTGTTGTGTAAGGCGTGGGAGAAATCTTCGATGTGTGGTACAGGGTACCTATCAAAAATAGTTCTTGCGTTGAGTGCGCGATAATTGCCACAAAGGCGCATATCGTCATTTTTTTTAGGAACTAGGTGTAACGGTGACGACCAATTACTCTTAGAAGGCCGGACGATACTTTCGTTGATCAACGTATCAAACTCCCGTTTGATACCGCAATATATTAGTTTGTGGCGAGATGCCTGTGTCGGCATGTCGTTGGAGGGCCTGCAGTTGTCTCGATGTGGTGTTTTGTAGTGTGTTTCATTTTGCGGTTGCCATTCGGTGGTTTTGTGATCATAGAGAATCGGATAAGCAGGTTTTCGAAATCTTTATGTAAGGGGTATCATTAATTGTTTTTATAGTAGGTACGTCTACTTCGCGCACTATACAGTTTGTTTGTATTTTGGTCAGTGTGTCTGCGAGACGGCGATTGCGTAGATATACTAACAGTTTGTAATGATGTAAGAAATCCGCGCCGTAGTATGGCGTAGTCTAAGTTTGCCATAATAAAACGCCACGTAAAATTACGTCGTAATCCGAGGTTTAGCTTTAAAGTCACTAGACTGTAAGTCAGAAAACGTTCACCGTTTACAGCGAACAAACAGAATTCACTTGTTGTGAGCCGCCCGCGCGCAAATTTTTTTAGAAATACGTTGACGTTGGCACCGTTGTACTAAAAATATATTTTGCTGTTTCTCTCTGTAACAAATAAGCCGCACTTTGAAGGAACGTGGTCAATTGCCGCTACTATTGACTTCCTTAGGAGCTTTGTAAAAAATCGCAAGGAGGCTCATATTTCTTTGTTTTGGCGCCAAAATAGGTGTGGTACTAACATTGGTTAGGCTGAGACTTGCTGCGGCTGCGCGACCGGTAACGGCGTCGTTGCGGCTGCGTGGTAGAAGTTGACGTACCGCAACTTTGTAGTGCTGCCACCTGGACGGTTAGGGCTTCAACCTTTTTTTATGAGCATTTGTGAGACAGGCTTTGCTGTGTTCTGTAATGGCCGCTACCCGGGTTGACTGGGTTGTTTCTCTAATTTTGTCGGCTAATATGGCGACGTCGTCTAGGCCGCTGTTCGCGTGGATAGCCAAAATTGCCTGCATTGAGCTGGGCAGGCGACCAATCCAGAGAGTCTTGAGGAGAGAGTCGGGAACTGTAGTACCTGTTAGATCTCTAAGATAACGCAAAAATTGAGATGGTGTTTGGTCTCCAATTTCTTCGTGCTCTAGGAGTCGGCGAGTCTTTTGATCTTGCGACGTGGATAGCCTTCTTATCAACTCACTTTTGAGTTTCTCATATTTTTCGTCTGCTGGAGGGTTAGTCAAAATATCTTTGACCTCTGACATGTATTTGGGATTCAAGTTGGCTAAAACATGATAATATTTTGTGTTGTCGGCTGTGATCTTACGTAATTGGAATTGCCCTTCTAGTTGAATAAACCATAAAGAAGGATCTTTTTGCTTAAAATGGCTAGATTTGTTCCCAATTCTGGCATTGTCCTGCAGACGCGATACCAAATTTTCACTTTAAAATTACGTCGGGGTCACCAATGTAGTTTTTCTTACTAAAAGCCGAGTCAATACAAGTGGCTAATACTTT
The DNA here is from genome assembly GCA_947359425.1 of Lagria hirta. Taxonomy (NCBI): domain Eukaryota; kingdom Metazoa; phylum Arthropoda; class Insecta; order Coleoptera; family Tenebrionidae; genus Lagria; species Lagria hirta. The sequence goes on along the minus strand of OX375794.1, from coordinate 28,374,077 downwards.
ATTAATAACAAATAACAAGAAATATATATCACTGAAAATTAGGACTGCAGCAAGCGTGGTTTGAGCAGAATATTGCGCCACCAGTGCCTTGCGCATTTTGCGGCCTTGTTGGGCAAGACCACAGAGCATGACTGTGCGTCACTAGATTTAAAGCTTCGCGACATGCCACTAGTAGTATAAATAATAAAAAATAGTGTCAGTTAATACTGTGAAATATTTTAGAACAGTGGCGTACGCATAGATGCCGGACCGTTGCATTTGCGCCAGTTTATAAATGTGAATTAAATTTATAATTATTTAAAAAAAAAACGTAAGATTCTCTAACAGGGTAAAATATGTATTTCTTATTTTCCACCGCTCAAAAACAGGAACGTAAACTAATTAGATTGATAGATTCAAATCAACAAACATTTCTACTCCATTGCTTAAGCGACATTATGTTTACCCGGCTTCAGTATGAATCGATCAAAGACCTGCCGCCAAAAAAGCACAACCCTTAATTCTCTCTAATATTGAACGAGCACTCGGTATAACAATGTGGATCCAAAAACAAAATGAAACCGTACAATCATTTGGTAGTTTGACCTGGAAAGTTTTCTAGAGCCACCAGCCTTTCTGCAGAAAGGCTGGATTGAAGTGCCCTGTTGTCTGCAAGAACTGCGGTGGTACCTGTGATAATTCGCAAGTTCCATCACAAGATAGCGATGAAATATTGCAGATAATGTGGAAGAAATTTTTACCTGTGACGTTTTGATCGGTCCTGAAGACGACCTTTATAAGACAGGCGTAATTGCATCTTGAATTGCTACAAATTGCTCACTTTTTAATTTCTAGGAGAAAAGATGTTCGCGCTTAACTCTTTTGTTTGTAAGCAGGTTTGAATAATTGCCGTTTTATATAGAATAAGATATCTCAAGGGTAGTTTTAATAAAATTTGTCAATAATCTGTCAAAGATCTTTTTGGTACCAGTAAATTTAGTAAATTCGTTTTATTGTTATATAACATTAATATTAAAAAAACAAATACTAATAGCGATCGTTTTCTTGGAGAAGTCTTTTTGTCTGTGACGTATAAGTATTTTACCAGTGGAATAGGACGTCTAATTTTTAATTCATTATTAAAAAAAAAACAATAGAATTTAAAAAAAAATTTTGCACTATTGAATTTAATTTTCAGAGAAATAAAGTAAAATTTCCTTTTGGTTGTTGAAATAATAAAAAAAAATAATAACAAACAAAAAATAGTTGCAAATAAATGGAAATAGTAATGGTATAAAATAGAACTCCTGGCCACGCACAGGCACCGGCTTTGTGGACAGTATTTTCTGTATTTTTTATTTTTAATATGTTATTGTATGTTTTGAACGAAATAAAATTATTTTGATTTGAATTCATGGTGTAGGTACATAGTACATAAACAATGTCCCCAATTGGAAAACGAGTTAAAATTTAAAATGTTACGATTTTTTTTTGATTAATTTGTTTGAATTAATTAAATATATTAAATATCATGTAATTATATTAAAAGTCCAATTATTGAATTTGTTATTTGTGTCACTCAATTTTAATCATATTATTTTAAATATAACAATAGTATTGTCATAGAAAAATTATTATCTCATAGTTTATAATGCTATAAATTTGGTTATTATTGGTAATATAAATAAACGGGTCAACAAAGTTTTTAAAAATAAAATTGTTGAATATTATTTTTTCAAATGTATTTAAAAAATTTGCTATTCAAAATAGGTTTGCAGACATTTTTGTAAATTTTTAAAAGGACTACTCTGCTTTTGAATCAAAGGCTTAAGTACGTATAAATACAAACGTTAATTATGCACTGATTGTTAGTTTAGAAACTTCATTAAACTTTAATAAGCATTTGGGATTGAAGCAAATGTGTAACTAATCCTTTAGCTGCAAATCGCATTTCCATTCCTTGGTTGCAATCTACATAAATTAGAACTCTATTTCAATGCCGCTAATTGAGACTTGTAAAATCTTTATTCTACTCTAATTATACAAGATTACCCTACCAAATTTTCTATTATTTTTATCATTTGTCATAATATAAGTATTAATATTCAATAACTAAACTCACAAAAAAATGAACTCATAAAACTTGGTCTTGGTGCAGCAGCTGTACTAAGGTTTGCCGATATTTCAAAAACAAATTTTTTGATTTATTTTTTACTGCTTTACAACAACTTTTTTAAAAGGGCAAAAATAATTACCTATGTATGGTATGCAAGTACAGAATCCAAACTTTGACTTAGTAAACACATTTTAAAAAAATGTATTGCGATTTACACAACAGCACTCAAGATGAAAAAAGGTATATTCTTTCAAGACGACGGAGAGCTGCTGTTATACCTCAATCCAATCAATAGAGTTTATGATCTTCAAAAAGCAAAAAGATACATTGTCAAAATCTATATGTTAGAGACAAAAGAAGGGTTGACATAATTAAACCATTTGTTGTCAAAAACATAATTAAATAGATAATCATATATCAAAATTATCGCGCAAGCATTTAAGTTAAGTAATTTTAGAAAAACTAACTTAAACATAATTAATTAAATTATTATTTTGTTTAGTTATGAAATTTAATTTGCTTAAATTAGTTGAATAAATAAACTTATATTTATTATATATTATAATAATTTATTTTAATTTTTTACATATTTTAAATTTATTATATGCACTCCATCTAAAACTAAAACAATAACACAAGGTTTAAATTCAGTTCATCATAAATTTTAAAAAAATCTTAGGCTTAAGACGTACGTATTTTGTCTGCAGAATATTGAAGCAAGTTGAATAAAATTGAAATATTGACATCTTTCGGAAAAGACCGTGTCGAAAAGTTTAATGAAATTGTCGACGTTTCGCTCTCCATCGGCGGAGGCGTCATCAGAACAGGGGAACAACATAGTTGTTAGCCGGTCTAATTCTGTTTGAAGACTAGCCTAATGAATAACGGATATAAGAAACAGGATATTCAACGTATTATAAACCATCATCGACATCCTCGCACAAGAACGAAAGAGTCGAAAAATAATACTGGAACTGCTTTTTTTCCATTTGTTCATGGAGTTACAGACAAAATCGGAAAAATTCTTTGTAAACAAGGATTGAGAACGGTTTTTAAACCACCTACAAAAATCTTGGGAATTTTACCATCTCCAAAAGACAGATTTGACTCACTTTTGTCAAAAGGTGCTCATAAAATTCCGTGCTCTTGTGGCAAAGTTAACATTGGGGAAACAAGACGTTTAATCAAACTTTGAGTTTTTGAACATAAAAGGTGCATAAATTCGGGTTTATGGTCGCAGTCATCACTAGCTAAACATCATCTAGACACCGGTCACAAAATTTGTCTAGATAAATCTTTCTTGATTTGTGAATCAAAATTTTTCTACGACAGAAAAGTTAGAGAAGCAATCAAAATTGTAAAACACCCCAACAACTTTGATAGAGATGCAGGTTATTATCTTTCAAACGTTTGGAAGTCCTTGTTTGTAAATACTCTTTCGCCATCATCACAAAGTGCTTTCGCTTTCTCCGCAGCTCTCTCTTCCGAGTCCTCCGTCAGTTTCTCTTTTGCCCCTCCCTCCGCTTTTTCTTCCTAGCTTACCATATAAACCCAAGCAGCAACAAGGTCTAGCCAGAATAAGTTTTGCCTCTAGCGTGGTTCACACGTCGAGTTACCGTGCTTGTTTTTATCTTTGTTTCCTTGTCTTGATGACGCCTCTACCGATGGAGTGCAAAACGTCCACAATTTCAATTAACTTTTCGACACGATCTTTTCCGAAAGATGTCAATATTTCATATAGGTAAAACTAATAAAAGCAGAAGGGTACTCAATTCGACCGTACATCTATTTTTTTGAATTGTGTTATCGGATAAATATGTTACATGATAAATTGATTTTGATGTTCTGTTTTTTGTTGAAAAAGAGATATTTTGAGGGTGGTACTATGAGAAGAAAATTAAGATCTGATAATAATATCTTGAGGAAATAAAAAAAATCTTTGAAAATTGTAGCGGCGACAAATGTGTTTGTTATCGCATGGTAGCGTATAACTTATAACTAACTATACTTGTTTAGAAAGGAGATATCTTAAAGGTAATAAATACCATGATAAAAAATTGAGATTTGATAATGCTTAGATAAATCGCGAAAAACTTTCTCAAAAACTATAATGACGCTTAAAGCGTTTGTTAATGCGTGTTTGCGTTTACTAGCCAATTTCCTCTTTGAAGTTGTTTTTTTTCTTGTTGAAAACTATCACCACTAAAGTTCATAAAATTCTAACATTTTTATTTTATATATTATTATAATAGTTCGTCATTTTAAGCTATTATCTTAGACCATTTTGCTCTTGTTTATTTTAATCTAAATCTTGGCCAAAAGGGTTGACATACTGAGCTAACTTTCCATTTGAAGCTCTAATTTTGAAAGAATAGGGATAATTTGCTTTTAAACGGCTAGAAAAGGGATCCCAGCAAATAATTAATACGTGAGATCTTCATCCCGTAGATGTCTATTTTACTAGGAATTTTATAGCTTGTGTCGTCGTAGGTACTCTGTCATATGTTTTTTGCAATTTGTTATAAACGTCTTTTAGAGTCGATCTAGAACGATATTAGAGGAATTTCAAGATGGTAGTAACCCTGTAGTAATTCTAGGGTGGTAGTACCCTATAGCAACTCCCAGAGAGAAGCACAATATCGGCTTATCAATTATAGATCACAGGAAACAGGGAATCTAACCGTCTCATGTGAATGAACAAAATGAACACTAATAAATAAAATAACTTTCCAAAAATTATTAGCATAAACCAACCTGAATAGGCATTTAGGGAGTTCCAGAAAGGTAGGTGAACTTTATCTTGTGTTAGGGAATTGAGTGTATGAGAGAAGAGTCCACCTTGTCGATATTACAGAAAAGGGTCTCACTCGTGACCTGTTGCAATATTCATGACGCTTGCATGTTACTTTTCTATTATTGTTATTTTTTATTGTTTATTGTGCACATGATTACGCACTGTATTGTACCAATATATTGTTGTTATTTATGGTAGTGCCTAGAACGAAAGAATTGTGTCAATAAAACCAGCCCATTTTATTTTAGCTGTCTAGTTTTTTTTCATTAGAAAATAGTCCAGTCATTTGGTCCGAAAAAAAAGCAAATAAAAGAAAATGAATTTGCGCTTCTAATTTTTTAATATGTTGTAGGGGATACCTAGAAAAGCTTAACTTGAGATTGTCGACCAAGCTTTCCTAGGAGCTTTCGCCGCCATCTTGAAAAAAGTGGTAAAATTTGTTTTTCGGCAATAACTCGGCTATCCGATGAGATTCGAAAATTTGTGTAGGACACTTTTTGTAGCTTTCTTTGTGCTCTACAATAACGTCCCAACCATTTTTAGAGTATCATGCATCGTTATCGAGATATCGATCGATAAAGTCAAAAATTTAGGACACAATTTTTGTTTTTTGCTTTTTTTTTCTTTGGGTCTTAATAAATATGAAAAATTGTAGAATTCAAACTTGTAGAGCATATTCAGACCTACAATTTCCTTCTGGCGTTATTGTAGAACACAAAGAAAGCTACAAAAAGTGTTCTACAGAATTTTTCGAAATCTCATTGGATAGCCGAGTTATTGCCGAGAAACAAATTTTACCCCTTTTTTCAAGATGGCGGCGAAAGCTCCTAGAAAAGCTTGGTCGACAATCTCAAGTTAAGCTTTTCTAGGTATTCCCTACAACATATTAAAAAATTAGAAGCGCAAATTCATTTTCTTTTTTGAATGTACGTAATGACTGGACTAAAAATACTATTATAGTTATCAGCATCTGTTGTGCACGGCATGATAATTATTTGGCATTCACAAAAATTTTCTTTCTGCTTAAAAGTTTGAATAATCATAGTATATAAACGTATAAAAAATGTTTTAAAACAAATGTTTATATAAGTCTGTTAACTTTTATCCGTTGCAAATAATTACAACTATAGCTTAATAACTGATTTTTTGTCACTTTGCCGCCAAAATTGGTAAAAGTAATTGTGTATGAACAAAACAATAAAACAGTTCTCTTTATGATCTACAATCAGACATTATCAAAAATCAATAAAATTCCGGTACTTTAGACAAAGAATCAACTTTTGTGGCAAACTAGTTACCTTTAAACAACTACTCCTAGGCAAATACTCATCCATAAATTCTATTTGCTCCTTTACGTTTAACAATTTATGCAAATTTGTATAGAAAATACAGAGAATATATTATTTAACATAAAATATGCACGGCTACTTTAACTTTTTCTTGTTTTAAATTTTAATGTAGAGTGCGAAAACACATTTTGGAAAAACGAGATTACTTCTACAATATAGAAGAAGCTTAACTTATATTGTTTATATTTATATTATACAGTTTAAATTTTAAATTTTAGATAAAAATTGATACGTTTTAACAATAAAATTATTATTATGAAATTATACAAATTATTTTTTAAGTTTTAGGCTATATTGTCTTAGAAAATGAGTTCCACACTCGTCATAAAAAATTATTTTAGTTTCTTAGTATACAAATAACTATTATTTCTTTTAACTATGTAGGCTTATCGTCGGCTTAATATGCAAATGCCGTAAATCCAGTTTATTCAAAAATCACATTTTGATGTCATTTGCAGTAAATAAATCAGGCTATCAGTTAAGAAATAGTTGAAACTCCAAAAAAAATCAGCAATCTTGTAATAATCAAAATGATTTAGTCGTAAGTCCAGCTACTATAGAAAAATAAACGTTTTTTGTCTCTCTTGAAAAGTTTACATTTTGGGACTTACGACCATTGCATATTAAACCGACGTTATGAGATTTTTTATCTATCAAAAACAAATGGTTTTTGTAATTTTCTATGTTGTGATAAGAAATCACTGGTTGGATGTAGATAGTATAACATTTTTCAAACTTTCTGCTACGTACGTTGCATTCACATAAGGTTTTTCTGTCATCGGCAAGATTCATTAGGTATAATATTACTTTAAAACTAAGTAAAAAACTGTTTTAATATAAATTAAATTATTTTAAGATAAAAATATTATCTAAAGATAAATTAAAGGTCAAGTTGAAAAAAATACCCGTTGTCACAAAACAGAACAGGCACGGTTTTATATAAGACTAGTTATAAATAAGGTTTTTGTTTGTCTTTTATTTTGTTTATATTTTTGTTTATATATTATTTAAATCAGCTTTAGAGCATACCTAATATTTTGTATGTTTATTCCATAAGTCAATTTTTTAAGAGTAAAATTTTAAAGTAGATATTTAATTATAGAAAATTATTTAAAAAAGTAGACAAAAAAATTAAAATGAAAAAAAAAAATTTGAAAGTAATATATTTTTTTAAATATATATAGAGTTTTATAAACTATTTTGAGTATAGAAACATATACAAACGTAAAAAAGCATTATGTTTAAACAAAAATAAAAAATATATTCTCCTCTCTACAAGTACAATGGAACAAATAATCAGTATTTTAACTTGTTTATATACCTGCAACTAAAAATAGTATTTGTTGTTTATCAACTAATAATATTAGACACTATTACTGGTTTTTGGGAAATTGGACAAAATTAAAAACAATTAAATCTTGTTAAATTTGCAAGGTTTTGTCTCTTTATTGAGACTTTCTCAAAAAAACTGAAAAATAAATATAAAATAATCTTTTTTTATATAAACATTAAATGTAGAAAATTTATACTTTAACATGTCAATTGTTGGTCAACTTTTAAAAATATTTTACACATGTTGGATAAGGTAAAATTACTAATAACATGATATAGCACGTTAGAAAACTAAAAAATTAAAATCGTTGCACTACGTTGTTTCTAGTCATCGTTTCAATGACGGTGCAAAATTGTAGGTTACGGAAAGTTTTTTACATAGATCACTGCTGTCAGACAAAACGTGGCAAATTAAAACATTGAAAAAGTTATTGTGCCTTGAATAAAATTAATATCGCCCTAACTAGAGACACATCTAGAATTGGTTTTAAATTAATTATTTCATTTTTAATAATATGTCATAATACATGTATAATATGTCATTATACACTTGATTCAACCTTTGTGTATCCGATCTTAAATTAATAGTTTTGTTCAACTTAATATGAACCATTTCATTTATATTTCTCTTTGCAAAAATTTTTCATGATGTAAAATCTCAACTTGATCAAAGATAAAATTGTGCCCAGTGTCAAAATGATGACTAGCCAATAGTGTTTTATTTGTTTTGAAGAAATTTGAGTTTTGACAATCATTAATGAGTTGTTTCAAGTGTTCTTGTTATTTTTGTTTGGTTTGACCTATATAGCACAGGTACACAGACATTTATACACTAAGCCAGACGCTTGTAGCCGCGGCACCGGATCTTTTAATTTTGTATACACAGAGTTGAGCATCTTGAAATTATAAAAATTAAGTTTTGGCTTTTTTGTCGAATACATCTATTTACACCTGCCGACAAAACTCTGATATATGGACATCTGAAGAAACGGGTTTGCGATCTTTGCTTTTTTATGCTTTTTATAGACCAATACTCCTTCAAGCAGCGCTCAACCAGATTTCTAAGAAAGTAGTTTAACCACTCTCTTAGTATATGTTTCTTAAAAATCCTTGTGACTTAAACAAAAGGCTCTGTTTAGAAGGCCAGTTATTACACCTTTATTTTGACTGATTGAATGATTTGAATTGTAATTTAATAGACGACCTGAACTAATAGGTTTACAAAACCAATTTGTCTTTACGGTATCATTGAGTAATTGATAAACTTTAACATTAAGAAAAGAAATAGAGTAGAAAATCAACCTGGTCCCTAGGGATAGATAAAAAACTATTATTTATATACATTTTGAAAAAAGTACTTGAAAAGACAATGATTAGTAGAACCTTTTTGATAACATAATTTATTATTATATCTGATTTTGTCAGGCTACCTAGATTACCCATGCTGCTGCCATCACATTGCTGGTAAAATTTACCATTGAACAAGAAATAGCTAGATTCGTAATAAAACTTCGCTAAATCAATCAGAATACTGTTGGATTCTGATAGCAATTCTGACATGCGGTTCCAGTAGTCTTCCTTAATATCTAGAACTATAACTTTTGGAAAATTAGTGAACTATAACATCATTAGGTTGTAGTATCAAGGTTGCTATTTGATCCACAAATTTAAATAAATTTCTAATTCTTTATACAAAAAATGTAACAATTGGTGATAAGTATTTTGCTAACTTGTGACACGGTGAACCAATACAGCTAAGAACAGGTTTTAATTTGCAATCATTCATGTGTGTTTTTTTCAATCCATATAGACGAGGCGCTACAGCATTATAAATTTTTAATAGTTTTTTTATTCAAGTTCGCTACAAAGATTCAATCAAGTTTTTTGATCAAATTGAGATTTCACATCATAAAATAAATATAGCAAAGAGAAATATATAAGCAAAAATATTTATATTAAGTTGAACAAGACTATTCATTTAGGATCGGATAGAGATTGAATCTGGTGTATAATGACATTATAAATAACTGAAAAAAAGTTGTCTTTTAAACCAATTTTAAATGCATGTATGTGTCATTATTTTGTGTTATATGAATTTTATTTAATATACAGTAAGGTTTTCAACGTTCAAATTTGCCACGTTTTGTCTGACATGAGTAATCTATGTTACCGACCATGTAAAAAACTGTCTGTAACCTACGATTTTGCACCGTTATTGAAACGTTGACTAGAAATAACGTGGTGCAACTATTTAAATTTTTTTATTTTTTAACGTGTTACATTATTTTTATAATAATTTTGTTTTATCTAACATGTGTAAAATATTTTTAAAAGTTGACAAACAGTTGACATGTTAAGGTAGAAATTTTCTACGTTTAATGCTTACATAAGATTTTTTCTATTTTATTTATTTTTCAGCAGCTTAAAAAAGTCTCAATAAAAAGACCAAAAGTTGCTAACTCAACAAGGTTTAATTGTTTTTATTTTTGTCCAGTTTCTCGAAAACCAGTTTTTAAATTATTGTGTTAGTGGACGTGAACTTCATGTAATTAGACACCATCTCTCCCACAAAGTTTAAGTCAGTCAAATGTCTTCAGTTTTGAAATCCTAAAATTAACCTCCTAAATTTAATCCACGCATAATTATTTATGGAATTAATTCTGAAATTGCCAGCAATGATACTTTGCTTTTTTTTAAACAATAATAAAACGCGTTAGCCGCATCTCTGTCGGACAAATTTTAGCTTTTTAAAAATTTTTTTTGTTTTAAATGAGATTTTGTAGGAAAAAGTAGCTATTCTTAAGATTACAATGTTTTTTTAATAATTTCCAAAAATTTTTTTCAAATTTGATAACCCCCTTGAGCAGACAAACAGACTTTGAGAAAAGGATGGAATGTGTCAAAATCGCGATAATAACGTCTGAACGTACTATGGGTAGATTCTATATCACTAAGGATTTTTTCAACAAAAGTCATTTGTCAGTGTCTAACCTGTCAGTCGTATCGTAATTTTTCAAAAATCTACCAAAATACAGCTTAAATCTATAAAATATCTATTGAATAAACATGGGGGTTTTATTTATAAAGATTTCCCATCAAGAGATTTAATGTAATTTCATCAAGAAAGAAGATTTTATAAATTGTAGCCCCCCAAACTGTCAATAGAGTGGAGTGTGAATTTAATGGGAGAACAATTCAATGAATATTTAAATGATGAAAAAAGCATTGTTTAAAAACTATTTTGAAGCGAGCGATAAAAATTTGCATAGGTTTGGTTTACTTTTTAATAGATTTCATGACATTTTTAGAGAAAAATTAGTGCCCCAATCTGTCAAATAAGTGAAGCGAATATAATAGAAATTACAATGAATTTTCAAATGAAAACAACGTTTAAAGGCTATTTTTGAACGATTCATAAAGGTTTGTTTGGTTTTTAAAAGATTTCAAGGCATTTGTAGAGAAAAATTAGTGCCCCAAACTGTCAAATAAGTGAAGCAAATATAATAGAAATTACAATGAATTTTCAAATGAAAACAACGTTTAAAGGTTATTTTGGAACGATTCATAAAGGTTTGTTTGGTTTTTAAAAGATTTCAAAACATTTTTAGAGAAAAATTAGTGTCCCAAACTGTCAAATAAGTAAAGCGGATATAATAGAAATTACAATGAATTTTCAAATGAAAACAACGTTTAAAGGCTATTTTGGAAAGACAGATAAAGGTTTGCATAGGTTTTGTTTAGTTTTTAATAGATTTTAACGCATTTTGTAGAGAAAAATAAGTGCCCCAAACTGTCAAAAAGTGAAATAAATATAATGAAAAATCTACGTAAATACAGCTCAAAACAATTAAAATATTGGTTAAATAAACAATTGGCACTCACCAAAAAGTTAGAAGCAAAGATCGAAAAGGCGAAAAAGGTCTTTTTTTTGGTTTCGGTCAAAATATCAAAAGCTCACAAAAAAAATTGTCAAATTGACAGTTTTAGGTTATTATAAATTTGTTATGGTTGAAAGACAAGATTTTGTGTTAATAGTTCTTCTAAAATTGAGCCCCAAATTAATTGAAATGCTTTTTTATATTGGAAAAGATAGAAGAAATAATAGAAGGAAAAGGTCTGGGTAGGTTTTTTGACTTTTTTTTATTAAATACTAAAATCTTATATTGATAGAGCATGCCCCCCGAAATGTCAAAGGGGTGAAGCTAATATAATAGAAAAAGTAAAGATTAAAAAGTCGAGAAGGTTATTATGGCTGAAAGAAAAGCTTTTGGTTAATAGGTCTTCCAAAATTGAGCCCCAAATTTTTTTTTTGTTGCTATAAACAAATTTGTTTATAGCAACCAATAATTACAATTTTTTTTTTTTAAATTGACATATATATTTATTTGTTCCTTAGTAACACAAACAGAATAATTATTTATAAATTTTTTCATAAAAATAGTTGTGAAAACGTTATTTATAAGAAAATTTCAACAAATATATATTGAAATTAATATGTCAATGTGTTCGCTACGATATAACCTAATTTTTTTTTTATGAAAGTTACGTCAAATATTTGTCAAGAAACAAACGTTTTCGGTTACATTGTTGCAACTAGGCAATTATAAATTTTTTTTTTAAAGTGTTGCCAAAAAAAATTTTTTTTTAGATTGTATTAATTTTAAACAAATGTTTCTAATTAATAATTATACAAGAAAAATTTTAAATTTTTGTTATTTAATTTCCGACAATCAAATATGCGAAAAAAAAATTTGCAAAAAATTAAAAATGTATGAAGAAAATGCAATTTTTATTAATAAAAAAGAAATATTGTTGTTTCATTGTTGCCGAAGGCAACATCTTACATATAAAAAAGTATGGTAAGCAAAAATATAGGAGAGTATGGTAAGCAAAAGAAGGAATAAATAAAAAATAAATACATAATAAGTGAAAAAAATTATATAAAATAATAATAAATAGTAATATTATTTTTAAAAATTATAGTAGTATATTTAATATGAACATGAAAAAAATAAAAAGGAAGAAAAAAAATATAATAAAGAAAATGTGATATAAAATTTTTTAACAAAAAGGTTGCCGAAGGTTGTCCAAATAAGGTTGCCGAAGGCAACCGTTTACGTATAAGATAGTAGGGTAAATACAAAAAAAAATAAATAAAAAAATATAATGAGAAAAAAATATATAAAATAATAATGAATAGTAAAAGTATATTTAAATATAAATGATAATAGATTTATATATGTTGCCGTAGGAAACTATTACAATAAAAATAAAAAAAAAACTTTAATCGTAATTAATAATATGTTTACTTTATTACAACAAAAAAAAGATGGGAAAGATAGAAAATTAATAAAAAAGGAATAAGTATAATTTATAAAATATAATAAAAGATTTTTAATACATACAAAATATGGTTGTTTTATGTTTGCTTTACATGTAAGAGAGTAGGGTAAGCATAAGAAAGATTGAATAAAAATATATTAATATAAAACACAAAATAAAAAAAAATCATATAATATAATAATAAATAATATTTATTTTAAAGGTAAATAATACCAAATTGTTGGCGCAGGTAATAATCTAAATGAGAGAGTAGAATAAGCACAAAAAGAAATAAATAAAAATTTATTACAATAAAAAAATAAATAAACAAAAATCTAATAAAAATAAGGTGCGTTTGCTCTACGGTTGCCGAAGACAACCCCTCTAGGTTCATACACGTTGCCGTAGGCAACCCTCTACTCAAGAGAGTAGGTAAGCACCCGGAGGGTGCAAAACCATACTCTCGTCTAGATAATATTGTGTGTAATAATGATTTTGATTGTGAAGTCAGTAGTATAAAAATTATAAAAAAATTTAACGATAAATATAAAAATAAGTCCAATGTTATAATAGAAGTTAGCGCAAACCTATATCGGCGCATGAGAAAGGATTTTTATTCATAGGATGGAGCAAATGCACTATTTATGAGCACTTCAATATTGTAAGATGTTATAAATGTAATCAGTATGGTCATGTGCATGATGAATGTAAAAATGGCTATAGTTGTGTCAAATGCTCTGGTCCTCATTCGCTGGATCAATGTAAATCTGCTGAAGTTGTATGTGTAAACTGCAAACTCGCGAACACTAGACTTAAGGCAAATATCCCTGTTGATCACAAGGCAAATAATCCCATGTGTAAATGTTACCAAGAAAGAGTTGAACTATTAAGACAGAGAATCAATTACAGTTTGGGGTAATCGCATCTAACAACACCTTTATTCTTATATATATTTTATTAGCGTAAATCTAGAACCGACTAGCTTATTTTTAGTTTTTCATATTTTTAGTTTTTCATTTTTATATATTATATATATTTTTTTTTTTTTAGTGGTTTCTGATATATAAGCGCTACACTATGGCTTGTGAAAAATTCATAAACAATACATATACTGTTGCTCACATAAAGCGCGGTCATTACTTTCTGGTTTTTTACAATTTAGGAAATTTATTAGCAAGGGTAAGATTGACATCTTTCTTATTGGAGAAAGTTGGTTAACAAATCAAGTAAATGACAATGATTTACAAGTTCTTGCCTATAATTTTGTAAAAAAGAACAGGGAAGATAAAAAAGGAGGTGGGGTGTGTGTATATATCAAGAATCATATTAGTTTTAATATAATCAATTCCGAAGCTACGAGCAGTTGTGGATTGAGATTAAGATATCCTCGTTTAACTATTATATTGGAGTGCTATACCGACCTCCACATAGTAGTACAACTCAATTCTCTGAAGATCTTGAAGAACAATTATTTTATTTTAAGCCTCAATGTAGTGAAATAATCTGTATGGACGACATTAATATTAACATGATGGATTTTAATAACAGATCCACCAAAAAAATATATGAAATTTTAACAGAATTAGATCTACAGCAGGTAATAACTGAACCAACTCGAATAACCACAAATAGTAGCTCTCTTATCGATGTAGTAATATGTTCAAATACGTTAAATTAATAACTAGCGGAGTCGAGTTTGATCATCTTCTGCCAACTGATCATGAAGTTATTTTTTGTCAGTTTAAAGCACTGAAAAAGCATATAACACCTTATCAAAGAACATATAGGGAGTTTCAAAGCATCGATCCCGGTGCTTTCTACATAGATCTGCAGAATTTGCTTTTCGACAATGTTTTTTATATGCCTCACATTGAAAATAAAGTAGAGTACTTTAACACTTTGATGAACAACTTATTTGATCATCATGCGCCACTTATATCTAAAACTTTTAATAAACCATTAGCGCCTTGGATGACAGATAATGTTAAACTGTTGATTAAGATGAAAGAACGAGCACTTCAAAAATACAAACAGACTAAACAACTAAAAGACCTCAAGTATTACAAAGATCTAAGAAATTTCGCTAATACAGCTATTGTGAATGAGAAAAAGCTTATTTAAATTATAGATTTAAAAACAGTAAGCTAAAAACAATTTGGAAAATCGTTGGACATTTATAGTAAACCTAAAACGCGTGACGACCTTCCTTCCCACTTGGCAGATGTCAATGACATCAATAATTTTTTCATTAAATCAGTAAAAAATATTACTAAGCAAAACATAGATGAAACGATAGAAATCTATAAATACAACAATGACCACTGCCCAGTAGAAGAGTTTAATTTTCGGGTAGTAGATCCACAGGAGGTAAATAACATACTATGTTCTATAGCAACAAGCGCTAAAGGAACTGATGGAATTACATCCAGAATGTTAAAGCTCTGTGCTTCTCAAATTATTCCACATTTGACACATATTGTTAATTCATGCATTCTCGAAAGTTATTTTCCGGCTGCGTCGAAAACGTCTCTCGTAGTTCCTGTGCCAAAAGTTCAGGAACCTAAAGAGTTTCAGCAACTAAGGCCAATTAGTATTGTACCAACTGTCTCTAAAATACTTGAGAAAGTTTTGTTTCTTCAGCTGACGGACTTTTTAAATAAATATAATATTTTACCACAAACACAATCTGGCTTTAGGAAACATCATAGCTGCACTACAGCACTCTTGCATATTGTTGATGACATATTAAAGGCTTCCGATGCCGGTAACTTAACGGTACTGATACTATTAGACTACATCAAGGCCTTTGATTGTATCAATCATAAACTTTTGCTTTCTATCTTGAAATATATAGGTTTGAACAAAAAAGCAACAAAGTTACTAGAAAACTTTATTACAGGCAGAAAACAAATTGTATCATACAAAAATACTCTCTCTCAAGAAGCTACTTTAGACTGTGGTGTTCCTCAGGGTTCAATCCTAGGGCCTTTACTATTTTCTATATATATAAGTCAATTAAATTTTAAAATGTCTATTTGTAATGTTTACTATTATGCGGATGACACTCCACTGTATGCATCTTTTCCCCCAGAACAATTGCAAGAATCTAATGAAAAAATTAATATTGATTTAAACAACTTAATAGATGAGTCTACTAAACATTCTCTTTGTGTTAATCCTAAAAAAACGGTTGCTCTTCTGTTTGGACAACCAGCGGTTAAAGCACGGCACTTACATCAATTAAATCTTAATATTGATAAAAGAAAAATAGGCATTGTTGAAGAAGGAACGCCTGATGTGTGACACCCTAGTGCTATCTCATTTTTCATTTTGTGATGTGGTTTTTGATAGATGCATCAACTCACACACTGCTAGAAAAATCCAGCGGGTCCAAAATTCTTGTACGAGGCTAATTTGCGGTGTACCTAGGAGAGATCATATCTCCCCTAAAATAAAAGAAATTGGCAGGTTGAATATGAGTAATTGCAGAAAGTTACACTTGTCTGTTCTTTATCATAAAATTATAGTCAATCAGTGTCCAACCTATTTGGCCAGAAAAATTAGATATAGGTCTGACATACATAATATTAATGTGCGACGAAAATCGTTTATAGCTATATCTGCTCACAAAACTTCACTATATAAAAGATCATTCTTATACAATCTTGCTATTACTTATAACGATATAGCTAAAACTACAAGGCTTATGAGTGTCAGACTATTTAAAATTTCTATCAGAATTAAACTTTTATGTGAGCAGTAGTTAACTACTAACGTTATCGAACTATATAATTCATAACTCACTGTGTAACTTCCTAATATACTTTTAATTATGTTTTATATACTTTAGTTTAATAGAATTCTTGTAAATTATTTTCTTGTCTGATTATTATTATTGTTGTTATATCATTTGCTATTATTTATATTAATATTATTGAGGGGTTATGTGGTAGAGCAGCATTATGCTGAACTTCGCCTCTGTTCGAAGAAGATTTATTTTATTTTTTATTTTATTGTCTTCTTTTTTGTGATTTATTTATTTTATACTCTATGTATTTATTTTCTTTTATATTCTTCGGTAAATAAAAGCCAGTTTATTATTATTATTATTATTATTATTATTATTATTATTATTATTATTATTATTATTATTATTATTATTATTAAAAATTTACCCAACTAGTGTCGAATTACGCAATAATTTTGCACTAGTGCAATTACCAATATTTGCACATTTGCTGATAATTTTAATCCTAATAAATCAAGTTTTTATAAATTTATAATAATTAATTGTTCAGTTATTATAGTTGGCAACTTGATTTTTTCTCTCAAAGTTTTTTTCTGTCTATTTTTTCTCAGATGATCAACTAAACTAACACAATGTTTATTTAATTTAAAAGTGATTTGCTACTTTAGACAGTTGTATTTTCATAAATTATATATTCTTTCCATGCAGAAACTCTGAAATTGTCTTCATGCTAAAGATCGCAATTTTTTGCATTTTCAAGGCAATCAGATTCTTGATATTTTGGTCAATTACGTTCACAAAATTGGTTCCAAAACAATGAAACATTTTATTTATTACAAAGATTTAATACTTAACACAAAGTTAAGGTTTGTTGACGGGTTGCTATTAAAAACGCTTGTTACTACTGAATATCACACAGAAAGGCAATTAGACTAAGATTAGAAATGTATCCACCAATTGAATTTTTATTTTCTTCACATTCTTGCAAAAATAACATTGTCTGATATTTGCCAGAGCGTTTGTTTGAGAAATAGTCTGCAAAATACTGTTTGCGCATACCAAATTAATTCTTATTTCGTCGAGTGCACGACAAAATAAAATATACTCAGGATATTACTTTTGATAATCCTATAGCTCATTTACTTCAAACCGATAAGCTGTAAATTCACGAAAGCGTCTAATTATAAAGGATATAAATTTACATTTAAAATATTGACATAAATTTAAGTTTTTATTCTTAATTTTTTTAACTTTAGTTGTTTATGAGAACAACATTTTTATGACAAGACAATGTTTGAGTCTTTCTCAAATTTTTTAAAACACATTCTAATTTTGCGAATTTAATAATGATATTATACTTCGATAAAATAAATAACATTATTTTGACAAGTTCTTAAATTTTTGTTTTATAAATTTAACTATTGACAAACTAAATTGAAATTAACCTTTGTCAAAAGTTTTGCAAAATTTGAGAATGTTTTCTAAACACAACATCCTTTTACCGTGAAAATGATTTGTTTTGCCGTAATTGTCTTTTAAAATATAACTTTAAAGTTTATATGGCGTTGTCTTAAAATTATTTAGAAATTTACATAAGAGTAAAACTTAGACCAAAATGTTTTCTTATTTTTTACTTTTTTTTG
The DNA here is from genome assembly GCA_947359425.1 of Lagria hirta. Taxonomy (NCBI): domain Eukaryota; kingdom Metazoa; phylum Arthropoda; class Insecta; order Coleoptera; family Tenebrionidae; genus Lagria; species Lagria hirta. Next base: position 28,355,794 of record OX375794.1, on the reverse strand, counting down.
AAAGATTTTGAACTTTTGTTAAAATGTTTTAATTTTTTGTTTTTCAGTTTGGTCTTTTTTAAGTTGATTTTTTTACACGCTTTTCCTGTTTTGTGGTGGAAATTAACTATATCTTTTGATTTTTGTTATAACATAGTATTATTGGAACTAAATGCTACTACATATATGTCATAAGATTAAGATCAATGTAAATTTATCCAAACTATATCTGTGAACTTTGCATGATTTGTTCTTATTGGAACTCCTCAGCAAGTCGCAATAAAGTCAAATTTAAATAGTTTTGCAGTGACAAATTTGAATTTATACTGACCTAAGTGTCTGTTACTTTCGTAATATGGTAACTTAAGCGACATCTATTATAAGCTCGTTACATTTTAAAATTTTTTTTTATGCAAAATGCTTCTAATAGATGTCGCTTTTTTCAAAATTAGTATGTGTAAACTTTTATTATTGAATAAATTAACATCCAAATATTTAGTTGGTGGGTAATTAATCATTTTTTTTTTACTATTAGAAGCAGATTTTTTTCTAAACTTTTTTATATTATTTATAGTATACCTTATTTAATTAAAAAAAGGTGACGGAATCGCATTTTTTTGTAAAGTGTTATGCCAGTTAATACATTAAAAAAATAAATAATTATACGAATCGACTTAAAAAAAAATTATTTAGTCAGCTTAAGAACAAACTTTAAACTGAGTTTCTATAAAAAAACAAAACTTGTGTGTATTTTTTGTGACTTTTTGTAATAAACATTTTCTAATACAAAGTCTTCTAAAAACTGTGCAAATATACATTATTACAACCGTTTTTTATTTTTTTTTTAAGAAAATGTGTTTTTTTCTATCAAAATGTGATCTTTTTCAGTTAAAAATGTTACTTTAACAATTATTATTAAAGTTTATTTATGTTTAGATTAAAATTTAGGCGGCAATGCGTTAATGATAGATAAAGTTAACATTTGCAAAACTAATAAAATCTTAATTTTTTTTAAATTATAGCTATAAATATTTTTCAGTTTAAACTGGAAAAGAATAAAATATGCATGTGTTACACACAAAATTTAGAAAAAAATAGTTTTTGACCTATCATGTCATTAAAAAAAAAAGTTATTCTTGTATCCTTAAAATTAATAAATTATATTTATTAATTATATTTATAAAAAATAGGTAGAAATTTGATGCACATCTGAGGCAATGGAATTTGAAGATTTTTGAGCATATATACCAAATTTGATGAGAAGCTTTTAAATATTCAACTGTACTCATACTTTTTTACAATCCTGTATATTAGCATATTAATTAACTCTAAAATAATTTTAGTAGGTTTATTCTGTAAATTAACATATAAAAATAAAACAACGGACATAAACAAAATAAAATTATCTCAATTTTGTCATAGAGCTGCAATGAATTGACACTGAAACGGATTCGTGCACCATCGCTACAAATTGTTACATTTTGAGATTTTGCATCATTTATCATCCGGTTATTAACGATAACAACTAAAGTTTGACAATCTCACCAAAAACAAGTCTAATGGTCTATCACACGTTTTACGATGTTTTTGAGAAAATCGTTTATTCTTCTGAATGAAGTTTTCAGATTGTAGTAGAACATCAAATTACTGTATGTTTTTGCTACCTACTGAGAATTACGTCATTGAACACAAGACGTAGTTTGAATAAATTGTTTGTTAACAATCATTTGATATTGATACAACAAACTGTACTGATAATGAAATAGTTATTTTATGACGTTTTACCGCAAAATTAAAGAGCAAAGAGGCAATAATAGTTAATAAGATTTGGTGATAAGGTATAAATATTGGTCGAGGACGACTTTAATTAACTTTCTTTTAAAAGTTTCAGAAAATTACTACTCGTCTTATAAGTTTTGTTCTTATGCAAGCTATAATTTCTACATTAGTTTCAGTTTCATAAATGTAAAGCGCACGTTTCTCTTACTGTTAGACGTAGATGAAAAAATCTATAGAACACAAAAAAAAACTAGTCACATTTGACCTAGATTATATAAATTGAAAGTTTAACATGAATATTTATTCTAAAACTATTTTGCAAAAGAAATTTACGTTGTTGTCACCATTTTACTGCAATTAAGAGACTAGTCTATGAATTTCGTTGGTAAGATTAAATTAAAAGTCTATTAATTTCTAAACCAAAAAGTGATTTAGCAAGTCTAAAATTTATCTTATTTATCTTGAAAATAAGCAAAACTACTGTGACAGTGGATTATGACTTCATCAGGCTATGTTTATGCTTTAGTTTTTCTTAAATGGTCTTCTTTTAATCAGATTTTGTAAAAATTTTTAAGATTTATAGATTGCTTTTTTTTATTTTATCAATTTTAACATTTGTTATACTCATACTAACTATTTTTTTTAACTAAGCATTCTGCTATTTCTGTTTTTGTTTGTTGGTTTCTTTGTTTATTTTTTTTTATGCTTTTAAAGATTGGTTTCTTACTTTTGCTTAACTGTTTTAGTTTATAAATAAGTGTTATTGCCATTTGTGTTTTTTTAATATTTTTATTTTACTTTATTTACTCATATATGAATTCTATATTCAACATGTTTTGATTTAAACAGAAGTTTAATCAATTGTGATCTATTGATAAGACCTTTTTTTATTCTGCGGAGTGAGCAACTTTTTGTTGCCCAGCTAGCCTACTGTAATTTTCATAATCATTTAAAGTAATTTCTTATAAATCTTTAACAGACTTATTCCAAGCAACTATTGTTGCAAGTGATGACACAAATTATAATAGTTTTAGCACAAGCTAGTTTGTACGTAAGTTTTTTATTATTATTGGTGAAAGACAAGCAGCATAGGCAAACCTTTAATGCTGTGTTGTAATTATGTAATTATATTATATATGTGATGTTAATTATTAAGACTGAAATTGTAAAATTGTGCGTTACTGTAGGCACCTTGGAATGACTTATCAGTAATCAAATAAAATCAGTAATTTTGTTTTATTTTTGTTTAAATAGATATACGTTTGCAGCGTTTACAGTGTCATCTAAAGAGTTATACAGTGAGAAAGAAGGATTTGTCTAAGAATTCTGTCTGTTCGAGGCTCTAAATGTCTAAATCTTGATTATTGATTACCGCGGCAAAGAAATCAGCAAAAATGTTTGCAGTTTTTGTTTGATCTCCACATAACATTCTAGCTTTATTACGCAAGATGGGAACCCTCACACAACTTAAAGTATTTTCAAGCATAAGCATAAAGATTTTTTTAGATTGCTTTTTTTAGTAATGGTTGCTATAATTAAACATCTTGTAGAGTTTTAACGCTGAAGTTGCCTTAGAGCAATGCTAAGAATCGATTACAAATGTTAGCAAGACTATTATTTGCACTATTGACGTTACTTGAGAGCTCAAAACATTCACACGTGATTCTCTAAATATGTAGATGGGTGACTCAAACCTTCACAACTTGTCAAATCTTGAAGACTTGAGTTGACACTTGTAATATCGGCTAAAGAAAAGCAGATATTGTGGTAACAAGCACTTATCCTATTGGTATAAAAGCTGGAATAAAAGTGTGAGATGTACTTAATTTGTATTGGTATATTGCAAATTTTAAAATTTAACATGCAAAATTTAACATTTTGTGTATTTTATGTCATAAGGTTTCTTACTTATTTTTTCTCTGTTTTTTGCAAACTAATCTTATAATTTTTTTTTTTTTATTTGTATAATTAATTGGTGGTAAACTTTTCTGGCTTTATCCACTGCTAGTTTCACTCGGGCAAACAAAATCTTATAGGTGTCTTAAATTAATTTTTTTAATTTGATTCTTTTTTACTAACAATTAGAATAAAAGCTTGTGAGCGTAAATAATTAATCTAGATAATTTTAGTATTTGTCAGTTATAGAAGTACACTATAGCTAATTGGTTATTGATTTTATCGTGAGTAGTAGTACTAGTGATAGAATATTCTTTGAAAGATTTTTAGTCGGCAACATATGGTTGGTGTCAGGTAGTATAATATTAGTAGTTTTATTACAGTAGAAATTTGAATTTAGTAAGTTTACTCTAGTAGCATTTAGTGTAAATTGGCACACAAGCAAGGTTCATCGGAAACAATGCAAGTTTTTGTGATTCAATAGTAGAGGTTGTTTAGTACTTTATATTCTTGGTTAAATTTTGATAAAGGTTTTGATAATAGTTTTTGATTTAAGGAAAACTAAACAAGTCTTTTTTAAAAAACCGTTAAAGATGACAAAATTAGTTTAGTAGGTAGTAGCTAACTATGCGTGGTCTAAACTACAAAAAAAAAAACAAAAATTGATTAAAAAGATTGAATTATGGTTTCAGGGCATAGAAGATTGTTGAGGATGTTTATTGACTAAGCATTAAATAGAAACAAACAGTGAACCGGTTAAACAATGATACTATTTAGTGTCGCTTGTGGTGTAGAACAGTAATTACAAACATCTGCAAAATAAGTTATATTTAGACGTTGTTGAGAAATCGAACCGCCCATAATTATTGTCTAACTGTTTAGGTTAAAATGCTCTTACACAGACTAATAGATAGAATAGATAGAATAGATAGACCCAAGTCAGAACCACAAAGCTTGCATACTGAAAAATATAATACGGGTGCACAATAATTTTTAACATTATTGTCAACTCTTAGAAAACATTTTTAGGTCTCAATAAAGACAGTTGACCTAACATTGCGAAAAAATAAATTGTATTTTTAGAAACCCTTGCTCAAATGTTTAAGGTGCGTAATTGATGGTGAAAGTATTTATGTCAACCCTGCTTTAGTCAATGTGTCTTTTTGAAAACCTTGATAGAGGTAGACAAAACGGTATAGGAAGTTTATTCCTGTCTTTTCGTTAGATAAACCACATAATTGTTGTAAAGAACCAATGTTTTTCTGTAGAGTGCAGAGTGCAAAAAAGCGTTTATTATCATTATTCAACTTTGGTCGTGTTTCACCAGCTGAAAATAAAAAAAAAATTTCCAATGTAACGCACTTTATTTAGTTTGGTTGCGTATTGTTACAAATCTATGATGGTATAGAACAAGTCATATGTTATATGAACCCGTCTTTAAGTAAGGTAAAAGAAAACAATGTGCAATGGAAAAACAATGCATTAGCGTCCTATGTAGCATCGAGAAGCAAAGTGCTATGTAGATAGTTTTAGATTTACGTGAAAACAGTTCTCTACAGTTTCATCAGTAAGACTCTAACTATTGTTAGAGTCTTCCCTATAATTCGCAGAAAGAAATATTTTTCACCTGATTAATTATTTTGTTCTGTAAATAATTGAAAGGTTACCAGTGATAGGTCACTTTGACAAAGTGCAAGATGTTTGGTATGAAAAGATGGTGCACTAAATATTGTCAAAATTAGAAAATTATTCTTTATGAGCTATCTTTTATCAAAAGGTTAGACTGAGAAAAGGTTACACTGAAAAATAGTAACTGATTAAGAAAACAACCAAAATGGATAAAAAAAAGTGTATAAAAATAATAATAATATAATAGTAGCCATAGTTGTCTACTTTTTAAAATTTGTTTTAATTTTTTTTTGAAGAATACAGCGTCAAGAGCAATTACCAAAAGGTTAAATTATCAAGTATTTGTGATGCTTGTAGCATTGCAGTATATATTGTGCAATAATGGCGTACGTGTTCAAAGTAGACACAATATAAAATAATTGTGTCTACTTTAAAAACAAAGATTGACAAAACATTATGAAAACACTGTAATCTATAACCTCTTGTATCATCTTCAAAACAATTTGAATAGAAAGGTAAATTGAAAGATTAAAACAGTGATAAGTCATGCCCATGTTTAAAAAAACTACAAACTGTAAAACAATAGTATATTGTAAACCTAGGCAAAGTGCTATTTTTTTAGACCAAGAATATTGACAAGCGAACCTGGCCACTTATAACAAACCACTTTGTGGCCGTGGCATATGTCCTTCACAACATCACCTTTTAAACAAGCATTATCTTAAAATTGGTCAACCTCGCCAGTTGTTAAAACATCATAGATTACTTTACTGTTGTGATTTACCCAATTTATCTTGCACATAGTTGTTGTAAATAGTATTAAATTTTATGTTAAGTTGGTGTAGGATAAATAATTGTTTTATTTTACATAAGCGATAAAACAGCAAAACAGGTGGCATTCTGCCATATTCTGTATTTTCTGACTGATAAAATAGTGTCAAAACTGTAGTCATCAAGTTATTGAATAAAGATATTATAAAATAAATTATTGGTAATAAAACAATATCTTCCCATAAATGGGAAGATATTGTTTTATTACCATTAATTAATTATTACAATCCCATTTTGAGGAAAAGATGGAACACTTTCACAAGGTATATTAAAAAATATCTATGTCAAGCGTATGGGGCAAGTAAAACTTGTTACGATGTCAGACACAGCACGCTTGAATTGTCTAAGAAGAACAAATTTGTAGAAAATATTACATCTCTTTAAATGCATTCATAAATTTTTTCGGAAAACTAAACTTTAAATATACGGGACTGTTTAGAGTTAAAAAAAAACTAAATATTGTACATATTATTTGAAGAGTTTGAATGGTGACCAAAGAAGCATAAAATATGGCATGTTAAAATCCTTTTGAGGAAGAAGCAGTAAGTTTGAATTACCCGGAAATGGCAAGAGTAGATTGTCGATGTAGATGAACAACTGGAGGAGAAGACGATTGAGAAATTTCAGTGTAGTTCTCTAGTCAGTTTTGCGTGGTAACTATTTAGGCCAGTGTGCTATAGTTTGTTATGAGCTGCAAGTCTGTCTGTGTGTGCAATGGTCAAGTGTGGTAATAACAGAATTATAAAATAGTTATTTACATTGAAGTGCGAAAAAGTGCGTGAGAGCTTTGTTTGAGAAACAAGCCTATAGGACGAGTCTCCTCATTAGCTGAAACGCTGTAAAACCATGTTTCCGTTAAAATTTGTGTACAATTTTTTCGCCGACAATAAATTATTTTTTTTATAAATTTGGTATCTGTTCTTGACGTGTACTGAGCAACTTGATTTAAAATTGATCACATTTGTTTGTATCTGTTTCAAAATGTCGAACAATTTAGTCTAATTCTTTTGAATAATTACATTCAAATTTATCATACTACCAAGTTCAAAACAGTATAAAGTGTATTTTTTTAATATAAACTACATTGTAAAACTTAAGATGGGTTTCACCAACAAAACAAATCTACAGTTAGTTATTCATTGATTAATGAATTCAGCTTGATTTTTTATAAAACAAACTGGTATAGTCTATTTAGTTCAAAACACAATTTGTTGTCTTTGTTTCAATTCTTAGATTGGATCTTAAACTAATTGAAAATTAAAAGCTTTTTTTTTCAACAATTTCTATATTATTTGATAAATAATATTGTCATTATCATTACTTGTCGAAGACCGTAATGATTCTTGAATCCAGGTAAATTGCTGTGCTTCTGGGACAGGGAACATTATTTAATCTGAGGATTTTCTAAGCACAAAGAAGTGTTTGCGTTTCACATTTGCGCTTCTCTTCCTAAAAACAAATAATAAGACTCTTAGTTCGGATCAAAATCCAATTTAATTTTCACTATATCAAGCAAACCTATATTTACATAAATTATTGAATAAACATGCAACAAAGAACCTATATTGAACCGTAACGTCTGTTTTTTATTATCCAAACAGTGATAACGTAACGTCAACTACTAAGAAAACCAATCTTTGTTTCAAACCAAATACATATTACATAACAAGCACCAAGCTGTAATTGTCTTGATAAGACCGTTGATAAGTAAAGTAGACAACAAATAACTTTTTAAAAAGGTTTTGACAACATTAGTGAGGTTGCGGAGAGTCATTTTCCGTTATAAAAATTGTTGTTATAACATATGACGTCAGATTTCGACATAACGTAAATACATTTATACGGTATAAACCACTTTCCGCTCGCTATTTCTGAAAATAGCGGAGCTAATCAGAATTTACTTTGTTCTAAAATCTTATCTTCCCACCATGTAAAAACAAAGGTTAAGTGTTGCCAACTGTCGTTTGTCATTTATCATCTCAATAAACGCTTTTTATAACAACATGGATGAAATGGATGTCCTTTTGTAGAGCTTTTTGCAAAGAACGATATATCATAAAAAAAATTCTACACTATTCTGGTCCAAATACAGCTACATAGTACAAGTCGTCCATCATCTTAACGTAACGTTTGTTTTTATAATTTGACGGTAACCGCAAGTGTATATTAGATACATTTACGTTACTATCACAAGCAAAAATTATGTTATAACGTAACGGAAAATGCCTGTCTCCAACCTCACTATTAAACTTATTTTATCGATATTACAGTATTATTATTGTGATCAGTGTGACTTCCAATATGGAAATGTTTGAAATATTGTAAAGCATGAAAGGTTATATCACTTAGCATTTCGTGAAAGTGTAATGTCTCATGCAAACCTGACTACAGCGCTGTTTCGTTCTTATTGAAACTCATCAGGCCAGGGTATTGCAGAAACCAGTACACTTCCACAAGCTCGATCTCTCCCATATGTACGAATGTGACATCGTACATAGTAGATGAGATGGTGGTTCTAACCTTTCATGCATTGTGTGTATAGTGAGCATTAAGGGCATATTGTACTAACAGTTTATCAAAGTCATGCTTTAAGCATGCACTACTTGAAAAACCGGTACTACCCACTAATCTTAATTATATTTAAGACAGTCCTCTACACATTCAACTAGTGAAATCGTTTAATTAGGATCAATGTGATCAGTGTGACTTCCAATATGGAAATGTTTGAAATATTGTAAAGCATGAAAGGTTATATCACTTAGCATTTCGTGAAAGTGTAATGTCTTATGCACTTATGACATTACACTTTCACGAAATGCTAAGTGATATAACCTTTCATGCTTTACAGTATTATTATTGTTTCTATGTTTATGCAGCACTAAATATCTAAGTAACTATTGGTTCTTCAGTCATGTAACGATTATTACAAAAAATTTTACTGTAATTTAAACTAAAAAATTATAATAAAAAAATTAAAATTTTTGATAAAATCTAATTTATTTAACAATAATGTTAATTATTGAAATAAACAAAAATAGTATTAAAACACAAACCGTTAATCATATTCTGGAACTGCTTTTCTTCCATTTGATCTTCGGGTTTCAGACAGAATCGGCAAAATTCTTCGTAAACAAGGATCGAGAACGGTTTTCAAATCATCTACAAAAATCTTGGAAATTTTACCATCTCCAAAAGACAGATTTGACTCACTTTTGTTAAAAGGTGTTTGGAAGTCCTTGTTTATAAACACTCTTTTGCCATCAACATAAAGCGCTTTTGCTTTCTCTGCAGCTTTCTCTTCCGAGCTTTCGCCAGTTTCTTTTTTGCTCTTTCTACCGCTTTCTCTTCCTCGCTTACCAATATAAGCCCAAGCAACAACGAGGTCTAGCCAGAATAAGTTTCGCTTCTAGCGTGGTTCACACGTTGAGTTACTGTGCTTGTTTCCACTTTGATTTTTCTTTCCTAATGACGCTTCCGTCGATAAAGTGCAAAACGTCGACAATTGTATTGAACCTTTTGACACTAGAATGTTTATTTTTTTTACCTGGGAATATAATGTGTTTCCTCCTCTTACCAATTAAGAGTATAATTTCTTCTCTTACGGAGTATTTTCTCCTCTTACCTAAGAGTCTTTGCTCCTTTTACTTAAAAGTATATTAACGTTTTTATATTTTTGTCTCTACATACAAAATATTTACACCCTGTGAACAAATAATATAAAAAGATAGCAATTTGTTTTAAGCTACAAAAACACGTCAATTGTTTAAAAAAAAATCTGGGGTAAATTTACAAAATTTTGCTGTGATGTTTTAGTGAAATGCTGAGAGATCATTATCTAAATCATCGGTGTTGATACCATACACAATTAAAAAAAATAGGGTTCTATATTCTAAAAGAAACGCTGTCAACTATAGGCAAGTCGAGGCTACTTGGCAACGCTACATCCGCTGCGTGCACTTGCGGCAGAAAATAGTTCATAAATATGACAGCATTGACAGCACTACTACAGCAGATTGGAAAAAAAATGAATGCAGTATGCAGTGTTGCTAAATGGTGCGATGACGTAGAAACTTCTTGACGTCACAGGCACTTGGAACAATAGGGGGGCGTTTTCTTTATAAAAATTTCAAGACTTTTGTACTATCTCCATGTGAAAAATTCAGCGGAAAAAAACATATCTGATAGATAAGGGTTTTGAAGTATGAAGAAAAATTAAAATAAAAGAATTTTATCCTATTTCAAGTATTTTTAATCTCACATAGAATCATTTAAAAAAATTGTAGTGTTTTAGATCTATTTGTAGCTTTTATATTTTTATCTGTTGTCACACAGTACTTACACGGCATATTAAGTAGCACTTATCGGTTTTTCCAGTTTATAAGTTTTGCAGTTTATCAGCAGCCACGGCATAACTTATAAGATTGTATTACAGTTCACGTTGACTCAAGGCTATGTGTCAAGCCTGTCATGGGTTGACTAGTTTATCCAATCAGATGCAGTTCAAAGCGATAAATCAGTATTGGATCATTTATAAGAACACGTTCTAAAATTTACAGTTTTAAGTTAATTTCTAGCGATAAGATCTCCTTAAGGCAAAGTCTTTCTAAACAAACATTTGTAAGCTTATTCGTACTTATGTTCTACATAGAATACAACCGTGCAATCCAAAATATACTCGAATTTATTGTTACATTTAAAATCAAACTGAAAGTGAGTACAGATCGTTTGCTTTATTTTGAATTTGACAAGACCACTATCAATCGCCGCTTGTTTTCTTGTATGGCTTCAGTATAAGCCATAAAACAAAGTTTTTCTATGATATTTTAATAAAGAAATTTTATTGATCTTGTGGGTTTTCTGTTTTGCATTTTTGACTACAGTTTTCAATAGAAACTATGTTGCTTTTACGACTTTTTTTTCTCTGTTAACTAAAAATATTGTTGAAAATCTTGAATAAAATTTTTTCAAAACTTGAGATTTGAATACTTTCCTATCCATTAACTGCGCTCCAGTAACACAAGACATGAGTAACTCACAGAACATGACTAATCAATTGTTTTTATTTATTTTGTTCAAAATGAAAAAGAGTTTCAAATTCTGTAGCGATTATACAAATCTTGCTTAAAATATACATTAGGGTGTATGCGCCACCCTAATATACATATACACTAAACAGTGAGACATCATACCCAAAATTTCGTTTTTCTGACGTTTCATTTATGCACAATCCAAAAGTGCGATTAAGCAAAATGTTGCAAAGTTTTTAAAAAGCGTCTGTTTTTTTAGGTAAATTAATGAAAGCAAAATAATTTAATAATAAAGAAACAAAAGAGATGTGGAATGAAATGATGTACAATATTAACAAATTTTATTTACAATACTATGTAGAAAACAGTTTTGTGTTTTTAAACATAAATGTGCCATAAATGCTACTAAACGCTAATTATATTTATAACACAGCCGATGAAATACCCGGTCCAGTTGCATTCCGGCTCCTAATATCGAAACCTCGTGTATATCGAGCATCTGTGTATAATTCTGACAAAAGTCGGTCAAACATTTGGTTTTTTCAAAAATTGTCATCACTTTCTGTATATTCAAGTATAAGGGTTTATTTTCACCTGCCCAAACCGCAAAAAGCCATTTTTTTTTACAAACATGCAATAATTGCCTTTGAATTTGTTAATACCAGTTATTGTTTTTATTAAATGTAATTACGTCGTCTTTTATTTTCCAACATTTAAGTTTTTTGTGTGAATAGCTTCATCTATTCTATGTTTAAACGCAGTAATTGGACATATTTAATTCAACTATCATATCATTTATTAAACCATCGAGGCTTGCTTCAATAAACTCACGGTCATCGTCAATAAAATGTCCACAGGGGTGAATTTGTACATTCTCTTGTGCAGACAGCTGTTGTAGGGCAATGTTTTTATTTTTGATACCATAAGCTACACACCAGTTGATAGATTTTTTAAATATATTATAGTTTTTATTAATGGTCCGACATCTCTACTATAATTTCTTTTGATAACTTTTTCAAAATTAGAAGCCGTTACAAGATAACGTCTTAACTCTAACCACTGACTGCAATCTTTTTGTAAAAATATTTTATTTTGTTTTTTTTTCTATTAGTAGTCAATAGTTTTAAATTGCTTAAAAAAATAATTTTACTTTTTTTAAGATTTTCGATATCAGGTGCGGAACCTTTTTGTTCATAATCAAACTGACTATTAGAGGATTGACAATGCTCTCTACATTTTTTTGCACTGTATGATTCAACTAGTGCTCTTTTTGCAGTCTATTATTTTTTATTTGCTGTAATCTTGATTGAGGATTGAAGTCAAGAAGTTTTTTTTTGCAATATAAATAAAGGTTTTCTACTATTTATTGAGACGACCGCTGCCGCACATTGGCTTTTATAGGATCTTTAAAGTAAACAATTTATTCTGTTTCCTCCAACATATTCAGCAACAATACCTTAAACCTCTCTCCTGTATTGGTTGCAACATCTTTAATTAATTATTTTGCATGATTAGCTGTTAAATTGATAATTGTTTTCAAGCAAAACTAAAAAGTTGTATTAGTTACCTGATCTAACAAGTTTGACTTGAAACAATTTATATATTACAGTAGCTGTTTACAATATTTTCTTGCAACTTTTTAATTTTTTCACTTGCAGTCAACTGCGTATGTTTCAAATGTTGTATTCATTTGACAATAAGTCTTCTTATACTCATTATTTTTGTTGGGCTAAAGTTTTTCGGTATTTATTGCTTAAACATAATTAATAAAATAATATCTTTTACCAAATAGTACTTACACCTATGATTATTAAAATCTGTGTAGTTGAGTCTGATGATTGTTGGCATGTTCTGAAAATAGACAGTTGACAATAATTACTCTAAACGACCAATTGAAAAAATTGACTTAAATTTTATCTAACGTTGCCATCTAGTTTTGAAACAAAGTTTTTGGGCACGTTTCTAATTTTGACTTTAGTTTCCATTATTGTAATGTAAACACCAACTAACAAAAACTAAAACTGAAAGTATTTAGAAATCAACACTACTCTTGGGTTCATCATGGTTTCGACACATTGATACGGAAGCTTATCTGGTTCAAAAGAGGAGGATTGCAAGATTTTCAAAACCACGCTTTAAATTCAAGTTAACTGAGAAATATTGACTTAAAATGATAAAAATAGTCTTCTTTAATAATTTTTTAAAATTCATACATATTTTTAACCGTTCATTTGCGATTGTAGTTTTATCGGAAATTTTTCTCAAAAGATCATGTTTTCGACGTTTGAGAGAAAACTGCGCCTTCAAGTTGCTGTGTTATATTTTTAATTTCGTGGAACATTTTTGTACAAAATTGAATGAATTGAAGCTTAAAACGTAACAATATCCCATCTACCGTAATATTTTAATTTACTTTACTGATAACATAATTGGCAAAGTTTGTAAAATAAATTTATGACGACATTAAGCCTATTATTCAAATTTAAATGTTTATTTGCAATATTTATATAGTCTTGGTACAACGAATTTAACACAAAACCTAATTTTAAGTGAAAGTCTATTTCAATTTGGTTATCTTATAGTTCTTAAGTTTTGCAATGTTTTTAATACTGAGAAAAAGCATTCAGCAAGAAATTCAACATTCTATGTTTTCTGCCTAATTTGTTATCAACTCTCAAGAATAATATATCTAATTTTAGAGATTAGCTTTTAAGAGATAAAGCTGAGAGTTATCGGAAAAAATAACGTAAGACGACAAACACAAGCTTTGAGGGAAAACGCTCTGCTTGCTACAAATTAGCTCACAGAAATCCTTCCATAAATCTTTTCTGTTTAGTAGCAAAATTCGACTTCTTACTTTTCTTTGCAGAAAGATTTATTTTGCTACATTAAACTATTCCTGGTTACAACATATACACGTTGCATGCATTCACATATTAATGTAAAGTTTTATTAATTCTGCAGACTCTTGGTAAAATTTTATTTCATGGCAAAAGAGAAAAATGTATGCATTCAAAGCAAGGCGTTGCTGCATTTATTTATTTTCACCAGCAACGTTTATTGTACTGAAAAATGGAACTTTAATGTTTTTGTACAAAACGTTTTTGATATTCAGCAACACAAATGAGTTATAAAATGAAATATATATAAACTGCTTATAACATGCTTGAGCTAAATATTTTGCTGGTTTATAAATAAGAGCAAAGTTGAATTGTTAATAAAACATAGAGTTTAGACATAAGTAAAAACATAATTTGTACAACCTTACTAGCTTACATTGCAACAATTTTCATAAACATACATAAAAACTTTTATTGTTTAAACTCAAAGTTAAAACTCATATCCACGATTCTATTAGCGTATCAATTTCGACCAAGTTATGTAGCTTGTAGTCTGGTCTTAAATCCAAACAATACAATTATTTTTTATTTGTCAATGTTAAGTATTAGACTTTATATTGTAATTCAATATTTTTCAAAAAAAAATTTAGGAAACTAGCTGCAATAATTTTAAACAAAAAAAAAACTGACATCAAAGAAGAAATTAAAAAGTAAACGCGAACACGCACTAACAAACGCACTAGGCGCCACTACAATTCTTAAAGGTTTTTCTTGATTTATCTAAGATGCCATTATTTCATCTCAACTTTCTTATCATAGTTTTAGGTTATCACCTTTGAAGTATTTTCCTTCTATCAAAAAGAAATTATCAAACACGATTTATAAACAACTAGCTGACCCGGCGAACTTCGTACCGCCTTAGCGTAAATTTGATGCACTACTTTATTTTGTATAGCTGACCTATCTTATGTATGCGTACCTATTCAATTTGAACTGGAATCTATAATATCCTCCATATAGAAAAGAATACTTATTTCTCTGGTCTCGTCATACCTGAGAAGGACTTTACCAATTTTATTAATACAATAATAAAATAAAAAACAAAATAAATATTTTCATAATAGTGTTTATTCCGTAGGGTTCAATAATTTCACTTATATTTTTACAAAACGCTATTGAACAACTGGGCATTTTAAAGTAAACACTAAGCTCAATATCACGCGCGCTCTAGAAAGCAACTAATAGCTTCTATACCCTTCACTGCTTTTCTCTATTCTAATGCTTTTTGATAAACTATATTTTTAGTTTTATTTTCTGGCGCGTAAATAAATAATGTTGATGGTTTTCCGACACGGAAACAGGCGACATATAATTGGCCATGTGAAAAACATGGATTTTCTAGGTTGATGCCACATACACTTAGCGACTGTCCTTGCGATTTATTTATTGACTTTGCAAATGCAAGCCGCACTGGAAACTGTAAACGTTTAAAACTGAATGGCATATCGTTCGGTATCATAGGGATGCGTGGGATTAAAACATCTTCGCCTTTGTACTTCCCTTTCAAAATGTTTAAAAGGTAAGTTAAATTGAATGACGTTGACATTTGTTAGCGCGGTTATGTCTGTGGTGTCATAGATCACCACAGAGTTTTTTGTTTTAAATTGATTGTCGTTGACATTCGTAACGCGCTTTTTTAAAATATGCAAAATTAAATGTATATTTTTTAATCTTTCTGAGAGATTTTCTTAATATTTTTTTCCGTAAAAACCCTGTACAGAGCATTAGAAAACTACAAAAAAAAATCAGCCAAATCGGTCAAGCCGTTTTCATGCTATGTCGTGACAACGGAAAACGGGTTTTATTTTTATATATCGGGTGTCCCAGAAGTCGCGCACCCCATTGTAGGGATCGAAAGAGAAAAATATTCTAAGACGAAAAGTCCTGAGCCATTTTTTAATCAGACGCATAGGTAATTAATTATTAATTAATGAAAGTGACCAATCAGGAGCGCGCGACAGAAGAATAAAAAGTGAGTGAGAAGGCGGTAAGAGACGGGAGAGTGAGACGCCAGAGCTACTGCCGACTTCTCGAGCAGTAGACAGAGAGTGGGGACGAACTCCTGATTGGTCACTTTCATTAATTAATAATTAATTACCTATGCGTCTGATTAAAAAATGGCTCAGGACTTTTCGTCTTAGAATATTTTTCTCTTTCGATCCCTACAATGGGGTGCGCGACTTCTGGGACACCCGGTATATAGACTAATAGTCTAAGAGCCAGTGAACGGATACCTGTATGTATTTGACCAGACCTGATAATGGTCTGCCATTGTTATTTTCAATTAATAATAATAATATATTTTCAAATATCAAAACAACAGATGTGGTCAAATGCATTTATAAATAACCAAAAGTCGATACCTGTCTTACCTGCGCACTCGCCGCGTCCACCACTTTGGGCTTAGTGAGTCCCTATCTCATGTACGGTAGGTATAGGGGCCTCAATGTACAAAAACCCAAAAAACCATAAGTTATTCGCTAACACACATTTGACTAACGCACTATATTTTTGACATTTTTCTCAATTTTCTTCATTTCTTTATGATGCCATTATCAAATCTTAAATTCTTAACTAAAAGTGGTCATAATAACTTGTACAAAAAGTTATATTTTTTGAGAATAAATACACAGATTTTTTAAATACACAGATTAAGTTTTATTTGTTTTAATGTTTAACATGGGTAAGTATGCCGAAAACCAACAAAACGTAAATCGAAAATCAATGCATGCTAAAATAAAAAAAAATATATTACCTAAATTTAATAATAATTCAAAGCTTTGTTCGAAATTTGATCAATGCTACACCTACAAACCTATAAACTGCCAAATATTATTTGCACCTAAATTTTAAACGCGCAGTAAAGTTGGGATTACAGTGTAAACCTATTCTACTTGCAAAAGATTAACATGCTAAATACTACTTGTACAATCTAAAAAACGCAGCTAGCTTAACGTGTGTACAGTCTAAAAACGCAGCCGAGTTTAAAAAGTTTTTGAAAGCAAAATAACAGAAATTTTAATGCCTAAAGATTCAAGATTAGTAATTTTATTTTGCAATTTATAAGGTAAAAAACGTATAATAATTTTTCAATAACTTATCAAAAAAAAAAGTATAATATATTATAACGTGTAAGGGGTATTGTTTAACGCAATTCATATAAGAGTAATGAAGAAGGCGCTGGGATAATAATTATAATAATATAATTAAATTACCTAGTTTTATTAAAATACAATTATTATTGTCAAATGGTTTTACCAGATTCTTTTACTGATTATGAATACAACTTAAATACTGCGTAAATACAAGATTATCAAACAACATCATTATCAACTACTTATTACAACTCACCCACTTTGTGGCAGCCGTTAAGAAACCGCCTCAAACGAATTGAACGGATTAAGTTAACCATACATGAAACACATCCGCACATAAAGTACATGTCAATAATACTTATCAAGTAACTCACCGGGGGCTTGTTCTCGCAAGGCAATCTTCCTCTATCCCAGCTTTGTAGAAGTATCTTCTGCTACGGCGGTTTTGCTGTTTTTATCATATGGACTCTATAGACTTTGACGATTTCCCTCTGTTTCTCTAATCTTCTACCTATTTTTTGTTGTCGGTACCTAAGAAAAGTTCTGGTGGCTTTCTCAACCTTGCGTCTAGATATTAGAATCTAGATATCCATTGGCTACAGTGTTCCCGGCAAGGAGAATAAAATTAAAGAAGTAGAGAGGTAAGAACACGGGAATCTTCCATTGCCACAATAGGGAACTCTTGTCAGCGACAAGGTATCAGCTTTGGCGGCAGCACCAGACCCGTTCTAAAAGATCTCTAAAATCTTTTAAAAAGTCTGGGAAGCTGTATCTCAACTTAAATAATTTTTTAAGGTTTAATTTAAATTTTTAATAAGTTTTTCAAGCTGTTTAGAGGTTTTTAAGAATTTTTCAATAACTTTTAAAAAATGTTATTAAACTTTTTGTATTTAATATTTAAAATTTGATAATACGTTTAAAATTTTTTAAAAGTACAAGGGGAATCATATATGTATATGCAAGATAAATTGGAGAACCAATTCATGGAGAAATACAGAAAAAGGGCGAAGACAAAATCTGTAGTTTTGCAAAAAGAATTAACATATGAAATACAAAGCACAAGTAATAATATACTGAAACAAAAAAGCTTTGGAAAGTGGAGCCCGGTCTATTGGTGGTTAGCGGAAATAGCAGATAAACGCAAAGTCTGTCACGCGGTTAAAAGAAAGGTGACAAGGGCTAGATCAAAGCAAAACTATGATGACGCAGATCAGCTCCGTTTTGGATATAAAGAAGCCAAAAGAACCCTTAACAAACCAATAAAAAAAAACAAGGAAAGCGCGTGGGTTAAACTAATAAGTATAGGCACTAGTGGCACAAGAACCGGGATTGATCTTGGTTTTCAGCGACAAGGTACCAGCTTTGGCGGCAGCACCAAACCCGTTCTTAAAGATCTCTAAAATCTTTTAAAAAGTCTGGGAAGCTGGATCTCAACTTTAAAACATGATTTGTGTTAATCGGCGTCAAGAGCTAAATAATAAAATACATTTAAATATATTATAATAATCAATATAATGTGATAAAGTCTTACATGTGCTCTTTTCCAAGACTAGAGCGTCCCAGTACTCACAAACCTAGCTGCCATGGCCAAATCAGCCACATTGTTAGAAGGAGGTAGAATTTGTCAACAGGCTATGTTACTGAAACAAAAACATTAATATACCACATTCGCAGTTAATTAGCACACAATAACAAGTTATATTCGTTCGAGTGTCGAGATAACTATCACTGATTAACAATATACAATTGCTACACGAGAGCTGACCTGTGAGCCGTTTATGTCTCTCGTTTTCTCGATCGGGCTTCACTATTCACGATTATCGTACTCCTACCAGTACTACCTGCTTTCCACTGACTACTGCCTTTCCGGCAAATAGTTTCATCTCTCAGCTACGCGCTCATTTCATAAAAAGTAAACTCTCACAAACGTTTTTATGTTTTCCCTGTAGGTTTATATGTAGATATGCAACCGACCTTTTTGGGCTAGATTTTGTACGACTTTAAACGATCAGATGTTATTCAAACTTTGCACACCTGTCAACGACAAAAAAATTTTTACCTAAGGAGGTTAAAATGTTCAAAAATTTGTTTCTGCTTAAAACCCATTTTGTGATTCGCATTTAAGTATTGTTTAATTAATAAAGGTTGTATGTTTGCAAACCTAAATATATACACTTTTTTAAGTTTAAAATATTATTGCTTTATTATTTGAGAATGCTTGGGAACGTTTTTTGAAAACATGAGCAATAAATCCAGTCAGTAAAAAATAGGTACAGTAGAACATTGATTTGACGAATGTAGGTGACTAGTCAATATTTGTGGATTTTTGGTAGATCTAGATTTTATTTGATAGCTCAAAATCTTGTCAAAAAAAAAATCTTTTTTTTATGAAAAATGTATGCAAAATTGCTTTAAAATTAGGAAAAAGTATCAGGGTTGGTTGACTATGGCCCAAATTCTCAGGATAATAATAATGATATTTTTATATTTTTATACAGTATCAACTTTACAATAAAGTAACTGTAATTTCTACATGTCTTTCAATAAAATATTATACCTCTAGCGTGGTTCACACGTCGAGTTACCGTGGTGTTTGATCTCACTTTTATTTCCCTGTCTTGATAACCCCTCCACCGATGAAGTGCAAAACGTCGACAATTTTATTAAACTTTTCGACACGGTCTTTTCCGAAAGATATTTCAAAATAATAGAAGCAAAAAAAATTTAGTTTAGGCAACTTTTGCAGCAAATGAAGAGTTTTGCTGAAAATTATCAGAAGTAGCTTCTTAAAACTGTCTGTAGCGATGACACAAAATCTATAACTTAACTAACTCTTTCAAGTCTTTTTAGAAAATATAAACAATTTTTTTTAACAAACTACTTTTCTGATCTTTTCTAATCAATAGAACACAGTAGTCTTTTTTTCTATCAAAACTAATACTGGCTAATTATAAGGCCTATTAAAATTTATGAATTATTTTTTTTTATGAGATAAATCTACAATTTTTTAACAACACTTAATCGATTGGCAACGATTTTTTTGGAAGGTTTTAAATTCGTTTAAAATCAGAAAATACAATAATTGTTTTGTAAATTTTTGGAAACTTATAAATAGTTTTTGCAAAGATTTATCAATTTTTTTTTTATTTTTGAAAGTTTACATTATTTCATTAATAGACAATAATTATTATTTAACTCAAAACTTTGTTGCAGATGGTGCATTCAAAAACCAGATCAATAACTTTAATTCGAGACATAAATTGAATAAATTTGAGAACAAAACTAAAAAAGCTTGAAGGCAATATAATTATTCAATTCTTGTGTTTTCTCAGAATTTGTTTAAAGATCAATGATAAAGTTTCTGGAAAACTGACGGCAAAAATCAAAATGACGGACATATGAAAAACGACTTCTAAAAAAATTGAATTTAAAAAATTTAATATGAGCGAAAAAAGGACAGATGTCAAAATCGCTTTTCTGATAAGAGCTTTAGTTTGAGAGAACTTTAACATACTGTGCAGGAAATTTAAAAATAAACATGTTTATGGAACAGATGGTGATGTCTAGTTTCCTGATACTTTAAAGCCAAAAGCGTTGTAGGTAAAGGATCTTATTTTTTAAATTTTTTCAATCTAAATTAAATTTTGGCTCTTCCTGTGTCAGGATTCTTTGATAAAGACGATCTACCTTTTTGTTCTTATAACCAAAAGTTAATTACATATTATGATTAAGAGAACAAGATAGCTGTTCGCAAGCATCAGACTGAAAGTGGACGTTCGATAAAAGACTCGAAGCGTACATAATCTGTCTATCCGTCTAAGATAACGGTGTCTAATTAGATTAAAGCATTTTTGTTATTCTTTGATGTGTTATTCTAAATTGAACTGTTACATGACTGTGTCAAAGCGTGAAAAGAAAAACTTTAATACATATTTAAAATTTTATTTCGGTAATAATAACATTAATTTATTATTTATCAGCTCAACTTACAATTTTGGAAAAAACCGGGTTAGTTACAAATTGTTATTTAGTACATCAATATTGTGGAGTCTTTGATTTTTGTATAGTGCTAAAACATAGAAGCTTCAATTATTTTTAGTTTTTAGTAAGCCAATCCTAAGGGAGTTACAACTATTATATAATTATATATACAATTACTAGGTATGTTTATACTCTTACTGCCTAAAAACCTCAAATATTACAAAACGTTCACCGCGTGACTATACTTATATTAAAATAGAATATTAAAAAAAATGTCAATCAATCATGCTGTTCAATTGGTGTAATTTCAACAGTATTTTATCATGTTGTGATCATCAGCAAGTTTTGCACAAATATTAAAATAAAAATTGTTTTTTTGTTGAGACACGCGATATGCATATTAGCAAAGATTTCAGCGCAAAATTCAACTCTTGATTGAAATATAAGGATAATATGTAAGAACAAAGTTCACTCAAAACAGAAAAAAAAAATTAATTTATAATTAAGTAGGCCTTAGCAAGACACTTCTCTTGCCTGCGTGTACAATAGTGTAGAAGAGTGACAAAAGGAAGGTTTGGAGAAAACTATGCGATGTTTGAAAGTCTGGTAAGAAGTGTAATGATATCGAGAGCGCACATTTGAAGATAAAAAAACGGTAGAAAAAAGACGTTTGCACGAGAAATATTATTATGTGTATGTTAAAGTTAGATAAAGAAACCTCTAAATAGAAAAAAATAAGGGAAAAAAATAAAAAAAAATTAAAAGTTACAACAAGTAAAAAAAGAAAAAGTAAGTATAGTAACATAAAAAATAAATGGATGGTTAAATTGTGACAAATGTCAATTCAATTATGCACAAATAGTGCGAATTATTTAAATATTTATATAATGCATGACGTTATACCTTTGAGTATCTCATGAAAGTGTAATGTTTTTGCAGGAGACATTACACTTTCTTGAAATACTCAGAAATATAACCTTTACTGCAATATACAAATATTGAACTGAAAAATAAAATTCAAAGATAAAATTAAAATCGAAAAGAATGTAAAGGGTTGCAAGAGTACCGAAAATTGGTTAACAAAAAAGCAATATAGAAATAAAAAACGTGAAAACAGAAATTATGAGAAGAAAATTTTTAGCGTAAAAAGTGTTGAGAAAAAATAATAAGAAAAAAGAACAAATCATTTTGTGCATGGAGAAATGAGAAATAAAGATTTATAGGAAACAAAAACAGTAACGAGTAACTAGAAGACTGGTACAGCAAAAAACATAATTGCTTAATTATAGAGAACCTGCAAAGACATGTAAAATAAAAAAAGAAGAAAGTAAGAAAGATGATTGCAAGATCTATGAGCGGTCATAAGAAGAGAAAAAATAGATTCTGTTTAGATAAAAATTACAGAAAATATAAGATATACTAGAAGCAATAAAACAGATAAAAATAAAATAAAAGAAACAGATACAACTTACTGAATGTTGTAGTGTGAGAGAAAAGAAAAGTACAAAAACAAGAAAAAACTAGAATGCATAATAAAATGATTAAACATTATAGTAGATAATTGAAAAATGATATAAAGGTAAAAGAGAGAATAAGCAGCGAAATTAAAATATAAAAAAAATATATAACATCTATAGAATAATAAGCATTAAAAAAAAAGATTTTATTTAGATATAGATTTAAACTTTAAAACTTTTGTAAAACTTTACAGTTTACAATAAAGTTATTAAATAAATTCTTTTTTATCCTACACCAACTCAAGATGAAATTTTCTCGTCCCTCGACAGCCAAGAAAATACATTATTTCCAGGCTAGCCGAGAAATGATGTACTTGAGAAGTGGCACTATAGTAGCAAATTGGAGAAAAACGTTGATACTTCCGTCTTGAGTAGACAATGTCTGCTTGAAAGTTAAAATTTGTCATAATGTGTTATTTTCCACGAAAAAGGTTTACATGTGGTCTAAAAAAAGTTTACATCATCTAAAAACTAACTCATCTTCATCAACTTTTAAACAAATGAACTATTTTTTTTTATTTATGTATATTTTTTGATTTAAGATAGTTAAAAATATATTCTATCTTTAACGTTTAATTTTTAAAACCAACCTTAAAAATTTGGGTTTAAAAACTTTTTATTATTAGGACAGTTGGGGTATTCCACTAAACTGATTATATGTTTATTCAACCGTACGTTAAATACTCGATAACAAGAGTTTATAACCTCAGATAAAACGCAAAACGTCTATCGGTAAAATACTAGCATATTATTATAGATTCTTTATCTCTTAATTTGTGACTTAATTTTTTTAAACTGGCACACAATGAAAAGATACCTACACTAGAAAAGATTATAATTTTTATAGAAGTTTTTTAATCCCATAGCAATCTATATTATTAAGATCAAACTTGATAAAACGACGATAACAAATCACTTTTAGCTTTATTCTTATCTGTTTCTTATTTTAATCATAATATTAAAAATGTACCTATGTTTTCTTTTGTACACATTTTTCAAAAACAATTTTAATAATATAGTCTCAAGTCTTGTTTCGTCCTATCTAACATTGTTTTATATGTAAAATGATTTTGTATAATTTTGGTTTTTTCATTCAATATCACTATGGTTATTTTAGAGGTGTAGCAAACAAATGGAAAGAATCGAATTTGCATGAGCAGAAAGAAAGTACCTAGTGTCTATAAATAAAACAAAACTAAATATAAAAACTGTTTTTAAAGAAATCTTACAGAATTATCTTCACGGTATAAAAAAATTTATAATTTTTTAAAAAATGTGCGACGGTGACCGATCTGCTATTAGCGGGCTTTACAAAATTGAACACAATTTTTGATAGTCATGGTCTCATATGCGTATATGCAATAGGTATCTCAGAGATTTCCATACAAAAATGCATTTTTTAATTATCGATAACAATAGAACAAACATCAACAAGAACAGAATTTTATTTGAATCTTGCAGGTTTTAGTAGCTGGTAAACTAAAGTGAAATACTCATATTAATGATCTGTCTTGTAGCAGAAATTTGGTTTGATATTTTATTAGGCATTTAAAAGAAAATATATATAGATGTGTGTTCAGACCAATTCTGTAAGAGAGTGGTTAGCTTTTCATCACTCAGCTGAGTGATGCCCCCCCCCCCCACGCATCCCACAACGCATAAACGGGCTGTCTGATATCATCTGACGGCATGAGGCCTAGCCTCTTATTGCCGGACAAATCAAGTACGGTCATAACCTGTGCTTACGCTGAAGACACATGAATAGTGTAATCAGTTACAGCTTAGGCAGCCTTACTGCCCGGAACTAAGAATATGTATTCCTTTGGCATAGGTATGCCTGAAATAATATCTCTGTATTCTGAGACTCTAAAAAGAGTTTGAAGAATGCATAGAGTATGCTAAGCTTAAGCGAAGTGCAATGAAGATGAGTTAACCGTTGCTCTATACCTCACTTGGCTAAAACATTTTTAAGTTAGCTCTCTAGAGCTTTAGCAAATTAGAGAAAGGCTCTTACTTTGTGTCTTCTGGCTAATCTTCTTACTATTTTCTACAATCTTACGATCTGTCTTGGGTCTTTGGAAGCGGGTGGTGATTTCCTTATCATAGTCCAGTGCAGTTTTTGGCAGCGGATTTGGATGGTCCTTAGCCTTCTGGTAATATGAGATGAGGAAATCCTTGATGATCATCGATGGTATTTCTGACACAGCGTAAAGCTGATTATTTCGGAGGAAACTGGATGCGTCAAAAACCCTTCTAATGGCTCGACTAGACGACCTGAAGCTTTTTGAGTTGAGTAGGCAATACTGTGGCTCATCTTGTAGAGAAGGCATTTGTTCTTTATGCTTAAGTTTCTTTTTCGGCAAATTAGCGGGAACAGACAAGCCATAGCTTCTTTTGCTTTAGAAACTGCATGGTTTACATCTGGGATGAACGAGAGTCTGGAATCAAATATTACACCAAGATATGTTACCTTCTTTTGTCATTGTATGTTCTTTCTAAACATTTGAATGTGGCTTAAAAGTTCTTTAAATCTGCGAGTCACGAAGAGTGCGGTAATCTTTTCACGGTTGACTTTGATAAGCCATCTGGAAAACCATTCTTCTATGGCTGTTGCTGCTTTCTATAGGTACCTGCTTAAAAGGACGGAACTTTTGAAGTGAGTTAGAATGGCCGCATCGTCCGCGTACGTACACAGCAATTTAAAAACGCGGCACTTTGGGGATATCTCTTGTGAAAAAAAAAATAGAAAATTGAAGAGAGAACTGAACTCTGTGAGACACCGGTTTTTAATAAGCGCTCGGTAGAAAAAGTGTTTTGGATTTAAGCTTGAAATTTGCGATTTACCAAGACGGATTGTATTGTTCTCACTAGCGGGTGAGATAAGCCAACTTGAAGTAACTTAGAAATAAGTTTATCGTCCTAGACAGTATCAAAAGCCTTGGAGACAACAAGAAAAACTGCACCACCTAACTTTTTGAAGTTAAGACCAGCTGAGCAATATTTAGTGACTTGACTAACTTGGTCTGTTGTTGAGTGTTTACGACGAAAACCAAACTGTTTATCAGGCAGTAGATTGAGGTCGAAAACTTTTTGTGCCAGGCGGCTTTGGATTTCCCTTTCTGCAGTTTTTTCAATTGCGGATAATAGACTGATAGTTTGATAGTTTTGCGGGAATTTGGAAGATTTTCCTGGTTTTTGGAAAAAAATAACATGTGCAGATTTCCATCGATTTGGAATAATTTGAAAAGTGAAAATGGCTTTGATAATGGTTACAATGTGACCAATTGCTTTGGCCGGAAGATTTTTTAAAGCTTTATTGGATACTTTGTCTGGACCTTGTGTTTTTCGATTTTTAAGTTTTCGAGTAAATCCTTGAATTTTTGATGGAGAAGTTGGCTCGATGATAGCCGTTTTTTCAACATCTTCAAAGTTGTTTTAAACATAATCTTCCACCTCTTACATAAAGCCTGAGTCAGCGCGGTCTAAAGAGGAGTTGCATTGCAACACCAGATTGTCCGCGATGGTCAGAGCCTTTTCTTCATCCATATAGGCTATGCCATGCACACCTTCAATTGGAGGCAAAGCTTTTCACGCAGATTTTAAGCTTCTGATTATCTTCCAAACAGAATGATCAGTCACGGATAAGCTCTGTGTCATATTCGTCTTTTTTTACGATTTCCGGAAAAATCTAATACAAAACACGTTATTAAAATTTCTTACTTGACTCGGAGCTTTAAAATACTCGGCACAAAGTGCCTCGTATTTCAATTGAGCTCCTCTTCAGTAGTGTGAAATTTTCTTGAATTTTATGCAAATAACTATTATGTACCGTTTTGAAACGGTAAGTAATTACTTACTGCTCTGTTTATCTTAGTAAACAGTAGATAAGCAAAATTGTCATATCGTGCAAAAAATAATTTAAACCATACGTGCGTAGCCGTTTTGGTTGATTTTACTTTTTTTGTAACATCTCTTAAAATAGTATATTTCAAACCAAGGTAAGAAAGTCCTCTCCTGCAGACCACGAGCATTGTTTATAAACCGAGCTGTAGGCAAGGTTTCTAATTGCTCAAGGTCTGCAAGAGCACCTTTTACGATGGTTTGAAAACTATTTTTTTCTTTTCTGCCAGATTTTTGTAGTAAAAATTTTTTTCTTTTAATTGTTGCAAATTCCAGCATAGCTGCTATTTCAAACTTTGATAGCAATTGTAACAGAAAATAATACATCCTTGGTAACAATGCTGCTACCTATTGACCCTTTGAATTTAAGATGGCCATCTTTCAACATAAAATCAGGGATTACTAAAAATTCTACTTTTCGTTTAGATATTTATCATGATCACATTAATTTATTGTTTTTGCTCAATTACTTGATAGCTTGTTTATAGTTTATAATCAAAACAAAAAAAATGAGGTTAGGTTTACTTAAAAATTATAAAAATTTAAATTTTGTTTTAAAAGTTGCAGAACGAACTTCTCTGTTTATTTTCTCTATTGTATGATTAATCTACCAGCAGTATTGGATTAGTTTTCAATAATCAATTAATTATTCTATTAATTTTAACCAACTCTTGAGATCGCTGCAGACAGTCGCAAGTGGAAAGGTGTCAACTGTCAGATACAATATCGAATTCAGTTCGATGCCATCATAAAAATTACGTGATTTACTTGTGCACTTTGTCACTTTCGTACCACAAATGAGTTACACATTGTTTACATTTCTAACCGATAAGGGAAAAAACTTTTTATTATTGTTCAAAATTAAATTTTTATTACAGTTTTTGCGATTTGAAGTGATGACAAATCAAAATTTTTAAATAAAAATTTTTTTATATTAACGTCTTTGTTTGTACATAATTTTTTTAATTTATATTAATATTTCTGTCATGTTTAAGATTTTTATTTTTTTTTTAAATAAAGTGACATTTCGTTTTTTTGTGTTTCTATATTATTATGTAAAAACACAACTGATAACTTTTTGGTTTTTTATTTAAATTTTGATTAATTTATTTGGTTAGTATGTTAATATCAAAAATTGCTTATTAATTAAAAACTGTGCAATAGTATTTGTTATAATAATTTTATTTTGATCAAAAATTTTTAAAAACATGTGTATTATTAAAAGTGACAAGTAATTGAAGTTGTTTAAAACTTGAGCAGCTGTAGGAAGCAAAGGTTTATAATTTTTAAAACAGTTAGCCGCCTATTATTAGATTTGTAGAGGTTTTTTGTTGACTTAAAACTTTTTAAATTGAGAGCAAAAAGTGGTTTCTGAGATTACAAATTGTGATAGAATTACAATTTATGCCAATAAACATATCTGTCTCTCAAAACAATTGAAGCTGCCAATTATAAACAACAATTTGTTATTTTAAATATCTGGTGATAATTTGTGTAATTATCTAAAAAATTTCTAATAAAATTGTGCATTAATGTAAAAGTGTGTATTACTCATTGATTTGTGAGTAAAAATAAAACATTAATAACAGTTGCATTTAGTAGTTAGTCAACAAAAGAAAATAGAAGTTTCTAAAAATATTTTAACTCATTAATAACTCTAGAAAGTTTATTATCTAGACTTTCATTAGTCACTCTACAGAAAACGTTTTCAAGTGATTGTGCATGCGTAAACAATTTGTTTAAAACTTATGTCTAGATTTCAAGCACACATATTTTAAAATTCAAGCTGTTGAATTAAAAAACTTTGTACACCTAAAATTATAATCTAATTAAGTCATCAACAAAATGCAAATTATCAAATTATATTATTAATAATAACTAGAGTTGTTGATGTAAACGTTATTGCTAGCTAACCCATGATCAATAACCACAACACTTAGTTATCAATGACATAAATTATTTATAAAGCAAATAGACCACGACGCTTAAATTAACCAATAGATTGTAGTTAATCTCAACGGTATAGAGATAATTATGCAAATTTTCCTGGTGCTTCAGACAGGTTTTATTTAAAACTCAGTTTTATCATCCTAGACACCTATAAATCTTTATTAAAATAAAAGGTATGTTTTGTAATTTTTTACTTAAAGCTAACTCTTCTGTATACTCAACCCGATCACAAGATTTGAATACACAGTTAGGTAGCTTGAACAATTTGAAGGCACTTAGTTAATACACGATTTTAAAAGCTAGGATTTTTGATACTAATTTCTAGAAAAACTATACATTTTACGGTTTTTAGATTATTTACATTATTTATAGGTAAATTGCAATTGCAATATAAATGGTATTTATATATGTATAAATTGGTATTTATATATTATGTATAAATACCATTTTTAACGTTAGTTTTTCACTTAATATCAATTTCCAAATGTTTCACTCTTATCTTGTATTTCTGTCTTCAGGTTTCAAAGAAGGATAAATTGTTCATCTCCCCAGCTACAATTGTCATGAGGCATCATTATCACCATCAACGTAAACGCCGAGAACGTCGTCGGGCTTTCTGGTGACGTCATGCGTGTAGTAAAAACGCTAATTTTAAGACATTTAAGTTCCGTTTCCGGTTTTTTTTGTGCAATGTGCGTGTTAGTGATTGTAGTTCTGGTGGAACATTCAGGTGCCGGCGCTTCACTACTTGTGCACAAATACAGCACGAGGGTAGTAAGGACTAAATATGGGCCCTTGAGAGGAGTCATAATACACATCAACCCGCCTGTAGAGGCTTTTCTAGGGGTTCCGTATGCGACGCCGCCAGTAGGAAGTCTCAGGTATTAAAACAATGTATTATTTGAATATCCTATGTAATATATGCGAATGTAGCCGCTTCAATGCAGTTACAAATAGGTAATTCATTAGATATTAATAACAATAGACGTAATAGATATTAATACAATTTTTTTAAACTGTTTATGACAAGCTGTTGTAGAATTAATTAGCATAAGAAGGATCTAATTAACTATTATGCAACATCAATATTTTTTTTTAAGTCTTACCGCTAGTTTTCAAAACTTGGTCTAAGGGTAGCTGTGCTGTACGTGTGCGTTATATTTGTTTTAGATAATCTTTTTTAAGCAAAATTCTAACATATTTCAAGAATGCACGGTTTTAATTTTTCTTAAAATTAAATATTGGAGACATTAAACGTTCTTTTTAAAGAAAAAAAAAAAGATGTAAACAAACATCTTTCAAATATTTTTATAATGTGATAATTTAAGTAATTTAAGATCAGAAAAGTAGCCAATAATTTTTGTTTCAAACAAATGACGAGTAAATGTTCAGTTCGTTTAATAAACAAAATATGTTTAAACTAAATTTTTATCTTGACATATTGTGTTGGTAAAGTATTTTGTTTTGTACATGTTTCAATACGTCAATAAGATAAACTGTTTTCCTTTTTCATGTTTCACGTTTTGCTTTGTACTAAAAAGTACGAGCAAGAAAATTCTGATTATTAAACAGGATTTTGTAGTTTCAATTTTGATTAATTTTATAAAAAATTTAATATTTTTTAAGATTTATTAAATTTTTTAAGGAAAGCGCTAAAATTTAATTTAAAAGGTTTGACTGTGAGCAGGCAGGTTTATTATTGGTAAAATGATAAAAGTTTGTAGTAACGCCACTTTACCAATAGTCGATAAATGTGCCTCAAAGAATCTAGAAAAATAATGATGTTTTTGGTGATATGATTGTTACTAAATAATATAGTTTCAGCCTCCTAGACTTTTTGTTTGCAAAAATCTACTATCAATTAAATAGAGGATGTTAAATAACAATACTGACAGAGGGTAAATTTGTGTCAAAATATCTAAAAAATTTATTGTTTCTTTGATCAAATGCTTATTAATAAATATCATAGTTTTAGCCTCCTAGACTTTTTGTTTGCAAAAATTCAATAATAATTAAATAAAAGATGTCTAATCACAAGATTATTAAAACAATCTTCTTTTGGTTCTTATGTCATTATTGTCCTTAAAGGTGCCCCTAACTAATAGGAGTTTTCAAACAATTTTGTTTGACATAATCTTTTTGACAAGGTGAATCTAACTTCCGTTTCTGGCATCAAAGCTATCACTATAGTTGTCACATTTAGATTACACATGCTTTCTGTTTTATGTGTTAACATCATTATGTTGTGTCATGTTAAAAGTCACTGCCAATAGTAAGTTGTTAATATTAAACTTCTGCTGCGTAAGCAAAATAAATCGATAAAACATTAAGAGGGTTCGATAGCCGTCGCCATGTTAGAAAATTAATTTTTCAAATAACTTTTTTAGTTTTTATTAATTTTTAATTCTGCTTTTACTGACTCTAACAATTCTAAAAGATGTATTTCCGAAAGTCAATAATGTTTTTTTTGCAAATAAAAAAAAATATTTTTTTTTTAAATAGAGTGCCAGTGTTAAGGTAAAGACTTTTAATTGACTTTCGGATATTCTTATAAATATATTAAACACTTTTGATAGTAAGAATTTTGTGATTATCTATTAAATAACATCACAAATCGAAAAACCATTTTTTTAATTTTTGAGTTGTAATGTGGTGCCACTTCGTACAAGTTGATTTAACTTTGCTTTTAATTAGGCTTGGCAACATTGTACGGCGATTCGGAAAATCGATTAATTGAGATGGTCATGGCCAGTTCGCACGTTTCGTCAAAGGCAACTTTACTGCTCATTTTTTCAAAAAGCTTTTACATTATAAAATTTTTGCGACTGGCATTAGAAGCGCTATAGTTTTCTAAACAAGTATCCAAAAAATTTATTATTTATTAGTTGAACCGTTAATTAGTTAATTAGTTAAGAAAACCAAATTTTTTAAATTAATCCTCTAGCAGGAATAAAGTCATTTTGCAAAATTCTATTTTTAGTCCTACTGAAAAAAGCTGTGAAACATTATTTTAGATAGCCAAAATTGAATTCTGCTAAAAGACTAAAATACTCGTACAAGTAAAAATGATAATTTAACAAATAAACAGAAAAATAAATGCACTTTTATAGTATTTATACATTTATTGAAGTATTAACAAATTAGTAGTTACTAGTGATAGGCCAGTAGTCGAAAACCGTTCATAAATTAAGCGCGGCCCACGGCCGCTTTCTACGGAATTCTTATTAATTTTCAGTTTTTTATCGCGACTATGGCTGCGTTTGTCTTTTCATATTTTTATCAGTTTATTTAATGAGTGTTGCCATTTTTCTATTCTATAAAAACACATTTTTTTATTGAGATGCCATGTACCTTTTACAATGAGTGTGCAAAATTTTATGAAAATGGGATCGATAACTGATCAAAATAATTTATCGATGAATGAGGTGAACCTAGCCTCATTTTTTTCATTCAGGTTTTGAACAAGAAACAAGCTATTTAGTAATTGAACAACAACAAGAAATAGATTTGATTATGATGAATATTCAAATAAAAATATTATTCGTATTTTACTTGTTTCTGTTAGTATCTTGTCAGGTTTTAAAGTCTTAGTTTTCTTATAAAAGAATGGAAAATACGATTTTAATTCTCTTTATGAAACGACTAACATGGTTAACGAAACATTTGTCAAGATCTAAAAACTAATTTTTTAACGATTACCTATACAATCGACTATTAAAAGATCACCAACAAAACTTGAATTTCCAATTTATACACTTTTTTTTAAAATAAATAAGTAGTTGACAACAGTTCCATAACTAATATTGGATAAATAATTTATTTATCAAATATTTTTAAAATATATGTTTAAGTTGTTTTTTTAAGATTTTTAAATAATTTTAATAATTTTTTAAAATTTTTTAGAATTTTCTAAGAATTTTTAAATAATTTTTAAAGAATTTAATAGATTTAATATCTATATATATATATATATCTATAAAATTTAATAACGTTTTAAAATTACTAAAAGTGAAAATAAATTACTATAAACTAGTTAGAAAAATTATTTGAATGTTTTGAAATGTTTTAAAAATTTTTTAATAAGAAATTTAGATTATTTTTAATTAATTTTAAATTAAAAATTTTTAAACGGATTAAAAAATTGTTTTAACTTATTTAAATTACATATTTTTTAAGGTTTTTTTTAATTTTTAAAATAATTTTAAAATCTTTTCAAAATTTTTTAAAATTTTCAAAAATTATTGAAGAATTTCTTAATAACTTTTAAAAAATTTCATTAAACTTTTTATATATAATTTTTAAAATTTATTAATACGTTTTAAAATTACTGAAAGTGAAAACAAATTACTATAAACTGGATAGAAAAAATATTTTAATGTTTTAAAAAGGTTTAAATGTTTTTTAATAAGAAATAAAGATTATTTTCAATAATTTTCAATAATTTTCAATTTAAAAACTTTTAAACGCCTTTAAAGTTTATTTCAACTTTTTTAAATTAAATGTTGAGGTTTTCTTTTTTAATTTTTATATTTCTAATAATTTTAAAAATTTTTTAGAATTTTCAAAAAAGTTTTAAGATTTTTTAAATAATTTTTAAAAAATTAATAGATTTTTTTATCTATAATTGTAAAATTTTTTTAAAACGTTTTAAAATAATAAAAGTAAAAATAAATTACTGTAAACTAGTTAAAAAAAATATTTTAATGTTTTGAAATGGTTTAAAAGTTTTTTAATAAGAAATAAAGATTATTTTCAATAATTTTCAAATTTTGTTAAAGTTTTTTTTAAATTTTTAAATAGGTTTAAGAATTTTTTGAAATTTTTTAGAATTTTCAAAAATTTTCAAGCATTTTTTAATAATTTTAAAAAAATTGAATTAAACATTTTATATATAATTTTTAAAGTTTATTAAATACGTTTTAAAATTACTAAAATTGAAAACAAATTACTATAAACTAGTTAGAAAAAATAATTTAATGGTTTGAAACGTTTTTTGATATGAAATAAAAATTATTTTCAATTTAAAAATTTTTAAACGTCTTTAAGATTTGTTTTAACTTTTTTGAAATATATGCTAAGATTTTTTAAAATTTTTTAAATAATTTTAATATTTTTTCAAAATTTTTAAATAATTTTTAAAAATTTAATAGATCTTTTTATCTATAATTTTCAAGATTCATTAAAACGTTTTAAAATTATTTAAAGTGAAATTAAATTACTATAAACTATTTAGAAAAAATATTTGAATGTTTTGAAATAATGTAAAAATTTTTTAAAAAGAAATTTAGATTATTTTCAATAAATTTCAATTTGATAATTTTTAAACGTCTTTAAATTGAAAAGTGCTACGGATTTTTCTGCTTTAAATAAGATTGACGTAAATAATGTAATATCATTATTTATAATAGAAATCTTATATTTCAAGGCGGTGTAAAATGCTTCTGTGTGCACTGTTGCAATTTTTTCGTCTTTCCAGAATTGCTAGAGATGCGTTAGATAGTCTATCTCACTTTGGCTCGGACATTCCGACAAAGATGCAAAACTTATTGACCACTATGGGATGTAGTTTGTGCGGAGACGTAAGACGAATGTTTGTTTACGTTTGAATTCGCGCCTTGGTATCGAGCCCTCTTAATAAGAGAAGCTAGAGTAAAATGTTGAGTAAATAACACCACTTTGTTTCTCATTACAAGATAAGCAATACTTGTAAAAAAACTTAAAAACATGTTTTTGCCATTTTTAGGGTATTTTCAATATTGACCCACATAATTCGTTTCTCTATAGTCGTGTGTCATTCGCAATCAATCACATTCACATAGTTTATATCAAACAAGTGTCAGAAGTAACAAGTGCAAGTGTTGATCAGATACACGAAAACAAAGCTCGCAAAGGATCTGCTAAACGCGAACAAATATATTTGCAATTTTAAACGTCTTCTAAAAGTTTTGAATTTTTTTCTATTATTTGCCAATTATTTATACGTCAATAATTTATCATGGACTTGTTTAGTTTTATTTTTATTTTTATTCTATTTTTTAAAAAAGAAAAAAATGCGCGTTTTAAAGCAATGGTGGAAGCCGTGCCTACACGTGGCTAACACGACATAAATGTGAATTACAACGATGTAAATATAATTGTGTTGCACGAGAATTGGACCCTTTCGAGAATAGTTTGTTTTGTATAAAATCCTACTTTTGTGGACAGTTAAACTGTTTAATTATTAAATTATTTTAAAACATAAAATAAGATCATTTTTAGCAAACATCTGTAAACATAATTATTGTTTGTGAAACTTAATTTTTGTTTATTTTGAGCGATGTGGCCAACGGGCTACGTCAAAAATTTTTGAAAACTTTATTTTTTTTCACAAGCAACACGTAAATTGTTTCCAAAAATGTATTAATATAAAACGTTGAAGTGTGTTTAAAACTATTAACTATTTTTAGTTTATACACGATTATGAATTCTAAAATCGAATGTGGAGGTGATTCCTGAACCGCGGTTTTTGCTATTTTGTTCAAACATGAGGTAAATATATCGTTGTATATGTTTAAACAAAACATATCCTCAATGTATATGACTTTCAAAGCGCTGTTTTTCGTAGACTTAGTGAGTTGAAAACATAATGTTTTATAAAAAAAATCATATCACAACTTTATTCAAATGTGTGTTATTGTAACTATTTTATTTTGTTTGGCATAGTTCAATGATAATAATTATTGTCCAGTGGGATAATAATTATTATTATATACATTATAAGGATGATGGAGTTTCAGTTGGCGCAAAATTACAAAGTAGCTAAAATAGGTGCAAAAAAGGCTCCAAAAAAAAACGCGTTAAGAAGAATAAAATTTGAGTAATAGGTATATACGTTTATATTTTATCAATAGAACTTTTTCAATATTTTTAGTTTATTTTGATATTCAAATTATTTACGAACGGTGAAGTCTTTTGTAGGGCTTTTAAGCACAAAACAAAAGCGTTTAAATGTGTTCTAGTCACAAACAAAAACATGATATTAATATTTTTTTGTCGGTTTATTGCTGATAAAATTAAAGAAAAGTGATTGTCAAAAAAGCATTATAACAAAAACGAAACAGTGATTGAAAAAGTGAAAAGTAGGTCAAAACCTCTGGAAAAAATGCAAATGTTGTAAAGAAAATATAAGATGTCTTGGATAATGTTTCTGGTTCTTGTTCTATCGAACTATTTTAATATTAGTTTTTTTTTGTGTTACATTTATATTTTAAAAGCGCGTTTCAGTGACACGTAATCCTTCTTTAATTATCGACAAAATAGTTATATTCGATTTCACTAAAAACTAAAAAGCAGTTTATACACAATTATAGTGTGTCAAAACGCAGTTTTTTTAGTTATATTTTTAAAAAGCTTACTGAAGTTATAGCATTTCTTATCATTGTCATATACCAAGCCTCTGCCAAAGAGAAGGTCACTGTCCACTGTCAGTTGTTTGCAAGAGTTTTACGTAATGCATCCATTCTAAGGCTAAAAAAAAATTGTACACGATCATCTATCCAATGAAATACTATGTAGTGTAAGTATTCCAATGTTTTTTTAGTGTTCTTAACAATGCACAGCTTTAAGTCCATGCTTTCTACCTGGATATTGGCGTTTTGACTTGAAATGCAGCATAATTTATACATTCTTTTCAGACGCTTTATAAAATTATATTGCTTAAAGCTGAATCAACCTTTGAAAAGAACAGCTCTCAGCAGCCATAGTGCAGACTGCTCATATTAAATATTTAGAGACATTATCAATGTCTGCAATCAGATGTAATTTAAATAATTTGCTTTTGTTGCTATAAAAAATAGAAAATCACAGATTAATAGAATATACAGTTTATAAGTCATTCACAACATTTTTTAACATTTGAGCAATTTAAAATTACAGCCAAGACAACAACACTATAAAAAACTAAATACGCGTCTACCACCTTCAACAATTGTGCAATTAAGCAAATTTGTTTTAGTGCTTCTATTTAAGGATTGCTAATAGTTTCAATATATTGACAAATCTACGATTTTAAATTACTTATGAGTGAGGTTGAAGAAAAAATGAATTTAAAGATTTAAGTTTCTAATGGTTAAAAAAATTGTTAAATAATTTACTAACATTACTCAAATTAAAAAAAAGCAAAACCAGTTATGTATGGCCTCATTGAACAATAATTGTCTTAAAGTTGTAAAATATTTGTTTTTTGAAGTTTCAAGCATTAGTTATGAGAACAGTGCGGGGAATATTGAAATGTAAATGATTGCCACGAGTGTTTTGTAACTCGCCCCGGAATTTTTGTGTAAAATTATACGTTTTTTTTGATGGACGCGATGCGGAACACTGAAATTGCTTTACGCGGCTGCGATGGGGATTGCTCTGAACTGCGAAAATGTCTTACGAAAATGATGGATGAATACAAAAAGCCAAAAAAAACCTTTACGGTTTAAGTATAACTTGATAAATAAAAATGCGTAATTGATATTTTTGTGCATTTACGAGTATTTGTTTTCAATAATTCTAGCAAATAAATGTTAGATATAATTTTAATTTATTTTATCATGCACTATAATTGTTTATATATTTTACATAATTTTCAATTCTATTCAAAGGATAGTTTTTTAAAAGCATTAATATTCTTCTTTTGTTTAAAATCATTATAACCCACGTTCTAATCGACTTAAAAATGATTCAAATTTATTCCGGAAAATAGTTCACACTTAGTTTCATGTAGGTAATTCCAAAGACTTTCAAATCTTCTTAAAAGCAAAAAGTTTAAAAAAATGTTTAAATTTTTTGCATGACATAGCATACTTTAGATATTTTACATAGCTCTCAAAAACTTGTATGCTATAACATCTGTTCAAATGTTGTTTGTAGTGTGTAACCTTTTGAAAATGCTTTACAAACATTATAAAAATTATAAAATTTAAAAAATTGTTTAAATTTTTAAAATCACATCATACTCCACATGTTTTCTTTTCAATCTTTTCAAAAATGTTAAAATCTAAAAAGTGTTATAATTAATTTTTTTTTTAATTAGAATCGTTTGAATCACATTTATAATTTTATCAATTTAGCATAAGGTCTTACATATTTTATTTTCTTTTTATTTAGGAGTGCTTATTAGCACTTTACTAAAACGCCATTACTAAAAGCATGTCAATGACAAATTACAAAACATACATGTTTTGGATAAATCTATTGAAAACTCAAATATTGATATAATTGAAAACATACTGAAGAAACTGTTAAAAAGAAGTAACAAACCAAGAAGCAAATTGTTAACAACAGAAGGTGTAAGCCTGTTAGCTTGCACCAGTACGGATGAATTTCATACCCTACATTTCTCAGGACTTTTTCTGAAACCTATGTCTATCAACGATCAGACGATTACAAATTAGTTTGTAGCTTATATTGCCTCAATATTGGCCTGTAATAGTTTTGTTTTTGTTAGATGATTTTGATCAAAGTCTTTTATTCATTACAAGTTAAGTTAACACGTTGTTAAATCCGTTGGTAAAATAAAAATCTGTTTCACAAACCTTTGTTACGATTTAACACGTTGTTAAATTTCTTATTAAATTAATTGAAGCTCTGTTAAAAAAATGGACAAAAAACGTTAAACCGGTCTATTATTATTAAAAATTATTGACATTATATATAAGTTGGCCTGTTTATTAGTGTACCTTTGTTAAAATATCAGATTTTCAAGCTTTGTTTTTTAGTTTGAGGTTAGAACCCGTCGGTTCTTTTTTCTCTACTATATAGAACGTCTAGAAAAATAAAATATAATTTTGACCAATCTATTAACATTGTAATAAATATAATTATTTTTCCTACTTGGTCCCACAGTTCATAAAGACACAACGCTGTTGCTTTGTAAAATTTTTCCCCTATTTCCGTTTACCCGAATTTTTATCCATCTTCACAATAATGATTTAATCTAAATAAAGAAACAACAAATAATTTTATAGAGTTTAGTGTGACATAAAACGATGAGGAAAGATAGAGTCCCACAGAATAGCCCCAACTTAATAACTTTTAATATTTGTATTTGACTTTTAATTTGCCGATGATCGGTATTTTTGTTGAATGACACAAAATTATGAGAGTTAATTACCGACATTACAGATTGTGAGATAACACGTTCTTAGTTAACAACGGGCTTAAAATCCGTTGTGAAACCCGTTTTTATTTTAACAACGTGTTAATTTTAACACAATGTTAGCTAACAACGTGTTATCTAAATTTTAACAACGCTTTGTGAAACCGGCCATAAGTTTTTTAAATAAAAGAACAAAAAAATTACATAGAGTAAGGTTGTAGAATCTTAAAAAAAAGAATTTTAAAATCTTGTTTTTCAGCTGATAACTCGACGACCATAAAGTTCTTGTATCATATTCGAGACTTTGTAAGCGGTATGTGGAGTGGCATTGTCTTGCTAAAAATGCCCGTTTACAATTTCATCGTCATGAAAATAATGGCTGTAAAATTTCCTCTTGGCATCTTGCAGTTCTTAATGTTTCACTAAAAAAAAATAACACACTAACTCTGCACCTTCAAATAGCGGCTCAAACTCCTACTTTTTCAAAATGCAGTAGATTTAAGTAAATTTGGTTTTTCTGATTTGCACATTTGCATATTTTGTTAGTTCACATTACCGTCTAAGTAAAACCAAGCTTTTTCCGTGAAGAAACTTTATTTTGAAATATTTTTATTAAAAGTGTTACTAGACCAATGACAGATTTAAACACGTACAGGATAGTCACAGAAAAGAGTTGATGTATTGCTTGCAAACGATAGGAATACAAGTGAGTATTTTTCTACGTTTCTAAGTTTATAACAACCTCCTCATAGCAGTTGTCATCTAGACCTCAAACTAATAAAATTATTTTTTACACCTATAATAAAAGCTGTTAGCTGCGGTCTTCTCGCACAAATTGTAAATTTTTGTAATTTTATTAGTAAATTTATTTTTTTTTCCGAATAAAATTATTACAGTTCCACATAAACGTCGTTTCTTTCGTAAATTTGATTAAGGTTTTTTCGTCTATAATAGCCCCTTTAAGCGCTAGAGGTACAACCAATAAATTTGAGGAAAGAGATAGAATGATCAAAATGCTGCTATGAAGGACGGACAAACGTACTATAGATAGAAAAAAAACCACTCTAGATAGAAAACTTTGAAAGCTGGGCTTTTCCACTGACGTTTCGTCATTTTAGTGTCTAAATGTGACAGTTCCAAGTTGTTTGGTTATGTCATTTTAAATATTTATTGTTATAATTGTGAAAAATAATGAAACGAAAGCTTTTAATGTGGCTAAAATGTCGATGAGCTATGCTGGTGGTAGTGATTTGTTTCGTTTTCTTGATGAAAAAGTGTCGTGTGCAAAAATTATTGACGTATTTTTTTTTGAGGGGCGAATCTCACGAATTTTAACAAAATACAGCTGGAATATAATAAATGGGACTTATAGGTGAGACACATTGATAATTACGTTGGCTTTTTATTAAAGTGCCCCTAAAAGATCCGAGATAAAGATTATAAATAAACATATTTATTTTGTAGAATGAATTAAGTGTCTTCGTTTCGCAATAATATAAAATGCAAAAACAATATGATAGAGACAATGACTGGAGTTCCCTTCAACCTGGAATATAATAAATTAGAAGGTCCTAAGTTGTTTGACGAAATGTGATACAAGTGTGTTCTCTATAAAAATGCAGTCTTCTTCTTCTTCTTCTATAAGTCATTGGATTGGTTGCTCAATATCAGATAATAGATTATTTCTAATAAAATAATAATATATAAGAGGTAGGTTATTGCTTGATTTCCTACAA
This sequence comes from Lagria hirta, assembly GCA_947359425.1. NCBI lineage: Eukaryota > Metazoa > Arthropoda > Insecta > Coleoptera > Tenebrionidae > Lagria > Lagria hirta. Next base: position 28,315,451 of record OX375794.1, on the reverse strand, counting down.
ACAGTCCTACATTCAGCAAAAAGTCATTTGTGGAGAAAAATTAGTGTCCGAAAATGTCAACGACGAAGTTAAGCTCTACTATCTAAAGCTCTAAGACTTTAAAGTAGAGGCTTTTTTGGAAATGATATTATGTAGGTATATTATTATATTATTTTTTACTTTAAATATAAATGATTTGTAAAACTAAACGCTTCATTTTTCCAAGACAAGTTTAAATGGCTTGAGTGTGCTTAGTGTATATTGAAATTTTATTTTTATTTTTGACATTAAAAAATCGATAATGTCATTTTACTGTCATATGCCATCCAACGGTGACAGTTTTACATTAGGTTATGTTTGTCAGTATCTAACCTGTCAGTCGTATCGTAATTTTGGCGAAAATCTACCAAAATACAGCTTAAATCTATAAAATATCTATTCAATAAACATGGGGGTTTTATTTATTCAAGAAATTTAATATGTAATTTTGTCAAGAAAGAAGCTTTTACAATTTGTACCCTCCAAACTGTTAAAGGAGTGGAAGTGAGAATAGACCGAATTTCAATAAATATTTAAATGGTTTTTCAAACATCCCAACGTTACTCAGGTAAATGGAAAAGAGTTTTGATGTTTTATTTAAAAAGTTTTTCTAGAAAAATTGACCTTCCAGAATTTTACAAATCTTTACAAGATTGGAAAGGATATGTACATTTTTTTAAATGGTTTTTTAATGAAAATGATTATGAAATGCTATGCGAGATATTGTATAATAAAATAAAGACGAAAGCCCTCTCAATTTTAATGAAAAATAAAAGTGAGGTTAAAATTTTTCAACAGCGATTAAGAATCTAAAGTAGAGGCTTTTTTGAAAGAGATATGTAGGTATATAGATTATTATTATAATCTATATTATTTTTACTTTAAATATAAATGATTTGTAAAACTAAACGCTTTTTTTCAGTTAGTGAATGTGATTAATGTACATTTGAAAGGAAAATAGCGGTCGTTGAAATCGATGCAATCAGAAGAGCACTTATGGTGTCCCAAAGGAAGCGAATTCGTAATGACACTCTAAAAGAAGAAATGGAGATGGACTCGGATATACTCCAGGAAATCACATCACGACAGCTAATATGGTACGGACACGTACAACGTATGCAGGAAGATATTTTTTATCAAAATAACAATGAGATATAATATAATAAATATTTTGTTTTAGGCTTTGTGAAATAGAATAACGGATACATGAAAGAAAAAAGTTTAAAGATTATGGATGCTATTTAATTTATTTTTTTGAGTATAAGCAAGCAGATGCTCTCATTTATTAACTAAAAATTCAAGATTTTCCTTATTCTAAAGAAAATGAAGTGAAGAAGACATAATTACAGGTTTTTCCAGAAGAAATTATAATGTAATATAGATTTGAAGTATTAAGGTCAATGACTTTTTGACCTAATTATTGAAAAAAGAGGCTAATAGTATAGAGTCTTAGATTCTGTATTAAAATGAAGATAAAAGTTTTTAATTTTAATAATATTTACAGTATCTAACTGCTTATCTAAACTATAGACTTCTTTTGAAAATAGAAATTGTCGTATGGATAAATTGAATCGATTCGTTTGGAGATTAGAATTTATTGATTGAGCGTTAAATCTTAAATGTTTGAAATACGATGAAGCAAAGAAGACCACGAGAAATCTTTTTTAAAAAGACATAAAGAGATATACAAATTAATATTAGAAATGATTAGATTTTAAATGAATGCTTGCTATCATTCGTACTAAGCATTTTGATACCGTTTGACATTTTGTTTTTGGAAAGTGGCTATGAATGAGAATAATGTACATCTTTTAATAATTAATTCGAGAATTATATTCGAAAAGTATCTAATACAGAATATATATTTTTTTCTCAATCGTACGTACTTATTTTTATATTTTTAAATAAACAATTAAATATTTAAAAAAAAAATACGATATCAATTGTCAATTATTATTGTTGACATAATAATCAATTAAAAAATACAAAGTGATCACTTATTATCATTAATTTATATTTTATAAATAACATGAAATATGAAACGTTTTTCTGTCAATTTTAATGTAGAATTTTTTTATATAGAGTGTTTGTTTTTTTTCAATTTGATATATAATATATAACTAAAATATAAATAACTTTTATTGGTTTTTTTTTAGATTATTATAATATGGTAATATAATACGAATGGCTAGAAGAGTCTTTTTGATTATATTATAGAAAATATAGAACTGTGGTTGTAGGAAAATTTATCATTGTGTATACGAAAAGTGAGATTAAGTTGTGTTTGAGACCAATCGATGAAAGAATATTAATATATATGAATTAAAATAAGATGGAAGTGGAAAATTATATTCAAATAGTATCTATACAGAATTTTTTTCTCAATCGTACGTACTTATTTTTATATTTTTAAATAAACAATTAATTATTTAAAAAAAAATACTATGTCAATTGACAATTATTATTGTTGACATAATCAATTGAAAAATACAAAGTGATCACTTAATATAAATGCTTTATATTTTATAACTAACATGAAATATGAAACGTTTTTTTGTCAATTTTAATGTACAAATTTCTATAGAGTGGTTGTTTTTTTTGAATTTGATATATAATATATAACTAAAATATAAATAATTTTTATAAAATATAAAAATTTGCAAAAAATTAAAAATAAAAAAATGTTAATTTAAAAGATATGCTATGATTTAAGTAAAAAAAGCATCAAGAAAAACTAAAAGAAATTATAAATTTGTTGATAATAAAAAAGAAAAGATAATTTAAGTAGTATAGAAAAACAAAATTATGGTTGTTGTAGAAAAATAAAACTTGATAAAATTAAGTAAAGAATAAAAAAAATCGAAAAAAAAATTTATAGAAAAAAAAATTTTTAGATTAGAAAACTATGTTATAAATATGGAAAAAAAAATGTTAAAATATCAGGAGTGTATAGATGGATAATACAATATTAAAAAAAGAATAGTATAAAAAAAATTAGAATACACAAAAAAAGAAAATGTAAGAGAGAAATAAGACGAAAATAAAAACAATTGAAAAAAAAATGAAAATTAAGTAAATACATTATAAAAATAGGAACAAATAGAATCAAAAAGAAGAAAGTAAAGAGAAATAAAAAAACGAGTTTGAAAAAAAAAGTTGAAGAGATAAAAAAAGAATAAAAAGAAAGAGAAAATAAAAGTTTCAATGTACGAATTTCTATAGAGTAGTTGTTTTTTTGAATTTGATATATGATATATAACTAAAATATAAATAATTTTTATTGATTTTTTCATTAGATTATGTATGATTGTAATTGAATGATTATAAAAAAATTAAATAGAAAATAGGGAAATAAATTAGAAAAGGAAAACAAATAGAAAAAAAAAAGAAAGAATATAGTATATAATTAATAAAATGTAATACGAACCTTTTTAATAAAAATAAAATATGGTTGTTTTATGGTTGCCGAAGGCAACCTTAATGTAAGAGAGTAAGGTAAGAAAAAGGGAGAATAAATAAAAAAATATAATAATAGAAACAAAAAAAATATATAAAATAACAATTTTAATTTTGAAAAAAAATAATAAAAAACTCGCTTTAGAAGAGAATAAGAAAAAATTTATATAAATTATTATAATATATTATAGTTTTTATTCTTCTAATTTTAATAACAAATATTATTAAAGTAATAAAATTATTATGAAAATAAAAAATATTGAAACGAAGAAAAAAAAATACAAATAAAAGCAAGAAAAAAATTTGAAAAAAAAAAGGAAAATAAAAATCAAGTATATTAAATAAAATGTAATGCAAAATTATTTTATAAAAAAAAATTGTTGTGTTATTGTTGCCGAAGGCAACCTTTTACATATAAGAGAGTATAGTAAGAACAAGAATAAATAATATAAAATAATGATAGATAGTAATATTATTTTTAAACATTAAAGTAATATTAAAATGAAAACGTTATGTCAAAATCTGATCTCAAATGTTATAACGAGAATTTTTATAAGAAAAAATGACTGTCCGCCACCTTAATAATGAGAAAAAAATAAAAAAATTATAATAATAATGAATAGTAAAAGTATTTTAAAAAATAAATAATAGATTTATATATGTTGCCGCAGGCAACATTCAATACGAGTGAGTAGAACAAGTACAAAAAAAAATAAAAAAAAAATTTTAGTGAATGGTAATATGCTTGCTTTATTATAAAAAAAATAAGAAAAATAAAAGAAAAAGAAAAAAGTATAATTAATAAAATCTAATTAAATTTTTTTACATGAATAATAATAAATTTTAAGATAAATAATAATGGGCTAGGTTTATATAAATGTTGTCAAAGGCAAACCATGATATGAGAAAGTAGAAAAAGTACAAAAAAGAATAAATAAAATCATATTACAATAAAAACAATTAATAATCAATAATCTAATAAAAAAAAAAAAAAAAAAAAAAGTGCTTTTTTATTACCGGTTGCCGAAGGCAACCCCTCTAGGTTTATACACGTTGCCGTAGGCAACCCTCTACTCAAGAGAGTAGGGTAAGCACCCGGAGGGTGCGAAACCATACTCTCGTACACCTATAATAAAAGCTGTTAGCTGCGGTCTTCTCGCACAAATTGTAAATTTTTGTAATTTTATTAGTAAATTTATTTTTTTTTCCGAATAAAATTATTACAGTTCCACATAAACGTCGTTTCTTTCGTAAATTTGATTAAGGTTTTTTCGTCTATAATAGCCCCTTTAAGCGCTAGAGGTACAACCAATAAATTTGAGGAAAGAGATAGAATGATCAAAATGCTGCTATGAAGGACGGACAAACGTACTATAGATAGAAAAAAAACCACTCTAGATAGAAAACTTTGAAAGCTGGGCTTTTCCACTGACGTTTCGTCATTTTAGTGTCTAAATGTGACAGTTCCAAGTTGTTTGGTTATGTCATTTTAAATATTTATTGTTATAATTGTGAAAAATAATGAAACGAAAGCTTTTAATGTGGCTAAAATGTCGATGGGCTATGCTGGTGGTAGTGATTTGTTTCGTTTTCTTGATGAAAAAGTGCCGTGTGCAAAAATTATTGACGTATTTTTTTTTGAGGGGCGAATCTCACGAATTTTAACAAAATACAGCTGGAATATAATAAATGGGACTTATAGGTGAGACACATTGATAATTACGTTGGCTTTTTATTAAAGTGCCCCTAAAAGATCCGAGATAAAGATTATAAATAAACATATTTATTTTGTAGAATGAATTAAGTGTCTTCGTTTCGCAATAATATAAAATGCAAAAACAATATGATAGAGACAATGACTGGAGTTCCCTTCAACCTGGAATATAATAAATTAGAAGGTCCTAAGTTGTTTGACGAAATGTGATACAAGTGTGTTCTCTATAAAAATGCAGTCTTCTTCTTCTTCTTCTATAAGTCATTGGATTGGTTGCTCAATATCAGATAATAGATTATTTCTAATAAAATAATAATATATAAGAGGTAGGTTATTGCTTGATTTCCTACAAACAGTCCTCCTACATTCAGCAAAAAGTCATTTGTGGAGAAAAATTAGTGTCCGAAAATGTCAACGACGAAGTTAAGCTCTACTATCTAAAGCTCTAAGACTTTAAAGTAGAGGCTTTTTTGGAAATGATATTATGTAGGTATATTATTATATTATTTTTTACTTTAAATATAAATGATTTGTAAAACTAAACGCTTCATTTTTCCAAGACAAGTTTAAATGGCTTGAGTGTGCTTAGTGTATATTGAAATTTTATTTTTATTTTTGACATTAAAAAATCGATAATGTCATTTTACTGTCATATGCCATCCAACGGTGACAGTTTTACATTAGGTTATGTTTGTCAGTATCTAACCTGTCAGTCGTATCGTAATTTTGGCGAAAATCTACCAAAATACAGCTTAAATCTATAAAATATCTATTCAATAAACATGGGGGTTTTATTTATTCAAGAAATTTAATATGTAATTTTGTCAAGAAAGAAGCTTTTACAATTTGTACCCTCCAAACTGTTAAAGGAGTGGAAGTGAGAATAGACCGAATTTCAATAAATATTTAAATGGTTTTTCAAACATCCCAACGTTACTCAGGTAAATGGAAAAGAGTTTTGATATTTTATTTAAAAAGTTTTTCTAGAAAAATTGACCTTCCAGAATTTTACAAATCTTTACAAGATTGGAAAGGATATGTACATTTTTTTAAATGGTTTTTTAATGAAAATGATTATGAAATGCTATGCGAGATATTGTATAATAAAATAAAGACGAAAGCCCTCTCAATTTTAATGAAAAATAAAAGTGAGGTTAAAATTTTTCAACAGCGATTAAGAATCTAAAGTAGAGGCTTTTTTGAAAGAGATATGTAGGTATATAGATTATTATTATAATCTATATTATTTTTACTTTAAATATAAATGATTTGTGTAAAACTAAACGCTTTTTTTCAGTTAGTGAATGTGATTAATGTACATTTGAAAGGAAAATAGCGGTCGTTGAAATCGATGCAATCAGAAGAGCACTTATGGTGTCCCAAAGGAAGCGAATTCGTAATGACACTCTAAAAGAAGAAATGGAGATGGACTCGGATATACTCCAGGAAATCACATCACGACAGCTAATATGGTACGGACACGTACAACGTATGCAGGAAGATATTTTTTATCAAAATAACAATGAGATATAATATAATAAATATTTTGTTTTAGGCTTTGTGAAATAGAATAACGGATACATGAAAGAAAAAAGTTTAAAGATTATGGATGCTATTTAATTTATTTTTTTGAGTATAAGCAAGCAGATGCTCTCATTTATTAACTAAAAATTCAAGATTTTCCTTATTCTAAAGAAAATGAAGTGAAGAAGACATAATTACAGGTTTTTCCAGAAGAAATTATAATGTAATATAGATTTGAAGTATTAAGGTCAATGACTTTTTGACCTAATTATTGAAAAAAGAGGCTAATAGTATAGAGTCTTAGATTCTGTATTAAAATGAAGATAAAAGTTTTTAATTTTAATAATATTTACAGTATCTAACTGCTTATCTAAACTATAGACTTCTTTTGAAAATAGAAATTGTCGTATGGATAAATTGAATCGATTCGTTTGGAGATTAGAATTTATTGATTGAGCGTTAAATCTTAAATGTTTGAAATACGATGAAGCAAAGAAGACCACGAGAAATCTTTTTTAAAAAGACATAAAGAGATATACAAATTAATATTAGAAATGATTAGATTTTAAATGAATGCTTGCTATCATTCGTACTAAGCATTTTGATACCGTTTGACATTTTGTTTTTGGAAAGTGGCTATGAATGAGAATAATGTACATCTTTTAATAATTAATTCGAGAATTATATTCGAAAAGTATCTAATACAGAATATATATTTTTTTCTCAATCGTACGTACTTATTTTTATATTTTTAAATAAACAATTAAATATTTAAAAAAAAAATACGATATCAATTGTCAATTATTATTGTTGACATAATAATCAATTAAAAAATACAAAGTGATCACTTATTATCATTAATTTATATTTTATAAATAACATGAAATATGAAACGTTTTTCTGTCAATTTTAATGTAGAATTTTTTTATATAGAGTGTTTGTTTTTTTTCAATTTGATATATAATATATAACTAAAATATAAATAACTTTTATTGGTTTTTTTTTAGATTATTATAATATGGTAATATAATACGAATGGCTAGAAGAGTCTTTTTGATTATATTATAGAAAATATAGAACTGTGGTTGTAGGAAAATTTATCATTGTGTATACGAAAAGTGAGATTAAGTTGTGTTTGAGACCAATCGATGAAAGAATATTAATATATATGAATTAAAATAAGATGGAAGTGGAAAATTATATTCAAATAGTATCTATACAGAATTTTTTTCTCAATCGTACGTACTTATTTTTATATTTTTAAATAAACAATTAATTATTTAAAAAAAAATACTATGTCAATTGACAATTATTATTGTTGACATAATCAATTGAAAAATACAAAGTGATCACTTAATATAAATGCTTTATATTTTATAACTAACATGAAATATGAAACGTTTTTTTGTCAATTTTAATGTACAAATTTCTATAGAGTGGTTGTTTTTTTTGAATTTGATATATAATATATAACTAAAATATAAATAATTTTTATAAAATATAAAAATTTGCAAAAAATTAAAAATAAAAAAATGTTAATTTAAAAGATATGCTATGATTTAAGTAAAAAAAGCATCAAGAAAAACTAAAAGAAATTATAAATTTGTTGATAATAAAAAAGAAAAGATAATTTAAGTAGTATAGAAAAACAAAATTATGGTTGTTGTAGAAAAATAAAACTTGATAAAATTAAGTAAAGAATAAAAAAAATCGAAAAAAAAATTTATAGAAAAAAAAATTTTTAGATTAGAAAACTATGTTATAAATATGGAAAAAAAAATGTTAAAATATCAGGAGTGTATAGATGGATAATACAATATTAAAAAAAGAATAGTATAAAAAAAATTAGAATACACAAAAAAAGAAAATGTAAGAGAGAAATAAGACGAAAATAAAAACAATTGAAAAAAAAATGAAAATTAAGTAAATACATTATAAAAATAGGAACAAATAGAATCAAAAAGAAGAAAGTAAAGAGAAATAAAAAAACGAGTTTGAAAAAAAAAGTTGAAGAGATAAAAAAAGAATAAAAAGAAAGAGAAAATAAAAGTTTCAATGTACGAATTTCTATAGAGTAGTTGTTTTTTTGAATTTGATATATGATATATAACTAAAATATAAATAATTTTTATTGATTTTTTCATTAGATTATGTATGATTGTAATTGAATGATTATAAAAAAATTAAATAGAAAATAGGGAAATAAATTAGAAAAGGAAAACAAATAGAAAAAAAAAGAAAGAATATAGTATATAATTAATAAAATGTAATACGAACCTTTTTAATAAAAATAAAATATGGTTGTTTTATGGTTGCCGAAGGCAACCTTAATGTAAGAGAGTAAGGTAAGAAAAAGGGAGAATAAATAAAAAAATATAATAATAGAAACAAAAAAAATATATAAAATAACAATTTTAATTTTGAAAAAAAATAATAAAAAACTCGCTTTAGAAGAGAATAAGAAAAAATTTATATAAATTATTATAATATATTATAGTTTTTATTCTTCTAATTTTAATAACAAATATTATTAAAGTAATAAAATTATTATGAAAATAAAAAAAATTGAAACGAAGAAAAAAAAATACAAATAAAAGCAAGAAAAAAATTTGAAAAAAAAAAGGAAAATAAAAATCAAGTATATTAAATAAAATGTAATGCAAAATTATTTTATAAAAAAAAATTGTTGTGTTATTGTTGCCGAAGGCAACCTTTTACATATAAGAGAGTATAGTAAGAACAAGAATAAATAATATAAAATAATGATAGATAGTAATATTATTTTTAAACATTAAAGTAATATTAAAATGAAAACGTTATGTCAAAATCTGATCTCAAATGTTATAACGAGAATTTTTATAAGAAAAAATGACTGTCCGCCACCTTAATAATGAGAAAAAAATAAAAAAATTATAATAATAATGAATAGTAAAAGTATTTTAAAAAATAAATAATAGATTTATATATGTTGCCGCAGGCAACATTCAATACGAGTGAGTAGAACAAGTACAAAAAAAAATTAAAAAAAAATTTTAGTGAATGGTAATATGCTTGCTTTATTATAAAAAAAATAAGAAAAATAAAAGAAAAAGAAAAAAGTATAATTAATAAAATCTAATTAAATTTTTTTACATGAATAATAATAAATTTTAAGATAAATAATAATGGGCTAGGTTTATATAAATGTTGTCAAAGGCAAACCATGATATGAGAAAGTAGAAAAAGTACAAAAAAGAATAAATAAAATCATATTACAATAAAAACAATTAATAATCAATAATCTAATAAAAAAAAAAAAAAAAAAAAAAGTGCTTTTTTATTACCGGTTGCCGAAGGCAACCCCTCTAGGTTTATACACGTTGCCGTAGGCAACCCTCTACTCAAGAGAGTAGGGTAAGCACCCGGAGGGTGCGAAACCATACTCTCGTTAACTATAATAAAAGCTGACCTAGCTAAGCCTTTCTGACAAATTTTAGTTTTTAAAAAAAAATTTTGTGTTTGAATGGAGAATGGAGATGAAAAAGTAGCTATTAAATCAATTACACGGTTTTTTTAATGATTTCTAGCAATTTTTTTCAAATTTGATAACCCCCTTGAGCGTACGAGGTGCCGCTAGCCGAGTTTGAGAAAGAGATGGAATGTGTAAAAATCGTGATAAATGACTTAAAAACTTACTATCGATAGATTCTATATCACTAAGGATTTTTTCAACAAATGTCATAATCTGTCAATTTAATTTAATTTTAGCGATAATCTATCAAAATACAGCTAAAATCTATAAAATATCTATGAAATAAATATGGGCGGTTTATTTCTAACGATTTCCCATCAACAAATTTATTGTAATTTCATCAAGAAAGAAGATTTAACAATTTGTAGCCCCTAAACTGTCAAAGGAGTGGAAGTGAGAATAGGCCGAATTTCAATGAATATTTAAATGATGAAATATTGTTTAAAAAAACTATTTTGAAGCGACCGATAAAGGTTTGAATAATTTTTTTCAAAGATTTTAAGGTATTTTGTAGAGGAATAATAAGTGGCCCCCGAAATGTCAACAGAGTAAAGTCAAAATATAATGAAAAATCTACGTAAATACAGCTCAAAACAATTAAAATATTGGTTAAATAAACAAGTGGCACTCACCCAAAAGTTAAAAGCAAAGATCGAAAAGTCGAAAGGGGTCTTTTTTTTGGTTTCGGTCAAAATATCAAAAATTCACAAAAAAAAATTGTCAAATTGACAGCTTCAGGTTATTATAAATTAAGTTCCTACAAATTTTTGATATTAAAAAATTAATAATATCAAAATAAAACTAACCTGTCAGTCGTATCGTAATTTTAACGAAAATCTACCGAAATACAGCTAAAATCTATAAAATATCTATTAAATAAATATGGGGGTTTTATTTATAACGATTTCCCATCAAAAGATTTATGTAATTTTATCAAGAAAGAAGATTTTTATAATTTGTAGCTCCTCAGCCCTAAACTGTCAACGGAGTGGAAGTGAGAATATAATGGGAGAACAATTCAATGATTATTTAAATGATGAAAAACATTGTTTAAAAACTATTTTGAAGTGACCCATAAAGGTTTGTTTAGTTTTTAAAAGATTTCAAGGCATTTTGTAAAGAAGAAGTGCCCCAAAATGTCAACGGAGTAGTAAAGTGTGGAATATAATGTGGTGGAAATCTCAATAAATGTCGACCTTTTAAAGATTATTTTTTGAATGGTTGATAAAGGTTTGTATAGGTTTTGTTTAATTTTTTTTTTAAATAGATTTTATGACATTTTTGGAGAACAATTAGTGGGGGCCCCAAAATGTCAACGGAGTAAAATGGGAAAAACTACTCAAAACATTGAAATATTGGTTAAATAAACGAGAGGGGTACGCATTCGAGAAGGCTTTTAAGCCCTACATAAAATAATGTCATAAAATAATGACAAAAGCCTTTTCAATAATTTTAATAAAAAGCTCAAAAGTAAGGTTAAAAATTTATAAAGCGATTAAGAATCTAAAGTAGAAGCTTTTTTGGAAAAGATATGTAAGTATATACCGTATTATTATAAATATATTAATTTTTACTTTAAATATAAATGATTTTTGTAAAAGTAAACGCTTAATTTTCAAAAGTTTAAATGACTTGAATGTGATTAGTGTACATTAATTTGCGTGCATTAGACAATATTTTTTATCAAAATAACAATGAGATATAATATCTGCAAAAAAAGCTAATACAAAACATTGCCCTCATTGAAAAAGAATTTTGAAGAAAATATAGCCTTGAATTGATTATAGATTGGTAGTTATAGAAAAAATCTAATTGCTGCTTCACAAGAAGACCACCATAATGCAAACAAAATAATAAAATAATGGAAAGAAAACGACAATCGAAGACAACCATTGTTTACATGCAAGTTAAGACTCAATTTCAAGATTTAATTTGAAAGTAGAATTTGTAATACGGTTTATTTGGATTGAATAGATCCATTTAGAGATTATATATATTTTATTATATTTTTCTTTTTTAGAGCTTCAAGCGAGAGATAACATTAACTGCAAAAAAAAGCTAATACAAAACATTGCCCTCATTGAAAAGGAATTTTGAAGAAAATATAGCCTTGAATTGATTATAGATTGGTAGTTATAGAAAAAAATCTAATTGTTTCTTCACAAGAAGACCACCATAAAAAATCTTTTACATTATATAAAGAGTTTATATTGTAAAATCATCATGTGGGAAAAAAACTTTTAATTAAGCTTTAAGAGTGTTTGAGTTGGAAAACTTAAATATTTTATATTAAAATTGTATCAAGATAATAACTTTCTATTGATATTGAGTGACACATCTATGACACCGACAACATCATTGACAGATGTCATTATGTTTGCTATGACATAACCTACTTTTTTTTTTATAAAAGTTACGTCAAATATTTGTAATACAAGTGTTTCCGGTTATACTGTTAACACTAGGAAAATAAAAAAAAAATAAAAACTGATGCTAACTAAAAAAGCAATTATTAAAAAATTTTTTTTTGAATTTTGCTAAACAAGCAAATGTTTATAATAATTAAATATTAAAGAAAAGTTTCAAATTTGTGTTTATCTAAATTGTTGACAAGAGGCAATAGGAATGACGTTTCCGGTTACAGTGTTGCAGCTAGGCGCAAATAAAAAAGTTTTTAAAAAATGTTATCAAATAAAAAAGTCATTATTAATCACGCTCAGGAGTGTTTTAATTTAATGGTAATTTTAAATTTAATATTAAAATTGTACCACAACAACAACTTCATATTGTTGATGGGTGACACATCTTTGACACCGACAACATCATTGACAGATGTTATTGTGCTTGAGCTATGACATAACATACATTTTTTTATGAAAGTTACGTAAAATATTTAAAAAAAAGTGTTTTCGGTTACAGTGTTGCCACTAAGCAAATAAAAAAAAATTAAATAGTATTGCCATATTAAATATCTATTAAAATTTTTTTTTTGATTATGTTGTACAAAAAAAAATGTTTATAATTGATAATAATAATAAAAAAATTGCACAAAAAAAATATGTGTTTATCTAAATTGTTGACAAGAAGCAATAGGACCGGCGTTTTCGGTTACAGTGTTGCAGATAGGTGCAATAAAAAAGTCTCTAAAAAGTATTGCCAATTAAAAAATCATTATTAAGCACGTTTAGTAATGTTTGGGTTGGCAATCTTAAATTTCATAATAAAAGTGCACAATGGCAACAACTTAATATTGATTATGTGTGACACATCTTTAACACTGACAACATTATTGACATATGTCAATGTGTTCGCTACGATATAACCTAATTTTTTTTTTATGAAAGTTACGACAAATATTTGTCAAGAAACAAACGTTTTCGGTTACATTGTTGCAACTAGGCAATTAAAAATTTTTTTTTAAGTGTTGCCAAATTAAATATTTATTAAAAAAAATTTTTTTTTGATTGTATTAATTTTAAACAAATGTTTCTAATTAATAATTATACAAGAAAAATTTGAAATTTTTGTTATTTAATTTCCGACAATCAAATGTGCAAAAAAAAATTTGCAAAAAATTAAAAATAAAAAAATGTTAATTTAAAAGATATGCGATGATTTAAGTAAAAAAAGCATCAAGAAAAACTAAAGGAAATTATAAATTTGTTGATAATAAAAAAGAAAAGATAATTTAAGTAGTATAGAAAAACAAAATTATAGTATTTGTAGAAAAATAAAAATTGATAAAATTAAGTAAAGAATAAAAAAATCAAAAAAAAAATTTATAGAAAAGAAAATGTTTAGATTGGAAAACTATGTTATAATAACGGAAAAAAAAATGTTAAAATATCAGAAGTTTATAGATGGATAATACAATATTAAAAAAAGAATAGTATAAAAAAAAATTAGAATACACAAAAAAAGAAAATGTAAGAGAGAAAAAAGACAAAAATAAAAAAAATTGAAAAAAAAAATTAAAATTAAGTAAATACATTATAAAAACAGGAACAAATAGAATCAAAAAGAAGAAAGTGAAAAGAAATAAAAAAACGAGTTTGAAAAAAAAAGTTGAAGAGATAAAAAAGAAAAAGTATAAAAAGAAAGAGAAAATAAAAATTTCAATGTACAAATTTCTATAGAGTAGTTGTTTTTTTGAATTTGATATATGATTTATAACTAAAATATAAATAATTTTTATTGATTTTTTCTTTAGATTATATCTGATTGTAATTGAATGATTACATATTTAAAAAAAATTAAATAGAAAATAGGAGAAAAATAGAAAAAGAAAACAAAGATAATAGTGTTTAGTAAGGGAATAAGAAAAAAAGTAGTATGGAAATGGGGTGAGAAAGAAATAGAGCAGGTGAGAGAATGGAAGTATTTAGGATACATGTTTGAAGAAAGAAATCGAAGTAAGGCGCAGTTGAGAGAATTGGTGAAAAAGGGAAACCAGATGTGTGCGATAGTGTGGGGAATGGCAGAGAAAAAGTTTAGAGGAGAATATGAAATAGGAATGACGATGTTTGACAAATGTCTGGTAAAAAGTGTAATGATGTATGGAGCGGAAATCTGGGGATGGAAAGAGAGGAAAGAAATAGAAAGAGTGCAAGAAAAATATATGAGATATAGCAGACATAAAATTTATAAAATGCAAGGACCAGTTGTTGTTGGATTTGATTTTTGCCGACAAAAACATGCACATTTTATGAAACGGAAAAGTGTCAATTGGCTAAGCGTTGATTGGCTAAACTTTATAAGTTAAAAAAAGCGTTGAAGCCGGTACCTACAACATAAAAAAAATTTACTACTCTCACAAATAGTCTCAACCCCACCTTATTTAGTATTTTAATTTGATTTTTTTTTATTTTTACATTTTTTAGACTTATTTCATTTTGCAAAAAGTCTCTTGATAGGAACGACACACCGGGAATAGTTCCACTGTTTTCTGTTCGAATATTTGGAAAGTAAGATCATCTTTAACCAGTGCCTTTGAAATATTTCATTTAGTACTTATTTGTAAAATGCAAATTTCAAAGCTTCTAATTAACCGCGTGTGTGCCTGGACCTTTCTTTTATAATCTAAAAAGATACGAGTATATTTGTTACGAGTTATTAGTGTTAGCCGTGGCCCTACCTGAGATGTCTAGGTCAAAGAAATTAGTAGAAAAAGCAATGTTGATTTTCCGTAAGTACACTTTATGTCATTTTATATTAAAATCTAATTTTTATTTTAGAAATATAGCTAACATTTTTTATTACTAATTTATTTCTTAATTAAATAAAATAAAAATATTTTTTTATGTTATAATTTCTAGGAGAATCGCTTTGTTTTAACTATTATTGTTCTGTTTTTTATGTGGGACTACCAACAGAAGACAAAAGCAAGTCGAATTTCAATCTCCGGTACATCCAAAAAAAACATGTAAAACCAATGTTACTAGTTCTGTGGTAAGTTTTTCTAACATAAGTTCATGTTAAGAATAAACAATAATTAGTAACTTTTGCTAATTATTCATTATATTATTTAAACTAATGCTATAAAAGAATAAATAGAAAGCTGGTTTATTACAATTTTTATTAGAAAGTGTAAAAATGTGTTAGTCAGATTTACTATTTTGATTGTTTAGATTGTTTAATGATAATGGTCTACAAAAAATATATAAATATTACACAGTTGTTTTTTCAGGTTACAGACGAAACAAATGCTAATACTATTAAAGTTGAAAAAGACATGAAAAAGGCTGAAATTAACAGAAATGCTGATATTAAAGTACTAGGTATTTATATCGTTTAAAATTGTTTTTTTTTAGTGTTTTTTCAAATCGTTTTTTTTTTTAAATATTTATTGTAAATTGAATTAAATTTTAAAAACAAACAAAAAATAAAAAAAAAATTGTCATTGCAAAGTTCATGAAAATGCATTGATAAATAAAAAAACGTTTTGTAAACATTATAAAAAAACTAGTTTAGAATAAATTAACCAATTTTGCTAATTATTCAGGTTTAGATTTCAAAACTCAGACTGCAGGTGTCTTAAGTCCAAACTTTAGCGGCCATAACACACAAACTTTGCAACCTCTAAATGATTGTTGTTTAGAAGATCAGTTTACTGATATAAGCAATAATTACGTTAGTTTGCAGCCGGTTACAAATGACAAACAAATATTTTTTGAGCAAGAAGACAATCTCCAAAAAGACGGCAGAGATATCACCATTTTGCAACCATTACAGTTAGATAATTATTGTGAGTCTAGTGAAGATTTGATAAAAACAGAGCAACAACGACAAAATTCGATTAAAACGAATAAACACCTACTTCAGTTTGATATTTCAACAGATACAAGTAATTTGTATTAATTTTTATAATAATTTGTTTTTTTCAATTTTTATTTAAATTAATTATTTTGTGTTTTACTTGAAAAATTTAAAATCAGATCAAGACCAAGAAAGCGATTGCGATTGGAAGCCATCTTCAGAGTCTGAATCAGACAAGGAGAAAAATATATCACCAAATGATCCTACAGATGCCCCAAGTGGTAAAATACGAAATAACTATAAAAAAACTTTTTGCACTTTTTGCGAATCTTTTGTAATATCAAGACATTTTTCAAGATATCTGCAAAGTCTACATAAAAAAAAACTCTAGTAAAACTGTTACTTGACGCAAAAGGTAATTCAGCTAAAATATTTATTGTGATATAGTAATATAGAATATGTTTTCTTCTCAGCCGTTACTGAATGACTGCATTTTAAATGCTTTTTTAATAATAGAATGTAAACATTCTCACTCTTGAGATAGAAAATTCATACCGTAACACTTAGCTCTTATGTGTTTTGCACGTATTTTCATTCCAAAAAAAAAAAGAATAGATTTTTTGTAAGTTGTAGTTTCTGTAGTTTTAAACGTTGCCATAGATTTTACAACTGTCATTGTTAAATATGAATGTTGTGTTCTCATTGTTTTGTGACAAGTTCTAATTGAAGGAGGCTTTCTGATTTTTGGTCGTAGAAAAAATACGGTCTGTAATTCGGTTAAAATAAAAATTCGGTTTACTTGTGGTCTCTCAAGTTTGCTGACGCCCGCGTTCGGAATCTACCCACTTGTATCAAATTTTCGTTCTAATCTTGTTTCAGAATATACTACATATTAAGAAGTAGATTAATATGAATTCTTTTTTTCAACAGATCTAAAAAAAAAGAAGAGTTTAATAATGATGATTAGAAATAAAGGAAATCTAGAAATTAAACAGCGAAGAGGAATAATTATTCCTAAAAAACAAATTCAATTTTGTGCCGACGGAACAAATGATTCTCAGTACATTATGTGTGCAAAATGTAAAACGTTTTTAAAAAACTCTTACATAGTCCGACATAATCGTAAATGTCTTGATAGAAACGGCGATGAACAGACTGCACATCCTAAAGTCGAGTCATTTATTCTGACATTAGATAAGAGCTACCAAGAACATATAAGAAAAAATCCGTTAAAAAAACAACTAATTGAAAAATTAAGGTAAACTATAATTCCCAATTTTTATTTGTTTTCAGCAAATGTAAAAGAACTTTTATTGATGTTAAAGTTTTTTTATAAGTTCTTAAGATAACGTATTTATTTATAGATTGGACCAAATAGGAAAAATAGTAATATCCGATCCTATAATTTTGGAATATGGGTTGACGCTTCTACAAACCAGTAAAAATTTAAAAAGAAGAATTGTTGTCTGCAATAAAATGCGAGAATGTGCTCGCATTTTACTTGAAGTTGAAAAAATTATACCATGCTCTTTAAATTCACATATAACTATTATTGGTAAGTTTTAAAAAATTAATAACATGTTAGCAAAATAAATTTATCAATTATTTTAAATTATGATTATTTTTCTTAATTGTAATTTAATAAATAATTAAATTAATAATCAATATAAATCAATAAAAAATTATCACTTATAATACCACAAGAGTTTTTCAGGAAAAATCACTCGCGCTTCGCGCTCGTGATTTTTTAACCTGAAAAACTTGACTCTTTCATTTGTTTGCAACGAACCTATCGGGAAATACCCGATAATTTTGAAGCTCGTGTGGTATTCGGGGGATTATTTTTCCGTCCCAAATTTTCAATTTTCACAATTGAATTCAACCTGTCAGTTTGACGTGTGGTTAATTTGACTGGATCATGTTTTGTTTTTTATATATAGCAACTACCAGAGAAAATAATCAAAAAATTATCAGTATAATACCATGTAGGTTGTACCACGTGACGTCAAATGGTGCAATTCTATTGGTCGATATTTGGGTCGGAAAAATAATCAAAGTTAATTAATAAAAAACTATTTAATTATAAATAGTTATTTGTTGGCGCATAGACGGTATACTGTTGTTGTTTTTTTGTATTAAAGTAATAATTTTGTAGATGTTTTAAAACCGAACAATATTGACAATCTGGTTCAAGCTGTAAAAAATGCAAGCAATTATTCTGAAAATGAACGAATGAGCTGCATCATATGCTTTACATCAAGGAAATACACTCAAGGATTTAATAGACCTTGTTATTTATTTGATATGTAAAGAAGATGAAATTATTGAAAAAGAATCTTTAAAAAATTCTAAATGTTTATTAGATGAACTTAAACTGCTACGTAAAATAATTCAGCAAAATTGGGGACGTTCAGTTGGCAGTCTTGCTCTAAAAAACCTGAATACAAGTAAATCAACAAATTACTCTAAAAAACTACTTCCCCTTACCGAAGATGTTATGAAACTCAGAAATTATTGTATAGAAAAGGCCGTAAATGCTGTAGATCTTTTAAAAAATGAAACTAATATTATGCAGTACCGAATTCTTGTAGAGGTAACATTTATTTTACTCCTTTTACACAACAGGAAAAGAGTTGGAGATATTCAGTATATCGAACTTGCTGAAGTTACTAGATCAGAAATGATAGAACAAAGTGACGAAATTTTGCAGAGTCTAAGTTCGGCAGAAAAGATGTTAACAAAACTTTACAAAAAAATTCATACGGTAGGAAAAGGCTCGAAAGATTTGTTAGTGCTTATACCAAGAGATATTCAAAAATTTGTAAATGCTTTATTAACAGATAGGTACAAATATATAGATTCATCTAATAAATATTTTTTCCCTAATTGCAATGGCACCGATGAATGGATAAACGGTTGTTATGTTCAAACAAAATACGCAAAAATGTGTAGTGCAAAATTACCACAATTAATACGAAGCTCCAGATTGCGGAAGCATATTGCCACTATGATGCAATTAATGGACTTGCGTAATAATGAAATTGGTCAAGTGGCATTATTTATGGGTCACACTGAAAAAACTCATCGAGAGTTTTACAGATTACCAAGTGATGTATTAATGATTGCAAAGGTCTCAAAAATTCTATTAAAACTAGAAAAAGACGAACTTATCAACTGTAAGAACAAGCGAATGGATGAAATTGATATCCAAATTGATGAACCAGAGTTTTCGGATTCTAACTCTGAAAATGAAGAAGCAATTGCAACAAAAGAATTTAAAATTTCTGCCTCTACAAGTAGTATGTTTCATTTTTCATTAATTTTGTATTTATTTAAATAGATGTATTTTTTTAACTAAATTTTTTATATTTTTGTGCACAGAAAGAACTAACAGTACTTCAAACCAAAATATGGATGAGCCTGGCCTATCAGCGACTTTAGATAGGAATGAAGCAAATGAAAATTCTCCGCCAAACAAAAAACAACATGTCTCAGAAAAGAAAAAATGGTCTGCAGAGGAGACAATGTTGATTAAACATCATATGACAAAATACCTTAAAAACGACTCATTATATCCATCATCAAAAGAAATTTCTTTGGTTATTAAAAATATTTGAAAATTGAGCGAAGTGTAGCTCAAATAAAAAGCAAAATTTAATATTTGAAACGTCACAAATAATAAAGACAAGGTACAAATTGTATTGTTACCAACTAATTAATTTTATGTTATTGATTGTATTATAAAAAATTAAAACAACTAACTAAAAAAAAATTTATAAAGCTTAAAGTTTAAAAGAATAAGCTTTTAAACTAACAAACATTTTTAAATTTTAGTTTTATTGACATAAAAAGTGTTAAAAATACTTTATTAATAAAACCATAAATTAAAAAAACCTTTTTTTTTTGGCAGATTGTTTCAAACCAATACGCATTTTTTTTTTTTCTAAAATTAACGTTTAATAAATTGATTTGTATTGAAAAAATGTGTTCGATATTGTAAGATTTTGTGCCTTAAATAACCTACTTTTCGGAACGGTTTTCTGTTTTAATTTTATTTGTATGCAATTTGTGGTATTGGTATAAAAATTACCTTTAAAGCAAGTCTATCCATCATCAAAAGTATAAAAACTCATTTCAAAAGTAACTGACAATTGAAGTTTAAAAACATATTTTTTGAAACATTTGTTCTCAGTTTCTGTCATGTATTGTTAACATAATAAAACTATTAAAATAAAATTGATTTTATCACATGATAATTTTTCCACTCTTAAAAAAATAAGAAAAAAAATTTGAATTTAAAACTAAAACTTTTTCTTTAAATAAGCTTGATATAAATTTAAACTAGATTTAATCACTAACTTGCTTTTTGCAAATTTTTCAATTTTAATTCAATGTAATAATATTCGTGCTCAAACATTTTTAAAGAGATTTTCTTGTTTTTTAAGGATTCGGTTTTTAACTTGCATTTTCAACATTACTCTTTTGATGTATTTAACTTATTTCAGTTTCAGTTATTTCTTATGTACAATGTTAAATAAATAGTTAAATTCGTAAATAATCCACGCTAAGACTATTTAACAAGTAAATTACCTCAAATTGTATGTTTCTCGAATGTTTACGTTCTAAGGTCACATCTTGCTAAAAAGTATTTTATCTTTAAAAAAAATTATAATTTTATTGAAAATTATTTTTATGGTTTTGCCTTAAATAAATTCAATAATCAAATAAATTCGGTAAATTGGTAAAATTTTTAAAAGTTTTGTGTAGTATAATCGATTAGTTCTTTAGAATACTATTTATTGTTCGTTTATAATAAAATCAAAATATTCTAATATTTTCTTCACGATAAAAACTGCCTGATAGCTCAAAATTGGGGCTCTGTCATTACTACACGCGTGCCCTTGGAGGTGCCACTACGTCTCAGCCATATTGTATGAATATCTGGTGCCTGATAGAACAATTATATTTCTGCCACCCGCGAGTCGCCACAAGCGCCCTCTGCATACTATTTGGCTTCACTAAAATCTTGTTTTTATATACTAAGGGTCCATGCAGCACCATTGGGAAACTTGGACTACAGGCTCCCAAGGTGTTAAGCAGCTTAAATATGCCTTCAAACGTTCTGGCGTGCCACAACGTATATATAGGTGCCACTTCCACTATATATACCCAAATTTGGTGCCTGAACGTACAATTTCCTATATATATATATATATAATAGAAATTACAATGAATATTTAAATGAAACGACGTTTAAAGAGTATTTTGGGGCAAAAAGAAAAGCTTTGGGTTAATAGGTCTTCCAAAATTGAGCCCCAAATTAATTGAAATGCTTTTTTATATTGAAAAAGATAGAAGAAATATAAGAAAACATAACCACAAAAGTTAGAAGTAAAAATTAAAAAGTCGAGAAGGTTATTATGGCTGAAAGAAAAGCTTTGGGTTAATAGGTCTTCTAACATTGAGCCCCAAATTAATTAAAATGTTTTTTTATATTAGAAAAGAGAGAAGAAATAATAGAAAGAAGAGTCCTAGGCATGTTTGTTGTCTTTTTTTATTAAATACTAAAATCTTATATTGATAGAGCATGCCCCCCGAAATGTCAAAGGGGTGAAGCAAATATAAAAGAAATTACAATAAATATTTAAATGAAACGACGTTTAAAGAGTATTTTGGGGCGAAAAGAAAAGCTTTGGGTTAATAGGTCTTCCAAAATTGAGCCCCAAATTAATTGAAATGCTTTTTTATATTGGAAAAGATAGAAGAAATTTAAGAAAACATAACCTCAAAAGTTAGAAGTAAAGATTAAAAAGCCGAGAAGGTTATTATGGCTGAAAGAAAAGCTTTGGGTTAATAGGTCTTCTAACATTGAGCCTCAAATTACTTAAAATGCTTTTTTATATTGGAAAAGAAAGAAGAAATAATAGAAAGAAGAATCCTGGGTATGTTTTTTGACTTTTTTTTATTAAATACTAAAATTTTATATTGATAGAGCATGCCCCCCAAAATGTCAAAGGGGTGAAGCTAATATAATAGAAATTACAATAAATATTTAAATGAAACGACGTTTAAAGAGTATTTTGGCGCGAAAAGAAAAGCTTTGGGTTAATAGGTCTTCCAAAATTGAGCCCCAAATTAATTGAAAAGCTTTTTCATATTGGAAAAGATGAAATAATAGAAAGAAAAGCCCTGGGTAGGTTTTTTGATTTTTTTTTATTAAATACTAAAATCTTATATTGATAGAGCATGCCTGAAAGTGGTATTTGAAAAGGAAATAATGAAAGACAATTTTAAATTTTCCGCTCTAATATTTTTGACATCGTTGTTGTTAGCAAGAAAAAAAAATATAATAATAAAATAACTATTTCTAGAATTTTCATAAAGTATTTATATATTTTACAAAATTAAGTGTAAAAGTGTTGTTTTTTTGCAAAATATAAGTGGAAAGCTTAAAAGAAAGTAGGTTTAATAATTATTTAATCTCATTGTCAAGAATTTTTTTTTTAGATAAGGTTTGATAAAATTGTTTGAGGAGACACCTAATTTGTAGGCCTGTTTTACATTTTTTCCTTTATTATAATATGGGTATATAATACGTATGGCTAGAAAAGCTTTTTTGATTCTTTTATATAAGATATAGAACTGTGGTTGTAGGAAAATTTATAATTGTGTATACGAAAAGTCAGGTTAAGTTGTGTTTGAGACCAGTCGATGAAAGAAGATTTATATAAATGAATTAAAATCAGATGGAAATGGAAAATTATTTTCGAAAAGTATCTAAACAAAATATTTTTTTTTTCTCAATGTTATTATTATTATCTTAAATACTTATTTTTATATTTTTAAATAAACAATTAAATATTAAAAAAAAATACAATGTTAATTGTCAATTATTATTGTTGACATAATCAATTAAAAAATACAAAGTGATCACTTAATATTAATCTTTTATATTTTATAACTAACATGAAATATGAAACGTTTTTCTATCAATTTTAATGTACAAATTTCTATAGAGTGGTTGTTTTTTTGAATTTGATATATAATATATAACTAAAATATAAATAATTTTTATTGATTCTTTTTTTAGATTATGTATGATTGTAATTGAATGATTACATATTTTGAAAAAATTAATAAGAAAATAGAAAAAAATTAATATGAAAATAGAAAAAAATTAAGAAAATTAGAAAAATTAAATAAATAGAAAAAAAAAAGAAAGGAAGAGAAAAGTATATAATTAATAAAATGTAATAAGAATTTTATTTTCAATAAAAATAAAATATGGTTGTTTTATGGTTGCCGAAGGCAACCTTATATATATATATATATATAAGAGAGTAAAGTAAGCAAAAGGGGGAACAAATAAAAAAATATAATAATAGAAACAAAAAAAATATATAAAATAACAATTTTAATTTTGAAAGAAAATAATAAAAAACTTGCTTTAGAAGAGAATAAAAAAAAATTCATTTAAATTATTATAATATATTACAGTTTTTATTCTAATTTTAATAACATTTATTATTAAAGTAATAAAATTAATATGAAAATAAAAAAAATTAAAACGAAGAAAAAAACTACAAATGAAAGAAAGACAAAAATTGAAAAATAAAAGAAGGATAAAAATCAAGTATATTAAATAAAATGTAATGCAAAATTTTTTAATAAAAAAAAATATGTTGTTTTATTGTTGCAGAAGGCAACCTTTTACATATAAGAGAGTATGGTAAGAACAAGAAGGAATAAAAAAATATATATACATAATGATTGAAAAAAATAATATAAAATACTGATAGATAGTAATACTATTTTTAAATAATTTATTCAAACAAGTAAAAAACTTAAAGTCTTCCCATAATTTCTCATTGTCTATAATTTTTTTTTAGATAAGGTTTGATAAAAATTTTTGAGGAGACACTTGTTTTTTTAGCCTGTTTTACATTTTTTTCTTTATTATAATATGGGAATATAATACGAATGGCTAGTAAGGATGAATAAAGGGTGAGAAGAAACAATTTTATTATTGACAGCACTACTAATTTGAATTTATATTAAAATACTAGATTGAGTCGTTTTACGTTTATTAAATTGTTGATAGTGCAGATTTGAAGATCTAATTAAAACTAATTGTTAATAATTGAGCAATTTTATTGGTTGGTAGGACATAACGGTAACAATTTGTGTAGTAAGTTCTTCAGTTGGAATAATAGGCCAAGAGTTTTTTAACGTGGTTTCTTTTTTAAGCGTTAAGAAAACTTGTTATGACTTAACTGTCCTAATATGTGAAGATACAGGCTTCTTAAATCTCTGAATTAAAATCTTAGATTTTTGTTTATGAAAAATAGTTACAATAATTTTGAAACGAGCTTTTTCTTATATTTTTTCTCATTAATTATAAGCATAAATGCATTATAACTTATTTATTAAATACATCAGATTTAATGAATGTTAGCTTGTGCAGCTCATACGATTATGCAAATATAAGTTTTGTCTCTTTTTCTGTATGTTGGATTATTCAATCTAAACCGTAAACGTAATGTGACAGCGTTTTAGAGAAAACCGTTTAGATTAGGTATCTCAACATAATGATTTTTACAATACCAAAGAAAAAATTAAGGTTAAGGAAGTTTTGAACCCGTGATAAAAACAGTGTTTTAGAGGTTTAGTAGAAGTCATCCCATTGCGTCATTTGTCATCGAAATGTAATTAAATTTTAATAATATCTTCACCACAGATGTCTTTATGGACGTAGCTTGTTTTTTTTTTCGTGTTGCAAACTTTAAAATTCATTTAAAAGCGTTTATTTATGACCTTAATTAAAAGAATTATTTTATTGATTTAGCATCGGATAAATACAAAATAAACGAACTACAGCGGTGAATTCATGTGTTTTTAACAATAGGCATTTTCAATTATTAAAAAATATACAAAAATAAAGAAATGGCATGTATTCTACACAAACGCTGTAAAATCTAATTTTTCTGATTTTTTATTAATTTTATCAGTTGGTCTAAAGTGGTAGTCGTGCGGCCAAAAACATAACATCTAGAGGATTTTTGGAAACGGCACCGTCTACCGATCGTGAAGTTTATACCTTTCTTTTATAATCGAGTAACTAGTGGATCTACAGAACGGAATTTTTTGCACGTTTAGTAGTATTAGTCTTATAGGACTAATACTATGCTCTTTTTTTATAAACAATTGTCAGTGTCAAAAATTCTGAAATTATGTTGTAATCCTGCTGTACAATTTACTGTAGGAATCACGCTCTTGACATTTACTCTCAAATAACTGTGCCAGCAATAAAGTTGTTATAAAAAAGACTAGATGACTTTATAGTCTAGTAAACTAAGCCAAAAACTATTCCACCTGAATTTTTTGATGCGATTTTTTTTAAATTTTTCTACTGCATGTTGCTAGGGGACAACCCGGTGCCATATTGTTTAAACCAAATTTGTTTGAACAGTTGCAAGGAATTGTTATTTTCTGCCCAAACAATTTTTTTTATATTTTTTATTAAAATTTAAATAAAAAGGAATTTATAACTGTTTTTGATAAAGTTGATATTTTTGGAGATTAGATATGAATTTTAATTCAAAGTTGAAAAATTTTTAAAACTGGTAGCTTTCAACCTATGAAAAATAAATATATTAAAAAAATACAATACAGTATTGCAATACAATACTGTTGATAAAGACTAAAAATTTTTTTATAGTTTATATCTTCTTTCTAATTTTTAATACAAGGTACTTTTCAGTATCGTATATGAGTCTCTTTCTGACTCATATGCTGCATCGGCTTCTCTTCGCTTTAAATAATTATTTACCATTTATCTTAAAAACTATTATTTTTTTTAAATTAATATAGACGGTAATGTTATTCATAATTAAATTGTCTACAATTTGCTTACAACCAATTTTTGAACATAAAGCGAAACAGGTATTTAAAATTTCTTTTTTATCGTTCAATATTATTTATTTGTAATTATCATAATAATTTATGCAGTTTTATCAATAATAATAAAGTATAAAAATGTTTAAATGTTTTTTTGAAATTACAAATAAAATTATATAAATTTAAAAAATATATTAGTTTTTAAATATTCTACTTAATTGAAAAAAAACTTTAACAAACTAAAAATAGCTTAAAAAAATAAATAAATCACTAAAAATTTCGATCATTATTATTGGTTTTAATATGGGTAGTCCTACTAAAGGCGCTTCTAATATGAGACAGCGTCTTTTGAATGAGACAAATAGAAAGGAAGTAACATTTATCTCAAAATAGAAAATCTACTGTTTACTTAAAATTTGATTAATTGATACTATTTTATATGAATTTTTATATGGTTTGCGGTCATATAAGTGACATTTATCAAGAAAACATTTTCCTTTATATTGTAATACATTAAACTAATTAGACAGCATAATATTCAAATTGCTTAATTAATTAAATAAATAAACTATTATTTAATTACTAGCTGACCCGGCGAACTTCGTACCGCCTTATCGTAAATTTGATGCACTACTTTATTTTGTATAGCTGACCTATCTTATGTATGCGTACCTATTCAATTTGAACTGGAATCTATAATATCCTCCATATAAAAATAAATACCTATTTCTCTGGTCTCGTCATACCCGAGAAGGACTTTACTAATTTTATTAAATATTGCCCCCCTAGTGCCCCTCCACCCCGCCCGCCGCGATGCCCGGCGCGCTTTTTAGACTGCATCGCAAACAACGGCCACGGCGCTATGGCGGTTTTGTTTACTGTTTGAATTTTTTAATTCGTAATATCTTTTGTTTAGACTCGCGGTTGGTTTACGCGGTTGGTTTACCGTAACCGTTTGTTGTTACGTGCAAGACTTGCAATAAGTTTTGCACCAAAAAATATACTCAAGATTTAAGTGAACTAGTATTTTATTTTATGCGACTGTGCGCTGTAAGAATTCTAAAGTAAGTGATCTTACAATAATTTTACAATATTTACAATATTTAGGAGTGGGAATCGAGAAATAGGAAGTAGGAAAATTGGCAACGAATGGCAAGTAGGTCAGATGACCAGAGGGAGGAGTAATTAACAAGGGAAGTTTTTTTTTTGGGAAGGTGTAGGCGGCGAGCGAGGCCAGGTGGAAGGTCTGACGTCATTGGGTCCAACGACATACCTGAGGATAATTAAGATAACGGCATGGCTGGACCCTAATGGCAATGTTCACCAAAAATATCTAAATGCACAATTTATGACTATAAGAGGATGAGCCGGAATACCCATCTCTTTTGCTGTCAATTTTACTATTTTCTAAAATATAATATTTTAATGACCGGAAAAAACCCAGCTTACTTGCCGACAAACTAATATAAATTTTAAGCCTAAGACTACAATAAACAGATAAACATGAATTTAAGTGCTTTTAAGAAACATGAATTTAAACTCTAAAGTCTAGACAAAAATAATTATTTTAAAATATAATAAAAATATATAAATTTAAAATATATAAAATCATAAATGCGCGACTGAACATCTTTTGAATGGAAAGTCTAATTTAAATAATTTAAAAACTATTTTATAGGTAGTTAAATGGTCTTGACCATAAAATAATTTATTTGGATAAGGATTAATATAAACAGAGAAATAGCATGGTTTGAATTTGGTTAGCATTTTTATTAATTTTTAAAATGAAAAAAGTTGTTGTAGTGACATAACTACAATAGTTGGACATATGCTACAGCGAAGTTTTTTGTAGACATTATGATGTTCTTCAATATTGTTGTACATTATTTTGTTCTATCGCTAATAGTTTCGGCAGCGCATTCGACGAAAGACATTTTAAGACTCATTTTTGGTTACATTGTTCAAATTTTACCAAGGATTCCTAATTTTTTTCAAAATGAAATGTAGCCTATGTCAAATAGGAAGAATGTAGCATTCTATTGGTGAAAGAATTTTTTAAATCGGCCTAGTACTTTTTGAGCCTATTTATTACAAACATACAAATCTTTCCTCTTTATAATATTAGTGTAGATTTTTAAATATTTTTATTAATTTCTCACAAAATTTTATAATCAATTGAAGTGTTCAAAATATAAGTCAGAAAAAACATTATTAAGAATAACTCAAAAACTAATGAAAAGATCTTGATCAAATTTGAATGGGACCAAATGTAAAACACCAGCTTCCAAATAAACAAAAATCATCAAAATCTGTTTAACCAGACGAAAGTTATGAGGTAACACACATAAAAAATACAGTCAAATTGAAAACCTCCTCTTTTTTTTTGAAGTCTGTTAAAAAACAATAAAATAAAATGGACGCGTTTGTAAATTATGTGTATGATTATGTGTAAGTAAGGAATTGTATATTTAAATCAAGGTAAGAGATTTGTAATTTTTAAGGTCTGCAAGAGCACTTTTTTACCATGGTTTGAATACTATTTTTTTCCTTTTGGCACAACTGTGATGTAAATTTTTTTTTTAAATGAGTTGTAAGTTAACAATGCGTAAACCATTTGGGTACAATAAAGTTATGTGTCACACCATTTTTACGACGGCATTTTACATAACTGTTTTTAAAATCTTTTTTCAGTTTACTTTTCTTTTCTTCATTTATTTTTAAATCACATGATTTACTTTTGCATTTAGGCAAAAAAAGTTTGCTTTCGTACCGCAAATAAAGTACACATTGTTTATATTTCTAACAGGTTCGAAAACATTTTTTTTTATTATTCTTGTTTTTTTCAAGGTTATTTTGTATAAAATCATAAGATCTATTTTGATGAAGCTAAACAAATTATGTTTTCTCGTTGCTTTGGCACTAATGTTAATTAATCAAAAATTACATGCACATCAGATGCCTTGTATTTGCAAGTACTTAGAGCTTCTGCTCAAACATACATTTAAGATTTTTCAAACTTTATTGTAAAATGTCATTATATCTTTTTTATTTAAATTTTAATAAAAAATATAAAAGAAATTTGTTCGGCTAGAAAATAACAATTCTTTGCAATTGTTTAAACAATTTCGGTTTAACAGTATGGCACCGGGTTGTTCTAGACAACATGCATTTATATCAATAAGACAATTTCAAAAAAATCGCATAAAAAAATTAAGATGGAATAGTAGGTATTTGGTTCCGATTGCGCTGATTCCTATTAGACTATATGTACAGAACCGTTATTAGTATTTATGAAATAAAATACAAAATAAAATATTAGAAGTGTTTTTCAGCGAGAGGTAAACTATTAGGTAAACATTCAATTTTGGGTATAAGTTTATAAATTATCATTCTGATAATCAATAAACGTGATTCTTATCATTAAACTTTCGTTCATAACGAGTTTAAAGCAATTTTTTCTAATAATTTGGTTAAATACAGAAAAACGTTTTTAGAAAATAAATCATTTACTTCGTTTTTTTGTCGTTATTGCATAAATTTATTGCTCGCTTCTTTATAGCGTTGCTGAAAATTTTAAAGCAGCAACTTAAAAGTACCTTTGTTTACCACTTTCAAGATTTATGATAGTGTAAGTTGCAGTTCATCATCGCTCTCTATTTAACCGTTTCCAATTTATATAAATAATAGTAACAAAAGACCACACTTGTTAAATTCACAGTAAACGTGACAGAAAAAAAATTGAACAATTTAAAATAATAAACAACACAACCCTAGGAACGATATAAGTTAACCATATTGTAGGAAAATGCAGATATAGCGCAAATTAATAAGAAATCTAGCTATGTTGTTTAATGTGTTTATTTTTACATGGACATAACACTTATTGAGAAAATTAGATTTAGCATTCCTAAGCGTGAAATTAAAATGTTTTTACACCCTAACATTTCAAAAAAATATCTTTGAAAATTGTTTCATATGCTTTAATTCTCTAAGATTTTTTATAGTTTTCTAAAACTTTGTTCGATTGTAAATGCTGCATGTATATAAACAGTTGTCAGTAGCGTACAGTAGTAATTTGTTTTTAGTTGTGGCTCAAAGCGTTTAAAAGCTAAAAGTGCTCACATATAAGTCGTGTTAAAGTTATTTTAAATATATATATATATATATATATATATATAAACACCAATACGGATTCAGGAAAGGTCGATCTACCACAGATGCAATGCACGAGGTGCTGAAGATCGTGAATAGCATCAAATCAAAGGCACCAAATAACCGAGAATTCTTCGTAATGGCTACGTTAGACATCCGCAATGCCTTTAACTCAGCACCGTGGGAAGAAATTATGCTAGCGCTTAAAGACATGGGAGTATCGACATACCTCCGCCGAATAATATCTGACTATCTCTCGGAAAGATCTGTACTTATTGGACGGAGCACGAACATGCAAATGGAATGTGGAGTTCCACAGGGCTCCATCCTTGGACCTATCCTCTGGAACATTTTCTATAACTCAGTGCTTACAATAGAAGTACCTACCGGGACAACTATCATTGGTTTCGCTAATGACACGGCCGTTATCTGCAAAGCAAAAACACAACTGGAGCTAGTCAGCAACACTAACTGGGTACTGACTAAGCTGTCGGAGGAGATCCGCAAGAAAGGGCTAAAACTGGCAGCGGAGAAGACAGAAGCTCTAATACTGTATAGAGGCAGGAAATTCAAAAATGCCACCTTGCAGCTGGAAAATGAGACGATAGAAACAAAACCACGGTTGAAATATCTCGGAGTAGTATTCGATCACAACTGCGAAATGAAGGAACACGTGAAGGCATGTTGTATCAAAGCAGAAAAGTCTGCAGTGGCACTAAGCAGAATCATGCCAAACCTAGGAGGACCAAAATCCTCAAACAGGAAGACTCTAGCAAATGTGGCACAGTCGATTATACTGTATGCAGCGCCCATATGGAGCGAAGCTATCAAATGGGAGAAATACAGAAGATTAGTGGTAGGGGTACAACGTAGGATGGCGCTCAGAGTATGCTGCGGCTTCCGAACTATATCTACGGAAGCTGCATTAGTACTGGCAGGAACTCCACCCATCGACCTCCAAATTAAAAAGAGATGCCTGCAATATCAAATTGCCAAAGGGATAGAAAGTAGCAATGACTGGGATTTACTCAATGAATGGCAGCGAAAATGGGCAACGGAAACTGGAAAAGGGGCATGGACACGGATATTGATACCGGACCTTACAAAATGGGTAGGACGCAAGCACGGAGAGATGAATTTTTACGTCTGCCAATTGTTGAGTGGACACGGGTGGTTCAATAGTTATCGGAATCGATTTCACCTCTATGATAGTGACTTATGCAAAAAATGTATGGTGGTTGAAGATGCTAATCACGTGTTCTTTCACTGCGAAAAGTGGAGACTGCTAATTGACGCAGCACACAATGCAGCGGGCGTCACTCTAACTAGCCAAAACTGCGTGGAGGTTATGCTTACTAGCCAGGGCTCGTGGAACATCGTGGATACTCTTGTGCAAAGTATCGTACGAGAAAGGAAAAAGGAAGACACGGATATGAAATGAATGGAATGCCAGTTCTCTTTTCCCGAAGTAATGCTCACGCGGTTCCAGGAAATGAGATGTCATGAGAGGAGGTTTTAGTCGGGGAGGGTCCGACACTACCTACTTGGTGTGCATAATGCATTTCCTCCTCTCTTTAATAAAAAAAAATATATATATATATATATATATATAGACGTACAAACGTTCATTATGAAGCCAAAAACAGCATACTTTGCATCTGGCGCTTAGCCCACCGGCTGGTTTCCAAGCCCGGAAACGGGCTTGAGAAAAATTCCATGTATAACATCAAATTTCTCAATAACCGTTTTTTATTATTCAACCAAATTTCATCTCATACTTAGATGGGTATTGAAGACGTTCATTACGCTTTACGTCATCATTTTATCATAAAGGGTTTGTTTGTTATCAACAATAATCCAAATGGGTGCAGGGCTTCTCAATGGCTTGAAACATATCAAGATAAACGGTTGTAGTTCAACCATTTTTCGTTAGTGGCCGCTGTTGACGCTGGCGTTTATAATAAAATATATATTACGCATTTTACGCTCCAAGATGGATTATTCTGGAATAATTTCCTCAGTCTTGTGCACCATATTGCAACAGTGTTTTATTGAGTTTTTGTTATCTTAATGACGGAATACCTTTGTCATTCACCTCCAACTTGATGCAAGGTCGTTTTATGTAACTCGTAGACAGTTTTAATTCATTAAATCAAATTTTTACATTTGACTGCAAATGCTTTATAATATTGAGCAAATACAAGAGCAAATACAAGAAATTTTGCTGCATTTTCTTCAACCAAGCTCAAAACATCTAGAAACTATGTGCTTATCACTCTTTCAAGCGGCAACCTTGCAATGGCTTTAAAACATGCGTAAGTTATCGACTTTAAACACACAATGGGCTTGAGACAATGTGCAAAATTTCTCATGCGCTGCGTGGGATGAAGATCAAACAAAGCAAGAATGGCAGACATTGTGTCTACAGCTACGATATATTCAATTACAAGTGCAGATTTGATATCGAATAATGTTTCGCTACAAAATAAAATAACAGAATTCTGTTTTAATTTTGATCACGCCTAAATATAGGTATTTTATTCAATATCAAAATTATTTTATTATTCATGTTCTTTATATTGCGGCATCTACCTCAAATCTTTCATCTATTAGTAAACAATTGCCATTATTTTAGATAATGGCCATTGGAGCCTGAAAGCAATCTTTTATTTTTCAATTGAATTTGGGGCAATAAAATTAAATATACCTACATTAACTGAATACTATTCTGATAGACACTTAATGAATTATTGTAAATACGTCTTTATTTGTTAATTACAAGCTGTAACAAGATTCAAGCCATAATATTCATATCAGTAAGCTATAACATTTCTTTCCACACGTTTGCAAATACTGCATTCCACAACATAATCGTCTAGAACTCTCAAATAATAATTAGTTTTCCACCTATATTTTTAAACATGTAGATTTTTTAAAAATTTAAATTTCTCAGAATGCAACAGTTTTTTTATAGCTAGATGTTTTTTGTTTGTCATAAGTTCCATTACTAAAAATTAATTTAGAAAAATTGTGTTTACTTAGGTATTTTTTGTGTGTCTATAATACTTTTATTATTAAATAAGCTTTTAACCAAAACTTAATAACAACACTATGTAATAGTAATAACACCAATGACAATAATTCGCCATATATGAAATCCTGATTGGAGACTGTTTTGTTTTTGATGAGACTTTTCAGGTCAGTCTATTGCAGAATATTACACTTTTAGATGCATCTTTACTATTTATCGATATATAAAAGCGTATTCTTTAAAGTCTAGCATAGCGTAGCGAACAACATGCTTGGTTTACATTTGAAAAAACGTGGTTCTATTCCGACGCCCGCCATATTTTTTATAACAATTTTATTGTTAGCGCTAATTTTTTTCAAATTCAACATTTAATGTATTTAATGTACTTATGTATGTAATGTACTTAAGTAATATGTACCTTAGTTTTGTGTTAATAATTAATTGACTTTGATTTATTTATTAACTCGATGCTGTTACGGCTATCCCCATACAGTATTTACAATAAACGTGGTTTGAGCTGTTTTACAAAATTGCATCAGCTGTTTGCCGTAAATGTTTATTTTTAAATAATTGTTTTGTGCAAACACATAGATTTTTGATGATAATAATGATGTATTGATAATTTTAAATAAGGTTTTTAATAATGTATTGGTTTTAGTAGCACAATAATATCGAATTCTTTAGCAAGAAGAAACTTTTAATTATTTTATAAAAACTTTTATTCATGTACTATTATATGTTGTTGTGGATTAAAATAATAATATTTTTAATGTAAGACTCATTCACCATCTTTAGCGACAATTGCTTTCATCATTACGACAATTATGTAATTATCGCATTCCTTCGTTTACTCTCTAATCATGTGGATAATACCAAATTAATAACCAAACTTGAACTGAAAAAAGTAGTACTTTCTTTTTTCATTGAAAAATTACGTTCTCTGGAATTGATAGGCAAATAATTACGATACATTGGTTTTGGTTTAGAGTCCACACGATTAAAAGGTAACTTTCAAAATTTACATTACTAAAAACTATTAATCATCCACATCTTTTAGTATACCTATACAGAATTAGTAAATGTTGTATATTCATTATTAAGACAGTAGTAGTTGGATAAATGACCAAGAAAGTGCAAGCAGCTCAGCCGAAGAACCAGCAAGCCATCGAAACATTACATTGTATTAATCATTGAAGTTATTCTTTTTTTTTGTATTTATAAATAAGAGATAACAAAAGTTGCAGCTAAAACTTTTACAAAAACTTTTTAAAAACTAGTTATTTCTTCATGAAGGTAACACGTAAATTAATGAAAAACAAATCAATTTTGTAAGGACTACTATTTAGTCTATTTACCTATAGATAAATAAACCTCATACATAGTATTTCTTATCTTCAACGAGAAAAACCGTTGAATGATTCTCGATTGTTTACGAATAATAATTACGCCAAACAAGCTTATCTATCGCTGTGAGGTCATCTAGCTAGAGACTATGCGTAAGGTATTTGGTTTTCGCGGGTAAATTTGTGAGTATAATGTTTCTGATGTTATTCTTCACCAGATGAAGTATGCAGAAACTAGAAACTTTTTGAAAACAACGTAAAAGGCGTTTACCAAACATAAAGGGCTTTTCTTATAATTAAAAGCAAACTTGTTTCTTTCGCTAGTAATTTATTTCAAGAAAATGTTGCAATTATTGCGAAATAAAAAGGTATTAATGAACCATTTGAACTAAAACTCAACTACCAGTATTGTAAAATTGATTTTCTGGTAAAAATTGTGTTGGAAACATTTTCCTAACGTAAGCTTGTATGATTCCTTCATAATCTAAAACTAAAAAATATTCACTCATTTTTTATAGACACGAAAAAATGTGAGTATTGTGTAAATATTTCTTGAATAAATCATAAGCGGCAGAAACAAACAATTCTGAAAGTTTTGTAATATTTTTATGCTTTTGCTAACCATGTAATTTGAAATTGAGATAAAAATTCTAGTAATTGTTTAATTCTTAAATTAGTTATAAACATGAAAGATTAACAGAAAAGGAAAAATATTCAAATACCTTTCAACTTCTGTTACTACTAACAAATCAATATAAAATTACTAGCATATCTTTTTTTATATTAGCCGCTTATTTTTTGGGTCGCTTTTAGAAGCAAAATACAAGATAGAGCGTGACCTAAAGGCGCACGAAAAGTTATCAGTGATCACGAGTAAAAGTTTTCTATTTATTAAGTATTCATTGGACAGAATCTTTTCTTATAAAACATAAAAACTTTATTTTATTATTTAATAACATTTTACATTTTTCACCTTGCTTATCATTACAGATTTTAATTTTTGTATTATTTAGAACGTTGTGGTGTTTTTGTTGCACTTTTAAAAATATTGTTGATTTTATGTATCCCAATAATAAAAAAACCCAAAATTTGTTTTTTGTGGATGTGTTATTTTTGTTTAGAATTTTTTGCTAAATTACCAGCTTTTTTTTTGCAAAAAATTAAGTGTTTTTTCAAAATTTCATTTTTAAAATTTTTCAAGTAAGTCAAAATAAACCACACCGTATGATTTTTTATTGTTTATCACATCTTTTATGTGTTTACTCAGCAATCTGCTTACTTACAGTGTGCTTATGGCAAATTTTTAAATATAACGAATTAAATATGTTAATTAGTTACTTTTTTTAGCAACACGCTGCCGCTGTGATAATTATTGTACTATTAAAAAGCATTTTAAATAAATTTTTATATCAATATTATGAGATGAATTAAAACTAAAAATTTGGAATATCACTGCAAACTGACAAAAAGTACCTATTAGGCTTGTATTTGCTCAATATTATAAAGCATTTGCAGTCAAATGTAAAAATTTGATTTAATGAATTAAAACTGTCTACGAGTTACATAAAACGACCTTGCATCAAGTTGGAGGTGAATGACAAGGGAATTCGGTCATTAAGATAACAAAAACTAAATAAACCACTGTTGCAATATGGTGCACAAGACTGAGGAAATTATTCCAGAATATTCAATCTTGGAGCGTAAAATGCGTAATATATATTTTATTATAAACGCCAGCGTCAACAGCGGCCACTACCGAAAAATGGTTGAACTACAACCGTTTATTTTGATATGTTTTAAGCCATTGAGAAGCCCTGCACCCATTTGGATTATTGTTGATAACAAACAAACCCTTTATGATAAAATGATGACGTAAAGCGTAATGAACGTCTTCAATACCCATCTAAGTATGAGATAAAATTTGATTGAAAAATAAAAAACCGTTATTGAGAAATTTAAGGCTTGGAAACCAGCCGGTGGGCTAAGCGCCAGATGCAAAGTATGCTGTTTTAGGCTTCATAATGAACGTTTATACGTCTATATATATATATATATAATATATATATATATGTTTAAAAACGTGCTAATTTTATTACTAACTGAAACTTTTTTGAAAAACTGCTTGTGTAAAAGGTGGATTTTGCAACTAATAAGTTACGACAATTTTCTTTAGTTATAGTCGTGCAAGAACAATTTTGTTTTTTGACAGTGCAATATCAATTGACTTAAAAGTAGCAAGCTGTGGACAAATCCGTCACAAATTACATTTCAACTGTTTTTTTGACTAACAAAATCTGGTTCTGTATAAGACCGTACCTGTGGTGATACTTTTATTTATGACCTTATTAAGGTTAGCGGTAAGTCTCTATTGTGAGTACTATTAACTTCTACATTAAAAAAGCAAAACAGTTTTTAGATGCCTTTGCCACATTTGTCGGCTGTAACAATTATATTGTAGAAACTATGAGAATGTGTTATACAAACTTTTGTTTAATTTACTGTTATGTAAACGTTTATATTGTAGCAACTCAGCAAAGTTTTAATAGAGTAGTATTATGACTGTTTGAAACTCAATAATTAAAAATATTTAAAACTTGAAGTATTGCCCGAATAAACACTTTTTAAATTTTTTTAAATCTTTAGTTTTGTGGTGTGGCAAGCAATTAATGTTGTATAATCGAGTATTTTTGATCATCAAAGGATGTTTTTTGCACGTAAACATAATCTTCAGTAGCATTTTAGTGCAGTTAAAACAGTGAGATATGCTAAAAATCAATCAAAACTGATTGTTGGAATTTTAATAAGAAACAAAATGATGTTCAATCGTCATTTCAGATAAAAACGACTAAATAACATTTTTGTTTCTACACGGTTTATATGTAGAATACAATTGGTTGTTAATTCTAGGAATCATAAATGTAAAGCAAAATCTTGTCGAAACGGTAGATTAGAGAAGGCTCTTAGACTATAAGATATAGTTTTAACTTTTTCAACGTAATGTTTATTTTTGTCACTACGAATAAATTTTCCTCCCAAATTAGTGTTAGATACTATTTAATAAGCACGGACCAATAAAATAGTTTACCAATAATTTTTGACAAACTAAAGATGATCTACAATTTCTCGTTATCTTTCATCGTCAGTGGACAAATTCGATTCTTCTACTGTACCTACATAAAATCCAAGCATAATTTATCAATTATATAAACCATGCAAAAGCAATCTAAGAACTATGTTAAAACTAATAAATGAATAGATAAAATAAAAAACCTATATCTACAAAAAAAAATGCTTATTCTTCCCAGGTGATTTTAATACTATAGCTAAAAGCACAACTAGTAGATTCTCACTTAAATCGCTATAGTAAATACTCAGCAGAAATAAACATTCGTCGATTATCAATTCATCTTTATATGATTCATGAATATTTGAGATATAGTTTATAACCTTGAGAACAGTTCTTCTCGCGACGTTAATGTTTTGAATTTAAAAATTATAAAAACTTTTAGTCGTCTTTCTAACTACATAGTTTAATGAATGCATTAAATTAAGAGGAACTACTAATTTCTTAAATATCAGTTACTTCAATACCAACTTAACGATAACGTTCCATCAAATAAAATGTTTTTGCTTTATCAATTTGGTTTTTTAAAGAATAAATCTACATCTCCTGCAGTTCTAGATATAACTCTATTAATTATTGTGATTGTTTTGAAAATAACTTTTACTAAAGCGGCAATCTTCTGTGACTTATTCACCATAGTTAAAACTAAAATGTCACATAACAAAAAAGTTAATCAAACTATTAAACTGATCACTTTGCAGTTACATGTTCAACATTAATAAAAAGAGCTTTTTTTATCTTCTATATTGACAGTATACAGTATGTGTCTAAGAGGTAATATATCTTTAAATGACATATAAAACTAATAACATTGTAAATAAAAATATCTTAAATTTTTTTATAGTAGTTTGAGACTAAACTTTTATAAGAAATGGTTTTAGTGCTGGCACTTTTTATGATATGACTGAGTGTAAACCAATGAACTTTACTAAATCTTAAAATTTCAAGTTTTAAGTTTTTTTCGCAAAGTTTAATTTGTATTAATATTAATTATTGAATTGCAAATATTATTCCGGAAGAAGACCTTTAGGGAGACCACGACTGCGGTGGAGAGACAATATAACAGCAGTTCTTAGAGCTCTGAATATCACGGAAGCAGACGAGCTCATGATGGACAGAGTCCGATGGAGGAAAATCGTTGAGTCAGCCAAGACCCATCCTGGGTTGTAAGAGCTACAGAGAGAGAGAGAGAGAGAGAGAGAGAGAGAGAGAATATTATTCATACTATTTATTCAGCATTGAAATTACACAACTCAGAAAGCTACTTGGCAGTATACGACTGCAGTTTCGATCTTTATGGATCTCATCAGGTACACGTTCCAAGCACCTCCCGAATCGTATAATCTCTCTGCTGAATAATTTGTATATATTCTTAAAGTTGAATTATTCAGCAGAGAGATTATACGATTCGGGAGGTGCTTGGAACGTGTACCTGATGAGATCCATAAAGATCGAAACTGCAGTCGTATACTGCCAAGTAGCTTTCTGAGTTGTGTAATTTCAATGCTGAATAAATAGTATGAATAATATTCGCAATTCAATAATTAATATTAATATTAATCTTGAGCGATAACATAGCTTAACAAAAAGTGGTGTGATAGCATTGATCGATGGATTCATTCTTTGATCCATGCGAAATGTATGTCGAGGATGTTAAACACATCGAAAATAATGCGTTATAACTCACCCACACTGTACATTCAACTTTAAGAATATATACAAATTATTCAGCAGAGAGATTATACGATTCGGGAGGTGCTTGGAACGTGTACCTGATGAGATCCATAAAGATCGAAACTGCAGTCGTATACTGCCAAGTAGCTTTCTGAGTTGTGTAATTTCAATGCTGAATAAATAGTATGAATAATATTCGCAATTCAATAATTAATATTAATATTAATCTTGAGCGATAACATAGCTCAACAAAAAGTGGTGTGATAGCATTGATCGATGGATTCATTCTTTGATCCATGCGAAATGTATGTCGAGGATGTTAAACACATCGAAAATAATGCGTTATAACTCACCCACACTGTACATTCAACTTTAATTTATATGTTCAAACAAGTAAGTAATTTACAATGCAAAACAATATTTACAATTTTTTGTTTCAATGTTAACACATACTTATTTTGTTGATGGGGTATTTCATGTAAGTGTTTAAATTAGAAAAAACTTTTTGACAAATTAGTTTTGAAAACTACAAGTTAGCAGGTTTAAAATTTAAAATTTCAATAATATTTACCTTTTTGGTTAAAATTTTTTTTGTAACTTGTTTTTACGATTTTGATAATATGATAAAGACCGGACAAGTAAGCACAATTTAAACTAAAAAAAGTGCTTAAAAAAGCACATTTTACAAAAAAAGCACAATGTATGCAAACAAAAGTTGCAAAAAAAGCAAAAAATTCCAAAAGTTTTATCAGACTTGCTTTATAAAACTATGGAAAAATACAAATTCAAATCAGCCTTAGAAGATTGTAGACTAAATAAAGTGAATATTTATGGCAAAATACCTATATTTTTGAAAATTATACAAGTCTTAAAGTAAAATAATAAAAATATTGAAAAAATACAAGACGACTAGCAATTCACATTTCTAAGAATTGTCTTTAAGACATTCCGTACTTTTGCTGTTAGAAAAACCACAGAGTACAAATTAAATACAATGCAAGCAGTTATTTACAAATAGCACAGCGGACTACAACTGCAGCATAGAGTTGAAACGATCCATTCAAACTATGATTATTGATTACACGACACGACACAACAATAATAGTAGGTGTTTGATGTTAGTGCATTTTTAAAGTAGTGCCAGTGCCGTTTGTAGCATATGATAAAATATAACATTTTGGGAAAATAGTTTTGACAGATTAAGACTTTGATGAAAAAGTTT
Source organism: Lagria hirta (assembly GCA_947359425.1). NCBI lineage: Eukaryota > Metazoa > Arthropoda > Insecta > Coleoptera > Tenebrionidae > Lagria > Lagria hirta. Next base: position 28,274,530 of record OX375794.1, on the reverse strand, counting down.
TCTTCAGATAAAAAAATTTTAAAACCCAAAAGTAAGTCCCAAATAAGCAAAAAAAAAGCAAAAAAAAGCAAAAAAACTTTAAAAAAACATACAATAAAAAAACTGCAGAAAAAACACAAGCAAACATACTTTAAATAGCTTTTTTTTATCGGATTTGTTTATATTTTAAAATTTATATTTTGTTGCTGCTTTTAAAATTTAACGTAAGCAGAAATGCTTAGAATCTGGTCTTCAAATAAATATATAATTCAAATAAATCAAACCGCAGAGTTTTGTGAAATTTGTTATTTGAAAAACAACAGTTCTTGAAAATTTTTTTTTTTTAGTTACAAATTTTTATTAGATTTAAACACATATCTAAAATAGAGTAGTAGCGTAGTACTTAAATATTATTATTATCTAAGACATTTGTGTAATAAAAATTAAAATATTTATTGCTATAATAACATTTATTATTATGTCCAACACAAAGTTGAGGTCGCTTCAGAAGTGCAATTTTGCCAGATTTAAAAATTATCACAGTCTTTGATAAGTAACGATAATGAGAATATTATTTGTTTATTAATATAAAAATTGTTAAAAAACAAACTTGAAATTTCAATTAGTTTAAAAGACAATTTAAAAAGTAAATCAGAAGCAAAACTACAAGCGATGCATTAAGCTAAACAGAAATCATAAGCATAAATGTTTTTGAAAATTGAATGTTAAAAAAAAAGTTTTTCGGTGGGTAGGTGGCTGAGAGCGTTTAAAGCCTAACCGAATGATTGGCATATATTCTAATACCACCACGGCGTGAGTCTTTTTCTAAAAAAAAGGCTTTTGTCTAGTCATCAGTGTTTGTATATCTATTTGTAAATGTAGGGAGTTTGTAAATACAGATTAAAAATATTTCAGTGCCATATCTATGTAATCTTATATTTTACATTATTGAAACATGATTATATTATTTAAATCGTTAGATTTAATATTTGAGAACATTAAATGCTAAATTCAAACTTAAAATTCCGAGATTGCTACTTAATGATATGTGTACAACAACACCCTCATTTTAAACAGCCAAAAGTAAGTTTTCACCAATATCACAGTTTTGCATTAAAAGTATAAATAATATTACAAAAGTTTAGAAGACCTATATTATCTTAAAAAAACGCAATTTGAATAGCTGATCGTTTGGTTGCAATTTTTGAAGCAGTTAATAAAGTTTTAACTCAATCTAATTTGTGATTGACATTGTTCTAAAAGTTTGGAAGATTGTAGTTATGAAAATGGTTCAATATTTGACACTAAACTAAATTCAAAATCCAAATTGAAATAAAAAAAATTTGCAGTGGCGTCATATTTTTTCTTTACAGTTTTTTTCAAGCAACACTAAAGAAAATAATAAAATTTATCAATATTTTTTTTTAAACATTCATAAATGCTATCAACTAATTGTTATATATGAGCTTCCGATAATTTTCAGTGTTAATTGTTAGTCTCTAGAAAAAACATGCCTTCTTCAAATCAAGAAAAAAGTTTGTTATCTATTCGAATTAATTCAATTTTTTCAATAAAATTAAAATCAAATGTTTTTGGTTCACTTTTATATTAAAAATTATTATCTTGATTATAGAATTTATTTTTGATAATTTTTGATTCAATGGTGTAAGACGTGTTTCTCCATTAACATTAAATTTTACTGATTTATTATCTGCTATAGTTATAACAATAAGTTCACAGCTTAGATGTTTGCTTATCAAACAATACTAATATTTATACAAATCACCCCTTCCCATGTTAAAAAAAGTGAAAAATTTTTAATTGATGGTGTTTATTTAGTAAATATTGTTCAAATTTAATATTTATATTTTGCGGTACATTTAATTACTAATTCTAAATAATTACTTTTAAAAAATTATTTTAAATTATTCTTATTTTGTTACGAAAAATTTTAGAGTCTACAGCTTAAAACAACTCAAACGTTCTTTGTTGTTTCAACATTAAATAATTTTATTTTAGTCAGATAGGTAAAATTTGTAATTTGTTAGAATGTTTTATAAAATACGATTTAATTTTTATCTTCATTTGTGTCATAAAATTTACATTTGTTGACACCAAAATCGATAGCAATGTTTGTTTAAAAACAAGTTTAATTTTTAAAGTGTAGTACTTTTATTTTTATTAGTTATATATATTTTTATGTCATCCATATACATAAGCTGACTAATAGTTGAAAAATTAAAGTGGTTTGTTTTCAGTTTATAAGCACAGCCTGAATTAATTAAAATATTTTTCAAATTTTGCTAAAAAAACAAAAAAAATTGAAGTTTTTTTATCTAAAGTTTTATTGACAAAAATGCAGATTGAAATAAAAATTATTTGGAATTGGTCAATATTGCATAATATTGCAATAAAAATGTTTCAATAATAGACTTAAATTTAAGGTGATTTTGTTTAACTGTAAAAATTTTATTGACGCACAATGATGAACAAAATCAGAAGTTTTTTTATAATTGATAAAAATAGAAAAGATGTTACGTTTACTGAACTAAGCTTGTTTTATCACATCATAATTGTTCTTTCTATTCAAAAGGATTAACAATGAAGTTATAGATCTATTACTTGTTAAAATTTTGGTGTTATTTTATTTATGGCTAAATGATCAAAATTTTTTCCATAATAATGTGATAATACGACATGTAAATTGGAGGTCCAAGGAAACAATTTTCTTGGATATCATGTGCGCTTCTGAATCCTGGCTGACGAACGGTATGTTTTCAGATGTTGTTCATGTTTTAGGTTATAGTCTGGCTAAACAGTTTGTGCAAATGTGGTTTTATTTCTACTTAACTTTTCCTAAACTGTATGAGAGTTCGCCACAGGGTTTCTTCCTGTGCAGAATCTTGAAGATAGAGCGTTAGGACCATATTAAGTGTGTATTACTATTCTTTACCTACGTGTTACTAAAGATAAAAATTAAATCACAATTAATATCTGAACACATGTGTATTCAATTTGATAGTATAATTATGTCGGTGGGTATAAAAACATTAGTAATTTTCATCTTTTGCTAATTATCTGCATAGAAATCAGAATTTCTGTCACTATTATTACTCAGATATGCCTAATGTTCTTTTAAAAGGACGTTTGCACATCTTTCTTTGAAGTATTTGTAATTTAAAATTGTTTTACTTTTAGTGGAATATAGAGATGGCTATCTATACTTCACTAGTAAATTTACAGATTTGTTGATTTAAATTCATACAACTACCATTTTTGCTAATTTGAACTAGATAACCCTTTATGAACATTGTGACCGTTACAAAATGCATACACCGGTTGATCTTCGATTAGTTGGGTATGTACTATACCGGTACTGTCATGATTTTATACCCGCGGTATGTTAAAAACTTATTAAAACATGTTAGACTTTTTTATTATTATTAGAAACAATTTAATCCAATCATTTCAAGTTGTTAGTAAACCGTATAAGTTTAGTGTCTTTTTAAAAGAACAATAGGAATTTACAGTAATAGGATTTATAATTTTGCTTTTTTTAGAAGGCTTACACTTTATGAAATATTATCTTTTTTGGAAGAAGGAGCAGTAAATAATGTCAATGACAGGGAAGTAGCCATTACTATGATGCTACCTTCAGATGCTTGTGACGACTTGACGGATGAGGACTCGGGTGAAGAAAATTTTTTTTCAATAAATAATCTGCCAGCGTCTTAGCTGCGGGCTAAAGCTGAAATTGTGCACCTGGAAGATAATAGTGATGATGACAATGTACCGCTATCTATTATTCAGCTAGCTTGTAAAAAAATCTTATAAGTGGGATAATAATGACATAAAATCCAACTATTTTCAGTGACCTGTCTTTTCAACGGTTCAAGATTACAAGTCACCTGTAGAATTATTTTCTAATTTTTTTGACGATAAAATTGTTAACTATATTTGTGACACACACAAATGTTTACGCTGAAAAAAAAACAAAATATTAATAGTTACACCCGATGATTTTTTGTTGGAAAAATTCAAAAAGAGGAAAAGGAAAAGATTGTCTCATCTGGAAAACATAGATTCTTGGTTTAATCTTTTATATTATTTAGTTGCACAGCAACAGCAGCAAGCGCGGTGCAGAGTATGTCATAAAAAAATTAAGACCATATGTACAAAATGCAAAATTGCTCTTCATATTGGATGTTTTGTTCCATATTATACTAATTAAGCTAAAATTTTTTTGTTGAAGTATTTATTAATTTTGCATTCAGTTTAAAATCTACACTGTATGTTCCTATTGTCCTTTTAAAAGAACAATTACATTAAAGTATTTTCAGAATGATTTATCAATTAAAAATCACTTTTTTTTACATTATTTAGTTTCTTTGCAAACAATACAACGCATTATTTATTTTTTTTTAATTTCAACAGCCTACGTGAATAAAAAAATGACATTAACGACCTTAAGCAACGTATTTGGCATGAAATACGGCAAATCACAGCAGAAATGTTACGAAATGTCAAAGATGCATGTTATTTTCGGTCGGCACTTTGCCAAGAAAGAAACGGTGCCCATTTTGAACATTTGTTACATTAAATATTTATTCAAGTCATTTGTTACATTAAATTAGTTTTTATTTTTTAATCACGTAGACTTTGAAAATTTTCAAAAAATTAATAGTGCGTTGTATTTTTTGCAAATAGGCCTTTCAAATAAAGGGTTACTTGACATGCCTTTCTATTTGAAAAAAAAAAGTTAGGGGTGGTTGGGCTCTTAGGAAAACAGAAAAACAAAAACCGTATATGTCGCGATGTGGGCAAATAAAATCAATACTTGACGTGTTTTGAGAATTTTTGCAAAAATCGCTTTAATCTAAGAAAGGAATTTCATTCCAGTTAAAGTTTCCACACAGTATAACAATGTTTAGGTTTAATATAAGCACCTACTTGAATGCATCACAAGTCATAGCAGTTTTAATTTTACGTTTGCATACTATCGTCAAGTTTCACAATATGTGCAATATAAGAGAAAATTAAATTCTGTAATGTCAGTATTAGCATAATTCAGCCGCATATCCACCCACTTTAGAGGATTATGAAATTTAATTTTCATCACTCTCGGAAAAATCATTATGTTAGATTCATTTGACGCACTTACCATAATCTTGTCGTTTATTTTATTGCTTGGAATATTAAGATGATTGTAGAGGGGAAAATCTTCGTTTCCATTTACCTAATTCAAGGAACTGTTTTATTCTACCGCAATTAGAGCCACCCTTAAGGAAAAACGAGCGATTATTAACAAGGCTTAAGTAAACAAGAAGTGTAAAATGAGTCTCAAGAGAACACTTTTTCTAACGCTATTTGCAAAATAAATTGCTTTTAGTTATTTTTTAAACCTTCAAGCTATGGACAGGTTGTTTTTTTTATAAAATGTAGATTTTGAAATGTAGCTAAAAGGTTTAGTGGTGGAGAATTCTTGCCGAATTTTGTGCTCTAAGGAAATTTTAATGATTTTTAAATCAAAGAAGCCGAACACTGAAAATCGAGAGAGAATGGTGATGGAGCTTAGTGTGTTTTAGACCCGTTTATAAAAATCTTATCTAACAAAATCATTCTCTTCACAGTACAAATCCATTTGTAATTACTCATGTTTTACCAACTCGTTTTTTCTCACATTAGCTATAAAATTGATTATAAAAAATCAGAAATAAATGACTTCTAAACAATGAAAATATTTAAAGCTGTTATTTATGATTTTTTTGGTTTGGTATTTTATTGCTTGATGATTTTGTACTTGGTCACTTAACACCCTAAGAATGCGTTTTAACAGTTTTTATCCAGCACCTCTTTATTATGACGTAATAAAAACAATGTTTTTAATTGAATTATTGGGTCTATAATACACAAGTAGTTTTGTGAATCAATGATACAACTGTCTTTATATAATTTGTCAGTTTACAAAAAAAAGAACAATTTATTGAACATCAAAAGATACAATACATAAAATTACAATTATAAGAATCAGGAATCTCAGATGAAATCATTTGTTAAGATTTGCGTTAAAATTTATAAAGATAAATAAAAATAATAACAAAATCAGCGTACCTTTAACATTAAATATTTTTTATTGAGTGCTTCTGTCAGAAACTGTTAAATATGCTCTCTTTCAAGAATTTTTTATTTTTTGCTTTTGTAATTGTTTTGATTCGTTCTTTAAAAAAGTGATTAACCTGCCATATTGTGAAATATCTTTATTTTCGTGAAGCTTTATTGTCAATCTTAACATGCAGTATTTCGTCCAAATTAAAAAAACCGCAAAATCTTTTTTTGGCTTTGAAGAAGTAACCCTCTTATTTCTATAGCACAAAAACAACCTGTTACAAAAAACATTTTTAGGTCAGAGAGACATCTATTTTCTACAAATATCGAGCACATTAGCTGCAAACTTGTCTTTCATTGTATCTGGTACAGATACCAACTTATAGGATCCTTTATCTTCGACGTTATCAATTGACATTTTGAATAATTCACAACATCGACACCCACCTGACACTTCAAAAAACAGTACAACCTGTAATATAAAAAAATTAGATTTTATTCTCTAATAACAAAATTGACCTGCCTTTAACATTCATTATTTTTTATTGCGTGCTTCTGCTAGAAACTGCTTGAATATGCTCTCTTTCAAAAACTTTTGATTTCTTGCACTTGTAATTTTTTGATATGTTTTTCAAAAAAGCCATTGAATAATTTGCCATACTGCAAAATACCTGTATGTTCGTGAAGTTGATCTAAACATGTTGTATTCCGTCCACATTGAAAAAACCGCGAATTTTTTATTGGCGCTGCAGAAGTAAATCAACAGCTTTTTACTTACCCCACAAACATTGTTTTTCTGTTTCCAGTTGTTGAACAGACTCAATTCTTTGTAATAAGCATCCCTGAATTTATTGAGTAGCAAACTCAATGTGACTTCTTCAACTTTATTTTTTAGGAAAAAAAACTACTTTTTTTATTGCGATATATATTTGTAACAATGTACAGCGCTGAAACTGATGCAAACATTTTCTTAAACAATAATATTGTTGTCAACAAGAACATGGCGGTCAAATCATAGATTACTACTAATCTTTGCAGATATAAAATTTTTGAGTGTTGATATCTTCTTAAGATTTTTTACAAAAAGTGATGTCGATAAAACTATGTTTTGTACTCGTGTCTTAAAAGCAAAAAAGTTGCTCAAAAAAAAATAGACCACTCAAACAAGCTCTTGTGGCTAAACATTTATTTCGTGACTTATTAGCCTTATAAGACACTTATAATAAATAACTATTTTATTTACTGCTTCTTTATTGGAGAGCAATCGCCGGTGTATAATCAGTATCTATTATATTACACAAGTTTACTTCAGGATTCTGAATTTAAATTTTTTGAACTAAAGTTGTATATTTTTTGGGTATTTATATACATTGTGTTTCACTTAAGAATACAAGCCTGATAAAGTTTGAAAACACAATTGAAAATTCATTTTTCTATTTCACGTTCACAGTGAAGATTTTGTGACACTGTTTCTAAAAAAAGTAGTAAGACCAAATTGAATTTTGTGTTATCGTTTTTATTGACTTTTGCCGTGAATTGGTATGATTAGTATTTGGAACGTCAATACTGTTATTGTCACTTAATGACAATCAAACCACTGCCGCTCACCGCTTGTAAAATAATAAACACATGAGGCAAATTTATCGAACATGCTTAATTATAACTAATAAAATTTAACTATTATAGCCTACTCTATCCTACTGGAGAAAGACTGGTTTAATATTTATTTAAGCGAAAAATTACAAAGAATCTCTCGTAATTCCGGTGGAGTGCATGACATCTCAATTCCATCTGAATCTAAAATCATGTTTAATAATAATAATACTGTAAAAAATAAAGTTTATTTAAAGTAAATACCTACAAAATGTCTACAACATTATTAAAAAAATAAAAAAGTAATCAACACAGGTGATATAAAAATTCCATTTAATTTAAAAACACGTAATCTGCAGCAATTGAGTGACAAACAGTTGGAAGTGAAGACCAAACTTATTAATTTAGAGAAGGATTCCTACGAAAACGAAAATAAAAGTTTTACATTAGTTACAAACCTCCTAATAGAATTTCAAAACCTATCATTAGATGTGCAGCAGCTAAAAATCTTAAGAGCGTACCAAAGCAGGTAATAAGTCATATAATCGGCACTCGGTTGGATCCATCTACAACTGTGAACGATATAAATCGCTATAAGATACTACAAGTACCGCTACTTGTGGAAAATTGAATTCTAAAAAACCAAAACTTTATGCTTTCTTCAAAATCAATATTTTGTAAGTATTTTAAAACTAAAATGTCTTTATTGCCAAAATTCTCAAAAACAATAAAATCAAATATGTATGTCAGTAATACCAACCTGAAAGAAAAACTCACTAGATAGATTTTTTATATTTTTATAATCTTAATATTGAATTATTCATATTAATAAAAACAAAATAGAAAAAGTAGCATGTTACACTAACTTGTTTTACAAGATATGTTTGTGGCATTTATTTCTCTGCTTTCTTGCGTGCCACAAACAAATGTCTTGTGCATCTCGTATAATAATATACTTTTAAAGTTCGGTCAAATTAAACCAAAAAATAAGAGTAAAGGAACAATAATTCGCACTTAGCTCAAAATTGGTAAAATGTTTCAAAACACTATTATAAATAAATTGTAAAAAATTCTCCTTGATCCCATTACTGAAGAAAAATTACCTCTTGGTCAAAGCTCACAAAAACGAGTTTTTCGCGATTTGCAGGAAAACTTTATTGTAAAATTAGTTCAACCAAAAATTCTAGATTAGATAATTATCTATGAAAAGTGTTAAAATACTTTATTTCTCTAAGAACCTTTTCTTCAGCGATATAACGATTCAAAAAGATAATCGTCATAATGTGCAAACCGTTCTACACCACCTTTAAGGTAATGTACTTGAAGCGTTTTTTAAAGTGTTTTTCTTAAAAGCCTTTTGTACGAATCTGTTGTGATTTTGTTTAATTGAAAATTATTGAATAAGAAACGACATTGGCAAAGGATGAAAATGATAAAAGCGCTGTAAATCAAAACAAAAAAGAAAATAATTTTTTTTCTTCTTCTTTTCCTAGTGCTCAAGAGCTCAAGACTGCTAGTATTGCATATTGAGTATTTTAATTTAAAGCAGGTATGGAATCCTAGCCATAAAGACCAGGAGACAGTTGTTGCTGAAGGTTACACTGACGTATAAAATAAATATTTCAAAACCGGTGGTTTTAGGGAGAAAAATATTAAGACATTTCTTATAAAAAGTTATCTGATCTACTATATTTGAATTAACTAATTTTATGAGAAAACAAACCGTTTTGCTAAAAATTGCGATAAATTGGTTTTTGTGATTTTTGACCTAGTGTTCTTTTTTTCTACTGTCACCTTTAAAACTGATGATTAAAAGCTTACTATCAATGCAAAAGTTTAACGATTTACTGACTTTTTTCTATTTTAACTATTTTAACATTGCACCCACGTAAACAATATAGAAATGAAATAATCACGCGGCTTTATTTTACTTTACACACCTCCATAATTACCTGATTATTATTGTGTAAGTCAAAACCTTCAAAAGTTATTGGCAATTAGATGACGGTAGATCTATCATAACCCCAGATAGTAACAATTTTGTCATTTATCTTGGACCAGTTAAGAGCCATTGGTATGCGGTTGCTATTTTGCGCATTGCTGGCGCTAGGCACGAAATCCTAATCTTTATACCAAAATAGCTGTCTTTACACCTTGGAAGCACATAAATAATTAGTCAGGTATCGAGTCGATAAAAATATTTTTAATTATGTTTTAAATAAGTCTACCAACTTTAATGTTTGTACTCTCGGATGTCTAAATTGACCGAAAAATTATATACGGTGGTCTTGCGTATTATGTTGAAAATTTCGAGGCATTGCAACACGTTTACTTTTGATGAGTTTATCTAATTTTTGTTGTTATTATTCAGAATGACTAGAAAATAATTTTACTTCAAAATAAAAACAAATTTATTTTATCACATAGAAATTTATTACGTGCCATGAAAATAATTACGTTATAATTCTCAAATTATTTACGACCATAAGCTGTCTGTTTTGATCTGCTACGACGAGTACATCTCTAGAGCAATCAAAAATGTCAATCATTCCAACGATCATGATGAATAGTTAATCTAAGATGGATTAACTACTATTTTAGTAATACTGTGGCATGTATTGTGATATTGTTGTCTGTTAGTTAAATTTTCATTGTTTGTATAATACAATAATTAATACCAAATAACATGATTACTTATTTAGAAAATTTGGAGAAACTTACGGGATAGGCTTTATCTAGTACGTATAGTAGAGTATTTTTATACAAAAGGATTTATTTGCCTTTACTTAAAGCTGCAAACTTGTAAACATTATAAGATAAAAAAAAATAGGATATTATTCCACCAAAATAATCAGTAGTATTTACTCTGCGGCTTAACCAACGATAATTGTTTTTATCTATATAAAAGTTCTGTTGTTCCATAGGTTTGAAATTTAAGAATTGTTTATGTAAAGAAAAGTGTCGTATTCTGTAATTGATTGAAGACCAAACAGAGTATCCAAACTTTCATCAAAAATTATTTTCAAAATTTCTTCATGCTCAAACATTAAACTATTGAATTCAATCCACTCAAAAAGCAACTGCCATGAATTTGTTAAAAGGGTCTGAAATCCGAAATCATTCAAAATAAACTGGCAAAATGTTTGTTTATGTGCTAACATATTTAACTTTAGAAACAATTTATATGTTATTTATTACTGATTGTAAAATAATATTGCTGTTACCTATTATAATCTAATGTTTCAGGTTTTGTAATATTATTATACCATCCATTATTTTACATAACCGTTTTTATAACAACATTTTATACTACAGTAACGTAGAATAATAATTTGTTTAATGAAATAAACCACAAAAAACTTATTTAATTAACTTATATAAATTATCGTTTCGAATCTGGTTTATGTTTAAACATATTGACGTTATTAAGCCTGTTTTGAAACCACAAACTGTTCAACGCAAAAAAAACTTAAAATAAACTTGGGCTTAAAATTTATTAATGCAATAAAACAGTTTTTTAACTAATTTTAAAAATTAAAACTATTTTTTAGATTTTCTAAAAGCTTGTTTTTTCAAATAAAATATTCCGTAGTTTTTCAAGCAATCAATAAGCTTTTTTATTTTTTTATATCAAGTTTTACTAATACATGATAAATCTACAGAAATTGAAATTATTGAAACTTATCGTAAACGTTTCTTCATCATCTAGTCGCTGATAGTGTGCTATAAAATCAGAAATGTCAACAAAATAGAAAATTAGTGTCAAATAATAATAAGTATGGAAATAACCTGTTTTTCATAAATTAATTGTATTGTTGCAACATAACGGAAAACTTTTAGCCAGAGTGTGTAAAGAAAGTTAAACAAACGGTTTGGCAAATGAGCGAACAAAAGATTTTTTGAAATCTTAAATTGACCCGTAAAAATTAGTTTTGCTCTGTAGAAAAAATCAAGTATAATAATTATATTATATTGTTTTAAAAAATTGCTTAGAAAAAAAATAATAACTTAAATGTGCCTAATGTAAACTTAAAACAATTATGCAGTTGTAGAGAAAATAATTCAGCTAATAATCAAACAAAAGAAATCAAGTCGTTTTTTTTCTGGAAAATTGAGTCTTCTTTTAAATCTTCCAATGTTTTTAGCAAATAGAAGTTTTGGGATATTGACAAGATAAGCGTTTTTGAGCTATGCATCTAGCCAACTTTGAAAAAAATCACGTCGTGATTTGAAGAATAACCATCAAACATTTTTTTTAATTGTCTTATTCAAACACATAATGGCTTTTCCTAAATGTTTTAGATGCAATAGTTACATTAACAAAAAAAAACATTGTAAAAATAGCTGGTAATCGAGTTTAAAAAATTTCATAAACAAAATATAAAATTAATAGATAAGTTATATTAAATTTTTTTTAACTTTTTTTTTTAAGAAAAAAACTAAATTTGTATTAAGTTTACGTTCAACATCAAATACGTTATCACAAAACACCTTATTGAACTAAATTAAACATCCTATTCCTAATTATCGCAATATTATGATTTATAAAATAACTTAATAGGTATCATACTACAATTATTATTACATATAAAATTAATTTTTATAACTAGCTGTAGTAAAAGCTAGTTATAATAAAACTTATATTACTACAGCTTTTTATAACAATTAATCATATGTTATAAGTATTGTAGTATAATACCTATTTTTTTTGTTAATTTTGACAGTGTGCAAAAATTTTAAAACAAATAGACACTATAAAAGAGTGTAAAAAATATCTATATAATCTAAATAATTAAGATGCCACATTTTGAAGGCGGGTCTAACAGGCATAATTATCCAAACGTTTGTTTTATAAGAACGTAACCACTTGTTACCAAACTCAGCAAAATAACGACAAATATGAAGATTTTCGTATGTGCCTATTTTTGTAGTTATTTGGTACTAAAATCAAAAAACGGAAAAGCTAGAGACAAGTTTTAAAGTTTTATTTTTAATGGTTTCAAAGCTGATGTGTAAGCTTTAAAAAGATAAGCTTTATTCATTGCTATTTCTATACTTTTAACTTAAATAAATGTAGATGTTGCAATAAAACCAATATATACAATAAAAAGAGTCAAAATATATTGTTGTTCGATTGCCTAATTTGAAATAAGCACAAGTTTTTAGTTTCATGTAAATTTTGAAAGATGGTGTTCATGTATAATTTTTTTTAAATTGACAACAAATTTTTTATAAAACATTATTTTGTATTAAAGAATAATGTTATAAAAGATGAATATCTTTTATAACATTATTTTTGAATAGAAATAGCTTAGTTTAATCAAATTGTTTGAAATTTTAAATTCCACATAAGCAAAACAAAATGAAAAGAACTTGTTAAAACTATATCAATTAAGTTTTATTAATTTAAGTGCTCTTCTAATAATGTATTGATATTTTAAAGCTTTTTTTGTTTATAAAAAAATTTATTAAGATTATTTTTAAACTAAAAAACTATCAATAATTTTACATTATAAATCTGACCATCTTTTAGAATTTTAAAACAACTTTTTAGACAATGTTTTTCTAAATAAGTGCAAAAAAGTTTGAAAAAGATTCTTTGGTAAAAGTTAATAAAAAAAATGTATATAAATATCTACTCAAAATAATTCATTGCAGAATTAGGCTTTAATTTTTTCTGATTGATAAAAATTATAGCAAGTCGTAGTACACATTTTCTATCAGGAGATGTTATATTTTCTAATATTTCTTAATTAATAATTTAAAAAGCTTTGGATTCATAATAATAATAATAATAATAATAATAATAAAAAGCTTTATTGTTCAAATACAAACTTAAGGTATATATATACATTGCTAAAAGCCCCTAGCATGGCCCTGCCGGACCGTCCGCTTAGTTTTACCCTAATGACTTTGATTAAATCAAATATGAATAAAATTAAAAGTGAAATAAATGAGTAAAAATACTTAATAAATTGATAAGAAAGAATATCTGCAAAAAATGAATTTAAAATTAAAAAACTGTAAGACCGCGTTCAGGTGTTGTGATTGAACTCCTGAACAAGTTCCTATCTGAGCTTCCATGCCTCCAATACAAACCCCCCCAGACTTGCCCAATCTTTTCCATCCAGCCAGAGCCTTACCTCGCCCGTGGAGAGGACAGCGTCGCCCACTCACCTCTCCCAGGACAGGACAGACCTCCACGAAATGCCGGACATCCTCGTCTTGTCTGAGGTTACAAAGGGAGCACATCAGCACCCGGCTCTCAACCCACGGCTTGCTGTTTAAATCTACAACTTCCCCCCGGAGCTTGAAGGCCCACCTCTGGTCCCTCAGACTGACTCCGTCCTTCAGGTAGCTGTCCTGTCCCAGAATGAGGTTGAGTTGTTTATATAACAAATGATACCTGGCAGACGCTGCCGCTCCCCTCCAACCTTCTACCTCTCTTTCTATAATCCTATCCTGCAACTCTCCTATCTTATCAGCTCATTTTCTTACCCCATCCCACCCTGATGGTAAAACAAGCCCTAATCTTTCAGCAAACTGTCGCACCTCCTTGCACCATGAAATATTTTTTCTGACCACTTGCCTAGCTAATATGTTAGGGTATCTATTGTCAGGCATAGCTATAATTTTTTTAATATACAATAGATGTAGTTTTAGGGTATAGGAAAATATCGAGTTTAGTCCGGTTTCAAGAGCAATCACATAGTTCGGAGTATTGAATGGGAGACCAATGTCTTTTTTAATAAAAGCACGCATTACTTTTTCCAGTTCGTCATACTTTTTGTAGCCCCATATTTGACCCGCATAGCACAAAATTGATCGACATACCGCCTTGAAAACTGTTGTTTTAGCCTCAAAACTTATCCCAGCCTTTTTCATCACCACACCCAGTCCTACATTCAGTGCGTACTTGGCCGCAGCTGCTCTCTCCTTAGAATGAGATGCAAAAGATAAAGCGGGAGTGAGCTTAACTCCCAGGTATGTGTACGAATTAACCACCTCTACAACCTCGCCACTATAATCCCACTTGTCTGCCGCCGCCAGTCTACCACCCCTTCTAAACACAATCACTTTGGTCTTTGCAAGATTGACCCTCAAATTCTATGTACTGCAAAATTTTTCTAAATTATTTAACATTGACTGGAGGTCTCTCCTAGTGTCGGTAATCAGAATTAGGTCGTCTGCATAAGCTAAGCATCTAATATTGGTCCCCCCAACCCAGCAACCATATCCTACCTCATCCCATAGGTCATTCAAAAATAAAGAAAAACGAAGGGGGCTTAAAAGGCATCCTTGTCTGACTCCCATCTTCGCCGCGAAACCATCACTAACTCCTTTTCCACACCAGACTAGCTTCCCTGCCCATAGCCAACTCACGCATTGTGTTCAAGAAAGCAGTGGAAACCCCCATACAGCTCAACTTGTAGAGAAGGGCGTCGGGTACAACAGTATCGAATGCAGCTGAAAAGTCGATAAATACGCTATATAGTTTACCCCACCTTCAAGCCAACTTAATATCAACCAAATTCGTAAAAACAAACAAATTGTCTACGGTCGAGTACCCTTGTCTATGCCCAGCCTGGAACTCCCCGAGAACATTTCCTGCCTTGACCCACGCACTCAATCGCCCCAGTGAAAGTCCAGTATAGAATTTTGACATCGCATCCATGAATGATATCATCCCTCGATAATTAGACACTAAGTTTGCATCCCCTTTTTTATAGAGAAGGTAAACAATTAAATTTTTAAATGATTTGGGAACAAGACCACTGCTGTAAATTTTGTTGAAAACTAATAATACTTTATCTAGTAATTTATCTGGAGACTCCTTAAAAAACTTATATGGTATTCTGTCGAATCCAGGATTCGACTTATAAACTTTGGATTACTAGCAACAACAATATACTTTTAGCAGGAAACCGTGCTGGTGCTCCATCAGCACGGTTTCAACACACTGCAGTACCTTGATGCCATATTTCAAGACCGGTATATAGAGAGGCAAGGATCTCTAAAATAGCCATCGCGATCACCTACATTAGATGTTTTTATGGAAATATGTGAAATATATTATCTAAAAAACAAAACCTTTTAATCTAGATGACCGGAGACAACAAATAATGCTTGTAATTAGGTCTATCACGCCTAATATGTGAAATCATGTCAGAAAACAATCTTGTTTAAAATAAGAATGTTGCCAAGACGTTCGCGGGAAGCATTTTAAACATTTATTTTATTAACACGACGCAAGATTTGCAACTCTGTAAGCGCTGGAACCAGCTGCAGTGGTTATTTTTTTACCACTCTTACTCGAAAAAGTGATTATTTTTAACCAATTATTTTGCGTGGTGATTAGAAACTAAATCACGGTGGTTAAGAAGAGAAATAACGTTTGGATTTGATTTTTGACGGTTACTTTAGTTTGTCAATGTTAAAATTAGAGCAAAATTGTGAAAAATGACAAATTGGTACGTACTGATTTGGTTAATTATGAATAATTTGTTAAAAATGCAATTTAAATTAAAGATTAGAGCTGAATATTTAAAGACGGACTTTAAGAGATGCATCGGATTGTTTTTAATGACTAAAAATGCTTTTCGTAAGTTGTACCGTATGCAGGGTCAAAAGTGAGGAAAAAAACAATTGTACTTAAGTACTTTACATCTTTTATAATTTGTAGCTTTTGACGACGTTGCACCTGCTCGCACAAGGTTCATACTAAAGGGTTTGTGGGAAAATTATTGAAGTACCTGTCCCTATTTTCGATGCCAATTAGTACAAAAGAACTCCATTAAAAAGTGTTTATTGTCGAAAAATAAATAAACAAATGTAAAGCTACTTTCTTTAATTATTAAATAAGAAACCTAATAATAAACAAAGACTAAAATCACTAACACAAAGAAATATACTACTATTGCTCAACTCAAAGAAAAGATTCGAAAATTTAATTGAATTCAATTTTCTTGTGGCCCTTGTAAATTATTAATTAATGCAGCCGCTTGCTGCCAGAACTTATTTGCTTCGTCGGTCTTTAGAGGATGGGGCTCAGATTTCTGGTACAGGCAGTACCCAATCAAACAGAGAGTTGTTACTTTATGTCCCTGCATAAATTAACAATTGACAGAGAAAGCAAACGTGCAATTCGATCCGAGAGGTAGAAAACGATAACAAAAAAGGTACTAAGAATTTCCAAGAGCAGCAAGCACAGATGTGCCCCACATGTTGGAAAAATTTTCTAAAGTCCGATTATTAGGACAGCAAAATGTTTACTTATGTTATGACAGTTTTGACGTACACTGAACTACTTGCTAGCCACTGTGGCAAGCGACTGCGCTTTAGTGGAGTGGTTAAGTTCTGACTTACAGAATACGAAATCTGGAGTGAAATATATAAAATTGGAGTTATAAAATAAGAGTTATAAAATTTTTGTTGCAGCCCCCGTGATTATGATAACCACTGCCTCAACCACGTTTTAACAGAATTGCTATTATGAATTTATTATCGTTCAATGTGTACCTACACTCGTAAGACATTTAAACTACATTCCTCTTACTTCAAATTGCTGAAAACTATTTTAAAACATCTAAAACTAATGAAAGCAGCAAACAAACTAATTTTTTAATATTATTCAATATCTAAAGCTGTAAGTAGACAAATATATTGTGCCACTCATAGAGATATCATTCTGAACTGTATTACAATCTAACATTTACCCTAAGTATATCTATCTAAAACGACACGAATACAAATCAGTTTTTTTTTTAGTTTTTTTTTCAATTATACTGGCTGGTGATAAAGTATAAAACTTTTTTAAACAGGTCCAAGTTGAATTAATATAAAAATATGAAGTAGTTTTTGAGCTATAGTTGAATTCACAAGCGTTCATTATCCACTGAGCATTTTGTTATATCAAAAAAGTTACCAAACATGTGAAACCATCATTATCACTTTGTTTTGAGGTTTTACAAATTAGAAGAAAAAGAAGAAAAAGCCGTAGAAGAAGGGGAAGAATGGGAGATGAAAAGAACGGTTAAAATTAGGGGAGAACAATGGGAGATAAGAACAATATATAGCAGAGGCATCAAACAGTTAGAGAAAAGAGAAGAAAAAAGAGACGAAACAGAAGAACACTCAAATTTACTAATAGGAGGCGATTTTAATGCAAGAATTAGAGAGGAGGGAAAAATAAGTTGGGGGAAAAAAAAGAAGATAATAGAAGGCCAACGAAAGACAAATAGAAAAATAGTGAGGGAATAGCATTGATGAAAATGGTAGAAAAAAATGGCTGGGAAATACTAAACTTAAATAAAGAAGAAGATGAGAGAGGGAGGTGGACTTACGGGGGGACACAGTCGGAAACGGTTATAGGTTATGGAATAATAAACCAAAAAGCATGGGACAAGGTACAAAGGTTTGAGATAGGAGAGAGGATAGAGTCGAATCATATGCCACTAGAGATAATGATAACAAACACAAGGAAACAAAAAGAACGAGGAAAAAAAAAAGAGAACAAAAAAAAGAAAGAAACAAGATTACAAGGATAAAATGGGACAATCAATCCATAGAAAAATACAAAAGCAAGCTGGAAACAGAAAAATTTGTTATAAAAGAATTTGAAAAAATGGTAAGAGAAATCGAGATAAAAGTAAAGAAAGCCATGGTAAAAAATAACATATGGAAAAGTAGAAAAAAAAAAGATAACAAATGGTGGGATAGAGAATGTGACGAAAAAAAAAAGAAGTGAAAAAAAGATTGAAAGAATGGAGAAATAAGAAAGGGAAAAAAGAAGAATACATAAGGAAGAAAAAAGAATACAGAGAAACATGCAAAAGAAATAAGCAAAAGAAAAAGAAAAGAAAAGAATAAAAGAATTAAGAACGCAAAACGAAATCTGAGAAAATGTAAAGGAGACCAAAGAAGAGACAGAAAAGATAACAAACCAAATTGAAATGAACAAGTGGTGGAAACATTTTAAGGATTTACTAGAAGGAGAAGAAAAAGGAGAGAAAAGAACCGAGCGAAAAAATTTAGAAAATGAAAGAATTGAGAAAGAAAGAGAGGAGACAATAACAACAGAAGAAGTAGAAAGCAATTTAAGAAAACTTAAAAAAAAATCTCTAGGAACGGATGGGATACCGAATGAAGCATGAATGTATGCGAACGAAAGGTTAAAGCAGATTTATTAAAGTGTTGAATGAAGTGTGGAAGGGAGAAGAGATACTTCGGGAGTGGACAAAGGGGTTAATAATACCTATCCACAAAAGAAGGGATAAAGACAAGGGAAAAAACTACCGAGGAATAACTCTTCTAAATACGATGTACAAGGTGTATGCAATGTGTGTGGCTGAGAAATTGAAAAGAGAGTTAGAGAGAGTGGGAGGATTACCAGACTGGCAAGCGGGTTTTAGAAAGGGAAGAGGACCGAGAGACAATGTATATATTTTGAATGCGGTAGTAGAAAGCGAGTTAGAAAAGAAAGGAGGGAGAGTATGCGGAGTATTTGTAGATCTGAGAGCAGCGTTTGACAGAGTGGATAGGGATAAGTTGTGGAAATTTATGGAAAAGAAGGGAATAGAGAGAGAGGTGTTGGAGAAAGTTAAAGAAATTTATCGAGAAACCAAGTGTAAGGTGAGAGTGAATGAGAGAGAGAGCGAATAACTGTGGGCAAAGTGAGGTCTGAGACAAGGATGCCCACTGAACCCACTACTCTTCACAATAAATATGAGCGATATTGTGGAAGAATTGGCAAAAAGACAAGAAGGGGGAGTGGTAGTGGGGAGAAAGAAAATTTGGTTGTTGGCGTATGCGGATGATATTGTGATGGTAGCGAGAGAGGAACGGGGACTGAGAGAAATGATAAAAAATGCGGAAAGATACATGAGAAAAAAGAGACTTGAGGTGAATGAAAGTAAAACAAAAATATTAGTGTTTAGTAAGGGAGCAAGGAAAAAGGTAGAATGGAAATGGGGTTAGAAAGATATAGAACAGGTGAAAGAATGGAAGTATCTGGGATTTATGTTTGAGGAAAGAAATAGATGTAAGGCGCAGGTAAGAGAATTAGTGAAAAAAAGAAACCAGATAAGTGCGAAGTTATTTAACAGTCTGATAAAAAGTGTGATGATGTATGGAGCTGAAATTTGGGGGCGGAAAGAATGGGTGGAAATGGAAAAAGTGCAAGAAAGGTATGCAAGATGGATGTTAGGGCTAAGCAGAGAGACTCCAGGATATATAGTGAGAGAGGAAGGAAAGAGAGAAAAATTAAGAATAGAGGCAGGAAAAAGAGCCGTGAAGTTCAAAGATAGGGTGAAAGATAGGGAAGGGTGCGAGATATTGAAAGAGAGTTGGAAAGGGATGAGTGGAAAAGCAGAAAAAGGAATGGATAAAAAATAGAAAAAATATTACGAAAGGAATGGATTCAGCGTAGAGGAGATCGGGGAAAAAAGAGAAGCGAGACAATGGGTGCACAAAGAATTGAGTTTTTGAAAAAAAAAATTATCGATTTTTTTTATGTATTTTAAAACTTTATTATTATTAATACTGATATTTAATGCAAAAAACTTTTTAAAAAAATTCTTAAATTAGTTATAAGCAATTAAAAATTGATAAAATTTAAACATAAATCACGTGACTATAAACGCGCTATGATTGGTCACCATGGTTGTTACGTCATAATGTTGTAGCTATTTAATAATAGTACAGCGTTGACGGCTATTACACGTGACTAGACAATAATATTGAAAATTTATTGCTATATAACGAGTTGTTAGTTGGTTCCGATTAGCTATGTGTGATAAAGGATTTATTAAAGCAAAGTCTGATAATATTCCTGATGTTGACATATTTATGATAACCAATTTTTTAAAAAATAATATAATAAATGAAAATATTCAAGTATTTATTCTCCATTAGATTAAATAAAATTATTTATTTCATAAACTGTAGAGCATCGCGTGAGAGTATAATAAATATAATTTTCCATGTCATCTTTCAGCTGGAAAAAAAAAAGAAATCATAAGAATTATTTAAATGTTATTGTAACAACAGGAAAACCATTTACGGTGTTAAGAAATACTTACATCGAAATGATCTTCACAACAAAAAAAAATCGATTTTGTTTTGGGATTATCACGGTGCACTGCTTGAAACCATTTATTTCGACGTTTGTCATCTTGGGGAACATTTAAAAACATTTTGTCAGGAGTTGTTTTTGTAGTATTCGTACATAATGGTACAAAACAAGAACGATAACTTTTGTGGTTTGACATTTTCAGTATAAATTTGAATATTTAACAATGACAACAAAATTAAATAGATCAAAACACTGTACTTTATTATTTCTATATCAATTTTAACGAGTGAAAACCAACATTATGACGTCACACGCGCTCGGGTTTGTTCGGGAGCTGTCGGCGTGTCTTCGGTACTGGATTCAAAAATTATTTTTATTTTCAAATAACTTTTGAATTATTGCAAAAAAAAAATTAAAAAAAATTGTTTTACTATAAAACTTATATATGATCTTTCCATTTATCACAAAAAAATTTTTTTTTCAAAACCCCAATTGAAAGACAGAGACAGAGACATAGACAAGCAAGAAAGGAGGGGAGAAATTAGAGAAACAAGATACAATAAAGAATACATGAAGTTGATAACAGAAGAGTGACCAAAATATGTAAAAAGAAAAAGTAAGAGACAGCGAAAGATGATTGCAAGATTTAGATGTAGGAATGAAGAGAGAGACAACAGATATTGGATGGAAGAAAACGAAAGAAAATGCAGAATGTGTGAAAGAGAGAAAGAAACATTGGAGCATATGATAAAAGAGTGCACAGAAATAAAAGAAACTATGCTAGAGAGAGAGGATGTAATGAAAGGAAATAAAGAAGGAATAGAATAGATGAAAATGATAATGAGAGAGTGAGAAAAACTAAATCAGAAATTATTTGAAGAATAAAAAAAAAGGAGGAGATGACAGAAGGGAAAGCGGAAGACAGACGTATGCAAAAAAAGTAAATGAAGACAGGGGAAGAGAACACAAAGAAAGAAAAGGGAAGATAGGATAGAAAAAATTTGTGTAAGAATGAATAATTGGGTATTAATGTATATATTTAAGCCTGTATAGGTAATAATAAACATGTTTTACAATACTTTGTTTTGAGGTTATACGTCACATGGAAAAATGTTTTACCCTACAGCAGAGATAACCCACACTACTCACAGACAAATAATAAGTTTTACAAATTCACTGAAATGCAGGCTTATCCACTCCACACAAAAATTATCGCACCGCACTGAAAAATTAATGTTTGTAAAAAATCAATTCTTTCTGTTCCCTGACAAGCTAAAGATTCAGTCTTCATGCGAACGACAAACGAATGCCGGTGTTTAAAGATCTGAGGCGCAATATTCCTTTCATCACAACAATGAATCTTATAGAAGTGCATAGCTTGATTTACCTATGTATATATACCTAAACCGAATTGAATCGGCAATAAGAAATCAGAAATTTTACACAATCAAACTTTATTATCAGGTTGAACTTATCCCTGTAACATATATAACGCAATCAATGATTATGTAACGTATTTTTTTTATATATAATAATGATTTGTATATTCAATCAAGTCTACAACCTCTAGGCTAAAGCTTAGATATAAATACCTGGAGTCATTCGTCGAGTTACCAACCACTAAAAAGAGGCTACTGAAACTAAAAGAAACAAACTGAATTTGCTGTTTTCACCAATCCGTAACTATCTGGCAAAGCTCCTAAAAACGGTATATCTTCATCCACTAGTAGTAATAAGATTTATTGTTGCCTATATCGGCTTAAATATTCTGTCTACAATTCATTTTTTTTCATTTTCTATTCTACCCTCCCTGTTCTTCCTTTGTCCTTCCATTTTCCTTTTCTCCCATACTTCTTTCACCCACTTTATCTCCACTCCGTTTTCTTCTCTCTTCCTTTTCCATCCAATACCTATTCTCTCTCTCCTCATTTCCGCACCTGAACCTCGCCATTATTTTTCTCTCTTTCGCACTTTCTCTTCCCAGGTACACCGGAATCTCCTCTGTCATACATTTCTCATAATTCCTGTTGTACCTGGATTCTTTAATTGTTTCTCTTCTTTCTTGCTTGTCTACATCCCTGTCTCTTTCACTCGTTTCTGCGTTCATCCACTTGCCTTCTGTTCTTAATCTTTCCAGTTCTTTACTTGCATACCCATTTCTTCTGTAATATTTGTCTCTCTCGTTTATCTCCAAATTTTTTTTTTCTCTCCAACATTCGTCTTGTATTCTACATTCTTGCCTTCCATTCATTCTATCCTCAAACTTAGTTGCTCTTTTCCCCGCTTTCACTCTCAGCTTGTTTCTCTTGCATCTTCTCTTACTATATACCCAGGGGTTTCTCTGTCCACCCCAAGGACTCACCTCAAATACTTCTTTTGTACTCTCTCTATTTCCTCTTGTTCTTTCCATCCCCAAATTTCTGCCCTATACATCAATACGCTCTCTACCAAGTTCTCAAACATCATTATTCTTCTTTTAAAATCTCCTCCCCACTTCCTCTCTCCTATTCCCTATACACATCCCACTATCTTGTTTGCTTCCTGGCCAACTCTCTGACATGCGCTTTGTTCGTTGCTCTTTTATTAAACGTATACCCTAAATACTTGAACTCTTTTACTCTCTCTATTTTCTCTCTCTCCTTGATCCACTATCAACCCACAGTTTACAATTTGTTCTTGTCGTAGCTGTTCCTTAAGTATGTTTTCCTTAGTTTCACCTCAAAAAGCTGTTTTTAAATTGAAAGTACTATATAGCAATCGTTTTACAATATTTTGACAACTTGTGTGAGGCCGACGACGGCAAATTAAACCAAAATTTGATGATGTCAAAATTTTGTGTCTTACGAGTTCTAAATTCTACGTCCTTACGTTGCTTATTCGTTGTTGCCAAGCTTGATAAAAACTCATTACGCGCATTTTTATATTCATCTGAAGCTTTTCTAATATTGGACCGTAATGTAATTCTGATCTAGTTTTCATAGAGTGTGCCTTCTTTTTCAGGTACTTTTTTTTAATGTGTAATTTTTACTCTTTATTTTTTTGAATATTTTTTAGGGCTATAACCGGCTTAGTACTTGTACACGTGATAAAAAGTTTTTTGTGTTTGTGACTAAAACTGCCGCAGAACTCCGGACCAGGTAAGATTGGCGAAGAGCCAAATTTTTCTGTTTCTCCTTATAAATTTGCAAACTATGCTGTTAAATTGTTCAACATAATTGCTATCCACTTCATATATTAGGCTCTTGCTGTGAGCCAAAGAGTAAAAAATGTTTGATACAGTTTCATATAATGAATACCTTTGCACCTCGGGTATTATATTTATAAAAGAATTAAAATTGTGAAAGAAGAAAGAGAGAGAGAGAGAAACGAAGAGAGAGAGAGGGGAAATATGTTTATCCCAAAATTATTTTTTTTCTTTTAAATAAAGTTATTTTAAATCTTACCGTCTCTGCTAGAGGAACTAATAGAAATGTCTGGATGGCCAACCGCACTTTCAAACGCTAATCCTAAAACGTAAAAATGGTGTTTGAGTTTTCAATCACACATAAATCAATATGAGTAGGCAGTTTGCGTACTAACACATAATGATAATTAGCGGTATTTATCTTGTTATGATATAGAAATAATATCTAGATAGTTATATTAGTCTTTTATATTATAATTTATATTAGACTTTAATATTAGACTTTTATATTAGATTTTTATATTAGACTTTAATATTAGACTTCTATATTAGATTTTTATATTAGACTTTAATATTAGACTTCTATATTAGATTTTTATATTAGACTGCAGTCATTATATTATAATTTACTATTTGAGCACTGTCTTTAAGGTAATGGATCGGACGGCGGCAATCAGAAACGATTAATCCTAAGACTAATTGGCCATTATAGTACCGCAAGGGTAGCTATGGACTTCTATCCGTTGGAAAAGCTAGCTAACGAAATGTGCATAAACACCACCGCCAATGTAGATGTAATGAGGCTACGATTACATCTACTAACGAAACGAAAACGTGTTCTCGGGCGTGCAATGCTTTACAAAAATATTCTTGGTTATCTATCTGACTGTTAAGGTCAACTCAAAATGCAATGATATATTTGTAAAGACTCCGCAGTAACACAAGCCTCTCACTTAGACCAGGTAGGATAGACAAGTGCGTATTATTACATCAACTTTAACTAGTCTGAAGATTGCTAACTAGTCCACTCTGTGAATATTAGCTACAAAGATACACATAAGATTTCTAAGATAATATGATATCTCAGGTAATATATTATTTAATAACGAAATGCAAATATAATCTTTGATTAGTGTACCTAATTTGTTATGTCAGCTAACAGCTATCACTGTTACACCAAGTTACGTCTGATACACCTTGTATATCGACAATGATACCCTATGTAGATTGACAATGGTTCTACTTTAGGTACCAATAATTAGTAATTATATTTTTGTCACAAGAAAGTGCAATATTAATAAAATACATTGTGACGATACACCATAATTAGATCTACGTTACTGTAAGATTAATTCTTAAAAGATGATTTATCAAGATAATCAGATGATTCTGTTTATCAGATTAATTCAATTCTTTCATTATTTTTCTTTTAGTCAAACAATAAATCAACCCTTTTAACTCATGCAATAATTGAGAAACTCAGTGACAATCTTACCTTTAGATGTTGATTTGTTGGATGTGTTTAAGCCGGTAGATAATCGTGGGCAATTGGTGATATAAGACACTAAGAATTAACTAATAATTATAACCGCACTAAACTCAACCACTGCTAAATTTGGAATGCCTTTTGGCTTGTAGGGTCAAGTGTATTGAGTTTTTTGCAGAATTTTGAGAGTCGAACCACACAAAAGATGATCTAAAAATAGATTTTTTTCATGGTTTGCTTGGGTCAAAGTGACCTAAATAAGTGGCTTTTACATATTATTTTCGTCAGGTGAATTTTTGCTAAAAATAGTAGCAACAATTTTTGTGGTCTCTAAAAACGTGGCTCAGAATATTTATTATATCTTTCCGTAATTCAATTCATTTTTTACATCTGGTAACACTTGACGTTTTCTAACATTTGGTAGCTTTTTGAACCGCAGTTTTACATTCCAGAATGTTACTAGCAATACATTTTCTTGGTGCTACTGGTCCTATTTTTGATTGTAAACTTATTTGGCGCCGTTTGTTACACATGTTTTGTAACAAATGCAATATTTTGTTCTTTACTCTCATATAGAGCACTTTTCTTGTATGATAGCCCACAATATTAGTGTTGATTTGCTATTAAATCGCTTCACGTGTATCGTTCACACGTCTAAAACAAGTGTCTAATATTAGTTCCTATTTGAGTGATTTGTAATTTTATTTTATTGTGACAATATGATTAGAAAATCTAACAAGAAAAACACTGAAAATAATAGTGAAAATACAATGGTTCCTATCAAAGATTTGAACGAAATAGTCAGTAAGATAGTTGCAACCTCTACAGCTAACTTGATGAGCGAGATCCGTCTACTACTTGACGAAATTGCCACCTTACATGAGACAATTCAAAATCAGGAATGCTGTAAGTAGATCACAATCCCATCAAAATTACTTTTAAATTGTGAACAAGATAATGCAGTTCTTAACGATTATATTGGATCAGATAAATCGACTGTTACAGTGATTGATATTGTTGAAAAACCCAGTATTAGTGATAATAACAAAAATGCCACCAACAAAAACTCTCATTATCGGAATACAAGCATAATTAAAAACAACAAACGTCATAGCTATGAATTGCTTACTATCAGAGGCGAAGAAGAGCCTACTGTCAATTTAAATGGCGAAGATACTTTTAGTGCAGTTGCAAGACGCTTATGTATATATGTAGAAAGAGCCAGTTTAACATCTACCCCTGAAAAGATCAAAAATTATCTGGAAACAAAATACTCTGGACACACCTTTGTCGTTGAAGCACTGCCTACAAAAGAAGACGCTAAAAGTTTATCTTTCAAGGTGGGTGCGGATATTGAACTATTGCAGGATTTTTATACACCTTGCAATTGGCCGAAAAACATACTAGTCAAAAAATTTACTTTTTTTCGAAGATCTACAGGTAGGCTTTAACAATGCTCGAGGTCTTAAGAAGTGTGAGAACACTCTGACTGTATTGAATATTAACGTTCAAGGACTACATGGTAAAATTGATCATCTTAATATACTCTTACATAAATCACATCAAGTTAATGTAGTATGTCTCAGTGAACACTGGTGCAAAAATTCTGAAATACAGAATAAGGTTCTAACTGGTTTTAATCAAGTGACGAAATGTGTTTCAGAAAAAAACGTCAACAAAACATTTACAAATATAAAGCATTACTTCATGATGAGTCATGAGTGGACACGTACAATGCCCCTTCTTTTGATGAAAATTTCAAATCCTTCTATAATAAAGTATTGTTACATTTTAATGAAGCATTTCCGCGAACTATCTATAAAAAGAAAAAATTACAAGTAACAACAAAAACGTGAATATTGAAAGACCATAAAAAACTCCAGTCATTTCTGTGTGGCATGAGTAAAATTAGCAAAGGAAACTAGTAGTCATGTCTACAAAAATAGATTCACTCAACTAAAACGGTTGTATAAATCATAAATAAATATAAAAAAAACCTTTAATAATGAGCGTATATTAAAAAGCAACAATGTAAATAAAGAATGCTGGTGAATTATTAATGAAAGTAGGGGTGACAAATGCACTAACAGAAATTTATGTTTAGCTGATTCTAATGGTAAAACTATCACATCTCAACATATGCTTGTTGAACATCTTTGCACACACTTTGAGAATATCTCCACTAATTTTCCTAAGCCGAATAATCCTAATGTTAACTCAATCCACGATATAAGTTGCTCTATTTATTTGCAACCAACAACTCATTTAGAAATTGAATCGATAAAGTGTGCACTAAAGATTCGCCAGGTCTAAACGAGATTAATGGTTTTATTTTGCGTAAAGTTAAAAAAATTATATCTGTTCCTCTCTCGTACTTAATAAATGAATCGTATTTAGAGGGAAAATATCCTCAAGCCTTAAAAGCATCTAGATCCATTTCAATTTTTAAAAACAAAGGTTCTAACAAAGACATAAATAACTACCGAACTTTATCCATACCAAACCAATTAACTAAGATCTTTGAGTACTTTTATAGTCAAAGACTCACACAGTTCCTAGAACATTTTAACATCTTGAACAATAATCAGCATGGATTCAGCAAATCGCGATCTACTTCCTCTGCAATCGACAAATTCATTTCATTTGTTCATGACTCACTTGATAAAAAAACACAACCGGCAGCATTACTATTTGATTTCACATGTGCATTTGACTCTGTTGATCATAAGCTCTTATTAAAAAAGCTATACAGAATGGGAATAAGGGCAATAGCACATGACTGGATCAATTCCTACTTAACAAACCGCACATTACAACTTTGTTACAAAAATACACTCTCAAGAGAGATTAATGTCAATGTAGGGGTACCACAGGGATCTATATTGGGACCACTATTGTTTATATGTTTTATCAACGATCTGGAAGCTCAATCCACTTCTAATAACACAACAGTCATTTATGCAGATGACACTTCTATATTAACATCAAGCGACACCCATCAAGAACTTTCTAAAAATGCTACTGATTTATGTAAACAAGTGAATTCATGGTGCTTAGCAAATGGATTGTTACTCAACAAATCTAAAACATATGTTTTAAATTTTATTTCTAAAAATGAGCTACGCCTAAGCAGCCTATACATTCCTATTGATGGACACTCTATACATCAATTACTATCAACTAAATTTTTAGGTCTCCATATAGATGATAAATTGATCTGGGGTAACCAAATTACACAATTGTGTAATAAACTAAGCTCCTCGTGTTATCTGCTTAGAGTTCTGATAGACACCGTATCACTTGATATTATAATGCATGTATACTATAGCTTGTTTCAAACACACTTAACCTATGGCTTAACTTTCTGGGGATCTTCATATTACCTTGAAGATGTCTTTATTATACAAAAAAAAACAATTAGGATCATTACAAACTTTAAATCCAGAGCACACTGCAAAAGTCTGTTCAGGTCTTTAAAAATTTTAACATTACCTTGCATATATATATATATGATTTAATAAAATACACAAAAGTAAGAGGAAATAGTTTAAAAATTATTTCTGATAAACATAACAATTACAACCTTTGAAATAACTCTCTTCTTAACCTACTATTTCATCGCTTGACGACTACTCAAAACAGTGCTCTTTATAAAAGCATTCAATGTTTCAATAAGCTTAACGATGCTATAAAATCTATCACTAATTTCACCATATTCAAACGCAAAGTTCTTGAATTTTTAAACAATAAATGTTACTACTCGGTTAGAGAGTTTTTGTGTGACACTCAATGATTGTCATTGTTTTCTGTGTTTCTGTGTTTGTACATAACAATTCAAATACATAATGTAATTGATAATATAATTTAAATTTACTTATTTTATGAAACATGCACATTATTTTATCAGTTTATTATTGTTATTCTTTTTGACATATCCAATAAAATGTTTTACACATTGTATGTAAACATCTTGAAGGATGAAATAAACATTATTATTATTATTATTATTATAATAGCTTCAACGCTAAATAAAGTGGAATAGTTGGTTCTGTAAAATCTCTTTGCTCAACTTCCATCACATACCACGCTTATGAGTGATGTTGCGTCTTATCCATATTTGCTGCGTTGACTGCTATATCTTTTTATTCTTCTGTTTCCAAGCGCTGGCTATTTTGCTATAAAATCTTGAGTAGTGTTTGGAAATTATTGATGGAATATCTAAAGAAGACGCAAAAGATTGTAATTAAATGCGAAAATCCCAGCGCTCGCGTTCACGTCAACCTTTTGTGAAAAATTTTTCGAATATTACACATAAGCCTTTTTGTTTTTTTTAGTAATGTGCAAATTTATTAAAGAACATCCCATAGATGAGTTGTGATGACTTATTTCCTTCAAAGTTTAAAATAAAAGTTAAAGTCAACAATTCGTCGATTTTCTGTTATATAACTTCTTTTATGTTCCTAGTTTATCTGAAATTTCGCCCAAAGAATCCCTTAAAGAAAAATATCTAGAAATCCATATAACTTCATAGGATAGTAAATAGTCGGATACTGTTTTACTTGACACTTACAATTTCGTAACTTTTCCTGCGCTGTCCTCTGAATCATACGAAAACAGTCGTTTCCTAACACCATAAAAAATTTTAATGTATCATATAAGTGTCTCAAAATTTGCGCTTAAGATGAAAAAAAATCATTAACATAAAGAAATCCAAATGCTATAAAAAAAATCAGCGGGAAAAGTACTTACAATAATTTTATTTGACAAGTTAGAGCGTTGTGAACTATCTTTGTGTAGTTCTTGCCATTATTGATTAAAGAATAGACAGTGTTAAAATTTTGAAATTGTCGTTGGCATTTATCGGTTTCCTCTGAACGCGAGTTTTAAAACATCATGTATAGTAATTATAAAAATTTTTTAAATTCGATTTAAATTTTACCATGATAAAATTTGAAATAATTTTTTGTTAACAAAAATTTTTGGCAACTTTAAAAGAGGTTTATCTTAATAACGAATAAGCAAATAAATTTTCAGTTTAGAGAAGACGTTGGAAATGTTCTACATGTCTTAGCACTTTCAAACATTGAAACAATGGAAAATCAAATGTCACAGATTTTGTACCTTTTAACATCGAATGCAAAATCTATTTTAATTTTTTGTTGAAACTAGATACAGGTAAATTTTCAAAAAATACGTGATACTAAAGACATGCGTTTTTCCTGCAGATAGTAAGAGAAGTTACACTTCTGTTATCAGTAACCATGACGTCTGGTAATGAAGAGGCTTCTGCTTGATCAATCTTAGCAATTTTCAGAGTATTTTTTGCTGTTTTAGGTTTACGTTTCCTGAATATTGAAACGCAGGTATTAGTTATAACGTTTGTTTGTTATTAGCTGTTGTGGTTTTCTTAGCATTGTTAACGTGCTAAGTTTTGAGTCCACTCGTATGTAAAGTATAAATATACTTTATAATGTTTGAAAACAACTGTTCTATTAGCATTGTGCACATATTTTCCAAAATTATCTATTTGTTGTTTGGATTAAAAAACAAATTTTTTGCATGCCGAACAATAAGATTGTTGCTCATCTTCCTACTTACATTTAACCGTAATCTTTTCGTATCTTTTTCTATATTGTTTTTCTTCACTTTTGTTCATGTTTTTATATTTTAATAAAACAAAAAGGTTTATTCTAATAAAAAGAACTAGAATTTCATCACTTGATAAATAAAAGTTGTAAATTTCAGTTCCAAACTAATTCAAAACTTTGACCAGTTTTAAGACACACTATTGCTTACACTAATCACTTGTAAAAAATATTAACTCGCCACAACTCACAACACAACTCAACTTTGTTCGACTGTTTTATTACAAAAATATATTTTTATAGTGAGAATTAGAGAATTACACACAGTTGCTCAAAAAGACACATCAGCAGTTGCTAATGCAAAAGCGTTTCTACCCCGGGATGCAAGAGGTTGGGGCAATGAGGATGGGGCGTCTACAGTCAAATATAACAGTGGGTACATTACATAACTGTTTAGAAATTTTTATTGTCTCACAGGATACTTGACATCGTGAATGTGGAAATTATCTGGGTATCTGGAAGCTGTAAATCTTTGCAAGAGTGTGGAGTTTACATGACTTTTTTCATACTAACCAGTAATTTTTTAAAACAAAAGGGCATTGCTTTGTTTGCACTTGCTATTTGGATACCCTAAAAAAACAATAACAGTTTTCCATATGTTTCTTGAAGAATTAGTGCGCTGTTCAGACTTTGTAAAACGGATTAGACTGAAATATGGAGTAAAAAAACAACATTTATTTGTGTTTTTTTTAATATTTATCGTATCACATCAAATTTTCAGTATAGGTAGTTAGTCAATGCTACTCTGTAACTAGTCGTTATTGAATGACGTCGTTAATTAACGAATTGGCGTAGATCGTGTTCATAACAAATGCATAAAAAAAGCAATTTCTCTATAACTTTCTTAGTGCAGTGTTAAAAAGGGTTCAGCTCTAAAAACATTTCATCTATTGAAGCCAAATAAAAAAATTACAGATAATAATGTTTTTGTAAATTTATAAAACACGTTTCAAGGGTTTCATTTTCACTATTTGCTCATCGCTTCGGCAAGTTGCTTTTTATCATTTACAACATTTTGGTTATTAATATGTACTTTTATTAAATTTATGTTTATATTTTAATAATTTTTTTCTTGATTTTAAAATTTTAGTTAAAATAATACTTTAAAAAGTTATATTTTTTGTGATATGCAACTTTTTGTTAAAATATTCTTTTGACAGAAAGTTCAATTTCGGTGAATAACGGAGTAATACCTTACTTCAAAAGTTTTTTTATTGTTTTTGTTTATGAAAAAAATAATATATAATAATAATAATAAGGGTTTTTGTTAATAAAATGCTGTCTACCAGCGTACGATAAAAGAAAACAATGTGATTAATCAATTGGAAATAAAATCTGTGGAAATATTGATCTAATACTGGCAAACTAAATTATCAATATTTTCTGCTTTATTTTTATTGTATATCGGTAAGAATTTAATATAGTTTTACAAGTAAAATAACATTTGGATTTGTTAATAAGTAGAATTGTAAAAA
Organism: Lagria hirta; assembly: GCA_947359425.1. Classification (NCBI taxonomy): domain Eukaryota; kingdom Metazoa; phylum Arthropoda; class Insecta; order Coleoptera; family Tenebrionidae; genus Lagria; species Lagria hirta. The sequence continues at coordinate 28,241,991 of OX375794.1, read as the reverse complement.
ACAATCACAAACAGGATGAATATGTGGAAGATATTATATATAATATATGACCACAAATTTAATTATTGTCGAGTTAGTTTAAATAAAAAAAATATCATGTGAACAATGTTTCTGTTCCAAGTAAATTTTATAAATGTTTTTATAATGTGTTTTAACAAAGTCAAAAAGAGTCTGCCGTATTTATCTTAAAATTAAAATCATTCGAAATCAGAGTAAGATGTACGTACAATGAAGGATCATATTAGCGCAATGGAAAAACAAAATTGCATTGCAAATGCTGTCGTCGCTATAGAGTAGCAATTTGAAAAAGCAATTTCGTAGAAAACGTGTAGTAGCATCAGCAAAAACCTAAACTGTTTACACATTTTACAGATTGTTTAGAAAAGACAAATGTTGGTTTATTTTTTTTTAAATTTAAACATATCAAAAGATTACTTTACAAAAAAATCATAAAGTTGTCCAACTTTGTTAACACTTATTTTAACATTAAGTTTTTTTTTCAACATTGGAAAAAAACCAAAAATTTGTATTTTTTCTACACTTTTTCAAAAACCATAGTTGATTAAATATTTCACAAAAAGCGCTCCGCGTTTTTTGTGAAACCCTTTTCATAAACATTTTTATTCGGGTGACATAGCGCCCTTAATAAATTAGCGCAATTAACAGTAATATTTATCCACCAATATATTAGTACATTAAACAGACAATTTTGTCTTGCATAATTTTAGATGAACTATTTTTTTTTAAATAGGTGCAGTATGACGTAATGAACTAAAGCACACAAAATACTTACAAATAAGGTGGATGGAAGTGCCGCTTTTTGGCGAAAAACCGTTTGGGTTGTATCTCCGTAACCGTGCAGTTGAGGCTTATAATCTTAATTCTTAATTCTTAATTAATTAAGATTAAAATCTTAATAGGTATAATATTTATAGCTAGATAATAAAATTTTCTATTTTTTCTGTTTAATAATTTTTTTTGTATCACTTACCGTTTACGACTTTAAGCTTATTACGGTTTGTTTGTCGGCTTTTTTACCGATATCTCTAATAATAAATGTCCAACTAATAAATTGCTAATAATCAAACTTTTAAATCTACAACTAGTGACCGACCAGGTGACCGGTTGTAAGCACATTATTAGTTGTTGTGAAAACTACTTTCAATTTTATAAATAATAAATTTCTGTATGGTTGATATAGGATATCAGAGCAATTAAAGTAGCAGTTTGGTCGGCAAAAACGCGTGTGCAACACCAACTGTTGTGTAAACGGATGTAGTTCTGTAAAGAAGAAAAATCCCAACCTTACATTTCATTCATTCCCAAAAAAATGAAAAAAAAATTATTCTCTTTACATTAGTAAATAATTGACTTACCTCTCAAAATAATTAAAACACACAAAGCTGAAAATTGTACAAAAACGCACTGTTATTGCCACTTTGAAACAGTAAACGGGCGCCAAAAATGACAAATCTGACGTCAAAATTAAAGTTAACTGTATTACCGACAAATTAATGTGAATTGCCAATAACGCGTTAATTAAAAAAATTCTGTGCCTGAGCGGCTGACGCCAGCTGAACCTGAACACGTAAAAACCAAAAAATTTTAAAAATAAATAATAAAACTGTAAGAAAAGGTCTACTGGCAAACAAAATTAAGATAAGTCACAAAAAAAGTAACTTAAACAATAATGAAAGTGATCAACAATGTATGACAGAGGAGAAAAATGCCAAATCAATAAAAGATAAGTCGGTTATCTTTATAAATAACAAGAAAAATCAAATAAAACAAAAAATTATATAAGAATAAGCGTAGTAAACACCACTCATGCAAAAAAACAACTAGATTGAATAGACGCATTATAAGGTGGGCAAGCTCAGAAAATGATATAGATGAAAAAATATTTTAATAAGTAATCGCTATTCTTTGCAGGTAAAAACGTGATTTATTTAATACGAGAGTTGGGTCGCGCACCCTCCGGGTGCTTACCCTACTCTCTTGAGTAGAGGGTTGCCTACGGCAACGTGTATAAACCTAGTGGAGTTGCCTTCGGCAACCGGTAGTATAAGCACACTTGTATTTTTTTTTTTTTTATTTATTAGATTATTGTTTATTTATTTTTTTTATTGTAATTATATTTTTGTTGCCATTGTGCACTTTTATTATGAAATTTAAGATTGCCAACCCAAACACTACTAAACGTGCTTAATAATGATTTTTTGATTAGCAATACTTTTTAGAGACTTTTTTATTGCACCTATCTGCAACACTGTAACCGAAAACGCCGTTCCTATTGCCTCTTGTCAACAATTAAGTTAAACACAAATTCGCAATTTTTTTATTATAATTATTAATTATAAACATTTTTTTGTAGAACATAAACAAAAAAAAAATTTTAATAGATATTTAATATGGCAATAATTTTTAATTTTTTTTTATTTGCCTAGTGGCAACACTGTAACCGAAAATACTTTTTTTTAAATATTTTACGTAACTTTCATAAAAAAATGTATGTTATGTCATAGCTCAAGCACAATAACATCTGTCAATGATGTTGTCGGTGTCAAAGATGTGTCACCCATCAACAATATGAAGTTATTGTTGTGGTACAATTCTATTGTTAAATTTAAAATTACCATTAAATTAAGACACTCCTGAGCGTGATTAATAATGACTTTTTTATTTGATAAAATTTTTTAAAAGCTTTTTTGTTTGCGCCTAGCTGCAACACTGTAACCGGAAACGTCATTCCTATTGCCTCTTATCAACAATTTATAGATAAACACAAATTTGAAACTTTTTTTGAAAAAAATTTTTTTAGTAATTGCTTTTTTAGTTAGCATCACTTTTTATTTTTTTTTAATTATTTTCCTAGTGTTAACAGTATAACCGGAAACACTTGTATTACAAATATTTGACGTAACATTTATTAAAAAAAAAGCAGGTTATGTCATAGCAAACATAATGACATCTGTCAATGATGTTGTCGGTGTCATAGATGTGTCACTCATTATCAATAGAAAGTTATTACCTTGATACAATTTTAATATAAAATAGTTAAGTTTTCCAAATCAAACACTCTTAAAGCTTAATTAATAATGATTTTTTCATTTGGCAACACTTTAAGAGACTTTTTATTTGCGCCTAGCTGCAACACTTTAGCCATAAACGCCGTTTCTATTTCCTCTTGTTACCAATTTAGATAAACACAAATTCAAAACTTTTCTTTTTTAACTATTAATTATAAAAATTTGCTTGTACAGCATAAAAAGAATCAAAATTTTTTATCAATATTTTTTTTCAGTTGGCAACACTTTTTATAAATTTTTTTATTGACCTAGTATCAACACTGTAACCGGAAACGTTTATTTGACTAATATTTGACGTAACTTTTATAAAAAAACAATGACATCTGTCAATGATGTCGTCAATGTCAAAGATGTGTCACCCATAATCAATAGAAAATTATTGCTGTGGTACAATTTTAATATAAAATATAAGATTGCCAACTCAAACTTTCTTAAGCTTGTAATTAATAATGACTTTTTAATTTAGCAATACTTTAAAAAACTTTTCTATTTACGCCTAGCTGCAACATTGTAACCGAAAACGCCGTTCCTATTTTCTCTTGTTAATAACAATTCAGATAAAGACAAATTTAAAACTTTTCTTTTATAATTATTAATTATAAACATTAGCTTGTACAGCATAAATAAAATCAAAATTTTTTATCAATATTTTTTTAGTTGGCAACACTTCTTAGAGATTTTTTTATTAACTTAGTATCAACACTGTAACCTTGAACGCTTGTTTGACAAATATTTGACGTATCTTTTATAAAAAAAATGTAGGTTATATCATAGCAAGCACAATGACATCTGTCAATGATGTTGTCAATGTCAAAGATGTCTCACTCATCAACAACAACAATATAAAGTTGTTGCCGTGTTACAATTTTAAAATAAAATTTAGGATTGCCAACTCAAACAGATTTTATTGATTTATTTTATTACTTTTAACATACAGATTTGCAGCCTTCTCGCAAAATGTTTACATTGTGTAATTAAACAATAAAGAAATTACATTGTACTTTGTACAAAAACATTTTAGATAAGTATTTACTGGAAGAATTATTAAAAGTGAATGCTCTTGTCTTCATTTTAATATAGCAACATACAACTAATATTAAATTAATCAATAAAATATTAATAATAAAGACAATATCATGTTGAAAAATTTTTCAATTTGAGAGGGTGTCTATTTTCATCGCGGCCTTGTGCTTTCATCAATAAATTATATTATATCTCATTGTTATTTTGATAAAATATTGTCTAAATTACACTAATCACATTCAAGCCATTTAAACTTAAAAAAATTAAGCGTTTAGTTTTACAAATCATTTATATTTAAAGTAATAAATAATTTAATTATAATAATAAGGTATATACCTACATATCTTTTCCAAAAAAGCTTCTTGCTTTTTATTAAAATTGAAAGGCTTTTGTCTTTATTTTTTATACAGTAACTGTGCTTTACATTAGTAAATAATTGACTTACCTCTCAAAATAATTAAAACACACAAAGCTGAAAATTGTACAAAAACGCACTGTTATTGCCACTTTGAAACAGTAAACGGGCGCCAAAAATGACAAATCTGACGTCAAAATTAAAGTTAACTGTATTACCGACAAATTAATGTGAATTGCCAATAACGCGTTAATTAAAAAAATTCTGTGCCTGAGCGGCTGACGCCAGCTGAACCTGAACACGTAAAAACCAAAAAATTTTAAAAATAAATAATAAAACTGTAAGAAAAGGTCTACTGGCAAACAAAATTAAGATAAGTCACAAAAAAAGTAACTTAAACAATAATGAAAGTGATCAACAATGTATGACAGAGGAGAAAAATGCCAAATCAATAAAAGATAAGTCGGTTATCTTTATAAATAACAAGAAAAATCAAATAAAACAAAAAATTATATAAAAATAAGCGTAGTAAACACCACTCATATTTAGCTTAGATGGTCCAGACACATTCGAATTGATAATGAAACGATTTTGTGTTGTAGCACAACACTCCAGGACTGATTTGTTTGTTGATAGACTTTGCAATTGAGAAGAATGCCAGTTCATTCTTCTTTGAACTATGTAAAAAAAATTATATTATTAATAAGCAAAGCAATAAATATTGATTAAAAAACAATAAAAAAGTTTTCCATTATAAAAGTATATTTATAATCTCTATAAAACAATAATAAATTTATTGTAATTTATTTCAAGATCTTACCATCAGATTTAGATGTCACATTATCTTGACAATCATCATCTAATGCTTGAGGATCAATTTCTTGTGGGGCTCCACCACTTTGATTTAAATCTTCTGAAGGAATGATGTTTGTCAATATTTCAGGCTCTCCACTTATTCCTTCTTCTAATGCTAGAATAATGTTTTGTTGGGCTTTAGTATCATTTAGATTTCCATCTAGAGGAAGATTGTTTGCTGGTGCTGTTTTAGGTTGTCTCCTTCCTTTTTTTCTATCCGAGAGTCTTTTGATGTTATGTACGGTGGACAAAGAGCACTGGGTCTACTCTAATCTTGCATAATCTCATTGATTTTCAATATAATTGTAGCAATAAATTGCTTTTTTTTAGAATATTATAATATCATCACGAATCAATAATTTGACTAATGACATTTTAAGGTTATGATGAAATGGATCAATAAACTCGCTGTCATTCCATTTGACATTTGAACTTTTTTAATGGAAAATTTAGCGATATTTTTATTTTGGGGTTATTAAAAATCCATTGAAAATCATTCTAATAATTATAATATAGCAAATAATGTAATTTAAAAGGAATTTTCTTACCGAAATCTTATCTGAATCGATTATTTTCGAGGAGCTCTTTTCTTCGACTGGTATTAGTTATTTCAGGAAGTCAACAAAATTGACAAAATTCCCCAAAAAAACTACTATTTTCTGAATTTGAGTATCTATCTATTCTGCTTTTTCGGCCAACGTCCTATATACGTCCTATCCGTTTATTCACTTTATCGGTCATTCGTTTGAAAAATTGTTAATACTAACGGTCCCTCATACCCCTTTATCCTACCACAAAAAAATCCAATTCTTATCTCAAAACATCACAACGAAACTCTATTGATGCCGTTTTTTATCAAATTTCTTACAACATTTAACAATTTGTCATAATTAATAAATCTTTTTTAAGCGCCACTTTTGCAAGAATAAGATGCCGCCAACGCATTTTATTATATATTAATTTATTAAGTCAAGAAAATACTATAATTCATATTTTTTAATTATTTATTAAATTTTTATGATTACGCTAGCCATACTTTGTTCTTATTTACCTTGTACTCGGTAGTACAACATTGAACACGTTATAACTTAGAAAATATTAATTTTAGAAAAAAAATTAATTAAATTTGTTGAAAATTTATTGATTTAAAAGTTTGATTATAGGCAATTTATTATTTAAACAATTATTAGAAGAGATATCAGTAAAAAAGTAAATAAACAAACAGTAATAATCTTATAAAAAATGAACGCAGGATGTGAACGCAAAATGTTGTTTTGTATCATTGCTTTAATAAGATACAAAATAAGATAAGATTTTGTTTTCTAACTTTTTAGGTTTGGTTTTTTCAAAAGATATATTATTTGTGTATAATATATTTGAAAAGCTTTAGGACACACATTAATTGTTAAATAAAGTCAAGCTTCAAGTCACTAAATTTGTTGCTAAAGGGCACTTGTTGCTGACATTGATGGTAAACAGGCTGTTCACGACATTCAGTATGATAGGATATGACGTGTTTGGTTTCAAGTTAATCAGAAATCGATTGTTATCTCGACGAGTCCCAATTTGGGACCAACGATTACCTCTATCAAAAATATTGAAAGTTTTTAGCGCTAATTAAATTTTTTTTAAGTTATAGGTAATTAGACGATAATTGTTCAGCGGTAGAGGAGATAAAACTGTGTGTACTTACTTCATTGAAGTAATTCGTACTTTACAGCATGAGTTTGTCTCAAGTTTTCCTAAGCAAGTATCTTAACAAATTGAGCAAAATTCTTAAGCATTGAAAACAGTTAGCAGCGTAAAGAATTTTCAAACAGTTTTTTAGAAATGAGGTTGGTAATTTAAACCAATTTTAATTACTTTTATAGCTATTAAAACAGCTAAGAGTTTTCAGCCAGTTTAAAAATCAAGGTTGTATTTTAAATTCTTGTTCTCAAACTGCCATCTTGATTTCTAAGTTATTACTTGTAATGTCTTTAAGATTGGCATGACTTTATTGGCATTAATTTTAATAAATAAAAAATTACAGAATTATTAGTTAAAAGCTGTCATCTGGATATATTGCAAAATATCTAAACAAAAGAGAAACAATTAAACACACAATATTTTTTAAAGTTAACTCATATTATGTTAACAGAAGAGGAAGCTGTGATCAGCTTTCTCATTGTCAGAATATTCAATATCAAAAGTCATTCTAAAGGCTAAGTGCTATTAGGTATAATTTATCAAAAACAAAAGTGAGCATTGTGACAATTTTAGCTCAAGTCTTGATCACTAATAACAATTGATTAATTATTGTACTTTTACTGTAAAAAAAAATTTAAAAGATAAAAAAATCAAGACAATGAAAAAGAAGAAAAAATTGAAAAATAAAATTATAAAGAAATGAAAAAGATGGAAGGAAAAATTATATGGGAAAATAAGTTTTCATAATGTAGAGTGTCAGAAGCAGAAATTTATATAAAATATTATAAAATTGTATAGTGTTAAGGTCTTCTACCCTTAAAATAATAATAATAAAATTATTATAAAAATGAAAAAAATATAAAGAAAGAGAAAACAAACAAAAAAAAATAAAATACATGTAAGACTCTTCTATTCTAATCTCACGTTTTGCAAATTTTAACAATTAAATTGAATTAAATAACAGTTAACTCTTTCTCCATAATAAATTTGTCAGGATGTCTATGTTCTACGATTATTAGCCTTAATTATTCACTCGAAAACAGTGTACAGAATAGCAACAGCCAGCTACATTATCATCAACAATCTACTTCAACTCAACCCTCTATATTCATTGTTAGAGAAGCGACACATGAAACATATTTACACTTAATGTACCTGTCAATAATACCCGTAAAGTAGCTCACCGGGGGCTTTTCACCCCTTCGCAAGATTCTTTTTCTCTCGAACTGATAGTGGAAGACATCACTAGGCTCATTGGATTTGGACAATCACTCCATGAACTCGATTGACTCAATCTTCACCCCTTTTCTTTAGCATCGTGTTCTCAATGATGTCTTCATTGTTTTGGTACCTGGTTCGGGCGCAACGTGGACGGTGTCGCTAGGCCTCAATTACATTACGCGAAATAGACTGGCCAAGAATAATACGTAATAGGAAAAGGTATAAAATAAAGATTAATAAGTGAAGAACCTACGGACATTACGCATTACTCCGTCATACTAGCAAAAGGAAAATCCACAACCTCTTTATACACGAACAGGAACATAACCATAGCGGTTAACAGGCTCCAGCCTACCCCTCTTCGCTTCTGTTTGAGGAAGTAGAGAACCAGGATAGCAATCTGTAAATGCCTACAGACGTCATGGGAGTACCTCCTCAGTCTGAAATGAATTACCACCTAGACCGTACCCCAGGTATTAAACTATAGTTTCTGCCGTAGATATTTCATATTAATGTTTATCAATAAAACTTTACTCATTATTCCTCCGAATTCAGGGAGTCAGCACTGAATTCACAATTATTTCACAAAACAACATATGATCAACAAGATCAACACGTTAACTATCTTTCTCTTTCAATAAACAATTAACAGTTTAAATATTCATAATACTGTCCGTCCGACCGCTCTGACTCAACGTTCTCACTCTCGCCCCGCTGATTTTTACTGATTGACTGGCCTCCACCTTTCCAGGGATGCTAAGCCCATGTTCTCCCTCTTTTACCTTATTTTTTAGGTGGCCGAAGGCAACCGCTCTAGGTCCATACACGTTGCCGCAGGCAACCCTCTACTCAAGAGAGTAGGGTAAGCACCCGGAGCGTGCGTAACCATAATCTCGTTACAATTAATTAATTATGGTACTTTTACTGTAAATAAAAAGTTTTTTTGATAACTATGCGGTTTATTTTATAACGGTATATAAGACCGTTGTTGTTTATAGAGAAACTGTAATTTAAAATAAAAAATGCCAGGTGAGTCTATGTGGCGGTCGTAACAGTGTAAAAACATAAGTGTTAATAAAAAATAAAAAACTTTTGATAATCTTGATTTTTTTCAATTGTTTATTTTTTTATAAAACTACTAGCATGTTTGAGAACATATCAACAAACAATTTGGCAATTGTAAGATAGCACAAAAATGTCAATTGCTTAACTATCTAAATTTCTTGACTTAACAAAATTAGATTTTTTGAAAAGTGTGTAGATGATTCTTTTTTTTTGCCTAACGAAATAAATCTACATATCCAAATAACAACACTTACAAAATTGACAATATAAACAGTTGATTTTTTCTATAAATAATTCTCTGTGGTAAAAATTAAAAAATTATGTTGCAATTTTCTTTTATTACCATAGAAATTGCTCCCCTGACATTTAATTTTAAATGGCGTTGCAAGCATTAAAACTGACAATTTATTAAAAAGAAACAATTCTTATAGACTTTAAGATTGTGACAATCATAAAGTGTATGGAAAACAGCAAGCTCAAAACTCGAGCAAAATACTTGAATTACGCAGATTTTTGAAAATAAAACCATTATTAAAATCAAGCGATAAGCTAATTGGAGGTAGGGTAAAAATTTCTTTATTGACTGCAAAGCCGTCTTGCCACAAAGACAGCAAAACAAAACAAAAAATATGCTATATGTAGCAAATTGAAGAATAATTTGAACAAATTGATTCAAACACAAAACTCGATTCAAAGTTATACGAGGACTAAAACCGGTAAAAAAGCAAACCAAAAAAACTAAAAACATAAATTTTTAAACAGTAAGAAGAAAATATATAACCTAAAAATAATGATAAAAAGATATTAATAAGAGGCAAAGCAAATAAAAAAAGTGAAAATTAAAAAACACATAAAAAAAACGAATTTTGGAAAGAACTAACAGACGAAAATAAAAAGTATTGTACAGGTTGATAAATAATAATAATAAAAATAATAATAATAATAATAATAATAATAATAATAATAATAATAATAATAATAATAATAATAATAATAATAATAATAATAATAATAATAATAATAATAATAATAATAATAATAATAATAATAATAATAATAATAATAATAATAATAATAATAATAATAATAATAATAATAATAATAATAATAATAATAATAATAATAATAATAATAATAATAATAATAATAATAATAATAATAATAATAATAATAATAATAATAATAATGGCCGGCAACGGGCGGAGCGTTTGGCAAACGAGACGGCCAAACTGACGCAACGACTGTGCAACGCGACAATGCCGAAATTCCAAGAGCGGAAAAACAGACGACCGTAGTACTGGTGGACAGACGAGATAGCCGAACTGCGTAGGATCTGTCTGGCAAAAAAACGACGGGTAGCAAGGGCTGGAGGCAGACCCGAAAGGAAAAAACCTCCAAGCGACGTACAAGACGGCACGGAAAGAACTGACGAACGCCATACGGGACAGCAATACGCGATGCTGGAAGAAGCTCTGCGAGGAGGTGGACGAGGACCCCTGGGGTACCGGCTACAAGATTGTGACCGGTAAATTGGGTGCCCGAGTAAAACCGGAACTCAAAGACGCTGCTACCGCAGGACGAATTGTTGACGGATTATTTCCGATGCACCCGCTACGGACGGACGTGACTGACGACACGGATGTCCCGGTAGCCCCCATTTTCACCGTGGAGGAGCTTAGCAAAGCAACTGCTGCGATGAAGACTGGTAAGGCGCCGGGTCCGGACGGAGTACCGGCGGAGATTCTTTGACTGATGGGCAACCGGAGGCCGAAGATACTCCTCGACCTTTACAACACGTGCTTGACGACAGGGACATTCAGCGACGATTGGAAGTTGGCGAGGCTTGTCCTTCTTCCAAAAGAGAGGGGCGATCCCGATTCGCCATCGGCCTATCGACCGCTCAGCCTACTGAACACGACGGGAAAACTGTTCGAACAGTTACTGAGACCGAGACTCACGGACGCGATACAGACCGGGAGAGGCCTTTTGGACCTGCAGTTCGGCTTCCGAAAGGGTCGATCAACGATCGGAGCAATCCGAAAAGTGGTCGACGCCTTCGAGGAACTAGACAGACACGGCTACGCAGCGCGACCTGTCGTGCTGCTGGTGACGCTCGACATCAGAAACGCTTTTAACTCAGCCAGGTGGGTGGATATCTTGGAGGCGCTTAGCAGCGGTTTTGGGGTCCTACGTTACCTGGTCCGGGTTGCCGAAGACTACCTGAGAAACAGACGAATAACGTACGAGACGACCGAGGGACAGGTGACGAGACAAATCACCGCAGAGGTCGCACAGGGATCGATACTGAGACCGGACTTCTGGAACGGCCTTTATGACGGTCTGCTCAGGCTGGAGATGCGGCTCGGTGTACTCCTCGTCGCTTACGCCGACAACGTAGCGGCGGTGATCTCTGAGCGCTCTCCAGAACTGGCGCAGCTGACGCTGAACCAGACGATAAGACGAATCGGACGTTGGATGACAGATCACGGACTTCAACTCGCGACACAAAAAACGGAACTGACGTTTCTTACGAGAAAACGTATACAGACGAGACTTACTATGAGGGTTGGGACGGACGAGATTTGGGCCGGAGCGGAAGTCAAATATCTAGGGGTGACTCTGGATACAAAGATGACCTTCTGGCCTCACATACAGAAGACGGTTCAGAAGGCGACAGAGAGGATCGCATCCTTGAGCCGCCTGATGGCAAACACGACGGGACCAAGACCAGGCAAGAGACGACTGTTGATGGCGACAGCCCACTCGATCCTTCTGTACGGGGCGGAGATCTGGGCAGATGCTCTGAAGACAAAAAAGTACAGCAAAGCGATGACCAGAGTACAGAGACAGGGGGCGTTGCGGATCGCCAGCTCCTACCGGACAGTCTCTGCACAGGCTGTTCTGATGGTGGCGAACGTAATTCCCGTGGATCTCCTTGCCGAAGAGCGCAAAAGGATCTACGGGCGCAACGCGGACGTGAGACGAGAGGACGCGGCAAAGACTGAACGCGACAGAACTATACAGGTGTAGCAACAACGATGGACGGAAGAACAAACAGTTAACTGGAGAAGACGACTGATAAGGGACCTTAGACCGTGGACTGGAAGAACATTCGGGGACGTAAACTTTTACGTTACCCAGCTTCTCACGGGACACGGCTACTTCCGACGATACCTCAACAACGTGAACAAAGTACGGACGCCTGACTGCAAGTACTGTGGACACAAACGAGACGACGCGGAACACACATTTTTTGTGTGCGACCACTGGACGGACTTGAGACGAGAACTCGAGACAACAACGACATCACCCCTGACAACATTGTACAGGTGATGTTACGCACACAGGAATGGTGGCTACTCGTAGCCACCTATACAGAGACAATACTGCGACGAAAAAACGCGGACGGCTGCCTGACGGACGACTGAGCAGACCGAGCGACGCGACCTAACAAAATACAGACAAACGAGACGAACGGACGAACACAGACAAGACCCCCCAGCTAGAAGTAATACTAACGTAGTTTCTGGCTGGGAGAGAGGGTGAAGGAGGTGGCGGTTTAGTGGGTAGGCCTGCTTTTTTGGGAGTCCCACATAACCCTCTGGGCTGAAAGTCCGGATCTGTAAGACTGGGCTGTAGGTCCAGGGGGTATCCGTCAAAAGAATTCCGCAACTCCTTATAAACAAAAAAAAAAAAAAAAAAAAAAAAATAATAATAATAATAATAATAATAATAATAATAATAATAAAAGAATAATTTTAAAAACTTTATAGTTGCTAATTTATATTTGGTGTAAGTTGGATTTTAAATAAGACTGGCGTATTTTAATTTAGATCTAATCAAACTGCAAAACAAATTTATAAGTGGTAATGTATTATTAAATTGTTTACAACTTCTAAAGATAAACCATAGTGTTCAAAACGCTGAGTTGACAGTTATCACATGATGAGATGAGTGTCAAAATATTTCTAAGTCTTTAACACTGTCACATCATTCAAAAATTATAATATCAATTGTATACTGATAATGAATCGGTAGAAATTTGCGGCCAAACGTTGTAACTCTGCATTAGTCACGCTTAAAAACATCCTGTTTGATAAACACCAATTATATAACAAATCGATCTGTCTTTTTAATAAAACCCAATTATTAATTCCATCCATGAAAGAATACATTTTTAAATCATCGGCAAGTATCAAAACATTAACGGCTAAATCATCACAAATATCATTAATAAAACACCAAACCAGTAGAGGACATAAATTTGATGCTGGCAGAACAACACTTGTTATTAATTATTTGTCAGAACAAAATCCAATATCATAAACATATTGGTAATGTTGATTTAGGTAGAATCTTATAATTGTCATTGAAGTGTAAGTTCAAAAATTTTTTAATTAATAAATTGTGGTTGATTCTAATCAACCACAATTTTGATATATTAAAAGTTTTAAAGAAGTGAGTATGTTGTCCTCAATTGTCTAAATTTTAACACAAAAATTGACAAGCGAAAGAGAGGTTAAGATAAATTTTTTGTTATGTGATTATAATATATATAATTTTAATATAAATCTATTTTTTATGGAAACATAAATGTACTTACATCAAATGCACAAAACATTTGTCAAAACAAACAAGCTGTTGTAAAATTACAAAAAATCACCCACGATTTGTTTTGTGCAGAGGGCAGATCTGCCCTTATCACAACCTGCAACCACACTACTTTTCTCCATTTATATAAAAGTTGTGATTAAAGAATAAATTGTTTATACTCGTATTGTTTAATTTGTTGTCAGTGTAGTGGAATGATGTTACTCTAAGAGACTTTTTTTGAATATGAGGGAAGATTTTAATAATAATATATTCTTTCAACCTAGCTATAAAATGAACAAGTGATGGGTTCATTTGGGCATCTATGCTATCTTAAACACAACTTTTTGTCCAAAAAAGTCATCAATTTAAATTGGCAGATGAGATGAGAGATGAGAGATGACAATAACAACTTGTGTGATAATACTCGACAAGGTTGTCAAGTGGTGTAACTTTTGTTTCAATAGTTTTATTAATCCAGCTGGTTTATAGCTAACCAGCAGATTATTTTGCAGAATTGTAAAATTTTCTCGCACTATACAATTTGACGGATCTAATGCTTCATTGAATGTATTTACCATTTGCAAAATTTTAATCAGATTTTTTTTTTAATGAAATAAGTTTGTCTTAATATTATTATAAAGCAGCAAACCTGACTGCAAGTTTGCTGCCTGAAAAATTTTTGATAATATAAAAAGTGATATAATATTTATTGATGATAATAAGAGTGAAATTTGGATTTTGCAAGCCGGTAAGACAAGTGAAATGTTCGGCTGCAATTTTACAAATCAGTAATATCGATTATTCTTCACATCACGCGTTAAACTCGATGAGCAAATATTATGAATGAAATGAAGTAATTGACACAGTCAGTTCAACAGTTTTTTTCATAACTTGGTTGATTTTGCTGACTGCTTAATGCTAACAAAAAAGCAAAAATTCTAACAAGAAAACAAGTAAAATAGTTTATTACAAACTGGGGTAGCAATGTAATGTACCTTACCTCATCATATCTTTCATATTAATATTATGTATAAGCAACTACAGTCCTAATATTATTTATTTGACATTTAAACAGTTTATGATAGATAATAAATTAATTTGTGTTGACAGAAAGACATAACTTAGCAGAACCGCCCAATTAGTTATGATTTTTTTCTACACAATCCAATTTTGTTTCACTTACCCTTTCAATGGCTAATTGTCTACAGAATCATAAATTCAAAGTGCTTGTTTTTAATAAAAGTATGTTCACCTGTTGTATGAAATAAGCTATTCTTGAATAGTATAAGGTTTGGTACATTTGGTTGAGCTTGTGCGTAACATTTGTCAAAAAATATCAGTTTTGCATAAGCAAAAGGCCTATTCTATGTATCGATTGTAGACAAATAGACAAAATTATTTACATCTAAGTGCATAGTTAATTGCATAATTGTTGTTCTAAAAGACATGATAAATTCAAATATCTACTTATTTTGATATTTTTGACCTATTCTAATTCCATTATTGTCAAAAAGTGTTTGCCAACTCAGCACCAAAAACTAAAAATAGTCGATTAATAGAAAAAAAACACGATAAAACTCTATTCAACACATTAAATTAAAAAAATCTTAAAAGCTTGTTTTCAAGTCATTCCATTCAATCATGTAAAAGATTTTTCAATGCAAAATTTTATTGAAAATTTGTGAACTAAAACTTTTTAATTAAACTATTACCTACCTACATAACAATGCATCTATCTATAAAAAATTTGACTTAAATGAAAAACTTTTAACCGTAAGTGTGTATTTGAATGGAGGAAATACAATATGAAATTATATCAGTCATCCGCCTGAAAAACGGGTTATTCTCGCTTTAAAAAGCTCTTCTCGCACAATTTATTTTTATTCAATAAACAAACAGAACTTTACGCCACGAAAACCGCTTTTAATGTTTTAATCTACACTAATCAGAATAACTTTTAAGCTTGTTAAAAACAATAACAAACAATTTTTATTGCTTTGAAAATGTGAAATATTAATAGTTATTTAATTTTAAATTACTTATGTATAAGTAAAAAATGTAATAAATTTGTATTATCCAGGTATATGCCTCCAGTAACTCCATCCATATGGAAGAATACCCGTTTGGCGGATCGCTTTGGAGCCGTTTGTCCTCAACGACCACCGGATATAGGTAATAGATCGGAAGCTTTGCTTGAATACCCTAGAGGAAGACTTCTGTACTTAGAGAAACTCCTGCCTCTACTTGCTAATGAAAGCGAAGACTGCCTCTATCTCAACCTCTACGTGCCCAGAACTGGTAAGTTTTTCTTAAATAACTTACGTGAAAATAAGAACAAACTGCTTTGCTAGATTGATCTAAAAAAAGATAATGAAGTTTTCGGTTTTGTTACAAAAATATCTAACATAAATCAAAAAGATATGTATCAAAAAAACTTACTTTTGGAACGTGTTGTGTTTAAATGACTTTTGAAAGCTCTTACAAATAAGACATAAAAATTTATCACTTTTTTTGTTAAAAGCAATTAAGTTTCATGATAGAAGAACTACATGTTCTTATATCATAAGTTTTAATATTACTACTAGGTATGCAGAGATACACAAGAAAATTTAATAGCTATTTAAGTAACAAGGAATGTAAGGACGTATGGAAGGCCTGACGAAAATGTTAATTGTCGATACATTCCGTATTACTTATTAGATTTTTCCCGCTGCTAGAACCAAATTTATTTGATTCGACACCTGACATCGCAATTAATTTTGTTACTATTAATCGTCGTGAGTTGCGTTGGCCGTGTGCTGCCATGTTACAATTAAATAATAAACAAATTCTGCCCATATGTTGACAGAGTAACAGTGAGTGTGGTATGTAATTAAAGTTTTTTAGAGGGTAGCTTTATTAGTAAACAATAAAAAGTTGAGAAAATTAGATGTTTTTTTAAAAGTTTGCAAAAACTATTAACAAAAAACAAAGCGTCAAAAACAAGATTACCCGAGCGGAAAGTGTAAACGTCTTGAACCTGATGCAGATAGATGTTTTTTTTTGTACGTTTACCAGGATGTTAATGTTGTTAGACAATCTTGTCCGGCAAGCTTTTGTATATTATTGTCTGGTTTTACTACTATTTCTAAAAACTGGGGCTTGAAAATTTTATTTTTTTGAGTTTTAGTTGTATCAACGCTTAAATAAACTATAATCTTGATTGCTGTAAAGTTTTTTAAAGTGCTTAAGCATCTAAAGCGACACAGTCTAAAAATTGCTTTATATAAATTCTTCTGATTTTAAAAACATTGCCGCAAGTTGTTCTGTAAAAAAAAATGTTTTAACTTAGTCAATTGAAACTGACTGGACAGAATGAAAATGACAAATTTTAAAACAAAAATTGCGTAATAATAAAATTAGTCACAAGGTAAGTAACATATCTAACTTAATCTAGATAATAATTAAAAATCAGTAATGTGTCAATTTATAAAAACAAGATTATTCCTCAATTTAAGCTGAAAGAAAAAAAAACTTAATTTTATGCATTTGTTTTTTATTGTTTTAAATTTTTTTACCTACATTCTTACAAATACCTTGCATACACCAAGTGCTGAGGTTTTCTTTAGTACAAGCTATAATGAAAAAATATTTTTTCTACGACAATATCGATAAATGTTCATACCAAGAGTGTAAATTCAATTTTAAGAAGCTACATTTTGTACTTAATTTTATTTTGCATTGCTCAATTTCATCTCAAGTTGCTTGACAACAAATGCAATATGAAACATTTTGTGTTCGATCTGCTGTTTTTGATAACAAAAACTAAAGTGGCTTAGAGAATAAGAGAATATAACGCTTAACGACAAATGTCATCAGTTAATTACAGTTTGTGCATTACAAATAATTTCGTACTTATTTCTAAGAAATCAGATAAATAGTATGGAAAGTGATAGTGATAATAATTTGGAATTGACAGCATTGAAGCAGCAAATTGTTGCCGAAAACGTCGAAGAAAATGTAGACAAAGTCTTATAACTAATTTTAGGAGTGGGAAAGTGACCGAACACTGCTGTCCAGGCTCTGCTAATGAATAGATAATTTCGGATTTTTATGTTCCAGCATATCGAATATCTGCATATTTGTTTTTATAATTGTCGTTGTCGTAGAAAAAGTCTAATATGCAAGTCCCACTATATAGCAATTTTGCACTCGTCTGAATTGCAACACTCGTCTTCGGCTCGTGTCGCAAACTTTCAAACTTGTGCAAAATGTGCATCATTTTGTGCTTGATACATAATATACTATTATCCAACACCTCTTTATTATGACGTTATAAAAATAATGTTTTTGAATGATTTATGAGGTCTATAAAACACAAGTGGTTTTATGAATCAACAATACAATTGTTTTTATATAATTTACCAGTTTACAGAAAATAAAACAATTTATTTAACATCAAAAAATACAATACTTAAAATTTCTAGGAATTTCAGATGAAATTATTTGTTTCGATTTACGTTAACATATATTTTAAAAGATATAATTTTATTTGCTTCATTTTTGTCACTTTAATGTTGTTTCTACATTTATTCGATTTTGGCTTCTTAGTATTCACAATAAAATTACCGTCTGTTTCTGAATTTCCACTCAGTATCGTTTTAGCAATGTTGGTAAAACTTAATTTGACTTTTTACCTGTCTGTCAATAATATTGTGAATTAAAATTTCAAATTGCAATTTTCGAACAACAAAGTGAAGTGAACAATTAGTGAAAAGTATATTTATGTGAAATATGGCATATAATGGTGTATATAGTAAGTGCACCGGTCTAGGAAGAACAACCTATTCCAATAAAGCATAAGTCACAGATTATATGTCACTTATTCTTAATATCTTACAATAATAATATTAATTAAAACCAAAATAATTTCTGGTATTTCACGGATTTCGGCAGGCTTACATGTAAAGTTTTCTTCCATTATCGTATTTTAGGGCTGATAAGATTAGAATTTTTGGATAAAACAAAAGTCAAATATAGCATCACTTAATTTTTTTTTTTTTTTTTTACATAATCAATAATTGTTTATATCTCATCAATCTTAAAATAGAATATAAATACCTGGAGTTAAATGCTGTGTCACCAATCACTTACTACAATAAGGAATCCAGAAGATCTTAGGATAGGTGAGATTTTACCATACACTTACAGGGATCCTAAAATGTTAAAACAACACCTGAATTTGCTATTTCAAACCATCCGTTAACTAACAATTAGTTTAATCAAGCGCTCTGTTAAAATATTTATGGACCAACATTTATGAGTTGACTATAATAGGCTAATAGCTGAACTAATTCTATAGTACTATTGCTCCTTCAATTGAATTTACATATGCTGTAATGTATTTTGATTTCTTCAATTATTAAACTTCTTTTTTTTTTATCAATTATAAATTACTGCCAATACAAACTTTAACATGCCACAACAATAATAATAATAATATGGCATTTAACATGTCATAAACATTTTAGTACTAATCAGACAATAATTAATAACTTTTACGTAACATTATGCATCATATTAAATTCTTCAATTATTCTTATTAAATTTCTAAATTCAAATTCCAATTTTGATTCAAACGATTTTGAATGAATGACTGATTAATTAATTTCTGCAAGTACACTATTTCATATGGTATAACAATAATAATAATATGGCAACTAAAATGTCATAAACATTCTAGTACTGATCAGACAATAATTAACAACTTTCACGTAACGTGTTTTATTAAACTCAGAGGATGTTTCAACACCATGTTCTAATAAACTCAGCGGTTACGCTACTTCAAATAAACACCTTCACGTAACGTGTTTCACTACAGAGGATGTTAAGACATTATGTATTAGTAAACTCAGAGGTTACGCTACTTTGAGCCAACAACTTCACGTAACGTGTTTTATTAAACTCAGAGGATGCCTAAGCACCATGTTTTAATAAACTCAGAGGTTACGCTACTTTAAACAAATAGTTTCACGTAACGTGTTTCACTACAGAAATAGTAAACTCAGAGGTTACGCTACTTAATATAATTGCAGAACTGATCTTAATTGATTGACATTATTATGTGACAGCAAAAGACTATATTTTATTTTTATGTTTAAATTATTTTAGTTGAAGAATTTCAAACTATGCATAATTTATTTAAAACAAAGTATAACTGTTTAAACTTGCTAATCTCAAAACATTAAGTAAAACTTAATTTATTCGAACCAATACAAGTAAACTGAATTCTGTAAAAATGTCGATATTTGACCACTGTCAAATTATAAGAAAGTTGATGCAGTGCAGTGGTTTCGAAAATAGAATTATTTACCAATTAATTTTCAATATATTATCAATATCAATGTAACCAAACTACAGCAATGATTGTAACAACTTTAAATAAATCTTTATCAAACTTTTGAGTAATTAATTGGATAACATATTAATTAAATTATTATTTTATTTCGAGCAGCTTGTATAGTAAAGAAAGAAAATGTGAAACTTTAAGATAATGCTTATCATAAATTCGACTAATTAAATTCTTGAATTAATAATTAAATTATTATATTTTATTAACTAAAAATATTGCTTTTACTGTTTATAAAATAATAAACCATAGCATAATGCAAATATTAAGTTTGATGAAGTTATTGTACTTTAGATTTGTTTCTACTCTAATTAAATATTTTTATTGCAATTCAATTATTAACTAGTATAATTAATTATCCAAACAATTGCCAATTATAACATAGATTTAAACAAAACATAATTTGACAATAATAAAATTATTTAAGGAATTGACTATAAATTGGCACTAGTTAATTTATTTATATTTTTCGCAAAAACGGTTACTTTATCAAAACTATCAATAATAATTAGTTATTTCATATTCAAAATACAAGCCCATTTTATATTCACAATATAAAACGACTGCTATAAATTAACAAATTGAGTGAATAACGACTCACAAGGATTCGTTCTTTTATATTTAAAATACAAGTTTATTCTATATTCAAAATATGAAACGACTGACAGAAATAAACAAATTCAGTGAATTAGGACTCACCCAAATTTAATTGTTGCACTTACGGCACCACAATAATTATTCACAACACTGGCACGTCAAGTTATACAGAAAAATGATCTAATTTACTGTAGTCACAAGTTTTATAAATTGCGTAGCAGGGGTAATCGGGGGTGGTTTCTAACCGTCTTGTTTCTGCTTTTTGTCATCTTCGGCGTGCCTATTTTTTTCCCTCATTGGCGTATCTGCTTTGTCTCATCGTTAGGATCTTAGGTACTGTGCTAATCTTATCTTTCAAGTATTGGCCCTTTATGGTGTTTATAGATTTATTTGTCTGGTGTCGTGTGAACCTTTATCTTAAAGACATTTACTAAAATATCCAATATTTGGTTTGGCAAGTTTTTTTTTTTATTTTATCTAATCCCAATAACAATTATAATATTTATTTTTAAACTAAATATTTCAATTTAATGATTTAATTATACTAGTGTTACAACTCGTCCATCCTGACTGTCGCCTCGCCTCGAGGTGATATAGTGTTAAAAAAAAAACTAATTACGGAAAAAGAAAATATATAATTAGAAATACAGAATATTAAAAAAAAACTTTGTACAATTATCAGTAGATCTCATTCTCAGAATCGGAAGAATCAGAAACTCCACCTGGGGGTTGCCACGGTTTCATGCGATCGACTGCGGACACTCTATCATATAAAACTTTGCGAGCTGTTGGGATGGGATCCTTCCATGTCTTCTACCACATACCTATCGTTTGGTAACTTTTTGGTCACCACCCATTTTGGACCCGCAAAATGTGGTTGAAGCTTTTTGCTTGTTCCAGTAGCCACAGGATTTTTTTCTACTAGTACCAGGTCTCCTATCTGATAGCTTGCTGGCGTTTTTCTCCTAAGGTCATAATGATGTTTCTGCTTTTCTTGGGCTAATTTCGTGCTGGAACTGGCTGCTTCTCTAAATGTTACTAGGTCTTCAATCAATGTAGGTACATTAGATACTTCTTCGAGAACCAAATCCGTCATTTTACCCTGTCGAGGTCGGTACCCAAATAAAAGTTCACTAGGTGTTTTCTTTGTTGTTGAACTCAATGTATTGTTCAACGCAAATTAAACAGACCGGATGTGTTCATCCCAAGTTTTTTCGTTGGTTGATGTCGCCATTAGCGCAGACAGTACAGATCGATTCAGACGTTCAACTTGACCATTAGCTCGAGGAGTTGCATCTGCATTTAGAACTTGCTTAATATAATTTTGTTTACAAAAATATTTGAAATTTTTGGATGTGAAAGCAGGTCCTTGATCAGAAACTATTACTTTTGGAGTACCGTAAGTAGCAAAAATATCTCTAAAATACTCAACTTACGTGTTTGGAACTTGTTGTCTACGGAGAAATGTAAACTTCGTAAAAGCATCTACGCCAACAATTAAAAATGCGTTACCTTTTTTACTTCTAGGAAATGGGCCTAGATGGTCTACGTGAACAGTTGATAACGGCTCACTTGTCTTTGGAATAGGGTGCAGAAAACCTTCTTTGCGCCCGGATTTACGTTTGTTGTACAAGCAGGGAATGCAACAGGCTATGTACTTCTTCACATAGTTACGCATCTTGGGAAACCAGTAATGCGCTGTTAACCGCGACAGTGTTTTATCTATAGCAAAATGACCATTTTGATCATGTGCTACCTGTAGTATTTGATGACGTAACCCTTTTGGAACAACCCATTGATTACCTTTGGTGGTCACGCGGTATAACCTATGATCTTTTATCTTGTATTCTTTATGAATTTTCTTCTCATCTTCTGTTACGGGGTTGCGCTGCAATGTTTCTCTTATTTGCTAGATAGTTTTGTCAGTCAACTGAGCTGAAAGTATCCAGTCAGCTTCTTGTATGTGTAATATCTGAAAACTTGTGTCTTTTAACGCTGGATTTCTTCTCAACGCATCAACGTGTCGCATTTGAGTCCCGGGCCGATAATTTACATCAAATGTAAATTCCAACAATTGTAACCACCATCTAGCGATGCGGGGAATTATTTGTTTTTTATCTCTTATCGCTTTCAATGCGTTACAATCAGTTATAACGGTGAATTGAATTCCCAGTAAGTATGACCTAAATTTCTTTAAAGATTCTACAACTGCTAAAGTTTCTAATTCATAGGAATGGTATTTCGATTCAGCGGAATTAGTTTGTCGACTATAGTAGGCGACTGGATGTAATTTATTGTCATGTTGTTTCTGAAGTAGCATTCCTCCAAGTCCAATTGCACTAGCATCGGTATGCACTTTTGTTACAGCATCGGGATTGTACAAAGCTAGGATCGGTCGTTTAGTCAAAGCCGTTTTCAGCTCTTGGAAAGCTTTTTCTTGACGACTATCCCATTTAAAAACTTCATTTTAACGTGTCAGCTGTGTCAGCGGCTGTGCAATAAGCGCGTAATTTCGAATAAAGTGTCGAAAGTATCCTGTTAGCCCTAAGAATTGTCGAATTTGATGAGCTGACTTAGGTGCTTGATAACCGGCAATTGCTGAAGTTTTTTCCAACCCAGGTTGAACTTGGTGTTGACTAATTTGAAAACCTAGGAAACTTATTGTTGACATCAAAAACGAACATTTTTCCAAGTTTAGAGTTAACCCTTCTTCTTTAAAAATTGTCAAAACCTTTTGCACTTGTTCCAAGCTTTCTTCAATTGATGTTGCATGAAGTACCACATCGTCAAGGTAAACTACAGCGTACTTTGAAGCAGATTTTAATAGCTTATTCATTAATCGCTGAAAAGTTCGAGGCGCGTTTGACAGTCTAAAAGGTACTCTATTGTATTCATACTGGCCATGGGGGGTTATGAATGAGGTGTATTTTTTTGAATCTTCGTGGATTTTAATTTGGTGATACCCTGATTTTAAATCCAGACTGGTAAAATAAGCTCCCTTGTAGAGTCTGTCAATTTGGTCGTCAATACGAGGTAATGGGTGGCAATCTTTCACGATCATTGAGTTTAATTTTCTGAAGTCTATACACATCCGAGGTTTACCATTTTTTTTTGACTAATAATACAGGTGAACAGTAATTAGAGCATGACTCTCGAATTATTCCATTAACTAATAAGTCGTCGACAATTTCCCTCACGGTGTCCTGCTCTGTTTTAGCCATTTTATAAGGTTTATAAGAAAACGGTTTATTGTCTATCAATTGAATTGTCATCTCTGCTGATCTTGACAAGCCGATTTCGCTGGTGTCAGATGCAAAACATTCTGAATAGTTCTCCAAAACTTGAATCAATTTCTCTCGATCGCCTCGATTGACAGGACCTATTTTTAAATTCAAATTGTCAATATGAAGAATAGTAGACTGTTTCATCAGTGATGCTGGTCCCGACTTTTGAGCAAACGTCAAACTTGTTTTATCTTTTGTAATTACTACTCCTGGTAATTCGGTGAACGTACGTCCAATCAAGACAGGGATGTTTTGAGCGTTTTTAGGGACTACAACAAAAGGAGTCATAGCTTCTACGTTGTCAATTTGGATTGGTGTCTGTCCACTGCCTAGAGTGTGGACAATGCCTTTTTCATAACCTTGAAGAAACGTGCGGTTGGTAGAGTCGTATCTTAATTTTAGACGATCTACTTCGCTAATAGTAATGGTCGTGCAGCTACTTCCTAAATCTATGTACGCTGTGGTGGGCTCTTGATTTATTTTAATTAATTTGAAATATTTTGCGTTGGGGTCTTCTTCATTGCTTGCTTGTTCTAGTCATGCTACCGGTTGCAGTTTCTTTTGAAAACAAGAGGATTCATCATGACCACTTCGTTTACATAACTTACAAATTATTGACTTTCCTTGAGCTACACAGGTGTTTGTAAAATATCCTTGAACGCCACACTTGTAACAAGCATTTCCACTGACTGGCTTTGGCTGAAATCGATTTTGCTGAACAAATCCAGGTTTCTTGTTATTGTGCATATTGCTGCGGTTACGACCCTTGAAAAGTGTTCGTCGTTGAAACTTGACATGTTTTTGAGGTGGTCTATATGTGGACGGTTGAAAAACCCTGGGTTGATTCAAATGGTTCAAGCTGGACAAATAGTTGTACAGTAATTCTGGCGTCTGATAATTGCTGGCTCTAGCACTGGTTTTTACCATGTTATCATTAATACCACCGATGATACAAGAAACAGCATCAGAGTTGGTGATTTTACATTTTGCTAATAATGAGCACTTTTCGTAATAATACTTAGCATAGCTTTCCCCTGGAATTTTCTGACGTTGCAGCATTTGCTGTAAGTCTTGATGAAAATCACGCTGTGCAGGAAATGCGGTTATAATGTGTGTTTTCTATTCATCCCATGTCAATCTTACTGAAGACAAAGCGGTGTACCAAGTTTGAGCGAGGCCTTTAAGTTTTGCAATAGCAAAACAAATGGTTGCTTCTTCGCTGTAATGAAAGACGGTTTGCACTTCATCAATTTTATTGCACCATAGTTCGACACTGATATCGCTTCTCTCTGGGTCAAATATAGGAATCATCTCGTTTCTGTTCAAAGACATTACAGGCTGAACCGGGGTAGATTCGGACGATCTTTCAATAAATGCAGACTATATCTGCTAATCGAGCGATAGAATCAGAAGTACTTGGACCAGCTTCACTTTCACTACGGTTGGAAGGTGCCGGTGATGTTTGTTTTCGTTTACAATTAACCATTTTAAGCTTTATGGCAATGAGAGAAAAAGAACAATAATGAACAGCTGATTGTAATTGAGCCATACAGTAATTAACATTGAATCATATGATTTAATTTGAGCACAGTAAACAGATTGGTGACAAACTCCATAATATTATTCAAATAGTTAGAATAAATTATTCCTTAGTTTTTTTTTTTTTTTTTGATTAAATGGACTATTCTTTTAATCAACAGAATTAAGAGTACTAATAAAAAATAAAAAAGATTTACAAAAAAAAATGTTTTTATTTTTAATTGCTAATGTACTTCAACTAAAATATAGCACGAGAATTCTGATCCCACTTCTGAAGTTATAACATCACTTAATTTTTTTTTTTTTTTACATAATCAATAATTGTTTATATCTCATCAATCATAAAATAGAATATAAATACCTGGAGTTAAATGCTGTGTCACCAATCACTTACTACAATAATGAATCCAGAAAATCTTAGGATAGGTGAGATTTTACCATACTCTTACAGGGATCCTAAAATGTTAAAACAACACCTGAATTTGCTATTTCAAACCATCCGTTAACTAACAATTAGTTTAATCAAGCGCTCTGTTAAAATATTTATAGACAAACATTTATGAGTTGACTATAATAGGCTAAGAACTGAACTAATTCTATAGTACTATTGCTCCTTCAATTGAATTTACATATGCTGTAATGTATTTTGATTTCTTCAATTATTAAACTTCAAAATATAAACTGTTTGATAAACTTCTTTTTTTTTTATCAATTATAAATTACTGCCAATACAAACTTTAACATGCCACAACAATAATAATAATAATATGGCATTTAACATGTCATAAACATTTTAGTACTAATCAGACAATAATTAATAACTTTTACGTAACATTATGCATCATATTAAATTCTTCAATTATTTTTATTAAATTTCTAAATTCAAATTCCAATTTTAATTCAAACGATTTTAAATGAATGACTGATTAATTAATTAATTTCTGCAAGTACACTATTTCATATGGTATAACAATAATAATAATATGGCAACTAAAATGTCATAAACATTCTAGTACTGATCAGACAATAATTAACAACTTTCACGTAGCGTGTTTTATTAAACTCAGAGGATGTTTCAACACCATGTTCTAATAAACTCAGCGGTTACGCTACTTCAAATAAACACCTTCACGTAACGTGTTTCACTACAGAGGATGTTAAGACACCATGTATTAGTAAACTCAGAGGTTACGCTACTTTGAGCCAACAACTTCACGTAACGTGTTTTGTTAAACTCAGAGGATGCCTAAGCACCATGTTTTAATAAACTCAGCGGTTACGCTACTTTAAACAAATACCTTCACGTAACGTGTTTTATTAAACTCAGAGGATGCCTAAACACCATGTTTTAATAAACTCAGAGGTTACGCTACTTTAAACAAATAGTTTCACGTAACGTGTTTCACTACAGAAATAGTAAACTCAGAGGTTACGCTACTTAATATAATTGCAGAACTGATCTTAATTGATTGACATTATTATGTGACAGCAAAAGACTATGTTTTATTTTTACGTTTAAATTATTTTAGTTGAAGAATTTCAAACTATGCATAATTTATTTAAAACAAAGTATAACTGTTTAAACTTGCTAATCTCAAAACATTAAGTAAAACTTAATTTATTCGAACAAATACAAGTAAACTGAATTCTGTAAAAATGTCGATATTTGACCACTGTCAAATTATAAGAAAGTTGATGCAGTGCAGTGGCTTCGAAAATAGAATTATTTACCAATTAATTTTCAATATATTATCAATATCAATGTAACCAAACTACAGCAATAATTGTAACAACTTTAAATAAATCTTTATCAAACTTTTGAGTAATTAATTGGATAACATATTAATTAAATTATTATTTTATTTCGAGCAGCTTGTATAGTAAAGAAAGAAAATGTGAAACTTTAAGATAATGCTTATCATAAATTCGACTAATTAAATTCTTGAATTAATAATTAAATTATTATATTTTATTAACTAAAAATATTGCTTTTACTGTTTATAAAATAATAAACCATAGCATAATGCAAATATTAAGTTTGATGAAGTTATTGTACTTTATATTTGTTTCTACTCTAATTAAATATTTTTATTGCAATTCAATTATTAACTAGTATAATTAATTATCCAAACAATTGCCAATTATAACATAGATTTAAACAAAACATAATTTGACAATAATGAAATTATTTAAGGAATTGACTATAAATTGGCACTAGTTAATTTATTTATATTTTTTGCAAAAACGGTTACTTTATCAAAACTATCAATAATAATTAGTTATTTCATATTCAAAATACAAGCCCATTTTATATTCACAATATAAAACGACTGCTATAAATTAACAAATTGAGTGAATAACGACTCACAAGGATTCGTTCTTTTATATTTAAAATACAAGTTCGTTCTATATTCAAAATATGAAACGACTGACAGAAATAAACAAATTCAGTGAATTAGGACTCACCCACATTTAATTGTTGCACTTACGGCACCACAATAATTATTCACAACACTGGCACGTCAAGTTATACAGAAAAATGATCTAATTTACTGTAGTCACAAGTTTTATAAATTGCGTAGCAGGGGTAATCGGGGGTGGTTTCTAACCGTCTTGTTTCTGCTTTTTGTCATCTTCGGCGTGCCTATTTTTTTCCCTCATTGGCGTTCTGCTTCGTCTCATCGTTAGGATCTTAGGTACTGTGCTAATCTTATCTTTCAAGTATTGGCCCTTTATGGTGCCTATAGATTTATTTGTCTGATGTCGTGTGAACCTTTATCTTAAAGACATTTACTAAAATATTCAATATTTGGTTTGGCAAGTTTTTTTTTTTTTTATTTTATCTAATCCCAATAACAATTATAATATTTATTTTTAAACTAAATATTTCAATTTAATGATTTAATTATACTAGTGTTACACAAATAGATAAAATTTTCACTTTTAAAATCAAGATATTGCCAACCCACTCCAAAAATCTTTAAATCGATTAAATTAATAAAAAATGCTTAAAAACAGAATAAAAAGAGCAAATTACAAAAAATAGTATAAACAACTTGTTTCATAAGACCTTAAAGCACTAATTTTTAAAAATTTTGTGGCTTTGCCCCTCGTTTTTTAAACTTGAATGAGTGCTTTAAGACATGTCTTATGAAACTTGTTTTTTAATATACTATTAAAAAATGCAATGTTTCAACGCTTAATGTAGATATAGACGATCAAATAACTGTCTTGTTTTTGCAAACTTGCAGCTTCTTAATATGTCAGATTTAAATTGATGATTTTACAGTTTTAAGTAACTTTTTTCTTCTTGTTGTTTGCATTATTATCTAAATTGTTTGTAATTTTTATGTATTTAAAGAATTATCTATAAAAAAAAAATTGTTCCTACTTTCAATAGAGAACTAGAGAGAGAAATGTTTGCGCTATCTTTAATGTATATACAAACAATGTCACTGTGTAGCATTTGTAATAAATGCATATGCATTGAAGTCACTTGCGAGAATTTATTTGTTTCAGCTACAACTTCAGTATCTACTCCATTCTATGCTCACTACTAACTTTAACTGTTTACTTATCCTATTTGTTTGGGGAAGTGAAATTATACAAACACTAACGTCAACTTCTAGGAATAATTTTATTGTTATCACTAAAAAAGGTAGTTTAAACAATACACAGTAGCGAATGAGTTTAAATTGTTCATTTTAACCTAATTTCATAAAACTCGATAACGTCCGGTAGGCATTTGCAAAGTCGTAACCATAGCAATTATTATTGTTTTATTTACAAATTTGCAAATTGCTATAAATTTGAAGTGTTTAACTTAGCTTACATCAGTGGCAGCTCGTCTGGGTAGATCAAGGTAGGCGCCGCCTACCCGCTATCAGAGTCACATTATTTTTTTATGTCGAAATTGCTTTAAAATATATAATTTTAAATTGTAAAGTTTATCTTCAATCCCATTACTCTGTTAAGTATAAGAAAGAAATAATTCTGAATAATAAATTCAATTCTAAGGCTATCCAATCCCAAAAGTCCAAGGCGGTTTTGATTTTCGCCTGAAAATCAAAAGTGTTTTTACGTTCAAATTGGCATATGAGTCAAGAAGCTAACGCGACACGATCGGCTGCCTTTACAATTCTTCGGCAATTCTATCGATTTACGAATCATCTTCTTAGCATAATTTCACGATGCTTTTATCATGCATTATCAATTAGTACCGTTCCAGCAGATGGACACTAAGCAGACACGTGATTTGGATTCAAGGCGGAAAGTATAATAATATAAAGGGATTTGTTAAGATTTTCATAAGATTTTATTTAATTATTCAATTCCTTGGCAAATTAAAGTTTGCAAATTTAATTTTGACTAATAGATATGCCTCACGATTTTTAAGCTTTGAAGAGTTAATTTTACTCATTAAGATTTACTATTAATTAAACTTACGGCTATTGGTGAATCACTCAAAAAAAAAATTAGGTAATTTTGTAGAATATGTCCTATGCTGTTTTTCAATAAAAAAATTTGCAGACATTAATAAAACCTTATTACTAAGCATATAAATAATACTTATAAAAGTTCGTGCATTTAACTAACAACCAGGATATGGAGTGAAATTTGTGTGTAAAAAGCGTAAATCATGACAAAATAGTAAAAATATTAACTTGTCTATAAAGCTTTTAAGGCAAGGAACATCAACTAGAGTGATTTAAAATTTTTTGAGCTAACAGCATATAGTGCATATTCGGCAAAATGACTGTAATATTATAATTAAACTCTAATGTGCAATTGTTAGGTGTAGCTGTTTGACCTTGAAAAGTCAAAAAAAAATGCCTGCGTTTGTTCTTTTATATATTTACATGAAAATAGTGTTATAATTAAATAGACACCTTTTTCACCGTGCTAAAGTTTACATGTCCTCATCTCTTTTATTTTTGCTTTAACTGAAACCTATCAGTAGGCAGGTAGATTACTTTATCAGGAGGAAAACAATCAGATTTTGTAATGTTGTTATGTGAACCAAAAAAACACTCACACAAATGATGTTTTCTCCGATTAAAACGTGTTATTTCTTCAGACAAAAAATCTTTTTATTTCGAATAATTTTTATGAAAAAGTGTAAAATTTTAGATTTGCAAAATACGCAGTGATAAATATTTTGGAATTGCTATTATTATAGTTTGGCTAAACTTTTAATGCGAATATGGTTTTATTGTTTGTTAACATTTCGATAAAGTTAAAAGTGTGTGTGCTGTTCATAAATCGATACTAACTATGCAAGCTCGGTCTACTTAGAGTAAAATGCTTCGATCTAGGCGCACTTCAAAAATTTTACAACAAATTGAGACATGTTTGTAATTTGTACGTGTTTTTATTTTTATAATAGTCTTTGATATTTTAATTTATAACGGCTCTACAGATTATAATTCAGTAATGATTTTTCAGCTTTTAATTTTATTTTTATTCAATTTTAATTTGACAAAAATATTGTTCTATTGTGATTTTTCAACAAAGATCTTTAATAAATTTATTTACCACTTTTTTCAATAGATCTTTTTATTTTAAAAACGTGTTCTATCATTTAAGTTTTTTGTTAAATATTTCTGCAGTTTAGATAATTATCCGCGCTACAATAACTAACAGAAAGTACTTTTTGTACTTTAGCGTTTAATTCAGCTTTTAAAAAGATATTCTATTTTACTTGACTACATCTATACTATTTTATTTTTAATTCTTCTTTGTAGAAGAATTGTTGAAGAATTGTTAGTTCATACATAAACAACAGCCACTACAAACATTTTCTAAGAAGTATTAAAAACCACTTATTTTACCTAAATTAATATGATTATTTGCTAATAGTATTTGCTTTATGATGTTCGGTTCTCTTGTTCAATGGTAGCATTGGGCTATTATTAATTGGCCTTAATAAATACAAGGATTAAATGTTTAAAAGAACAATTTTTAATTTATTTTAAGTTTTATATATCTAAGAGATTTATATTGGAAACATTTTTCCGAAAACACATGTCGACATCT
The DNA here is from genome assembly GCA_947359425.1 of Lagria hirta. NCBI lineage: Eukaryota > Metazoa > Arthropoda > Insecta > Coleoptera > Tenebrionidae > Lagria > Lagria hirta. The sequence continues at coordinate 28,210,257 of OX375794.1, read as the reverse complement.
AAAAATCAAATATAATCAACATAAAGACTTCATCTGATTAATGTATGCACTAAAGCGGAAAAGGCTCACAAAAGCCGTTTAGGGAGCAAAGAACAATGCCAATATTTCACGACGACAATGTGAAAATTTTTGATATTAATTGGTTCTTTTCCGCTACGTTTCCAGCGTTGCTAATATCGTTTCAGCCGAAAACCGTTGAAAATGCGGTGATGTATCGGCTACCACAGACTCAATCGTTTTGAATTATTGACACGTAACTTCCCTGGATTCGTGCAATTTATACCAATTTTAAATTATGAGCAAACCGAACAATTTATGTTGTCTATCCGAGCCATTTGTTCTACGCTTTTTTATAATTAATTTTTACACGTGTTTGCATTGTGAAGTTTTATTCATTAGCAGAGAGATTCTTTCCGACAAATTTGTTGAATAATTCATGTTTTATTAATTGATCAAAAACAAGTTTTTTATTACAAATTGGGTTGCTTTTCAAATTAGTATTAAGATATTTTTTTTGTATTTGTTCAAAAGTTTTTCTACAATTTAAGAAATCTACAACAAAAAATATCTTGATATATATATGTTAATCTTCAGGTTTCCGCGGGTGCTTGATGAAAATTTTTTGTTTTTCTGCGAGTCACGCTATTTCGTTCTCATTAATAATAATAATAATATGCACTTTATTGTCATTTAAAATTATACAGTGAATTTTGTAGACAAAGTTTATAATCTAAATGGAAAAAAAATAGAATTTACGACATGTAAATTACATAGAGTCAAAAACAAAAAAACAAGAAACAAGAAACACAATAAAATAAAATAAAATGAAATGAAATGAAATAAATATATATATATACACATTTATATACATACCTTAATATATAACTACATTTAGAAATTTTTCAAAGTCATAAGTAACCATATATGATCAATTTAATATGTTTGTGCAATGTGCATTACCCAGATCTGTCTACATCTTAAAAATCATTTTAGATAAAAGTCATTTACAGAATAAAACGGTTTGTCAAGTAGATACATTTTAACTGATTTCCGAAACATGGAATATGATGGTTTTAATTTAAGCTGAGAGGGAAGATGATTATATAACTTATTTGCATTATAAATAATAGAGTTTTTGGTAAGTTCTGAGTGAGGTAAAGGCAAATAGACATCGGAATTTAAATTTCTTATTCTTGTAGCGTAGTTATGTTGAGGCGGCTTTGGAAGTTCTTGCAAATGTTTACGCACAAGACATACAGTTTCAAGAATAAATAATGCCGAAAGAGTTAAGATTTTATGTTTAATAAAATAGTGCCGACAATGCGTTCTATTTCCAAGTCCAAAAGTATAACGTAACGCTCTTTTCTGTATTTTAAAAATTGTTTGAAATTGGGATGACGTACAATTACCCCAGAAAGGTAACCCATATCGAAGATGAGATTCAAAAAGAGCAAAATAAGTTTTTCTAGATATTAAAGAATCAAGCTCTCTAGCGATTGATCTTAAGGCGTAACAAGAGGCAGCTAATTTGCTCATCAACATATCAATATGAGTAGCCCATTTCAGTGAATTATCAATGCGTAGACCCAAAAATTTAACTGATTGCACCGACTTAATTTCATTGTTGTGTATAAATATTGGTTGTAAATTACCTCTAAAAGAAATAGAAACTGTTTCTTGAGTGTTAAAACTGAGGAGGTTAGAGTCGCACCATTTTTTTATTAATGTAAGGTCGGAAGCAATAACCTGATGAAGAGATCCAATGTCGGAATGGCTCCAAGTGATGGATGTGTCGTCAGCAAACAAATAAAGCTTTCCATTGATATTCAGATTTGCAATATCATTAATAAAGACTAGAAAAAGCACAGGACCAAGAACCGAACCTTGAGGAACGCCGAACTCTATTTTTTTATAGTTGGAAACAGTATCATTTACTTTTACAACTTGATGTCTGCAAGATAAAAACGATTTAACCCAATTTAAGGGAATACCACGTATACCGTAAAACTCTAATTTTTTGAGAAGAATGTTATGGTTAACGCAGTCAAAAGCTTTTGCAAAATCGCAGAAGACTGTAGCCGTACATAAGTTGTTGTTCACCGCTGTATAAATTTGACTTAAAACCGAAAAAATAGCATCATTCGTGTTTCTGTTTGCTAAAAAACCAAACTGTCGTGGAGATAAAACACTGAAATCTGAAAAAAACTTCATTCAAACTCATCAGGCCAGGGTATTGCAGAAACCAGTACACTTCCACAAGCTCGATCTCTCCTATATGTACGAATGTGACATCGTACATAGTAGGTGAGATGGTGGTTCTAACCTTTCATGTGTTGTGTATAGTGAGCATTAAGGGCATATTTGTACTAACAGTTTATCAAATTCATTTCAATGAGAACGAAACAGCGCTGTAGTCAGGTTTGCATAAGGCATTACACTTTCACGAAATGCTAAGTCATATAACCTTTCATGCTTCACAATATTACAAACAATTCTATGTAGATTGGAAGTCACACTGATCACATTGATCATGAGTCATATATATATAGACGTATAAACGTTCATTATGAAGCCAAAAACAGCATACTTTGCATCTGGCGCTTAGCCCACCGGCCGGTTTCCAAGCCTGGAAACGGGCTTGAGAAAAATTCCATGTATAACATCAAATTTCTCAATAACGGTTTTTTATTTTTCAACAAAATTTTATCTCATACTTAGATGGGTATTGAAGACGTTCATTACGCTTTACGTCATCATTTTATCATAAAGGGTTTGTTTGTTATCAACAATAATCCAAATGGGTGCAGGGCTTCTCAATGGCTTGAAACATATCAAGATAAACGGTTGTAGTTCAACCATTTTTCGGTAGTGGCCGCTGTTGACGCTGGCGTTTATAATAAAATATATATTACGCATTTTACGCTCCAAGATTGATTATTCTGGAATAATTTCCTCAGTCTTGTGCACCATATTGCAACAGTGTTTTATTTAGTTTTTGTTATCTTAATGACGGAATTCCCTTGTCATTCACCTACAACTTGATGCAAGGTCGTTTTATGTAACTCGTAGACAGTTTTAATTCATTAAATCAAATTTTTACATTTGACTGCAAATGCTTTATAATTTTGAGCAAATACAAGCCTAATAGGTACTTTTTGTCAGTTTGATTCCAAATTTTTAGTTTTAATTCATCTCATAATATTGATACAAAATTTATTTAAAATGCTTTTTAATAGTACAATAATTATCACAGCGGCAGCGTGTTGCTAAAAAAAGTAACTAATTAACATATTTAATTCGTTATATTTAAAAATTTGCCATAAGCACACTGTAAGTAAGCAGATTGCTGAGTAAACACATAAAAGATGTGGTAATCAATAAAAAATCATACGGTGTGGTTTATTTTGACTTACTTGAAAAATTTTAAGAATGAAATTTTGAAAAAACACTTAATATTTTGCAAAAAAAAAGCTACGTGAAATTATGTCACATAAGAATCATCAAAGTGATTGGTAATTCAGCAAAAAATTCTAAACAAAAATAACACATCCACAAAAACAAATTTTTGGGTTTTTTTATTATTGGGATACATAAAATCAACAATATTTTTAAAAGTGCAACAAAAACACCACAACGTTCTAAATAATACAAAAATTAAAATCTGTAATGATAAGCAAGGTGAAAAATGTAAAATGTTATTAAATAATAAAATAATGTTTTTATGTTTTATAAGAAAAGATTCTGTCCAATGAATACTTAATAAATAGAAAACTTTTACTCGTGATCACTGATAACTTTTCGTGCGCCTAAAAGCGACCCAAAAAATAAGCGGATAATATAAAAAAAGATATGCTAGTAATTTTATATTAAATTGTTAGTAGTAACAGAAGATGAAAGGTATTTGAATATTTTTCCTTTTCTGTTAATCTTTCATGTTTATAACAAGTTTAAGAATTAAACAATTACTAGAATTTTTATTTCAATTTCAAATTACATGGTTAGCAAAAGCATAAGAATATTACAAAACTTTTAGAATTGTTTGTTTCTGCCGCTTATGGTTTATTCAAGAAATATTTACAGAGTACCCACATTTTTTCGTGTCTATAAAAAATGAGTGAATATTTTTTTGTTTTAGATTATGAAGGAATCATACAAGCTCACGTTAGGAAATCCAACACAATTTTTAGCATAAAATCAATCTTTCAAATACTGGTAGTTGAGTTTGGAGTTCAAATGATTCATTAATAACTTTTTATTTCGCAATAATTGCAACATTTTCTTGAATAAATTACTAGCGAAAGAAACAACTTTGCTTTTAATTATAAGAAAAGTCCTTTATGTTTAGTAAACGCCTGTAATGTACCTGGCTTAAGCCGTCCCTGTTATTATAGAACTACTAATACTATTATAGACTCATTAACACTCGTCTTACTAATACATAATTAGCCTTCATTTAAATTTCACACTTAAGATATCAATAGCCTAATGTATTAAGACCATCCTCAATCTTAATTATTATTATTATATTATAAAATCATTATATAGGGAATGTACCTTCTAATATGTACTTCATCATTACCAAACCATATATTACACATAAAATAATAATAATTATAACGCCATTCAACAACCTTCAATCAACTGTTTTAACAACTTTCAATCATTTGTAAATATGTATATATATAGGAGTAGCAGATAGACAGTGTCAGATTAGAATAGAATAGAATAGAATTATTAATATCTTCAACAAAAAAGTTACAAAGCCATCCAGTGTTTGATCTCTGACAACAGCAAAGTGAAGTGCGAATTAATGAACAAGGTAGCCATTACAAAAGTGGTGTCAAGAAGTTGGATCAGAATTCACAAAGCCGCTCGTGTGAATCCATTCTATTTGAGGCATTCGACTTGGCCGCCCTGTATCTAATTGGTCCAGCCATATCATCGAAGTACTCAACCTTACCGAAATCTACCTTGGTTCATCCAACATGAAATTCGAACTACTCTTCACACTGCTGTAAGTCCTTTTCCATATTTATGCCGATTTTACGAAGTGCTGCAAAAAGTCAAACTCTACAAAATCAACCAATACAATCAATCAATCAAGATCAAACAATGGCAAAAATTGACGTAGTCCAGAAAATGCTAACAAAATTTGATGGCACAAATAAATCATTATTATACGAATTCATTGATAATTGTGACCACGCTTATAAATTTACAGCTGAAACTGAAAAAAATCTTTTATTTTCAATAATAATCACTAAATTAACGGGAAATGCCCGATCAATCACTAAAAGCCGAAATATACAAGATTGGCCACAATTAAAAAAACATTTACTAGAAAATTATTCCGATAATAGAACTATGAGTCAATGGCAATTAGAGTTGAGTTCTTGTCGACAAAATTATAATGAAGATGTAACTTGTTTTTCTAACAAAATAGAAAATTATTATATTAAATTAATAAACTCAATAGATTCATCTATTTCAGAAGAAGCTCGTGAAAGCATAATTAATGTATTTAAAGCTCAAGTTTTAAATGTATTTTTAGTTGGTTTAAAAAAGGATCTGTCTCTTCTAGTCAAAGCACAGAAACCTGAAACTCTTGAGAAAGCCATAAGTTTAGCGATTGTTGAAGAACAAGAACTCAGATCTAAAATTGATATGCTAAAATTTCAAAATAACAATTCAACATATAAAAAATACTGCGATTTCTGTCAATTATCAGGTCACTCAAATTTTAACTGTCGAAAAAACCCAAGTAATAAATTTCGCTCAACTAACAATTCAAACATCCGATATAGTAATACTCATAATTACCAAGTCAATAATAATAATAATAATAAATCCTTAAATAATACAAATAGCACACAAACATTTCATCAAAAGTCTTGCAATTATTGTAAGAAACCGGGTCATTTAATTAACGAATGTCGGAAAAGAGCTTTTAATAACAGCAATCGAATTTCAAATAATAATAATTCAACCAAAAATCAATCTAATCAAAATACTTTAAACAAATCGGGCCCTTTGATGATGGCGTCATCAAAGGCAGCCCATATTCGAGCCGAGTCTCAAACATCAACTTAGTATGCACAACATACACTTCTTTAAAAACTGTTCAACTTAAAAACAAATTCAGTAACTTCTTACTTGATTCGGGTGCCGATATTTCTCTAATTAAAATAAATGCTCTAAAAGACGACGTAGATTGCTATCATTATAAACCCATTACATTAAAAGGAATTGATATACAAATTCAACAACCTACAAAAACACTTGCCTATACTTATTTAACTATTTCAATTGGCAGCCAATATATTTCTAATATTTTTCATATCGTTCCCGCAAATTTTCCAATTCTTTTTGAAGGATTACTAGGTAATGACTTTTTAAGGAATTATAAGTGCGAAATCAGTTACATAAAAAACAAAATCTTTTTAAAAAATGGCTATTTAAAATTATTCCATGCTGGAAAACCTGTAGTTCAAGAAACTCTAATTCAAAATCAAAATCTAAATCAAAATCAAAATCAAAATCAAAATCAAAATCAAAATCAAAATCAAAATCAAAATCAAAATCAAAATCAAAATCAAAATCAAAATCAAAATCAAAATCAAAATCAAAATCAAAATCAAAATCAAAATCAAAATCAAAATCAAAATCAAAATCAAAATCAAAATCAAAATCAAAATCAAAATCAAAATCAAAATCAAAATCAAAATCAAAATCAAAATCAAAATCAAAATCAAAATCAAAATCAAAATCAAAATCAAAATCAAAATCAAAATCAAAATCAAAATCAAAATCAAAATCAAAATCAAAATCAAAATCAAAATCAAAATCAAAATCAAAATCAAAATCAAAATCAAAATCAAAATCAAAATCAAAATCAAAATCAAAATCAAAATCAAAATCAAAATCAAAATCAAAATCAAAATCAAAATCAAAATCAAAATCAAAATCAAAATCAAAATCAAAATCAAAATCAAAATCAAAATCAAAATCAAAATCAAAATCAAAATCAAAATCAAAATCAAAATCAAAATCAAAATCAAAATCAAAATCAAAATCAAAATCAAAATCAAAATCAAAATCAAAATCAAAATCAAAATCAAAATCAAAATCAAAATCAAAATCAAAATCAAAATCAAAATCAAAATCAAAATCAAAATCAAAATCAAAATCAAAATCAAAATCAAAATCAAAATCAAAATCAAAATCAAAATCAAAATCAAAATCAAAATCAAAATCAAAATCAAAATCAAAATCAAAATCAAAATCAAAATCAAAATCAAAATCAAAATCAAAATCAAAATCAAAATCAAAATCAAAATCAAAATCAAAATCAAAATCAAAATCAAAATCAAAATCAAAATCAAAATCAAAATCAAAATCAAAATCAAAATCAAAATCAAAATCAAAATCAAAATCAAAATCAAAATCAAAATCAAAATCAAAATCAAAATCAAAATCAAAATCAAAATCAAAATCAAAATCAAAATCAAAATCAAAATCAAAATCAAAATCAAAATCAAAATCAAAATCAAAATCAAAATCAAAATCAAAATCAAAATCAAAATCAAAATCAAAATCAAAATCAAAATCAAAATCAAAATCAAAATCAAAATCAAAATCAAAATCAAAATCAAAATCAAAATCAAAATCAAAATCAAATTACACAAATCCAACTAGCTCCAAGAACCGAAACTATAGTAAAAATAAAATCACTTAATCATAAAACCAAGGAGGGAATTTGTCCTTTAACTTATATTCAAAAGGGTGTTCACTTATGTCCAAGCATTGTTAAGGTCGATAAAAGTAGTAGTTTTGTTTCTTCAATTCTTATTACTACTGACGATTATGTTACATTAAAAAATTTACAAATTAATCTAGAACCACTCAGCTATGAGAAACATGAAGAAAATAAAATAAATTGTTTTCCAATATCACATAAAAATTTTGATTCAAACCGATTAAATAAAATCACTAAATTGTTGAGAATGGAACATTTAAATTCAGAAGAAAAAGAATCTTTGATCCAGCTATGTCATGAATATAATCACATATTTTACGTTGAAGGTGACGAACTTACATTTACAAATTCTATTGAACACACCATCTCAACAGAAACACAAAAACCAATTTATAGTAAAACATACAGATTTCCAGAAATACACAAAAAGGAAGTAGAAAAACAAACTCAACAAATGCTTGATCAAAACATTATTGAACCGTCTAACTCTCCATGGAACTCTCCAATCTGGGTAGTACCGAAAAAAGCTGATGCTTCGGGCACAAAAAAATGGAGAATCGTCGTCGATTACCGTAAACTCAACAGTATAACTGTCGGGGACTTTTACCCATTACCCAATATTTCGGAGATTCTCGATAATCTGTCGCATTCTAAATACTTTACTGTAATAGATCTAAAATCTGGGTTCCACCAATGCCCAATGAACAACCATGATAAAATGAAGACTGCATTCTCTACACATTTAGGACATTACCACTTCAATCGAATGCCATTCGGTTTAAAAAACGCACCATCAACATTTCAAAGACTGATGAATAACGTATTAATGGGAATCAATCATAACCGATGTTTTGTCTACCTAGATGACATAGTAATACATGCTGATACATTAGAGAACCATAATAAAAGACTAAAAGAAGTATTCCAAAGACTTGCCGATCATAACCTAAAAATCGAACCGGATAAGTGCGAATTCTTAAGACACGAAGTCATGTATCTAGGACATATAATCACTGATGAAGGCGTAAAACCTGACCCAATTAAGGTCAAAGCCGTAACACATTTTCCAATATTAAAAACACCAAAAGATATTAAATCATTTTTAGGATTGGCAGGATATTATCGTCGATTTATAGAAAATTTTTCAGAAATCACTCAGCCATTAACAAAGCTATTAAAGAAAGACGCCAAATTTATATGGACAAGTAGCCAACAAAACGCATTTGAAAAAATAAAGACACTATTGTGTAATAAACCTCTTCTTCAATACCCAGATTTTTCTAAACAATTCTATTTAACAACGGATGCCAGTAATTATGCAATAGGATCTATTTTATCTCAAGAAAATTCAGGAGGACATAAATTGCCCATAGCTTATGCTAGTAGAACCTTAAATCAAGCCGAAGGTAACTATTCTACAACAGAAAAAGAGCTTCTTGCTATAGTATGGAGTGTGAAACATTTTCGCCCATATTTATATGGCAGAAAATTTGTTTTAATCACTGACCACCAACCCCTAACATGGTTAATGAAAAAATCTACACCAGCAAATTCTCGGTTAACTCGTTGGCGTTTAGCATTAGAAGAATATGACTATGATATTGTTTATAAGCCTGGTAAATTAAATCAGCCCGCCGATGCCCTTAGTAGATACCCACCGACTACGAATCTTAATAATCCAGAAGATAAAACTCAAGAATCTCAAATTAATCAAATTTCATTAAAATTTGCTCAATCAAATCAGTATTCGGATTTTTTGAATAAATTTCAAACTTCTATAATTTTAAATAGTAACATAGAAGAAGTAAATGGCAACATAATTGATTGTACAGACAATATTGCTATATATTTCTAGCGACTTAAGCAACAACGATTTACTTCTAAGAAAAGTTGCTGACAAATATCCTAATCATCAACAAATATTACAACTTAATAATTTAGATATCCAAAAGATTATCAAAATTTCAGAAAACAATCGAATAATTTTTTATTTGGTATCTAAAGAAAACTATTGGGAGAAGACATCTTATGAAAACTTTTTTGATCTAATGATTCAATTCAGAAACCAATTAGTAACCGATAAAATCACGTCAATAAGTCTACCTAAATTTAATTTATCATTTGACAACTTAAATCCAAATAAAACACGCGCAATATTACGATACTTTTTCAGGAATACCAATATCAACATTAAAGTCTATTCTAATAATATAACGACTCCTGTAGACAAGGATCATATTCAACAAATTTTATCTGAAAACCATTCAAGTCTAATTGGAGGTCACTCAGGCTTCCATCGGACTTATAATCGAATTAAACAAAATTTTAGATAGCCTCATATGAAAAAAGACATCAATAAATTTATAAAATCTTGCGACTCTTGCCAAAGAAATAAGCTAGTACGAAGAAAACATAAAGAGCCCATGCAAATCACGACTACAAGTGAAGTACCATTTGAACGAATATTCTTAGACATAGTAGGTCCACTACCTTCATCAATAAATGAAAATAAATATATTCTTACGTTACAAGATGATCTTAGTAAAATTTCACAAGCTTACGCAATACCTAACCACGAAGCAGAAACGATAGCAACAAAATTAATTCGAAATTTTATATGCACATTGGGCATTCCAAAAAATATAATAACTGATCAAGGAAAAGACTTTACGTCAAATTTATTAAAAAATATTTCTAAATTATTTAAAATTAAACAAATCAATTGTACTCCTTATCATCCACAAAGTAACGGTGCTCTTGAACGCAGTCATCACACGCTTGCAGAATATTTAAAACATTACATCAAATTAGACCAAACTGATTGGGACTCATGGATAGACTTTGCCATGTTATCATACAATACTACAGTGCATAGTTCAACCAAATTTACTCCGTTCGAATTAGTATTTGGCATAAAAGCAAATCTACCAACAAGCATCACAAAAAACCCAGAATTTTATTATACATATGAAACATACATGGACGAACTGATATTAAAATTGCAGAAATCACACGAAATTGCACGAAATCATATTTTAAAATCAAAGGAACAAAATAAAAAATATTATGATAAAAATTCTAACAATCAAAATTTTAAAATCGGAGATCAAGTGTATTTATTGAATGAACAATCAAAATTAAAAAGATCTAAGAAACTTACTCCAAATTATTCAGGTCCTTATAAAATTATTGAAGTAAATTCTCCAGTTAATTACACTATTCTAATTAGAAATAAAAAACACAAAATTCATTGTAATAAAATAAAACTAGCTCAAAACTAATACTTTTTACAGGCAATTGGTTCTTCATATCATTCCTGTTATTTACGCAAACACAAGCCTACTTTATGACAATGTCTCGTTAACAAATATTACTGAATTATTCTACGAAGGAATAAAGAATATCGAATTCCAAGAAGGAAACTGGAATATTATATCTTATTACGACCTAAAAATCCTAGATAATAAAATTAAATTCATTGATGACGCATTAGAAAAAACTGCTGCTCTTTGCAAAAACAAAACTTTTAAAACTATACCACATTGTACAACGCCACTTCACATTTTTCAACAGTCGGTTGCAAAACTACATAAATCAGAAATTGATCTTAAGGAAATGATTGGCAAAAATCGTGTTAAAAGAGGTTGGTTCAATGGTATAGGAATAGCATTTAAAACTGTTTTCGGTACTTTAGATGAAACAGATGCTGAACATTACGATGATGCAATTGAAAAAATAAAACAAGATGATAACTACCTTGCAAAACTTCTTCAAAAACAAACTAGCATTGTGCAAACAACTATATCCAACTTTAACAGCTCCATAGCAGATATAACAAAAACTTCCGCTACTCTTAATAAAAATATACAAAAACTCAGTGGAATTACCAGGAAGTTGACCGATGAAACTCTTCAGTTAGAATTCCAACAAGATCTCGATGAACATTTTGCTCTTATAGCAATGATAAGCAACGCAGTTCAAAATGAAATTTTAACATTAATGGACACAATATTATTAACAAAATCTAATGCAATACATCCCTTAGTTATTACACCTTCACAACTCCTCATAGAATTAACAAAAACTATCATACATCTTCCAAAGACTATTGGTTATCCAATACTTTTAACCCAAGAAAACGTCAATAACTATATGCATCTAGCAACCATTAAATGTTTTTTCTCGGATAATCGAATTGAATATGTTATATCAATTCCTCTAGTACAAGAACTAAATTATATTTTATATAAATTAATTCCATTACCCTTCTTTGACTCAATGCATAATCATTATAAATTTATCTTACCTTCTTTTAATTATCTAGCAATTTCAGAAAATAAATATCTTTATCTAGGAATACATGATCTAAATAAATGTTCAGATCTTGACATGACTACCTTCTTATGCAACACAATTGATCCGGTTTACTACGTGAACGCGCGACCCATTTGCGAAACACTATTACTTAAAAATCCAAAACAGATTCCTAAAGAGTGCGACATCAGAATATTACAATCTCGCTTAGAGATATGGTAGAAATTGCACCAATCAAACAGATGGATATATATACTATCTCAACAAACCGATGTATCTATCAGTTGTATACCACATAAATCAATTTCTATCATGTTAGAAAATACAGGAATACTGACAGTAAACTCAACTTGCAAAATATATGCAAGCTCTACTACTTTGAAATCAGATGCTCAAACCTACAAACGTCATTATACCACAATTTTCATTACCACCCCCTTGTTGTACTAATATGACCACAAATCCTAGCTTTGATTTATTACCAATTCATCCTACTAATCTACATATTAATGCTTTGAGAGACGCTAGTCTTAAATTGACAGATATTGCTACCTCTACAAATAAATTATTAGAAAAAGAATCTGAAATTTTTCCATATTCTAATCATACTACTGTAATTATCATCATAATATTAGTGACAATTATATTAATCTATATTCTTTATAAAATCATTCATAAATATACAACATTTAAATTTTGTAAGTCTGGACAAAAGACCAATACATATCCATCCGTGCATTATAAATGTCCAGTTAGTGGAGTAGAAGAACCATCAATAAGTGAAAACATGTATTATATTAATCAACAACATTCGAAGATTTCAACTATAGAACCACCATCCGCTCCACCGACTATATACCCGGATATTTCACCACTACGAACTTAACAAATAAAAATTTGTTAATCTAAGGGAGGAGGTGTAATGTACCTGGCTTAAGCCGTCCCTGTTATTATAGAACTACTAATACTATTATAGACTCATTAACACTCGTCTTACTAATACATAATTAGCCTTCATTTAAATTTCACACTTAAGATATCAATAGCCTAATGTATTAAGACCATCCTCAATCTTAATTATTATTATTATATTATAAAATCATTATATAGGGAATGTACCTTCTAATATGTACTTCATCATTACCAAACCACATATTACACATAAAATAATAATAATTATAACGCCATTCAACAACCTTCAATCAACTGTTTTAACAACTTTCAATCATTTGTAAATATGTATATATATAGGAGTAGCAGATAGACAGTGTCAGATTAGAATAGAATAGAATTAGTCTAGACGAGGAGTGTAAAATGGTGACAAATCGACATACTAATGCTAAAAATATGTGTTATGGCTCATTCGATAGGGAATCACGTCTAGAAAATTGTCCATGAAAATTGTATTAGCACATTAAAAATTTCAAAAGTTATAAACAATTAAAGATGTTGAAAAAGTAGTGCTTGGTTTTTTGCTTGTAATTCGTAAACAAATAATTTTTTTGGAATTTGGAAAAAACATCCTGAAAGAGGAAGAAATTTCCTATAAATAACTTCCAATCACCGAAACTGTACCTCTATTATTAATAATTTTAATTAACGTTGAAAATTGCCGTCCGCGCGCCATTCTTAGGTTGCACGCATGCTATAGAAAGTCAGTAAGTTATAATAAAAAATTTTTTTCGGGTACTTAGAGTAAATTAAAAAATCTAAATAAATTATGATATCATCTAAACACTTCAAAGAACTAATTCCCGTTGGAATTTTTTATTAAATGAAATTTTCCAATAAACTAGACAATTGTTAATTAACAACATTTTACGGGATTTCTCTGAGCATTAAGAAGTAAATAAAAGTTGCAATAATTGTTCTAAAATTATTTCCTTTCGTGGAGTCCTTGCAATTGACACAATAAAAACGAATACGTAATTAAAGTTTGAAAAAGTTTAATAGTTTGTTTATAATAATTTTTTTAAATTCACAAAATACGGCGATTTTTCTTTATTTGTGGAATTTAAAAAAATTATTATAAACAAACTATTAAACTTTTTCAAACTTTAATTACGTATTCGTTTTTATTGTGTCAATTGCAAGGACTCCACGAAAGGAAATAATTTTAGAACAATTATTGCAACTTTTATTTACTTCTTAATGCTCAGAGAAATCCCGTAAAATGTTGTTAATTAACAATTGTCTAGTTTATTGGAAAATTTAATTTAATTAAAAAATTCCAACGGGAATTAGTTCTTTGAAGTGTTTAGATGATATCATAATTTATTTAGATTTTTTAATGTACTCTAAGTACCCGAAAAAATTTTTTTGTTATAACTTACTGACTTTCTATAGCATGCGCGCAACCTAAGAATGGCGCGCGGACGGCAATTTTCAACGTTAATTAAAATTATTAATAATAGAGGTACAGTTTCGGTGATCGGAAGTTATTTATAGGAAATTTCTTCCTCTTTCAGGATCTTTTTTCCAAATTCCAAAAAAAAATATTTGTTTACGAATTACAAGCGAAAAACCAAGCACTACTTTTTCAACATCTTTAATTGTTTATAACTTTTGAAATTTTTAATGTGCTAATACAATTTTCATGGACAATTTTCTAGACGTGATTCCCTATCGAATGAGCCATAACACATATTTTTAGCATTAGTATGTCGATTTGTCACCATTTTACACTCCTCGTCTAGACTAAATAGAATTATTAATATCTTCAACAAAAAAGTTACAAAGCCATCCAGTGTTTGATCTCTGACAACAGCAAAGTGAAGTGCGAATTAAAGAACAAGGTAGCCATTACACGCCTTTTAATTTGTTTTCAAAAAGTTTCTAGTTTCTGCATACTTTATCTGGTGAAGAATAACATCACAAACATTATACTCACAAATTTACCCGCGAAAACAGAATACCTTACGCATAGTCTCCAGCTAGATGACCTCACAGCGATAGATAAGCTTGTTTGGCGTAATTATTATTCGTAAACAGTCGAGAATCATTCAACGGTGTTTTTCGTTGAAGATAAGAAATACATAGTATGAGCACAGATGAGTTATACCAGATCGCTCACTTAGAAAAGAAAGCTTAAAAAAGAGAGAGATAGAATATTAACCAGTTTAAAGGTCCAGCTGACGCATGCCCAGTAGAAGTTTATTTCATTGTAAGCAAAGATACACTCGGAGCGCTTCGAGATGATTGTATGCAGTGTCTAAATTCACGATTTGGTCCGATGTCTGTCCGATCCAGTTTTATTTGCCTCGTGGTTTTATCTACCAATTATAAAACGGCCCACTTAATGCATTTGTAATTATGTGAATAAAGTAGGATCTTTCTTAAAAACCAAACGATTACCTCCTAATTATGCTTAATTAGTAAAATTAATGTTGATTACACAAGTTTTCTTCAGAAAACCTATGAAGTGTCAAGTAGCTCCAGGACGACACTTTTTGGCAACAGGGCATTTTCTGTAGTAATTCTGACAAAAAACTGCGCGCGGCAACACTGCTATTAACCAATTTAAAGAGACGAGAGACGCCAAGGTCATAGAAACGATGCGCAAAAGATCAAACGTTTCGAGGCAAGTGAGCAATCTGGTATAACTAATCTGTGGTATGAGGTTTATTTATCTATGGTGGTAAATAGACTAAATAGTAGTCCTTTAATCGTGTGGACTCTAAACCAAAACTAATGTATCGTAATTATTTGCCTATCAATTCCAGAGAACATAATTTTTTAATGAAAAAAGAAAGTACTACTTTTTTCAGTTCAAGTTTGGTTATTAATTTGGTATTATCCACATGATTAGAGAGTAACCGAAGGAATGCGATGATAACATAATTGTCGTAATGATGAAAGCAATTGTCGCTAAAGATGGTGAATGGGTCTTAAATTAAAAATATTATTATTTTAATCCATAACAACATATAATACATGAATAAAAGTTTTTATAAAAGAATTAAAAGTTTCTTCTTGCGGAAGAATTCGATATTATTGTGCTACTAAAATCAATACATTATTAAAAACCTAATATAACATTGTCAATACATCATCATTATCATCAAAAATCTATGTGTTTGCACAAAACAATTATTTAAAAATAAACATTTACGGCAAACAGCTGATGCTATATTGTAAAACAGCTCAAACCACGTTTATTGTAAATGCTGTATGGGGATAGCTGTAACAGCATCGAGTTAATAAATAAATCAAAGTCAATTAATTATTAACACAAAACTAAGGTACATATTGTTATCGAAGAGATCCATTAGTCTTGTTTATTTATATAAGCTTGGAATGTTGATAAGCGCACGGACACAGATGCACGGACGAGCAAGACGGTGGAGCTGACATGTAGTAGCAACAGCGCGAGGTCGAATGAAAATTTTACTTATTTTATGTTATAATCACTTATTATTATATGTATTAATAAAAATATACCCCTAACAATATTACTTAAATACATTAAATGTTGAATTTGAGAAAAATTAGCGTTAAAAATTAAATTGTTAAAAAAAAATATAGCTGCCGTCGGAATCGAACTATGTTTTATCGTTGAGTGAGTTAAACAAGCGTGCTGTTCGCTACGCTATGATGCTAGACTTTAGAAAATGCGCTTTTATATATTGATATATAGTAAAGATGCATCTAAAAGTGTAATATTCTGCAATAGACTGACCTGAAATGTCTCATTAAAAACAAAACAGTCTCCAGTCAGGCTTTCATGGTACATAATATTTTTACAAAACATTTTAGAAAGTATTTTGTATATTACTAGTTATTGACAATCAAAGTGATAACATTGATCATATTGGATCATATACATTCGAAATATTTTATAATTATAATTCTTTCAAACTTTAAAAGAATTGAAATTATAAAATAATAGTTTCCGTGTATCTGACTGATGGAAGAACTGACTATAATCAGTACTTTCATGAAAATTTTTAAATTATAGGCTCTTATAATTGTGAACATTTATAGTAGCCAAGAAAAATTAAAATTTATTCTATTTATTTATATTTCTGATTAACTATTTTTGCAACTACAAAACTGCGCAGTTGAAGACATTATTGAGTAAGCAGATAATTTGTAAGAAACTCCTTTGAAACTCGTATTTAACCCAATTGTTAATTGTTTTATAAATATGAAAAACAAAACTTCATAATAACAGGCGAATTATTGCCATTGGTGTTATTAATATTACATAGTGTTGTTATTTAGGTTTGGTTAAAACCTTATTTAATAAAAAAGTATTATAGACACACAAAAAATACCTAAGTAAAAAATTTTTCTAAATTGTAGCTTTCTAAAACATGTAGCTATAAAAAACTGTTGCATTCTAATAAATTTATAATTTTAAAAAATCTACATGTTTAAAAAAATAGGTGGAAAACTAATTATTATTTGAGAGTTCTATTTTTTTATAGACGATTATGTTGTGGAATGCAGTAATTGCAAACGTGTGGAAAGAAATGTTATAGCTTACTGATATGAATATTATGGCTTAGGCTTGAATCTTGTTACAGCATTTAATTAACAAATGAAGACGTATTCATTAAGTCTCTATCAGAATAGTATTCAGTTAATGTAGGTATATTTAATTTTATTGCCCCAAATTCAATTGAAAAAGAAAAGATTGCTTTCAGGCTCTAAGGGCCATTATCTAAAATAATGGCAATTATTTACTAATATGTGAAAGATTTACGGTTGATGCCGCAATATAAACAACATGAACACTAAAATAATTTTGATATTGAATAATATACCTATATTTAGGCGTGATCAAAATTAAAACAGAATTCTGTTATTTAATTTTGTAGCGAAACATTCGATATCAAATCTGCACTTGTAATTGAATATATCGTAGCTGTAGACACAATGTCTGCCATTCTTGCTTTGTTTGATATTCATCCCACGCAGCGCATGAGAAATTTTGCTGTGTTTTCTTCAACCAAGCTCAAAACATCTAGAAACTATGTGGTTATCACTCTTTCAAGCGGCAACCTTGCCATGGCTTTAAAACATGCGTAAGTTATCGACTTTAAACACACAATGGGCTTGAGACAATGTGCGAAATGATTGGGCTTCTGTAACGCGATGAGATATCAGTTGCGTGTTTAAGATTATATATGGATTGGATCGCGGATCCACTGCTGGGGGGCCCTTTGCCTGAGCTATATCAACGGCGGGAATCATCCGTACTATACGTATATATATATATATATATATATCTACTTTTTTAACGTTGAGGCACCAATATACTGAAGTGTAGTTGTGACACCAGGGATATAATCAATGTCTATGTAGCACCATGCAATTGACCTTTTTAATGACACTGTATATAATATTTTAAATGGTGCTAAGGCACCATACATCGTTGCCACCTATTCAATGTTGCATGTCTTTGTATTTGAGACATAAATCTCATATTTACAAAAACAAAGATGTTGCAGCAGTATTCTCACTTTATCGTCCCAGTTCTTTCGATTTAAATAGTTTAATTAAATAAATTATTTGAATCGAAAAAACTGCATAAATTATTGCATAAAAAATATGCTATAAGTTTTATACCATATTTTGTATGCAAAATTTTTAATTTTATATCAAAAATTTTGAATTAATGTTTTGTTGAGTTGATGCGGGTTTCTTCCCCCTAAAATAGATTGAAGCATTAATTAGCTTTAGACCAAAATATGCCAAAATTAATATTTCTATTCAAAATTTATGCGATTGCAAACGGGCTATTGTTAAAAAAAGGATATATAAAAAATATGATAAATTCAATAAAATTAGAATGTTACAAGTCTGGCGAATTAGAAACAAATCATTCGAACATTGACAGAACTGAAATTTCAGTAAATAATTCACAGGCTTTGACGAAGAGTGTCGACGGAGCAAATATCTTCTGTGTGGGAAGATGATAGAATTAGCAGTATGAGACTCTAGGCATTTGAAACTTTCTCTTCTAAATCTTTGAAAAATAAAAAAAAAGATAATAATTATATTAGATTTATTCACCCAAAGACATAACTCTGAAATGTTTTCAAAAGTACAAAATAATTAAATTTTATTGCATCAAAGACAAACTAATTTTAATTCAATGTGTACTCGTTTACAATGAGTGTTCGTATTCTGACGTAATCATTCTTAGAAAACTCTTGATGTTTTGATATAAACGCCATGATAAGTTCTTTTTTAGGAAATATTTTCTTATGTTTTGATGAATAAATTTATTAAAAGAATGCATGTTGCTTGCAGGGTCTGGAGATAAGTAAATAAAAGATCAATGTTTACGATTTAAGTTTATACATTAGGAAACTTCAATGTTTCATACTTCAATTATTTTGAAGACGAAACGAAAAACACTGGTTATTTGACAGTTGCAAATTTGTACTCCGGCAAGGAGTTCTCACTCCCAATTTTACATTTATAAAAAAGTTGTGAGCAGAACACACGTGGGTTTCTGATTACGGTAGTATTTTATGTTTTTGGAATTTCATATCTTGTAAGTTCCAGATCATTTCTCAAAACTGTTTGATATAATGAAAAAATTACCTTCTCTAATCTATCAATAATTTTGCACACATATATATTTTTTTCTTTATCAGAAATGCAAAATTTGTATTCAGTGATAATTAGTAAAATTTTTTCAAACATATTTAAAAACTTTAAATTCTTAATTTTTATAGTATTGGAAAAAGAAGAAACATTCACGTAAATTGAACCATAAATTTAAATCTCTTTATATTTTTGCAAATGGTCAATATTGCTTTATGTAATTAATTATTTAGAAAGTTTGAATAAAGCTATATTTAATAGTAAATTAAAAACCAATATTTTCTCATAAATAATAATTTTATTTATGGGAAGATATTGGGTTTTAATTTACTATTAATTAGTACAATCCTATTTTGGGTTAAAAAAGATGGAATGCGTTCACAAGTTAAGTTACAGTTTTTTTCTTTTGGTTTTCCTCTTTTGTCAAACGTCTTTCACTATTTCTAAAAATTATTTCAAATAATCAAATTTAAAATTATTTTAAAAATTAATAATTGTAAAATCCTTTTATGAAGTGGAACAGAGTCAATAATTAATTTTTAATAATATTAATAATTGAAATTTATAATTAATAAATTTATAAAATTTATAATTAAAAAAATTATAATAACAAATTAGATAAAACAAAAAAAAAACAATAACTGATAGTTAAGAATACTGAAAAATAGTAATCACTTCGGAGCGCTGTAAAACCCTGGCTATTGACTTAATGAAAAAATGTTGTTCATAAAAGTTGTTCCTTCAAAAACGATCTACAAAAATGGTCTGATATTATTTTTTTGTAAAATGTTAAAAAAAAAGTTACATTGAAAAATATAAATTTTTTTCTCAAATTTCTGAACATTTTCGCTAATAACTTTTTTATTCATAGTTCTCCAACAAAAAGTTATTTAAATAAAGTTGTAGAGAATTTAATTTGCAACAAAAAACGTCAACAATCTTTTTTTATCAGATGAATAGTTTAAGAGATATATTGTAAAAACCATTTTAACCTTTATTTTAAAGATGGCGGCCGTGGGACAAGGGTGGCAACCCTACAAACTTGTTTTTAGCTTTACTGACCCCCTCTACACATAAAAAATAAAATTGCGTCTTCTAAACAACGCAATCCCAAATGTAACTTTTCCATAGGCTAAATGGTTTTCTCATAAAACGACAAAATTTTATGTTTTTGCAGTTTCGTAACTTTTAAATTGAGAAATAATACGATAACAGCCTGGTGCCTTGCAAGTTATTGCATATGCAGTCAATTGTTTCTCATGTTCCAACACAGTTTGCAACAATAAAAATGAAAAAAAAATCTAACTTATAAATAATTTCGAACACATAACATTTTTTTTTTCATTTGGTAAAATTATTCCAGAGACCGAAAAAATGAATAAATTTATGAGAATAATTTATTGTTGAACATGACTCAGATTAAACTTATAAAAAATGCAAAATTTGTATTTAGTGATAATGTTAAATTATATAATCTTTTCAGAAAAATGCGTGCTTATTCAAATTTTTAAATTATTATAAAAGAAAAAACATTTACGTAAATTCAAATTTAAATCTGATATATTTTTGCAAATACTCAACGATGTAATTTTTGATAATTTGTTATAATCTTTTGAAAAAGAAGGCAATTGATATTTGATATAAAAACACTGAAAACCATTTAATACAGTGTTGCCAGTAAATCCTTATCTTAATGGTGTCTAGACTTTGATTTCAAGCAGAAAATTGCATATGATGCCACAACGTTGAGAGACTATGTAATTCAGATAAATGAATATAAGCAGCGCTCCTAGTTATAAACTGTGAGAACTAAACCGTATATCCGTATACAACAAGTGTCGTTATGGCACCAGAACGAAAATTGACGTACAGGCTCGATGTAACGTTGTGACACCATTCTAGACAATTTTAGCCTTATAACGTTCTGGTACCATTTTGTGGTGCCTGAACGAAAATTTTGGTGCCTCAACGTATTTTCAGTATATATAATGGTGCCACAAAGTACATTAATTAAAATTGCATATTTATCCGCACTAACAATTATTGTCCGAAATTATACGAGTATTAAACTATTCAAATTATAGGGGAAATACTGAAAATATATAATGACACGTCATTTTCATGAGGTCGTCATCACCAAAGTTTCAACATTTTTACACAAAAGTATCACGATAGATAAAACTATTACTTTTTATTAATTTACCTAAATAAAAATTTTTAATTTATTCCGATTTGAATCTTTTGAATAAAAATTGCTTAAAACATGAGAAAAAAATATGGATAAAGAAAAATTCAGATACAGAATTAAATTTACTATTGGATGTATAGACTTATTCATAATTAGATATTAAATAGTATAAACAAAAACAAAAAAAAAGCAAAATATCAAATTAAAAAACTAATCAAAAATTATTTAACATAGTTAAAAATTATCGAATACATAATAAATAAAATTTCAAAACTGAATTATTATTTTTTTAAATTTATAAAGTAATAATAAAAATTGTTAAAGATTTTTAAATAGCAAATTATTTATTTGCTTTTTAGTTTTATTTCTGTAAAGCATTACAAAGTGGTGTAATTAATAAACTGCGGAAAAAACGTTAGCAATTGCAAAAATTATATTAGAAGATTTATAAAGCAATTTTCATCTTTAAAGTATGACAGCAACAAATTATTGCCAATGTGTAGGTTATGTTAGGTTCATAGATAGCTTAAACACATAATTTTTTTTTCAATTTAAACAGTTGAGGTAAGTTTGAAAAAGTTGATTAAAAATTGAGGTTTCTGGCAACAATTAAAAAAAAATAAATTCAATTTTTTTTTGTATCTGATATGTTTTTTGGAATGCAATGTCATAATTTCACTGACAAGTCACGCCTATACAAAATTATTTGATTATTTTATTTTTTTACGTATCTTTAGGAATAGTTTCTTTTTTTACGTTCTTAGGATTTTTAGAAAAAAAATTAAATAATTTTTATCTGAAAAAAAAATAAGTTTAAGCAATGTTTGTTTAACATAAATTTTTTAAAATGTGTAACATTAATTACTTGACACTAGCTTTGCTTGACACCTAAAGTGCATTGGCAGTGGCGGTGCAGTTGGCGAGTGCAGAGAGGGTGAGCTTGGACACTGAGGAAGGCTTCTCCCGTTGTCTAATTTAAGTAATTTAGTGGCTTGCTTTTACTCAATTGTGTTTGTATTACTCAAAAAGCATTGGGTCTAGAGTTTTCTATTATTTTAAAACTTTATTTTTATATAAAAAGAAAACGCTTGTAACATTTTTTTTCGATAATAATTTGTCACTATAAGTTATTATCTGGGCAAGCACCTCGTCTACCTAAAAGATCTTTGATTTCGATTTGAATCTTGGCCGGAACGGTCGACATACTAAGTTCACCTAGTAGATTCTATTTTGCTATGAATTTCATAACTTGTGTCGTCGTAAGTACCTACTTTGCCATAATTTTTTTTTGCTTCTTGTTTTAAACGACTTTTAGGGACGTTGTAGAACGATATTAGAGCAATTCTAAAGTTTTAGTAATTCTGTAGCAATTTCAGGGTAAAAGTACCCTGTAGCAACCTCTAAAAATAAGCACAATACCCGTTTATCAATCATAAACCCTAAGAAATCAAGCGCGTAGAAAACATGACGCTAATGAATAAAATAATTTTTTTCAATTTATTAGCATAAAGCGACCTAAATAGACGTTTAGGGAGTTTTAGAAAGGCAGGTGAACTTTACCTTCTAGTGTGTTAAGGAGTTTGAAAGTTGAGTGTATGAGAGAAGTTTGCTCCAGCTTGTCAATATTACAGAAAAGACTTTTGACTCGTGGCTTGACGTGACATCCAAAAAGCTTGCTTGTTATTTTGCGACTATTGTTATTTATTTTGGTTTATAATAATAATAATAAAGTTTATTAGCCCAACAGTGCAGAAGCACCAATTACAGGACAAAACAAAAGAAATATTTTACAATAGTACTTATTCTAACAAAGTAAATAAAATTATTGTAACAAATTAAATAAAATCACAAATCAAAAATCAGAATCTGTGACAGACAGTAGTTCAGTTACAAATTGCTTGAATAAATAATAATCTAAATAAAATATATCAACCTCGTGGCCGATGAAGTTGTAAGCTTGGGACATAAGACACACCGGAGATCGCAGAATGAAATTGGTTCTGGGAGTGTTGTAGTAAAAGGTGTTCTGGTATCTACTACCAAGACGAGGAACTAGGAAGCTGAATTTTTCGAGTAGCTGTGGAATATCTATTTGAAAGTGGATTATCTTATATAAAGTCAGCAAAACCTTTAGTTCTCAGTGTGAGTAGAGGGACTCCAAATTCATCTAGCAATAGACGGTGATCATATCCTCGAGGAGGATAAACATGATGAGATTTCAGATATAGATATTTAAACAATCTTCGCTGAACACTTTCAATCATATCATTGTAAGTGTTATAAATAGGATACCATATAATAGAGCCATATTGAAGCTTACTTACCACTAAAGTACTATATAAAGCTAACAAGCATTAAATATTATAAAAAGATTTACTGTTACGCGTAATAAACCCAACCATAGCATAGGATGCTGAAATTACATTCTCACACTGAAGATTAAGACGAAAACTGCTATCAAATGTTATACCTAAATCTTTTACAGAGTCATAACGAAGAAGACAGCTTTGATCAATCAAATAATCCCAAGCTATAGTGTTCTTCTTACGGGTGTACGTGACTACTTTACATTTGGAAATGCTCAACTTTAGTCTGTGGTTTACACACCATATATGTAACTTAAATAAGTTTTGTTGAAGAACCAAGGCATAATCAATAGAATTTATGAAGTCAAAATTGTTTGCATGATCAGGATATAGCAAGATATTGCAACTCAAAGTAGAAGGTAGGTCATTGATATATGAAAGAAATATTAAAGAACCTAATATGGATCCCTGAGGAACTCCTGAACTAGCATCATATGGCAAGGATGAGAAACCATTGTAGCACACAAATTGTGGTCTAGATGCAAAACAAGATTGAAAAAGATTTAGTAGTTTTCTACTAAAACCGATGTGAAATAGTTTTTTCAATAGAATATTGTGGTCAATCTGATCAAAAGTTTTTGTTAGGTCTGTATATATGGTGTCGACCTGAGACTGCTCTTCCAGTTTTTAAGACACAAATTCTGAGAACGCCATTAAGTTTGTTACAGTTGTCCTGCAATCTACAAAACCATGTTGATCTGAAGAAATGTAATTCCTAACGGAAGGGTATATATATGAATGAATAATGATTTTGTAAATTTTTGTAAAATAAGAAGCAAGCGAGATAGGCCTGTAGTTCTCAATTTTAGAGGCATCTCCAGATTTTAAGACAGGACAAACTTTAGATACCTTCCATTTATCGGGAAACGTGCCATTCTTAAGTGATTTATTATAAATGGTTAAGAGCGGCTGGACAAACACAAATTTGCAGTCCTTAACCAGAAAACTTGGTATGGAGTCTAAACCAAAAGCCATACAAGGCTTTAAACGTTTGATGGCTTGAATAATGTCAGTTTCTACAATATTGGGTATGTTTATAGTTGAAGTTGAAGGTGAGACGCCATTTTCTTGAAGTGGAATGTTGTTAACTGAATAATCTGATGTAATATACGTCGACTTAAACAAAATCACCGAACGCGTTTACTATCTGTAAAGGGTTATCAAATGTTTCATTATTCAGAAGCATGTTATCAGGTATTCTGTTTTTAGATTTCTTGGTATTTATATAACTCCAGAACTTTTTAGGCTCATAACGAAGGTTGATCTGAATGTTATTCAAATATGTTGAATGAGCTGCAGAGATTTGCTTTTTGACGTAATTCACGAAATTTTAAAATGTAGAAGTCAATACCTGTTTTCTTATACTTATTAAGATATTTATGTTTTTGTTTAATGCTATGTATAATGTCCGAATTGAACCAGGGAGGATAGCATCGACGTTTCTGTTGAAAAAGAGGGACGTGTTTTTTAAATACATTGAATTAGATATTGTAAAAACAAGCCACCATAGCATTAACACATGAAAAAGTTGATAGTATAGACCAGTCTATACCTAGAAGATCAGTGTACAATGGCACAAAATTGGCTTTACGAAAGTTGAACACCTGCGCTGTCTGATCAGGTCGTGGAAAATTAGTTTGATAATCATTCGGTATCAAAAAGTTTATTGAAAGAGCAGGATGATATTTATCTTCAATCACCAAGGAGTTATTATCATGATCAATGTCACATGGAAAGTTTGAAAATACTAAATCAAGAAGCTTATTATTTAAATTAAAAATTTTATTGTACTGGCTCAGGTTGAGAAATTTTACAAGAGCCTGTAAACGAAGTGAAACTTTATTTGACACAGTTTCCATAAAATTAGAAATATTAAAATCACCTAGCAAAATTATGTTTTTTATACCAAAATACTTATCTTCAAAAAGATTACATACAATATTTAGCTCTTCTAGAGAAGGTGTGGATGGAAAATATACAACAAAGATATATAGAATATGAGAATTAAACGTTAGCTTGCATCCTACTATATCAATATAACCAATAATGTCATGAAAATTTTGCAGGTCAAGTTTCTCAGAGGTCATATGGTTTTTATGGCCAGCAAGACACCCCGCCCCTCTTGTTGTATTAGTGGCTGTTAGATTTCGGTCGCATCTAAATACCGAGTAATTATAAACCAAACTGAATTCAAGATTGCTTATAGAGTTAGTCGGCCATGTTTCGCTTAAGCAAATAATGTCGAACTCACAGTCATAGAACTCACAGTCTATTGTGCATATGATTACTTACTGCATTGTACCAATATATTGTTGTTATTTATGGTAGTGCCTAAAACGAGAGAATTGTCTAAAATCGTCCTAAATCGACGTTGGTAACTGCCGTAGGAAACCAATCAAATTTGAATCAATTGTCTATTTCTTCTCAACTGTAATCAGAAAGCTTTTCAGTTGCTGGAAGGTTTGCTTGAAACCACATTTGTATATTGCTTGTACATTTCTGATTCGCATCGTGGTAGAGAAAACCGTCAATACCTTTTCAGAGCAACTTAAATTCATCGTTATTGTTCAAAAAATTTTTTGGAACAACGCAACCCTAGGGTTCTTTATGTTTTGTAACCGATTAAAGCCATACATCTGACACGCAAACTCTTGATACTCACATCCGCTCTACATAAATCTTTTTATTTTTGATTTGAAATTATCTGGTTGCTAAAGACTAGAAGAGTGAAACTGATTTCTTTTTATAAAAAAATATACATTAAAAAATATATTTTTAAATATATATTCATGTTTTTAATAAACGCAGAACTAAATTTTAATTACTTCAGCTGCTTCAATTAAGAATGAGACACTTGCATTTTCAAAAAAATATTTAATAGCAATAATAATCTTTATTATAATCCTAATAATCTATCTTTCAATAGTGCTATTTTAAACAATGATAATCTTGAAAACTCAGCTAGATTTCAGGTAATGTTCGTTTTTTCAATTTAATAATTGAGAATAGATTTTGCTGAAAGTTGATGCGTACATTGTCCTGATATTGACTCATCTGTCTATGAATCCAACAACTTTATGACGTTTATACGAAGTTTTCTTATTATGTCTTTCCAAGGAGTCAGCGTTTTGAAAGATATAAAAAAATATTAAAGAAAAGTAGGTCTGGACAACTTCTCAATCACTGCATTCTGAATAATAGACTCTCATCAATAGAGCACTTTTAAAAATAACTTTTTTCAATCTAGAAACGTATCTTGCGTCTTTTGCCCATTGTGGCTATTATACGAACAGATTAATAAAAAAGCTTGAAAGATTGATTTCTTACAGAAGAATTTTAGGTAATATTATTGCGTTTACAGAATGTAATAACTTTGTTTAAATTGTTACTTAATTGGGTTATGACAATGAAAGTGCTTAGAGAGGCAAAAAATGAATAAACCCAAGAATAAAATAATTTAAATTTGCTTTAATACATTTTACAAGAGCAAAATTGCCAAGAGTCTTAATTTAAATGCATTCCTAACAGACTACTTTGGTTAACTCGTTTCTTGACTTGTGCAATGTTGCGTAAAATCAGCACTTACATTTTTTAAAGAGGGTTTTCTATCATTATGCTAATTTTTGAAAACTTTCAACTGAATACATGAAAAACGACACGGCTGATAAAAACATTCTCTAATTGCTGTTCAGTTTGAGAATAGTAAACTTTGTAAAATACTGTTGTAGGTTTTTTTACAAATTTATTATACAACTAATTGTTGAAGAGCAATAAAGTCGAACAAAAGTTATTAAATAAAATAATTGAAACTATAGCATAGAATATAGATCTATGTGTATAATTATGTATGTCGTCTATTATTACCCGTTTAAAAGAAAAGAAAACAGAGCGCCGGTTATTATTCTACGTTATATTAGTTAATGAATTCAAAAAGAAAAAAAACACAACATCCGACAAAATTACTCTCACAGTTCATTCACTAAAATCTCTCATTCATTTTTTGTTTCAAAAAAAAAAAATTAAACTAATAAGAGAGTAAATATTGCAAATATTATTCAAATGAAAATAAAATCTTAAATATCAAAGCCAAAATAAAAAAAAACAGGGCAACAATTATACAAAAGAAAAATATATACAAATTTACAAAGGATTCGGTGCTACAATGTCTATACAATTTAAGTCCTTTGTAGCGCTTGGTCTTGAAGGTTTTTCGCAATCTCTTTTTTTTTATCAGGTAAACGGTTTAATAAAACTTTCAAGAGGCTGATTTGTGTACACAAACTATTTCTAACATATATCGTGACTTACGTCACAGCAGGAGGTAAAAACGTGGACCTTAAATTGACTGACTTACAATTCAATAAACCCTGAACAAATTATTAGGTTATGAGAGTAAGACCCGATTTTGAGTCACAAAAATGTTTTAAATTTTTATTTATACAAAAATAGCGATTGCGTTTGTTGTGATGCAGAGTTACGGGGAACGGGGTGCTAGAATGTGACAGGTGCAATAAAAGGAACAAAAACAGTAGCGGCGCAGATGTTTAGACAAAAGCAAAACATGTTTAAAATTACATGCACATAATGAATCTGTAACTTGTATTAAATGAATGACTGTCACAAGTTCTGGAATTAGTCCTTTGTTGTTGATGCTTTAAAGCGAATCTGGACGGTCTTTGAGTGAGATTCAAGATCCATAGATGACGCTAAATTTAGATTCCTTTTTATGACCATATCAGTCTGTTTTTTGAAACAAGGAATGGTTTAAGACCAATATTAAAAAATTCGGCAACGTTTTAAAAAAGTTGTTTTATTGTTTTTCTAGGATTTACTTACTCTAACTTTGTCAAAATTAAAAGTAATAAAAAAGTGGTCAATGGCGACTATAAAGCTTTGTCTACTGATATGAAAACAATTTTTGTTTAAATTTTTTGGTCCAAAATAACGTCCGAAATAGTAAAATACCTATTCTCTTTGATCCGACCGACAGCGCGCCACCGTGGGTATCAGTACACCTTATGATGCCCGCATTTGTAGAAAGCCATGCACGTTTAAAAGGAACTCAATTTGTGAACTAGCAAAACCCTATTTTTATTATTTACAATTTTATTAATACCTATTTTTTGTTTGACAAAATTGATCTTATTATGAGATAACTCGATGTTCTGAGAATGTATCGAGTTGCATCAGTGGCGTAGCTTTTTTTGGTTTTTACCATCAGGTGTCTTCTGCAAATTCGCCCCCCTCATTATTTATAAATTGATGAGAAAAGAAAAAACTTAAATAGATAACTAAACAAAATTAAAAAAATAAATAACAATTTTTTCCACTCATCATTTTATTACTTTTATTTTTAATTACATAAAATTTAAAAAAAGAAACTCTTAACAGCATTTGAGATTAACTTAGATAGAATCAAATTTACATGTTACAGGGGGGCTAGTATTGTTATACAGTTTAGTAAATATTAGTCAAAAAAAGTATAGTTAAAAAATAAGCTTTTGTGATTTTTCCAAAGCAAATTCTTTTACGCAGCTGTCAATATCAAACTGAATACCTCTTATGCACAATTACCAGAATAGCTAAATTTGATAGTCTCAATGAAGACAAAGAGTAGATCCTAGATAATTTTTTATCAACTTTATTTTAAAGAAATTTCTTCTTCAACTGGCATTACTAACAGCAGATGTTAAAAAAATTCTCAACATTATAACAATATTCGGTAAACCATCTCCACGCTTAGACTTAACGGTACTGGTATAGTCGTATAGGAACTGTTTAGTTTTTATGACCATTATCAGGTCATAAATAAATGTATCACCAGAGATCCAGCTGTATACAGAACCGTATTTTGTTAGTCGAAGAAACAGTTGCAATGTGATTTATGACGGATTTGTTCACAGCTTGCTACCTTTAAGTCAATTGTTCACTGTTATACAAGCAAGTAGTTTTTAACAGTAGTAACTGATAGACTCATAGACTGGTAAAGTCTGACGCTTTACGACCGACCCGCCGGCCGGCGGTCGCCGCCGCCCTCCATTAATTATTCTTTTTATAATTCTAAATCTTACGTCTAGAGTATGTCAAGTCCATAATTAAATCTGCCTTTATTGCTTGATAAACTTTATATAAAATTAGTTACACTTTGCGTTAGTTTTCAGTGCTTCAGCTGCCCAATAGTATGGAATGATGCTGATGACTAACTTTGTGTTTTTAAGTGTCATTCGTTTTGAATTAACATTTCTTGTTGTGTGCTATTCAACTTTTCTAAAAACTTATTTATTGCTGTTAGTACAATAAAATTGCAATAAACTTCTACTTTGAGTGTCTATATGTTTATAGTTTCTATAGTGCAGTGTTGTACGTGTATTATAATATATACAATTATACATAGTGTAGTGGTAGTGTATATTTATAGTGTTGTCCATTGAACTCACTGTTAACTGTATAGTGTTGTACCTATACATATTTGCCTAGTCGCATAGTTACAAGTGTAGTTATCTAAGTATGAACCGCAGACGTTCAACAAAATGAATGAACAAACTTCTGAAAAAAAACCTCTTCAAAAATTAAAATTTTGTTAGAGAAAATATATATGATCGTTCACACCATGGTGATAAAAATCAGCAGCTTTTCAGAAACATTTCCGAAACGCGGTATGCATTTACAATAGGTTTTGTTTCCTATAAAAAAATTAGAATCTGAGATAAAATTTGCAAAACTGCTTTTTGAAGATGTTTACAAGTTTTTTTTACATGTTTTTCTGTTCTCAATTTACCAAAGTATTTTTTAGACAAAATTTGGCGTTATTAGCATCTGTTCCAAGTACTTCTCAAAATGTGGCTTTATTGGAGCCCTTATCTCATGTTGAACCACTATTCTCACAGAACGCAACATTTTCTTGGTAATCACTAGCACTTCTATTCACATAAATTTATAAATGAATATGATTTTTTTTTCGACTAATTGACGAATCTGTTGAGAAATCACTGCTTCTATTGGGTTGCATTGATTCTTCTGTCAGCAATAAGTTTTCTGTCACAATTTTATTGTAATAAGCTGACATTTTATCAATCACGTTTTTGACAAAGTCTATTGCTTAAATTTATTATGCAATTTCTAATAAACTAAAGTTGCTAGTAAATATTTCATACATGTACAGCTTACCCAAAAAGCGAAAACTGACTCTTTCATCAAAACGCAAAAAAGCAGTTGTAAACACTGGCTTGATAAAGTGGAAAATCAAAAATCAGTGCCGCAAACATATAAAAACTATTAAGTAAGTTGATACATACGTGTACATAAGGAAATAAGTTTATATAATATGTATATACATTTTTTTAGAAATACCAATACAGAAAAAGATGACCACAGCATAGTATGGTATTATTTAAAAACTTTTTAATTTTTTTTTATAACAGTTATGGTTTTTTCTTTTAAAAGTACTTACCAAAAAAATTTTCAAGCATACAATTTTGAAGAAACTAGAACACTAGGAAGAACGAACTTCATGGAAGGAAATAACTCTATCCCTATCGTACTCAGCTATAAACCACAACCGATTTTTCAATTTTTCAAAAAGATACCTCTACGTATTATCCTCTATACCTAATAAATAATAATTTTTAAAATAATATAATTATTATAGTCAACAAAATATTAAACCTCAAAAAGTAGTCTATAGTTGTAGTCTAAGTCGTACGTACTCTAATAAAAACAATTTTTTGAATTTAAAAAATTGATTCATTCCTTATTTTGTTCACTTTGAAAATCAAATTTTTTGTCAAATTTATATGGTACAAACTTTAAAGAATACCTTATTCAGTAAAAAAAGATTTGTTGTGAAAAGTTATGCGGCAGTATCGTTTCACAGCGTAAAAGGTATTAGTCGAATTGAAAACATTTTTTTTTTGTCTTTGAAAATATAAAATAATTTGGCAATATGTTCTACAAACAAATTCATAACAATTAAATTTCTCATATCTTATAGATGCAAAATATGTTACAATTGTACCAAACAAAAATAATGGATTAGTGAGTAATTATTTGAAATCGTGTAACGTGAAACCGGATCGTCTTACATTAATTATTCTCTTATCAGTCCCCACCGCGCGGAATATCGGCATTATGCATTTCAAAAAAAAGTTAATTTTACTGTTTCGGTCGTTATTTTTTGACAAAATTTAAAAATAAAAAAGATTTATGGTCAGGAGATCAGTCTTCACATGCCTCTTTGAGCAGATTTTTAAATTCTTTTCTTTGAACATAAATTAAACTAATAATTTCATTTTAAAAAAAAAAAAAAATTAAACGTTGCAGAAACTTAAAATGATATTTAAAAACCCCTAGCATAAAAAAAATTAAAGTTGGTTGAGCACTTTTTAAATAAATCGAGAAGTACTTTTCCGATGACTTTGTCTCTCTTGCACACTTGACCGTCCCGATTCACCTTAAGTTTGATGCTATCCATAAACTTATACGTTATTAAGCGGTTGTGTATAAATTAACAATATAGCTATGAGTATTTATTGATAAAATTGATAAATGTAATAATGAAAAATACCTATTAGCCTTATAGACTTTGTCAGAAAAAAAATAAAACTGTGCCAAAATATAAACTTCCACGGCCTTGTTGATGCAAATACAACAATTGGTTTTTTGAAATATTGACATCTTTCGGAAAAGACCATGTCGCAAAGTTAATTAAAACTGTCAACGTTTTGCACTCCATCGGTAGAGGCGTTATCAGAACGGGAAAATAAAGATGAGAACAAGCACGGTAACTCGCGAGTAAATCACGCTGGACGCAAAACTTATTCTGGCTAGACCTCGTTGCTGCTTGGGTTTATATGGTAAGCTAGGAAGAGAAAGCGGGGAGAGGGGCAAAAGAGAAACTGGCGGAGGGCTTGGAAGAGAGAGCTGCGGAGAAAGCGGAAGCACTTTGTAATTATGGCGAAGGAGTGTTTACGAACAAGGACTTCCAGACGTTTGAGAGATAATAACCTGCATCTCTATTAAAGTTGTTTGGGTGTTTTACAATTTCGATTGCTTCTTAAATTTTTCTGTCGTAGAAAAATTTTGATTCACAAATCAAGGAAAGATGACAATATTTCAATGACTTTGAGCCGTGAAAGCCTTTCTTCTTCAAGTGTTTTTTTATTGAATTAAATTGCATTTATATAATTAACGCAAATAAGGGTATTTAATTAACGCAAAAAATTTAATAAAGGAACTAATGTAGAATTATTAGTTTAATAAATTCATCAATGTTCACTAATAGAATTTATTGATATGATAAAACTAACACTTATTATTCTAATTCTAAACCAATCAATATAAACGATGAAAAGTAATTAATATTATGAATGTCAAGAAAATGGAACGATTTAAATACCGGTATGGCATCAACGGTAAGGTCGGTTTGATAATTTTTCCGGCACGATCTTATCTCAACTATGTACGGATTTTAACCGATGGTCTACACTTCGCCCAAAACTCGAAGGGCACAAGTGCTGCTATGTAGTTTTACCAAAATTCTGCAAACCGGGGAAAACCCTTTAAAAAGGTATTATTCGGCCAGCTTTGATGTATAAAGAGAGGCAAAACCTTCGGAGAAAAAAGGGAAAAACTGTAAAATGGGTATTTTCAAACTAGCGTCAAAAGGACGGGCAGTAACTAAATACCTTTATGTATAAATTGCTAAACACGAGATCGTTGAATATTATTGACAATATTACAATTTTTAAAAGAATTAACATTTTACCTAATATTATTAAACCACAATGACTGGTCTTGAGCAATAAAATATTTTTATCTGGACGCTTATCAACACCTCTATTATTATTTGCTAAAAAATTTTTTTGAGTTTATTCACAAAACACTAGTTTTTCCGCAATTAAAAATGATACAAGCAATATCCCACAACACAAAATAGTAAACAAAACTTGGATCCGACGTTACCGGTCGTTGCGATTTTTTTCCAAAACAACAAACTTTTACACAGCGCCACGCTTCAGCTTTGTATGACACTAATTGTCTATGCAGCCACGTACCTTGTAAACAGAAAGCGTGTGGCAACGTATATACTCCGCGCTTAGAGCGCTCTCTTTTTTTTGCATCAAAACAAATTGCCAACATACTGACTCCATTCTATTATAGCTCCATAGAACGACCAGATGAAAATAACATAACAAATTGAGTTTTAAACCAAGTTGAAAGGAACGATAGGGACTCGCTTCCTCTCAGAAAGTGCAAGATGGAATCGAGCTTTGCAACAGTCCAATTGCGCAGATTCTAGATGATGTTGGTGACGTCTTTCTGGGTTAACTGGGGTAATATGGCGTTGTCACCGGACATAAAAAGCACGTGGTAGAAAAAGGAAGTAGGTTTTAAAATCGAGATCTTTCGCAATACTCGAAAACAGAAAAAGAAACCAAACATCTAGGATACAAAGCCTAATTTCACGAGAAAAAAAACTCTATAACAAAATGACGAAGATTTAGCATATATTTCAGCAAATATTCTGATAGCCTAAAGGCAGTATACAAAATAGGCTTAAAACCTGCGGTGGAGTTCGGGTTGATGTGTATGCGGCCACACTTTTAATTTTTTTCAAAAACGACATTAGGGTCAACTTTAGAAATTTACCAAAAGAAAAACAGCTCGATACGTATTAACAATCCCAATACAAAGCCCTTATACGCTTTTTATATCTTCGCTTTATTGAATTAGTTTTAATTCATCGATAAATTATTCTGTTAATTTTAACAAACTTTTAAAATAGCTGCGCACAGTGCCACTAGTGACAGTTCAAAATCTGTCAGATAGAATTTAGTGCATCTGACATTATGAAAATCACATGATTTACTTCTGCACTTATATAAAAAAACTTTACTTTTATACCGCAAAAAAAAATTACCGGATAAATTTTGTGCATACTATTACTAAAATCTCACTGTTTATTAGTTCATATAAACGTCATGTTATTCTCATAAAAAAACAAGTAATAGTATATATTTTTATTTGCCATTGGGCTTATTTGATTCCCTTTACATATCAAAAATTACATTTACAAGTTCCATTTACAAATACATTACCTTTACATTACACAGTTCAAATTAAGTGTTTCTTCTCTCCCATGCTTCTCTCATCCCTCTCTACTGTCTTTTAGTATCTCCCCCTACTTATTCCTTCTCTTTTCTTTATTCCTTGACACCCTGTTAGCAGGTGCTTGATTGATGTTTTCTCTTTGTAGCAGATTCTGCACAGTCTTTCTTCCTCCTTCGCCCAATATCTGTTTTCCCACTCCTCATTCCCACATATGAATCTTGGCATCTTTTTCGTCTCTTTTAAGTTTCAAGTATTTTGGCTTCTCTTCTGTTATTATTTTTTCATACTTTGCATTAAATCTTGATTTTCTGATTCTCTCTCTTCTTTCTTGTTTATCCACGTTCTTGTCTCTCTCTAAAGTTCTCCATACATCCATATCTCTTCATTTTTATTCGTCTCTACCCCCACTAGCATATCCATTTCTCTTAAAGTACTCTCCCCTTTCCTCGTCTTCTTTTTTACTCATCTTCTTCTTCCAGCTCTACTAAATTACATTCTGTTCTCTTTGACAGTTTATCTTGCCGCTCTCTTCTCTGCCTTTATCCTCATCTTATTTCTTTTTTCTTCTCTTCTTACTATGTATCCCGGAGTTTCCTTAGCACCCATCTCATGTACTTTCTCTATTTCTTCCTGCTCTTCTCATCTCCACAGTTCTGCTCCATTTACACTATATATATATATATATACGTATAGTACGGATGATTCCCGCCGTTGATATAGCTCAGGCAAAGGGCCCCCCAGCAGTGGAGCCGCGATCCAATCCATATATAATCTTAAACACGCAACTGATATCTCATCGCGTTACAGAAGCCCAATCATTTCGCACATTGTCTCAAGCCCATTGTGTGTTTAAAGTCGATAACTTACGCATGTTTTAAAGCCATTGCAAGGTTGCCGCTTGAAAGAGTGATAACTACATAGTTTCTAGATGTTTTGAGCTTGGTTGAAGAAAACACAGCAAAATTTCTCATGCGCTGCGTGGGATGAAGATCAAACAAAGCAAGAATGGCAGACATTGTGTCTACAGCTACAATATATTCAATTACAAGTGCAGATTTGATATCGAATAATGTTTCGCTACAAAATTAAATAACAGAATTCTGTTTTAATTTTGATCACACCTAAATATAGGTATATTATTCAATATCAAAATTATTTTATTGTTCATGTTCTTGCGGCATCTACCGTAAATCTTTCACATATTAGTAAATAATTGCCATTATTTTAGATAATGGCCCTTAGAGCCTGAAAGCAATCTTTTCTTTTTCAATTGAATTTGGGGCAATAAAATTAAATATACCTACATTAACTGAATACTATTCTGATAGAGACTTAATGAATACGTCTTTATTTGTTAATTACATGCTGTAACAAGATTCAAGCCATAATATTCATATCAGTAAGCTATAACATTTCTTTCCACACGTTTGCAATTACTGCATTCCACAACATAATCGTCTATAAAAAAATAGAACTCTCAAATAATAATTAGTTTTCCACCTATTTTTTAAAACATGTAGATTTTTTAAAAATATAAATTTATTAGAATGCAACAGTTTTTTATAGCTACATGTTTTAGAAAGCTACAATTTAGAAAAATTTTTTACTTAGGTATTTTTTGTGTGTCTATAATACTTTTTTATTAAATAAGCTTTTAACCAAACCTAAATAACAACACTATGTAATATTAATAACACCAATGCCAATAATTCGCCTGTTATTATGAAGTTTTGTTTTTCATATTTATTAAACAATTAACAATTGGGTTAAATACGAGTTTCAAAGGAGTTTCTTACAAATTATCTGCTTACTCAATAATGTCTTCAACTGCGCAGTTTTGTAGTTGCAAAAATATTTAATCAGAAATATAAATAAATAGAATAAATTTTAATTTTTCTTGGCTACTATAAATGTTCACAATTATAAGAGCCTGTAATTTAAAAATTTTCATGAAAGTACTGATTATAGTCAGTTCTTCCATCAGTCAGATACACGGAAACTATTATTTTATAATTTCAATTCTTTTCTTCAATTCAATTTTCTAAAGAATTATAATTATAAAATATTTCGAATGTATATGATCCAATATGATCAATGTTATCACTTTGATTGTCAATAACTAGTAATATACAAAATACTTTCTAAAATGTTTTGTAAAAATATTATGTACCATGAAAGCCTGACTGGAGACTGTTTTGTTTTTAATGAGACATTTCAGGTCAGTCTATTGCAGAATATTACACTTTTAGATGCATCTTTACTATATATCAATATATAAAAGCGCATTTTCTAAAGTCTAGCATCATAGCGTAGCGAACAGCACGCTTGTTTAACATTTGATAAAACATAGTTCGATTCCGACGGCACCTATATTTTTTTTTTAACAATTTAATTTTTAGCGCTAAGTTTTTTCAAATTCAACATTTAATGTACTTAAGTAATATTGTTAGGGGTATATTTTTAATAATACATATAATAATAAGTGATTATAACCATAAAATAAGTAAGATTTTCATTCGACCTCGCGCTGTTGCTACTACATGTCAGCTCCACCGTCTTGCTCGTCCGTGCATCTGTGTCCGTGCGCTTATCAACATTCCAAGCTTATATAAATAAACAAAACTAATGGATCTCTTCGATAACAATATGTTATCGTGCAACACATAGATTTTTGATGATAATGATGATGTATTGATAATGTTATATAAGGTTTTTAATAATGTATTGGTTTTAGTAGCACAATCATATCGAATTCTTCAGCAAGAAGAAACTTTTAATTCTTTTATAAAAACTTTTATTCATGTATTATATGTTGTTATGGATTAAAATAATAATATTTTTAATTTAAGACCCATTCACTATCTTTAGCGACAATTGCTTTCATCATTACGACAATTATGTTATCATCGCATTCCTTCGGTTACTCTCTAATCATGTGGATAATACCAAATTAATAACCAAACTTGAACTGAAAAAAGTAGTACTTTCTTTTTTCATTAAAAAATTATGTTCTCTGGAATTGATAGGCAAATAATTACGATACATTAGTTTTGGTTTAGAGTCCACACGATTAAAGGACTACTATTTAGTCTATTTACCACCATAGATAAATAAACCTCATACTATGTATTTCTTATCTTCAACGAAAAACACCGTTGAATGATTCTCGATTGTTTACGAATAATAATTACGCCAAACAAGCTTTTCTATCGCTGTGAGGTCATCTAGCTAGAGACTATGCGTAAGGTATTTTGTTTTCGCGGGTAAATTTGTGGGTATAATGTTTGTGATGTTATTCTTCACCAGATGAAGTATGCAGAAACTAGAAACTTTTTGAAAACAAATTAAAAGGCGTTTACCAAACATAAAGGACTTTTCTTATAATTAAAAGCAAAGTTGTTTCTTTCGCTAGTAATTTATTCAAGAAAATGTTGCAATTATTGCGAAATAAAAAGGTATTAATGAACCATTTGAACTCAAAACTCAACTACCAGTATTGTAAAATTGATTTTATGCTAAAAATTGTGTTGGATTTCCTAACGTGAGCTTGTATGATTCCTTCATAA
Source organism: Lagria hirta (assembly GCA_947359425.1). NCBI lineage: Eukaryota > Metazoa > Arthropoda > Insecta > Coleoptera > Tenebrionidae > Lagria > Lagria hirta. The sequence continues at coordinate 28,171,398 of OX375794.1, read as the reverse complement.
TCTAAAACAAAAAAATATTCACTCATTTTTTATAGACACGAAAAAATGTGAGTATTCTGTAAATATTTCTTGAATAAACCATAAGCGGCAGAAACAAACAATTCTGAAAGTTTTGTAATATTCTTATGCTTTTGCTAACTATGTAATTTGAAATTGAAATAAAAATTCTAGTAATTGTTTAATTCTTAAATTAGTTATAAAAATGAAAGATTAACAGAAAAAGAAAAATATTCAAATACCTTTCATCTTCTGTTACTACTAACAATTTAATATAAAATTACTAGCATATCTTTTTTTATATTATCCGCTTATTTTTTGGGTCGCTTTTAGAAGCAAAATACAAGATAGAGCGTGACCTAAAGGCGCACAGTGATCACGAGTAAAAGTTTTCAATTTATTAAGTATTCATTGGACAGAATCTTTTCTTATAAAACATAAAAACTTTATTTATTATTTAATAACATTTTAAATTTTTCACTTTGCTTATCATTACCGATTTTAATTTTTGTATTATTTTGAACGTTGTGGTGTTTTTGTTGCTCTTTTAAAAATATTGTTGATTTTATGTATCCCAATAATAAAAAAACCCAAAAATTTGTTTTTGTGGATGTGTTATTTTTGTTTAGAAATTTTTGCTAAATTACCAATCACTTTGATGATACTTATGTGACATAATTTCACGTAGCTTTTTTTTTTTGCAAAATATTAAGTGTTTTTTCAAAATTTCATTCTTAAAATTTTTCAAGTAAGTCAAAATAAACCACACCGTATGATTTTTTATTGTTTACCACATCTTTTATGTGTTTACTCAGCAATCTGCTTACTTACAGTGTGCTTATGGCAAATTTTTAAATATAACGAATTAAATATGTTAATTAGTTACTTTTTTTTAGCGACACGCTGTGATAATTATTGTACTATTAAAAAGCATTTTAAATAAATTTTGTATCAATATTATGAGATAAATTAAAACTAAAAATTTGGAATATCACTGCAAACTGACAAAAAGTACCTATTAGGTTTGTATTTGCTCAATATTATAAAGCGTTTGCAGTCAAATGTAAAAATTTGATTTAATGAATTAAAACTGTCTACGAGTTACATAAAACGACCTTGCATCAAGTTGGAGGTGAATGACAAAGGAATTCCGTCATTAAGATAACAAAAACTAAATAAAACACTGTTGCAATATGGTGCACAAGACTGAGGAAATTATTCCAGAATAATCAATCTTGGAGCGTAAAATGCGTAATATATAGTTTATTATAAACGCCAGCGTCAACAGCGGCCACTACCGAAAAATGGTTGAACTACAACCGTTTATCTTGATATGTTTCAAGCCATTGAGAAGCCCTGCACCTATTTGGATTATTGTTGATAACAAACAAACCCTTTATGATAAAATGATGACGTAAAGCGTAATGAACGTCTTCAATACCCATCTAAGTATGAGATAAAATTTGGTTGAAAAATAAAAAACCGTTATTGAGAAATTTGATGTTATACATGGAATTTTTCTCAAGCCCGTTTCCAGGCTTGGAAACCGGCCGGTGGGCTAAGCGCCAGATGCAAAGTATGCTGTTTTTGGCTTCATAATGAACGTTTATACGTCTATATATATATGACTCATGATCAATGTGATCAGTGTGACTTCCAATCTACATAGAATTGTTTGTAATATTGTGAAGCATGAAAGGTTATATGACTTAGCATTTCGTGAAAGTGTAATGCCTTATGCAAACCTGACTACAGCGCTGTTTCGTTCTCATTGACATGAATTTGATAAACTGTTAGTACAAATATGCCCTTAATGCTCACTATACACAACACATGAAAGGTTAGAACCACCATCTCACCTACTATGTACGATGTCACATTCGTACATATAGGAGAGATCGAGCTTGTGGAAGTGTACTGGTTTCTGCAATACCCTGGCCTGATGAGTTTGAATGAAGTTTTTTTCAGATTTCAGTGTTTTATCTCCACGACAGTTTGGTTTTTTAGCAAACAGAAACACGAATGATGCTATTTTTTCGGTTTTAAGTCAAATTTATACAGCGGTGAACAACAACTTATGTACGGCTACAGTCTTCTGCGATTTTGCAAAAGCGTCTATATATATATATATATATATATATATAGACGTATAAACGTTCATTATGAAGCCAAAAACAGCATACTTTGCATCTGGCGCTTAGCCCACCGGCCGGTTTCCAAGCCCGGAAACGGGCTTGAGAAAAATTCCATGTATAACATCAAATTTCTCAATAACGGTTTTTTATTTTTCAACCAAATTTTATCTCATACTTAGATGGGTATTGAAGACGTTCATTACGCTTTACGTCATCATTTTATCATAAAGGGTTTGTTTGTTATCAACAATAATCCAAATAGGTGCAGGGCTTCTCAATGGCTTGAAACATATCAAGATAAACGGTTGTAGTTCAACCATTTTTCGGTAGTGGCCGCTGTTGACGCTGGCGTTTATAATAAACTATATATTACGCATTTTACGCTCCAAGATTGATTATTCTGGAATAATTTCCTCAGTCTTGTGCACCATATTGCAACAGTGTTTTATTTAGTTTTTGTTATCTTAATGACGGAATTCCTTTGTCATTCACCTCCAACTTGATGCAAGGTCGTTTTATGTAACTCGTAGACAGTTTTAATTCATTAAATCAAATTTTTACATTTGACTGCAAACGCTTTATAATATTGAGCAAATACAAACCTAATAGGTACTTTTTGTCAGTTTGCAGTGATATTCCAAATTTTTAGTTTTAATTTATCTCATAATATTGATACAAAATTTATTTAAAATGCTTTTTAATAGTACAATAATTATCACAGCGTGTCGCTAAAAAAAAGTAACTAATTAACATATTTAATTCGTTATATTTAAAAATTTGCCATAAGCACACTGTAAGTAAGCAGATTGCTGAGTAAACACATAAAAGATGTGGTAAACAATAAAAAATCATACGGTGTGGTTTATTTTGATTTACTTGAAAAATTTTAAGAATGAAATTTTGAAAAAACACTTAATATTTTGCAAAAAAAAAAAGCTACGTGAAATTATGTCACATAAGTATCATCAAAGTGATTGGTAATTTAGCAAAAATTTCTAAACAAAAATAACACATCCACAAAAACAAATTTTTGGGTTTTTTTATTATTGGGATACATAAAATCAACAATATTTTTAAAAGAGCAACAAAAACACCACAACGTTCAAAATAATACAAAAATTAAAATCGGTAATGATAAGCAAAGTGAAAAATTTAAAATGTTATTAAATAATAAATAAAGTTTTTATGTTTTATAAGAAAAGATTCTGTCCAATGAATACTTAATAAATTGAAAACTTTTACTCGTGATCACTGTGCGCCTTTAGGTCACGCTCTATCTTGTATTTTGCTTCTAAAAGCGACCCAAAAAATAAGCGGATAATATAAAAAAAGATATGCTAGTAATTTTATATTAAATTGTTAGTAGTAACAGAAGATGAAAGGTATTTGAATATTTTTCTTTTTCTGTTAATCTTTCATTTTTATAACTAATTTAAGAATTAAACAATTACTAGAATTTTTATTTCAATTTCAAATTACATAGTTAGCAAAAGCATAAGAATATTACAAAACTTTCAGAATTGTTTGTTTCTGCCGCTTATGGTTTATTCAAGAAATATTTACAGAATACTCACATTTTTTCGTGTCTATAAAAAATGAGTGAATATTTTTTTGTTTTAGATTATGAAGGAATCATACAAGCTCACGTTAGGAAATCCAACACAATTTTTAGCATAAAATCAATTTTACAATACTGGTAGTTGAGTTTTGAGTTCAAATGGTTCATTAATACCTTTTTATTTCGCAATAATTGCAACATTTTCTTGAATAAATTACTAGCGAAAGAAACAACTTTGCTTTTAATTATAAGAAAAGTCCTTTATGTTTGGTAAACGCCTTTTAATTTGTTTTCAAAAAGTTTCTAGTTTCTGCATACTTCATCTGGTGAAGAATAACATCACAAACATTATACCCACAAATTTACCCGCGAAAACAAAATACCTTACGCATAGTCTCTAGCTAGATGACCTCACAGCGATAGATAAGCTTGTTTGGCGTAATTATTATTCGTAAACAATCGAGAATCATTCAACGGTGTTTTTCGTTGAAGATACGAAATACATAGTATGAGGTTTATTTATCTATGGTGGGTGGTAAATAGACTAAATAGTAGTCCTTTAATCGTGTGGACTCTAAACCAAAACTAATGTATCGTAATTATTTGCCTATCAATTCCAGAGAACATAATTTTTTAATGAAAAAAGAAAGTACTACTTTTTTCAGTTCAAGTTTGGTTATTAATTTGGTATTAGAAAACTCTATCTACATGATTAGAGAGTAAACGAAGGAATGCGATGATAACATAATTGTCGTAATGATGAAAGCAATTGTCGCTAAAGATAGTGAATGGGTCTTAAATTAAAAATATTATTATTTTAATCCATAACAACATATAATACATGAATAAAAGTTTTTATAAAAGAATTGAAAGTTTTTTCTTGCTGAAGAATTCGATATGATTGTGCTACTAAAACCAATACATTATTAAAAACCTTATATAACATTATCAATACATCATCATTATCATCAAAAATCTATGTGTTTGCACAAAACAATTATTTAAAAATAAACATTTACGGCAAACAGCTGATGCTATATTGTAAAACAGCTCAAACCACGTTTATTGTAAATGCTGTATGGGGATAGCTGTAACAGCATCGAGTTAATAAATAAATCAAAGTCAATTAATTATTAACACAAAACTAAGGTACATATTGTTATCGAAGAGATCCATTAGTCTTGTTTATTTATATAAGCTTGGAATGTTGATAAGCGCACGGACACAGATGCACGGACGAGCAAGACGGTGGAGCTGACATGTAGTAGCAACAGCGCGAGGTCGAATGAAAATCTTACTTATTTTATGTTATAATCACTTATTATTATATGTATTATTAAAAATATACCCCTAACAATATTACTTAAGTACATTAAATGTTGAATTTGAGAAAAATTAGCGTTAAAAATTAAATTGTCAAAAAAAAAACATAGCTGCCGTCGGAATCGAACTATGTTTTATCAAATGTTAAACAAGCGTGCTGTTCGCTACGCTATGATGCTAGACTTAAGTAAATGCGCTTTTATATATTGATATATAGTAAAGATGCATCTAAAAGTGTAATATTCTGCAATAGACTGACCTGAAATGTCTCATTAAAAACAAAACAGTCTCCAGTGAGGCTTTCATGGTACATAATATTTTTACAAAACATTTTAGAAAGTATTTTGTATATTACTAGTTATTGACAATAAAAGTGATAACATTGATCATATTGGATCATATACATTCGAAATATTTTATAATTATAATTCTTTTAAACTTTAAAAGAATTGAAATTATAAAATAATAGTTTCCGTGTATCTGACTGATGGAAGAACTGACTATAATCAGTACTTTCATGAAAATTTTTAAATTATAGGCTCTTATAATTGTGAACATTTATAGTAGCCAAGAAAAATTAAAATTTATTCTATTTATTTATATTTCTGATTAACTATTTTTGCAACTACAAAACTGCGCATTTGAAGACATATTATTGAGTAAGCAGATAATTTGTAAGAAACTCCTTTGAAACTCGTATTTAACCCAATTGTTAATTGTTTAATAAATATGAAAAACAAAACTTCATAATAACAGGCGAATTATTGCCATTGGTGTTATTAATATTACACAGTGTTGTTATTTAGGTTTGGTTAAAAGCTTATTTAATAAAAAAGTATTATAGACACACAAAAAATACCTAAGTAAAAAATTTTTCTAAATTGTAGCTTTCTAAAACATGTAGCTATAAAAAACTGTTGCATTCTAATAAATTTATATTTTTAAAAAATCTACATGTTTAAAAAAATAGGTGGAAAACTAATTATTATTTGAGAGTTCTATTTTTTTATAGACGATTATGTTGTGGAATGCAGTAATTGCAAACGTGTGGAAAGAAATGTTATAGCTTACTGATATGAATATTATGGCTTGAATCTTGTTACAGCATGTAATTAACAAATAAAGACGTATTCATTAAGTCTCTATCAGAATAGTATTCAGTTAATGTAGGTATATTTAATTTTATTGCCCCAAATTCAATTGAAAAAGAAAAGATTGCTTTCAGGCTCTAAGGGCCATTATCTAAAATAATGGCAATTATTTACTAATATGTGAAAGATTTACGGTAGATGCCGCAATATAAAGAACATGAACAATAAAATAATTTTGATATTGAATAATATACCTATATTTAGGCGTGATCAAAATTAAAACAGAATTCTGTTATTTAATTTTGTAGCGAAACATTATTCGATATCAAATCTGCACTTGTAATTGAATATATTGTAGCTGTAGACACAATGTCTGCCATTCTTGCTTTGTTTGATCTTCATCCCACGCAGCGCATGAGAAATTTTGCTGTGTTTTCTTCAACCAAGCTCAAAACATCTAGAAACTATGTAGTTATCACTCTTTCAAGCGGCAACCTTGCAATGGCTTTAAAACATGCGTAAGTTATCGACTTTAAACACACAATGGGCTTGAGACAATGTGCGAAATGATTGGGCTTCTGTAACGCGATGAGATATCAGTTGCGTGTTTAAGATTATATATGGATTGGATCGCGGCTCCACTGCTGGGGGGCCCTTTGCCTGAGCTATATCAACGGCGGGAATCATCCGTACTATACGTATATATATATATAAATATATATATATATATAAAATATTATAAAGAGGAAAGATTTGTATGTTTGTATGTTTGTAATGAATAGGCTCAAAAAGTACTGGGCCGATTTAAAAAATTCTTTCACCAATAGAATGCTACATTCTTCCTATTTGACATAGGCCACATTTCATTTTAAAAAAATTAGAGATCCTTGGTAAAATTTGAACAATGTAACCGAAGGTGTAGAAAAATTAGTCTTAAAATGTCTTTCGTCAAATGCGCTGCCAAAACTTTTAGCGATAGAACAAAATAATGTACAACAATATTGATCTACACTAATATTATAAAGAGGAAAGATTTGTATGTTTGTATGTTTGTAATGAATAGGCTCAAAAAGTACTGGGCCGATTTAAAAAATTCTTTCACCAATAGAATGCTACATTCTTCCTATTTGACATAGGCTACATTTCATTATGTAGAATACAATACATGCAATATTGAAGAACATCATAATGTCTACAAAAAACTCCGCGGTAGCATGTATGTCCAACTATTGTAGTTATGTCACTACAACAACTTTTTTCATTTTAAACATTAATGAAAATGCTAACCAAATTCAAACCATGCTTTTAATGTGTTTATATTAATCCTTATCCAAACAAATTATTTTATGGTCAAGACCATTTAACTACCTATAAAAGAGTTTTTAAATTATCTAAATTGGACTTTCCATTCAAAAGATCTTACGAATTAAAAAATTCAAACAGTAAACAAAACCGCCATAGCGCCGTGGCCGTTGTTTGCGATGCAGTCTGAAAAGCGCGCCGGGCATCGCGGCGGTAGGGGTGGAGGGGGCACTGGGGGGGGGCAATATTTAATAAAATTAGTAAAGTCCTTCTCGGGTATGACAAGACCAGGGAAATAGGTATTCATTTTTATATGGACGATATTATAGATTCCAGTTCAAATTGAATAGGTACGCATACATAAGATAGGTCAGCTATACAAAATAAAGTAGTGCATCAAATTTACGCCAAGGCGGTACGAAGTTTGCCGGGTCAGCTAGTATAGTAATATGTTTTCTATTAAGCTGTCAATTATCATCAACTTTCTTTTGTAGTTGTTCCCAAATTTTCTCTCTGTTGTTTTTCATACCAGTCCCATAACTTCATGTGGTTTTTTACGGTATCCTTTATGTGCGTTCTTCCCGTTCCTCTTTCACTAAATGTGTATCCCAAGTACTTAAATTCTTAGATTTTCTCTATCTCCTGCTCTTCCCAATTACATTTTTTATCACCTCTTCTTCTTTCTTCTTTATTGAATACTATCATTTTTGCCTTACTCACGATGACTTCTAGTTTTTTTCTCTCCACATATCTTTTCATAGCCCTTATTGCTGCCTCCATTGCATTTCTCTCTTTCGCTAGAATGGCTATGTCGTCCGCAAAGGCTAGACTCCACATTTTTTTTTCTACAACCACCCTTCCCGCTTGCGCTTTTTTAGAACTTTCTCTACCTCCGATATGTACGGGGTGAACAGTTTTAGACTTAAAAGGCAACCTTGTCTCACTCTTTTTCTACTTTTAAACCAGTTACTCTGGGTTCTCTACTTTCATTATGTTCTTTGTTTCCTTATATATCTTCTTCACGCTTCTTACAAGCTGTTTACTTATCCCTACTTTCTGATATGTTCTAGCATTTTCTCCCTGTCTACGCTGTCAAACGCTGCTTTAAGCTCGATAAGCAGTACATACAACCCCCCTCCTCTCTTTCTAAGTTTTCTCCTTGTTTTGTGATCTAGGATGTACCCGTTGTCAATCGTTCCTCTCCTTTCCTTAAATTCTGCCTGGCTGCCCGGTCAAATTTTTTTCTTCTCAATCTCTTTTCTTAGCACCGCCGCGTAGATCTTGTACCCCGTCTTAAGCATCGTTATTCTTCTGTAGTTTTCGATTATTTCCTTTCTTGAATATTTGCTGTATCTACACTTCATGTTTTTTATTTGTTCTTTTACCTCCTTTTTATTTCCTGTTTATCTACATCTCTTTCTCTGTTCTTATTTTATTTATTCTTTCGGCTTTTTTTTTTCTTTTTTTTTACTTTTCTTTACATTTATCTCTAAATTCTCTCTTTTTTTCTATAAATTTCTCTTTCGTCCTCTTCTTTCCTCTCCACTTTCGTAACCCTCTCGCTGCTTCTGTCTTCCTTTACATTCTTGGTCTCACCACTCGTTTCTTCTCTGTCTTCCCCTCCAGACTTCTTTCTTTTCTGTTGCTTTTTCTTTTATCTCTCTTAGCTCTTCTATCATCTTCTCAAGTTCCTTCTTGCAAAACCTTTTCTCTTCCAGTTATTCTTTGTATTTCTTAATTTTTTTCTCATCCTCTAGATTTATTGTTCTTCTCTCTCTTTGTTTCTTTTTTCTTCTTGCTCCTTTTTATTCCTCCTTACCCGCTTTTAGCCTCACTTCTAGCGGTAGATGATCCGATTTCAATCTCTCTTCAGTCAATTCAATATTTTCCAATCAATCTACTCTAAATTTTTTTACCTCTTTTCATGATTCTCGATTTGTTATTTCATAATCTATCACTGATTTCTTTCTTCCTCTCACATAGGTTTAATTTTCTTTCTCGTCTTCTTCTTTGTTGCCGTTTAGTATCTCCCACCGACTCTCTTCTATCAGTTTCATAATTTTTTTCTTCTCGTTGTTTTTTCTTATCTTTTGTCATTCTCTTTTTCTCCCCTTTTGTTGCACCTCACTTTCTCGCTTCTTTCTTCTTTATTCTACAGTTAACCTTCCATAAACAGTCATCTTCCTCTAATTTCTTCTTTCTTTTGTTGTAATTGCTTTATCGTATCTTCTTACTATAAACTGTCATACTTCTCCACCACTCATATTTTACGTAAACTTCCCTCTCCATGTATCCATATTTCCGTCTCCTTCGTCTTTGTTCTTTTCTCATCCTTCTCTCGTGCTCTCTTCAAAAAATTTTTATCATTTTTAGTTTATCATACTTTTGTCTTCTTCCCTTTCTGTCGCTTCCTTTTTGCTAGATCTTGCGTTTCCTTGCACCTCTCTCTTTCTTTCTTTGCCATATTATTATCAATGAATACTTTCTCAAATCTCTTCTTTTCCCTCAGTTTTCCTCTTTTTTTTATCACTTACACTTTCTTTTCCATGTTTTCCATCTTTACTACTAGCATGTTATGTCTTATTATCTCGCAGCTCTAAATCTTTGTTTCCACCACATTCTCTTTCAGGAACTTCTCTACTTCTTTCTTTCTTTTTGTCTTTTCTTTTTCTTTTACACTCCACCTTGTTATTATTATGTTTTTCTTTCTAATTTTTTTCTTTTACAACTCCATCCTATTTTCTATTTGCATTCTTTTTGTCATCTTTTTCTTTTCTTTCTATCACTGCTCTTTCTTCCTTTTTAATTCTTCTCTTAGCTTTTCCTCTGTCACTTGCGCTTTTATCTCTTTATTGTCTTCCCTTAGTACCTTCAATTGTTTTCCCAAGTTTTTGTTTTTTTATCTTATGCTCTTTAAGTTGCGCCATATCTTCTTCAAAATGATATCATATCATATGTTGTCATATTTCCTTAATATGACAAATTTGGGGTTTTTTGTGGTATCGACTACTATAAACGTTATGACAGATTTAAAATCTTGTTCTACAGCGTGATCGACAAAAACTATAGCTCTAGTCAACAACTACAACATAAGTAAAGTTGCAAGTACTAAATTTTTATTAGTCAAGTTTGGCAACCAAAAGTACAAGCATGTAAATTCATGTCATATTGTAAAGCTTCAAGTTCCCAATGTAAAACAGCAAATGATTTGTCAGAAATAAAACAAAAACGGAAATAGGAGTTACTTATGAAGTTTTAATCAACTCGAATCTAACAATAGATTATTTTAAAAATTGGAAAATAATTTTCATAGACTGCTTTCCTAGAACAAAAAATTTTTCTTCAAAACCATAATTTTTTTTTTCACATGAAAGTAAGAACTGTGACATTTGTAATTAGTATAGCGTTTAAAATAAAAAATTAAAATTTTTGACAAGAGAATGTAAATAAATATTATTTTTGTCAGAAAAATAACAAAATTACGAATGGCTTAAAACGGCAAATAATGGAATAAACAATGAAAGCAACACAGTTTCACAGATTTCACCGTTTCTCTTACAAACGTCGATTACAGGATAAAACTCAAATCGCTTCTCAGAACTAATCGAAACGTTTCACTGTACACAATAATTGAAAAAAAACTACTTTAATATCGACTGAAGTATTATACCCTTTATTAAGTTTTTTACAACATAATATTTTCATACGTAGTCGTCTTCAACGACAAGCCACTCGGGCTTTATATAATGCAAAAAAGATAATCTTAAAAAACTTTTTTTAGTTCTTATAACGTAAAATACGGTCTCAAGTCGCAAAGTAACTGTTTAAACTTGTCATAAAGCTTTAGAGAGATCATAAACTTTCTGCGGATTGAAGACGAATGCTTACGTGTGCATTCGCTTTGCACTTGCTTGCTTTTTATCTACAAAATTAACATTGAGGAAAGCTGAAGGCTGCTCATTTTATAAATGGGACAGCACACTATCAAAAGAAACAATTTTCTAAATGAATAACTCAAATGTTTTCTCTTGAAGCTTTAGAAGCGTAAAAGGAACAAGTTCATTATATTAAATGGTTACATTTTAAATTTTTTCTCAAAGGTTTGTATTTCTTGCCATAAATAAACGCCGTCTTTTCTTTTGTACAAAATGTTATTGTTTATTATTTTATTTTGTGTAGCTTTAACAACAATAGACAAAAAGAAAAGTATTGTTGTTGAATAAAATTTTTGTTATTGTTTATACTGCAAAGTGATGGGTACTAGCCCGGGATTACAGATCATTTGTATTTTGATCTTCTTAAAACCTTCAAGCTAGGATTTTTTACATCTCATACATTAAATTTTCAACATTTAATAACTTAGTTTTTAATTGAGACTTTTTATAACTTTTAATGTGTATGATTATAGCTGAGTAAAACCTTATAAAAATTAAATATTACTGCTTTTACGTTCTGAGTGAATTTTATTCTTGACATAAACAAATCTTGTTTTTTTGCACAAAATACTATATTTTATGTCAAGGTAAAAAAAATGTCTTCTTGTAGACCGAGGGCAAAGTTTAATAACCGAGGTGTAGGCGATGTTTTCAATTGCCCAAGATCTGCAAGAGCACTTTTCTACCATGATTGGAATACCATTTTTTTCTCTTCCGCCACAACTTTTTCGTAAAAAAAAAATAATTTTAAATAGATTATGATAAAACATTATGATAAAATTTTCAACCAAACTCTACAAAAATGTGATGGATGGCAGATTATAAAACACATTATCCAGCCTACTATAAATATTCGATTATTAAAAAGTTTGTTTTTAATCGGAAAAACACTTATCTATAAAAATACAAATTTTAATCACGTTTGTGAAATTTATTCAAAAATTGTGGGACAATAATTATATAAAAATTTTACTGATTGTAGAATAATCCAATTAAATTTTTTTTTTGTTAATAATATGATATTAACATTTCTTTCTTCATCATTCATTTCTTAAGCTTTTAAGCTTAATTTCATATTATCATTAAGTTTTAACTTAATTTTAGTGCCTTATTAAGTATGTTCGATAGATATTCCACACTACCTGAAATTCAGCTGCGGCCCGGTCACATGTTTTATTTTTGCACCTAGGTAATAAAAGCTTTACTTTTGTACCGCAAAAAACGTACACATTGTTTACATTTCTTACTAGAATTAAACAAAAACTTCATCTAAAATATACACTAAGTTTTATCTAAGAAAACAATCAATTTGAAGCATTAAAGTTTGAGTTAACAGTGATGTTGAAAAAATTGGTCTAAATACCGGCTGATCGTAAAATCAGAAAATAAAATTTTAATATAAAACTAGCTTGACAATGTTCAACTTTTTATACACCATTTGATTGTACCAAATTTTATTCTACTCATATTATCGTTTACGTTATACACCTTTTACAACCATTTCACTCATTATTAATAGAATTGCAGTTAAGATCATCAGTTTTTAAATTATACGATATTTATTATATTTGATTGTAATATCTTTCTTCTATTTTACGTTAACAATGTTGATTTTGTAACAACGGTTTCTAAAAAAAGTAGTTAGACAAAATTGATTTTTGTGTAAATGTTCTTAATGACTTTTGCCGTGGGTTGCTATGGTTAGTAGTTAGACGTCAATAATATTAACATTACTGTCATTGTTAAGAGTGTTATGTTATGGTTGTTATGTTATACCAACTTCTGAAAAAAAACTCACAAGATGGTTTGTTTATATAATCTTAATATTGAATTACACATAATTAATAATAAAGCGGAATAGAAAAAAAAAGCGTGTTACACTCTTTCTATAAGATTTTTGTGAAATTTTTATAACAATATACAATTCTTTAGCTGTTTCAAAAAAACTCGTTTCTTGAGAAAAAAACATAAAAAATTTAGCAACCAATTAATTATCTTCTTTTTTGTTTTAATCAATATAAAGTAAAGACTTTATATTGTTTATTTAATTTATTTTTTTAGTTATTAAGTTTATTAAGTTTATTACTGTTTATTTAATAAGAGTTGTTACAGTAACTTAAGTTACTGTAACAACTCTTATTAAATAAACAGGGCCGCCAATCTGCGATGAAAATTATCCACATTTTTTCTAGGGAAAGATTAGAGCGATAAATTGACAAACTTAATTAAAATCACAATATTTAGTTAATTAAATAAATTAAAGATAAATTCTAACAGAATGGCAGAAGTATAAGTTAAATGCCAAAAAAATTATTAATTACTTCGAATACTAATTAACGACTAATTAAAATTATTAATTATATCACTAAGACTTAGCTGTTAGTGGTCTGTTCTAATTTGTTAGATTTCTTGAGATTCAGATAAGTTGCTTGCACTTTGGTTTCTTGAAAAGTTTGCCGATAGCCTAAGATGTTGTAGGGCACTTTACCTACTTGCTTTCAGAAGATTGAAATTAAGACCAATCTGTAGCCTTGATGGATTTTGATTAAGTTATTAATTGTTTTCTCAAGACTAAATCTTTTCAATAAGAAAGAAAACCTTATTGTTTAAATTAAGCACTCTTCCAAGAGTAAACTTCTAGAAGGAACCATTTTCAAACTTGGGCCGAATTAAGGTTCACACTGCATTTTTATTTTTAATAAACATCTTTTGATCATTTTCAACTTGATGAATTTATTAATCCCACTTGACTATCTTCTTCTTGACACTGCTATTTGAAGCTTATGGGAAATTTAACTATAATTCTCTCGTTTGCCTGTCACCCAATAAATCTAGAGCATTCTGAACCTTCTAGCGTTTTCTGGTATCTTTTATCTTTCTTCCACCTTTGCAAAACTTGTTGTCTTTCTCTCAAAAACGCAACAACTTCTAGAATAAATCAAATGAATATCTAGATATTCCAGCGCTTCTAGAAGTTTTTCTTTCAATTGATAGATGGAATACTTTAGATCTCTGATTTATTTGGTAGTTTAAAAATTAGACAATTTATGATATTTTGGAAGAAATTTATGCATTATTTTTCATACAACATCAATTGGTTTTACTACCTTAGAGTAGATTTAAAAAATAGTTTAATAGAAAAATAAGAAACAAAATGCATCATAATAGTTCTTAATATATTAAGAAGAGATCTTAATATGAAATTTTACTTAAAAATGGCAAGACAAGTTATAAAAAATACCTTGTTGGGTATCACCACTAATTAAAAACCATTTTGTTGAAATGGCTTATAATTGGCCATAAAACCGCATGTTTGTTAAACTGCAAAAAAATTTGACATTTTCAATCATTGTGATTTTGGCTTTAACTAATTTAGCAACAACGGACCAAATATAATCGGTCAATTTCAAAAACCAAATAACAGTTAAACCTTTTTATTTTTTTTTTCTACCTATTTAGCTTGTCATACGTTTATACAATCTTTTGAATCAAACATTTTCTTTGTTCACTTAGCACCTTTTCTAAAAATCTGACAATATTGAATACATTTTTTTTTATTTTTATACAACTACTGCAATGCAAACCAGCAGATTTACATAACTCTGTCATGAAAGATTTACCTGAGGAATAAGCACTATTAACATCTGACGCGTTCGAGTAAACTTAAATAAATTTATATTTATTTTTTAAACTTTGTAGACACTCTCTACAGAAAATAAAGAATATATATCATATTACATTTTTTCTGTACACCATGTAGTCGTTTAATAGGTTTTGACCACGTTACGTTACCTTAGTGAGCTCTACTTAATTATCTGATTCCTTATAAATTAGTACAAAATTATTTGTAATGCACAAACTGTAACTAACTGATGACATTTGTCGTTACGCAATATATTCTCTAAGTCACCTCAAAAACAGCAAACCGAACACAAAATATTTCATATTGCATTTGTTGTCTAGCAACTTGCCTGGCATTCAATTCAAAATGAAATTTAGTATAAAATGTAGCTTCTTATGATTCCATTTACACTCTTGTATGAACATTTATCAATGTTGTCGTAGAAAACCACTATTATTAAAAATAAACAAAAAAAACTTGTTGAGGGAAGTGGTTTGGGGATTTAAAATGAATAAAATTTACAGATTATTATATTTCCCAAAATACATGAGCTGGTTTGCAAATTTTAAAAAGTATAAAGAGTTACGTAACATCTGCAAGTTTTACAAAGCAAACTATAAATAACTTCTAAAATAATTCCATGTTTTAAAGGATTTATTTGAGATATGGTAGAAAATGCTACATTTTAGACAAATGTCACTAACATATGTGGACTTTTTCTTCCATATATCGCTAAGTTCCTCACTGCCTTAGCCAAAGAAATATTTTGAACAAAATGAATGGCATATGACTAAAAAGCACTAAACTCATAAATACGAAGGATTCCAGAGGATAATACCAGACGTAGAAAGGATCATTTAGAATGCAAACCGCAAAAGCATTGTTGAACCTTGCTCCAATATTCTGAAATTTATCAGAATTACTTTATTTGTTTTTTCATATAGCCAAACGTGAATATAATATAATGATAGAGAACAGTTAAGTTTTAGTTCTTCCTAGCAGTTTTTGTTAAAACTGGTTTAATTTTTTTTTAACTTATGAATCTTAAAAATGTCAATCTAATCCTGTTTGTTTGTCAATATCTTTAAAGCTCTAAGTAAATTTAGGATATAAACATGTTACGTTATGCCATTAACCAAAAAGTATCGACTTATACAAACCGATTCTGTAAGAGCTTCTGCAGTAAGCTTTTTATCACTCAGCTGTGTGATTAGAAGTTAAAACTACCAAAGCGGCTAAATATAACCACGTCGCAGGGTTTGCAATTCTGTAAGCGTTATTTCTTAACAACTCCCACTGTAAAGAAATTATTTTCAACCACTGGCTTTGCGTGGTGGTTAGAAACGTAAATACGGTGGTTAAGAGGAAAAATAACGTTTGGAATTAGTTTTGACGGTTAGTTGAGTTTGTGAATTTTTTAGTCCGTGAAAAAATGACAAATTGGTACATACTTATTTTGTTAATTATAAATAACTTTTTAAAAGCGAAATTTAAATTAAAGATTGGAGCTGAATACTTAAAGACGGACTTTAAGAGACGCATCGGATTTTTTTAATGACCGAAAATGCTTTTTGTAAGCCGTACCGTATTAAAGCTGAGAAGAAAAAACAATTGATCTTTAGTAATTTACATATTTTATCATTTGTAGGTTTTGACGACTTTTCACCTGCTGACACAAGGTTCATACTAAATAGCTTGTGAAAAAATTATTGAGGCACCTTTTGCTGTTTTGGATGCCAATTAGCACAAAAGAACTCTATTAAAAAGTGTTTATTGTCAAAAAATAAATAAATAAATGTACTATCAATAAATAAAATAAATGTAATAAAACCACTTTCTTTAGTTGTTAAATAAAAAAAACCTAGGAATAAACAAAGACTAAAATCACTAACCCGAAGAAATATACTATTACTCAACTCATAGAAAAAATTCGAAAATTCAATTGAAATGAAACATCAATAAAATTATGATAAACAATTATTCGAAATTCTCCTTAAAATTAATTTGCTAAAAAGGTTTTAAATTTGGTTCCCTGTCTTCAGAAATTCAATCTTGACCTCTCTTTCTCTCTTCCTGATCCTGAATTTTTATTCGTCAAAATAGTGTCGCCAGTAGTCAGTATTTTTCTTGTGGTCCTTGTAAATTATTAATTAATGCAGCCGCTTACTGCCACAACTTATTTGATTTGTCGGTCTTCAGATGATGGAGCTTTTTGTCAAAATGAGTTTGTTTTCTAGCCGAGAAACACACTCTGTTAGATTTAGATTCGTAGGACTCAGGTTTCAAGTACAGGCAGTACCCAACCAAACCGAGGGTTTTTACTTTGACTTCATGTCCTTGCATAAATTAACAATAGGCAGAGAAAGCAAAAGTGCGATTTGATCCGAGAGGTAGAAAAAGATAACAAAAAAGGTACTGAGAATTTCCAAAGGCAGACACAAATGTGCTCCACATGTTGGAAAAACTCTTTTACTTTTTGAAGTCCGATTATTAAGACAGCAAAATGTATTGTTATGACAGTTTTGACGTCTTCATGAAAGATGTTTTCATGGACGTAGCTCGTTTTTTTTTTCGTGTTAAAAACTTTAAAATGAGTTTAAAAACAGTTTATTTATGACCTTAATTAAAATGATTATTTTATTCATTTAGAATTTGATAAATACAAAATAAACGAGTTACGGCGGTGTATTCAAGTGTCTTCAACAATTGGCTTTTTTAATTTTTAAAAAATATACAAAAATATGGAAATGGCATGTATTCTACACAACCTCTGTCAAGTCGAATTTTTCTGAATTTTCATTAATTTTGTCGGCTGGCCCAGAGTGGTCGACGTGCGGTCAAAAACATAACATCCAATGGATTTTCGGAAACGACACCGTCTACCGATCGTAAAGTTTATGACTTTCTTTTACAATCGAGTAACTAGTGGATTTACAGAACTTGATATTTATGGAGATATGAATTTTAAAAATTTGAAAAATCCTAAAATTGGGAACTTTTGATCAATGAAAAATACAAAACAATAAAAACAAAGAATAAATTATAAAAAAAAAATTTTTTTTGATTATTTATACAATAGTAGTTAATAATACTACTTAATAAAAATTTAAAAATGTTTTATTGTTTATATCTTTTTTCTGATTTTAACTCGCGCGCTTCCAAGTAGGTACTTTTTAGTATTGTATGAGTCTTTCTGACTTATATGCGGCACTGGTCCTCTTGGTTTTAAATAATTATTTATCTTTTAGGTTCATATATTCTTCATTTGTAGTTGAAAAACGAAAACAAATTAGAGTACGTTTTAAAAATTGTCAATTGTGCCGTAGAATTATATCGGCGTAAACGTAAAGTAGAGGTTGAATTCTGCTGCGATTGCGATTCAACACGTTTTGGTAAAACAAAAGTCAGCTAGCACTTTTGTGTTTTATCACTGTGTATGAATTTTAAAATATTTTGGTAGCTGGTAGCTTTTGATCTATTTATTCTGATATATTTTTTTTCCAAAACCAAATGGTATTGTGTATTTTTTGGGCAATAGAAGCAACAACAGGAACTGTGTAGAAGAAATGACCATCACCGGCTTATTTCAAGATTTAGAAGTAGTTTTGAATCGCTTAGTTCAGCATGCTGATAGTCTATTATTAGATATGGACAGCAATTTGGCAGAATGTTATAATTCCGTTGTAGCAAAATTTGTGGGAGGAAAAGAATTAATTTTTTGGCAAAAGAATCGTACCAGCTCAAGTGCCATGCAGCTGGTATCAGTTTTAGTGTGGGATCTCATGATTATCCGCGTTTAATTCATCACGAGATCGCAAATTTCTAAGAAATTATATAACAAAAAAAGAAAAACAATATGTCAACCAAAATGTGCGACGACGTCTTTTCCCTAAAAAAGAAAACGCTACGCTGAATCTGATAGAGAATACGACATAGAAGCGGCATTGCCAGAGGAGAAAAAAAAATCAGAACCGCTTCCAGAATCATTGGAGGCAACTGAAGACGATTTAATTAAATCGTTAAAAAAAACAACATCTGAAATTGCACAACTAGAGAAAAACACTATTGAACAAAGCAGTAGTCGATTGTAAAAGGATGAAAGATATAAAAGGCTAACGGCGTCTTCATTTGGAAAAATTTGCAAAATGCAATGTTCCACTTCTTGTGCTGCAGTCTGTTTTATATAATAAATTTACTGGTAGTACTGCTACTGATTGGGGTAAAACTCATGAACGCGTCGCTGTACAAGCGTTTGAGCAACTTCTTGTTCTTGAGGTTACAACTTGCGGCTTGTTTGTTGACCAAATGTTTGGCTTTCTCGGGGCATCTCCAGATGGTCTAGTTGGAAATGATGCCATAATTGAAACTAAATGCCCTCGATGCGAAATTTTACACCGCATGAGTGTATAAAAAAGGTTCTAAAAAAAAGTGATACATTATACAATAGACAGAGAAGAGAATATAAACTTAAAAACAAATGCCGTCTACTTTTACCAAATACAAGGGCAGCTACATATAGCCAAGACAGAAATTTGCTATTTTGTTATTTGGACTCTAGAAGGAATGTCTATTGAAAAGGTATGAGTTTTAAAATGCAGTAATTGTGTTTAAATCAGTTTTCCGTGATTAATTTGTTGTTCTTTTGTCAGATTTATAAAGATGATACTTTTTGGAAAGAAAAAATGTAACTACATCTGATAGAATTTTACCATAAATATATTGTGCCGGAGTTATTATATTCCCAGCATCCTATCAGAGATTTGCGGAACAGAAAGACCTCAAGAAGAACCAATTGTAAATGATTACTTTATAAAGCAATCAATATTTTTTACTATTGAGATTATTATTATTTATTTTTATTTTTTTGTTGTACTTTATTTTTATTTGTTCCTTCTTGTGCTTATTCTACTCTCTCATATGGAAGGTTACCTGCGGCAACATATATAATAAAGCAAACCTATTATTATTTATTTTTAAAATTAAGTTTACTATTTATTTTTTCATATTATTTTAAAAATAAACTTTAATCAATTTTTATTACATAATTATACTTCTTTTTCTTCACCCACAATATTTTTTTATCATTATCACTTTGTATGATTTTTTTTCTTCACTCACAATATTTCATATCATTATCACTTTGTATGATTTTAATATGTCTTTTCTGTCTATATTATAATTGCTCAGATTTTTCAAACAAATTATTTAATAGTTGTAGATTTATATTAGAGCTCAATACATGAAGGATAATATTTAACTCAGATAAATAATTACACCACTCGCTTTCAGCTCGTGTTGCAAATTTTATCTTTGAGGGTAATAGTTTTCATCATGCGCATGTTGAATAATTTACTGTTTTAACTGCAATAAACACATTATTATTACAAAAAAAATTGGTTATTGTTTATAAAACGTATCGTAAAATACCTACTTCAATATCCAATTTGTATTAAGTACTTGTTTCAGTCAGCAATGAACAAGAAGAAGCTTTTTTTTGCGGCAATAAAATTATGTTTTCCCGTGCAGTTCTTATTTGAGTGAATGGTAATATTTACTGTTGAACCTTAGCATTACGCAATGGATATATCAGAAAGTATTTTTATGATATCATTTCCAAGGGTTGGTTATCTTCAGGTAGACAGGGTGACGAGAAAAAGACGAGTAAATGACTGAGATAAAACATTTAAGCTCCGCCCCTCAGCTGACGTAGAAAAACACGGGGGATAGCAAGAACCGAATTGAGTTTGTCTTTAAAACGCTCTTAATATAAAGTAATTAACAAATAATTGTTGCTCAATCGGCAAAAAAAAAAGATTTTTAATTATTAGAACAGTATACCGTATGACCATGCATATCGATTAGAAAAAAATTAGATTGGTCAAAAAAAATTTATATAAATGAGATATTTTGAAAAATTGGTAGTACAAAAATATTTCAAAAAAAAATTTTTTTGTCGAAGAATGAAGAAAAGAATGCTATGTTACAAAATTTTCGGCTGTGAACCAATACTTCCATGCATAACTAATGCAAAGAAGTCTTATTTTAGCAAATCTTTTTTAAATAATTAATGTATTCTTTGAAATAATTGGGACTATTATTGACTATAATAAGTACAATCTAAATTAGTCAAAAAAGTTCTCCTGTTAAGAGAATACAAATAATTGAATGATTACACACAAAACATTCAGTTGTAAGTCGTTTTCTGGTAAACATTAAGACACATAATAATTTGTAACTCTAAAGACACTATAACAGAACAAAAATAAAAAATGTAAATTTTAACTGCAAAAAAAAATTATAAAATACAAAACTGAAAAGCAAAAATTAAAAACAACTTTAGATCTGTTTCTTTTTGAAAGTTTACTTCTTCTTAAAAAGTTTTTTTTTAACAGTTTACAGAAAACTATATAAAACGTTTCTATATCTAAATTTTACGTCAAATATATTTTAAAGTAGAAATAATATTTTATTGTTATCCTGGCAGTTTTTGTTATGACGCTTTCATATATAGTTGCTGATCGTAACATAATATTCATCTGGCACACTTGAATATGGATTTTTTTAGGCTTTTTTAGTTTTTTTGTCGATATTGGAATTATCAAAATGTGTATAGTTTGTATATAGTTATTGCTTGAATATTAATTCGGATTGTGCTGCACATGTTAAATTTTTTGTTTTATACCACTAACAAAACCAATACTCACTTTAAAGTTGTTTTTTGGATATACGAAGGCAGTACTTTTTTCTTTATAGCCAACATCTTATTTTAAAGGCAAATTACAGAAAACAACAAATAGTTTTCAGTTCAAGAAACTTTAAATCTTTATGTCATCTAGTTGGTGCAACGTAAGTGGAAGAAAATAAGTTGGTTTTATAAAGTTTTAGACTATATTCGCCAACTGAATAATGTTCAACAATGTGTAGCTGCTACTTTGTGGAGCATGAACCACATTCTAAACTTGTGTTTAAAAGCTTACCTACAACTAACAAACTATAAAAGGTACAATGTTTGTTGCAGCAAATTTTAAACGTCCGCGAAAATCTAGAAAAACTTATTTAACTCGTTAAAGTAACTTTTTTGTTTATTCTATACTTATTACAGTGACTTATAGACAAGTTTAATTATAAAATAAGTGTCCTTGTAAGTATGTGTATAATTATAATGAAATCAATACGCTAATTGGTTTAATAGTTGACAAAAAAATGCTAAAATATAATTATAGGCACACTAAATGTTTAATATCCGACGTTTTATTTTATAACTAGAGCTGATTTGTGATCTGTTAGCAACTCGTTTCTTAGGGTAATAAATCTACTTGAGGGTAATAGTTTTCATCATGCGCATGTTGAATAATTTACTGTTTTAACTGCAATAAACACATTATTATTACAAAAAAAATTGGTTATTGTTTATAAAACGTATCGTAAAATACCTACTTCAATATCCAATTTGTATTAAGTACTTGTTTCAGTCAGCAATGAACAAGAAGAAGCTTTTTTTTTGCGGCAATAAAATTATGTTTTCCCGTGCAGTTCTTATTTGAGTGAATGGTAATATTTACTGTTGAACCTTAGCATTACGCAATGGATATATCAGAAAGTATTTTTATGATATCATTTCCAAGGGTTGGTTATCTTCAGGTAGACAGGGTGACGAGAAAAAGACGAGTAAATGACTGAGATAAAACATTTAAGCTCCGCCCCTCAGCTGACGTAGAAAAACACGGGGGATAGCAAGAACCGAATTGAGTTTGTCTTTAAAACGCTCTTAATATAAAGTAATTAACAAATAATTGTTGCTCAATCGGCAAAAAAAAAAGATTTTTAATTATTAGAACAGTATACCGTATGACCATGCATATCGATTAGAAAAAAATTAGATTGGTCAAAAAAAATTTATATAAATGAGATATTTTGAAAAATTGGTAGTACAAAAATATTTCAAAAAAAAATTTTTTTGTCGAAGAATGAAGAAAAGAATGCTATGTTACAAAATTTTCGGCTGTGAACCAATACTTCCATGCATAACTAATGCAAAGAAGTCTTATTTTAGCAAATCTTTTTTAAATAATTAATGTATTCTTTGAAATAATTGGGACTATTATTGACTATAATAAGTACAATCTAAATTAGTCAAAAAAGTTCTCCTCTTAAGAGAATACAAATAATTGAATGATTACACACAAAACATTCAGTTGTAAGTCGTTTTCTGGTAAACATTAAGACACATAATAATTTGTAACTCTAAAGACACTATAACAGAACAAAAATAAAAAATGTAAATTTTAACTGCAAAAAAAAATTATAAAATACAAAACTGAAAAGCAAAAATTAAAAACAACTTTAGATCTGTTTCTTTTTGAAAGTTTACTTCTTCTTAAAAAGTTTTTTTTTAACAGTTTACAGAAAACTATAAAAAACGTTTCTATATCTAAATTTTACGTCAAATATATTTTAAAGTAGAAATAATATTTTATTGTTATCCTGGCAGTTTTTGTTATGACGCTTTCATATATAGTTGCTGATCGTAACATAATATTCATCTGGCACACTTGAATATGGATTTTTTTAGGCTTTTTTAGTTTTTTTGTCGATATTGGAATTATCAAAATGTGTATAGTTTGTATATAGTTATTGCTTGAATATTAATTCGGATTGTGCTGCACATGTTAAATTTTTTGTTTTATACCACTAACAAAACCAATACTCACTTTAAAGTTGTTTTTTGGATATACGAAGGCAGTACTTTTTTCTTTATAGCCAACATCTTATTTTAAAGGCAAATTACAGAAAACAACAAATAGTTTTCAGTTCAAGAAACTTTAAATCTTTATGTCATCTAGTTGGTGCAACGTAAGTGGAAGAAAATAAGTTGGTTTTATAAAGTTTTAGACTATATTCGCCAACTGAATAATGTTCAACAATGTGTAGCTGCTACTTTGTGGAGCATGAACCACATTCTAAACTTGTGTTTAAAAGCTTACCTACAACTAACAAACTATAAAAGGTACAATGTTTGTTGCAGCAAATTTTAAACGTCCGCGAAAATCTAGAAAAACTTATTTAACTCGTTAAAGTAACTTTTTTGTTTATTCTATACTTATTACAGTGACTTATAGACAAGTTTAATTATAAAATAAGTGTCCTTGTAAGTATGTGTATAATTATAATGAAATCAATACGCTAATTGGTTTAATAGTTGACAAAAAAATGCTAAAATATAATTATAGGCACACTAAATGTTTAATATCCGACGTTTTATTTTATAACTAGAGCTGATTTGTGATCTGTTAGCAACTCGTTTCTTTATGCTCAGAAGCTCAAATTCGTAGTTTTTTGCTGTTAATAACTAAACTAAAAACGTCAGCTATACTTTTTGCTTTAGGCTTGCTTGCCTCAATATATGAAACATTCTCAATACTTACAGCATATTAAAACAGTAACTTAATTTAGTTTACATAAACTACATTTAGTTTTGAGCTGAATAAAAAATAGTCGAATGTTTTCAGCCCCCACCTACTCCATCAGCTGCCAGTACTTGCGCAGGTTAGTGACGTCACAGACGCCAAGAGAAAACAAATGAGCTCTACTTATTTTCTTTTTATAGTTTGGTCAAAACTAGTTCTAAACAATTTAACAGTGTCATTAGTAACCTAAATTCAAAATTAAAATATTGAAGAAATTGCTTACAACAAATGAAAGTATTTATTATAATATGATACGATATAATGTTATCAATTGAAATGACACTTTTTCCATTTAATAATTTTGATTATTGTCAATGATGATAGTTTATTATTTTAAACGTCTGTAATTTTTGTTGTTAGAAGTTTTTCAACAGATTTTAATGTTATTATATAAATTATCATGTAATTGTTAAACCTTTTTAAATTTGTACATGTTACTCTTAAATATTAGATCGTTTTTTTCTTAATTTTTACATCATTACTATTTATCAGGTTATTAGCTGTTGAATGAACAGTTTTTTACAATGTGTAATTACACTTTATATTGCACTACTGAAATACAGTCAAATATAACATAACTTTAGTTCACCGTTTCAACGGTTTGGAAGATGTTATTACAAAATTCCGTTTTTTTGGTCCAAAAATAGCAAAGTGCAACTTTTTCAAGCCTAGAAAAAATATGAACAGGCGTGCCCCTGACCACCTTTCTAGTCCTGTGCGGCCGTGGTTATACATTGTTTTTTGTCCTACGCAACATTTCCTTATCATAGAGCATTATCTTAGAATTTGTTAGAGGTTATTACCGCCAATTGAGCATGTCATACTTCAACATATATGTAAAAATTTATGGATTACTTTACTGTTGTGATTTACACAATTTATCTTGCACAAAAGTAGTTTTTTTGAAATAAGTTTATAAACAGTAAATGTGATTTAAAATTTTAACACCGCTCATGAACAGTGGGATGCTTAGAGTATATTTGCTTTGTGACGACTGTTTAACCTTCAAGATTTTATTTGCTTTAGGCTTATAGCAGAAACGTCTGTCGAAAAAAATTTGATTTTTTTTCTCGGCTAGCCAAGAAATGATCAACTTTCTCGGCTGTTGAGAGATGAGAAAATTTTATTTTGAGCTGGTCTAGAATAAAAATATTCTATTCACTTAGCTTTCCCACTTGTCAAAAAGTTGTTTATGCTTGATCTAGTTTTATTCATATCTTGCTAATGACCTCAGTGTGGTCAAATGAACTTTCAAGATCTAATCAAATGTCCGAAGATTTTAAACTATCTAATTAAACAAAGCTTATAACTTTTATGTACTTCACGATGAAACAATTTCTACTGACTTATAAGTAAATAAACAAAAATAAATAGTAATTAAATTTTTTTCTTTTTATTTATTACAAGTTTTTTTATTTCACGGAAATACAATTAGTTAAAAAGTTGCTTGCTTACCTTTATATTGAATATAATAGTTTATCAACTCCAATGGACTAAAGTTTATATGGAAACATAATACATTACAATAATATTTGATTTTATTTTACAATATAGGGCTAAAAGAAGCTAATAACTTCTTCTTAAATCGAATTGGAATAAATTCACCACAATAAATATCAATATCATTTTGTTGTTCTCTACATTCTTATACAGTTTTAAGCAGTTCAAGAGACAGCTATTCTTAATATAGAAGGTATTAGTTCTTGCTTGATAAAATGTCATTAGATTCCTAGCGGTAAGTCTTGGTACATTTATGTATACTTCATTGAGTAATTCTACACAAGTAATTTCTCCACTTAACAATTTAAACAGAATTAATATAAACGCAATGTTTCGCCTACAAAACAAATTATCTACATTTACAACTTCAAGGAACCAGTTGTGATCACAGTGCCGTTGTGGATATCGTCCAAACATTTTGAAATGGCAATATTTACATGGAAAATTTACGTTGAACATTTTCTAATAAATTTTTATATATGTTTTTAGAAAGACTCCACATCACACAACAGTATTTCAGTTTACTTCTTATCAAAGAGTAGTACAATAATTCTATACAATACATATTTTTGAAATCTGATGTATTTCTAATAATAAAACCTAATCTTTTTATTGCGTTTTTAGTAACATTTGTGATATGAGCAGTAAAGGTTAGCTCAGAATCCATGACGATACCTAAATCAGTATATTGACCGCAACGTTGCAGAACAAAGCCATTAATGTTATAATTTAATTTGATAGTATTGTTTCTAGTAAAGCTAACAATTTTACATTTATTGACGTTAACCTCTAATCTATTGATCAAACAGTATTGAAAAAAATTGTCAATATTCTACTATAATGTTAGACAATCAGCATGATCTTTAATAATTTTAACTGATTTCAAATCATCTGCATAAAATACGCTTTACAGTCAAGAAAGTTAACAACATCATTAAAAAACAATATAAATAAAAGTAACCCTAAATTAGATCCTTGAACTGTTCCACTACTCACATCATAAGGCTAAGATCTGTATTCACTGTGCTCAACGCATTGTGTTCTACCAATTGTTAAAGATTTCATCAGCAGTACAATTTGTTTACATACGCCAAAAGATTCAAGTTTACGAAGTTGAAGGCAATGGTTTTCTTTATCAAACGCTTTAGCTAGATTTGTGTATATAACATCAGTCTGCATGTGATCGTCTAAAACTTAAGAGAGATAATGAATAAATGCACATAAGTTGGTAGTAGTGGATTGACTTTTAACAAAGCCATGTTGATCCGGAGAGATATAGTTAACCACATGAGAGTATATAATATTAGAAATAACTGATTCAAAAAGCATTGCAAAATTTGACAATATCGCGATTGCTCTATAGTTAGATATGTTAGATAAGAATAGCAGTTGCTTGATCAGACAAAGATAAAATAATTTTTAAAGGACGATTTTTTGGTTTAAAGAATTTGCCTATACGAAAACACTTGATAATATTATATATCGACATATCCAATACGGCTTTAGCATTGTTATCATCATCAATTGACCTAGCTTCAGCTTTGGTTTTTCCAGATTCTTATGACAAGATTATTCACTCTACGTTGGCGTTTATCAAAATCATCTAAAATTTCTTCACTTGACAAAAAACGCTGATCGGTAAGGTTTGCATTGTTTTGCTTACCTTGATTTTTAGATGCATCTTTTAATTCAGAGATTTTCTGTTTTAAAACCATTATTTCGGATTGCAATTTACCAACAATGTTCACTAAATTTCATTTTTTGCAGAAAAAGTTCAACATCTTGCTGGCACTTTTTAAACATGTCACCTCTTGCCTGCTATTTGCAATAAAGTCATCAGTAAAATGCTTGCAATAGACCCAAGTCATTCTTTGGCTTAAGCTTGTAATTTAGACTTGAAAATATCTTGTTTGAATATTTTTTCTTACTTTGAATATTCTTTTCTTAGATTGTTTTTTCTGCTATAGTTTACTTGGTTACTATTTTTCGTATTTTATAATCAGTTGTACGGTTAACAAGCTAATGGTATATATTACTTGATATCAAAAAATAGATTTGCACGTGACCGTTGCATCTTTATCCAGAGCTTCAGAGCTGAAATAATTTTATTATGTGCTTACTTCAAATATTATAGAATCTACTTTATCGTTTTTTTTAATATCTGTTACCGTTTTTTGAGCACTATTTAAAAGTCTATTTAAATTATTATAAAAGATTATAATTATATTTAAAGATACCAAGACTGTTGTATAGTGTGTAATGTTTACTTATTTTACAAAATCTTGATTTTTTTTAACCATTAATAAAGAGTCTAAGAGCTAAAGCTTAATACCTATCATACCTGTAAAAGCCCAGTGTTTTTTTTTCTGTTTTAGTTTTAAGCTGCCAAATAAAATAAAACCAGTAGGGCCTTAAGCTTATATAAAATCAACAAGGCCGTAAAGTTAATAAGTAATACCTTAAAAACAATATAAGCTTTGGACTGTTTTTCAGGAAATATACAACAAACTTTTTTAAAATACAAAACATAGTTGTTTCTTTGCTGAATAGTGTTAGGCCTAGGATTACAATGTAAAATAAACTGATTACGTTTTTTCATTATTTCAATGCAATCAATAAAAAAAATTACTCTCATGCTGCTGAGGTTTTCCTGGGCATTTCTTTACTATAATATATGGTGAGCCGCTCGACTATGGTCTATTTTATTTTTTTTTGTTGCTACTTAAACCTATACAATCTTGAATTATTGTTAAATATGTATTGTTCAAGCAAAATTTAATGTAGAAATGTAAAATGCCTAATATGTACCAAATAGTTTTTTGAAAAAAACATATTTGGTAATTATCTTTGTGGTAAGCGCATGATAGCAACATGTAATATAAATTTATAAGTTTAAAATCTTCAAAAATATCTATATTAACTAAATGCCTTGAAATTCCCATTATAACCCTCATGACTTTGACTTAATCAATATCTTTAAGAGTCATTCTGAGTGCTTAATACAATACATTAGTTTTATTTATTTAAAAAAGAAAGCATTGTAAATAATTTCAGCTAGACTCATTTCTCTACTTTAAAATACAAGTTTTAGTTCGGTCAATTTAGACTTCCAAGGTTACACTCGGTTAAAAATTGGTAGGATTGTTCATAAGTCTTCATCGATCCGACACCTGGAAAAAAGTTACTCGGGTTCAATTGTTACAAAAACGGGTTTATTGAAATTTTTGGCTTAATGGTAAGTTTTATTATAAAATTAGCTCAGACAAAAATTGTTGATCAGATAATTATAAAATAGTTTAATTTAACTATAAAATAGTTTATTTTTTCTAAAAACCATGGATTAAGAGCTACAATGATTCAAAATGTTTTTATCTGAGTACTATCTTTTATATGAGTTGATGTAAGCGTCATAATATGCAGTATGCACTATGCACACGTTTCCACGTCACGTTTGAAGTAGTGTACCTAACGCGTTTTTTTTAATGTGGTTTTTTTGTTTGGCCGATTTCACTGATCTGTTGTGATTCTGTTTACCCCTAGTTAGTAGTGTTTTTGAATAATAATAATCCTGTAAGATAGTTAATGTGCATCTTTCCTTTCTTGGATGGTACCACCTAGCCTACACCCAGACTACTTTTATTACACTGTACGATGTCGTTATGTAGCTAATCGCAAGCAAGGACCTAATATGGTTTACTGATTAATCTTAAATTGTTTTACTTCAATTTAATACTTAAAAATGTAAATTTTTTCTTCATTATTATTATTTTCCTAAAGTTTAGTGCGCATTTGAACATCGAATACACAGCCCTACATTTGCTAGGTTTTTTGATTTAGAAAGATCATGAAAGTATGCCAATAAAACCTTTTCGAATGATTTATTGGCAACTAAATGGTTGCCAATGACACTGGAAGCAATTGTTTCAAAAATTATAGACTGTTTACACAAACTCCTAGACATGGCAGGCTATGACGCCATGCTAGAGACTATAGATACTATATAAAGGACAGCTGACTTGTTCGCCATTTTAGAGCTAATTTTTGCATGTCCTTGTTAAAACATTCCAGATCAAACGTAAACTTACAATTTTTTATTGAAAAAATGCTTGGATGTGTGACACAAAACTGCTTCAATCAATCAACAAAAAGGTCTAAAATGTTCCAAAAGTGATAATTGACGAAATTATAGTGCTTACTTCTTATAAAGTACATTTCTTTATACATGTAAACATTGTTTCTACAATGTTGGATTATTTTAGATCATATGCTAAAATATTATGCTACAGTTAGGGGTTTAGACCTTAAAAGTTTTGAAACCAATGCTCGAGCGAAGAACAGAACACCGTCCTATGAATCTAAGTCAATAAATTTAAAAAAATAGATAATTATAAGCGTATACAATCTTACCCAATTCCGATAACAAATGTTACACTTTAAGTCAATTCTTGGCGTTTGGCAACCCGACATTTTTCACAACAGTTATGAGAAGTAGCTATGAACGATCATCACCGAAGATCACGCCCGTCAAGCAAAATCAAACTTTTTGTAATCAACTACAAGCATTATATGTTCTAGCAAAACATAACTTTCAAAGTGTCCTAAGCGGCCTGCAACGCCGTCTTGCCAGCCAAGGCTAAAAGATGATTACTATGACATTTACTGTCATTGTCAATTGTCAGACATTTATCAACGACAACTAACGGTTTGTATTGTATAATGTTACAATTAATGTATAGCCCCCCAAAGTTAATAAGCCGTAAGCCACAAGCCCGTACTCGTAAACCCCACGCCCCACAGACGCCGTGAGTAACAATTTGTTGGTGTGCTTTAAAAGCCCGGGTTCGGGGCTTGCTGACGAGCTTTCAAAAACCATTTTCTCGTTAATCATTCTAGTATGTAAAAACCCAACTACCAAACATAGATTGGGTTTCAAACAGTTTAGAATGGATTTTTTTTTAGAATAAATTTTAGAGGCTAGTTATTTATAAACAATCATTGAAATAATTATAATATATGCTCTAAAAGCATAACCTTTATGACTTCTTCACTTTTAAAACATTACATAGTAAGAAACAATGGTAATTCACGGATTCCGTTTATGTGTGCCTGGAGTATCGATTTTTTCAGAAAACAGCAATTTTATTTTTTAAGAACGCAAATATCTTTTGAAATGTCATTGTTAGTGTTATTTTTTTTATTTTATTGAGAAACATGTGTTTTACTTTGTTTTTGTTTTATATAACAAGACATTGTTTTGCTAATAAGATTGTTTTATTTTTGTGGCGCAGTGAGTTGGTATGCAAAAAAATTCAAGGTACAATACATTGACATAGCGGGTAAACTAGGTTTGGGTCTTAGAAAAAACACTTCTACTGTGCACACGTTTTGCAGGAAGATGAGACCCCAAATTGTTAAAGATTGTGAGCGACCGGTTGAGTATGAAGTCAGAGTTAGAGCGCTTAGAATGCTTGATAGAACAAGCGACTGAGAGAACTAATGCAAAAAACATGGTTTTTGAAACTAAAAAGCTTATTAATAATAATAGCAAAATTTTACAAAGCAAAAAAATTTAAGTTTTTTATAAAATCAAAGAATAAATACGCAAATTTATTCTTTTTCCTAATTCTATTCTTATTCGTTCCCTAATTGCATTAGGGAACGTGCCTTATAGAAAACTCGCCTGCAGTTTGTTTTCTACCCTGAGACTTGAGCCAAATCAACTTTTATGAAACTAGTTCTTTGATATTTTATTGGATGTTGATACACAAAATTGAAAAAAAATGGTTTTTATTATTACTGAATAACTTTTACTATTATATTGTTTGATTTATGTAGATGATTTTTACATTTTTTATTATTGGTTTTAATTGTATTCATTTTTATTGCTTTAAAAAAGTAAGAACGGTGCGTGTTTTCAATTCCGTAGTGCATTGCAGTGTTTGTAGCAGCAGTCTGCAAGCAGTGCGGAAGTGAGGATTCGTTTCGTACAAGCAGCTCCAGCCAGCCATCCTTTCTTGAATCATGTATTTCCGCCCGTTGAATTCACATAAAGAACTAGAACTCCACTTCAATGAGATAGTGACGGAAAAGTCTTTTTTCATCTCATCTCTTTCCGTACGCTTATCACTGAACTTAATAACAATTTGAAGATAGAAGCGAACGTCTGAGTGGGGAAAGTACATCAGGGAGGAGAAAGGGAAGGAGACTGCTGGGATGAACGTGATAAAAGGGAGACTTAATTATTGTCTGATGTGGTTTATGTTCTGCTGATTCTGAAAGCCAAAATTAAAAAAAAGGAATTTAATTGTGAGACGTAATGTTGGGAAGGAAAACGTTCTTTTAACCGTTCAGCTGTCTAAATAATATTATATTAACTTAAAACAATCTTAAAATTATTATTTTCACAACAGCATTATCACAAATTATTTGATTTTTGATGTAAAATAATTTTAAATACGCTCGCTGCATTACTTTTTAATATAATTATTATTATACTTATTTTTCGTCTAAATTACATGTGTACTTGAAAAATGCCGGTAAGAAAGCTTAAGCTTAAATTTTTCAATTTTTTAATATTATGTTGAATTTTTTCAACTCTAGATTCTAAAGTTTCTGAAGCAAAAATGATCACTTGATCATTTCATCAAAACTTTGATTTAAAATCTGACTATTAATCAATTTTTTATGTTTATTCTGCATGTTTTTGAAACATTTTTTTAAGGTTAAGCAATGGAAGCATGTCAAAACGTATGTCTGCGTTTGTCACATAATAATGAAACTTTTACAAACCTCATAAACTTTTGATTTCTATTTTTCTCAAGAAAAAGATACAGACGTCAAGCTCCTAGACCATGTTGACACCAAACCTTCTAATTTAGCAACAGCTAAGCAAATGGTGGTCTCTTCAGTCTAATTAAAGACTGTTTGAAGAAGAAAGGCTTTACGGTCCGAAGTCATTGAAATGTTGACATCTTTTGGAAAAGACCGTGTCGAAAGGTTTAATAAAGTTGTCGACGTTTTGCTCTTGAGAATAAGTTTTGCCTCTAACGTGGTTCATACGTTGAGTTACCGTGCCTGTTCTCACTTTTTTCTTGTTTTTATGACGCCTCCACCGATAGAGTGCGAAACGTAAACAACTTTATAAAACCTTTCGACACGGTCTTTTTCAAAAAATGTAGACTGTTTGCAGTTTGTCTACTTTATCACACCATGCTTGAGCGTTTAGTAAACTGTGTTTTGGGTCAAAATTAGGTATCATATCACCTCTTGATTCAACAACCGAAGTGCTTTGCAAAGGCGGTATTGCTGTTATTTCAATAAAATCAGTCATTAACTCAATTATCTCAAGTCTATCAATCGAATTGCTTGTACTAGGAGTGTCAGTACGATACACCAAAAGATTAAAACCGCGTTGTTTCTTGTTTCCAACCATTAGTAGTTAGTATTTGGAACAAACAAAAAAACATGTTAGAATTAAACAACATGAAAATAAAAGAGAGAGTAGAGAAACGAAACCATTAAATAGGCTTGACGCACAAAAAAAGTATTATTCCACTTCTGACGCCAATAGAGGAGAAAGAATATGCTTATTCTAAAAAAATTTTTTTTTTAAAAAGTTATTTTAAACCTTGTTGTTTTTGATTGATTTATAGGGAACAATAAGACTGTCTGGATGTCCATCTGCACTTTCAAACGCTAATCCTTAAACGTAAAAATAGCGTTTGAGTTTTTAATCACACATAAATTAAGAAGAGTAGGCAGTTCGCCTATTAACACATAATGACAATTATTAGCGGTACTTATCTTGTTATTAGATGGAAATAGTATTTAGATATTTATATTAGACTGCAGGATTTATATTATAACTTATTATTCTAAGCACTATCTTTAAGCTAATGGATCGGACGGTAATGGAATTAATCATAAGAGTAACTGGCCATTATAGTACCGCAAGGGTAGCTATAGACTTCTGTCTGTTGGAAAAGCGAGCTTACGAAATGTGCATAAAACACCACCGCCAATGGAGATGTAATCTAATAATGAGAATACGATTACATCCACTAACGAAACGAAAACGTGTTCTTGGGCGTGCAATGTTTAACTAGAATATCTTTCGGTATCTATCCGACTATTAAGATCAGCTCAAAATGCAATGATATATTTGTGAAGACTCCGCAGTAACAAAAGCTTTTCACTTAGACCAGGTAAAATAGACAAGTGCGTATTAATACATAAAAATTTAGCTAATCTGAAGATTGCTAACTCATCCACTCAGTGACTATTAACTACAAGAATACACACACTGTTTCTGAGATAATATAATATCTTAGGTAATATATTTAATAACGAAATACGATTATAATCTTTAATTAGTATACGTAATTTGTTATTTCAGCTAAAAGCTGCTACTGTTGCATCAAGTCATGCCTGATACACCTTGTATATCGGTTTTCTACTAAAACGCTCTGTTTATAAATTGTTTTGCATAAGCTTAAATGTAACTTTCTACTAAAACGCCTTGTCTATAAATTATTTTGCATAAGCTTAACTGTAATATAATCTTTGCTAATCAACGCAATCGACTACTGATTTAGATTGACAATGGTTCTATTTAGGTATCAATAATAAGTAATTATATTTTTGTCACAAGAAAGTGCAAAATTAACAAAATATATTATGACGTTGAACCATAATTAGATCTACGTTAATGTAAGATTAAATCTTAAAAGTTGATTTATCGAGATAATCAGATAATTCTGTTTATAAGATTAATTCAATTCTTTAATTATTTTTCTTTAGTCAAACAATAAATCAACCCTTTTAACTCATGCGATAATTGAAAAACTCAGTAAGACAACCTTACCTTTAGATGTTGATTTGGTGGATGTGCTTAAGCGGGTAGATAATCGTGGGCAATGGGAGATATAAAGCACTAAGAAATTCTATTTGTAATGTTTCTATTCTTTTAGGGGGTTTCGAGGGTCAATACACAAAAGATTATCTAAAAATTGAGCAAGCTGTTGCAATAGTATACATAGCAAGACTGCTGATTTGACCGCTATTTTTTTCTAAACTACGCCACATAACATTTATATCCATATAGTTTCTACCAATAAAAAGAGTGATAGCTGAAAAAAGTCGTTGCATGTAATCTGTTCAAAATAATAAGGCTGATTTTATTATGTTGAGAGATACATCAAAGCAGTGTAATAAAAAATTGAGGTTTTTAAAATATCTACAAAAGTCAGTTTATTTTTCATAGTACACTTGATAATTATTTTTTGCTGTCATAGATCAGATAGATAAATTTGATTTGTGATTTTTGTACAATACTATACAGACATACACACAAAAAAGAACATTTAAGTTACATTCATGATAATAACAATAAAAAATAATTATACGCCACAAAACACAACAAATAAAAAAATAAAACTAACATTTAAAAACATATTAACAATTTTAGGTTATTTAAATTTTAAAAAGTTTTTTGGATAAATTTTTCACAAATGGTAGAAGGTCCAACAACTCAAAAAATGCTTAAATATATTTTTAAATACTTCTAATAGAAGACATTTTACGCTATCTAGCATCAAAATAATATTCTTCCGTTGCGAATAAACTGCCCACTTATTATGCGAATGAGTATTCTTTATAATTTAATGATTTTTTATCATTCCGCGCCAACACCTCAGAACAACATGGGACAAAATAAGAGTAAAGCATGGGGCATGATGCGCTTGTATTTTTACCGGATTTTGAAACAGTTTTTCAAGATGCTTATGAATAAAAGTTTGAGCAAAGTTTTTTTTGCACCTGCACTTAATAAATATTACGATTTCAGTTTTCAATGTGTTAAAAATTAAATTATTCATGTTAAGATATTTCCGTAGGCTTGTAAAATCACAAAAACTGTTAACATTGGTTCTACCATATGGGACTGATAAGCTCTAATATGCGCATATGATGTCTTAATTTATTATACACACTTTGTAATTGTAGGTTTTCACATAGAATTTTTAACTTAATTATGTTATTATTACCTGCAAAAAAAATTTTTTGGTTCCGATTTATATTTAGCTGTATAATAGCTGAACACATTTTTATTAACGTTTTTTGTTTAATAGGAATAAAAGAAAAAATATATATATAAATTATTACGAGAAATTTTTCTTTATTTTAAAAATTGAATTTGACATTTTAATAGAGAAATTGAATGAGTTATTTTTTTTAAAGAACTGAGTTTACATTTTTATTGTTCCGGTTTGCAATCAGTCTTTGGAGATTTCTACTTGAGCTTGAATAAAATTGTAATTATTTCTGGTTTGCTTTCATGTCATCGTGAGAGCTCAATTTCAAAAAGCGTTTGAAGTTAAAATGTTTGAATATTGCCTTAATTCAAGCTTTTTGAATAATGTAGGTACAAAATTTAAAAGAATTAATTTTTGAATATGATTTCTAGACACTTTATTAATTTTTGTTCTTATCTGAATAGCTCAATAATTTTGATTTCAATTCTTAAACAAATAACAAATAAAATCTAGTTGTAAATTATAACAATGTAACCAGATAAAAATGTTTAAATGATAAAAATATGTTAAATAAGTTTGCAACAAATAATAACACAATAAATTTCGGAATTTGAGCTGTGTCAAACTTAAAGTTTTCTTTATATGAAACAAAAATAATATAATAATAGTTTTACGCACAATATATAATAATATCCAGCTTGTGTGTTGTGTGTCGTTCCGTTTGTTTTGTTCCGTTATAGATTGAGGGCGCTCGTGTTGATGTAGCTTGAAATTGTAAGTATATTTTTCAAGGTTTAAACACCGATAAAATATAAAATGTATGCATGTAATACCTGATCAAGATGTCCGTACAATTAACAGAACAGGGATTGATTTTTATCTAATATAATATTTCCATAATTATATACCCATACGCCATCTTAATTGAAATTCAATTTCAGTGTTTTTGTATCCGTTTAGCTTATTAAATTTTAAGAATTGAATGAACAGTGATAACATTTTACGATTTTTATCAACACAACGCTAACCCTAAAATTGTAAGTCTTTGTCTAAATGTAAAATCTAAATGTCATTATTCTATTCAAATAGTTTCAGTGTTTACTTGATGAAAAAACAAAATGCTTCAAAAGCTAGTAGTTACAAATAAAGAGTAAATCTACCGTTGAAGACTGCTTTCCCGAATTAACTTTTTCTATTTCTTTATTATACTCTAGCCGAAAAAATCTTATAATATATAATAATATATTTATTTATTCACTAGATTATGTTATTTGAATACATTTTGGTAAGTCAAAGCTTTGTAGTATCATACATTTAACATTTAACACTTCTAACATTAACATTTAACAAATCAAAAACACGTAATAAAATTGACCCACACATTAAAAATATTTTTCTTAATTAAAAGCAAAGCTGCAAGTTTATATAAAGTTTATATAAATATATCTTAAGAACAAGTGAGTATATCAGATTAATACAGACAACATTATTAGCAACACATTTCTAAAGTAGAACAAGAAAGGAACTGTTTTATTGCTAGTCTAAAATTTATGCTTATCAAATTCTGTCGAGATATGTGTTAGAAAACGTGTCAAATGTCATAAAATGGTAATGATTTAAGAATTTGATGGCGTAGTAATTAGTACTGTACAATTTGAATCTGTCAATTTAATTATTTTCTAATGATAAGTTTGTGGTTCTAGTGTAGTAGCTTTAAAAAGAATTTAGTGTATTATAGCGGCAGAGGTTTTTCTTAGCATGCTTTAAGCGTTCAAGAAGGTATAAGCCCGGTAGTGTAGAAGTCGAAAAGCTCTACGTTGGGTTCTAAATACTCTTGCTGCAAGCGGTGAGTGCCCTCATACTAGAATGCCATACCGAACATGAGACTGAACTAGTGCAAAAAAACAGGGACTTTTAGAACAGATTGGCTTAGCGAATTTGCGAGGCCTCTTAATAGGTGGGTATATTTTGATATAGTTTTCTCTATTTTTTCAATATGTTCTTGTCATAGCAGCTTTAAGTTTGAACTTAAGCCCAAAAAAGAAGTAGAGCTTTGAAAATCCACGTTGATTGATGTTTTTAAAGTAAACTGCATAGTAACAGTTTTAGTCCGTTCAACATTAGGCTATTTGCTAAAAAACAATTCTGGGCAAGATTTAAGCTTGCTTTGGCCGTCTGTTCAACCTCATCTGACTTAACACTTCTTACAATTGTGGTATCGTCTGCGTACAAAACTGTCTTGTATTCTGGCAAGTAATCTGGAAAGTCATTTATAAATAATAAGAAAACAATAGAACCTAGTGTAGATCCTTGAGGTACTCCATGCTTTACTGTACTACACGGTGATAAATTACTTTTAAACTTGACTTTTTGGTGTCTATTCGATAATTACAATAATAATAATAATAATAATAATCTAACTGCAGATTGTAAAAAGTTGTAGAAGTGCAACTTCCTAGTTAGAATTTTGTGAAAAATTGTAAAGAATGCTTTGGTCAAATCTTAAAAATTCACGATTAAACTATTGCGCGTTTGAAATAGTTATTTTCGTAACTAGTGTCGAAAGTAGCAAATATCGTGCGAGTGTCTATAATAGATTAACGAGGGCGCAGCCCGAGTTAATCTAAGACACGAGCGTTATGAACACGATTTTTTACACGACCTCAAATGCATTTTCTGTTTTAACTGCAGTAACTGCACCACTAGCCAAAACACAACCGAAAAAGTGAGGTTAGAATGTTAGAATCACACAACACCGACAATTAGAATACTCAAGCTCCTGAGTCGGTAAAACAGAAACTTCATTTCAATATATTAAAGTCGTTTCAAACAGTAGCTGACTAATATTCGACCTTTGAATATAGTGTTATTCAATGATTCGACGGAACTTCAAAATTTGTTAACATTTACAAGTCATAACGGCAGATAGTTACGAAACTGCTTGAAGGTCCGGTGTACCTACCACCGTGAATATTTAGTAGACTTCAAAATGTGCTACACCTATAGATGGTGTGCGTTGAGCTTTAGTTGGTTGCACTTCTTAAAAATATTACACTAGT
Organism: Lagria hirta; assembly: GCA_947359425.1. Taxonomy (NCBI): domain Eukaryota; kingdom Metazoa; phylum Arthropoda; class Insecta; order Coleoptera; family Tenebrionidae; genus Lagria; species Lagria hirta. The sequence goes on along the minus strand of OX375794.1, from coordinate 28,132,378 downwards.
GTGATATAATATCACACGCCAAGTGATATTGACAGCTTTCTGAAGTAGGCTACTACGATGATATTTATTACTTTCGGTAGAGGTCGTGTAAAAAAATTTTACTATGTTTTCCACCGGTTCCGAGACCGCTGCTTCTGTCGAATAATTTTTTTTAAAACCAAACTGATTACAAGTTAAATCTTGTTTGTCTGCAAAAAACTATTTGTTGCAGCCAAAGTTTTTCAAAGATTTTTGAGAAGATTGGTAGCAGAGTGATGGGTCGGTAATTGTTAGGATTATTTACATTTCCTTTCTTAAAGATTGGAATAATAAGAGCAGTTAAGAGTTAAGAGTGTCCGGAAATATTGACTTGCAAATGCATTAGTTAACTATTTTGGTAAATTGTGGTATTATCACGTTTATAATGCATTTAACAGCTGACACAGCCATGCCATAAATGGTTCTGCTGGTTTTATTTACTAAAGTTTTAAAAGCGGGTCTAACTTGTATTTGACTCACCGTTTTAAAAAAAATATATTATTGCTATAGTTTAGTTTGCTCATTAAACCTATGGGATCGATGTTAGACACTGGAAGTGAGCTAACTACATTTTCTGTTATTGTCGTAAAGTGGTCATTAAATTGCTTAGACGTAAAAGTAGAAGAAATTTTGCACAATTTTGGTTTATTATTCTTGATTAGTAATCACATTGCTTTGGCGTTATTTTTTTAATTTTTAATAAAATTATCATCAACACGAATCTTTGATGTTTTAATTTCTCTGTCATATTGTGCTTTATAGCTTTTATACATTTCCTTTATTGCTACGGTTATGTGCTGTCTACACAGGTCGTATAGAAATTTTAATGTTTTTCGCATGTTTCTTATCTTTGGTGTAAACCACTGGAAACTCAGATCTGTCCGACCTTAGATGTTACTAATAGTCTCTGGGAAAGCTATCTCAAAGTTCTTTTTTTATTGAATAAAAAAATAACTAGCATTTATTATTTGTTTCCATATCAGAAGCAATAAAAGACCAATTTTCCTCGCTAATTAAATTGGAGAAAACTTGTTGACCAGAAGCTGTTATAGACCTGACAGCTTTTTTGGTGGCTAAAGTGTTGTAACATTTGTTAATGTTGATTGACTGTTCTGCAACTTGTTGTATATTTATAGAATTCGGACTAATATTAGAGAAGATATTATTTAAAGTGTGACTAAGGCGGGTTCTAAATTTTACATAAGAAACCAGACCAAAACTTGATAATAAATTACACAGCACTGTTGCATTTACGTCATTACTATTAAAATGCACATCAAAATCGCTTTCCCGTAGAGCTTATTGGTTTTCTGTTGGCGGGTCACGTTTTCATGCGCAGAAGCTGTAATTGGTAGTTCTTTGCTATTACTAACTAAACTAAAAACGTCAGCTAAATCTTAAATTTTTTACTTTGCTTGTTTGCTTCAATATAAATACAACAACCTCAATACTTACAGCATATGAGCACAGTAATTTAATTATTACATAAATTACATTAATTTAATTTTGAGCGGTTTAAAAGATAGTCGAATGTTTTCAACGCTCACTTATTCCATCAGCTGTCAGTGTTCGCGCAGGTTAGTGGCGTCACAGCAGCCAAGAGAAAACAAATAAGCTCTAACACATATTTTCACATATAGTCAATGACGTCAAATAAACTGTTTAGAGTGGTCATAAATTTTTCAAAATTGCTAGTAGGCGACCGGCAGATCGTCACAATTATTAAATTAAATTTTTTTAAACGAACACCTGTAACCTCACAAACCAGCTTAGTTGAGAATGTTTCTATATTTTTAACTTTTTGATACTCTTTGTGACTGCTTAAAAAGCTGACTGCTCCACCATGGATACGACGTGATCTTGCAAAATCTGATGCATTCTAGTATTTATGAAGCTGCACAGATTCTATTTCAAGTGGATTTAACCAATATTCTGTCAAACACAACGCGGTTAGATGTGAATCTGATAAGATAGCGTCTAAGAGGTTTATTTTGTTTCTAATGCATTGAATGTTAAGAAACAAAAAGGAAAGTTTTTGTTTTGGCGATTTTTGGGAAGGATTTTTAGTTTTTGGCTATTTACACCGCATTTGTTACTAAGGCTTTTTTGCAAAAGTTTTAAAATGAACGGACAATCGTGTTTTTGGCCAAAGATTTTTGCTAAATATAAAATTTTTCACTTGAGTCTACTGCAATTTTGGAAGCTGCAATTTTTTTGTTTACGAGTTCTAATTTATTGCATTCCAAGATTACTATAACGTTTTTTTTAGATAATTTTTTATTTGCTATACAGCGGTTGATTTTTTAAACTGTGAAATAAAAATCTATTTCCTGTTCTCCACTGTAGTAAGTGTTGAGTTTTTTTTTTCTCTAATACTTTTTCTCCTATAAGAAACATTTGTAAACTTGGCATCATTATTCTGTTTGATTGAAGATTTTTTTTTCGATGTTTTTTCTGATTTATCGATTCATTAGCTTTTTGAGTCGGTGATTCCACGAGATTAGATTTTGTGTTGCCCCGTACCTCTTCATCCGAATAGACACTTCTTTGTTGCTTGTTTGATTTTGTTTTAGAGTGAGTGGGCTCTTTCTATCGAGGAGATAGATGTTAATTTCTCGCATTTAATAAAACTTCAGACAAGGAATTAATTTTGTTTTATATAAAATTTAAGAAAAAGCGCACATTTTTAAAAAACACGTTTTATAACAGGTATTTGCTCACATGTCTTATTATATAAGATAGCATATATTTAGTAAGAGAATATAAAGACAGAGAATACCGCGTGTTATTAGTTATTTACGTTATTAGTGCGGTAAGTTTTATTTTACAGTGCAAGCTTTTAATTTTAAAGTACGACGCTTTGCAGAGTGCGTTAATAAAACCGCGGCCTGTTAAATGATTAACGCATGAATAATGTATTCAACTTTTTATCCAAAGACTCAATTTTGTTTGTTTTAAAAGTTTCTCAATTTGAATTGTCTTCAGGTTGACAGCTCATGTGCAATTAGTCTGTGGTTCAAAACCCGAGCAATGGTAAGCTAAGAGCCACAAGAGCCACAGACAATTTTAAGACTGGCATCAAAAATATTAAATTGTCTTTATTTTTAAAATCTATAGATCTTATTAAGTACGGTAAATTGTCCTGGTATAAACAAACTATACTTATGACTAAACAACACTTTTTTTTGAGGTCTCAAAAAACAGATAATTTTCATGATTTTTACAACACGCCAGTGAGTCAAACTTACAGATAGAAGCTTTACATGTGAAAACATTCAAATACCATAGTAGTTCACAAGACGTAAATATGCGGTTTACAATCAATGATGCTAAAAATCAATAACATGTGCTACGGTATCGTTTAATCTGCAGCTTGGTTTTAGTTCTAAAATATTATTGATAATTATGTCACCACTTGCTATAATTATCTTTGATAATACACAAATTAGTTTTATAACAATAAGTGTGAACAATGTTTACAAAAACAAACATCTCTAGTCAGTAGCTCTCAAAACAATATGCTACTTATGTAACTTTAGTTTATGCAAATCTTGTTGTTTTGCTAAATTATAAGCCCGGCTAGTTTTGTTGTGAATAATGCACAAATAATTTCCTGCTGTTTTCCTGCAAATTACTATTGTGTGTTTGCATGCGTAGGACGGATTAAAACTGGAATAGTAGAATGAATTCTTGCGTTTAAGATGTATTTAGGAAAAAGTTATTTATATTTCTAAATGTTAAATTGGAAAGAAAAAGCTAAAAGAAAAAATTATAAGGTTTAATTTCACTTGTAAGAACTGATAGTTATTGATGTACGCTTTTCCGCCTTGAGTTATAGAAATCTTTATACTTCTGTTATTTAAGCGCGTATTTAATGTAATTAACTTTGTAAATAATACGTTTTTTAAATAAAACTTACATTTTGCCTATTGAAAGCATGACAGTTTATCAGATCGGCTGAACGATTTGACACTAATATCAACGTTTTTAGTGCCAAACAAATTATTCGACGTACTCGGACACTTAAAACTATAATAGATTGGTATTTATCTACATAATAACATAGTGCCCGTGTAGGAGTAGCCAAAACAGTGTAAAAAAAATAAGGCTACTTTTAAGAATGGGTTGATCCTAAAGATAATCTTTCTGTTCTGAAAAGAAATAATTATTAAGCAACATATTAAACACAAAAAATTAAATTAGTATCTATCTGTTTGGCCGGTTTTCCAAACGTTGGTATTACTGTAATTTTATTCGTAACAAATCTTTGATAATAAGTGTTGTAAGACCCAGATGGAAAACTCTTGAATGTTTTTTTTTTAATTAACAATAGAAAGATAATCAGTAAAACTCACATCATTGTCACATCAATATCTATAAGACTAGATTATTAGTAATAAAATTACTTACCTCTTCAGGCTCTTAAAAAATAATTTTTATGTTTATCTATTTGGTTTCTGTGGAAACAAAGTGCGCGTTATTACTTTAAAAATTTAAAAAAATTGAAAAAGAATACATCTTTTGTTAAACATTTTAAGGAAATCAATTATGTTACTTTTCAAACCGTCTTTTTTAGGTCGGGAAAAAAAATTACGCAGTAATATGCTTTGTTTCTGTGTTTAATTCTGCTATTTAACTAGATTTTAAGCTTTTTCATAAACTTTCATAGTTTTTCAACAATGGTAATTGATTTTTTTAATTCTGGTAAGTTATGGTAAAGCTTACTTTACGTTACGATCTCTTTTAATTTTCAAGCTTTAAAAACATTCAGGATTATCTCATTTTGGTCAACATGTGCAATTTTTACGAAATTATGTTTTCCGTCACTCATGTGTTGTACAATTTAAAATAAAGTTGAATTAAATCTTTGAAAAAAAATTTTAAAGTTCGTTTAAAAAATTTAAAAAAAACAGTGGAATTTATTGTTTTTTGGAAAAATGTCAAAAACTATTGCAATTATCGATAATCATAAAAAACATCCTTTAAAAAATTTTTAAAAAAACTTTAATTTTTAAAACCATATTACTATAACATGACCTATCATTATAACATAGGGTATGTATAATTTTTATGTTGAAATAAAAGTAGAATTAAAAACAAGTGAAAATTGAAAACAAGGTTTCTTGATTTTTTTTTACTTTATCAGTCTAATTATTAGAGAAATTGCCGTTAGAAAAATTGATAAAAGATTTTTATTGGAAGCGTTTAACAAAAATAGTGATTTTCCTAATAAGTGTCGAAAGTAGCAAATATCATACAAGGGTTCGGTAGATTACGAGTGCGGAGCGTAGCAAAGCACTTGTGAATCTATAACACGAGCATAATATTTGCATTTTTAAACGCGTTAGGAACATTATTTTTTAGACGACCACACAAACTAAATTTAGTTTTTAAGACCTGTTTTTTATAATTCATAAAAAAAATATTCATAATTAGAAATTCATACCGCTGTTCCAATTTTGCCGGTAAAAAGTCCAAAGTATTTTTTTGAAGTTTCTAAAATTCTTTGTCTGAATTAACTTCATCGGCACTTTCCATCATTTTCAAATTCTGGCTATATAATGAATTCTTCTTTTAATAGTTTACAGACTATTGTAAAATCATTATATTAAACTCATAAAATTATTGATAAAAATCAAAAAATCATTATTAATAATTTTTCAAAAAATTTTGTAAATTACGCAAAAAGTGAACGGAATATAATACATAGTTTAATAAATAAATAATTACATGAGTTGGTTTCTAGCATACAGAAATCTATAAGTAAGATACATAAAAATGAAATTTAACAATAATAATAAGAATGCAGTAATATTAATGTGGTGATTACAATATAGTTGATTAAAAATAATATAAAATAAATTACCTACATATAGAATAGACATAAAAAAATAAAATTAAAAAACTCATTGAGGCAAATATGCTCAACAAAGATTATGCTATCATGCAACTACTTATTATGAAAGAGATAAATTTGATAACAATCTGTTTTTGTGAGGATTTGAATCAAACTTGACACAGAAGATATCAAAATTTTTCTCATCACCTGGTAAGTTGCATAATCAAAAGCAATACAGTAATATGCTATTAGAATACTGAACAGTTTTGGGAGTCATGTAGTGGAGCAGGGTTAAACAGTTAGTGTTGAGTGCTAATCATGTTTCATGCTTTTTTTTCGAATAAAAAACAAATTAAACATTGACGAGTTAAGATAAGACGAATTGTATAATTTTTTCATACTTTGCTTTTAACCGGTGCATATGAACATATGATTTCTATCAATTTTGCTGCTTAAATATATTTACTTTAAATCACAAACTTTATTAATTCAATTGAGTTTGGCAATTTAAATACAACGTTGTTTTACTTTTCTTTTGACAAGCCTATATATTATCTTTTTGCCAGTTTAGATAACCATTTTTAGATTTAGTATATCTACAGTTTTACAAATAAAATTGTTTATGCAAGATAGACCTTGCTGTTATAAATTTTTTATAACAACTGTATTGAGTGACGGAGACGCATAACGTCAAGAGGTAATGCTATTTGAAAACGCAAGATGGTATGCACAATAATTGCACCATATTTATATTTTGGTGGCAATTTTATATCTATTATTATCTGACAAAACAATAATTTATCAATAAAATTTTGAAAATTAAAAAAAAATGTTTGATTTTATTTGTTTGGTTTGGATAAATTTAATTTAGTACAAATTAAATTATAATATGTATTTCAACCAGACGAAGTTTTGTATGTGAATTTGAGCTAATAAATATCTATGGCGTTTTCCTTTATACTTTATTCAATTAATAATCTGTTGCTGTTGTTGATTTTATGCTGCAATTATTCTATAGTAATTAAACATTCTAATTGGTTTTTCAGCAAGACACGGCAAGTCATAATTAACAAGATTTCAAAGTTGTGCTAAACTTAAGAATAAATTAATTAAGCAGACAAACATTATAATTTAACTACATCATATGCTATTTAGGTGGAGGTTTTCATACACTTGAATGATCTTATAAGTTTAAGAGTTTATGGTTTATTTGCAGCGCTACTCGAAGATAAAGTTTAAAAGGGATTTTCATCAAATCGCTCTATTAGCTCGGGAAAGCGGATTTGTTATAAAATAGATTTTAAAGTTTATTATGTATTAAATAAGTTGTTAGGATTTACCATGATTTTCATTGATCATATTATTACGAAACCTAAGCGTATTATCCAAAACTGATTTTAGGTGAAATTTAATTATTATAAAACACTATTTTTCTTGAAAAGTTAACAAAGCACAGTAAAGGTCTTCTGAGTCTACCAATTTTAAAATGTTTAAGTAATTTTATTTATTTTTTTTATGTATGTAAATTGTTGTTGTCATCTTAGTTTGTTGCCTTACTTTCTTATTTGTAATATGTTCTAGTCTAGGTACGTGTAACTTACATTTTTTAAGACGTTTATTTGTATTGCTTCTTCTCATAGTGCCTATCCGGTCCGGATGTTGGCGATCATTCTGGCTGATTGTTTTCGGCCATGAATGATTGTCCTAGGGAAATTTTTAATTGGAGTGGTTTCCCGTTGCCTTCTCCAATTTTGCTGGTAGCAGAGCGTGGTTTCGAACCACGGACCTCTGGGTTATGGGCCCAGCACGCTTCCACTGCGCTAGTGGAGCCATTGTATTGCTTGCAGATGTTTTTTTGTGTTTTACAGTTAAGTTCTAGCATTCTAAGGCATTAATTGTTATGAGCTTGATAACACATGTATACATCATTATTTCAACTTTCAAGTTTGTTTTTAAAGACGAAAAATAGTCACTTAATGTAATTATTTATTAAACTAATAAAAAGGTTAAAACAAAGGTTGCTTATTATATAATCTACACTATAATTATAAAGAGGAAAGATTTGTATGTTTGTATGTTTGTAATGAATAGGCTCAAAAAGTACTGGGCTGATTTAAAAACTTCTTTCATCAATAGAATGCTACATTCTTCCTATTTGACATAGGCTACATTTTATTATGTAGAATACAATACATACAATATTGAAAAACATCATAATGTCTACAAAAAACTCCGCGGTAGCATATGTCCAACTATTGTAGTTATGTCACTACAACAACTTTTTTCATTTTAAACATTAATGAAAATGCTAATCAAATTCAAACCATGCTATTTATGTGTTTATATTAAGCCTTATCCAAATAAATTATTTTATGGTCAAGACCATTTAACTACCTATAAAATAGTTTTTAAATTATTTAAATTGGACTTTCCATTCAAAAGATATTACGAATTAAAAAATTCAAACCGTAAACAAAACCGCCATAGCGCCGTGGCCGTTGTTTGCGATGCAGTCTGAAAAGCGCGGCGGGCATCGCGGCGGGCGGGAGGGAGGGGGCACTGGGGGGGGGGGGCAATATTTAATAAAATTAGTAAAGTCCTTCTCGCGTATGACGAGACCACGGAAAAACGTATTCATTTTTATATGGAGGATATTATAGATTTCAGTTCAAATTGAATACGTACGCATACATAAGATAGGTCAGCTATACAAAATAAAGTAGTGCATCAAATTTACGCTAAGGCGGTACGAAGTTCGCCGGGTCAGCTAGTATAATATATTTTAAAACTTTTTTCAAATTAAACTTATAAAAAGAAACTAAATAAATAGTAAAAAATATATTTCAGTATATGAAAAAAATTAATATAGCATATTGTAAAATCTACTATGTGATAATTGTCGTCGACAAAAAAAAAAAACATTTAAATTTACGTTCCTAATTAATTCTTATCCCTGTTTGTATATGATATAAAACTCTTGGGAAAGGGGTATTGAAGCTATTTTTTTCTTTAAATTGCTATATTAACCGGTCAACGTTTCGATGGGTGAAACCCGCATCTTTTTCAAGACTTCTAATATAGTTAGTCAAAAGTATTTTTTGTTTTCCTATATGTGTATCAATTATGCTTTTGTTCTAACATTAATCTTAATGTTAGAACAAAAGCATATTTTTCTCAGATTGGTTTTTCTGTGTCACATTTTCTATCTCTTAGAGAATAGCCGCTTGAATATTTGAATTAAGAACATTATAGTTCTTAGCTCCGACTTAATAAATTTCCTAACTGTTCTGCAATGCTTACCTAGTTTGCCTTTTTAATATTTTTTTTGAGTTTTAGTTATCATCTATTTAACCGATTTATTTTTACGCATTTCTAACATTTTATTGTATTATTCTACTTGTGAGAACCTATTAACAAAAGTATTGAAAAGAGTTGTGCAATATCAACAAATATTTATTGCTCTTGAATAAACTTTACATTGATATATTATTTGCTTATCATTAGAGTGAGTTTATTTTTGGCGTTTTTTTAACCACAAAAACACTTGTTCTAAATTTTAACAAGTTGATTTAATCAAGCTCAAAATTAAATTAACGTAAATTTTAGCCCTAGCAGTTTAATTTATTGTACAAGTATTTTGATTTGGTGCGTGTTTTTTGTGCTAAATGTCTACTTCGAGTGCTAGATATCCTTTACTTAACTGTATATAATTTTCCGATTCTGGACACATTTATGTTCCAGGATAGAGACAGGAAGTTTCCACTGACAAATGAGGCTTGATATGTTTTTTGTGATAAATTTTGCTATCCTATTGTTGTTTGTTGACGTGTTTTAAAATTTTATTTGTTGGTATTGTATATGATGGGATAAAGCATAGGGAAGCGGAAATTGCAACAAGCTTGTCGAGTCTCTTGGTTTATTTGAGAAATGATTATGGCAAGCGTGGCGGAAAAGAAGGGTTTGATCTTGTTTATTTTAAAAAAGCGGGTTGCAAACTTAAAGAAGTCTAAAAGCAAAATAATTTTTTGAATTAGATCAGAAGTTTTTGATATTCGTATTAAAAAATATGAGTTTTTTGATTTGATTGAACCTCATTAATCTATAATTATTTTGTTTTTAGTTTTACAGATTGGTTTTGTTTGGAGTTTTATGACTCAATATCTTGCATGAGAATAAATATTGTAGAGTATAAAAAATGCTACACATAGTGAGGGCGACATTTTTTTCAAGCGCATATAGAACGGCTGGTGGTAAGTTCCGGTAAACAATACCATGCTCCAAGTATGTAAACCTGTAACATATCTTCAGTTTTTAACAACTTGCACTATTTATTAATTGATAATTTGGTTACCAAAATTTCACATAATATATCTAAGACAGTTCAACATTGTATCTCTTAATTATATACTTATAAAATTATTAAAATAAATTTCAAATATAAAAAAAATGTTTTTAAAAGTTTTGTAGTAGTCTATTCCAACTCCTTGAAAAGTTCAGGTTGCCATCATCATCATCATCATATTTGTTTTTTTGGATGTCAATGTCTAATCTTTCAAATACTTCAAAATCAAATACACGTCAAATTATTGACGTCAGCTCAGCATTTTTAGAAAAAAAAATTATAATCGAAAAAAAATTTCAAAAAAAACAACATCAGGCAGCCAAATTGGCTCTATAACCATGCAACAACAACAAACTCAACGTTTATCAAAAGTAAACTATTGCTCTAAAATTGCTAGTGACCGTTGATGTGCTTTCTAAAATTATCAGGTAAGACAAAGTATTCCAACGCGTTTCAACAAAGATCACCATCATTTTGTGATGGATATAAATTTTTCTAGCAGGAAATGTCAAAGCACTTTTAACCTAGCGTGGCTTAGAATTATGTTTTAGAAGATAAATAGAATGTATGTAAAAAAACATAATTGCTTGATTTCATAGAGAAATCCAATCTTGCAACATTAAAACTTGAGACATAAATCGCTCATACATAGCTCAACGTCTAATTGCACTACTCGCCAATAAATCTAACGTAGAAACAATCGGTATTAACATTGAGTGTAAAAACCGCGAAAAATTAGTTGCTCTACCTACTCACTTTAACAAATGACGCTAAAAAAGACAACCAGACTTAGCAAGAAACTCTACCAATAAAATGTTGAAGACAGAAGATTTTAATGCCAAACACAAAGGAAAAAGAGGCAAGTTTAACAGTTATATTGTTAGATGTAAAACCACTAACAACAAAAGAGTCAACTTAGTGAGATATTAAGGGAAAAAACTATGGATATGTAGTGAGATTCCTTATGTAATATAAAAAGTACAAAGAACATGAGAATAATTAGAACACTTATAAAAGTATATAGTTCTGACCACATTTTAATTCTAATAGAAATTGGAGAATAAAAAGTTTTAGAATCCAAAACAATACTAAAATTTGACACTTAACAAAAAGTTTTATAAAAAAAATAGACATTATTTACAAACAACAAAAAAAGTTTTAAAAATAAGAACGAAAATTGTTGAAGCAAATACAAAAAAAATTCACTACATATAATCAAGAGCATGATGAAAATAAAAAGATTTAAAAGCTTTACATCTACGTATTAAAACTCAACAACCGCACCAAAAATGGATGATAAATAATAAATAAAACAATATCATAAAAATGCTGAGGCAAACAGTAGATTTTCTAGGCAAATAGCTAAAGCACAAAGCAATAAAAGACAGAAACATTTGAATTTTTAACTTTACAGTAGAATTATTGTTATTGGCCTTGAAATTGTAAAAATAATTCAAACAAAATTTAGTAACAGACTAAAAAGTAACACATCAAACAAAGTTTGTAGTAGACTACAAACTCAATTAAAAAGCAGTGACAGAACTGGAAAAAACCACTAAAGAAAAAGTAGAAAATTTTTTCAACAAACCAGAACTGAAAATAATATTAGGCTTTGACAGCATTAAAAAAAAACTGGCACAATTTTAATCGATCACTTTTTATACATTTCAATCTCTATTGTCAAAGATATTTTTGATTCTATTTTATAAAATTATTGGGATTGCTAGATGAGGCTTAATTAAAATTTATCACACATTCTCACCTGACTAATTGTTGATTTTATCAATAATAATCTAGCATTTATTTTAGAGTAAATTGTTGTCACGATTATCTTATCAATAACACTTGTAAAAAACATTCTTGTTGCTGTAAAGAAAACAATAGAACTAAAAAGCAGAAATGCTTTTTCGTCCTTCTTTTATATTGTTTGTGCTATGCTATACTATCTATTCTTTTTTTTTACGATCTTTTGTCAACTTTGATGCACCTTTCTTGAGGAAAAAAAATTAGCTATTTTTTGCGGAGAGTACTTTAGACAAATTTGATCGTTGATGGATTTACAATATCTACTGAGAGGACTTGCTCTAAAATGTAGAAACATGCTTCAACTCTGAGACTGATAGTCTTTAAATTTAATTTTAGAATTAGGTCGATGCTGCTTATGTGTTTAACATTCAATTTCTGTTTCTAAATGAAACTTTTGCAAAAAAACATCTTCTATAATTTACAGTCAAACACATTTTCTTCTTTGCAAAATTCATTCAGCATATTTATAAATCAAAGACGATGTTTATATTTTCTAAATTTCGGGCAGAAGGCGTTTGCCCTGGACAATTAAAAAAAAACGGTAAATTAGACATTTTGTCACAAAAAAGATCCTAGCTGATTTAAGAACACTGACACTCTACGCGACGGCAAAATAACGGTACCAAAAGTAAACCCACAGAGATATTTGAGCACGTTGTAACAAAAAACTTAAAGTTTCTTTGCAACATATTTTTTTACCAACTTCAAAAAAAAAGTAAATTTATTTAGAATAGAATAGAATAGAATAGAATAGAATAGAATAGAATAGAATAGAATAGAATAGAATAGAATAGAATAGAATAGAATAGAATAGAATAGAATAGAATAGAATAGAATAGAATAGAATAGAATAGAATAGAATAGAATAGAATAGAATAGAATAGAATAGAATAGAATAGAATAGAATAGAATAGAATAGAATAGAATAGAATAGAATAGAATAGAATAGAATAGAATAGAATAGAATAGAATAGAATAGAATAGAATAGAATAGAATAGAATAGAATAGAATAGAATAATAATAATAATAATAATAATAATAATTTATTGCCTTGCAAAAGTACAAATTGATACATTTCACTTTGGTTCGTCAATATACAAGTTAAGATTTGATACACAAAAAGAAAGAATGTGAAATAATAATAAAAACACACTGATAGAATACATACAAATACATGAATGACAATAAAATCACATTACCCATCAAACAAATGAGGGACAGTGTCAGACGAGAAGTATTCATCAAGTGAGTAGAAACAGTTTCGCTGTAGGAATCTTTTGATAACACGTTTAAAGAAGTTAAAACGAAGGCTTTGCACTTCTGGTGGTAAAAGCTTGAACAATTTGGCGCACATATAATTCACTGACTGCTGCGTCTTACTCAAACGATGATATGGAATTACTAGCGTACTATTTTTTCTGGTGTTATAGTCATGTATGTTACAATTTTTTAAAAAAATGTTTTGATTTTTGTGGGCATGTAGTAATATATTTAAAATATACACGCACGGAAGCGGCAGAATTTTCAATTTTTTAAACAGAGGTCTACAAGATGTTTGTTGGTTATGAATTTTTAGCATGGTGCGTATAACTTTTTTTTGGAGAATAAAAATTCTGGTGGCTTGGTTTGAGTTGCCCCAGAGTATAACACCATAGTTAATAAGACTATAGAGGTTTGAAAAGTAAAAGGCTAAAACGGTCTCCATGGAACAAAAATATGAAAGTTTTCTAATTTGAAAATTTACTGAGCTTAGTTTGTGAGCAAGGTACTCTATATGCGAATGCCATGTGACTTTGCTGTCAATCATAAATCCAAGACATTTTACAGATTCGGTATTTAGCGAAGTTGCCTTTAAAGAGAAAGTAATTTTTTGGTTTTTGTCCTTATTCATTACTAGTTTATTAGCCGCTAGCCAGTTTTTAACTGATTGAACAGATGATTTTTCTAGCATATCAAGAGCTATGGTGTTATTTGCAGAATTTATTAATGTAGTATCATCTGCAAAAATTGTGGATTTAGTAGCTCCAATATTATTTGGGAGATCGTTAATAAATATTAAAAAAAGAAGTGGACCCAAAATGGAGCCTTGAGGAACTCCTATCTTGACTGGCTTTACATCTGACAGTTTATTTTTCTCCCACACAGCTTGACATCTATCATTTAAGTAAGATCGCAACAGCTCGTGAGTTGTACCCCTCATACCATAGAAGTACAATTTGTTTAACAGTATTGAATGATTTACACAGTCAAACGCTTTCGACAAGTCAATTAAAGTTGCACATGTTAGGCGACCTTCGTCAAAATTTTGTAAAACTGTATCAATTATTGTTCTTACGGCCTGAGCGGTGGATCGAAATTTCCTAAAGCCAAACTGTTCACTGGCAAACATGTTATTACATTCAAAATAGTCAACTATTCTATCTTTGATAATCATTTCAAAAATTTTTGACAGAATTGGTGAAATTGCAATTGGTCTGAAATTATTAACGTTGTTGACATCGCCCTTTTTGTGTAGCGCAGATATTTTACTGATCTTAAGGCACTTAGGAAATGTACCTTCGCTGATACACTTGTTAAAAAGGAAAGCTAAGTGACTTGCAACAAGTCCACTTATGAATTTGATGGTTTTTGCACTTAGGTCAAAAATGTCAGTGCTATTTGAGTTCTTCAGAATTGAGATCAATTTAATAATTTCAGATTCACTAGTTGGTTTCAAGAACAACGATTTTGTATTACATGTTTTTTTGTTATTGAGATAAGTGTTACTACATTCTGTACAAAAATTATCGTTTATGTTGGATGACCGGAGCAGATTATATGGAACATTGACAAAGAAGTCGTTGAATTCGGTCGCGGTAATACTATGATTCTTTTTGCTTTTAACATTGGAATTCAACTCGTTATTTATCAAATTCCAAGTGGCTCTACTTTTATTATTACTATTCATGATAAAGTTATCATACGCTTGACGTTTTACAATATTTAAGTTTTTCTTGTATTCTTTTCTGATCATGTGATACAAGTGTTTGCTTTCTATAGTACCACTACATTTTCGTATTACGTCTAAGGCTGCAACAGTGGATCTAAGTTGTCTTAGTTCATTTGAGAACCAATTTATTTTACGGTTTTTGTTACTTGACTTTTTAACAACCTTTGGAAAGTGTTTGTAGAAAGCACCCAACAACATATCGTGAAACATGCTAAAGCTTTCTTCAGCTGAAAGCTCTTCGCTATAGATATTAGAAAAAATAAATATAGATATAGCTTCATAAAATGTTGCAAGGTTTACCTCACTGATTGGCCTATAACTTATGGATTCCACATTGTGCCTTTTATTAGATTTTAAAGATTCAAAATGCATCGTCAGACCTAAGTGATCGCTAAAATTGCAATTTACAACATGCGTTGTAAATGTTACAAGTAAGTTAGTAGCAATATTATCGATACAAGTATTATTAAGTTGATTAATTTTAGTAGGCTGTTTTATTGTAGTCAATAAGTTAAAGGAGTGAAGAATATCTAGTAACTCAGATTTCTTACTGCTGTTTCTTAGAAAGTCGATGTTAAAATCACCAGCAAGTATGATTTGACATTTATAGTTGTCCGAGACGTGAGCGAGGATTGCTTGGAGTTTATTGAAAAAAATGTCGATGTCTCCAGAAGGGGATCGATAAAGTGTGATGCAGCAGATGTTTTCATTGGGAATGATCACTGCTGAAGCTTCAAATGAAAGTTCAACACAGAAATCTTTTACCGACACTTCTGAGGCGGAAACAGTATTTCTAATATAGATTGCGACTCCACCGTGTAGGGCTGTTTCCCGACAATACACACTCACAAGTGAGTAGTTCACAAAGTTGTATAGATGGTACTCAGATTTTGAAAACCAATGTTCACATGTGCAAAAAATGTTGATGTCGTTGGCTTCTAAAAAGAGTTCAATTTCACACATTTTATTACGAAGACACTGTGCGTTGATGTAAAAAAGATTCAGAGTTTTTGGTAGCAGCATTTGATGTACTATCGATCTTTCGAAAAAACCGTGTGATGTAAGCGCCGCAAGGCCAATTTTCAGCTCGAAAAGCTTCGTCTAGGTTATCGCTGTTTATTGTTACTTTAAATGATGAGTACTTGTCAGGATGCTTTGCATTTAGTTGTTCGCACTGGGCTTCAGAGAATTTAACTTTTACAAAGCCTAGTAAGTTGTCAGACTTGGTATTAGGATGTAATCGCGATACGAATAAGTGGGATTTCTTTGGTACCGTTACAATGCTTTCAGACGATGCATCCGTCGAGTTTCCAATTACTTGTAAGCGTTTCGATTTAGAAGATTTGTACTTACGGGACGTAACATGAGTCCACTTATCATCGGTTTTAGGTTGCTCCTGGTGTTTCGGCTGATCCTGGGGCTTAACCACTACTAATGAATTATGAAGATTATGAAGAATAGAATAGAATAGAATAGAATAGAATAGAATAGAATAGAATTAGAATAGAACTTTATTCGTGCTTTACAACAACAACAACAACGGTTTGCACAAGTTACGAATTTATATTTGATCAAGATGTCACCAGCAGTTTTTAAGATATTTTTATTAATGCTTTTTTAACGAGTTATTAAAATTAAATAATAGTTTACTTATTTATTTAATTAATTCATGCAATTTGAATATTATTAATTATGTTGTTTAATGTGTTTGATGATGCCTTACAATATCAAGAAAAATGTTCTCTTGATACATTTCATATATTATATAAGCGTCAACCATAAAAAAAATTTATATATATAGTATCAATTATTAATTAAATATTATGTAAACTTTGAGATAGATGTGTCTCCCTTTCTTCGTTTGTCTCATTCAATCGGCGTTGTCTCATATTAGCAGCGTGTTTAGTAGGTTTACTCATATTGAAACAAATAATATTAGTGATCACGAGAGTATGGTTTCGCACCCTCCGGGTGCTTACCTACTCTCTTGAGTAGAGGGTTGCCTACGGCAACGTGTATGAACCTAGAAGGGTTGCCTTCGGCAACCGTAAAATAGACGCACTTTTTTTTTTATTAGATTATTGTTTATTTATTTTTTTATTGTAATATATTTTTATTTATTTCTTTTTGTAGTTATTCTACTTTCTCATATCAACGTTTGCCTTCGACAACATTTATATAAACCTAGCCCATTATTATTTATCTTGAAATTTATTATTATTTATTTAAAAAATTTTAATTAGATTTTATTAATTATACTTATTTCTTTTTCTTTTATCTTTCTCATCTTTTTTTTATAATAAAGCAAGCATATTAGCATTTACCAATTTTTTTTTATTTATTTTTTTTGTACTTGTTCTACTCACTCGTATTGAATGTTGCCTGCGGCAACATATATAAATCTATTATTATTTATTTTTAAAAATACTTTTACTATTCATTATTATTATAATTTTCTTATTTTTCTCTCATTATTTAAGTGGTGAACAGTCATTTTCTGTTATAAAAATTCTTGTTATAACATTTGAGATCAGATTTTGACATAACGTTTTCATATTTATATTACTTTAATATTTAAAAATAATATTACTATCTATCATTATTTTATATTATTTATATTATTTCTATTATATATATATTTTTTATTCCTTCTTGTTCTTACTATACTCTCTTATATGTAAAAGGTTGCCTTCGGCAACAATAACACAACAATTTTTTTTTTATAAAAAAATTTTGCATTACATTTTTTTATTTAATATACTTGATTTTTCTTCTTCTTTTTTTTTCAAATTTTTTTCTTTCTTTTATTTTTATTTTTTTTTCGTCGTTTTAATTTTTTTTATTTTTATATTAATTTTATTACTTTAATAATAATTGTTATTAAAACTAGAAGAATAAAAACTATAATATATTATAATAATTTATATGAATTTTTTCTTATTCTCTTCTAAAAAAAGTCTTTTATTATTTTTTTTCAAAATTAAAATTGCTATTTTATATATTTATTTTTGTTTCTATTATTAAATTTTTTTATTTATTCCTCCTTTTACTTACCTCACTTTCTTATATAGATAAGGTTGCCTTAGGCAACCATAAAACAACCATATTTTATTTTTATTAAAAAGGTTTGTATTACATTTTATTAATTATATACTATATTCTTTCTTTTTTTTTCTATTTGTTTTCTTTTTCTATTTTTCTCCTATTTTCTATTTAATTTTTTCAAAATATGTAATCATTCAATTACAATCATACATAATCTAAAGAAAAAATCAATAAAAATTATTTATATTTTAGTTATATATCAAATATCAAATTCAAAAAAATAACTACTCTATAGAAATTTGTACATTGAAATTTTTATTTTCTCTTTCTTTTTATTTTTTTTCTTTTTTATCTTTTCAACTTTTTTTTTGGAACTTTTTTTTTTATTTCTTTTCACTTTCTTCTTTTTGATTCTATTTGTTCCTATTTTTATAATGTATTTACTTAATTTTAATTTTTTTTAAAAATTTTTTTTATTTTCTTATTATTTCTCTCTTACATTTTCTTTTTTTGTGTATTTTAATTTTTTTTATACTATTCTTTTTTTAATATTGTATTATTCATCTATAAACTCCTGATATTTTCACATTTTTTTTTCGTATTTATAATATGGTTTTCCAATCTAAACATTTTCTTTTCTATAAATTTTTTTTTCGATTTTTTTTATTTTCTACTTAATTTTATCAATTTTTATTTTTCTACAAATACCATAATTTTGTTTTTCTATACTACTTAAATTATCTTTTCTTTTTTATTATCAACAAATTTATAATTTTTTTTAGTTTTTCTTGATGTTTTTTTCACTTAAATCATCGCATCGCATATCTTTTAAAATTAACATTTTTTTATTTTTAATTTTTTGCAAATTTTTTTTTCGCATATTTGATTGTCGGAAATTAAATAACAGAAATTTCAAATTTTTCTTGTATAATTATTAATTAGAAACATTTGTTTAAAATTAATACAATCAAAAAAAAAATTTTTTTTTAATAAATATTTAATTTGGCAACACTTTTAAAAAAAAATTTTTAATTGCCTAGTTGCAACAATGTAACCGAAAACGTTTGTTTCTTGACAAATATTTGACGTAACTTTCATAAAAAAAAAATTAGGTTATATCGTAGCGAACACATTGACATATTAATTTCAATATATATTTGTTGAAATTTTCTTATAAATAACGTTTTCACAACTATTTTTATGAAAAAATTTATAAACAATTATTTTGTTTGTGTTACTAAGAAACGAATAAATATATATGTCAATTTAAAAAAAAAAATTGTAATTATTGGTTGCTATAAAGAAATTTGTTTATAGCAACAAAAAAAAAATTTGGGGCCCAATTTTGGAAGACTTATTAACCAAAAACTTTTCTTTCAGCCAT
This sequence comes from Lagria hirta, assembly GCA_947359425.1. Lineage (NCBI taxonomy): Eukaryota > Metazoa > Arthropoda > Insecta > Coleoptera > Tenebrionidae > Lagria > Lagria hirta. The sequence continues at coordinate 28,112,954 of OX375794.1, read as the reverse complement.
AGTAACCTTCTCGACTTTTTAATCTTTACTTTTTCTATTATATTAGCTTCACCCCTTTGACATTTCGGGGGGCATGCTCTATCAATATAAGATTTTAGTATTTCATAAAAAAAAGTCAAAAAACCTACCCAGAGCATTTCCTTCTATTATTTCTTCTATCTTTTCCAATATAAAAAAGCATTTCAATTAATTTGGGGCTCAATTTTAGAAGAACTATTAACACAAAATCTTTTCTTTCAACCATAACAAATTTATAATAGCCTAAAACTGTCAATTTGACAATTTTTTTTGAAGCTTTTGATATTTTGACCGAAACCAAAAAAAAGAGCCCTTTCGCCTTTTCGATCTTTGCTTCTAACTTTTTGGTGAGTGCCAATTGTTTATTTAACCAATATTTTAATTGTTTTGAGCTGTATTTACGTAGATTTTCCATTACATTCGCTTCACTTATTTGACAGTTTGGGTCACTAATTTTTCTCTAAAAATGCCTTGAAATCTTTTAAAAACCAAACAAACCTTTATGAATCGTTCAAAAATAGCCTTTAAACGTTGTTTTCATTTGGCAATTCATTGTAATTTCTATTATATTTGCTTCAATTATTTGACAGATAGGGCACCAATTTTTCTCTAAAAATGTCATGAAATCTATTAAAAAGTAAACCAAACCTATGCAAATTTTTATCGGTCGCTTCAAAATAGTTTTTAAACATTGTTTTTTTCATTTAAATTTGTTTTCCCATTAAATTCACACTCCACTCTGTTGACAGTTTGGGGGGCTACAATTTATAAAACCTTCTTTCTTGACGAAATTACATTAAATCTCTTGGGAAATCTTTATAAATAAAACCCCCATGTTTATTTAATAGTTATTTTATATATTTAAGCTGTATTTTGGTAGATTTTCGTAAAATTACGATACGACTGACAGGTTAGACACTGACAAATGACATTTGTTGAAAAAATTCTTAGTGATATAGAATCTAGCCATAGTAAGTTTAGACGTTATTATCGCGATTTTGACACATTCCATCTCTTTCTCAAACTCTGCTTTCGATCCCTCCTACGTTCAAGGGGGATATCAAATTTGAAAAAAATTTTTAGAAATTATTAAAAAAACATTGTAATTTTAAGGATAGCTACTTTTTCATACAAAAACTCATTTAAAAAGGAAAAAATTTTTAAAAAATCTAAAATTTGTCCGACAGAGCTGCAGCTAACGCGTTTTATTATATATTATAACGAGAGTATGGTTTCGCACCCTCCGGGTGCTTACCTACTCTCTTGAGTAGAGGGTTGCCTACGGCAACGTGTATAAACCTAGAGGGGTTGCCTTCGGCAACCGTAAAATAAACGCACTTTTTTTTTTATTATATTATTGTTTATTAATTTTTTTATTGTAATATATTTTTATTTATTTCTTTTTGTACTTATTCTACTTTCTCATTTAGATTATTACCTGCGGCAAACATTTGGTATTATTTACCTTTAAAATGAATCTTATTTATTATTATATTATATGTTTTTTTTTTATTTTGTGTTTTATATTAATATATTTTTATTCAATCTTTCTTATGCTTACCCTACTCTCTTACATGTAAAGCAAACATAAAACAACCATATTTTGTATGTATTAAAAATCTTTTATTATATTTTATTAATTATACTTCCTTTTTTATTATTTTTCTATCTTTCCCATCTTTTTTTTGTTGTAATAAAGCAATCATATTATTAATTACGATTAAATTTTTTTTTATTTTTTCTTATTGTAATAGTTTCCTACGGCAACATATATATAAATCATATATCATTTATATTTAAAAATACTTTTACTATTCATTATTATTTTATATATATATATTTTTTTTAATATATTTTTTTATTTATTTCTCTTTGTATTTACCCTACTATCTTATACGTAAACGGTTGCCTTCGGCAACCTTAGTTGGATTTAGTTAAAAAAATTTTATATCACATTTTCTTTATTATATTTTTTTTATTCCTTTTTATTTTTTCATGTTTATATTAAATATACTACTATAATTTTTAAAAATAATATTACTATTTATTATTATTTTATATAATTTTTTTCACTTATTATGTATTTATTTTTTATTTATTCCTTCTTTTGCTTACCATTCTCTCCTATATTTTTGCTTACCATACTTTCTTATAAAATGTTGCCTTCGGCAACAATAAAACAACAATTTTTCTTTTTTATTAAAAAAAATTGCATTATATTTTATTTAATATACTTAATTTTTATTCTTCTTTTTTTTCCAATTTTTTTCTTTCTTTCTCTTCTCTTTAATCTCTTTTAAAGCAAGTCTATTTTAATTTTTTTTTCGAAATAAAAATTGTTATTTTATATATTTTTTGTTGTTTCTATTATTAAATTTTTTCATTTATTCCCTCTTTTGCTAGCTTACTTTGCTCTCTTATATAATTCGCACCCCGGCGAGAACAGTGACACAACTCAAAAATGTAAATTTTCACCTTTATGTCAGTAAAAAATACATTATAATATCTCGCTTGTTGCGATATTAATTCTTCAGAATAAAATTGAATTTACTGACAAAGATAGTTATCTGTAACGTAAAAGCAACTTAGACAATCTCAATATGAGTTTAATAGTTTCCTGCTTTTTGCGATTTCTGAACTACTGCATTTTTGAGTTGTGTCACTGTTCTTGCCGGGGTGCGATATATAAGGTTGCCTTAGGCAACAATAAAACAACCATATTTTATTTTTATTAAAAAACTTTGTATTACATTTTATTAATTATATACTTTATTCTTTCTTTCTTTTTTTTTCTATTTGTTTTTTTTTTCTAATTTTCTTAATTTTTTCCTATTTTCTATTTAATTTTTCTAAAATCATTCAATTACAATCATACATAATCTAAAGAAAAAATCAAAAAAAATTATTTATATTTTAGTTATATATTATATATCAAATTTAAAAAAACGACTACTCTATATAAATTTGTACATTAAAATTGACAGAAAAACGTTTCATATTTCATGTTAGTTATAAAATATAAATCATTAATATTAAGTGATCACTTTATATTTTTTAATTGATTATGTTGTAATAATAATTGACAATTGACATCGTATTTTTTTTTTAAATATTTAATTGCTTATTTAAAAATATAAAAATAAGTACGTACGATTGAGAAAAAAATATATATTCTGTATAGATACTTTTCGAAAATAATTTTCCACTTCAATCTGATTTTAATTCATTTATATAAATCTTCTTTTATCGATTGGTCTCAAACACAACTTATTCTCACTTTTCGTATACATAATTATAAATTTTCCTACAACCACAGTTCTATATCTTATATAATATAATCAAAAAAGCTCTTCTAGCCATTCGTATTATATACCCATATTGTAATAAAGGAAAAAATGTAAAACAGACCAAAAAATTAGATGCCTTTTCAAAAATTTTCATCAAATCTTATCTAAACCAAAGAATTATAGACAATGAGATTAAATAATTATTAAACCTACTTTATTTTAAGCTTTTCACTTATATTTTGCAAAAAATCAACACTTTTACACTTAATTTTGTAAAATATGTAAATACTTTATAAAAATTCTAAAAATAATTAATTTATTATTATCTTTTTTTTTATTGCTAACAGCAACGATGTCATGTCAAAAATATTAGAGTGGTAAATTTAAAATTTTTCATAACAATTAAAAATCAAAATTATTACTAAATAAAGTTTTTTACCATTTTAAAATGAAATATGTATAGGAATTGCCAACTATCTGCAACAGTCCTCTTAGATTCCATTTATTTTAATACTATTAAGATCCAGATTTATAGCATTCTCTCAAAATAATTTCATTGCATAATCAATCAAAAATAATTACAATGTACCTTGTATATAAACAGTCTAGATAACCATTTGCTGTAAATCTAATGCATCTGAGACAGCATATAATAATAATTTCATTCAATTGCAAAAATTTTCTTATAAATAACGTTTTCACAACTATTTTTATGAAAAAAATTATAAATAATTATTTTGTTTGTCATATATATGTCAATTTAAAAAAAAAAAATTTGGAATTATTGGTTGCTATAAACAAATTTGTTTATAGCAACAAAAAAAATTTTTTTTATTTTAGAAAAATATAAAGAAGAAGAAGATGGCAGAGAGCAAAGATTCAGTAAGTTTTACTAATTATTCTTTTAAAATTAAATAAAAAAAAATTCAATTTTCATTATTATATAGGTACTCTTTCAATATAATTTTATTAGTTATCAAAATTTTAAAACATCTTAAATTTAATCGAATCCAATAAAATTAAATGAAAGAGTTCTTGTGTACCGCTAGAAAGCGTTAAAAGTCCCATTTGTTGCATTTTATCATTGTGATGATGATGATATCTATATAAATATCATATACTGTCATCACACTCCAAAAAATGCATTTAATTCCTATTAAAATGGGCTTCATCTTTTTTTTTTAAATAAAAAATTTAATATTTCTACTAATTTATTTTTAAATTTAAATAGAATGATGTCGATATGGATCGGGGAGAGGACGTTCCAGAAAAAGAAGAAAATAATAAGAAAAAAGAAAACAACAAAAAAATATATAAAAAACCAAACCAAAAATATAAAAATTTAAAAAAAAAACAAATAATAAAAAAAAAGAAGACAATAACAAAACTTATATTTATAACATTAAATTTGCAAATATACATTTTAATTAAAAATTTGTTTAAATCAATCTATCTTTTATTATTAATAAAAAAAAAATTGTTTTTTTCAACACATCGAAAACATATACAAATTAAGCTTTTCTCTTATATTAAAATTTTACATTATAAGTAAACCATATCAATATAAGATTTTAGTATTTAATAAAAAAAAAGTAAAAAACCTACCCAGAGCTTTTCTTTCTATTATTTCTTCTATCTTTTCCAATATAAAAAACCAAGCCTATGCAAATTTTTATCGGTCGCTTCAAAATAGTTTTTAAACAATGTTTTCATTTAAATATTTATTGAATTGTTTTCCCATTATATTCACACTTCAGTCCGTTGACAGTTTGGGGGGCGACAAATTGTAAAACCTTCTTTCTTGACAAAATTACATTGAATCTCTTAAAGGGATATCTTTATAAATAAAACCCCCATGTTTATTTAATAGATATTTTATAGATTTTAGCTGTATTTTGGTAGATTTTCGCCAAAATTACGATACGACTGACAGGTTAGACACTGACAGGTTAGACACTGACATTTGTTGATTTTTCTCTACAAAATGCCTTAAAATCTATTGAAAACTAAACACAACCTTTACAAACCTTTATCGGTCTTCGGTCTTTTTGATATTTTATAGATTTTAGCTGTATTTTGGTAGATTTTCGCCAAAATTACGATACAACTGACAGGTTAGACACTGACAGGTTAGACACTGACATTTGTTGATTTTTCTCTACAAAATGCCTTAAAATCTATTAAAAACTAAACACAACCTTTACAAACCTTTATCGGTCTTCGGTCTTTCCAAAATAGCTTTTAAACGTTGTTTTCATTTGAAAATTCATTGTAATTTAGATTATATTCGTTTCACTTATTAGACAGTTTGAAGCACTAATTTTTCTCTAAAAATGCTTTAAAATCTTTTAAAAAATTAATCAAACCTTTATCGGTCGCTTCAAAATAGTTTTTAAACAATGTTTTCATTTCATTTAAATATTTATTGAATTTTTCTCCCATTATATTCACACTTCAGTCCGTTGACAGTTTGGGGGGCTACAATTTATAAAATCTTCTTTCTTGATGAAATTACATTAAATCTCTTAATGGGAAATCTTCATAAATAAAGCCCCCATGTTTATTTAATAGATATTTTATAGATTTAAGCTGTATTTTGGTAGATTTTCGTAAAATTACGATACGACTGACAGGTTAGACACTGACAAATGACTTTTGCTGAAAAAATTCTTAGTGATATAGAATCTACCCATAGTACGTTCAGACGTTATTATCGCGATTTTGACACATTCCATCCTTTTCTCAAAGTCTGCTTTCGATCCCTCCTACGTTCAAGGGGGTTATCAAATTTGAAAAAAATTTTTAGAAATTATTAAAAAAACATTGTAATTTTTAGGATAGCTACTTTTTCATACAAAAACTTATTTAAAAAGGAAAAATTTTTTAAAAAATCTAAAATTTGTTAGACAGAGCAACTACATCGGGTTTTATTATATATTAACGAGAGTATGGTTTCGCACCCTCCGGGTGCTTACCTACTCTCTTGAGTAGAGGGTTGCCTACGGCAACGTGTATGAACCTAGAGGGGTTGCCTTCGGCAACCGTAAAATAAACGCACTTTTTTTTTTTTTTATTAGATTAATGTTTTTTTATTTTTTTATTGTAATATATTTTTATTTATTTTTTTTTGTACTTATTCTACTTTCTCATATCAACGTTTGCCTTCGACAACATTTATATAAACCTAGTCCATTATTGTTTATCTTGAAATTTATTATTATTTATTTAAAAAATTTTAATTAGATTTTATTAATTATACTTAATTCTTTTTCTTTTATCTTTCTTATCTTTTTTTTATAATAAAGCAAGCATATTAGCATTTACCAATTTTTTTTTATTCATTTTTTTTTGTACTTGTTCTACTCACTTGTATTGAATGTTGCCTGCGGCAACATATAAAAATCTATTATTATTTATTTTTGAAAATACTTTTACTATTCATTATTATTATAATTTTTTTATTTTTTTATCATTATTTAGGTGACGAACAGTCATTTTCTGTTATAAAAATTCTTGTTATAACATTTGAGATCAGATTTTGACATAACGTTTTCATATTAATATTACTTTCATATTTAAAAGAATATTACCGTCTATCATTATTTTATATTATTTATATTATATATATTTTTTTTATTCCTTCTTGTTCTTACTATACTCTCTTATGTGTAAAAAGTTGCCTTCGGCAACAATAACACAACAATCTTTTTTTTATAAAAAAATTTTGCATTACATTTTTTTATTTAATATACTTGATTTTTATTCTTCTTTTTTTTTTAAATTTTTTTCTTTCTTTTATTTTTATTTTTTTTTCTTCGTTTTAATTTATTTTAATTTTATATTCATTTTATTACTTTAATAATAATTGTTATTAAAATTAGAAGAATAAAAACTATAATATATTATAATAATTTATATGAATTTTTTCTTATTCTCTTCTAAAAAAAGTCTTTTATTATTTTTTTTCAAAATTAAAATTGTTATTTTATATATTTATTTTTGTTTCTATTATTATATTTTTTTATTTATTTCTCCTTTTACTTACCTCATTTTCTTATATAGATAAGGTTGCCTTAGGCAACCATAAAACAACCATATTTTATTTTTATTAAAAAGATTCGTATTACATTTTATTAATTATATACTATATTCTTTCTTTTTTTTTCTATTTGTTTTCTTTTTCTATTTTTCTCCTATTTTCTATTTAATTTTTTCAAAATATGTAATCATTCAATTACAATCATACATAATCTAAAGAAAAAATCAATAAAAATTATTTGTATTTTAGTTATATATCATATATCAAATTCAAAAAAATAACTACTCTATAGAAATTTGTACATTGAAATTTTTATTTTCTCTTTCTTTTTATTCTTTTTCTTTTTTATCTCTTCAACTTTTTTTTTTAAACTCTTTTTTTTATTTCTCTTCACTTTCTTCTTTTTAATTCTATTTGTTCCTATTTTTATAATGTATTTACTTAATTTTAATTTTTTTTTTTTATTTTTTTTATTTTCTTATTATTTCTCTCTTACATTTTTGTTTTTTGTGTTTTTTAATTTTTTTTTATACTATTCTTTTTTTAATATTGTATTATTCATCTATAAACTCCTAATATTTTCACATTTTTTTTTTCGTATTTATAATATGGTTTTCTAATCTGAACATTTTCTTTTCTATAAATTTTTTTTTCGATTTTTTTTATTCTTTACTTAATTTTATCAATTTTTATTTTTCTACAAAAACCATAATTTTGTTTTTCTATACTACTTAAATTATCTTTTCTTTTTTATTATCAACAAATTTATAATTTCTTTTAGTTTTTCTTGATGCTTTTTTCACTTAAATCATCGCATATCTTTTAAAATTAACATTTTTTTATTTTTAATTTTTTGCAAATTTTTTTTTCGCATATTTGATTGTCGGAAATTAAATAACAAAAATTTCAAATTTTTCTTGTATAATTATTAATTAGAAACATTTTTTTAAAATTAATACAATCAAAAAAAAAATGTTTTTTTAATAAATATTTAATTTGGCAACACTTTTAAAAAAAAATTTTTAATTGCCTAGTTGCAACAATGTAACCGAAAACGTTTGTTTGTTGACAAATATTTGACGTAACTTTCATTAAAAAAAAATTAGGTTATATCGTAGCGAACACATTGACATATTAATTTCAATATATATTTGTTGAAATTTTCTTATAAATAACGTTTTCACAATTATTTTTATGAAAAAATTTATAAATAATTATTTTGTTTGTGTTACTTAGAAACGAATAAATATATATGTCAATTTTAAAAAAAAATTGTTATTATTGGTTGCTATAAACAAATTTGTTTATAGCAACAAAAAAAAAATTTGGGGCTCAATTTTGGAAGACCTATTAACCAAAAGCTTTTCTTTCAGCCATAATAACCTTCTCGACTTTTTAATCTTTACTTTTTCTATTATATTAGCTTCACCCCTTTAACATTTCGGGGGGCATGCTCTATCAATATAAGATTTTAGTATTTAATAAAAAAAAGTCAAAAAACCTACCCAGAGCTTTTCTTTCTATTATTTCTTCTATCTTTTCCAATATAAAAAAGCATTTCAATTAATTTGGGGCTCAATTTTAGAAGAACTATTAACACAAAATCTTTTCTTTCAACCATAACAAATTTATAATAACCTAAAGCTGTCAATTTGACCATTTTTTTTTTGTGAGTTTTTGATATTTTGACTGAAACCAAAAAAAGACCCTTTTCGACTTTTCAATCTTTGCTTCTAACTTTTTGGTAAGTGCCACTTGTTTATTTAACCAATATTTTAATTATTTTGAGCTGAATTTACGTAGATTTTCCGTTATATTCTGACTCTGTTGACACTTCGGGGGGTACTTATTATTCCTCTACAAAATACCTTAAAATCTTTGAAAAAAATTATTCAAGCCTTTATCGGTCGCTTCAAAATAGTTTTTGTCAATTTGACAATTTTTTTTTGTGAATTTTTGATATTTTAACCGAAACCAAAAAAAAGACCCCTTTCGACTTTTCGATCTTTGCTTCTAACTTTTGGGTGAGTGCCACTTGCTTACTTAACTAATATTTTCATTGTTTTGAGCTGTATTTACCTAGATTTTCCATTAAATTCACTTCACTCTGTTGACAGAATGGGGCCCTTATTTTTCTCTACAAAATGCCTTAAAATCTTTTAAAAAATTAATCAAACCTTTATCAGTCGCTTCATCAGCATATTTATTTCATAAACATTTTATAGATTTTAGCTGTATTTTGGTAGATTTTCGCTAAAATTAAATTAAATTGACAGGTTATGACATTTGTCTGGGGCCCTTATTTTTCTCTACAAAATGCCTTGAAATCTTTGAAAAAAATTATTCAAACCTTCATCGGTCGCTTCAAAATAGTTTTTAAATAATGTTTTTAATATAAAGTAAAACGTGATAACCGCATCTCTTTCTTGCAAAAGTGGCGCGTCAAAAAGATTTATTAATTATAACAAATTGTTAAATGTTGTAAGAAATTTGATAAAAAACGGCATCAATAGAGTTTTGTTGTGATGTTTTGAGATAAGAATTGGATTTTTTTGTGCTAGGATAAAGGGGCAGGAGGGATTTTTAGTAAAAAAAATTTTTCAAACAAATGACCGATAAAGTGAGTAAACGGATAGGACATTTATAGGACGTTGGCCAAAAAACCACAATAGATAGATACTCAAATTCAGAAAACAGTCGGTATTTTTAGGGAATTTTTTCAATTTTGTTGGCTTTCCTGAAATAACTAATGCGAGTCGACGAAACGAGCTGCTCGAAAATAATCGATTCAGATAAGATTTCGGTAAGAAAATTCCTTTTAAATTACATTATTTGCTATATTATAATTATTAGAATAATTTTCAATGGATTTTATAGGCCCAAAATAGAAATATCGCTAAATTTTCCATTAAAAAAGTTTAAATGTCAAATGGAATGACATTTGACGCGAGTTTATTGGAACAATTTTTCAAACGAATGACCGATAAAATATTCTACAAAAAAGCAATTTACCGCTGCAATTATATCGAATTAGAAGGTCCTAAGTTGTTTGACGAAATGTGATACAAGTGTGTTCTCTATAAAAATGCAGTCTTCTTCTTCTTATAAGTCATTGGATTGGTTGGTCAATATCAGATAATAGATTATTCTAATAATAATAATATTATATAAGAGGTAGGTTATTGCTTGATTTTTGATTAATATTGTAAAATATATTTTATAATTTATAGATAGCTACAGATTTACATAAAAAAAGAAACAAAAAGTGAGGTTATGTCAAAAAGTTATTTGATAAAGAATTGGCTCATTTTACAAATGAATTGGTTTTGAATGTAAGTTAATTAGTTGGAATGTATTTAAAGTTATCAAAAATAATGTAACTTTCGACCGATTCAAGATTCAAATAAATATAATTAATATAGGTCAATGACCTCATAATTTGTTTATTAATAAAAGAAGAATTTTGCATACATGAATTGGAAGAAGATGTGTTTATAAAAAGATCTATTAAAATACAAGTAATAAAGGTCTCTGAAAATCTTTTTTTCTAAGATAGCAAAGGATCGATTGTAGTGCATGAAATGATATCCGAAATACTGTATAAAAAAATAAAAACAAAAGCCTTTCAATATATTCAAAATAAAGACAAAAGATATGTAGGTATATACCTTATTATTATAATTATATTATTTTTTACTTTAAATATAAATGATTTGTAAAACTAAACGCTTAATTTTTTTAAGTTTAAATGGCTTGAATGTGATTAGTGTAATTTAGACAATATTTTATCAAAATAACAATGAGATATAATATAATTTGTTGATGAAAGCACAAGGCCGCGATGAAAATAGACACCCTCTCAAATTGAAAAATTTTACAACATGATATTGTCTTTATTATCAATATTTTATTGATTAATTTAATATGAGTTGTATATTGCTATATTAATATGAAGACAAGAGCATTTACTTTTAATAATTCTTCCAGTAAATACTTATCTAAAATGTTTATGTACAAAGTACAATGTAATTTTTTTATTGTTTAATTACACAATGTAAACATTTTGAGAGAAGGCTGCAAATCTGTATGTTAAAAGTAATAAAATAAATCAATAAGATCTGTTTGAGTTGGCAATCCTAAATTTTATTTTAAAATTGTAACACGGCAACAACTTCATATTGTTGTTGTTGATGAGTGAGACATCTTTGACATTGACAGATGTCATTGTGCCTGCTATGATATAACCTACTTTTTTTTTATAAAAGATACGTCAAATATTTGTCAAACAAGCGTTCAAGGTTACAGTGTTGATACTAGGTTAATAAAAAAATCTCTAAGAAGTGTTGCCAACTAAAAAAATATTGATAAAAAATTTTGGTTTTATTTATGCTGTACAAGCTAATGTTTATAATTAATAATTATAAAAGAAAAGTTTTGAATTTGTCTTTATCTGAATTGTTAACAAGAGAAAATAGGAACGGCGTTTTCGGTTACAATGTTGCAGCTAAGCGTAAATAGAAAAGTTTTTTAAAGTGTTGCTAAATTAAAAAGTCATTATTAATTACAAGCTTTAGAAAGTTTGAGTTGGCAATCTTTTATTTTATATTAAAATTGTACCACAGCAATAATTTTCTATTGATTATGGGTGACACATCTTTGACACTGACGACATCATTGACAGATGTCATTGTTCTTGCTATGACATGACCTACATTTTTTTTTTTATAAAAGTTACGTCAAATATTTGTCAAATATACGTTTCCGGTTACAGTGTTGATACTAGGTCAATAAAAAAATTTATAAAAAGTGTTGCCAACTGAAAAAAATTATTGATAAAAAATTTTGATTCTTTTTATGCTGTACAAGCAAATTTTTATAATTAATAGTTATAAAAGAAAAGTTTTGAATTTGTGTTTATCTAAATTTGTAACAAGAGGAAATAGAAACGACGTTTATAGTTTTAAAGAGTGTTGCAGCTACGCGCAAATAAAAAAGTCTCTTAAAGTGTTGCCAAATGAAAAAATCATTAAAAATTAAGAGTGTTTGAGTTGGAAAACTTAAATATTTTATATTAAAATTGTATCAAGGTAATAACTTTCTATTGATAATGAGTGACACATCTATGACACCGACAACGTCATTGACAAATGTCATTATGTTTGCTATGACATAACCTACTTTTTTTTTTATAAAAGTTACGTCAAATATTTGTGATACAAGTGTTTCCGGTTATACTGTTAACACTAGAAAAATAAAAAAAAAATAAAAAGTGATGCTAACTAAAAAAGCAATTAATAAATTTTTTTTTTTTGAATTATGCTGTACAAACAAATGTTTATAATAATTAAATATTGAAGAAAAGTTTCAAATTTGTGTTTATCTAAATTGTTGACAAGAGGCAATAGGAATGACGTTTCCGGTTACAGTGTTGCAGCTAGGCGCAAATAAAAAAATTTTTAAAAAATGTTATCAAATAAAAAAGTCATTATTAATCACGCTTAGGAGGGTTTTAATTTAATGGTAATTTTAAATTTAATATTAAAATTGTACCACAACAACAACTTCATATTGTTGATGGGTGACACATCTTTGACACCGACAACATCATTGACAGATGTTATTGTGCTTGAGCTATGACATAACATACATTTTTGTATAAAAGTTACGTAAAATATTTGAAAAAAAAAAGTGTTTTCGGTTACAGTGTTGCCACTAGGCAATTACAAAATTTTTTTTTAAAAGTGTTGCCAAATTAAATATTTATTAAAAAAAATTTTTTTTGGATTGTATTAATTATAAACAAATGTTTCTAATTAATAATTATACATGCAAAATTTTTTTATAAAAAAAAAATGTTGTGTTATTGTTGCCGAAGGCAACCTTTTACATATAAGAGAGTATGGTAAGAACAAGAAGGAATAAAAAAAACTATTTATATATATATATATATATATATATATAATGATTGAAAAAAATAATATAAAATAATGATAGATAGTAATACTATTTTTAAATATTAAAGTAATATTAATATGAAAACGTTTGTCAAAATCTGATCTCAAATGTTATAACGAGAATTTTTATAACAGAAAATGACTGTCCGCCACCTAAATAATGAGAAAAAAATTAAAAATTTTTTTTATAATAATAATGAATAGTAAAAGTATTTACAAAAATAAATGATAATAGATTTATATATGTTGCCGCAGGCAACATTCAATACGAGTGAGTAGAACAAGTACAAAAAAAAATAAGTAAAAAAAATTTTAGTAAATGGTAATATGCTTGCTTTATTATAAAAAAAAAGATGAGAAAGATAAAAGAAAAAGAAATAAGTATAATTAATAAAATCTAATTAAAATTTTTTAAATAAATAGTTATAAATTTCAACATAAATAATAATGGGCTAGGTTTATATAAATGTTGTCGAAGCCAAACGTTGATATGAGAAAGTAGAAAAAAAAATAAAAAAAAATATATTACAATAAAAAAATAAATAAACAATAATCTAATAAAAAAAAAAAAGTGCGTTTATTTTACGGTTGCCGAAGGCAACCCCTATAGGTTCATACACGTTGCCGTAGGCAACCCTCTACTCAAGAGAGTAGGGTAAGCACCCGGAGGGTGCGAAACCATACTCTCGTCATTGAAATATTCATTGAAATTCGGTCTATTCTCACTTCCACTCTTTTGACAGTTTGGGGGCCACAAATTGTAAAATCTTCTTTCTTGATGAAATTACATTAAATCTCTTAATGGGAAATCGTTAGAAATAAACCGCCCATATTTATTTCATAGATATTTTATGGATTTTAGCTGTATTTTGGTAGATTTTCGCTAAAATTAAATTAAATTGACAGGTTATGACATTTGTTGAAAAAATTCTTAGTGATATAGAATCTATCTATAGTAAGTTTAGACGTTATTATCGCGATTTTGACACATTCCATCCTTTTCTCAAACTCTGTTTGTGGTACCTCGTACGCTCAAGGGGGTTATCAAATTTGAAAAAAATTGCTAGAAATCATTAAAAAAACCGTGTAATTGATTTAATAGCTACTTTTTCATCTCCATTCTCCATTTAAACACAAAAATTTTTTTTAAAAATTAAAATTTGTCAGAAAGGGCCAGCTAGGTCAGATTTTATTATAGTTAAAAAAAATCCCTTAAAGATAAAAAAAAAATTTAACAAAAAAAAAACCAATATTAAAAAATTAAAAATAGCATTAAGAAGTATAAAATGATTGCGTTGACTTTTATGCTTGAATAAAAAAAATTTCAACAAAAAAAAACCAATTTCTGAAAAAAAAAAATTACTGAATTGTAATGTAAAAAGTAATTGCGAATGCTTAAAAAACAATCAAATTATTTGGATACTATAATGTACAATTATTTTATTTTGGAGCCGGTGTCAGTCAAGGTAGGTTTGTATGAGATTGTAAATATATTATGATATAATAATCTTAATATTAAGATACACAATATTTAAACTCCACGCGGCGCACAGGCCAGCAGACGCGGGCGCTCATCGTACCTTGATTGACACCGACTCCAAAATAACAATAATGGTTTATTATAGTATCCGAATAATTTGATTGTTTTTTAAGCATTTGCCATTATTTCATACTTTTTGGTATTTTTTTTTTATTTCTTAAAGTTGGCTTTTTTTGTTAAATTTTTTATTTATTTCTTGATTTTTAGTAGCTTTGATTACTATTATTTGTTTTCAAAATGGGTAAACCTACTAAATAGGCTGCTGATATGAGACAGCGCCGTTTGAATAAGACCAACGAAGAAAGGGAAAAACATTTATCTCAAAATAGAAAATCTACTGTTTTCTTAATATTTAATTAATTGATACTATTTTATATACTATTTTTTTATGATTTGCGCTTATATAAGTTAAATTTATGAAGTGGAAATTTTTTTTTGGATTGCATTTTTTGGAATGCATTATCAAACATAACACAACATATGTAATAACATTCAAATGGTTTAAATGAAATATATTTTTTGAATTTTTCACAAATTCTTATAATAAATTATTGTAAGTGTCAAAAATATACGACAAAAAAACCTTGATTAAAATAACTTAAAAATTACTGATCAGATCTTGATCAAATTTAAATGGAACCAATTGGAAAGCACCAGTTTTCAAATGAAAAAAGAATCATGAATAACTGTTCTCCCAAAAAGAAATTATGAGGTAACACCCATAAAAAAATACAGTTGAATTGATAACCTCCTCCTTTTTTTTTTGAAGTCGGTTAAAAACAATCAATATATTTGGATACTATAATGTACAATTATTGTTATTTTTAAAGTCGGTGTCAGGTAAGGCAGGTTTGTATAAGGTTTTATATATATAGTAAATATTTAAATATATATTATATACTATATATATATATTTATATTATATACTATATATATAATAATATATATATAGAAAATGGAGGAATTTTTTCAGGGATGCGGTCTTTTGTTTTACAGATTAAGAACCAGTTATGTCTACTCTTTTATTAATAATCGAGCTTTCGGAATAAAATTCATTCCTTCATCAGGATTTAATAGTGAGATTACATAAAATTAAATAGGACAATTAAAAACATCAATAGCAATTATGCTTATAAAATACATAGCAAAACTTTATGTTGTATGGATAGGTACTTAAAATTAATGTGACTGGTTCTTAATCTGTAAACCAAAAGACCGCATCCCTGAAAAAATTCCTCCACTTTCTACTACTAATTCGGTCAAAATAAACAAACCTTAGAAGTATATATATATAGGAAATTGTACGTTCAGGCACCAAATTTGGGTATATATAGTCGAAGTGGCACCTATATATACGTTGTGGCACCACTTTGTGGTGCCAGAACGTTTGAAGGCATATTTGAGCTGCTTAACACTTTGGGAGCCTGTAGTCCAAGTTTCCCAATGGTGCTGCATGGACCCCTAGTGTATAAAAACAAGATTTTAGTGAAGCCATATAGTATGCAGAGGGCGCTTGTGGCGACTCGCGGGTGGCAGAAGTATAATTGTTCTATCAGGCACCAGATATTCATACAATATGGCTGAGACGTAGTGGCACCTCCAAGAGCACGCATGTAGTATAATGACAGAGCCCCAATTTCAAGCTATCAGGCAGTTTTTATCGTGAAAAAAATATTAGAATATTTTGATTTTATTATAAACGAACAATAAATAGTATTCAAAAGAACTAATCAATTATACTACACAAAGCTTTTATTAAATTTAACCAATTTACCGAATTTATTTGATTATTGAATTTATTTAAGGCAAAACCATAAAAATAATTTTTAATAAAATATTAATTTTTTTTTAAAGATAAAATACTTTTTAGCAAGGTGTGACCTTAGAACGTAAGCATTCGAGAAACATACAATTTGAGGTAATTTGAGGTAAATAGTCTTAGCGTGGATTATTTACGAATTTAACTATTTATTGAACATTGTACATAAGAAATAACTGAAACTGAAATAAGTTAAATACATCAAAAGAGTAATGTTGAAAATGCAAGTTTAAAACCGAATCCTTAAAAAACAAGAAAATCTCTTTAAAAATTCTTGAGCACGAATATTATTATATTGAATTAAAATTGAAAAATTTGCAAAAAGCAAGTTATTGATTAAATCTAGTTTAAATTTATATCAAGCTTATTTAAAGAAAAAGTTTCAGTTTAAAATTAAAATTTTTTTTTCTATTTTTTTAAGAGTGGAAAACTTATCATGTCATAAAATCAATTTTATTTCAATAGTTTTATTATTTTAACAATACATGACAGAAACTAAGAACAAATGTTTCAAAAAATATGTTTTTAAACTTCAATTGTCAGTTACTTTTGAAATGAGTTTTTATACTTTTGATGATGGATATAGACTTGCTTTAAAAGTAATTTTTATACCAATACCACAAATTTCATACAAATAAAATTAAAACAGAAAACCGTGCCTAAAAGTAGGTTATTTAAGGCACAAAATCTTACAATATTGAACACATTTTTTCAATACAAATCAATTTATTAAATGTTAATTTTAGAAAAAAAAAATGCGTATTGGTTTGAAACAATCTGCCAAAAAAAAAAGGTTTTTTTAATTTATGGTTTGGTTAATAAAGTATTTTTAACACTTTTTATGTCAATAAAACTAAAATTTAAAAATGTTTGTTAGTTTTAAAGCTTATTTTTTTAAAATTTAAGCTTTATAAAAATTTTTTTAGTTAGTTGTTTTTTTGAGAGAGGAAAAAATTATCAAATCATGTATTAATAATTTTTTTTTTATTTTTTTATTGTTTTAATTTTTTATAATACTATCAATAACATAAAATTAATTAGTTGGTAAAAATACAAATTGTACCTTGTCTTTATTATTTGTGACGTTTCAAATATTGAATTTTGCTTTTTATTTGAGCAACACTTCGCTCAATTTTCAAATATTTTTTAATAAACAAAGAAATTTCTTTTGATGATGGATATAATGAGTCGTTTTTAAGCTATTTTGCCATATGATTTTTAATCAACATTGTTTCCTCTGCAAACTTTTTTTTCTTTTTTGAGACATGTCGTTTTTTGCTTGGCGGAGAATTTTCATTTGCTTCATCCCTATCTAAAGTCGTTGATGTGCCAGGCTCATCCATATTTTGGTTTGAAGTACTGTTAGTTCTTTCTGTGCACAAAAATATAAAAAATTTAGTTAAAAAAATACATCTATTTAAATAAATACAAAATTAGTGAAAAATGAAACATACTACTTGTAGATGCAGAAATTTTAAATTCTTTTGTTGCAATTGCTTTTTCATTTTCAGAGTTAGAATCCGAAAACTCTGGTTTATCAATTTGGATATCAATTTCATCCATTCGCTTGTTCTTACAGTTGATAAGTTTGCCTTTTTTTAGGTTTAATAAAATTTTTGAGACCTTTGCAATCATTAATACATCTCTTGGTAATCTGTAAAACTCTTGATGAGTTTTTTCTGTGTGACCCATAAATGATGCTACTTGACCAATTTTATTATTGAGCAAGTCTATCCATTTTTATCCATTCATCGGTGCCATTGCAATTAGGAAAAAAATATTTATTAGATGAATCTATATATTTGTACCTATCTGTTAATAAAGCATTTACAAATTTTTGAATATCTCTTGGTCTAAGCACTAACAAATCTTTCGAGCCTTTTCCTACCGTATGAATTTTTTTGTAAAGTTTTGTTAACATCTTTTCTGCCGATCTTAGACTCTGCAAAATTTTGTCACTTTGTTCTATCATTTCTGATCTAGTAACTTCAGCAAGTTCGATATACTGAATATCTCCAACTCTTTTCCTGTTGTGTAAAAGGAGTAAAATAAATGTTACCTCTACAAGAATTCGGTACTGCATAATATTAGTTTCATTTTTTAAAAGATCTACAGCATTTACGGTCTTTTCTATACAATAAGTTCTGAGTTTTATAACATCTTCGGTAAGGGGAAGTAGTTTTTTAGAGTAATTTGTTGATTTACTTGTATTCAGGTTTTTTAGAGCAAGACTGCCAACTAAACGTCCCCAATTTTGCTGAATTATTTTACGTAGCAGTTTAAGTTCATCTAATAAACCTTTAGAATTTTTTAAAGATTCTTTTTCAAGAATTTCATCTTCTTTACATATCAAATAAATAATAAGGTCTATTAAATCCTTGAGTGTTTTTCCTTGATGTAAAGCATATGATGCAGCTCCAAACGATCGTTCATTTTCAGAATAATTGCTTTTTGCAAAATGAAATAAATTTAAAAAATCGTTAAAACGCAAAAATGTAAAAAAGCCAAATCAAAATACTAAATAAAGTGGGGCTGATACTATTTGTGGGTGTAGTAAATTGTTTCATGTTGTAAGTACCGGTGTCAACGAAGTTATTTATAATCTATTGACACTTTTTTGTTTCAAAAAATGGGCATGTTTTTGTCGGCAAAAATCAAATTCAACAACAACTGGTTCTTGCATTTTATAAATTTTATGTCTGCTTTTATCTCAACTTTTACCCAATATCCTTACTGTATTCTATGCATCTGCAAATGTGCGAAACATCTGTGATAAGATAGCCGTGGTCGATTGTATTTGTTCATAAAAGCTTTTAAAAAAGTTGGGTGAAAGCTGAGATTATGGTAGGAAAGATTCTAATTTCATAGGACATGCCAGCTTTTTCCTTTTGTCAATTATCAAAATGACTGACTTTTATTATACAATACAATAGACGTGGTCCGAGTGACCGCCTGGTGGGCCCGTTTCCCGATCTTAAATTTCTTGCAGTTGGGATGTTGGGTGAAAACTGAGATAAAAGCAGACATAAAATTTATAAAATGCAAAGACCAGTTGTTGTTGGATTTGATTTTTGCCGACAAAAACATGCACATTTTTAAACGGAAAAGTGTCAATTGGCTATAAATAAGTTAAAAAAAGCGTTGAAGCCGGTACCTACAACATAAAAAAAATTTACTGCTCTCACAAATAGTCTCAACCCCACCTTATTTAGTATTTTAATTTGATTTTTTTTTATTTTTACATTTTTTTAGACTTATTTCATTTTGCAAAAAGTCTCTTGATACGAACGACACACATGTTGGCCCGCTACGAGCACGGACCGAAATCTCTCGAAATAGCACACTTTTCGCATAGGTTAGGCAAAAAAGTTGTTTATTAAAAAATATTTGAAAACTTGGCAAAGTGTAGCTCAAATAAAAAGCAAAGTTCAACATTTGAAACGGCACGTAAAATAAAGACAATGTGAAAAATGTACTATTACTAACTAATTATTTTTAAATTATTGATTGTAAAAATAAGAAAACTTATTGATTGATACATGAATGATAATTTTTTCCTCTCTCAAAAAAGCAACTGACAAAAAAAAAGTTGTACAAAGCTCAAATTTTGGAAAAATAAGCTATGAAACTGACAAACATTTTAAAGTTTTAGTTTCATTGATATAAAAATTGTTAAAAATACTTTATTTACAAAACCATAAGTTAAAAAGCTTTTCTCAAGAGATTATTTTAAGACAATAAGCATTATTTTTTCCTAAAATTAAGATTAAATAAAATGATTTGTATTAAAAAAAAGTTGGATATTGTAAGATTTTCTGCTCTGTTCATATTGCTAGAAAGACCTACATGACCTAATATTTTTTTCTCTTTTGAAAAAAATAAAAAAAACAATTTTAATTTAAAATCTAAATTGAATCTAAAAATTGAAATAAATAGATTATTGATAAATTGACAATTTTTTTTGTAAGGATTTCTTTAATTTAATTTGTAAATTCGTGTTTGCTCTGCAATACAATTTCTTTAATAAATTTTGTAACTTTTTTTTTAAGCCGAAGAAACTTAATCTTCAAAGAAAGCACGCTGCAATTTGCAAGAAAAGTCAATTGACCAATGCAGTATTGCAATATATAATTTTTAAATTGTAATTTTCAGTTATAGTTATAAATAATCAACATAAAAGACTTCATATTAAATAAATCATTTCAGGTTTAATGTTCACTTCCTACTGTCACCTCTTGCTAAAAATCATGTTTTAAACAAAAGCTTTAATAACTGTATATTTATACATTGACATGAATAAATCTTAAAAACAGTTTTAGAACAATTTTTACAAATAATTAAATTTCATTTTCTGTCATATTTAGTTTGAAAAACTAATTAAGTTTCATAAAACGTTTAATTTTTTCATTATATTTATTGTTTGTTTATGATAAAAGAAAAATACTCTACAGACACAGATCCATAAATTATGAAAAGCTGTGTTTTCTAGTTTGTTATGTTTATCATGAAAATATTTTATTGTTTCTATTTGAAACAATGCCAAATAGCAGACCTAAATTGATAATGTAACATTAAATGTTCAACACATTGAACATTAAATTCTTGAAACTAACGGTATTTACAATGGAAACGGCTAAATAAGGGGCTGAAAAAAACATCTGGTCCTCTAGTTTTTTACCTGACTATCCTAAAATATATACGGTGCTCGAGCGTATATATAAATTAAAAATATATGAGATGCTACTTGACCATTTTCTCTCTTTAAATTTCTGGGTGCCAAGACGTTCAATTAGTTTTTGGTGCTACTAGGTCGTTTTAACGATATATATATCTATAATTCTATATAATATATAAATTATATAATATACATTTGCTTGCTTCTATATTGTGGTATCTGTGTAAGTTGGCAACACTTTTTAAAGACTGTCTTTATTTGCCTTGTTGCAACACTGTAACCGGATACGCTTGTTCCACAAGCATTTGACATATTACTGATAAAATTGTAAGCTATGTCACAGAGACATAACTTTTTAATTGGCATCTGTCAATGATGTTGTCAGTGTCAAAGGTGTCACTTGTCACCAACAACATGTGGTTGCAGTTGCACCATTTTAAAATGAAATTTGGGATTGCCAACTCAAACAGTCATTGTTGACCACACACCGTCGTATATAAAATGCAAACTCAGTGTTTTTGAAATTTGTGAGTTTCGCCCTAAATGTACAAATGTCGCTTGTAGTACTTCTATAGAATCATCACAAGCGAGATTTTTACATTTACAACTACTTGAAACAAATATAGATGACGGGTGACGTCATAACTCTTGAACAAATAACGGCTTGGAATTTTATTTAGCATAAAATAGTGTGTTTTTTTAAATACAAATTGAGACGTTCAAAGATTTGTATGGAAAACTTTGTTTCTCAAATATTGGATGTAAGCTGGCTTAGAAGCTCTGTAAATCTAATACATGTTGCTAGTTCTACCATAATACGGAGCTAATGGGCGCCTATACCTATTATCTATTTATGTATAGGGTATAATAGGTATAAGGAAAATATACTGCAAATTTATTCAAATTAGAAGCTGTTGTAACTTGATGAACAGTGTCAAAAAGAACAAAACATGTTTATGTCTTAGCCTAGTTTGAATGAATTTGCAGTGATCTTATTAATGTATGTTCTTATCTGTTAAAACTTATTTTCTGCAATTAGTTAGTCGGAATAATTGGAATTGTGACATGTTACAACAAATCAATTTTTACTTTAATTTAGTTATCATTCATTGGTGAGAAAAGTCATAGTAGGGTTTAAGGACTTTATGTGGTTTCTACTAAAATAGCGTCAATCACCGATGACAAAACTTGTCGATGTTTGTGCTAAACCTTTTAAGCTGTGGTAAAAACAAAAAAATCTTTTTTTATATATTTTTCTGCATTATTGTTTACTTTGATATTAGCCGTTTCATCATCAGTTCTGTTTTACTTTTGTCAAACTTATCTTGTTGATAAAATTATTTGAAGCATTGATGGTGAATTTGTTTTGATACTTTCTGATTCATTTATTTTGGTGAAATTTATACCTTTCTTACGACGAAATTGAGAATGACATGTCCACCTTAAAATATTTGCTCACTTACAGTTTTTATTAATTGCGGTGTTTAAAGATTTTACCATTGAATTTTAGGTTAATTTTTTATTGGTCTTTTCTTAAAAGATCTTTAATCGGCTTTTAAAGCGTTAGAGCATGCACAAAAATTCAATTCACCGATCTTTTGTCTTGCGACAGACCTTTTGACCTGCTCTGGATAACCATCAATGGGTTGCTCCTACTCCCAGGTATGATTATAATAAATAGTCACAGCTGATTTTATTATCAATACTCGTATCTTTATTGCTTTTTTTTCAAGCACATTACTGTCACTTTATAATAAAATTGTAAATAGAATAATTTGGAGCAACAATAACAGATATACGTCTGTTATATTACTGTCTATTATTATCATACAACTTAAGACGATTCTCTTCATAATGAATGTGCATCATTCTTTTGCAAATATTAAAATCATACATGAACATCTTCTATTCCAATAAAAGTAAAAGCTGTTTACGAGGACTTCTGCGCATTTTACCACGCTCTTAAAATATCACGAGAAAGAACAATAAAAATGAATTATTAGTACGAAAAGGTGCGTTCAGAGGTTGTGTTGATGCGTTTTATAGCCATTTTTAAAGAGAGAATTTTCTCAACTAATATTTAGGAGCTTTTGAAAACATTCACATTGGAAAAAAAAGTAACGAACAAAAGAAAACTTACAAAGTAATGTAGAAAATGATGCAAATATTTTCTTCTAAAATCTAATTTAGATTTTAAACAGATTGGCTAAACATTTATACAAGTCGTCTGTTGTATGAGAAGGTGAATGTTATAATTGTTGACAAATAAAGACATTATGATTGTATCTCTAAACATGTACTTTCAGACTGAAATCATAATGATTCTTTGATAATTTTTTAAATAAACTATTTGTTATTTTTTTTCAATAGCAGATAATGAACTTATCTTTTATCGAATTCTTTGAGTAGATGTAATAGCAAGGGTATATAAATAATACTTAGCCTGGGTAGATAGAATGTTTTTTTTTCAATTTTATTTTTTTATAGGTATTTATAAAAGCACTCGTGTTCTTATAGTTTTTTTAAAGATTGGTATGCTATGACTGCCAAAAAAATAATTACGTCATTAGAAGAGTTTTTTAATTTTTTTGGATTGTAATTGTTATATTTTCGGAAAACCACTTATTTTAAAATGGGGTAATAAACCCCAACAGAAAATTCTGGTCCACCAGGTTGGGGGTTCAGACGTATGGCTAGCACGCATACTCCTGTAATGAAAGATTGTATTGCTGAAAAACATGCACAACATAGTAACAAACCTTGAATAAGGGCGGATTGCTTAAATAAAAAACGGTAACGCAAACAAAAAGGGATCATGAGTATGGCTACTTGGAACATTCAAGGAACCAAGCAAAATTATCTGTTAAAAAAATACCTAAACTAAATCTAGACGTCATAGTGTTAACAGAAACAAGAAAAGGAACAGGGTAATGAGAATATTGACTTTATATATATTATATATATATATATATTTATATATTTTTTTTTTTTTTTTTTTTATTAAAGAGAGGAGGAAATGCATTATGCACACCAAGTAGGTAGTGTCGGACCCTCCCCGACTAAAACCTCCTCTCATGACATCTCATTTCCTGGAACCGCGTGAGCATTACTTCGGGAAAAGAGAACTGGCATTCCATTCATCTCATATCCGTGTCTTCCTTTTTCCTTTCTCGTACGATACTTTGCACAAGAGTATCCACGATGTTCCACGGGTCCTGGCTAGTAAGCATAACCTCCACGCAGTTTTGGCTAGTTAGAGTGACGCCCGCTGCATTGTGTGCTGCGTCAATTAGCAGTCTCCACTTTTCGCAGTGAAAGAACACGTGATTAGCATCTTCAACCACCATACATTTTTTGCATAAGTCACTATCATAGAGGTGAAATCGATTCCGATAACTATTGAACCACCCGTGTCCACTCAACAATTGGCAGATGTAAAAATTCATCACTCCGTGCTTACGTCCTACCCATTTTGTAAGGTCCGGTATCAATATCCGTGTCCATGCCCCTTTTCCAGTTTCCGTTGCCCATTTTCGCTGCCATTCATTGAGTAAATCCCAGTCATTGCTACTTTCTATCCCTTTGGCAATTTGATATTGCAGGCATCTCTTTTTAATTTGGAGGTCGATGGGTGGAGTTCCTGCCAGTACTAACGCAGCTTCCGTAGATATAGTTCGGAAGCCGCAGCATACTCCTACGCTGTACCTACGTTATACCCCTTCCACTAATCTTCTGTATTTCTCCCATGTGATAGCTTCGCTCCATATGGGCGCTGCATACAGTATAATCGACTGTGCCACATTTGCTAGAGTCTTCCTGTTTGAGGATTTTGGTTCTCCTAGGTTTGGCATGATTCTGCTTAGTGCCACTGCAGACTTTTCTGCTTTGATACAACATGCCTTCACGTGTTCCTTCATTTCGCAGTTGTGATCGAATACTACTCCGAGATATTTCAACCGTGGTTTTGTTTCTATCGTCTCATTTTCCAGCTGCAAGGTGGCATTTTTGAATTTCCTGCCTCCATACAGTATTAGAGCTTCTGTCTTCTCCGCTGCCAGTTTTAGCCCTTTCTTGCGGATCTCCTCCGACAGCTTAGTCAGTACCCAGTTAGTGTTGCTGACTAGCTCCAGTTGTGTTTTTGCTTTGCAGATAACGGCCGTGTCATCAGCGAAACCAATGATAGTTGTCCCGGTAGGTACTTCTATTGTAAGCACTGAGTTATAGAAAATGTTCCAGAGGATAGGTTCAAGGATGGAGCCCTGTGGAACTCCACATTCCATTTGCATGTTCGTGCTCCGTCCAATAAGTACAGATCTTTCCGAGAGATAGTCAGATATTATTCGGCGGAGGTATGTTGATACTGCCATGTCTTTAAGCGCTAGCATGATTTCTTCCCACGGTGCTGAGTTAAAGGCATTGCGGATGTCTAGCGTAGCCATTACGCAGAATTCTCGGTTATTTGGTGCCTTTGATTTGATGCTATTCACGATCTTCAGCACCTCGTGCATTGCATCTGTGGTAGATCGACCTTTCCTGAATCCGTATTGGTGTTTATATAGTTTGCCATCGACTTCGTAATAGAGCCTATTTGCAATAACTCTCTCGAACAGTTTCCCAAATACGTCTAGTAGGCAGATTGGTCTGAATTTAGTGGGATCATGCTTCTGGATAAGAACCAGTTGCGCTGTCTTCCATTGACATGGAAAACTTCCCTTTTGTAGAAGTGTGTTATAAACTTGTAGAAGAGTGTCAGATTCAGATAGAGCTGCAACCTTTACTATCTCTGGCGGTATCCTGTCTGGACCGGCAGCTTTTTTGCTCTTTATTTGAGATATTGCTGTTGTGAGCTCATCAGCATCGATTGAAGGCAGTAAGCAAACTGGTGGTATAGTTTCCCTTATTGGTGTCGCTTCGGTACGTGGAAAAAGTTCCTTCGCAATTTCCAGTTGTCTTGCATCATCTAGCTTGACTCTAGGGTACAGATGAGCTTTCTTCATGACAATTTTATAGCCGATTCCCCATATATCTTCGTCCATTTCGTCGCAGATTTTGCTCCATGCACGTTGTTTTGACTTGTGGATCGCGGTCTTTAGTGCTTTTCTGTGCGATTTATATTCAACTTTAAAACTCTCTTTGTGTGGTAATGAAAGGTTTTTGTTGCGACTACTTCTTACAAGTATTCTCTTGTAGCGCAAGCAGGTTTTACGTAGGTTTGCTATTTTCTCATTCCACCAATAGGCTGGTTGTCTTCTGGAGGTCTCTCTTTTTGATAGAAATGAGTTGTTACAGGCTGTTGTACATTCTTGAACTAGATTTTCTGCCGTTACTTGTACGTTCTTGTTTTTCCTTACTTTCATTCCTTCCTTGAAATGTTGTACAAAGATTTCCATATACTTGCTATCTATTTTCCAGCCGGCAGTTATCTCCTCCCTGTTTTTCTTTCTTTTTTTGTTATCGTCATTCACTTCATAGTAGATATACATGTGGTCACTCATACTTTCTTCTTCCAGTACCTGCCAGTTGCTGATCTTTGTGGCTATATTATCAGATGTTAGTGTGAGGTCAATTATTGAATGGCTGGTGCCTCTCCTAAAAGTCGGCTCATTTCCTTGATTGTGCAGTATAAGATTATTACCTGCAATCCAGTCCAGAAGAATAATTCCTCTCCTATCGTCAGTTTCATTACCCCATATAGTAGATTTAGCATTAAAGTCTCCACCAACTATACATTCAACACCCCCTTGCTTTATACTATCTTGGAGTCTATCCAGAAATCCTTCGAACTCCCCTATTTTGCAGTTAGGTGAGATGTAACATGAATAGTAAGCTACTCCACGCACTTTGACCCAGGCAAATCCTTCATTATCCAGTCCAAAGCCGCCTATGTCAACTAGCCGATTTATTATTTTGATAGCGACATCTTTAGATTTGTCTGTCACCCATCCTGGTTTGCATACTGTTTCAATATTCGGTTCTGAGATAGTAAGTATATCGACATCGTGTGTCGCTCTGCGTAGTTGCACGCCAAATCTATCGCCACAGTACTTCTTGCTGTGTTGAGCTGTAGAGTTTTTATGCTCATTGCAGGTCTGCTCTTCGATCCTTGCTGTCGCGTCCTCTTCTTTTACCTTTTATCTTATTTACATGTTTCGCATACACTGGGCATAGCATACTATCCGCTCTATGTTCTTCTGTGTTACAATCGAAGCATCTAGACAAGTTTTTGCAGTCTTTTGCTGTATGGTCGTTTTGTCTACATTTGAAGCATGATTTCGCTCTTTCTTCTTTGTTAAGACATTTCGCTGCCACGTGGCCAAACCTGAGGCACTTAAAGCATCTCCTTAGTGAGAATTTTTCTTCTATTCGGCACCTACTCCAGCCAACATGGATTCGGGTTTGTTTAAGCATCTTCCCCATAGCAGTTTCTGGCATAGTAATAAAAGCGTGCTCAAGGCCCCTCTTGTTCATGCTATCCATTATTCTTGTCTCTGTAGTAGTGTTTTCACCAGTTATTTTTTTAACAGCTTATTCGAGTTCGTCTTGTTCGACATCTGGATCTAGATCTCTGACTACTATAGTTCCTGTCTTTTCTGTTATCTGAGCTTTACCAGATTCTCCTATCTTACTCGCCACTTGTTGTTCGAAGGATTTTGCATTGTCCTCTTCCTTACAGGTAAATTGTATTTGTATCTTACTATTATCAGAAGATTTCTGTACCCTGTGCACTTGAACGCCGATCTTTTCGACATCAAGTCTTAAGTTTTTGAGCATTCCAGCATAGCTTATATTAGACTCTTTTGGTGTAATTATTATGGTCTTCACCTTTGTGTTCCTCTTCCGTTGGACTCCCCATTTTTGCGGTTTATCATTCTCCATCTCTTCAGCATTTTCAGTCGCTGGGTCGTGAAGACTCATCTTTCTTGCATTGTTTTCATTTTTCCGATCCCGCTCTCGGGAAACTTGTAGAATAAACTTAGTTTTCGTTTTATGTCCGAAGTATTCCAGGACTTTCCGGATTGGGGTTTCCAGCTTTTGGTGTGATGTTCCGAATGGGTAGGAACATTCTTTCTCTTTTAGGAAGTTTTCTCCGGTGGTGTCAAAGAGCTTAGCGATAACTCTTAGGGTTTCGTCTGTGACATCTTCTTTTCCCTTCGATCCATCAATTCCCATTATGTAGGTGTGGACGTAATGCTCTCGTTCTAGGTTTTTTTCTGTGATTAGGGCTGTACTTGACTTCACACGTATGATGTCTCCAGGTTTAATCTGTTTGTCCTGTATAAGAGGCTGGATCTGTTTAGGAAGTTGTGTTCCTTTCTCGGCTTCAGGTGGCACATCTACTGTCACCACTGTATTTTTCTGTTGTATTTGTACCAGAATATCTTCTTTCTTGGTTTCAGTTTTAACATACGCTTCTCCAGGCCAGTTCTTGATTAACATTTGTATAAGGTTTTCTCTATTATTTTCTTTTTTGATTGTTTCGTGTATATCTGCGATCTTTTTCCCTTGCGACTTTCCAACATTGTCTGTCTGTGTGCTAGCATCCTGTAGTTGTATTGTACTGTTTTTTTGTGCGTCTTTCTCATTTGCCCCCACATTTTTATCTGATTGTGCCTTCTGGCTCGTTTCCTGCAGGGAGACATCTGTTTGAGTCTCAGTGCTTCGTGTTTCCAACAGGGGAGAGACATCTAGGGCATTTGTTTTGTCTATTTTCTTGCAAGACGAAATTTGTTCTCTTTCTAGCATCATTCGTGACATAAAGTTTCTTAGGGCGGCGCTCAAGTCCCTTATCTCCTTTTTGGTGTTCGAGCTTTCACCGACACTTTTGCACAGTTTAGTCACCATTCGTTCTGCTTTAAGGAGTGTATCTTCTACGCACGTACTCTTGGCCGGTGGTTTTTCAGTATTGTCTTCTCCTTGCCGTTTCCTTTTATTCTGGGGGGTATCTAGGCTGTGAGAGATGTCTCCTACCGATGCCGATCTTCTAGGTGATCTCATTATGATATTGCTTCTTTTAAATGGATCAGGCGTTATATCTATTAATGCTGATGGACTAGTCTTTTTCCTAGACGAGCACGGATCATCTAGCCTTCTTTCCACATTCCTACCAGTAACATTTGAGCACACCTGGGCCTGGTTACTCGCCTCAGGTATATATATATATATATATATAAAGAAGAGTGAATAAAGAAGAAAGAGCTTAAGCGAGCGTATCTATTTTAATTAAGAAAAAATATAAATCAAATGTTATTAATTGGAAACAGATTAATGAAAGATTACAAACACTAGATTTCTGTAGTAATCATAGGCGCTTAGTCCTACAGACGATTTAAACGATAATGTTAAAGATAATTTTTTTAACTATTTGACCAAACTTCCGGATGAGGTTAGTAATAGAAAAGAAATAATTATACGTTATTATGGAGGATTTAAATGCTCGTGTTTGTAAAAAAATAAATAACACTTTTGTTAGACCATACGGTGAAGAAAGATTAAACACCAATAGGGAAAGATTGATTGATTTATGTGAAGCTTAAAATCTGAATTGCTTTATTTTACTTTACGCACCGACATTGCTATAGCTACCTAATTATTATTGTGGTTCAGAACTGTCAAAAATTATTGGCCATCAGATGACGGCGCATTCATTATCCCGCCACCAGAGAGTCATTTATATAGTGTAAAGAGCTATTATAGTATGCGATTGCTTTTTCGCGCCTTGCTGATGCTCGGCACAAAGTTCCCATACTTATACCAAAATCCGCATTGTTATACTAAAATATCTTTCTTTACACACTAAGTACATATAAATAATTATTAACTTTTCAGAAACTTTTAAGCACTTTTTTAGTCGAACTTGTATTGATATTTGTGATGTTTTTCTGACTTAAAAGACTGGTAATAATGTGAGTTTTATCTACGTTTACCTCTAAAACTGACTATTAAAAGCTCACTATCATCGCAAGAATTTAGCTTATGTGATAATCCACTTAATTTACTAAAAAATTTAATATATTTTTCCGAGACATACTCTATAGTAATAGTATGACATTGTCGTTATGGACATAATTTTTTTTAGAAATCGTCTTGGAAACAACATTTTCCTGCTTATTTACGCGCAGGAAAATTGAGTTTTCCGGACTAGTAGTGTAAAAACTTTACAAGACGCATATTAAAAAAGATACTCTAGTAACTATAGTTGCCAACAAAATTGACAAACTTGATTTTTGTAGAATTTGTAAAAATATTCTAAAATTTGTAAATTTCGTCATTTTTTACGATTTTCGAAAAAATTGAATACAAAACACGTCAGTAAAATCTCTTACTTGACTCGGAGCTTCAAAATTTAGCTCCTCTTCAGTAATGTGACATTTTCCTGACTTTTATGTAAATAACTATTGTTTGTAAAAATTATAGAATACAAAATTTGAATCAATGAATTAAATGTTTGTGTAGCTAAAATTATGTAAACATTTGAGCCATTGAAACCGACGAAAGGCCACCCTTGGAGTACCTATCTGTCATACATGAAAACTTAAGGATCAAATACTGTAATGTTCAAGCACAAATTAATTAATAATGCAGTTTTCTAAACTTCCGTAAAAAAACAAAAAACTTTTATTGTGCTGAACATGTATTATTTCTGGAGACTGCAATAGAATTGTAGAGGCATGTCTGTTATTAGAACAGTAACAAAGATAAATTATTTAGGAGAACTGTGAAATGAACAGCTCTCTATTTTCAAATCTAAAACGTTACTTTGTTTGTTTAGGCAGATGTGAATTGTTCTAAACTTGTGTGCTTTGGTTTTATTCATCAATAGTTGACTTTGGTTTGGTAGTATATGTTCAACGTTGTTAAATTGTGTTTTAAATAAACATAATTTTATTGATGCACGATTGGTTTATTGAAGTAAGATACACTGCACCTTCTTAATTACTTGCTAGAATACTGATTAAAAAACAGTTTTTTGAAAAGAATTTTGTTAAATTTAAAATAATTTTTAAAAATATAACTCGAACAAAATTTAAAATATTACTGTTAAACTAAAAATCATATTTTTTTTTTATCTAATTTTAATTTTTTACGTTCTATCTTGACTAATAACAAAACAGTACTAAAGATAGTATAGGGGTTTCAAAAGACAACGTATAATACTGAATTTTTACTCTGACGTTTTTGAAAAATTATCTTACAGATCGAAAACAAAATAGTTATGATTCTAAATTGCAAACTGATACTCTTGCGTTTGAGAATGCAAAAGAATTTTGTAGTAGAGTATCAAACAACTTTTTTTCAAAAACTGTAGCTTCAGTTACTAAAAATTAAGAGAAAATGTTCTGATTTTTACCCGATTTTAATCAAGATCTTGCTGTTAAATCTAGACTGTTCTGAGCAACTAGTTATGATAGCACCTACATAGCAACCAACAAACAAGCATTACAATTTAAAATTTTGCAATCTATGTGCAAGGTTTTTATTTAAAATTTTGTAAAAAATAGTGTTTGAAGCGAAAAAAAACATGAGTTCTGAAAGTGATGAAAATGATTGTCTAAAAAAAATTAAAACATTTAAACAAAACAGTAATTGAAACATTTATAGAAAAAGCTCCAGATTACAGCTTTCTATTATTATTATTAATATTAATAAACAAATATTATTATTAATAAATAGATTTTAACAAACTGTAATGTTTTGTTCAATTATAAATTTCTGAACGTAAAAGTTTTTTTTTGTTCTAGATTGTAAAAGTCTTTTTTGGTGAGTTCCAAGAATATTTAATTTTGCGTTCTAAAATCAGATCAAAAATGTCCACACCTTTTTTAGACAGTGTTTGAAAAAACATTTTCTCAGTAGTAACATAAAAAACTGGAAAAAGGAACAGTAGTATTCTACTTAGGTATCACAAGAATTTCAGAAATTGTCAAAAAACTAATTTAAAACGTCATTACCGCAAGCTAATTTCTTTGTCACCGCAGTTTTACACATGTCACTTAAACTATTGCTTTAAGCTATTTTTTATAATGAAATTATCTTTTAATTATCAATTTTTTGCGAACAAAATATTATTATTGTTATGTTTTTAAACATTTTATTTTACTTTTTTTGTATTGCATTTTAAATCATTAATTAAAACTTCAATACCGTCTTGAGTTCCATGTTAATTTTTATTGAGCACATTTCTTAGAAAAACTATTGACATTGTTGAAAATAGTTGAAAATTGCATAACTTTCAATTAGAAACCAATTTTTACTTGAAACATTTGACACTGCGCTAATACCATGGTTAGATGTAGAAACAGCGGACCAGCTTTTTAAAATATAGATCATTGTATATCTACACATTGCCACAACAAGCAGGTTTTGCTTATTTCTATTTCAAAAAGTATTATTGTTAATAAAAAAACATACATTCTGCGAAAAAACACTATTTTGTTTCAGTCGATTTGTCTTTCATGTGAAATTCTATTATATACAAAATTGTACACAACTCAGTTTTATATAAAAAATTGTTCATTTTGCTTCAGTTATTAAAATTTATAAACTGTTTAAAGTTTATAATATTTATACCAACACCGTCTATATTCTACTTAACTAGCAATTGATTAATTCATATTGTCATTTACACACTGTTCAGCTATTGTTTTCAACTCACAGGCTTTTTTATATTTTCTTGTTTATTTGCGGCTTACGTTACACCCCGTTTTAATGAGAATATCATGCAAGTACTTTTTAATGCAACATTTCAAAACACAAAAGAAAATATTCTATTGTGCTCCAAATGCTTGATAAAGCAATATACGCCCCATTCAAAAAGATTTTTCAGACGAAAAGAAAATTTAATTGAATGATTTGACAAGAAAAACGCATTATCGAAGATAATGGCAAACGGTATTAAAGCGATTAAAAAACAAAGTTTTGTTTTAGGTTAACTCAAGAATATTAGTTTGCAATAGTTTAAAATTGTTTGTATAATAAAAATAAGAGGAGATTTAGAGCTTTACATGCTTTCTTAAATTGGCTAATACATATCTTCTAAATTTCTCTTTTGAATGCGTAAATAAATTAATTAATATTCAAATGACATCAAACAATTTAAAGATAAGTACATCCATCATATTAAAAAAGTTTGTTTTAGTTTATTATGTACTTTATAATAGTGTTTTGATTTCATAAATAAGAAAAATCAATATAACACAAGTACTTAAAATTTGACGAGATGGAAATAAATAAGAAAGAAGTTCGGCAAAAAAAGAGTGATCTTTATCACTCTTACAACTACAGTTGTATGTTTTATAAAGATCACTTCTAAAGATATGCAGCTTCTAAAGATATAAAAATTTAATCAAAGCATTTTTGCAGTATTTAAAAAAGTTGAATTTTACACTGCACATGGAATCAGTGTAATACATGTATAATAATTGTAATAGGTGTTTTTTTTAATTTAGCGTCGAAGCTTGCCATGAAAGTTTAATTTTGAACTGTGAACGAACCTTAATCATCAAATCGTAATTATTAGTTTGACATCTGAATATAACCTCGTTACTGACGTGACGCAACTCATCGAGGTTATATAAGCGTTGCTGGAAAATCGTGTCTTTTGAATAGGGTCACAAAAAAGTCACATGGAGTGAAAATCTTAAAGGGTAAGTTATTGCTAATTTAAATAATATTTACGGCCTTGTGAGTAATTTGTGGTCTAGTAAGTGTGTCTTGCTAAAAGTACTCGGTCACAATTTCATCATTATAAAGCTGCAAAAATGAAAACAATAGTTATAAAAGCTGTGTTGGACCTATTAATACTTTTGTTAATGTATTGATAACGTGTTGATCCACTAGCAATTTTTTTTCCGCTGTAGCTCCTAAAGAAGGTGCTTTATCAAATGATAAACAAGATTATTCTATCTTTAAAGAAAAATATTTGTCCAATGCGATAGTTTTAATTTTTATATTTAATCAAATTAAAAATTTGGAAAAAAAAATTTTCATAATGTTAAATACTTTAAGTTATAGATGATTAACATAATTTTTTTTCTAATTTGTTTAAATTTTTTAAACATAAATTTTTTCTTAATTATATTAAAATCAATTTTTTATATTTTTAATCTCTTACTGGTTTTGATAATCAGTTGTAAAATCTATTTCAAAAAACGCAATAATAAAAAAAACTTAAAAATTACTAGTTTGATCTTGATCAAATTTATATGGGACTACATGAAAAACATCAAATAATTACATTATAAAAAAAATAATTAAATTGATTCACTCATTAGAAAGTTTTAAGTTAACAAATATGAAAAAAATTCGAATTCATTCTTTTTTTTGAAGTCGATTGAAATAAACTTTTTGTATTTGCACAAAAATGTTTATTGCTAGCAAAATTAAATTTTCTTCTTCAAGCAGAAGCCATTTATGTTGTTGTTGTTAGCATTTTGTTGTGTTAAAAACATACTATGTAGTCTTTGTAATAGTAAGCTCATCAGTCTTAAAAATATTTGAATATAATCTAATTTTAGAAATATGAGAAAAACTCAGCCAACATTTAGGGAAAAAACAACGGCGTTAGTTAAAAGCTTGGGAAATAAAATAATGTTCCGTCTAGCACGCTGTGCTATAACAAAACAAACTGCACTCTTTTAAAATGCATTGTTTTGATATCTTAGTTTATATTCAAATTGAAGACGAAAGGCTTTCACGGCCCAAAGTCATTGAAATATTGACACCTTTCGTAAAAGACCGTGTCGAAAAGTTTAATGAAATTGTCGACGTTTTGCACTCCATTGGTGGAGGCGTCATTAGGACAAGGAAATAAAAGTAAGAACAAGCACGGTAACTCGACGTGTGAAAGATATTCAATTTACAATAGAAATTGAAAATCAATTTTTGGATGTCTTGGTAACACGTCTCCCTAACGGGTCTTTGGGCCATACATTATATCGAAAGTCTATTCATGCAGATCGCTATCTTTATGCGACATCACATCATCATCCTGCCCGAAAATTGTCTGTCATTATTAAATCCTTGGTTCATTGCGCTTTTTCGGTTTGTCAATCATCAAATCTTCAAACAGAATTAGACCGGTTAACAACTAGCCTAATGAATAATGGATATAATATCCTGTATTCAACGTATTATAAACCACCATTGACATTTTTGCACGAAAACGAGAGAGTCGAAAAATAATACTGGAACTGCTAGTCTTCCATTTTATCATGGGGTTACAGACAGAAAATCGAGAAAATTCTTTGTATACAAGGATTGAGAACGGTCTTCAAACCATCTACAAAAATCTTGGAAATTTGACTTATCGGTTTTTGCTATCCCCCGTGTTTTTCTACGTCAGCTGAGGGGCGGAGCTTAAATATTTTATCTCAGTCATTTACTCGTCTTTTTCTCGTCACCCTGTGTACCTGAAGAAAACCGACCTTTGGAAATGATATCATAAAAATACTTTCTGATATATCCATTGCGTAATGCTAAGGTTCAACAGTAAATATTACCATTCACTCAAATAAGAACTGCATGGGCAAACATAATTTTATTGCCGCAAAAAAAAGCTTCTTCTTGTTCATTGCTGACTGAAACAAGTACTTAATACAAATTGGTAATTGAAGTAGGTATTTTACGATACGTTTTATAAACAATAATCAATATTTTTTTGTAATAATAATGTGTTTATTGCAGTTAAAACAGTAAATTATTCAACACGCGCATGATGAAGACTACTACCCTCAAAGATAAAATTTGCAACACAAGCTGAAAGCGAGTGGTGTACCTATTTATCTGAGTTAAATATTATCCTTCATGTATAAGTATTGAGCTCTAATACTAAACAAATTTTTTGAAAAATTTGAGCAATTATAATATAGACAGAAATAGACATATTAAAATGATACAAAGTGATAATGATAAAAAATATTGGGTGAAGAAAAAAAAGTATAATTATGTAATAAAAATTGATTAAAGTTTATTTTTAAAATAATATGATATAATAAATAGTAATCTTAATTTCAAAAATAATTAATAATAGGTTTGTTTTATTATATATGTTGCCGCAGGTAACCTTCTATATGAGAGAGTAGAATAAGCACAAGAAAGAATAAACACAAATAAAGTACAATAAAAAAATTGAAATAAATAAAATAAATAATAATAATCTCAATAGTAAAAAATATTGATTGCTTTATAAAGTAATCATTTACAATTGGTTCTTCTTGAGGTCTTTCTGTTCCGCAAATCTCTGATAAGAAGTTCTTTAGGATGCTGGGAATATAATAACTCCGGCACAATACATTTATGGTAAAATTCTATCAGATGTGATTACATATTTTCTTTCCAAAAAGATCATCTTTATAAATCTGACAAAAAAAAACAAATCAATCACGGAAAAATGTTTTAAACACAATTACTGCATTTTAAAACTCATACCTTTTCAATAGACATTCTTTCTGGAGTCCAAATAACAAAATAGCAAATTTCTTTCTTGGCTATATGTAGCTGCCCTTGTATTTGGTAAAAGTAGATGCCATTTGTTTTTAAGTTTATATTCTCTTCTCTGTCTATTGTATAATGTATCACTATTTTTTAAGAGCTTCTTTTATATACTCATGCGGTGTAAAATTTCGCATCCAATTTTTAAAGGGCATTTAATTTCAATTATGGCATCATTTTCAACTAGACCATCTGGACATGCCGCAAGTTGTAACCTCAAGAACAAGAAGTTGCTCAAACGCTTGTACAGCGACGCGTTCATGAGTTTTACCCCAATCAGTAGCAATACTACCAGTAAATTTATTATATAAAAGAGACTGCAACACAAGAAGTGGAACATTGCATATTGCAAATTTTTCCAAATGAAGACGCCGTTAGCCTTTTATATCTTTCATCCTTTTACAATTGACTACTGCTTTGTTCAATAGTGTTTTTCTCTAGTTGTGCAATTTCAGATCTTGTTTTTTTTAACGATTCAATTAAATCGTCTTTAGCTGCCTCAAATGATTCTGGAAGCGGTTCTGATTTTTTTTCTCCTCTGGCAATGCCGCCTCTATGCCGTATTCTCTATCAGATTTAACGTAGCGTTTCCTTTTTTTAAATAATTTAGAGAAAAGACGTCGTCGCACATTTCGGTTGACATATTGTTTTTCTTTTTTTGTTATATAATTTCTTAGAAATTTGCCAGGACTACGTTTTCCGATCTCGTGATGAATTAAACGCAGATAATCATGAGATCCCACATTAAAACTGATACCAGCTGCATGGCACCTGAGCTGGTACGATTCTTTTGCCGAAAAATTAATTCTTTTTCCTCCCACAAGTTTTGCTACAACGGAATTATAACATTCTGCCAAATTGTTGTCCATATCTAATAATAGACTGTCAGCATGCTGAACTAAGCGATTCAAAACTACTTCTAAATCTTGAAACAAACCGCTGATGGTCATTTCTTCTACCCAGTTCCTGTTGTTGCTTCTATTGCCCAAAAAATACACAATACCATTTGGTTTTGGAAAAAAAATATATTACTTTTGCAAAAATAATTATCACAGTTGGAATGATCGCCACAATAACGATATACTGAATTATGTATATCACGACGAAGTTTATGTACCTTTTCTCTATGATCTATCTTCTTTGATGCAAGGAAGATGCATCTATACTTCACAGCTCCTTGTATAGTTCTTCGAAATCGGCATATATTATTTTTTAAATAGGTTCTCTGATCAGAAGCTACCAGCTACCAAAATATTTTAAGATTCATACACAGTGATAAAACACAAAAGTGCTAGCTGACTGTTGTTTTACCAAAACGTGTTGAATCGCAATCGCAGCCGAATTCAACCTCTACTTTACGTTTACGCCGATATAATTCTGCGGCACAATTGACAATTTTCAAAACGTACTCTAATTTGTTTTCGTTTTTCAACTATAAATGAAGAATATATGAACCTAAATGATAAATAATTATTTAATACCAAGAGGACCAGTGCCGCATATAAGTCAGAAAGACTCATACGATACTGAAAAGTACCTACTTGGAAGCGCGCGAGTTAAAATCAGAAAAAAGATATAAACAATAAAACTTTTTAAAGTTTTAATTAAGTAGTATTATAAGCTATTGTATAAATAATCAAAATAATTTTTTTTTATAATATATTCTTTGTTTTTATTTATTTTTAATTGATCAAAAGTTCCCAATTTTAGGATTTTTCAAACTTTTAAAATTCATATCTCCAAAAATATCAACTTCTGTAGATCCACTAGTTACTCGATTGTAAAAGAAAGTCATAAACTTTACGATCGGTAGACGGTGTCGTTTCCGAAAATCCATTGGATGTTATGTTTTTGACCGCACGTGGACCACTCTGGGCCAGCCGACAAAATTAATGAAAATTCAGAAAAATTCGACTTGACAGAGGTTGTGTAGAATACATGCCATTTCCGTATTTTTGTATATTTTTTAAAAATTTAAAAAGCCAATTGTTGAAAACACTTGAATACACCGCCGGAACTCGTTTATTTTGTGTTTATCAGATTCTAAATCAATAAAATAATCATTTTAATTAAGGTCATAAATAAACTGCTTTTAAAGACATTTTAAAGTTTTTAACACGAAAAAAAACGAGCTACGTCCATGAAGACATCTTTGATGAAGACAGTGTTAAAATTTAGTTACATTTTGGTGACAATTGACGCAATGGGATGATTTCTACTAAACCTCTAAAACACTGGATTTATCACGGGTTCAAAACCCCCTTAAAAATATACGCCCAAACAGCAACTAGGTTTAGCCAGAGTTTTGTTTCTAGCGTGGTTCACACTTTGAGTTATTGTGCTTGTTTTTACTTTGATGCCTCTACCGATGAAGTGCAAAACGTCCACAAATTTATTGAACTATTCGACACGGTATTTTCCGAAAGATGTCAATATTTATATTCAAAGTCAGAAAACAAATTATTTCAAATAATAAATAAACAACCAAATTATTTTTTTCTATTTATATTAGACACATAAAGTTGAAATTTTGATAATTAATTATGTAATTTGGCTACAAATTGCAATTTGGCAGTGTAAGGCTTTAATCAATCTGATTCTAGAACAAAGCGCTAGTTTGAGATTATGTGGCTTTTGTTTAAAAATGACTAAGCAGTTCTAAGATCTGAATACATTTAAGTACGGTTAATTTTAAATCTATTGTAAACATTATTTTTTTATTTTTTTTTGGCATAAAAATAAAAATAAAACGGGTTGAAAAAAATTATACATGCAATATTTTGAGTTAAAACATATTTATTAATTTTTAAATCTAAAACATCCTAATAACATACCGAGGACCTTAAAAAAATATAATATTTTAAAAACTACTAGCAAGTAATTCTTGAGTAATATTCAGACTTGCAACATAGCTTAAATCTGGTTAAAAAAACACAACACAAATGAATTTTAGTAGGATATAGAATATAATAATAAAACCCGATGTAGTTGCTCTGTCTAACAAATTTTAGATTTTTTAAAAATTTTTTTCTTTTTAAATGAGTTTTTGTATGAAAAAGTAGCTATCCTAAAAATTACAATGTTTTTTTAATAATTTCTAAAAATTTTTTTCAATTTTGATAACCCCCTTGAACGTAGGAGGGATCGAAAGCAGACTTTGAGAAAAGGATGGAATGTGTCAAAATCGCGATAATAACGTCTGAACGTACTATGGATAGATTCTATATCACTAAGGATTTTTTCAACAAAAGTCATTTGTCAGTGTCTAACCTGTCAGTCGTATCGTAATTTTACGAAAATCTACCAAAATACAGCTTAAATCTATAAAATATCTATTAAATAAACATGGGGGCTTTATTTATGAAGATTTCCCATTAAGAGATTTAATGTTATTTCATCAAGAAAGAAGATTTTATAAATTGTAGCCCCCCAAACTGTCAATAGAGTGGAGTGTGAATTTAATGGGAGAACAAATTTAAATGAAAAAAACATTGTTTAAAAACTATTTTGAAGCGACCGATAAAAATTTGCATAGGTTTGGTTTACTTTTTAATAGATTTCATGACATTTTTAGAGAAAAATTGGTGCCCTAACTGTCAAATAATTGAAGCAAATATAATAGAAATTACAATGAATTTTCAAATGAAAACAACGTTTAAAGGCTTTTTTGGAACGATTCATAAAGGTTTGTTTGGTTTTTAAAAGATTTCAAGACATTTTTAGAGAAAAATTAGTGCTCCAAACTGTCAAATAAGTGAAGCGAATATAATAGAAATTACAATGAATTTTCAAATGAAAACAACGTTTAAAGGCTTTTTTGGAACGATTCATAAAGGTTTGTTTGGTTTTTAAAAGATTTCAAGACATTTTTAGAGAAAAATTAGTGCTCCAAACTGTCAAATAAGTGAAGCGAATATAATAGAAATTACAATGAATTTTCAAATGAAAACAACGTTTAAAGGCTTTTTTGGAACGATTCATAAAGGTTTGTTTGGTTTTTAAAAGATTTCAAGACATTTTTAGAGAAAAATTAGTGCTCCAAACTGTCAAATAAGTGAAGCGAATATAATGAAATTACAATGAATTTTCAAATGAAAACAACGTTTAAAGGCTATTTTTGAACGATTCATAAAGGTTTGTTTGGTTTTTAAAAGATTTCAAGGCATTTTTAGAGAAAAATTAGTGACCCAAACTGTCAAATAAGTGAAGCGAATGTAATGGAAAATCTACGTAAATACAGCTCAAAACAATTAAAATATTGGTTAAATAAACAATTGGCACTCACCAAAAAGTTAGAAGCAAAGATCGAAAAGGCGAAAGGGCTCTTTTTTTTGGTTTCGGTCAAAATATCAAAAGCTCACAAAAAAAATTGTCAAATTGACAGTTTTACTTTATTATAAATTTGTTATGGTTGAAAGAAAAGATTTTGTGTTAATAGTTCTTCTAAAATTGAGCCCCAAATTAATTGAAATGCTTTTTTATATTGGAAAAGATAGAAGAAATAATAGAAGGAAAAGCTCTGGGTAGGTTTTTTGTCTTTTTTTTATTAAATACTAAAATCTTATATTGATAGAGCATGCCCCCCGAAATGTCAAAGGGGTGAAGCTAATATAATAGAAAAAGTAAAGATTAAAAAGTCGAGAAGGTTATTATGGCTGAAAGAAAAGCTTTTGGTTAATAGTTCTTCCAAAATTGAGCCCCATATTTTTTTTTGTTGCTATAAACAAATTTGTTTATAGCAAACAATAATTACAATTTTTTTTTTAAATTGATATATATATTTATTCGTTTCTTAGTAACACAAACAAAATAATTATTTATAAATTTTTTCATAAAAATAGTTGTGAAAACGTTATTTATAAGAAAATTTCAACAAATGTATATTGAAATTAATATGTCAATGTGTTCGCTACGATATAACCTAATTTTTTTTTTATGAAAGTTACGTCAAATATTTGTCAAGAAACAAACGTTTTCGGTTACATTGTTGCAACTAGGCAATTAAAAGTTTTTTTTTAAAAGTGTTGCCAAATGTTTTTGATTGTATTAATGTTAAACAAATGTTTCTAATTAATAATTATACAAGAAAAATTTGAAATTTTTGTTATTTAATTTCCGACAATCAAATATGCGAAAAAAAAATTTGCAAAAAATTAAAAATAAAAAAATGTTAATTTAAAAGATATGCGATGATTTAAGTAAAAAAAGCATCAAGAAAAACTAGAAAAAATTATAAATTTGTTGATAATAAAAACGAAAAGATAATTTAAGTAGTATAGAAAAACAAAATTATGGTATTTGTAGAAAAAAAAAAATTGATAAAATTAAGTAAATAAAAAAAATTGAAAAAAAAATTTATAGAAAAGAAAACGTTGGAACGAAGAAGATTGGAAAACCATAATTTTGTTTTTTAAAAATTAAAATACACAAAAAAAAAAATGTAAGAGAGAAATAAAAAGAAAATAAAAATAAATTAAAAAAAAAAATTAAAATTAAGTAAATACATTATAAAAATAGGAACAAATAGAATCAAAAAGAAGAAAGTGGAGAGAAATAAAAAAAAGAGTTTAAAAAAAAAAGTTGAAAAGATAAAAAAGAAAAAGAATAAAAAGAAAGAGAAAATAAAAATTTCAATGTACAAATTTCTATAGAGTAGCTATTTTTTTGAATTTGATATATGATAAATAACTAAAATATAAATAATTTTTATTGATTTTTTCTTTAGATTATGTATGATTGTAATTGAATGATTACATATTTTGAAAAAATTAAATAGAAAATAGGAGAAAAATAGAAAAAGAAAACAAATAGAAAAAAAAGAAAGAATATATTATATAATTAATAAAATGTAATACGAACCTTTTTAATAAAAATAAAATATGGCTGTTTTATGGTTGCCTAAGGCAACCTTATCTATATAAGAAAGTGAGGTAAGTAAAAGGAGGAATAAATAAAAAAATAAAATAATAGAAACAAAAATAAATATATAAAATAACAACTTTAATTTTGAAAAAAAATAATAAAAGACTTTTTTTAGAAGAGAATAAGAAAAAATTCATATAAATTATTATAATATATTATAGTTTTTATTCTTCTAATTTTAATAACAATTATTATTAAAGTAATAAAATTAATATAAAAATTAAAACGAAGAAAAAAAAATAAAAATAAAAGAAAGAAAAAAATTTGAAAAAAAAAGAAGAATAAAAATCAAATATATTAAATAAAAAAATGTAATGCAAAATTTTTTTATAAAAAAAAAATTGTTGTGTTATTGTTGCCGAAGGCAACCTTTTACATATATGAGAGTATAGTAAGAACAAGAAGAAATAAAAAAAATATATACAATATAAATAATATAAATAATATAAAATAATGATAGATAGTAATATTATTTTTAAATATTTTAAAGTAATATTAATATGAAAATGTTATGTCAAAATATGATCTCAAATGTTATAACAAGAATTTTTATAACAGAAAATGACTGTTCGCCACCTAAATAATGAGAAAAAAATAAAAAAATTATAATAATAATGAATAGTAAAAGTATTTTCAAAAACAAATAATAATAGATTTATATGTGTTGCCGTAGGCAACATTCAATACGAGTGAGTAGAACAAGTACAAAAAAAAGTAAAAAAACAAAAATTTTAGTAAATGGTAATATGCTTCCTTTAATATTAAAAAAAGATGGGAAAGATAAAAAGAAAAAGAAATAAGTATAATTAATAAAATCTAATTAAAATTTTTTAAATAAATAATAATAAATTTCAAGATAAATAATAATGGGCTAGGTTTATATAAATGTTGTCGAAGGCAAACGTTGATATGAGAAAGTAGAATAAGTACAAAAAGAAATAAATAAAAATATATTACAATAAAAAAATAAATAAACAATAATCTAATAAAAAAAAAAAAGTGCGTCTATTTTACGGTTGCCGAAGGCAACCCCTCTAGGTTCATACACGTTGCCGTAGGCAACCCTCTACTCAAGAGAGTAGGTAAGCACCCGGAGGGTGCGAAACCATACTCTCGTAGAATATAATATTTTATGAAAAAAAATAAATTTATTGGTAAGTTTTTTGACGAAAACTCAATTAAACGTTATCGTATCTGAGACAAGAAGTTGTACACAAATTAGATTTTAGAGACAGATATCAATGTCACTTTTTTTGTTTTTATGTAATATGATATGTACAAACACATAACAAAGTAGATTTCAACAGCATAATTAAAATGATTCTAAAAAACTAACAAATTATACGATTTGAGTTCTATAGGCAATAAAGCATAACTTGTTTGCCGCTAATTGAAATGATTGTTCATTGCTTCCAATAATTTGCATCCAAAATATAATCTAATTCCACTTATTGCTGTGTTAAATGATTGATAAAATTGAATTGGTTCACCATTGGTATAAAAATGTTGAAAGCTGATTTTACCTTTTGCATATATAAATCAAATATAAACATGCAAACTATTGTTCATTATATTTAGGAAATTTTGTTAATTAAATTTGTATCGCTAAGACAAATTGTGCTTGATCAATATTATTATTATTATCTATTTATTAATAAAGATTTATTGATGTTTTATGAGTAAATTAATGTTATTATATTTTGTAAAAAATAGTAATAATCTAACAGCTTTTATAAACAATTACCAATTTCTGAGATAAAAGTCTGCAAAGCCTGACAACAGTGGTTATATTGGTTGGCTTACTGAGGACGTATAAAGCAAGTATTCTCATAATAATATATCAATTTTAATAATGAATTCTG
Source organism: Lagria hirta (assembly GCA_947359425.1). Classification (NCBI taxonomy): domain Eukaryota; kingdom Metazoa; phylum Arthropoda; class Insecta; order Coleoptera; family Tenebrionidae; genus Lagria; species Lagria hirta. The sequence goes on along the minus strand of OX375794.1, from coordinate 28,068,349 downwards.
ACAAATAATTTTGTAAACACCCATGAAAAATTTAATTTTTTGGGCATCAATTTTATTCTTGTATCAGGCAACTTTTAATTTAAAAAAAACGTACAGTTAACTAAGGTTTTATACACTATAAAAAGAATTTTGTATAAACTAAGCGTTACACGGCTAAACTAATCAATGAAATTGCTAGGCTAGTATGTAATGTTTAAAAAAGCCTAATTTTGAATTAAGAAAAATTTTAAATCTAGAATGGTTTTTTGAAAGATAGCAGATACACAAAATTAAACAAGTTTTAGCAAAAATTAAATAATAAAACACTTTGCTAAACATCTAATTCACCTCATTGCAATTTATTAATTAGACTTAATAAGTATTAGTCTATTAAGTCCTACTAATTGATGAAAAAAATATATAAGTTAATAAGTTTTTTGTTCTTATTAGATATGCTATACATTTGGTAATAATAACATATATTAATTCTGTGCATATAATACATTAACACCAATAAGTAAAATATAATTTCTTTGTTTTGCTATGTTTCAAAATATTTGAGTTGGTAAATAGTAGCTCAATATTTATAACATGTTTAGAAATCTTATGTTGATAATAAATTTTTTTGAAAAAAAGCTATTTTTTTTTTGTTAAACTACCGCAAAACAATATTGCAGTTGTATGACAAATAACACGGAAAACAAAAAAACAAAAAGAATCTGAGTATTTTATAATGAAAATGAAAAAGTTTAGTTCACCTCTAAAAATTAGGCGTTTTATAATCCTAAATATTTAAAATAAATAGAGTTTTGTTGTCTAAATTTTTATGTCAACGGAAATTACATTAAATTAATGAAGAAAGCTTTAAAAAACTAATCTCACACTAATGCGTTAATTTGTATCTATACATCTTCTTAAAACTCAACGGTTATATGTAATGCAATTTTTTTTTGGTTTGTTTAATTTACTTTTTTAGTTCAATTGTTATGGTCATTTCAATTAAAATGTCAGTTTTGTTGTTTAGAAAAGTTGAACATATTTTTGTTCCTACTAAGGAAGGAGCCGAATAATAATTTTTTGATATTTATGTTATAGTCGACTTTTTAAAAATTTTAGTTCATTACTGGTAACACTATTTTCAAATTAATTGTAAATTAAAAAAACACAATATCTTCCCATAGATGCTTTATTTCAACTTAAGGTTGAATTTAAACTACATATGTTTCGGCTTGTACTGATTGTATGTATTAATCAGAGGCCATCGTCAGGTTTAAGAATATTTAATACAAATATTTCAACTAGCCGACATGAAAATAGGAGATTACTATGGTATATCTCAGAGTAAAATTAGTTTACTCTGAGTATTAGTTTACTCTGTAATATCAACATATAATATTACAGCTCAAAAAAATAAAACTAGGTTAAAACAAACTATTGATATCACCGCAGTATTTTTCTTGATAATATGTTCAAAAATGGATTGTTTGTAAAAACATTCTTTTTCAACTTATGTCTTTTAATATATTATCTATAATGTATAATGTGATTTACTGAGACTTTGACATAAAACGCTGATACATTACTTTGTTGTGAAATTAAATTGTTTCTAATTATCGTTTACCTATCATTTGAACGTTTGTTTTTCCTGACTACAAATTAAATTATCTATGGATGTAGACGAGCTCTAAAAAAAACTACACTTATTGATACACTTTGCTTCTCCAAAAATTTAACGACTTAAATAATGAAGACTCTTAACTAAATAGATGAAATTCTTGAAACTGCTGTACATTTTACAATCAACATTATTTCTGCGCTTTTAACGTCATGCGCAATATACTTTAATTATTACATTTTATTTGGAGACGATTTGTTTTATGATGAGGGTTGTAAATAGGTTTATTGAGTCGTATAATGAGACAATAAGATACACGAGTAAGCGTTTTATTCATTGTTGCTAAGCAAGCAACACTTTCACAATGCCGAGTTATTTATTTCAATAACAAAATATGGAGAACTTTTTTTTTGCTGTTGTTATCAATGATACACATAAACCAAAAAATAAATACATAATCTTTTCCAAATATATGTCTTGGAGTATAAAAATATTGGAACAAAATATGGAGAACTTTTTTTTTGCTGTTGTTATCAATGATACACATAAACCAAAAAATAAGTACATAATCTTTTCCAAATATATGTCTTGGAGTATAAAAGTATTGGAACACTTTATCGATGTGGTTTAATTCAACAATACGCACGATTTGTTTATTTTAGGAAGAAAAAATAACGATATGCTTTAACACGACAAAACATTAATTCTTATAGTTTTACATCTCTAGCTCAATTTTACTTTATTTGCATAATTGTTATTATTGAAATTAAAAAACTCAAGTGACACAAAACTAATTGTAAAATATGAGTTGAGTTTTGAAAGTGGATTAAACAATATTGAAAAACTTATTAGTGTATTGACATTTATAGATATATGTACAAAATATATACAATATGGCGCGCGACACAGACGTGTATTCAGCTAGTATTCCTAAAAACGCTAAATGCTCTTTAAATACATGTAATAAAAAAGTGGTAAATGGGGTAATATGTGCCCTGTGTAGGTTGGTGTATCATTCAAAGTGTGCCTTAAGCATGGAAAACAAAAGTGCTGACGAAAATTTGACTTTTTGGATCTGTGCCGCATGTACACCGAACACCAAAACAAGCAACAAAATTGTAGATTTATTACATCTAAACCTATCCCTTAATACGGAAAACAAAATTTTCGCAAAATTAGTGGAAAAATTAGATAAAAAGTGGTGTTATTAAGAGACAAATTGGGAAATTTGCATATCAATCAGCCGATGCAACAAAATCCGAAGGTCACTAAAATAAAACCTGTACCCGCAAAAACATCAAAAAGTGATGATAAGCCTGCCATCATTGACGGCACTGAATTTAATAAAATTGATATTCCAACTGAAAGTACCATAAAATCTTCGAACGAAGAAATAGAACACCTGAGAAATAGCAACAAACGAAAAAAATCTGTTATTGTCGGTGAAGCAGAATTAGGAAACAACAGTGATGACTCACTTCGTGCTGCAGCTAGACGAACATGGTTACACTTTGGTCAAGTTGAAAATAACACCACTGAGGAGAAGGTTAAAGATATTTTAAAGAAAAAAATTGAGAATAGAAGCTTTATTGTAGAAAAGCTTAGTACAAAGGAGACGGCGCAAAGTGAATCATTTAAAATTGGACTGGATTTTGACTTATTGGATACACTACAACAACCTAGCTTCGAAGCAGACAGACGGGCTCAAAAAGTCAAGAAAAGTAATAACAATATATTTATAGTACACATTAATATCCAATGTCTAAGAAATAAAATAGATGAACTTAAAATTAATGTAACAATTGACGATGTGTAACGTGATTTCATTTGTTTAAGTGGACATTGGATGTTAATTAATGAGCAAAATACAATTAATGTAGATAACTAAAAATACGTATTAAGTTTTTGTAGAACTAATCATATACACGGAGGAGTAGCAATTTTTTGTAATGAGGCTTTGGCAAATTTTTGTAAAATCAGGACAGATCTTATACAACTATCGGAGGAGGTGCAATGCAAAATTTGCGCACTTGAATTGGAACAGAAACTTTTACTAATTACAGTGTACAGGTCACCAGCAGGTGATTATAATATAGTTTTAAAAAAAATTAACTAAATTATGACAATTGGCTCAAAAAGTAATTTGCAAATAGTGGTAAATTGTAATTTTAACGTTAATTTCTTGACAGAGAATCGCGAGAAGTTACTACTGCTTGATATGCTAGCTAGTTATGGGTTATACCATCCTATAAAGCAACCGACTAGGTTAACACCTTCACTAATGCATGCACAACTAAATTTTTTTCTAAGGTATTAGATTGGGATATCTCTGACCACAAACTAGTTTTCATGAACCTCAACGTAGGTTTGAATCCATGTGTGAAAGAAATCAGTGGGCCTAAGTCACAAAACTAGGGCTTTATAAACTGTATAACTATGTTAGTAAAATTGAATGGTTCTTTTGACGATGAGAACATAAATGCTAATATTAAAACTAATATTTTTTTTGATAAATTATTAGTAGGGATTGCAGAGTCATTTCCAATAAAAACGGGAATTGTAACAAATACAAAACAGGATATTAAATGGTTCACTCCAACTCTGGAAAAAATGAGGGAAAACTTACAGCTACTACAAGATATGTATAAACTAAACAAAACAACTGTACTGCTTGAATATATTAAAAGATATAAGAAAATTTGTCGACAGTATATTCAATGCCAAACGTGATGTTCATGATAACTTGATAAATAACGCAACAATATAAATATAAAAATCAAGCTTGTAAACACCACCAGAGCAAACTAACTCCTCATGTATATAATGATTCATTCGTTACCGCTGCCAATAATATTGTTAATAATATGCTCACTAATAATAATAATAACCCTTTAAACTACTTTGTAGATAACAATAAGTGTGATAAATTTAAATTTAGTGAAGTTAGCAGAGTTGAAATCCGTGACATAATTACAAGCTTAAAATCTTCAAATAGTAAAAATATATATGGCATAAATAGCAAAATTTTAAAATGTATAAAAAACTTGATTGTAGGACCACTTAGTAAGCTTATAAATATTTGCATATCTAATAATGTTTTCCCTGATGGCTTCAAAGTCACACGTGTTTGTCCTGTATAGAAAAAAGGAGACCCCTGTAATGCATGTAACTACAGACCTATAGCCATCATCCCTATCTTTGGCAAAATTTTTGAAAAAGTGCTTAAAACTAGAATTGTCAAATACCGGGTGGTCAAGAGGAACTGAAGCTGTTGGTAACACTGACAATTTGATGAAAACCTCAATGAAGTTGGTACCACTACATTGTCAGTTGTCAATTTTGACAACCAATTTCGAAATTTAAAATCCAGCGTCACATTTATAATAATTGATTTATTAAAATGGTTTTCACACTAGAACAACACATTTTTATTGGTATGGCGTATTTTCGTACTGGACATCATGATGCTGCCAACGGTTGGCAATATTCCACCGATGAGGCCTTCTACCAATTTCAAGAACGGCTTCATGAGGCCGTTACATTACAGTAGTAATGTTCAGGCAGCATTGTACGAGATTGGTGGAACGTTACTTACAAACAAGTGACGTAAAAAAGGCCAAACATACGGCACGAACATCTACACTAACAGAAGATGTGGTCGAAGATGTTCGAGTTCGAATGGAACAAAGTCCTCGAAAGTCTGTGCGAAAGCTTGCACTCCAAACAGGTTTGATTCTTTCTAAAACACGTATTCAAAGTTCCTTGTTAGGCACATGTAATGCAGGGTCTAATAATCCTTACCTTCAAAAATCCTGTCATTCCTTTTCCTTACTTCACAGGCTATTCATATGGAAGTTGCATGACGATTTTAAAGAAAAAATTAAAGCTTTATCCATATAAATTTTCCCGGATCCAAGCCCTGCATCCCCAAGACTATCAGCAACGAATTAATTTTTGTAATTGGTTCAATGCGGAAATGACCGCTGATGACGTCCTTAACTAAACTTTCTTCTCGAATGAAGCTTGGTTTCATTTAAATGGATTTGTAAATTCACAAAATTACCGGATATGGTCGAGCGAAAATCCGCATGCCACTGTTGAGACCACTTTACACCCCGTTAAAGTTGGTGTATGGGTGGCAATGTCTCGGCAAAGAATCATTGGCCCATACTTTTTTACCTACACAATCAATTCAGAAAGATACGTGAACAACCTGCTGACTCCATTTGTAAATGAATTAGACGACCAGGAGCTTCAGCATGGTCATTTCCAGCAGGATTCTGCCACAGCGCACACCGCGTTCAATACGATGCTCTATCTGCGCTAATTCTTTGGAGAGAGAATAATAAGCCGAGGGACTTGGCCAAGTAGATCGCCGGATCTCACTCCCTTGGACTTTTTCTTGTTTGGTCACCTCAAAAACAGAGTCTTCACAAGAAATCTACACACAGTGGAGGAATTGCAAGCAGCCATCACAGAGGAAATGCAAAACATCACTCCACAAATGTTGGTCAACGTTTTTGACAGCTTAAAGAGGAGGGTGAACATTTGTCTGGACCACGGTGGCGCGCAATTTGAACATTACCTATAAAATTATTGATTTCCATTTTTGCGCTTTTCCCATGCTTTTTCTTGTTCAAGTTTACCAATATTAAAATCCTTGTTCTACCTTTTTTTATTCCTATTATCACTTTTACCTTACCCTGCACGACAATGATGAAGCATGAAACATGTTTTTGTTCTTCAGGACGGGCATGATGTCTGTCGCTTTTATGACCAGTGGGGCATTCACCCAAGTACGGATAATAGTCTTTTTTTGTGTTTTGTGACTCTTTTTGCGTGTATCGCATCGTGTTAAGTTCGATGACTCGACCATGTGTAACATAACCTAAATTTTTTGACGCAATAGGTACCAACACCAATGCACAAAATGTTTTCAAATTTTGGGAATATTTAGCTGTCATTTATTGCCAACAGCTTCAGTTTCTCTTGATCACCCTGTATATGGAGGAAAATAGTTTGTTAAGCACATCATTTGAAAACTTTGGCAAATTTATTTTTATTGGTAGCATTTCACGATGGCAAAAATTTTGTTATAATATGCTTTACAAACCCTCTGTACCACTTTAGTTAGATTGTATTAACAGTGGCATAGGAACAGGAGCAAGACATCGTAATTGTTTATAGCTAAAATATCATCAACAAGATATCTTTTTGTAACTTTGGCTGCTTCTAGGTATGTATGGTTTTACGAGATTTCAAATTTTCTGTCGTTGACTTATTAAATATTGAAGAAGAAAGGCTTTTACGGACCGAAGTCATTGAAATATTGACATCTTTCGGAAAAGACCGTGTCGAAAAGTTTAATAAAATTGTCAACGCTTGGCACTCCATCGGTGGAGGCGTCATTAGGACATTTGGGAATTAATTGAGATTTTATTTCAGGCGAGAAATAGAGGATTTTATTAATGTTGAAAATTCCCTTTCAATTTTTGATGTAGGATCTCTGGATAAACGGTACAGTCATCGAATGATAGAAAGCGTTGTCTATAATCCTATCAGCTTTTCCATATATCTTGTTTGAGGCAAGAATAAGCAGTTTTTTAATCTAAGTCTTTTTATGGAGCAAAAGTAATCTTCATGTTCTATTTTAGATATATGAAATGTAGGTATATGAAATATTTGTAACTGACTTCTAAAAATGAAAAAAGTTATATGTTTGCTTGTATATATTTTTTAACCGACTTCAAAAAAATGACAATATTATCGATTTGACTGTACTTTTTCTATGTGTGTTACCTCAGAACTTTTTTCTGGGAGAACCGATTTTGATGATTTTTTTTTATTTTGAAGCTGTTGCTTTACATTTAGTTCTATTTAAATTTTCTCAAGATCTGATCAGTAGTTTTTAAGTTATTTTTATGAATGCTTTTTTTGACATTTAAATAGTTGTAGTGACATAACTACAATAGTTGGACATATGCTACCGCAGAGTTTTTTGTAGACATTATGATGTTCTTCAATATTGTTGTACATTGTTTAGTTCTATCGCTAACAGTTTCGGCAGCGCATTCGACGAAAGACATTTTAAGACTCATTTTTCTACACCTTCGGTTACATTGTTCAAATTTTACCAAATATCTCTAATTTTTTTTTAAATAAAATGTAACCTATGTCAAAAAGGAAGAATGTAGCATTCTATTGGTGAAAGAATTTTTTAAATCGGCCTAGTACTTTTTGAGTCTATTCATTACAAACATACAAATCTTTCCTCTTTATAATATTAGTGTAGATAATCAAAATGTCCACTACCTTCCAGTATGCTCATTTGAATACGGCGACGCATTCCGTTAGCAACGTTTATCAGCACGCTGGGTTGGTTATTAATTTCATTACTTCGATGCTTTTTTGGCTAACTATAATTGACAGTCTACTAAAGCAAAATGTTAGTTTTTTTTGTTACAAGTACATATAACGCAATAGAAATTTTGATTTACATTTATAATAAATAAAATCGTATACAAATAATTTTTTGGAAATTTTTAAGTAAATAGGTAATATTCAAATATACATTAATCTATTCAAAGAATTTCAAAGCAGAAAAATATAATAGGCAATGATTAAATCAGCCAGGCGGATTCCAACTGAAAGCTTTCTAAAGGGACAACTTATTCTAAGACGGTACAAAATGATATGCATTGTGGGAGCAGGTTTGGGTTTTCCTTTGAACATATTGGACAAAAATTCTAGAACTTTTTTATTTTGGGGTAGGGAAAAAAACTCAAATAAATTCCGCTATAGCATATGGACTAAATTTATTTCTTTATTTGGTGATGTACGTTAGTAAAAAGAAAAGTGTCTAAATGGAGTTTTTAAAATTAACAACATGGTGCAATCCAGGAAATAAACCGTGAGTCATTGTGCTCGCTCACAGTATTTAATGCGATCTTTTTACGCATTCGTATTAAACGGAGTATTCAACAATATCTTAGAAAAGTCTATAGTTGTTCCAGTCCACAAAAAAATGACATCGCGCTTGTAGAAATCTATAGACCTAATCCTATATGCTTGACGAGCGTTTTTAGTAAAATTTAGTAAAAGTTTTGAGAAACTGATGTATAACCGTTTAATAAACTTTGCAAATAGATTTAATATTCTATCCAAATGTTAACATGGTTTCCGCTCTGAGCTTTCTACGGAGTTAGCTACGGTAGAACGTCTCCAATGTATTTGTGACATCATGGATAAGAAAGAATTAGTTGTGGTTTTAGTTTTTGACCTTTCGAGAGCTTTCGACACAATTGATGAAAATTTTCTGAAAAAAAAATTGAAACAGTAGGAATTAGAGGCGTCATTGCCAGTTGGGTTCTATCTTTTCTAACCGAGCGCAAATTAATGTTAAGTTTGATAAAGATATGTCGAAAGAGGATATGTGGATATTGGTACTCTACAAAGAAGTATTCTAAAACCCCTCTTTTTCCTTCTTTCTGTTAACGATTTGCCAGAATATATATCATACGGTTAACTTTTTATGTTTGCCAATGATACGACGATTGTTATCACTGCCGGTATCCTCTATCAACTAAACTAAAAATTTTTAGATACTATCGAACAATTTCAACTTTGTGCCATCGTAATTATTAAATTTTACAACAAGTTTAGAATACCTTCTAAACTAGAATTGTCTCTTAACCTCAGTGACAATTTTAAATTCCTTGGTATATCAGTGAACAAGAACTTATCCTGGGTTAATCAAATTGATGTGGTTTGTTAAAAACTCAATACTTCATATTACATATATGTTAAACAGCTTTTAAAGCTCGCTATCCACCGATATATTATTAAATGTGTATAATATCATTGCTTGCTCTTATTGTCTGGGAGCAAGCGACAGATATTGGTAGAGTTTTTGTAGTTCAAAAAGAATTGCCAAGATTGAATTTTGAGTTAGCATATAGCGCTATGTGCCTATATTTAAACAAGATAAAATCTGGACGTTAATCTCAATATATTTAAAATAATTATTACTATACAATATACACAACATCAAAAAAAAAAAAAATACTCTGAGCAAAAGATAGGAGGTGGGTGATTTAGATTCCTTCCCTTGTGTGAACAAAAACAAGTGGAATCGGTGCTGTACTTTTTGGCGGCGCCCAAATAAAGCTCAACTTGTAACAGTACGCACTAGTCTATTAGTAAAGTATAAACCGGAATGAAACTGTTGTCAGACCGACTGATTAAAGCAGTTTTAATCAGAACTCTTATTTGACTCTTGTCTAACAGTAGTTGTTTATGCAGAGGGTGGTGAAACCTGTGATTTGCAGAGCATAACAATAAAATTCTTTGGAGCTTTGTTAGGTTCTAACTCTACATTTTAGTTAACGTAATTCTAACTTATTTTTACATATCATAATTATTTTTATTATTGGATCTCTATTTTAATCTAATCTAATTTGATCTTAGTTTAGACAGAAGAAATCCGTCTAGAGGTTTCCCGTAGGCACGTTTTTCTACTTCGAAGATCTGATTTCACCTATCCTATACAAAAAATAGTTTTATCTATTGTTTGGCGTCTTTATCTAAACTAGCCGTTTTTTTTTGTGAGTCGTCGTCTTTACGACCATTTGAGGCTTCTAACTTATGTTCAGTTAAAGCCAAGTTTTTTTGCTTTTCTGCTTCAGGCAAATTCAGTGTAGTTCTTGGTTAGTTAAAAAAGAACTGATTCCCCAGATATCGGTAGGGCCACTATAGCGTAAAGAGAAATTTTGTCTCTTTTTTTGTACTTAGCTCTTGCTTCGCTTCGATAAAGTAATTTGTTGATTGCAGCCTTGCGGGTATTATTGGCATGCTCACTGGTTTTAGTGTTTTTCCGCTCTACAACTTAAAATGTTTGTTGCTACTCTTGACAATAAAATGTTTGTTGCTAATCTTGACAATGGTTGCTGGTCTAACCCTTAACCATAAATTTTTTTTCAAAACTAAACAAACTGAAGGTAGCTTTTGTCAGCATAGCGGCGGCGGTATTTTTCTAAGGTTGTTTTTACAGGCGATTGGCGGATTTTTTGTATGCCTGTAGGAATGCCGTTAATGTTGTGAACTATGGTCAGAAATTTCCAAACCTTCCAAGTGACGACATAGTAAGGAGACACATCTTTGAAAGAAACTTTATGGTAAGATTAAGCAACAGGGATGATTGGGGGAAAGAACCCACCACCAGTGAGTTTAAAAGAAATACTATTAAATGGTATACGGACGGCTCCATGACAAACAAGGGCACGGGAGTAGGAGTAGTCGGTCCTAGAACCAAATACTTAGAATCAATGGGAACCTACCCAAGCATCTTCCAGGCGGAAATACACGCAATCAGACGATGTGCAGAATTTAACTTAGAAAGAAACTATCAAAAATGTGAAATTGCAATTCACACTGATAGTCAAGCAGCGATAAGAGCATTAAGCTCCTATGTTACCAGTTCTAAAATGACATGGGAATGCCGAGGCAAATTGAATGAACTAGGCAAGAATAACAAAGTTTTTCTTGTTTGGATACCCGGACACTCGGGAATAGAGAGAAACGAGAAAGCTGATAAGCTAGCAAGAGAGGGCGCATTAACCCCTTTTGTAGAGCCAGAACCATTCTGCGGCTTAGGGAAACATACCTACAAGAAAAGGTTCAAAATGAAGGAAGAGAAGGACAGATCAGAACGCTGGCTAAATCTTCCTGGTTTGAGACACTCTAAGAAATTTCTTGAAAACTTTGACCATGTAAGGTCCAAAGCTTACATGAACCTCACTAAAAATAGGCTTCGCATCCTCACAGGTTTCCTTACCGGTCATTGCCGTCTAGGAAAGCACCTGATGAGACTTGGCCTAGAAGATAATGACGAATGCAGATTTTGCATGGAAGAGGAGGAAACTCTGTCTCTGAATAGAGACATATTGTCTTTGAAGCCATCGCAGCTGCTGGAATTTATTACAGCTTTGGAACTAGATGGGGAGCTATAAACCGAGCCACTCCTCGAACAGCTCGAGAAAGGGGAGCACAATAGACCAATAGGTCGCAGTGCAGACGATACCCTATTCTAAATCTAATCTAATCTAATGGTCAGAAATTGGCGATTTGAAATAGCTTCAACGGCTAAAAATTTTTGTTTTAATTTTGTGATGGTCGTCTTAAGGATTTTTAGTAACGTTGGAAATTCTTCGATCTGTCTTAAGAATAGGTCTGTGACGAATAAATCGGTTGCCCAATGGTGTTTCGTCGTAAGGGCCCCGTATAAAGTCGATGGCAATATATTGTTTCTCAGGGCTATTTTGGAGTGTTTATCAGTTGCTTGAGATAGATTACGTTTAATAATGGCACAGACTAGGCAAAACGCTACTTAATTTTACATGTTTTTGTTTAGCTGAGGCCAAGTGAACTGTTAAATTTACATATACAGCTGTTACAGGTTTACACAATTTACTCACAGTTAGTTGTTTGTTCGATTCTATAAGTATTTATCTCAGATTTTGAAGTGATTGAAAATAATGTTTTACCTAGCTGTTGAGAGTCATTTTGTTCAATGTTTTTAAGACGTTCTTTTGCCACTGTCGACTGAGGATAGGATTTTTTCTTGCACAGTTTTGATTTTGTTTACAAAACTTTGCACTTTGAGAACATTTATAGTTTTTGAATCAATTAAAGACATAGATATTTTCTCGCTGTTTCTTTGCAAGATAACAGATCTAGCAAATTATTGGTTTTACCCGCACAGTGCTTTACTACAAATTAAAACTTTTGTAGAAAAATTGCGTATTGCGTCAGTCTGGCTGTAGTGGTTTTAACTCACTTGGTCGATAAAATTTCAAAGGTTGGCTAATAGCATTTTTGACATTGAAAAATACTTTTTCTTGTTGTGGGCCTTGATTAAGCCTGGTTTTAATGTTGAGTAAGTCTGTAAAAAGTGCAGCATATTCTACAAGTTTGGAACGTACTCCCGTACTCATGTTGATAAACCAATACACTTTCTGATTTCTATTTTGGTTTGTGAGTGGAGTAGCATTAAGAATTTGGGTCAAATGCTTTTCTTGGAGTTGGTTCCCATCATTTGTGATAATGTGTTCAAGTTTTCAATTTCTTGAGGTCTAAATAATTGGCACTTCCCTGAACACTCTAGCCTGAACTTTTAAAATTTTTTTAGAAATATACTCAAATGTATCAGGTGGTTGTCGCAGCACTTGGAATACACATTAATGCTATTTAAAAAAACTTGTGAGTACTTACCTGGCGTTTCTTCCAGTACTTGGTTCATTAATTTCTGAGATCTCAGGGCAGGTCTTGACTATTTGCTTTGGTGTTGTCGTCAAATCTTTGATGGATTTGCACTTTGCTGATACCAAGTAAAGCTTTAAAGCACACATCTGATGAAATAGCTGTGTTATCAACGCGGTTTTATTTCTACTCAAGGTCAATCAACGGTAAAAACATTGTTACTTCTGAATAAACGCCTTAATGTTTAAAGTTTCAAATCTCCTGGTGTGAACAACTGCTGATTTTATTCCATTGCAATAATCCAACTAAACTATTTCGTCTACGAAACTGATTGTTTTGCAAACTGCGGCTAATGTTGTACTAACAACTCAAATTAATGTTCTATGATTATAAGACGAAAAACAGAATACCAAATTTCAACTTGTTTATATCTGTAGAAAATGGTTATCAATTTTTAAGCCTGAAAAAATATATGATTTTTAAACGGCAGAACTATTTTAGATTATTATAGTTAAGAACACACTTTACGATTACTTCAGTTTTTGAATAAAAAGTATAGATTGACATTGATTGAGTCGTTTAATGGCTACTGAACAACAGACGAACACACAAATACATATATACACAGATACACACCACAAATTTATAGTCATTTTTGTTTGTCATAGGGTAAAAACTTTAAAACAAAGTTAATTAAACGTCTAGCATATAAAGCTTATTTTACATAAGTCAAATTTTAACTTTGTCCATAATCCGTGTTTTCATTCGTACGTCGTAAACATCAAAAAAAATTTGACCTAACTATCGATTGCAGAAAAAACATGTTTGTTTTTTAATTCAAAAATGGCGTTACACAAATCTAAAACTAAAATTTTAAATTGTTGCGTAGCATCAATCAAATCAATGTTAATTCTCTTAATTTACCGGTTAAGACAAATAAATTTTTTTTACTTTTTAACTGTATTATTTTAATTACTTTATTGATTGCATTTTGCAGTGGAAAAACTGTTAATCTAGCAACAACGCATTGAAACAGCATAGTTATGCAATTTACAAATTAATACAAATAAAGCAGACGAACACTTTATTAGTTTATTCAGTGAAACAAGCAATATATGTATTTAAAAACTCATATGCTATCTAGTTTTTTGAAGATTAAAACTGAATTTGAAGTTGTCTTTTAATTGTTGAAGCTAGTTAGTTAAAAAGTGCTCTCGTAGAGCTAATGCAATTTTAAGCTAATGTTATTTTTTTAGTTATTAGCTAGTACTTTTGTTCTTAGATGGGCAGTATAAAATAGAGTGCAACGGTGGGCTTGCAAAAAAAGCCTAAAAAAATATATGCAATTTTTCTAATTTTTAAGCAGTACAAAAAAGTATGTCATTTGTCATATTATATCTTTATAATTTTTATGACGCTGAAACTCACTACACATGTGTGAAACATTTTTAAATTCTACAGGTGTTACCTTCTGAATAGATTATTACTTAAATAATTTATGTTATTCCTTGTTTGGCTGTCTGGCTTAACTAAATTTTGCATCTGCCAATATTTTCTACTTTTTAATTAATTTTGTTTTCGAAACATTTTGAGAAAGCTGCCTCAATACGTCAGCAGTTGATTCGATCTTAACCTAGTTAGACCCTTGGAATAGAAGTGCGAAAGAAATTTCATTCGTCGATTGACCCAAATCAACTGCCATATTACATTTGAGAAAAAACAAGACGTGAAACACTAAAGTGTTATCCTACTGCATCTTTTACCAAACATTAAGAAAATGGCAATTCCCAAAGGCCTGTCGTATATCCCAATAGTTTATATGTATATAAACATACAAAGCAGTATTCACCAAATCCTTCGTAAAATTTGAATTGGAAATTTTTGTTGAGTGACAAAAAGCTGAAATGTTTTTTTTATTTGCTAGTTTTATCTACAGCTTTTGGTATTTTTGCAAAAAAGAATTGTATTTTTGTTAGGAGATAAAAGGCTTTATCAGCTCAACCCTGCTAACTGAAAAAACTAATGTTTACTTTTTCAATGTGCTGAATGACTTAACTAAACTTTTGAAATATACATATATCTAAAAAAATATACGACCTAAAAGACACGCTTATAAAAGTCAAACTCAATATTAAACTAAAATATACAGTAATTTGACATAAAATTGGTTGAATTAAATTAAACCTAAATATTAGTTTAAGTTAATTATTGATTTCAGCAACAAAAATGAGTCGCCAATTCGTTTTTACATTGTCACTTAATAAAAACTTAAAAATTTTATTTTCTAGGGAATTGGATATGAAAAAATTCAAAAACCAACTTCCAAGATGATCAATAAGCAATTTTGTTTCAATTTTTCATGTTTTGAGTTCGCATTATTTTCATCTCGTAATAAAGCACGTGCCTTAATTGTTTCTTGCTAAAAAGCATTTTATTGATATTTTGTAACGTGTGGTGCCATTTTAAAAAATATATAGTTTTTGTCTAAATAGTGCGTCAAACAGTGCTTGTCAATTCAGTGTTTAGTGGTTACATAACATAGCAATTTTTTTGTTCGTTTAGCTATCAATCTAAGAATTTTATCAAATATAAGAAATTATGTTGATTGATTATTGATTGATAGATTGATTATTGATGATCGATTATCGATTATCGATTATCGATTATTGATTATTGATTATTGATTATTAATTGTTGATTGACTACTGGTCGATTATTGTTTGATTCTTGGTATCGCTAAAGGTACATTTTTTTTACTTAAACACGTTCAGCTTTGCTCTCGCTTATAGTCTAAGATCCCACTATAGAACAATATTCACCGAGCTGGTTAATAGATGAAAAATATTTTACATTTAATTAAATATGTCAATAAATGTATTGCAATTGAGTCGTCAAAAAAATTCAGTTCAGTATATGATCAATTAACAATTAAAAAAAATATTTTTTATGCTTATTGCACCGATTTGGTTATTATAAAATAAAATATAAAAATTAAGGTTATTTTATTACAAACACGGTAGTAAAAAGTTGACTGCAAAAAATTAGTCCAGAATTTCGGTTGTCAAATTAAAAAAAAAAAATAATGCGGCGAGTGATAGCCATGCAATAGTAGATTATCGCTATAGTAATAGCTATACTATAAAGCTAATATTTAATAGTTTATATTGAAATAAAAAACATAATATTGACATAAAAAAATGCTTTTTAAATCTTTTTAAAGAAATAAATTATATACCGGGTGGTAGGTATATGAGAAACTTTTGGTGCTTTAACTTTTTTATTTTCCATTCAGTTTTAACAAATTATACGTTAAATGAAATTGTTGGCAAAATACTTTAGCCTGAGCTAATGTAAAATGTTTTTATGTTGATTTTCAAATCTCGCCTCTCCAACATGGTTTCTTGAAAGGTCGATCAACACTCTCACAAACCGCACATGTTTTTCTCAATATGTTGCAGAAACTCTTGATTCTGGAGGTCAAGTTGATGTTATTTTTATAAACTTTTCAAAAACTTTTGACAGACTTGATCATAGTCTACTGCTGAAAATACTTTCAGATTTTTGAATTTCGGTAGACCTACTCATATTTCTTGAGTCATATCTAACTGGTGAAACATTAACTGTTCAGCAATGTGGTTTTATGTCTGTCAACATTTTAGCCACTTCTAGGGTACTCCAGGGATCAGTATTAGGTTCTCTTCTATTTTTAGTTTTTATAAATGTTATTTGTCAAGACCTACAAACTAACGTATTACTGTATGCGGATGATTGTAAAATTTTCAATCAAGTGTCGTGCGCTGTAGACTGCAGTCAACTACAGAAAGATCTTAACCGTATTCATACCTGGTGTTTAGTAGATGTTTAAGATTTAAACACGAGTAATTGTAATTTTACGTCGTTCTCTAGAAGTAAAAGCCCAGTTAAACTTAACTACACTATGGAAAATAAATTATTAAACAATTCTTCTACTTTTAAAGATTTAGGAGTCATGTTTGATGTAAAACTTTCATTTAATGACCATATCAATAATAATGTAAACAGTGCATACAAATCGCTTGCTTGGCTTTCTTGTCCGGAATACTCGTCTATTCAATAATATAAATTTTTTACACTACTTTTCCATGCGTTTCTAAGCTCTAAATTGGAATATGCCGCAGTTGGTTGAGATCCTTATTATGACGTTCAAAAGTCTAATATGGAGCGCATTCAACGAAAGTTTGTAAAATACTTGTGGTATAGGATGGACAATATCTACCCTAAGAAAGTAACAGATCAAAAAATTCTGTTAGATAGATTTAGCATCAATCCACTTAGCCTCCGCTTCTAAGCCAAGATCAAGGTCGTTCTTAAGTTTAAGGTCATGTGACGTAAAAGTGGTGAGGGGAACATTTGCTCTCCCACTTGTTAACTACTGCTGTATCTTGTAAAAAGTCTAGAAGACTGTTTAAAATATAATTAAAATTAGTCAGTGGTACCATCGGACTTATCAAATAGATGTGATTTGGTACAAATATGCACTAATGCTCATGATTCATAATGCATAAAAAGTTAAAACAAACTTACCTACTACATAGTAGGTGAGTTTGTCAGAAACGTTCATATAGTAAACATAAAGTTTATGAAAGTGTAGTAGTTTTTAAAATGGGCTGGACTAATCAGTTTTTTAGTACGGACGAAACAGCGCTGTCCTCATAATTTTCAAGATACATGACACATTCATAAGATTTTCAAAGATATAATTTTTGTATATTTCTTGCAATATACAAAAATTCAAACATACCGTGCTTTATATGCATTATTTGTGTGACATTAATCACAATCACATTCAATATTTTTTATTTTTAATAAAAATTGCAACAGTGATAGACACATTTTACGTTATCTATCCTTAATAGCTACCGCCATCTAATAGAAGCTACTTTGCATCAAACATTTTGATAAATTTTTTTATACATATTTATAAATGCAACTAGTTTTTACTTTAAGAGATGTTAAAGAGGTGTTAATAGGTATAAATTAAAACAAAATTTAATTTGCAGATTGAACAACCAAGTTATCACATTAGTGCCCTTTGTCTCAAATGTATATCAATGATATAGATCCTTCAGATTTGCTGGTTAGTTTTGATGTAGTATCACTCTTTACAAAAGTTTCTGTTTCAGAAGCAGTGGCTATTGTCAGAGAGTTGCTATGTGATGATGACTTTTCTCAAATCCTAGAAGATCTGACAAAAAAAAGTTTAACTTTAACATATTTTCGATTCAATAATAAATTTTATAAACAAGTTACAGGAACTCCAATGGGTTCTCCTCTGTCTCCTGTCGTTGTTAATATTT
Organism: Lagria hirta; assembly: GCA_947359425.1. Taxonomy (NCBI): domain Eukaryota; kingdom Metazoa; phylum Arthropoda; class Insecta; order Coleoptera; family Tenebrionidae; genus Lagria; species Lagria hirta. The sequence continues at coordinate 28,050,163 of OX375794.1, read as the reverse complement.
TTATGGAATGTTTTGAAACAAAGGCACTTGAAACATTGGTTTAAAACCTGAAGAATGGTTTTGATATGTGGATGACACGTTTATCATTTGACGGTAAAGACAGTTTGCCGGCTTTTTGAAACCGTCTAAATGATTTAAATAAAGAGTTTCAATTAACAATACAAATTGAAAACCAATGCTCTCTTCTATTTTTGGATGTCTTGGTAACACGTCTTTCTAACGGGTCTTTGGGCCATACAATATATCGAAAGCCTACTCATACAGATTGCCATCTTCATGCAACATCACATCATTATCTTGCTCAAAAATTGTCTGTCATCAAATCTTTGGTTTATTGCGCTTTTTCGGCTTATCAAACATCAAATCTTCAAACAGAATTAGACCGATGAACAACTAGCCTAATGAATAATGGATATAAGAAGCAGAATATTCAACGTATTATAAATCATCATCGACATCTTCGCACAAAAACGAGAGTTGAAAAATATTTCTGGAACTGCTCTTTTTTCATTTGTTTTTGAAGTTACGAACAGAGTCGGAAAAATTTTTTGTAAACAAAGATTGAGAACGGTTTTTAAACCATGTACAAAAATTTTATAAATTTTACCATCTCTTAAAGAGCGATTTGATTCTTTTTTGCCTAGAGGTGTTTATAAAATTCCGTGCTCCTGTGGCAAAGTTTACATTGAAAAACAAGACGTTCAATTAAACTTTGAGTTTCTGAACATAAAAGATGCATAAATTCGGCTTTATGGTCACAGTCATCGCTAGCTGAACATCATCTAGACACCGGTCGCAAAATTTGTCTGATGAATCTTCTTTGATTTGTAAATCGGGATTTTTCTATGACAGAAAAATCAGAGAAGCAATTAAAATTATAAAACACCCAAAGAACTTTAATAGAGATTTAGGTTATTATCTCTCAATCGTTTAGAAGTCCTTGTTCACAAACACTCAACCGTCATCAACACAAAGCGCTTTCGCTTTCTTCGCAGCTTTTTCTTTCCAGTCTCTCACCACACTCTCTTCTGTTCTTCCATCGCTTTCTCTTCCTCGCTTACCAATATAAACCCAAGCGGCAACGAGGTCTAGCCAGAATTAGTTTTGCCTCTAGCGTTATTTACATGTTGAGTTATCGTGCTAATTCTCACTACTATTTCCCTATCCTGATGACGCCTCTACCGATAAGGTGCGAACGTTGACAATTTTATTAAACTTTTCAACACGGTCTTTTCCGAAAGATGTCAATATTTCAAAGAAAGATCAATGCAAATTCATTCAAATCACATGTTTTGCTCTTATTAGAGCTTATCGGCAATTTGCGACTGATTCAAATTTGAATAAATTTGCAGAGGTACGTTTGTAATATGTTTATACAATAATAAATGTACGTTTAAATAAATAAATAATAATGTAGCGTGATAGGTGTACCTACAGTTTTTTTATTCAACTTATTTACGCATTTATTTATTTTTATACTAATATTACACTAGTAATTTCACTTTAATTTAGCCTTAGAAAAGTAAAAGGTCTTTTCTGGTTTGTAGTTTTTTAACTAAAATATCTTTTGGGTCATGTCACTTCTGGGACAAAACGCGCTTTTATTAAACTATTCAAAAATTTTCAATTTACTTTTTGCAATTTTTGACAGACTCTTATATCTTGTGTTCTTTCTGTAAACATTGTAGCAGTGGACTTCAAATTAAATCTTGATGTCTACATGAAACTACAAAAAGACATTTAGATATAGAATCTTTAATTTGCATCTGATGTACATGAATACTTGGATACATATTTTATTGAATAAGTATGTACGAACAGTAACACTGCGCTTGAGTGTAATTGAAGTGCTAAAGTTTGTTGAGTAACTACGTCTAGAAAATAAGGTCAAAAGCTTTTAGAATCTCTAAGAACGCCGCTACTATAGGGATTCTTCTAACAAAAATGTTTGAGATTACTTTTGTAAAAAAGAAAAGCGTCGTTTCTGCTTATCAATAATTACAGGCTTTTTTGTTTATTTTTTATTTCAAGTAATTATGCATTGTGATCATCAAGATTTCTTTACTTTTCTTAATCTCAATCTGAAGAAATTACCGTTTTTTCTAGAAAACACTTCATTTGCTGTCACAAGAGCAATCTCAACACTCCACAAACTGTTTGTTAAAGCTTTAATTTAATAGATATGAGCGTGTGACGCGGATGAACCATTACATGTTAAATGTGCTGAACGAAATTAAATAATGGTTTCTACTGTGACTATTTCTACCCTTCACAGTGCCGCGATTTTGCAGAAAAAAAAAGTTACTAAATTAAAAAAAAATATTGTACATTCAATTTACTTTTTGGTGACCGTACCACAACAGATTTAATTTTTCTAAGACTCACTATTTATACCAACCTATCACAAACTCACAATTGGTATTCAAATAACTAGATCATCTCTATTTTCGTAGTTAAATATTCTTTGCTAGTTTTAAAGCTTATTCAAATATTTAAACCTCCGCAAAACTTTTATTTTAAAAATATTTTTGATTATGAATTTGTTGCCGTCACTGAAAAAAAACGTCACATATGGCTCAGCTCACTCCCATTCCACTGCCAAGGCGTTTCGAGAAGTTGTCATAAAAGTGTTGCATTATTTTTTATTTACAAATCCGCTCAAACGCCAGAAATTGTACAAGACTCTCAAATCTTACAAATATACATAAAAACTTTTAGGTATTTTTTCTAAAAGGGATCGACGGCCTAAGCTACAATTAAAAAAATTTAAATATTATATGGAATATTTTGGAATATTTTTTTTCAACGTATTTAGCTAGATATTGTTAATTTAATTTTCTTTAAGCAGGGGCAAAAACGGTTTGAACGAGTTTTATTTGAGCACTTTGTATGCGCTCAAATACTTTTTATTGGCTTTTAAGGCAAAGCATCTTTATTAAACTGCTAGATATCTGAAACATTTTCGCCATTACTTTTTTCACGGTTTGTTTAAGCATCTATTTCCTGTTTTCTGCGCTTTGCAATTTAAAAACTTTTTTGTTGATAAGGGTTTTCACTTTGGTTGTACATAGAAGTTTTGTTTTTGAATGATGTAATCATTAATTATTAATCTAAATTTCTTAGTCGCCTGCTAACATGCGTTTTCGAGATTTTTTTATGGATGAAATTTATTTAATATTTATTTTAAAATTTTACTGATATCAATTGTTACACGCTGACCAGCAATCATTTAACAAAGTTTTTAATCAAACATGAATCAACATTTACAAAGCTCTTACTACAAGGATGGTTTTGTTGAGGCTTGTGTTTACTATTGCCAGTGATAGGTAAAACTTTTCTCTGAGATGTTTAAGCGCGTCATTAGTTGAACATATAATTTTAATCTCTAAGCATTACGGTCGTATCTATTTTTGATATAATTTTGACAATAAGAGCTGGTAAAGTCTTTAACTGTTTTGTGGACAAGATGACATTTTAAAGATTTGACAAAATTGCTGTAACAGTTTAGTTTTACACCACAATTAATTATAACTTTATTGTCTCATGAGGTAGATAAACACTTTTTACTAATAATTATTTCATTTTAATGAATAAACGTACTGATTAAGTGTTTTCAATAAAATAATTTACTACAGTTACTATTTTTCATTTTTATAAAAATAAATACACATACTGTTTATATGTTTATACAAAACTGACTCACAATCAGCTCAGAATAAACAAAAAAAAACTTAGAAGTGGACGATTTGTTTTGCTGTTTCTAACTTATAAGCATTTTATAATTTTTTTTTAGAAAAAGCATAACTAAATGTTTTTTATTTCATTAAATAATAATTTTAAATATTGTGTAAAGAGAATTTTTTTGACGCAATTTGCATAAATATAATGGTGAAAGCGCCGGGATAATTATAATAATAAATAATTCAATTACCTAGTTTCATTAAAATTCAAAAAATTTTTTTATTATATATACAACTTAAATACGGCATAAATACAAGATTAACAAACTACATCATTATCAACGATCTACTACAACTCACCCCCTTTGTGCTCGTCGTTAACAAACCGTGTCGAACGAATTGAACGGATTAGATTATTCATACATGAAACACATTTACACCTAATATACCTGTTAATAATATTTATCAAGTATCTCACCGGCGGTTTGTTCCCGCAAGGTAATCTTTCTTCATCCGAGCCTTGTGGAGGGCATCCACTACTACGGTGGCTTTGCTGTTTCTATCATATGAACCGGACATTATGGACGTCAACGATTACCTTCTGCTTCTCCATTCATCTAACTAGATGTTCTGTTTTTGGCACTTAAGAGAAGTTGTGAAGGCGTTTTCAAGCCTGCACCCAGATAGTAAAGTCTAGATGGCTATTGACTTTAGTGTTTCCAAAGAGTTGAAGGAGTTGAAGGAATTGAATGATAAGTACATGGCAACCTTCTATTGCTGCAAATAGAATAACACTACAACCTTTTTAAGCAACAAGATACCAATCTTGGCGGAAGCACTAAATCAGGCCTCTAAGATCTCTCTAACTCTCAAGAAATCTGGAAAGCTAAATTTCAACTAAAAATTATGTGTTGATTGGCGTCGAGAGCCAAATAACGGTAACGTTGAAATAATGGTAGAAGTAAGGACCGTTTTAAGCACAGAACAAGTTTTATCGTGTAGGTTTTTGTTCTTAATCATTTTACATAAAAAGCAAAAATAAACAATAACAATTGTGTTGATGACACAAAACAATCTGCATGCTCTCTAATAAAAACAAATAAGTCAAACTAAACATCTGCATGCATAAAAATAAATAATATCATGTAATAAAGTCTTACATGTGCTCTTCTCCAAGATTAGAGCAAGTCGTGTCATTACTCCCAAACCTAGCTGCTACAGCCAAACCAGTCACATTGTAGAAAAAGGTAATATTTGTCAACAAGCTAGGTTACTGAAACAAAAAGTTTAACAAAAGTTTAACATACACGAGGAGCTGATAATTTCAAGACTGTTTATGTCTTTGTTTCTCTACCTGACTTGACTATGTACAAATACTACCCCTTCTTTTTGCGTTTATTTTATATTAAAGCTGTTTGAACGTAAACAAATTATTTTAATAATTTTATTAAAATTTAACATACTATTAACTGCACATTCAGTCACTATCTACTTGTTTGTAATGTTTTTTTAAAAAAAAGTACTAAAAATAAATGAACGTTTTGTAAAAAATTACATTACACGTATTATATTTTGACAGATTGACTGTTGATTGACTGACTACACAAATTTCACACAAGTGCTTGATTAATTTTCACTCAAATTAAAAAAAAAAAAAAAACTGAACAAAACTCGCTGTCAGTGAAAAGAAGATGATTCAATTAAAAAAGTGTGTATATACTATATAGTATTGAAAAATAGAAAACAACAAGAAAACAAAAATGTTTGAAAATAAGGTAATTATCTAAGAGAAATGATTTTGAAAAAATAAACAGATTACACAAATGCTCAGAATGTTTAATGCTTGTGCGTAGCGGAATGTAAATTACAAAAACATGAAAGCTTGATAAACCAATTTATTTTTTACACTTACATCAATTGCTAAGAATGTCAAACCGATAAAAAAATAAGTCAATAAACAAGGAGTTTAAAAAAGTATAAACCACTTTTTTTACCTACTTTTTTCCAAAATTAGTTAGTTGGTAGCTGGTTTTGTAGCCTGATAGCACGAGTTCTTACATTTTTGTTCCCACATTGCTTTCTCCACTTTGCACTCTTTTTAGACAAATAGTAATTTTGTTTTTTGCAGACTTACCTTTTACAATTGCATTGTCGTCAAAAACTTTGACCATCTTGTGCATTTCTAAATTTTTCTTTAAATTTATTTGCTACTTGTTCAAAATCTGAAAAAATCACTTTTATAAAAAAGGTTTATTTATAAAAAAAAGCTCCCGTTCACAATTCGTCTGGTTGTACCTGCATGTTTAATATATACAGTGCAAGTAACAAGTAGACGTTGAAATAAAAAACGGATATGATAATAAAATATCAAGAAATATTTATATGTTATAATGTCAAAAAGATTTTAAATAATTTTTTGAACCAAATTTTAAAGTATTTTAGTCCCGAAGTGTTATGTGCGTCACAACACCATTATTTCTTGCACACATCCAAAGCAAGTCAGCAATAGTATATTACACTACAAAGGCAGAAAGTTGAGATTTTCAAATTTCTGCCCGTGTAGTGTATACTAGTTTTCTTGCTACTCCAATCGAAGGTACGTGGTTTCGGCTGCGATTCCACGGCAGAAAGTGCAGCTCTACCAGTGCATGAAAGATACACTTTCTGCCGTGTCGCAGCGGAAACCACGTATTTTCGACTGGAGTAGCAAGAAAAATATCTGACGTACTCCAGGCTGCAAACATGTTTTGTTTTAAAGTTTATTTATTTAATTATATAAATAAGCAATTAATAGCAAATTATTTAAAACAGTATGTTTTAGAACTTTAAGCAAGTGAACAAATTGAAAGTTTTATAAATGTTGAAATTGTTGGCTACTATTCTCTAGACAAATTGCAACACGTATTTTCATGTTATTACCAACATTAACAAGTTTTGTGGAGTTATTTCCCTACAAGCTGCAGTAATAGCATCTTTTAGCTCGGCAATGGTATTGATAGGCTCTTTGTAAATGGTGTATCTTAAGTGACCAAACAGAAAGAAATCTGAAGAAGTCAAGTCCAGCAACCTCGCCGGCCACAAATTTGTGCTGATAGCTCTGTCATTATAAAATTTACGAATAAAATTTATTGAAAGTCTAGGTCGATGTCACGTCGCCTTGCAAATATCTATACTAAACTTCATCATTATGCAAATGTTTTATAATTGGGCTAAAACATTGACATAAGCATTGACGTTTTTGTTAAAAATAATAAGAAATATAATTCTTTTCCTGGAAATAACTATCCAAACGTCAATTTTCAGAGAATGAAATGGCCCCTCGGCCCCCTCGATAAATCTATGAGGATTTTCTGTAGCCCATCACCTCATTTTCTGCAAGATAAGAAATCCTTTCAAGTAAAACCGTGCCTTATCTGTCCAAAAGTAAATCTAGAAGATCATTATTGTCCCTCAAATTATGTTAAACAACCGGATAATTCATTCATCAGCCAAAATCTACATCTAAATTTTATGCACAGCATGCATCTTATATTGATAAACAACAATTTATTTTTACACAAATCAACTTTTCAGCATAATTTTGATAGGCTTTGAAGAATGTTCTTCCATAATACCTCGAATATTGTTGATGTTCTTTTTACACTTTACACTAGGTCTGCTACTACGTGGACGATGTTGGACGTTCCTAAACTTATTAAATAATTGCACCACGTAATGATGGTCTAGAATAAATAACTATAATTATAAATTATTATCTGCTCAGAATACGCTTTCTAAAAATTTGCAATACATGCAGGTCATACTCCATGACTATTATCTATTTTCTAAATGAATACGGTAGTAAGATTTTATTGAAAATTTTCTATTTACCTGTTAGGACCATTTTTAACAACTAAAACAACTTCAAACTTTAAATTAAAAGATTTAAAATAGATATTTGTTGAAAAATAAATTTTTTTTACTGCTTTGTGAAAAATATTATGAAAAATATTATTAAAATATTATGACTGTTTTGGCAACTTCAGGTTTTTTGTCAAAATTAGAATTTTTGTTTTATATAAACTACATTTGAGTAAAAAGTTTTCTCGTCAAATGAGATCCAAATATTATTTTTCACTCCATGTAACAACGTTCAGCAAGAAACTCGTTGCGTTATGTTCCATCCAACCAGGTTTTGCTAAAGGCCTAGCATGTCTGAAATTTTAGAGACAAACACTAACACATGACTTGAAACAAATATTTTTTTATCAAACCAAAACTTGTATTTATAGTTTTTAGGGAGTATCGCATTTAGATTAAATTTTATCTTGATTATACATAAATAAAATAAAATAAATAAAATAAAATAAGCCTTTATTGCTGTTAAGTTATACAATATATGTATACTAAATAATAGATCGCCTTAAGTGAATATCTTATAAGATGATTATACATACAAAGTGTTTAATATTAACATTAATCAAGGGTGGCTTTGAAAAATAAAAAGATTGCATTGGCTTGATTCAGCTATTTTATTACATTTTTTCGTTTTATTTTATTTTAATAACCACATTCTAATAAAAACAATTTTTCTTGGACAGCAAATGCCACTATTTACTTCATTGACATTTTAGCAAATGGCAAAAACTATTTGCGTAATTTTGGAAATGTAAAACGTTTTTTTATTTGTTGAAAAAAAACAGGCAATTTGTGAAAAGGATAAAGATATGTGTTTTTATTTTACAGTGTTCAGAAACTATAACGGTTCAAACTAGTTTTTAGGAAATATTTTATGTTTAACAAAAAAATATATAATTTTTCTTAAATACTGTGTTTTGTTTTAAAACATTTACAAAAAAAGAGTTTACGTAAAAATTACTCCAGTTAAAATGTTTTGCTATTTTTTACTAAATATTTTGTTTTTTTTTTGATAAAACTTAATAATAATAATAATAATAATAATAATCTTTATTGTCCTACAGATTTTTATCCATTTACAGGACCAATACAAATCATCGTGCATCCTAACACAAACATGAAAGGTAACAGTAATAATAAAATAAAAATAAAAGTAAAAATGAAAATAAAAATTAATTAAATAAAACTAGAAAAATCATGCACAAAAATTTTAAATATCTAAACAATAATTGCCTGCTCAATATGTTGCAATAATTGATTTTTGGTACACACATTAATGTCACACAAATGCGCTATTTTGTTGTAGTATGATGTTAATGTGTGTACCGGCGCCCTTTTGCCAACATTAGTCCTACATATAGCATTTGAATAATACTCAGATTGTCTTGCGTTTAATCGTGGTACATGCAGACATATTTTGTTGAGCAATTCGGGGCAGTCTGATACATTGTTTACTAAATTATAAAGAAAGGTTAGACATAAACAGTACCTACGATATTCTAGGGATACTAAGTTAAACCTAGACAACAAACTTTCCTGATCTATACGATGCTGAGGAAAAGTGCCTACCACTCTGTAGTGTAGTTGCTTTAAAAATTTACGCTGTATTTTTTCAAGTGCTATTTTATAATGGTTATAAAATGGTAACCAGACCAAAACACAATATTCAAGCTTGGATCTTACTAGAGCATAATAGATTGTTTTCAAAGTATCGATGTTAGAAAAGTCTTTAGTGTTTCTAATTATAAATCCCAGCATTTTGCTGCTGCTACTGATAATAGTGTTAATATGTTCTGCGAATGACAGTTCTTGGTCAAACCATACTCCAAGATCTTTGATTTTTGTATCTCTCGAAATTGTACAGTCATTAATTCTATACAAAAATGGTTCAAAAGTTCGTCGTTTTGTATACGTTACTACCTTACATTTTTTGACATTAAGCTCAAGCTTGTTCTTTATGCACCAATTTTGAAAACTTACCACATCAGCTTGTAACGCTAAGTGATCTGAGAGATTTTCTATTCTTTTAAGAAGCTTAAGATCGTCTGCATATAGCAGTACTTTAGAATTGCTTATCACTTTAGTTACGTCGTTGATATATATTGAAAATAGTAGTGGGCCTAGGTTTGAGCCTTGGGGTACACCAGAGGTAGGATAGAAAGGTTTTGAGCAATACCCGTTTATTGTTATAACCTGCTCCCGATGTGACAAGTAACTCAGAAACCATTGTCGCAGGTCATCAGACAGCCCATAATGTTGCATCTTATCAAGAAGTATTTTGTGATCAAGCTTATCGAATGCCTTTGTAATATCGGTATAAATCACATCCAATTGACCATTTGCGTCTATGGTTTCTGCTATTATTTGACTGGCGCAAGATAAATTTGTCATCGTCGAGCGTCCTTTAATGAATCCATGCTGATGCACGTTGATGACATTTTTTATTTTTGAATACATTAAATTGTGCACAGCTCCTTCAAATATTTTTGAAAAATTATTAAGTATCGCAATGGGTCGATAATTTAAAACCAAACTTTTCTCCCCAGATTTGAAGATTGGACAAGTTTTTGCTTTCTTCCAAATGTTAGGAAAGACACATGTTTTCAGAGACAAATTGTAAATTATAGACAGGGGTTCAACTATTATATGACGGCAGTCTTTAACTAAAAACATTGGAATCTCGTCATTGCCAGCTGTATTTGCAGATTTTATTTTGTTAATTGACTCCAAGATTGTTTCGCTAGAAATTAGGTTAATTCTAATATCTGGCCACAAACAGTTATTATTGCTCAGGCTTTCCAAGTTAACGCAATTCACTGAAAAAGGAGATTCTTTATAGATGCTTGAAAAATAATCAGAAAATGCATCGACTACATCTTGGGGTTTTGTGTGGATGACATTATTGTAATTAACTGATGGTGGGACTGGCGAAAAGCCTTTTATAGACTTTGCAAAAGACCAAAATTCTTTGGGGTTTGACTTTAAATTGTTTTCGGTTCGTTTAATATATTGAACGTAATCACTTTTAATGCGAGTTTTAACTAATCGCCTGAGAGTTTGGAATTGTTGATAATGGTAAGGGTCTTTTGTTAGTCGATATCTTCTTAAGTAGTAATTTTTTGTTTTAATGTTGTCTTTTACCTCTTTAGAAAACCAAGGTGGATATTTTCGCTGTCTGTATTTATGCTTAGGAACGTAATTATCAAGCAGGTTATAGAGTTTAGTGTAAAATGCATTGCAAGCAGCGTTCACATCCGTATACATGCGTAAAAATGACCAATCCACACCACAGAGAGCACTATACAAACCCTGAAAGTTTGCCCTCTTAAAGTTATACCTTGTATGCTGTGAATGTACTGGAAAAGGTTTACTCACGGAACACTTAAGTTCAATGTCTACGCTCAATGCTGGATGATGTAAATCCTCTCCAACTAATGTAACTGAGTCATGCGTTACTATGCATTTTGACAAGTTGGTGCAGACAAGGTCTAGTAATGTGTTATTAGAATTTATTACATCATTACATTGTGATAAATCTGAAAAACTAAGAAAGTTTTGAAATAAATAGCACTTTGTATCCCAAGAATCTTTTGTTATAAATTTGGCCATGTTAAAATCACCAATCATAATAACGTCATGACATAATACATTTAATTCAAGAAATAAGTCCAAAAATAATTCATAATGCGCTGTACTCAGATCAGGAGGAATATATACAACAAACACATAGATAAACTTATTGTTTATAAATAACCTGCAACCGGTAATATCGATTAAAGGTAAACATTCAAATAATTTTAAATCAATAGCTTCAGCATGAAACGAGCTCTTTAGTGCTAGTAGAACTCCACCACCTTTGCTTCTGTTAGCACGCACAAAATCACGATCTGACCGATAAACCATATAACAGTCCGGAAACAGTTCAGAATTCAAGACACCGTTAGTAAGCCAAGTTTCAGTGAGCAAAACTAAATCATATTCACTGTCACTAATATTAGTACAAAATAAATTTGTTTTTGTATTTAATCCCCTAACGTTCTGATAATAGATATTTAACCTGTAGGACTTGTTTAGTTTAAATTTGAACTTAGGTTTGTATTTGAATTTGCAGTAAGTTCAGACCGAGTCACAATCGACGGTATACCATTTGTATATTTAATTCCAAGGTTAAGCTCACCACGATCTTGTCTCAGTTTAATTTCCTGTTTTAAATCTTTAAAGTATTTATTTTGAGCAGGGGTTCTATCCTCATGTACCTTAATATTCTTGTATTCAGTTTTTTTTAGCATAGAACGTTTCCTCAAAACTATTTTAACAAGCTCTGCACTCTTCAGGTCTACTTTTAATAATCTTGGCTGATTACCGTGTTTTACACCGAGCCTTCGCACATTTTCAGGATGTGCGATAGCTGCGGGATCAATAACTTCTAAAATATCATTAACTACATCAACTTCTTGCTTAGCGTCAGATTCAGGTACGTTGGCCATAATAATATTAGAAGCGCGTAATGAACGATCAACTGACTCCTGAATAATCTCCTCACGTTGACGAGGAGACACAACAGTAGCAGTCAGGGAATTTTCTAACGCAGATAGCCGCGTTTCCATTGCCAATTTCAGGTCTAGTACGATTTGTTTCAGATCGTTTGCAATTGCGATATTGGAGCTGCATTTGTTGCACATAACTTTTATATTAAACGACCGCTTACCAGACAATATCCCAACTTCTGCTTTTGATAGTTCCAGACATTTAAGGTGCAGAGGTAAGCGACATGAATCACATCTATTGGTGTCCAGGGGCCCTACAATTTCAAAACAATGACAACATTTAGAGGGCGCCATTGCCTTGGTAAATGATGTTTTAAAGCTACTAGTAATTATTGTTGCAACCACACTCGTCACAATCAAACTGCTGAACAGCCGTGAAACTTGCCGACGGCACCTCCAAAACACTTTTGCAGCCTCAATTAAAATGTAAACATCTATATCTGACCAAGAACACGTTTGCGTTGACAACTGATGCAAGAAAGTTACTGATAATTATTTTGAATCACAATTACATTCGCCACAATGAAACTGATGAACCACTGTAGGGGCACTCTCAAAGTACTTCTGCAAAGTTGAATTGTAGGTATCATCCAATTGGAGACAGTCCAGTACTACACCCATTTGAAATCCAAAAGTAAAAGTGCCATGGACCGGCATCACTCCATAAATGGAAACCAAAAATGAGGTTATGTATACGATCCGAAAATAATATCCAAAATAAATTTCAATTTGGATTCAAAAAAGCACACAACACTACGATGCAATTAAGTAGAATCATTAATGACATCCAAATTAACTTTAATAAACAAAATCATACAACAATGACACTGATGTTTATGTGACACATGTATGTCATGTACGCCTTTATGATCACGCCTTAATCAAGATATCATTGAAAACAGTTTACTTAAACTATCATTTAGACTCAACTAGCACGTTCTACAAGCTATTTAAACGTAAAAATGATGAAAATATTGGTTAAAATAACTGAAGGAGTTTTACAGATAGTTTAAAATTCAAGGTCGATCACGTTTGAGTTTAAGTGATGCAAGCATTTTGTGATTGACAGAGATCTATAAACTGCAAAATCCGAAATGACTTCAAAACTTTTTGCAGCAATAATAATTTATCAAGTTTTAATAAATTAAAAAGTAAAAATTTTTTTTTGAAAATGGTTATTTTGACATATTGCAAAATACATACACAAAATGCAAAGATTGCCGGTAATACTACCAGAACAGCATCAACAAATTTTTAATCAAGACATTTTTTGACATTGACATTGTTAAAATGTGCAAAATTATTTCAAAAACCTAAGTAAAGGAAAAATAGTATGCAATTTGCTGCCTACAAAATTGAAAAGTGCGTACAAAGAAGTATGTTTTGTTTAACAAATCAAAGATAAAAAATGCATTTTTTATCTTTCAAACTTATCCTTAAAAAACCGTTCTAAAAGCTAAGAAAAAAGGAAACAATATTGTAGTTCTAGTTTAATTAGTAATCACAGATTTCGTTTTATTAATTGTATTTTTACTATAACAAAATGTTATGCAGGAATGTATTTTATAACGCTATAAGACCACGTTGTTATTGACGATCTCATAGAAAATAACAGACGTGTTTGTAACAGTGTATCAAAACATTAGAGTTGCAAAATATATACCACTATTTTTTACAATTTACTATCATTTATTACCCTCTTGGTAGTAAAATCAACTGCTAACAATTGATCAACTACTAATCATGGTGAAGGCGCCGGGATAATTCTAATAATATAATTAAATTACCTAGTTTAATTTAAAATACAACAATGGTCAGATTGTTTTATCATATTTTTGTTCTGATATGAATACAACTTAAATATTACATTAATACAAAATTAACAGACTACATCATTTTTAATAATTTACCACAACTCATCCTCTTTGTGGTCGTCGAAAAAACCGCCTTGAACTAATTAAACTGAAACCCTCAAACGAATTGAACGGGTAAGATTAGCCATACATGAAGCACTTTTACACATAATGTACCTGGCAATAATACTTATCGATTAACTCACTAGATGCTTGTCCTCGCAAGACTATCTTTCTCCATCCCGGTCTTCTGGAGGGCATCGTCTGTTACTGTTTGCTGTTTTTATCACATTTCCATTAATCACATCGTCTCCGTACTTACAAACCTAGCTGTCATGACTAAACCAGCTAGATTGTAAGAAGAAGGAAGAATCTGTCACTAAGCTAGGTTACTAAAACCAAAAGGTTAACACACTATATTTACACTTAATTTGCATACAATAACAAGTTACGTTTGTTTGACAGTAGAGAAAACTATCACTGATGAACATTATACAATCACAACACGATAGCAGATAGCTTACAATTCTAGCTGCCATGACTAAACCAGCTAGATTGTAACAAGAAACAATCTGTCACTAAGCTAGGCTACAGAAACAAAAAGGTTAACACACTATATTTACACGAAATCTACCTACAATAACAAGTTACGTTTGTTGGACAGTAGAGATAACTGTCACTGATGAATATTATACAATCACAACACGATAGCAGATAACTCAATGAGCGTTTATGTTTCTCGTTCTCTCGACCTGACCTGATTATGGTCAAGTACCGTACTCCTACTATCTCTCAGCTAAGCGCTTTGCGCAGTTTTTATTCAACTACCCTTGTTTTGTGCATTGAATTATGTTAAAGCTATTTCCATAATTTTTCAATTACTGTAAACATTGTTTCGCGCTAATAGATAAGTTAAACAGGTTGGCCCAGTTCACATGAGTATATAATTTGAATCTAAAATTCTACCTTAAATTCGCTCTCGTAACTGCAATCAATTTATTCTGAAACCATTGGCTCCATTAGAGAAACACTAGATATCAATTGTTTTCCTAGGACATTACAACAGACCATTATACAAACTGACAGCATCGCCACCAGCACACAATTAGACTAATTACTCTACAATCGCCTGAAAAACAAGTACTTAGAATTTATATTGCACAAGGTTTGTTTTTTTCATTTTTGATTTTAACTATTTTAATTGATTTTAATTTATTAGAAGAATACAATGTCAGTGAAAACTGACGAAAAAAACATGATAATTTATTTTTTGGTCAAGAAGCTAATTGAACTGAAATGGAACTTTTAAAAAACAAGCGCAATAGAGTCTTAACATTTTTTGCGCTTTTAAACAGAATTGACAAAATAGATTTAATATAATTATTATATCGCTTAGAATGACAAAGGATAAGGCTAAAATTTAAATTTTTTTTTTTATTTTGTTTTTAATCATAAATACAATACAGCATAGTTTTAAACAGTATACAAACCACAAACTCTGCAGGTTGAATTATGAGGACGGTCGGACTCACGTAACTTACCTCAGTCTAAAATTCAATAATTAGAAAGATTGAAACTACATCTTAATTGCAGTATTTTGTGAATATTAATTTTTGAGTTGGCTTTATTTTACTTTATCTCTTACAGCTAAAAAATATTTTGTTTAATAAAAAATAGTGCAAAATTTGCCAAAATAATTATATTTTATCAAATTGTGATATAAATTTAGTGAAAGTTTAGCAGTTTTATTAAACCGTGCTAAACGATTTCTGCAAAATGCTGATTTAGACTAAAACAATTATAATGTCAGAACTATATTATATTTTTTCACCAAGTGAAACCCTCAGCAAAAGTTATTGTTGATTTTTGTTTTTTGTTGATTTGGTTTTTTTTTCTATCTTTTGATGCTATCTTGTCGTTGACAAGTGTTGAGTGCAGCAATCATGAATATTTACGCTACTATACACTGTATATTCAAGATTTTGAAAACAGCAACCATAATTTATCTGATTAAATAAAGAATCATCGATGAATATTTTCATCGCCATGAAAATCGATACTAGGTTTGGCAAAAATATTGATTTTATATAAGAGTAAAACTTTGAGACTTGCTTCGCATTATTTCTAATCTTTTTGTTAACATTCATGTTTTATTATTTATCAGAATTTTTTGTTTATTTGTGAATTGTTTATTGTAAGAGGTTCCTGGGATCTGTTTTACAAAAAATGGTTAAATGAAAAGTTCACAAGGTATTTTCCTTTTTTGAAAATAACTATCAAAACGTCACATGATCTTTTTTTAATATGTTTTTTAAAAAATTTTTTTTATATATTAATAACTCAAAACAACTATTAATTAACATAACGTCATTGTCAAAATTCAAAGTTTCTATAGAAACTTTAGCATAAAAAGTGAAACGTGTTACGTTACAGATGCTAGCAGAAAGATATTTTAACTTATTAGCGCCGCTTTCTTAGATCAAACATCTAATGTCGAGTGTACATATTAGAAGCAGTTGGCAAATTTGGCTCATGGTCGATAGAATTGGACGTATTCTCATATGTCCATGCTAGACATGTTAGATGTTAAAATTTGGCTTTTGACTAACTCAATTTAGCAATGTCGCAAAATGCGCACTACCGTAATATGCCGTTGACAGTATATTTTTGAAGAAACAATTATTACGTTGATTGAAATAAATAGTGGTAATAATTTGAACACCGTATTGGCTATTCAGCATTATTTAAATATTTTAAGTCAAGTACAGGATAGCATGAGAAAGAAAGTTTACGTTAACTAATAATGTAATACATTATTATTTGATTAATTTAAAATAATTACTTTTATTCTGTTCGGCATTCGCTTATAAGTCTTATGACGTTTATAAGCATTTTGGAATTGGTTATTCAGATGCAGAATTATTTCATACAGTGAAATTTGGCTTGTTTAGTATGGTACATATGAGGATATGTCCAGTAAATTATATCAGTCATAGGTCGAATTGGTCTGACTCTGACATATACTTACATCAGTTTCAGATATCCGTAAAAATAAAAACGGTACTTTTCTAAAATCTTGTTTGCTGGTGTACACATTGCTCTAAATACAAAAAAAATAGTCGGTTTACAAAACGACCCGAATATATATTTTTTTTTATTCCTTTTTGTTCTTACCATACTCTCTTATATGTAAAAGGTTGCCTTCGGCAACAATAACACAACAATTTTTTTTTCATAAAAAAATTTTGCATTACATTTTATTTAATATACTTGATTTTTATTCTTCTTTTTTTTTCCAATTTTTTTCTTTCTTTCATTTGTATTTTTTTTTCTTCGTTTTAATTTTTTTTATTTTTATATTAATTTTTTTACTTTAATAATAATTGTTATTAAAATTAGAAGAATAAAAACTATAATATAGTATAATAATTTGTATGAATTTTTTCTTATTCTCTTCTAAAAAAAGTCTTTTATTATTTTTTTTCAAAATTAAAATTGTTTTTTTATATATTTATTTTTGTTTCTATTATTATATTTTTTTATTTATTCCTCCTTTTACTTACCTCACTTTCTTATATAGATAAGGTTGCCTTAGGCAACCATAAAACAACCATATTTTATTTTTATTAAAAAGGTTCGTATTACATTTTATTAATTATATACTATATTCTTTCTTTTTTTTCTATTTGTTTTCTTTTTCTATTTTTCTCTTATTTTCTATTTAATTTTTCCAAAATATGTGTTCATTCAATTACAATCATACATAATCTAAAGAAAAAATCAATAAAAATTATTTATATTTTAGTTATATATCATATATCAAATTCAAAAAAACAACTACTCTATAGAAATTTGTACATTGAAATTTTTATTTTCACTTTCTTTTTATTCTTTTTCTTTCTTATCTCTTCAACTTTTTTTTTCAAACTCGTTTTTTTATTTTTCTTCACTTTCTTCTTTTTGATTCTATTTGTTCCTATTTTTATAATGTATTTACTTAATTTTAATTTTTTTTTCCAATTTTTTTTATTTTCATCTTATTTCTCTCTTACATTTTCTTTTTTTGTGTATTCTAACTTTTTTTTATACTATTCTTTTTTTAATATTGTATTATCCATCTATAAACTCCTGATATTTTAACTTTTTTTTTCCGTATTTATAACATAGTTTTCCAATCTAAACATTTTCTTTTCTATAAATTTTTTTTTTGATTTTTTTTATTCTTTACTTAGTTTTATCAATTTTTATTTTTCTACAAATACCATAATTTTGTTTTTCCATACTACTTAAATTATCTTTTCTTTTTTATTATCAACAAATTTATAATTTCTTTTAGTTTTTCTTGATGCTTTTTTTACTTAAATCATCGCATATCTTTTAAATTAACATTTTTTTTATTTTTAATTTTTTGCAAATTTTTTTTTTCGCACATTTGATTGTCGGAAATTAAATAACAAAAACTTCCAATTTTTCTTGTATAATTATTAATTAGAAACATTTGTTTAATATTAGTACAATCAAAAAAAAAATTTTTAATAAATATTTAATTTGGAAACAGTTTTAAAAAAAAAATTTAATTGCCTAGTTGCAACAATGTAACCGAAAACGTTTGTTTCTTGACAAATATTTGACGTAACTTTCATAAAAAAAAAATAGGTTATATCGTAGCGAACACATTGACATCTGTCAATAATGTTGTCAGTGTTAAAGATGTGTCACACATAATCAATATTAAGTTGCTGCCATTGTGCGCTTTTATTATGAAATTTAAGATTGCCAACCAAGTTTAGCACTACTAAACGTGCTTAATAATGATTTTTTAATTGGCAATACTTTTTAGAGACTTTTTTATTGCACCTATCTGCAACACTGTAACCGAAAACGCTGTTCCTATTGCTTCTTGTCAACAATTTAGATAAACACATATTTTTTTATGCAATTTTTTTATTATAATTATCAATTATAAACATTTTTTTTTGTACAACATAATCAAAAAAAAAAAAATTTTAATAGATATTTAATATGGCAATACTTTTTAATTTTTTTTTTATTTGCCTTGTGGCAACACTGTAACCGAAAACACTTTTTTTTTTAATATTTTACGTAACTTTCATAAAGAAATGTATGTTATGTCATAGCTCAAGCACAATAACATCGGTCAATGATGTGGTCGGTGTCAAAGATGTGTCACCCATCAACAATATGAAGTTGTTGTTGTGGTACAATTTTAATACTAAATTTAAAATTACCATTAAATAAAACACTCCTAAGCGTGATTAATAATGACTTTTTTATTTGATAACATTTTTTAAAAACTTTTTTATTTGCGCCTAGCGGCAACACTGTAACCGGAAACGTCATTCCTATTGCCTCTTGTCAACAATTTAGATGAACACAAGTTTGAAACTTTTTTTTAATATTTAATTATTATAAACATTTGTTTGTACAGCATAATTCAAAAAAAATTTTTTTATTAATTGTTTTTTTAGTTAGCATCAGTTTTTATTTTTTTTTATTTTCCTAGTGTTAACAGTATAACCGGAAACACTTGTATTACAAATATTTGACGTAACTTTTATAAAAAAAAAGTAGGTTATGTCATAGCAAACATAATGACATCTGTCAATGATGTTGTCGGTGTCATAGATGTGTCACTTATTATCAATAGAAAGTTATCATCTTGATACAATTTTAACATAAAATATTTAGGTTTTCCAACTCAAACACTCTTAAAGCTTAATTAAAAGTTTTTTTCCCACATGATCATTTTACAATATAAACTCTTTATATAATGTAAAAGATTTTTTATGGTGGTCTTCTTGTGAAGAAACAATTAGATTTTTTTCTATAACTACCAATCTATAATCAATTCAAGGCTATAATCTCTTCAAAATTCCTTTTCAATGAGAGTAATGTTTTGTTTTGACTTTTTTTTGCAGTTGATGATATCTCTCAGATGAAGCTCTAAAAAAAAGTAGAAAAACCTGAAAATTAATTAAATATAAACTCACACTATTAAACTCTTTTTTTATTTATAATATTAACACATATAATCTCTAATTTGGATGTATTCAATCCAAATAAACCGTATTACAAATTCTACTTTCAAATTAAATCTTTTTGGGGCTATAATCTTCTCTTAAAATGACTTTTTTTCTTTCTTAACGAAATTACATTAAATCTCTTGATGGGAAATCTTTATAAATAAAAGCCCCACGTTTATTTAATAGATATTTTATAGATTTTTGCTGTATTTCGGTAGATTTTTAAATTACGATACGACTGACAGGTTAGACACTGACACATGACATTTGTTGATGAAAATCCTTAGTGATATAGAATCTATCAATAGTAAGTTTAGCCGTTATTATCACGATTTTTACACATTCTATCTTACTTTTCGAATTTATTGGTTGTACCTTTAGCGCTTAAGGGGGCTATCATATACGAAAAAAACTCTTACACATTAAAAAAGAATACATTTTTATGTGCCCCCGTAATAATTTTATTTCGAAAAAAAACATAATTTACAAAGAAAATTTCAAAAATTTCAAATTTGTCAGACAGAGATGCGGCTAACGCGTTTTATTATATATTAACGAGAGTATGGTTTCGCACCCTCCGGGTGCTTACCCTACTCTCTTGAGTAGAGGGTTGCCTACGGCAACGTGTATAAACCTAGAGGGGTTGCCTTCGGCAACCGGTAATAAAAAAGCACTTTTTTTTTTTTTTTTTTTTTTATTAGATTATTGATTATTAATTGTTTTTATTGTAATATGATTTTATTTATTCTTTTTTGTACTTTTTCTACTTTCTCATATCATGGTTTGCCTTTGACAACATTTATATAAACCTAGCCCATTATTATTTATCTTAAAATTTATTATTATTCATGTAAAAAAATTTAATTAGATTTTATTAATTATACTTTTTTCTTTTTCTTTTATTTTTCTTATTTTTTTTATAATAAAGCAAGCATATTACCATTCACTAAAATTTTTTTTTTATTTTTTTTTGTACTTGTTCTACTCACTCGTATTGAATGTTGCCTGCGGCAACATATATAAATCTATTATTTATTTTTTAAAATACTTTTACTATTCATTATTATTATAATTTTTTTATTTTTTTCTCATTATTAAGGTGGCGGACAGTCATTTTTTCTTATAAAAATTCTCGTTATAACATTTGAGATCAGATTTTGACATAACGTTTTCATTTTAATATTACTTTAATGTTTAAAAATAATATTACTATCTATCATTATTTTATATTATTTATTCTTGTTCTTACTATACTCTCTTATATGTAAAAGGTTGCCTTCGGCAACAATAACACAACAATTTTTTTTTATAAAATAATTTTGCATTACATTTTATTTAATATACTTGATTTTTATTTTCCTTTTTTTTTTCAAATTTTTTTCTTGCTTTTATTTGTATTTTTTTTTCTTCGTTTCAATTTTTTTTATTTTCATAATAATTTTATTACTTTAATAATATTTGTTATTAAAATTAGAAGAATAAAAACTATAATATATTATAATAATTTATATAAATTTTTTCTTATTCTCTTCTAAAGCGAGTTTTTTATTATTTTTTTTCAAAATTAAAATTGTTATTTTATATATTTTTTTTGTTTCTATTATTATATTTTTTTATTTATTCTCCCTTTTTCTTACCTTACTCTCTTACATTAAGGTTGCCTTCGGCAACCATAAAACAACCATATTTTATTTTTATTAAAAAGGTTCGTATTACATTTTATTAATTATATACTATATTCTTTCTTTTTTTTTTCTATTTGTTTTCCTTTTCTAATTTATTTCCCTATTTTCTATTTAATTTTTTTATAATCATTCAATTACAATCATACATAATCTAATGAAAAAATCAATAAAAATTATTTATATTTTAGTTATATATCATATATCAAATTCAAAAAAACAACTACTCTATAGAAATTCGTACATTGAAACTTTTATTTTCTCTTTCTTTTTATTCTTTTTTTATCTCTTCAACTTTTTTTTTCAAACTCGTTTTTTTATTTCTCTTTACTTTCTTCTTTTTGATTCTATTTGTTCCTATTTTTATAATGTATTTACTTAATTTTCATTTTTTTTTCAATTGTTTTTATTTTCGTCTTATTTCTCTCTTACATTTTCTTTTTTTGTGTATTCTAATTTTTTTTATACTATTCTTTTTTTAATATTGTATTATCCATCTATACACTCCTGATATTTTAACATTTTTTTTTCCATATTTATAACATAGTTTTCTAATCTAAAAATTTTTTTTTCTATAAATTTTTTTTTCGATTTTTTTTATTCTTTACTTAATTTTATCAAGTTTTATTTTTCTACAACAACCATAATTTTGTTTTTCTATACTACTTAAATTATCTTTTCTTTTTTATTATCAACAAATTTATAATTTCTTTTAGTTTTTCTTGATGCTTTTTTTACTTAAATCATAGCATATCTTTTAAATTAACATTTTTTTATTTTTAATTTTTTGCAAATTTTTATATTTTATAAAAATTATTTATATTTTAGTTATATATTATATATCAAATTCAAAAAAAACAACCACTCTATAGAAATTTGTACATTAAAATTGACAAAAAAACGTTTCATATTTCATGTTAGTTATAAAATATAAAGCATTTATATTAAGTGATCACTTTGTATTTTTCAATTGATTATGTCAACAATAATAATTGTCAATTGACATAGTATTTTTTTTTAAATAATTAATTGTTTATTTAAAAATATAAAAATAAGTACGTACGATTGAGAAAAAAATTCTGTATAGATACTATTTGAATATAATTTTCCACTTCCATCTTATTTTAATTCATATATATTAATATTCTTTCATCGATTGGTCTCAAACACAACTTAATCTCACTTTTCGTATACACAATGATAAATTTTCCTACAACCACAGTTCTATATTTTCTATAATATAATCAAAAAGACTCTTCTAGCCATTCGTATTATATTACCATATTATAATAATCTAAAAAAAAACCAATAAAAGTTATTTATATTTTAGTTATATATTATATATCAAATTGAAAAAAAACAAACACTCTATATAAAAAAATTCTACATTAAAATTGACAGAAAAACGTTTCATATTTCATGTTATTTATAAAATATAAATTAATGATAATAAGTGATCACTTTGTATTTTTTAATTGATTATTATGTCAACAATAATAATTGACAATTGATATCGTATTTTTTTTTTAAATATTTAATTGTTTATTTAAAAATATAAAAATAAGTACGTACGATTGAGAAAAAAATATATATTCTGTATTAGATACTTTTCGAATATAATTCTCGAATTAATTATTAAAAGATGTACATTATTCTCATTCATAGCCACTTTCCAAAAACAAAATGTCAAACGGTATCAAAATGCTTAGTACGAATGATAGCAAGCATTCATTTAAAATCTAATCATTTCTAATATTAATTTGTATATCTCTTTATGTCTTTTTAAAAAAGATTTCTCGTGGTCTTCTTTGCTTCATCGTATTTCAAACATTTAAGATTTAACGCTCAATCAATAAATTCTAATCTCCAAACGAATCGATTCAATTTATCCATACGACAATTTCTATTTTCAAAAGAAGTCTATAGTTTAGATAAGCAGTTAGATACTGTAAATATTATTAAAATTAAAAACTTTTATCTTCATTTTAATACAGAATCTAAGACTCTATACTATTAGCCTCTTTTTTCAATAATTAGGTCAAAAAGTCATTGACCTTAATACTTCAAATCTATATTACATTATAATTAACCTGTAATTATGTCTTCTTCACTTCATTTTCTTTAGAATAAGGAAAATCTTGAATTTTTAGTTAATAAATGAGAGCATCTGCTTGCTTATACTCAAAAAAATAAATTAAATAGCATCCATAATCTTTAAACTTTTTTCTTTCATGTATCCGTTATTCTATTTCACAAAGCCTAAAACAAAATATTTATTATATTATATCTCATTGTTATTTTGATAAAAAATATCTTCCTGCATACGTTGTACGTGTCCGTACCATATTAGCTGTCGTGATGTGATTTCCTGGAGTATATCCGAGTCCATCTCCATTTCTTCTTTTAGAGTGTCATTACGAATTCGCTTCCTTTGGGACACCATAAGTGCTCTTCTGATTGCATCGATTTCAACGACCGCTATTTTCCTTTCAAATGTACATTAATCACATTCACTAACTGAAAAAAAGCGTTTAGTTTTACAAATCATTTATATTTAAAGTAAAAATAATATAGATTATAATAATAATCTATATACCTACATTTTCATTAAAAAACCATTTAAAAAAATGTACATATCCTTTCCAATCTTGTAAAGATTTGTAAAATTCTGGAAGGTCAATTTTTCTAGAAAAACTTTTTAAATAAAACATCAAAACTCTTTTCCATTTACCTGAGTAACGTTGGGATGTTTGAAAAACCATTTAAATATTTATTGAAATTCGGTCTATTCTCACTTCCACTCCTTTAACAGTTTGGAGGGTACAAATTGTAAAAGCTTCTTTCTTGACAAAATTACATTAAATTTCTTGAATAAATAAAACCCCCATGTTTATTGAATAGATATTTTATAGATTTAAGCTGTATTTTAGTAGATTTTCGCCAAAATTACGATACGACTGACAGGTTAGATACTGACAAACATAACCTAATGTAAAACTGTCACCGTTGGATGGCATATGACAGTAAAATGACATTATCGATTTTTTAATGTCAAAAATAAAAATAAAATTTCAATATACACTAAGCACACTCAAGCCATTTAAACTTGTCTTGGAAAAATGAAGCGTTTAGTTTTACAAATCATTTATATTTAAAGTAAAAAATAATATAATAATATACCTACATAATATCATTTCCAAAAAAGCCTCTACTTTAAAGTCTTAGAGCTTTAGATAGTAGAGCTTAACTTCGTCGTTGACATTTTCGGACACTAATTTTTCTCCACAAATGACTTTTTGCTGAATGTAGGAGGACTGTTTGTAGGAAATCAAGCAATAACCTACCTCTTATATATTATTATTTTATTAGAAATAATCTATTATCTGATATTGAGCAACCAATCCAATGACTTATAGAAGAAGAAGAAGAAGACTGCATTTTTATAGAGAACACACTTGTATCACATTTCGTCAAACAACTTAGGACCTTCTAATTTATTATATTCCAGGTTGAAGGGAACTCCAGTCATTGTCTCTATCATATTGTTTTTGCATTTTATATTATTGCGAAACGAAGACACTTAATTCATTCTACAAAATAAATATGTTTATTTATAATCTTTATCTCGGATCTTTTAGGGGCACTTTAATAAAAAGCCAACGTAATTATCAATGTGTCTCACCTATAAGTCCCATTTATTATATTCCAGCTGTATTTTGTTAAAATTCGTGAGATTCGCCCCTCAAAAAAAAATACGTCAATAATTTTTGCACACGACACTTTTTCATCAAGAAAACGAAACAAATCACTACCACCAGCATAGCTCATCGACATTTTAGCCACATTAAAAGCTTTCGTTTCATTATTTTTCACAATTATAACAATAAATATTTAAAATGACATAACCAAACAACTTGGAACTGTCACATTTAGACACTAAAATGACGAAACGTCAGTGGAAAAGCCCAGCTTTCAAAGTTTTCTATCTAGAGTGGTTTTTTTTCTATCTATAGTACGTTTGTCCGTCCTTCATAGCAGCATTTTGATCATTCTATCTCTTTCCTCAAATTTATTGGTTGTACCTCTAGCGCTTAAAGGGGCTATTATAGACGAAAAAACCTTAATCAAATTTACGAAAGAAACGACGTTTATGTGGAACTGTAATAATTTTATTCGGAAAAAAAAATAAATTTACTAATAAAATTACAAAAATTTACAATTTGTGCGAGAAGACCGCAGCTAACAGCTTTTATTATAGGTGTAACGAGAGTATGGTTTCGCACCCTCCGGGTGCTTACCCTACTCTCTTGAGTAGAGGGTTGCCTACGGCAACGTGTATAAACCTAGAGGGGTTGCCTTCGGCAACCGGTAATAAAAAAGCACTTTTTTTTTTTTTTTTTTTTTTATTAGATTATTGATTATTAATTGTTTTTATTGTAATATGATTTTATTTATTCTTTTTTGTACTTTTTCTACTTTCTCATATCATGGTTTGCCTTTGACAACATTTATATAAACCTAGCCCATTATTATTTATCTTAAAATTTATTATTATTCATGTAAAAAAATTTAATTAGATTTTATTAATTATACTTTTTTCTTTTTCTTTTATTTTTCTTATTTTTTTTATAATAAAGCAAGCATATTACCATTCACTAAAATTTTTTTTTTATTTTTTTTTGTACTTGTTCTACTCACTCGTATTGAATGTTGCCTGCGGCAACATATATAAATCTATTATTTATTTTTTAAAATACTTTTACTATTCATTATTATTATAATTTTTTTATTTTTTTCTCATTATTAAGGTGGCGGACAGTCATTTTTTCTTATAAAAATTCTCGTTATAACATTTGAGATCAGATTTTGACATAACGTTTTCATTTTAATATTACTTTAATGTTTAAAAATAATATTACTATCTATCATTATTTTATATTATTTATTCTTGTTCTTACTATACTCTCTTATATGTAAAAGGTTGCCTTCGGCAACAATAACACAACAATTTTTTTTTATAAAATAATTTTGCATTACATTTTATTTAATATACTTGATTTTTATTTTCCTTTTTTTTTTCAAATTTTTTTCTTGCTTTTATTTGTATTTTTTTTTCTTCGTTTCAATTTTTTTTATTTTCATAATAATTTTATTACTTTAATAATATTTGTTATTAAAATTAGAAGAATAAAAACTATAATATATTATAATAATTTATATAAATTTTTTCTTATTCTCTTCTAAAGCGAGTTTTTTATTATTTTTTTTCAAAATTAAAATTGTTATTTTATATATTTTTTTTGTTTCTATTATTATATTTTTTTATTTATTCTCCCTTTTTCTTACCTTACTCTCTTACATTAAGGTTGCCTTCGGCAACCATAAAACAACCATATTTTATTTTTATTAAAAAGGTTCGTATTACATTTTATTAATTATATACTATATTCTTTCTTTTTTTTTCTATTTGTTTTCCTTTTCTAATTTATTTCCCTATTTTCTATTTAATTTTTTTATAATCATTCAATTACAATCATACATAATCTAATGAAAAAATCAATAAAAATTATTTATATTTTAGTTATATATCATATATCAAATTCAAAAAAACAACTACTCTATAGAAATTCGTACATTGAAACTTTTATTTTCTCTTTCTTTTTATTCTTTTTTTATCTCTTCAACTTTTTTTTTCAAACTCGTTTTTTTATTTCTCTTTACTTTCTTCTTTTTGATTCTATTTGTTCCTATTTTTATAATGTATTTACTTAATTTTCATTTTTTTTTCAATTGTTTTTATTTTCGTCTTATTTCTCTCTTACATTTTCTTTTTTTGTGTATTCTAATTTTTTTTATACTATTCTTTTTTTAATATTGTATTATCCATCTATACACTCCTGATATTTTAACATTTTTTTTTCCATATTTATAACATAGTTTTCTAATCTAAAAATTTTTTTTTCTATAAATTTTTTTTTCGATTTTTTTTATTCTTTACTTAATTTTATCAAGTTTTATTTTTCTACAACAACCATAATTTTGTTTTTCTATACTACTTAAATTATCTTTTCTTTTTTATTATCAACAAATTTATAATTTCTTTTAGTTTTTCTTGATGCTTTTTTTACTTAAATCATAGCATATCTTTTAAATTAACATTTTTTTATTTTTAATTTTTTGCAAATTTTTATATTTTATAAAAATTATTTATATTTTAGTTATATATTATATATCAAATTCAAAAAAAACAACCACTCTATAGAAATTTGTACATTAAAATTGACAAAAAAACGTTTCATATTTCATGTTAGTTATAAAATATAAAGCATTTATATTAAGTGATCACTTTGTATTTTTCAATTGATTATGTCAACAATAATAATTGTCAATTGACATAGTATTTTTTTTTAAATAATTAATTGTTTATTTAAAAATATAAAAATAAGTACGTACGATTGAGAAAAAAATTCTGTATAGATACTATTTGAATATAATTTTCCACTTCCATCTTATTTTAATTCATATATATTAATATTCTTTCATCGATTGGTCTCAAACACAACTTAATCTCACTTTTCGTATACACAATGATAAATTTTCCTACAACCACAGTTCTATATTTTCTATAATATAATCAAAAAGACTCTTCTAGCCATTCGTATTATATTACCATATTATAATAATCTAAAAAAAAACCAATAAAAGTTATTTATATTTTAGTTATATATTATATATCAAATTGAAAAAAAACAAACACTCTATATAAAAAAATTCTACATTAAAATTGACAGAAAAACGTTTCATATTTCATGTTATTTATAAAATATAAATTAATGATAATAAGTGATCACTTTGTATTTTTTAATTGATTATTATGTCAACAATAATAATTGACAATTGATATCGTATTTTTTTTTTAAATATTTAATTGTTTATTTAAAAATATAAAAATAAGTACGTACGATTGAGAAAAAAATATATATTCTGTATTAGATACTTTTCGAATATAATTCTCGAATTAATTATTAAAAGATGTACATTATTCTCATTCATAGCCACTTTCCAAAAACAAAATGTCAAACGGTATCAAAATGCTTAGTACGAATGATAGCAAGCATTCATTTAAAATCTAATCATTTCTAATATTAATTTGTATATCTCTTTATGTCTTTTTAAAAAAGATTTCTCGTGGTCTTCTTTGCTTCATCGTATTTCAAACATTTAAGATTTAACGCTCAATCAATAAATTCTAATCTCCAAACGAATCGATTCAATTTATCCATACGACAATTTCTATTTTCAAAAGAAGTCTATAGTTTAGATAAGCAGTTAGATACTGTAAATATTATTAAAATTAAAAACTTTTATCTTCATTTTAATACAGAATCTAAGACTCTATACTATTAGCCTCTTTTTTCAATAATTAGGTCAAAAAGTCATTGACCTTAATACTTCAAATCTATATTACATTATAATTTCTTCTGGAAAAACCTGTAATTATGTCTTCTTCACTTCATTTTCTTTAGAATAAGGAAAATCTTGAATTTTTAGTTAATAAATGAGAGCATCTGCTTGCTTATACTCAAAAAAATAAATTAAATAGCATCCATAATCTTTAAACTTTTTTCTTTCATGTATCCGTTATTCTATTTCACAAAGCCTAAAACAAAATATTTATTATATTATATCTCATTGTTATTTTGATAAAAAATATCTTCCTGCATACGTTGTACGTGTCCGTACCATATTAGCTGTCGTGATGTGATTTCCTGGAGTATATCCGAGTCCATCTCCATTTCTTCTTTTAGAGTGTCATTACGAATTCGCTTCCTTTGGGACACCATAAGTGCTCTTCTGATTGCATCGATTTCAACGACCGCTATTTTCCTTTCAAATGTACATTAATCACATTCACTAACTGAAAAAAAGCGTTTAGTTTTACAAATCATTTATATTTAAAGTAAAAATAATATAGATTATAATAATAATCTATATACCTACATATCTCTTTCAAAAAAGCCTCTACTTTAGATTCTTAATCGCTGTTGAAAAATTTTAACCTCACTTTTATTTTTCATTAAAATTGAGAGGGCTTTCGTCTTTATTTTATTATACAATATCTCGCATAGCATTTCATAATCATTTTCATTAAAAAACCATTTAAAAAAATGTACATATCCTTTCCAATCTTGTAAAGATTTGTAAAATTCTGGAAGGTCAATTTTTCTAGAAAAACTTTTTAAATAAAATATCAAAACTCTTTTCCATTTACCTGAGTAACGTTGGAATGTTTGAAAAACCATTTAAATATTTATTGAAATTCGGTCTATTCTCACTTCCACTCCTTTAACAGTTTGGAGGGTACAAATTGTAAAAGCTTCTTTCTTGACAAAATTACATTAAATTTCTTGAATAAATAAAACCCCCATGTTTATTGAATAGATATTTTATAGATTTAAGCTGTATTTTGGTAGATTTTCGCCAAAATTACGATACGACTGACAGGTTAGATACTGACAAACATAACCTAATGTAAAACTGTCACCGTTGGATGGCATATGACAGTAAAATGACATTATCGATTTTTTAATGTCAAAAATAAAAATAAAATTTCAATATACACTAAGCACACTCAAGCCATTTAAACTTGTCTTGGAAAAATGAAGCGTTTAGTTTTACAAATCATTTATATTTAATAAAGTAAAAAATAATATAATAATATACCTACATAATATCATTTCCAAAAAAGCCTCTACTTTAAAGTCTTAGAGCTTTAGATAGTAGAGCTTAACTTCGTCGTTGACATTTTCGGACACTAATTTTTCTCCACAAATGACTTTTTGCTGAATGTAGGACTGTTTGTAGGAAATCAAGCAATAACCTACCTCTTATATATTATTATTTTATTAGAAATAATCTATTATCTGATATTGAGCAACCAATCCAATGACTTATAGAAGAAGAAGAAGAAGACTGCATTTTTATAGAGAACACACTTGTATCACATTTCGTCAAACAACTTAGGACCTTCTAATTTATTATATTCCAGGTTGAAGGGAACTCCAGTCATTGTCTCTATCATATTGTTTTTGCATTTTATATTATTGCGAAACGAAGACACTTAATTCATTCTACAAAATAAATATGTTTATTTATAATCTTTATCTCGGATCTTTTAGGGGCACTTTAATAAAAAGCCAACGTAATTATCAATGTGTCTCACCTATAAGTCCCATTTATTATATTCCAGCTGTATTTTGTTAAAATTCGTGAGATTCGCCCCTCAAAAAAAAATACGTCAATAATTTTTGCACACGACACTTTTTCATCAAGAAAACGAAACAAATCACTACCACCAGCATAGCTCATCGACATTTTAGCCACATTAAAAGCTTTCGTTTCATTATTTTTCACAATTATAACAATAAATATTTAAAATGACATAACCAAACAACTTGGAACTGTCACATTTAGACACTAAAATGACGAAACGTCAGTGGAAAAGCCCAGCTTTCAAAGTTTTCTATCTAGAGTGGTTTTTTTTCTATCTATAGTACGTTTGTCCGTCCTTCATAGCAGCATTTTGATCATTCTATCTCTTTCCTCAAATTTATTGGTTGTACCTCTAGCGCTTAAAGGGGCTATTATAGACGAAAAAACCTTAATCAAATTTACGAAAGAAACGACGTTTATGTGGAACTGTAATAATTTTATTTCGAAAAAAAATTGAATTTACTAATAAAATTACAAAAATTTACAATTTGTGCGAGAAGACCGCAGCTAACAGCTTTTATTATAGGTGTAACGAGAGTATGGTTTTGCACCCTCCGGGTGCTTACCTACTCTCTTGAGTAGAGGGTTGCCTACGGCAACGTGTATGAACCTAGAGGGGTTGCTAGAGCAAACGCTCTTTTTTTTTTTTATTAGATTATTGATTATTAATTGTTTTTATTGTAATATGATTTTATTTATTCTTTTTTGTACTTTTTCTACTTTCTCATATCAACGTTTGCCTTTGACAACATTTATATAAACCTAGCCCATTATTATTTATCTTAAAATTTATTATTATTTATTTAAAAAAAATGAATTAGATTTTATTAATTATACTTTTTTCTTTTTCTTTTATCTTTCTCATCTTTTTTTTATAATAAAGCAAGCATATTACCATTTACTAAAATTTTTTTTTTGTTTTTTTTTGTACTTGTTCTACTCACTCGTATTGAATGTGCGGCAACATATATAAATCATTTATTTATTTTTGAAAATACTTTTACTATTCATTATTATAATAATTTTTTTATTTTTTTCTCATTATTTAGGTGGCGGACAGTCATTTTTTGTTATAAAAATTCTCGTTATAACATTTGAGATCAGATTTTGACATAACGTTTTCATTTTAATAATACTTTAATATTTAAAAATAATATTACTATCTATCATTATTTTATATTATTTTTTTCAATCATTATGTATATATTTTTTTTCATTCCTTCTTGTTCTTACCATACTCCATTATATGTAAAAGGTTGCCTTCGGCAACAATAAAACAACAATTTTTTTTTTATTAAAAAATTTTGCATTACATTTTATTTAATATACTTAATTTTTATTCTTTTTTTACTTTCCAATTCTTTTCTTTCTTTCATTTGTACTTTTTTTCTTCGTTTTAATTTTTTTTATTTTGATATTAATTTTATTACTTTAATAATAATTGTTATTAAAATTAGAATAAAAACTACAATATATTATAATATTTTATTTAATTTTTTTCTTATTCTCTTCTAAAGCAAGTCTTTTATTATTATTTTTTCCAAATTAAAATTGTTATTTTATATATTTTTTTGTTTCTATTATTATATATTTTTATTTATCCCATCTTTTACTCACCTCACCTTCTTATATATATAAGGTTGCCTTAGGCAACCATAAAACAACCATATTTTATTTTTATTAAAAAAGTTTGTATTACATTTTTTTTAATTATATACTTTATTCTTTCTTTCTTTTTTTTATTTGTTTTCTTTTTCTAATTTTCTTAATTTTTTCCTATTTTTATATTAATTTATTTCTATTTTCTATTTAATTTTTCCAAAATATGTAACCAATCAATTACAATTATACATAATCTAAAAAAAAATCTATAAAAATTATTTATATTCTAGTTATATATTGTATATCAAATTCAAAAAAACAACCACTCTATAGAAATTTGTATTATAGAAATATTAAGTGATCACTTTGTATTTTTTAATTGATTATGTCAACAATAATAATTGACAATTGAGTTCGTATTTTTGTTTTAAATATTCAATTGTTTATTTAAAAATATAAAAATAAGTACGTACGATTGAGAGAAAAATAAATATCTGTATAGATATTTTACGAATACAATTTTCCATTTCCATTTTATTTTAATTCATTTATATCAATCTTCTTTCATCAATGGGTGTCAAACACAACTTAACCTCACTTTTCGTATACACAATTATAAATTTTCCTACAACCACAGTTCTATATTTTATATAATATAATCAAAAAGGCTCTTCTAGCCATTCGTATTATATTCCCATATTATAATAAAGGAAAAAATGTAAAACAGGCCAAAACAATTAGGTGTCTCCTCAAAAATTTTCATCAAACCTTGTCTAAAAAAAAAAAATTATAGACAATGAGATTAAATAATTATTAAACTTACTTTATTTTAATCTTTTCATTTATATTTTACAAAAAAATCAACACTTTTACACTTATTTTTGTAAAATATGTGAATACTTAAAAATTCTAAAAATAATTATTTTATTATTATTTTTTTTTTGTTGCTAACAACAACGATGTCAAAGATATTAGAGCGGTAAATTTAAAATTGTCTCTCATTATTTCCTTTTCAAATACCACTTTCAGGCATGCTCTATCAAAAAAAGATTTTAGTATTTAATAAAAAAAAGTCAAAAAACATACCCAGAGCTTTTTTTTCTATTATTTCTTCTATCTTTTCCAATATAAAAAAGCATTTCAATTAATTTGGGGCTCAATTTTGGAAGACCTATTAACCCAAAGCTTTTCTTTTCGTCCCAAAATACTCTTTAAACGTCGTTTCACTTATATATTCATTGTAATTTCTATTATATTAGCTTTACTCTTTTGACATTTCGGGGGGCATGCTCTATCAATATAAGATTTTAGTATTTAATAAAAAAAACTCAACAAACATACCCAAGACTCTTCTTTCTATTATTTCCTCTCTCTTTTCCAATATAAAAAAGCATTTTAATTAATTTGGGGCTCAATGTTAGAAGACCTATTACCCAAAGCTTTTCTTTCAGCCTTAATAACCTTCTCAACTTTTTAATCTTTACTTCTTACTTTTAAGGTTATGTTTTCTTATATTTCTTCTATCTTCTCCAATATAAAAAAGCATTTCAATTAATTTGGGGCTCAATTTTGGAAGACCTATCAACCCAAAGCTTTTCTTTTCGTCCCAAAATACTCTTTAAACGTCGTTTCACTTATATATTCATTGTAATTTCTATTATATTAGCTTTACCCCTTTGACATTTCGGGGGGCATGCTCTATCAATATAAGATTTTAGTATTTAATAAAAAAAACTTAACAAACATACCCAAGACTCTTCTTTCTATTATTTCCTTTCTCTTTTCCAATATAAAAAAGCATTTTAATTAATTTGGGGCTCAATGTTAGAAGACCTATTACCCAAAGCTTTTCTTTCAGCCATAATAACCTTCTCAACTTTTTAATCTTTACTTCTAACTTTTAAGGTTATGTTTTCTTATATTTCTCCTATCTTTTCCAATATAAAAAAGCATTTCAATTAACTTGGGGCTCAATTTTGGAAGACCTATTAACCGAAAGCTTTTCTTTTCGCTCCAAAATACTCTTTAAACGTCGTTTTATTTATATATTCATTGTAATTTCTATTGTATTAGCTTCACCCCTTTGACATTTCGGGGGGCATGCTCTATCAATAAAAGATTTTAGTATTTGATAAAAAAAAGTCAAATAACCTACCCAAGAATTTTCTTTCTATTATTTCTTCTATCTTTTCCAATATAAAAAAGCGTTTCAATTAATTGGGGGCTCAATTTTAAAAGACCTATTAACCCAAAGCTTTTCTTTCAGCCATAATAACCTTCTCGACTTTTTAATCTTTACTTCTAACTTTTAAGGTTATGTTTTCTTATATTTCTTCTATCTTTTCCAATATAAAAAAGCATTTCAATTAATTTGGGGCTCAATTTTAGAAGAACTATTAACACAAAATCTTTTCTTTTTCATTGTAATTTCTATTATATTCGCTTCATCCCTTTGACATTTCGTGGGGCATGCTCTATCAATATAAGATTTTAGTATTTAATAAAAAAAAGTCAACAGACATACCCAGGACTCTTCTTTCTATTATTTCCTCTCTCTTTTCCAATATAAAAAAGCATTTTAATTAATTTGCTCTTCTGATTGCATCCATTTCAACGGCCGCTATTTTCCTTTCAAATGTACACTAAGCACATTCAAGCCATTTAAACTGAAAAAAATTAAACGTTTAGTTTTACAAATCATTTATATTTAAAGTAAAAAATAATATAATTATAATAATAAAGTATATACCTACATATCTTTTCTAAAAAAGCTTCTTGCTTTTTATTAAAATTGAAAGGTTTTTGTCTTTCTAAATTCCATCTTCCATCTTCTAAATATGGGGGGTTGACCTTGTCCTTACTCCCCAAAATAGTATTCATTTCCTCAAAATAGGCTGGAGGATCTCTCTTCTTCCTGTGCCAGTTTCTTTCATATAATTCATGTAACTTTGTTGCAAATTAGCGAATTTTTGCCGACACTTCTCAGCCCCTTCACGTCCTTCGGGTATATCAAAAGCTTTGCTTCTCATTTCGGTTGAAATTTTTTGCCAAAGAGAGTTCTTTAATGTCTTCCTATTATTAAATTTGTCTTTATAACGTGTTCTTAACCTTAGAAATAGTAGAGTAGCTTGTTTTGTAGAAATTTAATCATGCTTTGTTTCGGAACATTTTTCAACACGACTCTCACAGTCTGAAGTTTGATATTTGAATAAGCATTGGGATGTTCAAAAAAGTATGGCCTCATTACCTATAAGTCTCATTCTACTAATCAAACCAACGTAGTTATCAACGTCTCTGTATATTTAACCTCACTTTTCTTCACTTTAAAAAAGGGGCTCCGCCATCAACAGCTTTTTTTATTATAAACAACACACAAAACACTGCTTTATTTTCCACCACAATAAGTCAAATTCCTTTCCAGTTACCTGGGTAGCGTTGAAATGTTAAAAATAATCATCAATTTTCAATAAATATATAAAAATCACTCGCTTGACACATGAAAGTGTAAAACTTTATACAATCTCTTCTATTACATATCGATTTTAATAAAACCACTTTAGACCTTTTAATAAGTAGGGCCCCCATCACTTAAAAGTCTCATTTATTATATTCCAGCTGTATTTTGTTATGATTCGTGATAGCTTTAAAAAAAATCATCGTCAACAATTTTTGCACTTTACAATGCACTTATCCATCAAGAAAACAAAACAAATCACTACCCCATCATATCCCATCGACATTTTAGCCACATTAAAAGCTTTATTTTCATTATTTTTCAAAATTATATATATAAATATTTAAAATGACATAACCCAACAATTTAGAACTGTCACCGTTAGACATAAAATAGACGCTGCGTCATTAAAATGACATCCTTCGAAGTTTTATATCTATAGTACGTTTGTCCGTCATTTATAACAGCATTTCGATCATTCTATCTCTCTCCTCAAATTTATTGGTTGTACCTCTAGCGCTTAAGGGGGCTATTATAGGCGAAAAAACCTTTATCAAATTTAATAAAGAAAACACGTTTATGTGGAACTGTAATAATTTTATTTTGAAAAAAAAAATAATTTACTAAAAAAATTTACAATTTGTCCGACAAAGCAAATAAATCAGATTTTATTATAGGTGTAACGAGAGTTGGGTCGCGCACCCTCCGGATGCTTACCCTACTCGCTTGAGTAGAGGGTTGCCTACGGCAACGTGTATAAACCTAGAAGGGTTGCCTTCGGCAACCGTAAAATAGACGCACTTTTTTTTTTTACTAGATTATTGTTTATTTATTTTTTTATTGTAATATTTTTTTATTTATTTCTTTTTGTACTTCTTCTACTTTCTCATATCAACGTTTGCCTTTGACAACATTTATATAAACCTAGCCCATTATTATTTATCTTAAAATTTATTATTATTTATTTAAAAAATTTTAATTAGATTTTATTAATTATACTTGTTTTTTTTTATCTTTCTCATCTTTTTTTTATAATAAAGCAAGAATATTAGCATTTACTAATTTTTTTTTATTTTTTTTTTTTGTACTTGTTCTACTCACTCGTATTGAATGTTGCCTGCGGCAACATATATAAATCTATTATTATTTATTTTTAAAAATACTTTTACTATTCATTATTTTAAATTTTTTTCTCATTATTTAGGTGGCGGACAGTCATTTTCTGTTATAAAAATTCTCGTTATAACATTTGAGATCAGATTTTGACATAACGTTTTCATATTAATATTACTTTAATATTTAAAAATAGTATTACTATCTATCATTATTTTATATTATTTTTTTCAATCATTAAGTATATATTTTTTTTATTCCTTCTTGTTCTTACCATACTCTCTTATATGTAAAAGGTTGCCTTCGGCAACAATAAAACAACAATTTTTTTTTTATTAAAAAATTTTGCATTACATTTTATTTAATATACTTGTAAGACACTTTTATTCTAATCTTACGTTTTGCCAAATTTTAACAATTAAATTGAATTAAATAACAGTTAACTCTTTCTCCATAATAAATTTGTCAGGATGTCTATGTTCTACGATTATTAGCCTTAATTATTCACTTCAAAACAGTGTACAGAATAGCAACAGCCAGCTACATTATTATCAACAATCTACTTCAACTCACCCCTCTATATTCATTGTTAGAGAAACGCTTGAGCAGTCAGACGGATCGATTGGGCGACACATGAAACATATTTACACATAATGTACCTGTCAATAATACCTGTAAAGTAACTCACCGGGGGCTTTTCTCCCCCTCGCAGGATTCTCTTTTTCTCGAACTGATAGTGGACGACATCACCAGGCTCATTGGACTTGGACCACCACTCTATGAACTCGATTGACTCAATCTTCACCCCTTTTCTTTGGCATCGTGTTCTCAATGATGTCTTCACTGTTTCGGTACCTGGTTTGGGAGCAACGTGGACGGTGTCGCTAGGTCTCAATCACATTACGCGAAATAGACTGGCCAAGAATAATACGTAATAGGAAAAGGTATAAAATAAAGATTAATGAGTGAAGAACCTAAGGACATTACGCATTACCCCGTCATACCAGCAAAAGGGAAATCCACAACCTTTTTATACACTGATAGGAACATAACCAGAGCGGTTAACAGGCTCCAGCCCATCCCTCTACCTCTACGCCTCTGTTCGAGGAAGTAGAGAACCAGGATAGCAATCTGTAAATGTCTACAGACGTCATGGGAGTACTACCTCAGTCTGAAATGAATTAACACATAGACCGTACCCCAGGTATTAAACTATAGTTTCTGCCGTGGATATTTCATATTAACATATTGATGTTTATCAATATAACTTTACTCATTATTCCTCCGAATTCAGGGAGACAGCACTGAATTCACAATTATACCACAAAACAACACATGATCAACAAGATCAACAGGTTAACTATCTTTCTCTTTCAATAAACAATTAACAGTTTAAATATCCACAATACTGCCCGTCCGACTGCTCTGACGCCCGGCTCAGTTTTTACTAACTGCCCTGGCCTCCACCCTTCCAGGGATGCTAAGCCCATGTTCTCCCTCTTTACTTAAGATGCCATATGGTTCTCATCGAGATCATTTAATTATACAAGCGATTTAGCGCCTTATTGGCTTAATTTTACTTACAAAAAATAACTATAAATTATTATAAAATCAAAAACTCTCACATACTTAATTTTTATTCTTTTTTTACTTTCCAATTCTTTTCTTTCTTTCATTTGTACTTTTTTTCTTCGTTTTAATTTTTTTTATTTTGATATTAATTTTATTACTTTAATAATAATTGTTATTAAAATTAGAATTAAAACTACAATATATTATAATATTTTATTTAATTTTTTTCTTATTTTCTTCTAAAGCAAGTCTTTTATTATTATTTTTTCCAAATTAAAACTGTTATTTTATATATTTTTTTTGTTTCTATTATTATATATTTTTATTTATCCCATCTTTTACTCACCTCACCTTCTTATATATATAAGGTTGCCTTAGGCAACCATAAAACAACCATATTTTATTTTTATTAAAAAAGTTTGTATTACATTTTTTTTAATTATATACTTTATTTTTTCTTTCTTTTTTTTATTTGTTTTCTTTTTCTAATTTTCTTAATTTTTTCCTATTTTTATATTAATTTTTTCCTATTTTCTATTTAATTTTTCCAAAATATGTAACCAATCAATTACAATTATACATAATCTAAAAAAAAATCTATAAAAATTATTTATATTCTAGTTATATATTGTATATCAAAATCAAAAAAACAACCATTCTATAGAAATTTGTACATTAAAATTGACAAAAAAACGTTTTATATTTCATGTTAGTTATAAAATATAAATCATTAATATTAAGTGATCACTTTGTATTTTTTAATTGATTATTACATATAAATAAAACGCGATAGCGGCGTCTCTTTCTTGCAAAAGTGCGGCGTAAAAGAGATTTATTAATTAAGACAAATTGTTAAATGTTGTAAGAAATTTGATAAAAAACGGCATCAATAGAGTTTCGGTGTGATGTTTTGAGATAAGAATTGGATTTTTTTGTGCTAGGATAAAGGGGCAGGAGGGATTTTTAGTAAAAAAAATTTTTCAAACAAATGACCGATAAAGTGAGTAAACGGATAGGACATTTATAGGACGTTGGCCAAAAAACCACAATAGATAGATACTCAAATTCAGAAAACAGTCGGTATTTTTGGGGAATTTTTTCAATTTTTTTGGCTTCCTGAAATAACTAACACGAGTCGACGAAACGAGCTGCTCGAAAATAATTGATTCAGATAAGATTTCGGTAAGAAAATTTCTTTTAAATTACATTATTTGCTATATTATAATTATTAGAATGTATTTCAATGGATTTTACAGCTACAAAATAGAAATATCGCTAAATTTTCCATTAAAAAAGTTCAAATGTCAAATGGAATGACAGCGAGTTCATAACCTTATTATAATATGTATTCTACAAAAAAACAATTTGCCGCTGCAATTATATCGAAAGGGGGTATATAGCTCAGTGGTAGAGCATTCGACTGCAGATCGAGAGGTCCCCGGTTCAAAACTCGGTCCCCGGTGAGAACTGCAGACTCTGTACAGTGCGAGACTGACGCCTGCCGAAGTCAAAAACAAGCCTAGGATTTCTAGGGAAAATAAGTAGGGTTCTCTCGAACAATAGATTAAATTGGTCGCAGTTCTGTAAGGTGGAAAGCGCCAAACGACCCCGTCCCAATCTATATCGAAAATCGACGAGATTATGCAAGATTAGAGCACCAAAAGTCCAGAAGATATCATCATCAAAGGTAAGTAAAAAACACAACGGTGAGGCTTCTCGCCAAATAAACCTTTATTGGTTATCATGATAAAAAGAGCTCTCTCTTCCTCGCAGAGCTCCTGTTTATATTTATTTTGTAGAATGAATTGAGTGTCTTCGTGCCACAATAATATAAAATATATGATAGAGAAGACAATTCAACAATGACTGCAGTTCCCATGTTCAATTGCATGTGCATGAAATGCTGCTATCTGAGATACTGTATAATGTGAAATAAAGACAAAAGTCCTTCAATTTTAATAAAAGTGAGGTTAAAAATGTTAGCAGCGATTAAGAATTTGAAGTAGAGGTTTTTTTGGAAAAGATATGTAAATATATAGATTATTATTATAAATATATTATTTTTTACTTAATAATATTTTGTTTAAGGCTTTGTGAAATGGAATAACGGATACATGAAAGAAAAAAGTTTAAAGATTATGATGCTCTCATTTATTAACGGAAAATTCAAGATTTTCCTTATTGTAAAGAAAATGAAGTGAAGAAGACATAATTACAGGTTTTTCCAGAAGAAATTATAATGTAATATAGATTTAAAGTATTAAGGTCAATGACCTTTTGACCTAATTATGGAAAAATATAGAGACATTGATAATTATAGGATTTTCTCCAATGAAATTCATGTTGTCTCAAATTCTGTATTAAAATGAAGATAAAAATTTTTAATTTTAATAATATTTACAGTAACTGCTTATCTAAACTATAGACTTCTTTTGAAAATAGAAATTGTCGTATGGATAAATTGAATCGATTCGTTTGGAGATTAGAATTTATTGATTGGGCGTTAAGATGTTTGAAATACGATGAAGCAAAGAAGACCATGAGAAACCTTTTAGAGAAAAAAGATAAAGAGATATACAAATTATTATTAGAAATGATTAGATTTTAAATGAATGCTTAGTACCATCCGTACTAAGCATTTTGACACCGTTTGACATTTTGTTTTTGGAAAGTGGCTCGAATGAGAATAATGTACATCTTTTAATAATTAATTTGCAATTGAATGAAATTATTATTATTATATGCTGTCTCAGATGCTGTACATTTACAGTAAATTGTTATCTAGACTGTTTATAAGTTTATTTTTGATCGATTATACAATGTAATTATTTTGAGAGAATGCTATAAATCTGTATCTTCAAAGTAATAAAATAAATATAATCAAAGCGAAATGTTGAAGTTAGTTGGTAATCTATATATTTCATTTTAAAATGGTACAAAACTTTATTTAGTAATAATTTTAATTTTTAATTGATATGAAAAATTTTAAATTTACCGCTTTAATATTTTTGACATTGTTGCTGTTAGTAACAACATGAAAAATTAATAATAAATTAATTATCTTTAGAATTTTTGTAAAGTATTTACATATTTTACAAAATTAAGTGTTGTTTTTTTTGCAAAATATAAGTGAAAAGCTTAAAATAAAGTAGGTTTAATAATTATTCAATCTCATTGTCTTTAATTTTTTTTTTTTTTAGAAAAGGTTTGATGAAAATTTTTTTGGCCTGTTTTACATTTTTTCCTTTATTATAATATGGAAATATAATACGAATGCCTAGAAGAACCTTTTTGATTATATTATATAAGATATAGAACTGTGGTTGTGGAAAATTTATAATTGCTTATATGAAAAGTGAGGTTAAGTTGTGTTTGAGACCCATTGATGAAAGAAGATTGATATAAATGAATTAAAATAAAATGGAAATGAAAAATTATATTGGAAAAATATCTATACAGACTATATATTTTTCTCTCAATCGTACGTACTTATTTTTATATTTTTAAATAAACAATTAAAAATCTTAAAATAATACGATGTCAATTGTCAATTATTATTGTTGACATAATCAATTAAAAAATACAAAGTGATCACTTAATATCATTAATTTATATTTGATAAATAACATGAAATATGAAACGTTTTTCTGTCAATTTTAATGTAGAATTTTATATAGAGTGGTTGTTTTTTTGAATTTGATATATAATAATATATAACT
This sequence comes from Lagria hirta, assembly GCA_947359425.1. Lineage (NCBI taxonomy): Eukaryota > Metazoa > Arthropoda > Insecta > Coleoptera > Tenebrionidae > Lagria > Lagria hirta. The sequence goes on along the minus strand of OX375794.1, from coordinate 28,007,727 downwards.
AAAATATAAATAACTTTTATTTTTTTTTTTTAGATTATTATAATATGGGAATATAATACGAATGGCTAGAAGAGCCTTTTTGATTATATTATATAAAATATAGAACTGTGGTTGTAGGAAAATTTATAATTGTGTATACGAAAAGTGAGGTTAAGTTGTGTTTGAGACCAAGCGATGAAAGAATATTGATATATATGAATTAAAATAAGATGGAAGTGGAGAATTATATTCGACAGAATATATATTTTTTTCTCAATCGTACGTACTTATTTTTATATTTTTAAATAAACAATTAAATATTTAAAAAAAAAATACGATACAAATTGTCAATTATTATTGTTGACATAATCAATTAAAAAATACAAAGTGATCACTTAATATTAATGCCTTATATTTTATAACTAACATGAAATATGAAACGTTTTTTTGTCAATTTTAATGTACAAATTTCTATAGAGTGGTTGTTTTTTTGAATTTGATATATAAGTAAAATAAAAAAAAATTTTTTATATTTTTTTTTTAGATTATGTATGATTGTAATTGAATGATTACATATTTTGGGAAAATTAAATAGAAAATAGAAAAAAATTAATGTGAAAATAAAAAAAATTAAGAAAATTAGAAAAATGAAACAAATTGAATAAAAAAGAAAGAAAGAATAAAGTATTATAATTATTTATATGTAATAAGAACTTTTTTTTTAATAAAAATTAAATATGGTTGTTTTATGGTTGCCGAAAGCAACCTTAATGTAAGAGAGTAAGGTAAGAAAAAGGGAGAACAAATAAAAAAATATAATAATAGAAACAAAAAAAATATATAAAATAACAATTTTAATTTTGAAAAAAAATAATAAAAAACTTGCTTTAGAAGAGAATAAGAAAGAATTCATATAAATTATTATAATATACTATAGTTTTTATTCTTATTTTAATAACAATTATTATTAAATTAAATTATTATTATTAATATGAAAATAAAAAAAAATAAAACGAAGAAAAAAAATACAAATGAAAGAAAGAAAAAAATTGGAAAGTAAAAAAAGAATAATAATTAAGTATATTAAATAAAATGTAATGCAAAATTTTTTAATAAAAAAAAAATTTGTTGTTTTATCAATCTTTTACAAATAAGAGAGTATGGTAAGAACAAGAAGGAATAAAAAATATATATATATATATAATGATTGAAAAAAATAATATAAAATAATGATAGATAGTAATACTATTTTTAAATATTAAAGTAATATTAATATAAAAGCTTTATGTCAAAATCTGATCTAAAATGTTATGACGAGAATTTTTATAACAGAAAATGACTGTTCGCCACCTATATAATGAGAAAAAAATAAAAAATTTAAAATAATAATGAATAGTAAAAGTATTTTTAAAAATAAATAATAATAGATTTATATATGTTGCCGCAGGCAACATTCAATACGAGTGAGTAGAACAAGTACAAAAAAAAATAAATAAAAATATATTACAATAAAAAAATAAATAAACAATAATCTAATAAAAAAGCTACAAGTGTGTTTATTTTACGGTTGCCGAAGGCAACCCCTTTAGGTTTATACACGTTGCCGTAGGCAACCCTCTACTCAAGAGAGTAGGGTAAGCACCCGGAGGGTGCGCGACCCAACTCTCGTATTAATATAAAAGCTTTATGTCAAAATCTGATCTAAAATGTTATAACGAGAATTTCTATAACAGAAAATGACTGTTCGCCACCTAAATAATGAGAAAAAAATAAAAAATTTAAAATAATAATAAATAGTAAAAGTATTTTTAAAAATAAATAATAATAGATTTATATATGTTGCCGCAGGCAACATTCAATACGAGTGAGTAGAACAAGTACAAAAAAAAATAAATAAAAATATATTACAATAAAAAAATAAATAAACAATAATCTAATAAAAAAGCTACAAGTGTGTTTATTTTACGGTTGCCGAAGGCAACCCCTCTAGGTTTATACACGTTGCCGTAGGCAACCCTCTACTCAAGAGAGTAGGGTAAGCACCCGGAGGGTGCGCGACCCAACTCTTGTGTCAACAATAATAATTGACAATTGAGTTCGTATTTTTGTTTTAAATATTCAATTGTTTATTTAAAAATATAAAAATGAGTACGTACGATTGAGAGAAAAATATATATCTGTATAGATATTTTTCGAATACAATTTGCCATTTCCATTTTATTTTAATTCATTTATATCAATCTTCTTTCATCAATGGGTCTCAAACACAACTTAACCTCACTTTTTATATACACAATTATAAATTTTCCTACAACCACAGTTCTATATTTTATATAATATAATCAAAAAGGCTCTTCTAGCCATTCGTATTATATTCCCATATTATAATAAAGGAAAAAATGTAAAACAGGCCAAAACAATTAGGTGTCTCCTCAAAAATTTTCATCAAACCTTGTCTAAAAAAAAAATTATAGGCAATGAGATTAAATAATTATTAAACTTACTTTATTTTAATCTTTTCATTTATATTTTACAAAAAAATCAACACTTTTACACTTATTTTTGTAAAATATGTAAATACTTGAAAATTCTAAAAATAATTATTTCATTATTATTTTTTTTTGTTGCTAACAACAACGATGTCAAAGATATTAGAGCGGTAAATTTAAAATTGTCTCTCATTATTTCCTTTTCAAATACCACTTTCAGGCATGCTCTATCAAAAAAAGATTTTAGTATTTAATAAAAAAAAGTTAAAAAACATACCCAGAGCTTTTCTTTCTATTATTTCTTCTATTTTTTCCAATATAAAAAAGCATTTCAATTAATTTGGGGCTCAATTTTGGAAGACCTATTAACCCAAAGCTTTTCTTTTCGTCCCAAAATACTCTTTAAACGTCGTTTCACTTATATATTCATTGTAATTTCTATTATATTAGCTTTACCCCTTTGACATTTCGGGGGGCATGCTCTATCAATATAAGATTTTAATATTTAATAAAAAAAACTCAACAAACATACCCAAGACTCTTCTTTCTATTATTTCCTCTTTCTTTTCCAATATAAAAAAGCATTTTAATTAATTTGGGGCTCAATGTTAGAAGATCTATTACCCAAAGCTTTTCTTTCAGCCATAAAAACCTTCTCAACTTTTTAATCTTTACTTCTAACTTTTAAGGTTATGTTTTCTCATATTTTTTCTATCTTTTCCAATATAAAAAAAACATTTCAATTAATTTGGGGCTCAATTTTGGAAGACCTATTAACCCAAAGCTTTTCTTTTCGTCCCAAAATACTCTTTAAACGTCGTTTCATTTATATATTCATTGTAATTTCTATTGTATTAGCTTTACCCCTTTGACATTTTGGGGGGCATGCTCTATCAATAAAAGATTTTAGTATTTGATAAAAAAAAGTCAAATAACCTACCCAAGAATTTTCTTTCTATTATTTCTTCTATCTTTTCCAATATAAAAAAGCGTTTCAATTAACTGGGGGCTCAATTTTAAAAGACCTATTAATCCAAAGCTTTTCTTTCAGCCATAATAACCTTCTCGACTTTTTAATCTTTATTTCTAACTTTTAAGGTTATGTTTTCTTATATTTCTTCTATCTTTTCCAATATAAAAAAGCATTTCAATTAATTTAGGGCTCAATTCTGGAAGACCTATTAACCCAAAGTTTTTCTTTTTGCCCCAAAATACTCTTTAAACGTCGTTTCATTTAAATATTCATTGTAATTTCTATTATATTCGCTTCATCTCTTTGACATTTCGAGGGGCATGCTCTATCAATATAAGATTTTAGTATTTAATAAAAAAAACTCAACAAACATACCCAGGACTCTTCTTTCTATTATTTCTTCTCTCTTTTCCAATATAAAAAAGCATTTTAATTAATTTGGGGCTCAATGTTAGAAGACCTACTAACCCAAAGCTCTTCTTTCAGCTATAATAACCTTCTCGACTTTTTAATCTTTACTTCTAACTTTAGAGGTTATGATATCTTATATTTCTTCTATCTTTTCCAATATAAAAAAGCATTTCAATTATTTTAGGGCTTAATTTTGGAAGACCCATTAACCCAAAGCTTTTCTTTTCGCCCCAAAATACTCTTTAAACGTCGTTTCATTTAAATATTCATTGTAATTTCTATTATATTCGCTTCATCCCTTTGACATTTCGTGGGGCATGCTCTATCAATATAAGATTTTAGTATTTAATAAAAAAAAGTCAACAGACATACCCAGGACTCTTCTTTCTATTATTTGCTCTCTCTTTTCCAATATAAAAAAGCATTTTAATTAATTAGGGGCTCAATGTTAGAATACCTATTAACCCAAAGCTTTCCTTTCAGCCATAATAACCTTCTCGACTTTTTAATCTTTACTTCTAATTTTTGAAGCTATGTTTTCTTATATTTCTTCTATCTTTTCCAATATAAAAAAGCATTTCAATTAATTTGGGGCTCAATTTTAGAAGAACTATTAACACAAAATGTTTTCTTTTTCATTGTAATTTCTATTATATTTGCTTCATCCCTTTGACTTTTCGTGGAGCATGCTCTATCAATATAAGATTTTAGTATTTAATAAAAAAAAGTCAACAGACATACCCAGGACTCTTCTTTCTTTTATTTCCTCTCTCTTTTCCAATATAAAAAAGCATTTTAATTAATTAGCTCTTCTGATTGCATCCATTTCAACGGCCGCTATTTTCCTTTTAAATGTACACTAAGCACATTCAAGCCATTTAAACTTAAAAAAATTAAGCGTTTAGTTTTACAAATCATTTATATTTAAAGTAAAAAATAATATAATTATAATAATAAAGTATATACCTACATATCTTTTCTAAAAAAGCTTCTTGCTTTTTATTAAAATCGAAAGGCACTCATCATTGAAGCCCTACAATTTTTGTTTTCTATAACCTAGAAAAAATCTTTCAAATAAAACATTAAAAGTTTTCTCCACTTACCTGATTCTCACTTAGGGATGTTTAAATATGCAATTTTCTATTTAATTATTATTGTAATAATTAAATTATAAACATTTATTACATTTAGGTTCTCGTTTCATTTGACATATGTCAAATATACTTTTTGACATTTTATTGATTTTTTAATGTCAACAATTCAAGTGGTATAGAGTTTTGACAGAATTTAAAGAATTAGGTCAAAAGGTCATTGACCTTAATACTTTAAATTTATATTACATTAATGTTAATTCGTTATTCCATTTCAAAACCCTAAAAAAATATTATTTATATTATATCTCATTGTTATTTCGATAAAAAATATTGTCTATTGCACGCAGATTTAAATGTACACTAATCACATTCAAGCCATTTAAACTGAAAAAAATTAAGCGTTTAGTTTTACAAATCATTTATATTTAAAGTAAAAAATAATATAATTATAATAATAAAGTATATACCTACATATCTTATCTAAAAAAGCTTCTTGCTTTTTATTAAAATTGAAAGGCTTTTGTCTTCCTAATTTCCATCTTCCATCTTCTAAATATGGGGGGTTGACCTTGTCCTTACTCCCCAAAATAGTATTCATTTCCTCAAAATAGGCTGGAGGATCTCTCTTCTTCCTGTGCCAGTTTCTTTCATATAATTCATGTAACTTTGCTGCAAATTAGCGAATTTTTGCCGACACTTCTCAGCCCCTTCACGTCCTTCGGGTATATCAAAAGCATTGCTTCTCATTTCGGTTGAAATTTTTTGCCAAAGAGAGTTCTTCAATGTCTTCCTATTATTAAATTTGTCATTATAACGTGTTCTTAACCTTAGAAATAGTAGAGTAGCTTGTTTTGTATTGAAATTCAATCAAGCTTTGTTTCGGAACATTCTTCAACACGACTCTCACAGTCTGAAGTTTGATTCTTCAATAAGCCCCCATCAACTAATCAAACCAACGTTGTTATCAACGTTTCTGTATATTTAACCTCACTTTTCTTCACCTTAAAAAATAAAAAGGAGCTTCGCTATCAACAGGTTTTTTTATCATAAACAACACACAAAACACTGCTTTATTTTCCACCACAATAAGTCAAACTCCTTTCCAGTTACCTGGGTAGCGTTGGAATGTTAAAATTAATCAATTTCCAATAAATATATAAAAATCAATCGCTTGACACATGAAAGTGAGAAACTTTATACAATCTCTTCTATTACATATCGATTTTAATAAAACCACTTTAGACCTTTTAATAAGGAGGGCCCCCATCACTTAAAAGTGTCATTTATTTTATTCTAGCTGTATTTAGTAATGATTCGTGAGAATCGTCCTAAAAAAAAATACGTCAACAATTTTTGCACTTTACAATGCACTTATCCATCAAGAAAACAAAACAAATCACTACCCCATCATATCCCATCGACATTTTAGCCACATTAAAAGCTTTATTTTTATTATTTTTCACAATTATAAATATAAATATTTAAAATGACATATCCCAACAATTTAGAACTGTCACCGTTAGACATAAGATTGACGCTGCGTCATTAAAATGACATTCTTCAAAGTTTTATATCTATAGTACGATTGTTTGTCATTCATAGCAGCATTTTGATCATTCTATCTCTTTCCTCAAATTTATTGGTTGTACCTCTAGCGCTTAAGGGGGCTATTATAGACGAAAAAACCTTTATCAAATTTAATAAAGAAAACACGTTTATGTGCCCCCGTAATAATTTTATTTTGAAAAAAAAAATAATTTACTAAAAAAATTACAAAAATTTACAATTTGTCCGACAAAAACGCGACTATCATGTTTTACTTATAGTTAATTAATAATAATATACTATTAATTAATTATTTTTACTATAATTGAAAAATTAAAATTAATAAATTGTAAAAAATTAAAGTATTTAATTCGGGCATAATGTCTATTACCAAAACAGAATATTAAATTACTCGCTTTCGTCCCGTGTTTTAAATTTTATATAAAATGTTGTAAACTTATAAAAACTATATTTAATAAATTATATTATAGTTAATTAGTTTTGCATTGAAAGTTATTATTATTATCATATTTGGCGAGAAGCCCCACCGTTGCGTTTTTTACTTACCTTTGATGATGATCTTGATGATATCTTCTGGGCTTTTGGTGCTCTAATCTTGCATAATCTCGTTGGTTTTTGATATAATTGCAGCGGTAAATTGCTTTTTTGTAGAATATTATAATATCACGAATCGATAATTTGACTAATGACATATCAAACTTGTCTTGAAATGACTATCGGGAGAGGCTTTAATAGTACCGGCTCAATTATTAATAATATAGACACTGATGTCTCACACAACCAAAACTTGTATCTCTAAAACAAAAAAGTTATTTGAGACGCCGCCGCCCCGCTTTGTGGGGCTACAAAATACAACTCACCTTGCCTTTTGATGTTATGTACGGTGAACAAAAAGCACTGGGTCTACTCTAATCTTGCATAATCTCGTCGATTTTCAATATAATTGCAGCGGTAAATTGCTTTTTTAGAATATTATAATATCATCACGAATCGATAATTTGACTAATGACATTTTAAGGTTATGAAATGGATCAATAAACTCGCTGTCATTTCATTTGACATTTGAACTTTTTTAATGGAAAATTTAGCGATATTTCTATTTTGGGGCTATAAAATCCATTGAAAATCATTCTAATAATTATAATATAGCAAATAATGCAATTTAAAAGGAATTTTCTTACCGAAATCTTATCTGAATCGATTATTTTCGAGGAGCTTTTTTGTTCGACTGGTATTAGTTATTTCAGGAAGCTAACAAAAATCCCCAAAAAATTACTGTTTTCTGAATTTGAGTATCTATCTATTCTGCTTTTTCGCCAACGTCCTATATACGTCATATCCGTTTACTCACTTTATCGGTCATTCGTTTGAAAAATTGTTTCTACTAACGGTTCCTTGTACCCCTTTATCCTACCACAAAAAAATCCAATTCTTATCTCAAAACATCACAACGAAACTCTATTGATGCCGTTTTTTATCAAATTTCTTACAACATTTAACAATTTGTCATAATTAATAAATCTTTTTTACGCGCCACTTTTGCAAGAAGGAGATGCGGCTAACGCGTTTTATTATATATTAAAATAATAATTAACATCATTTGAAAAAAAACTGTTTTGTACTCTGTCGGTAAAGACGCTATCAAAAAAAAAAACATGGTAGCTTGGTAGCTTAGCGAGTATACTACACTAAGAACAAAACTTGATCAAACTAGATCTTATTGCTGCAACAATATATTTTTTTCATAGTTTTTTTTGAATGTCAAATATTTTTTTGATGATTAAAGAAAAACTTAGAATTGTTTGCTTCTCGGTTTTATTTTTGCTTGAAAAATTGTTTGCAAAGTTTTAATATTGTGCTAAAGTTTAATTTAGGAAAAAAACTAAATAATGTTATATGCCTCAATAACAGCTTTTTTAGAGATCTTGTCATCTATTTATCATTTTATATTATTTTATGTATCCTTGACAGTATCTGTATAACATTTAATAATGTATTGTGATATAATTTACAAATGTAAAAGTGAAATAAATAACGTATCAATTATAAACACTTTGAGTTATTTCTTGTGTTTTTGGTAACGCTGGTTTTAAGAAAATTTTATTTATGGAAATGGTTTGAGTGTAATCCATCTGCTTATTATCAAGTGAGACATATTATATTTTCTGTTATGTCTGCTCTCTTTGATTCTGTTTTTTTATTGTTTTTTTATTGTTATCTTATATATTTTAGTTGACTTTTATTTCTTAACCTCGTCTGTTAAATTTTTATAGTGTTTTTCTTATTGTTTTTTACTTATTTTATAGCTCTATTTCCTATTTTGTTTACACTTTTTAGCATATTTGTAAAATTTTACAATTTTTTCTTTCTCCTGTTCTGTTTTTACGATTATTTATAAATATAAATCTATTGCGACTTCCTGATGAGTTTTAATAATAACAAGACATGTCCAAGCTGACAGATGTAATTTGAATGAACTGCTTTTTTTTATTGTTATTTTTGGTTTATACTCTCCACCAAACGCTGTCTCTGCATTCCTTACTACTATCGCACACACTTTCGGTTTGTTTTTCACAAGCTTTTTCATCTCGAACGTTTGACACTTTTTCTTCTAAAACAATTAGATTATTTTAATCTTTTGCACTTTATCTCATCGTTCTGGTTCACTATTCTATAATCTGTTACTGTTGCTGCTTTTATTCTTTCGTATGCTCAACTATATTTTTCATTTCATAAACTATTACAATTTTTCAACTCTAATCAGTTTTACTATTGCTCGTGCACAATTATCACTTTTACCAATCTTTGTAAAAGTTTATTTTACTTATGCACCTAAAATTTTTGATTGAAAGATAAAACGAATGTCTTTATAACGAATGTCATTGGTAGTAATTCTTTCAAAATTGATAAAAGTTTAAAATACTGTAAAGTGTTTGGTAAAGCACGTTCTTAATTGCACAAGCTTGATAATCAATCTATATCTACACAAAGAAAACTAATTTGGCACTTATACGTAATATTAAGTTGAATAGTTAGATTTAGTTAAAAATAAAATTTACTAAAAATCATTTAAATACAAATTTGTATGAATAACTCGAATGTATATTGATTATTGTATCAATAAATAAAGTTTTGCACTTAGCTTGCGCGGTTTAACATATGTTTGATTAATTAATTAATTGTAGAAAAACCTATGTATGTTTTTTGCTGACAGTGCCATGCAGTGTGCATTGTGCAATATAAGACAATGTTTGATAATTCACAAATTATATAATTTTTGTTTTTTATTTTTGATACTATTTTGGATATTAAAAAAATTACAATTTTTTTATAGATTATAATTAGCACCACTATTATGCAGTTAGTTAATGAAAAAAAAACTGTTATTTTTATGAATAATGATAAAGCACATTAGATCAGTTTTTTGGTAGTTAACGTGGGCTACAAGCGAAGTGACAATCTGCGACCGTAAATCACAAGGCTTTTAACCACAATGAGTCTCTTACGGTATAATTTACGGTATATACCATCTCTATATTTTTATAAAAGTAGAAAACAGGGAACCGCTTTTCTAAATATATTTAGCATATTCTACCGGTCGAAATTAGAAATTAGAATAATGCTTTTTTGCAAAAGTGCTATACGTTTGCTCACTCGTTATATATTTTACAGATTGCTCTTTACAGATCTCTCAAGCTTTATATATCAATTTAATAGAAATTTTATTTAAGGGGATAATGTACATGTAGCGAATGGTAGCGTCCTAGCTGTTCGAATTTTGTGCCTTGTTTAACTGTAAACTACTCGTTCTTAGGAGTACTTTTCGAAAATTGTTATTAAAAATTTTAAAAAGTTATTATTTAGTTTAAAAAACATTTTTAAAGCTTTTTATAAAAATTTACAGTGCAACAATTATATTGCTTGAAAATATTTAGGAATATCAGGTTTATAGATAGCAGCCGATTCAGGTGGCGACGAAGAACTACGTAAAAGTTAATAGTGGAAATGTGCGGGTAAATGTGCAACAAAAAAAATGCGAACTAGTGGTGTAAAATGTAATCGACTTAAATGCTCTGTTGTCTTGCACTCAAAATATTTCAAAACTATTGCAACAGTGTTTAATATAAACCGTAACTCCTGGAAGTGTAAGAACTGCGCAAAAGTTACCCATGACAGTAGTGCGTGTCTAAATTGAATTGCAATCTTAAAAACCCAAAATAAGTGCCTGATGAGAGATAAACAGCTATTAAAAAAATTAGCAAGCATACTCTACTTCAAACTTATTAAAATGCAAATTAGGTGACCTAGAAACAATGAGGACAATAGCACCTATTTCTTATAGTAATACACAAATCAGCAAAAATCAGACAACCGTCCTCAACCGTTCTTATCGTCAAATCAGTAAACAAAAATATTGTCGATAATCAAATTGAAAAAAATATTAAGTCATTATGCAATCTTAAGCGCTATCAAAGCAAACTTAAATAGTACCAAACTTTTTAAAAATGGTTTAATCATCAACTGTAGTGACGAAACTTTACTTGAAAAATTGAAGGTAAAACTGTCACAAGAAGCTGCTCAGAATTACAGTGTCACAACCCCCAAAGCTTTGAATCCACAAATCCACGAAAGATAATGTCAATAATAAGGTCTTTATAGACAATTTAATTACGGACAATAATCTTGACTTGTCGATTTATGAAATTAGATTAGTGTCTAAACTAAAATATGAAGGGTCTTTCAATCTTGTGCTTGAAGTAAATGTGGCCGCAATAAACAAATTATGGAAACTAGAATAGACTTATATTGGGTCGAAAAAATGTGGTGTTAAAGATCATTTTAATATGTTAAAGTCCTATAGATTTTGCAAGTACGACCACCTAAAGAAAGCTTGTAGAAGCGATACCTATCCTTGTTTCAACTGCGGCGGACCCCACAAATTAACAGATTGTAAAGCCAAGTTTTTGAATTGTGTGAACTGTAAGTTTCTTAAAGATAAGTTTTTGCTATAGGTATCTGTTGATCATATATCGGAGAGTAAAGTATGTTATTTTCATCAACAAAAGATAGAGCAGTTATGATCTAAAAGAGTGTATCAATGAATAAAAGAAATGAAAATAAACTTTATATGGATAATCAACATAATTTGGAACGTAAAGTGTCGATAGGTCATTTAAATGTGCAAAGTCTATTAGAAACTTTTAATGAATTTTGTTCTATAGTAATAGAGAATACTTTTGATATAATGGGTGTTACGGACACTTTTCTAACATCTGATATACCGTCTAACGCTGTGCATATTGATAACTTTATCTTTTTCAGAAGAGATCGCAGCAGACATGGGGCTGGTGTAGATTGTAAATTGAAGATTAAGAAGGGGTCGTTTAGCGCTTTCCACCTTACAGAACTGCGACCAATTTGATCTATTGTTCTTGAACCCTACGCTAATTGTTTCCCTAGAAATTCTAGACTTTTTGTAAAGCCAAGTATATTTCTAAGTGGCTTGTTTTTGAGTTCGACAGACGTTAGTCTCGCACTGTCTAAGTAGGTCAGCCTTTGGGACGCTAACGCACCGCAATTACAGAGTATGTGCTCAGCGGTTTTACTGTTCGATTCACATAGTCTGCAGTTCTCATTGTCCACCAGACCCAGCTTTTTAAGGTGATACCTTACTGAGCAGTGTCCAGTAAACAGCCCTGCAATGATTCTTATACCATTCTTCGATAGAAGAAGAAGCTTTTTTGCATTCTCTGGCGAATATTCGATGAATTTCTTCGCCTGTCTTTGCCCAGGAGTATTCTTCCAGTGGCGCACTTTAGTTGCCAATTCCCACCTAAGGATCTCCGTCTGTTCATGCGATTTTGTTAGTCCGCAGAACGGTTCGGGGTCTATTGGAGGAGCTTTCGACCTGCTCTCGTTAATTCGTCGGCAATTTCGTTTCCTTCAATTCCTTCATGACTTGGTACCCAAATGAGATTGCCAAGTTTTTGAGAGACTGCCTGCATTCCCAGACCATTCGAGACTTAGTGTTATTTGCACTGACAGCTCTTATAGCCGCTTGACTGTCAGACAGAATACAGATCTTTTTGCCTTTAATACGCCTTCGCAGACATTCTTGAGCAGTTAGATCTATAGCAAGTGTCTCAGCTTGCATAATTGAGGGTGTGCTACCTAGGGCTATTGTTGCCCGGTATTTTGGACCATAGATTCCTATGTCTGTCCCTTTAGTTGTTTTTGATCCATCTGTGTAGCAGATAGAGGAGTTCACGCCAATTTGTGCGATTCGACTTCGAGCCGCATGACGGTCAGTAATGACTGTTTCAAACAGGGTTTTGAAGTCATGCGTTATTGACATGACGTCCCTTGGTTGTTCAAGAAAACCCGGCTGCAGAAGGTCAAGTATCTTGAGGTGACCTGTTCGGTCTCCTAATTTGAGTTTCTTTGATTGGGCCAGCTTCAGAGATGCTTGCAAACTCTCTCTTTGCACCTGTAGGTGAAGGGCCGTTAAGTTCAGCAGCACCTTTAGAGCGGTAGTAGGAGCCGTGCACATGACTCCTGTAATGCCCAGGCACGCAAGCCGCTGCAATTTCTGCAGCTTGCTTTGTGTCGTTGTTTCTCTGGTTTTCGTCCACAATACAAGAGATGCGTATGTGACGATGGGTCTTATTACCGTAATGTACAACCAGTGTATCATTTTCGGCTTTAGACCCCATGTCTTGCCAAAAAGCTTGCGACATGCCCAAAAGCAGCCCGTTGCTTTGGCAAGAGTCTTGTCGACGTGGGTGTTCCATTTAAGTTTACTATCTAGGGTTACTCCTAGATATTTCACTTCGATCGAAAATTGAATCGATAATCCTTCCAGTTGCGGAGCTTTAAGGTTTAGCTTTTTGCGTCTGGTAAATGGGACTATGGTGGTCTTTTTAGGGTTAACGCAAAGTTCCTCCTTATCACACCATCTTTTGATTGTGTTCAGGGCGTTCTGCATTAGGCTGGAAATGACACCTTTATGCTTGCCTCTGACTAGAATTGTGAGATCACCCGCATACCCTAGTACGCAGTGACCCCTTTGCGTTAACTCACAGAGTAGATTATTCACCACTATTGACTACAGCAAGGACGATAAAACTCCACCTTGTGGACCACCTTTAACCGTGGTCAGCGAAGTGTTTTCTTCTCCCAGTGAGGCCGTTATTATGCGGCTTACAAGCATTGATTCAACCCAGCTTGTGACAGCTGGTTCAATGCCGAGTTTTTCTGCTGCCAGCTTTATAGATCTAAAGGAGGTGTTATCAAACGCACTCTCTATATCTATGAATATGCCAGCAACTATTTCTTTTGCCTCGATAGTTTTTTCCACTTCTCTAACAATATAGTGAAGCGCGTCTATTGTGGATTTGCCGGGTTGGTACGCAAACTGTTTGGAGTGTAACTGTGCTCCGTTGAGGAGCACGTTCCTCTCGCTCCCCGTTGTGGGGTTGGTGTAAGAGTATATGAAAAAAATTCATTCGGAACAATTAATATCGGAACCTACTTGCGTCACACAATTTTCACGTACGCTTTAAACGTTATTTTTTGCAATGACCTCGATCATGTGTCTACTTCAGTAGTGCTCAAAGCGGACTTGGCCGCTGACCTCAGACTAATTTTTTATAAGTTAAATTGTGCCATACCCGTAAAACGTCAGAAATTAGTAACTTTTATAATATAGATGAAAATGTACATTATATGACGAACAACATTCTTCGATTATTTGATAAGCACGCATCTTTTATTACTTCGTATATTTCAAAACCGTATACCCCTTGGCTTACTCCGCATATTCAACTGCTAATAAAGGACAGAAACAATGCTCTCGGTAAGTTTAAAACAAGTAGAAAACCAGACGATTGGCTTAGTTATAAACAATATTGAGAAATTTAACAGTAACTACGCTACGTTATGAAAAAAGATCATACTTAACGTATCAACAAAACGATCCGAATCCTAAGAAACTTTAGAAAACTTTCAAACAGATAAATATTAGGCAAGATGCACAAACATCTGATATTCCAGATATAAGCGCTGATGATATAAATAATTATTTTTTATCTACATATAATTAACCTAACAACTGCAGTGTTATGGTAAATAAAATCAAAAATAAAAAATTTAAACATAACTGTTTCTTTCAACTTAAATTAGTTTCAATTGAAGAAGTCAAAGAAATAGTGTTTACCCTTAAATTAAATGCTTATGGCAATGACGGCTTATTATTATTAAGATGCTAGAATTATGTTCGTCTGCGATTATAAAATACTTAACCCATATTACTAATTGTTGTTTAAAAAAAAGTTTGTTTTCGTTAGAATGGAAAATAGCGATAGTACGCTTTTTGGAAAAAGTTAAAGACCCTAAGTTATGTCACGATTTAAGACCTATCAGTATCTTATCGACGCTATCAAAAGTTTTAAACAAGGTCGTAAACAAACAACTAAATGAACTTTTAATGCAAAACCAAATCTTGTTTGAAAAACAATCCGGTTTCAAAAAAGGCCACAGTACAACCACTGCCTTAACCTTAGTTTTGGAGAATTTAAATTTTGGTGTAACTAACTAGGAAGTGTCGCAAGGTTCTATTCTAGGGCCAATATTATTCTCTAT
The DNA here is from genome assembly GCA_947359425.1 of Lagria hirta. Classification (NCBI taxonomy): domain Eukaryota; kingdom Metazoa; phylum Arthropoda; class Insecta; order Coleoptera; family Tenebrionidae; genus Lagria; species Lagria hirta. Next base: position 27,992,575 of record OX375794.1, on the reverse strand, counting down.
CTACACTACTGAGCTACCGGAATCCCTTAAGTTGATATCTGTAAAAGCCTATGCTGATTATATCTAATTATACTATTATTTTAATCCACAAAAAAATGTTGACCGTTGTTCTATTATTAATTCTGCACTATCGCTTGTGTCAAACATTTATGAAGAAGTAAACCTGAAATTAAACTCGAATAAATGTGCTGTAGTTTGTTTTTTTTCATTATAATATTAAAGACCATATAAATGTGAGTATAAACAATATTAAGTTAGATGTGAAGAGTTGTGTAAAAAATTTAGAGCTAATGTTAGATGACGACTTGAAGCTTAGATCCCATGTCAATAATATTATTAAAAAAGCATTTGTAGCCTTAAAATTACTTTATTCTAATTACTACATTATAAACTTTAAGTTACGAAAGAAATTGTGTGAGTTGGTATTGCCTTATTTAAATTATTGCTTGACCTTGCACTATCCATGTCTAGACCAGGCTACTAAATATAAACTTCAAAAAATTCAAAATAGCTGCTACAGATTTGTATTCCGGCTTAGAAAATTTGATCACGTTACACCTAAAATCAAGGAACTAAGAAGGTTCAATGTTGAAGACCCTATTAAGTATCATTTGGAAATTTTTGTTTATCGGCTGTTCCAAACATCTTCACCATGATATTCAAAGAATAAATTTCATTTTAGGATTAATATGCACAGTGTTGATCTCCGATCAGTGTATGAGCTGTCAATGCAAAGTTATCGTACTTTGATTTTTTAAAGATCCATGACTTGTACCTGTGTAAAAATACACAATTTTTTGGTTTGTAATAGGAGTACATTAACTCTAACCAAACTTTGCAAATTTTTAAGAGATCTGTTGCAATGATTTTTAATTACTTTGTTTTCTATTATTATTTATTTACTTTCTTATGTTTTTATGTGTTTTGTAGAGGTTAAGTTGATTAGCTAAAAGCTAAACTTTGCCTTGAATTTATTATTCAATAAATATCTTTTCATTATTATTATTTATTTTTTTATATAATGTATTATGTAAAGTTTACATTTTTAGAGTAGAATTCAAATGTTGTTATTTTTTAACTATAATAAAAGCTGACCTAGCTGGCCCTTTCTGACAAATTTTAGTTTTTAAAAAAAATTTTTGTGTTTGAATGGAGAATGGAGATGAAAAAGTAGCTATTAAATCAATTACACGGTTTTTTTAATGATTTCTAGCAATTTTTTTCAAATTTGATAACCCCCTTGAGCGTACGAGGTACCGCTAGCCGTGTTTGAGAACGAGATGGAATGTGTAAAAATCGTGATAAATGACGTAAAAACTTACTATCGATAGATTCTATATCACTAAGGATTTTTTCAACAAATGTCATAACCTGTCAATTTAATTTAATTTTAGCGAAAATCTACCAAAATACAGTCAAAATCTATAAAATATCTATGAAATAAATATGGGCGGTTTATTTCTAACGATTTCCCATCAAGGGATTTAATGTAATTTCATCAAGAAAGAAGATTTTACAATTTGTAGCCCCCAAACTGTCAAAGGAGTGGAAGTGAGAATAGACCGAATTTCAATGAATATTTAAATGATGAAATATTGTTTAAAAACTATTTTGAAGCGACCGATAAAGGTTTGAATAATTTTTTTCAAAGATTTTAAGGTATTTTGTAGAGGAATAATGAGTGGCCCCCGAAATGTCAACAGAGTAAAGTCAGAATATAATGGAAAATCTATAAAATATCTATTAAATAAATATGAGGGTTTTATTTATAACGACGACGATTTCCCATCAAGAGATTTAATGTAATTTCATCAAGAAAGAAGATTTTTACAAAATTTGTAGCTCAGCCCCAAACTGTCAAAAGAGTGGAAGTGAGAATAGACCGAATTTCAATGAATATTTAAATGAAAAAATTATTTAAAAACTATTTTGAAGCGACCGATAAAGGTTTGAATGATTTTTTAAAAGATTTTAAAGCATTTTGTAGAGGAGTAATAAGTGGCCCCCCAAATGTCAACAGAGTAAAGTCAGAATATAATGGAAAATCTATAAAATATCTATTAAATAAATATGAGGGTTTTATTTATAACGACGATTTCCCATCAAGAGATTTAATGTAATTTCATCAAGAAAGAAGATTTTTACAAAATTTGCTCAGCCCCAAACTGTCAAAGGAGTGGAAGTGAGAATAGACCAAATTTCAATGAATATTTAAATGAAAACATTATTTAAAAAAAACTATTTTGAAGCGACCGATAAAGGTTTGAATAATTTTTTAAAAGATTTTAAGGTATTTTGTAGAGGAATAATAAGTACCCCCCGAAGTGTCAACAGAGTAAAGTCAGAATATAATGGAAAATCTACGTAAATACAGCTCAAAACAATGAAAATATTAGTTAAATAAACAAGTGGCACTCACCCAAAAGTTAGAAGCAAAGATCAAAAAGTCGAATAGGGTCTTTTTTTTGGTTTCGGTCAAAATATCAAAAATTCACAAAAATAATTGTCAAATTGACAGCTTCAGGTTATTATAAATTAATTTCATTCAAATTTTTGACATTAAAAAATCAATAATATCAAAATAAAACTAACCTGTCAGTCGTATCGTAATTTTAACGAAAATCTACCAAAATACAGCTTAAATCTATAAAATATCTATTAAATAAACATGGGGGTTATTATTTATAAAGATTTCCCATCAAGAGATTTAATGTAATTTTGCCAAGAAAGAAGGTTTTATAAATGGTAGCCCCCCAAACTGTCAACGCAGTGGAGTGTGAATATAATGGGAGAACAATTCAATGAATATCTAAATGAAAACATTGTTTAAAAACTATTTTGAAGCGATCGATAAAAGTTTGATTAATTTTTAAAAAGATTTCAAGACATTTTGTAGAGAAGTGCCACAAAATGTCAACCGAGTAGAGTTAGAATATAATGTGGAAATTACAATATATATCGACATTTAAAGATTATTTTGGAATGGTTGATAAAAGTTTGTATAGGTTTTGTTTAGTTTTTTAATAGATTTCATGACATTTTTAGAGAAAGGGGTCTTTTTTTTGGTTTCGGTCAAATGTCAAATTGACAGCTTCAGGTTGTTATAAATTTGTTATCGTTGGGCCTATTCATGTAAGAAGATTTATATAAATGAATTAAAATCAGATGGAAGTGAAAAATTATTTTCGAAAAGTATCTATATTGAAAATCAATAAATCAGAGAGAAGATATAGGTCAAATTTTTGATATTTTTGTCAAATCTTATAATGGAAAAAAATTTTATGTAGGTCAGAGGAGAGTATAAAAATTGATAGTTTTTTTATGGAATAAGAGCTAAGTTATTGCTTTTTTTGTTTAATATTTTTACAATATAATATTTTATAATTTATAGATAGCTACAGATTTACAAAAAAATAGAAACAAAAAGTGAGGTTATGTCAAAAAGTAATTCGATAAAATTCATTTTTCAAATGAATTGGTTTTGAATGGAAAAAAAAATATAGCCTTGAATTGATTATAGATTGGTAGTTATAGAAAAAATCTAATTGCTGCTTCACAAGAAGACCACCATAATGCAAACAAAATAATAAAGTAATGGAAAGAAAACGACAATCGAAGACAACCATTGTTTACATGCAAGTTAAGACTCAATTTCAAGATTTAATTTGAAAGTAGAATTTGTAATACGGTTTATTTGGATTGAATAGATCCATTTAGAGATTATACATGTTTTTTTATATTTTTCTTTTTTAGAGCTTCAAGCGAGAGATAACATTAACTGCAGAAAAAAGCTAATACAAAACATTGCCCTCATTGAAAAGGAATTTTGAAGAAAATATAGCCTTGAATTGATTATAGATTGGTAGTTATTTTGTAAAATGCGTGCATTAGACAATATTTTTTATCAAAATAACAATGAGATATAATATAATTTGTTGATGAAAGCACAAGGCCGCGATGAAGATAGACACCCTCTCAAATTGAAAATTTTTACAACATGATATTGTCTTTATTATCAATATTTTATTGATTATTTTAATATGAGTTGTATATTGCTATATTAAAATGAAGACACTTTTAATAATTCTTCCAGTAAATACTTATCTAAAATGTTTATGTACAAAGTACAATGTAATTTTTTTATTGTTTAATTACACAATGTAAACATTTTGAGAGAAGGCTGCAAATCTGTAGGTTAAAAGTGATAAAATAAATCAATAATAAACATCTGTTTGAGTTGGCAATCCTAAATTTCATTTTGAAATTGTAACACGGCAACAACTTCATATTGTTGTTGTTGATGAGTGAGACATCTTTGACATTGACAACATCATTGACAGATGTCATTGTGCTTGCTATGATATAACCTACATTTTTTTCATAAAAGATGCGTCAAATATTTGTCAAACAAGCGTTCAAGGTTACAGTGTTAATACTTGGTTAATAAAAAAATCTCTAAAAAGTGTTGCCATCTGAAAAAATATTGATAAAAAATTTTGGTTTTTATTATGCTGTACAAGCAATGTTTATAATTAATAATTATAAAAGAAAAGTTTTGAATTTGTCTTTATCTGAATTGTTAAGGGGGTTCTTTCCTGGTAAAATTAAGTACAATTTTATCTGTTTTTGAACACATTTTACAGCAAAACTAGTCAACCGATTAACATGAGAAAAATTGGGGACATTTAAATGATATAACTGAAGGTCGCTAGTTGATCAAGATTGTGCAATATCTGATAGTTTCTTGTAGAAAAAATTGTAAAAGTTTGAAAAAACTCGTGACTTTACACTAGTTTTCTAAGATACAGATCATGATTGTCTCATAGATACTCATCAAGCGACTTTTATCTAACTTTCAATAACAATTTCCAATTAGTTTTAAAACTCATATGCCATTCTTATGACTGCAATTACTGTTAGAAATTGTTTATGCATAATCTCAAAATGCGGCACGTGAATGTTTTGTCTCTTATCTTCCGTCTGCCTCATCGGTTTGTCTGTTCCAGTGAGGGCAGGCAGGTTTTTCCAAGAAAACATAGTTGTAAACATCTGGAGTTCGACACGATTAGTTTAGTGTTTATGTTTAAAGTTTGAAAGGTGCAGTTACACAGTGCTTTACTGTATTAATTAGTAAATTAGTCCCATTCGGCTAGCCAAAAATAATGGGAAGAAGTAAAAATAAGAAACTAGGACTCACCCAACGTCGCAAAAATAAAAGATTGATGACAAAACGAAGGTAAGAGAAGTTTGTTTTTCACCTGTACAGTATTTCACTTAGGTAGAGTAATCTAGTCAACAATTGCTTTTAAAAAGCAATTGTTGACAAAAGCAAAAAGTCAAAAAAAATTCCAATTCTCCGAAAATTATGAATGAGATGTCATTCGATTCTGAATGGCAATTATGTAGATAGTTGCCAATTTAGAAAATACTAAAGCCGGTCAAAAATTGCAGTTATAAACAATTAAATGGAAAAAAAAGAGCTTGGTTCTTTGCCAAAATCTCAAAAACTATTTGAGATAATTTAAGTTTGAAAAAAGATTCGAGAAGAAGAGGAAATTTATTGAAATTTTTTTTAAAAAAGTTCCAACTTTCAAAACAGTAGGACCAATATTTATAATTTTTCCAGAGGGTTGGAAATACGCCCGAAAACGGAAAAAAAATTGTTTAAATCTTTTTTCAAATTTGAGTTGTTTTGACCTAAAAAGCACTTGTTGACTAGACTATAGGAGCATTGGTATCTCTCAAGGTCTAAGTAGTTTGTATTCTTTTAAGTTGGTCTCTATCTTGAAAGTTTAGATAGTCTAGCTAACATTTTATAGCATTTTCTTTCTTGTTTCTATATTGGTACTTCATTTTTAGACTGGCAATGAATCAGATATTGACCCTAAATCAAAAGAATCGAACAGACAGCGGTCAAAATGCGGCGTTACAAGTAGAAGACAACATAAATAAGCCAACTAGAAGACTGATTTCTCCTTGTTCGAGATTTCTTTTTCACAATGAAGACTCTGATGATTTTGAATATTCGTCAATTAGTAACGATTCAAGTCAGCAAAGTACCACTTGCCTAAGAGATAATTTAAAGACTGACTTGTTGGGAGGGCGGAGAATAATTGAAGTACAATCTTTTATAGAACAAATCTTGTCGTTTCCTCATCATAATTTGTTTTCTTGTTCTTCTGGAACTTCTGGACAATCTGTTCAAATTTTTAAAGAAATTCGAAATGGTTTTGTTTCTGAATTTATATTAAAATGTAATTTGTGTAAGGTTGAACACAAAGTCACATCAGAAAAAAACAGTGGAAAGTTAAACACAAATGAAGCTGCGGTACTAGGAGCAATAAGCATTGGTTGTGGATTTTCACAACTAAATGAGTTTGTTAGTGCGTTAAACATTCCCCAAATATCTTATAAACGATATAAAACTGTTGAAGAAAATTTGCAAAAAGCTATTGAGGAAGAGTCGCAAAAGTGCATGTTTGAAGCTGGGAAGGAGGAAGCAGAGATGGCCAGAGAAAACGGTGAAGTTGACGAAAATAATATTCCTCTAATTACCGTAATAGCTGACGGAGCATGGTGTAAAAGATCCTATCGTTCCGCTTACAACGCACGTTCTGGGGCTGCCTGTATAGTTGGCCAGAAAACCGGCAAGCTTTTATTCTTGGGAATTAGAAATAAGTTTTGCGCAATGTGCTTTAAAGGAGGAGCAGATCATTTATGTTTTAAAAATTGGAACGGCACATCTACCGCTATGGAAAGTAACATTATTTTAGAAGGCTTCAAGCAAAGTATTTCGATTCACGGATTAAAATATGCATACCTTGTTGGCGATGGCGACAGTAGCGTTTTGAAGAAACTTCAAACTGAAGGACCTTATGTTGTAGAAAAAATTGAGTGCTCAAATCATTTATTAAGAAACTACTGTAATAATTTAAGAAATTTGACAACAAAAAAATTTAGTTCAAAAGGTCAACTTGTGGCTCCTCATCTGAAACAAACATTGAAAAATAATATTCAAAGACTTAGAACGGCAGTGGATTGTGCCATTAAATATAGAAGATCCCAAGGTTTCTCATTTGAAAAAAAAGTGAATAACTTGAAAAGAGACATTGAAAACAGTATTTCTCATGTTTTTGGTGATCACACAAACTGTGCAAGCTACTTTTGCAAAGGCAATAAGCCGAACGAAACCAATTTAGTCCCGAGCTTAAAACAATGTGGTTTTTATAATGACATTTTATCTTTTGCCAATAGACTTATATATAACAGTAGAAGTTTAATTAAAAACATGACAAATAACTCTGCTGAATCATATAATAGTGTGCTCGCTAAATTTATTGGAGGAAAAAGAGTAGATTTTTCTAAAAAAGGAGGATATAGAATGAGATGTCAAGCTGCTAGTATTTCGTACAACAAGGGGGCTGAGTTTCAAACTGTTGTTCACAAAGCAATAACTGATCAAAGTCCTGGATTTCACACAAAGAGATTTGTTAGAAGTAAAGCAAAGATTTAGTGTAGAAGACATTTATTTCCCAAAAACAAGAAATTCAGAACGCAGCCTGCTGTTGAGGCTGACGAAGACTATGGTGATGTAGAAGAAATTTTAGACGTCGAAGAATTCACCAGAAGAAAAATTTTGTTCTTAAGATCGCTTATAAAAAGTAATGAAGAGATTTTAGAAATTGCGGAGAAAACAAAAGAACAGAGACAGTCAGCATTATGGTTCGAAGAAAGAAAAAAAAGGATTACTGCTTCTGTATTTGGCAAAATTTGCAAGATGAGACCAACAACAGATCCAACCAAAACTGTTAAAAGTCTTCTAAAGGATTTTTCATCAAGAAGTACGGCTTATGGAATTGAATACGAGCCTATAGCAATTAAAGAATTTTCTGAATTCTTGCAGAACTCCATTGAACCGTGTGGATTTTATATTGATGAGGAAGAAAATTATCTTGGAGCCACTCCAGATGGCCTGATCGGAACACAAGGGCTTGTGGAAATTAAATGCCCCTACAGCTGTAGAGGAATACCACCAAAAGAAGCCATTATAACTAAAAAAATTTCATACGCCACTTTAGTAAACGAACAAATGCATTTGAAAAAAAACCATAACTACTTTTACCAGGTGCAGGGGCAGCTACACATCACCAAACGAGACTTTTGTTATTTTGTTGTTTGGACACCCAGTGGGTTCATTTTTGAAAAAATTCAACGAGACGATGCATTTTTTGACCAATATTTACGCCCAAAACTTCGTGATTTTTATTTTAATCACTTGCTGCCTCAAATTATAAAATTGCCTCAGTATACTGTATAAATAAACTATTTTAATTTTTTATACAGTATACAGTTTTTACTACAGTACAATTTTTTTAATAAATAGCGTGAATATGACATAAATAAAACTTTTAGTTGCCAAAAAAAATTTACATTTACAGCACAAGCCTTACCTACTCTCACCAACCGCTAAAGTTTATAATATCCTCACTGTTTATAATTTTTGCTGAAAGCGTTTATTGCCGAGAAAAAGAAGTGAACCATTTCTACTATTGTCACTCGATCCTGTCTATGGCTAGAGCGAGCCAGATGAACTGAGTACTTCTTTCATGATCTACGCGTTACCCATTACTCTGCTGGCTGTATTAAACCTCTATTCCACTGATGTTCTGGCTGACGGTTCCGACGTAAAGGTTTTTTGCATGGGCCAGATGCTGATATCGTACTTGCAGAAAAAAGAAAGAATCCCCTTAACAAGAGAAAATAGGAACGGCGTTTTCGGTTACAGTGTTGCAGCTAGGCGTAAATAAAAAAGTTTTTTAAAGTGTTGCTAAACTAAAAAGTCATTATTAATTACAAGCTTAAGAAAGTTTGAGTTGGCAATCTTATATTTTATATTAAAATTGTACCACAGCAATAACTTTCTATTGATTATGGGTGACACATTTTTGACACTGACAACATCATTGATAGATGTCATTGTCCTTGCTATGACATAACCTACATTTTTTTTTTCACAAAAGTTACGTCAAATGTTTGTCAAATAAATGTTTCCGGTTACAGTGCTGATACTAGGTCAATAAAAAATTTTTATAAAAGTGTTGCCAACTGAAAAAAAATGTTGATAAAAAATTTTGGTTCTTTTTATGCTGTACAGGCAAATTTTTATAATTAATAGTTATAAAAAAAAAGTTTTGAACTTGTGTTTATCTAAATAGGTAACAAGAGGAAATAGAAACGGCGTTTATGGTTAAGTGTTGCAGCTAGGCGCAAATAAAAAAGTCTGTTAAAGTGTGGCCAAATGAAAAAATTATTATTAATTAAGCTTTAAGAGTGTTTGAGTTGGAAAACTTAAATATTTTATATTAAAATTGAATCAAGGTAATGACTTTCTATTGATAATGATTGGCACATCTATGACACCGACAACATCTTTGACAGATGTCATTATGTTTGCTATGACATAACCTACTTTTTTTTTTATAAAAGCTGCGTCATGTTGACAAGAGGCAATAGGAATGACGTTTCCGGTTACAGTGTTGCAGCTAGGCGCAATTAAAAAATTTTTTAGAAAATGTTATCAAATAAAAACGTCATTATTAATCACGCTCAGGAGTGTCTTAATTTAATGGTAATTTTAAATTTAATATTAAAATTGTACCACAACAACAACTTCATATTGTTGATGAGTGACACATCTTTGACACCGACAACATCATTGACATATGTTATTGTGTTTGAGCTATGACATAACATACATTTTTTTATAAAAGTTACGTAAAATATTTAAAAAAAGAGTGTTTTCGTGTACAGTGTTGCCACTAGGCAAATTAAAAAAAAATTGAAAAGTATTGCCATATTAAATATCTATTAAAATTATTTTTTTTTGATTATGTTGTACAAAAAAATTTTTATAATTAATAATTATAATAAAAAAATTGCGAATTTGTGTTTATCTAAATTGTTGACAAGAGGCAATAGGAACGGCATTTTCGGTTATAGTGTTGCAGATAGGTGCAAATAAAAAAGTCTCTAAAAAGTATTGCTAATTAAAAAATCATTATTAAGCACGTTTAGTAGTGTTTGGGTTGGCAATCTTAAATTTCATAATAAAAGTGCACAATGGCAACAACTTTATATTGATTATGTGTGACACATCTTTAACACTGACAACATTATTGACAGATGTCAATGTGTTCGCTACGATATAACCTAATTTTTTTTTATTAAAGTTACGTCAAATATTTGTCAAGAAACAAACGTTTTCGGTTACATTGTTGCAACTAGGCAATTAAAAAGTTTTTTTTTAAGTGTTGCCAAATTAAATATTTATTAAAAAAATTATTTTTGATTGTATTAATTATAAACAAATGTTTTTAATTAATAATTATACAAGAAAAATTTGAAATTTTTAATATTTAATTTCCGACAATCAAATGTGCGAAAAAAAAAATTTGTAAAAAATTAAAAATAAAAAAATGTTAATTTAAAAGATATGCGATGATTTAAGTAAAAAAAGCATCAAAAAAAACTAAAAGAAATTATAAATTTGTTGATAATAAAAAAGAAAAGATAATTTAAGTAGTATAAAAAAACAAAATTATGGTAGATGTAGAAAAATAAAAATTGATAAAAGTAAAGAATAAAAAAATCGATAAAAAAATGTATAGAAAAAAAAATTTTTAGATTGGAAAACTAGGTTATAAATACGGAAAAAAAAATGTTAAAATATCAGGAGTTTATAGATGGATAATACAATATTAAAAAAAAAGAATAGTATAAAAAAAAATTAGAATACACAAAAACAGAAAATGTAAAAGAGAAATAAAACGAAAATAAAAAAAATTGAAAAAAAAAAATTAAAATTAAGTAAATACATTATAAAAATAGGAACAAATAGAATCAAAAAGAAGAAAGTGAAGAGAAATAAAAAAACAAATTTGAAAAAAAAAGTTGAAGAGATGAAAAAGAAAAAGAATAAAAAGAAAGCGAAAATAAAAATTTCAATGTACAAATTTCTATAGAGTAGTTGTTTTTTTGAATTTGATATATGATATATAACTAAAATATAAATAATTTTTATTGATTTTTTCTTTAGATTATGTATGATTGTAATTGAATGATTACATATTTTGGAAAAATTATATAGAAAATAGGAAAAAATTAATATGAAAATAGGAAAAAAGTAGGAAAATTAGAAAAAGAAAACAAACAGTAAAAAAGAAAAAAAAGAATGAAGTATATAGTAAATAAAATATGGTTGTTTTATATAATATATATATAAGAAAGTGAGGTAAGTAAAAAGAGGAATAAATAAAAAATAAAAAATTTAAAATAATAATAAATAGTAATAGCATTTTTAAAAATATAAAAATAATAGATTTATATATGTTGCCGCAGGCAACATTCAATACGAGTGAGTAGAAACAGTACAAAAAAAAATAAATAAAAAAAAATTATTAAATGCTAATATGCTTGCTTTACTATGAAAAAAAGATGAAAAAGATAAAAAAAAAGAAACAAGTATAATTAGTAAAATCTAATTAAAATTTTTTAAATAAATAATAATAAATTTCAAGGTAAATAATAATGGGCTAGGTTCATATAAATGTTGTCAAAGGCAAACCATGATATGAGAAAGTAGAAAAAGTACAAAAAGAAATAAATAAAAAAATATTACAATAAAAATATGAATAAACAATAATCTAATAAAAAAAAAAATGCGTTTATTTTACGGTTGCCGAAGGCAACCCCTCTAGGTTTATACACGTTGCCGTAGGCAACCCTCTACTCAAGAGAGTAGGGTAAGCACCCGGAGGGTGCGCGACCCAACTCTTGTATAGGTATAAGTAAAACCTGATGTAGTTGCTCTGTCTAACAAATTTTAGATTTTTTAAAAATTTTTTTTGTTTGAAATGAGATTTTGTATGGAAAAGTAGCTATCCTATCAATTACAATGTTTTTTTAATAATATCTATAAATTTTTTTCAAATTTGATAACCTCCTTGAACGTAGGAGGTACCACAAGCAGAGTTTGAGAATAAGATAGAATGTGTAAAAATCGTGAAAATAACGGTTAAACTTACTATTGATAGATTCTATATTACTAAGGATTTTTTCAACAAAAGTTATTTGTCAGTGTCTAACCTGTCAGTCGCATTTAATTTTGGCGAAAATATTTAAATAAAAACATTGTTTAAAAACTATTTTGAAACGACCGATAAAGGTTTGCATAGGTTTGGTTCAGTTTTTAATAGATTTCATGACATTTTTAGAGAAAAATAAGTGCCCCAAACTGTCAAATAAATGAAGCGAATATAATAAAAATTACAATAAATTTTCAAATGAAAACAACGTTTAAAGGCTATTTTGGAACGATTCATAAAGGTTTGTTTGGTTTTTAAAAGATTTCAAGGCATTTGTAGAGAAAAATTAGTGCCTCAAACTGTCAAATAAGTGAAGCGAATATAATGAAAATTACAATGAATTTTCAAATGAAAACAACGTTTAAAGGCTATTTTGTAAAGACCGATAAAGGTTTGCATAGGTTTTGTTTAGTTTTTAATAGATTTTAAGGCATTTTGTAGAGAAAAATAAGTGCCCCACACTGTCAACAGAGTGAAGTAAATATATTGAAAAATCTACGTAAATACAGCTCAAAACAATTAAAATATTAGTTAAATGAACAAGTGGCACTTACCAAAAAGATAGAAGCAAAGATCGAAAAGTCGAAAGGGGTCTTTTTTTTGGTTTCGGTCAAAATATCAAAAACTCACAAAAAAAATTTGTCAAATTGACAGTTTTAGGTTATTATAAATTTGTTATGGTTGGAAGAAAAGATTTTGGGTTAATAGTTCTTCTAAAATTGAGCCCCAAATTAATTGAAATGTTTTTTTATATTGGAAAAGGTTATTATGGCTGAAAGAAAAGATTTTGGGTTAATAGTTCTTCTAAAATTGAGCCCCAAATTAATTGAAATGCTTTTTTATTTTGGAAAAGATAGAAGAAATAATTGAAAGAAGAGCCCACGGGTATGTCTTTTGACTTTTTTTTATTAAATACTAAAATCTTATATTGGTAGAGCATGCCCCCCGAAATGTCAAAGGGGTGAAGCTAATATAATAGAAATAACAATAAATATATAAATGAAACGACGTTTAAAGAGTATTTCAGGGCGAAAAGAAAAGCTTTGGGTTAATAGGTCTTCCAAAATTGAGCCCCAAATTAATTGAAATGTTTTTTTATATTGGAAAAGATAGAAGAAATAATAGAAAAAAAAGTCCTGGGTATATTTTTTGACTTTTTTTATCAAATACTAAAATCTTTTATTGATAGAGCATGCCTGAAATTGGTATTTAAAAAGGAAATAGTGAAAGACAATTTTAAATTTACTGCCCTAAAAATAATTATTTTTAGAATTTTCATAAAGTATTTACATATTTTACAAAATTAAGTGTAAAAGTGTTGTTTTTTTTGTAAAATATAAATAAAAAGATTAAAATAAAGTAAGTTTAATAATTATTTAATCTCATTGTCTATAAGTTTTTTTTTTAGATAATAGTCCAGTCATTTCGTCCGAAAAAAAGGCAAATAAAAGAAAATGAATTTGCGCTTCTAATTTTTTAATATGTTGTAGGGGATACTTAGAAAAGCTTAACTTGAGATTGTCGACCAAGCTTTCCTAGGAGCTTTCGCCGCCATCTTAGAAAACGCTTAAAATTTGTTTTTCGGCAATAACTCGGCTATCCGATGAGATTCGAAAATTTGTGTAGGACACTTTTTGTAGCTTTCTTTGTGCTCTACAATAACGCCTCAATCATTTTTAGCGTATCATGCATCGTTATCGAGATATCGATTGATAAAGTAAAAAATTTAGGACACAATTTTCGTTTTTTGCTTTTTTTTTCTTTGGGTCTTATTAAATATAAAAAATTGTAAAATTCAAACTTGTAGAGCATATTCAGACCTACAATTTCCATCTTGGATTTTTTTATGTTGAACAAAAATTACGATCTCTAGCGCGCCGCAAAGTCGGTGAATTCACGCTCAGCGTCAAGCGCGCTCAAGTTAGTATATCATATTGTAGGAGCGCAAGAAAATTGAGAAATTGTGTGTGTGTGTGAGTGTGTATGTATTAACAAATGAAGGGTGAATGAAAAAAAAAGACAAGCTGACGAGGCTAGCAGCGGTCGTTATGAAAAAATAACAGTCAGTCGTTGTTTGGTTCGCTAAAAGAAACATTGTTCCTCTGTTCTCCATTAATCCCGTTAATAAAAAAATGCAAACCTTTAATCATATATTTAACAGAGTCGACATTTTGCTTGACGACGACGACGATGTCTGTAACGATGATGATGACGATGCTCTCATCGAATCAGCATCATTTCCAACGTTTCAACATACACAACAACTCGAAGAGTTTACGGAGGACGAAGATCTTCAGCCTGGACCATCCAAGCGAAAAAAAACATGAAAAAAGTCCATCGTTCGTGTCTCGAGTGCAGAAAAAAATATTTTTCTTTCCGTTTATTTTGTTTTGTTTATTTTGTATTGTAAAAAAATATTTTTTTTTACTGCACAAACAAATTATTTGTTTAATAAATTACTATTGTGTGATCCTTAATTTGTTGCTCTATGTACTTATTTTTTATCCCATCAATTTCCTGAACAATTTCCCATTCGATTCGACATCCAGACACAACCGAGCGAGCAGCTCGCTTGACGCTGAGTGTGGATTCACCGACTTTGCGGCGCGCTGGAGATCGTAATTTTTGTCATAAAACATAAAAAAATCCAAGAAGGAAATTGTAGGTCTGAATATGCTCTACAAGTTTGAATTCCACAATTTTTCATATTTATTAAGACCCACAGAAAAAAAAAACAAAAAACAAAAATTGTGTCCCAAATTTTTGACTATATCAATCGATATCTCGATAACGATGCATGATACGCTAAAAATAATTCAGGCGTTATTGTAGAGCACAAAGAAAGCTACAAAAAGTGTCCTACAAAATTTTTCGAAATCTCATCGGATAGCCGAGTTATTGCCGAGAAACAAATTTTACCCCTTTTTTCAAGATGGCGGCGAAAGCTCCTAGGAAAGCTTGGTCGACAATCTCAAGTTAAGCTTTTCTAGGTATCCCCTACAACATATTAAAAAATTAGAAGCGCAAATTCATTTTCTTTTTTGAATGTACGTAATGACTGGACTATAAGGTCTGATGAAAATTTTTGAGGAGACAACTAATTTTTTTGACCTGTTTTACATTTTTTCCTTTATTATAATATGGGAATATAATACGAATGGCTAGAAGATCCTTTTTTATTATATTATATAAGATATAGAACTGTGGTTGTAGGAAAATTTATAATTGTTTATATGAAAAGTGAGGTTAAGTTGTGTTTGAGACCCATTGATGAAAGAAGATTGATATAAATGAATTAAAATAAAATGGAAATGGAAAATTATATTCGAAAAATATCTATACAGATATATATTTTTCTCTCAATCGTACGTACTTATTTTTATATTTTTAAATAAACAATTAAATATTTAAAAAAAATACGATGTCAATTGTCAATTATTATTGTTGACATAATCAATTAAAAAATACAAAGTGATCACTTAATATTAATGATTTATATTTTATAACTAACATGAAATATGAAACGTTTATTTGTCAATTTTAATGTACAAATTTCTATAGAGTGGTTGTTTTTTTGAATTTGATATACAATATATAACTAGAATATAAATAATTTTTATAGTTTTTTTTTTAGATTATGTATAATTGTAATCGATTGGTTACATATTTTGGGAAAATTAAATAGAAAATAGGAAAAAATTAATATAAAAATAGGAAAAAATTAAGAAAGAATAAAGTATATAATTAATAAAATGTAACACAAACTTTTTTAATAAAAATAAAATATGGTTGTTTCTTATATATGTATATAAGAAAGTGAGGTGAGTAAAAGAAGGAATAAATAAAAATATATAATAATAGAAACAAAAAAATATATAAAATAACAATTTTAATTTTGAAAAAAAATAATAAAAGAATTGCTTTAGAAAAAAGCAAGAATAAGAAAATAAAGAAAAAATTTATATAAAATATTATAATATATTATAGTTTTTATTCTAATTTTAATAACAATTATTATTAAAGTAATCAAATTAATATAAAAATAAAAAAAATTAAAACGAAGAAAAAAAGTACAAATGAAAGAAAGAAAAGAATTGGAAAGTAAAAAAATAATAAAAATTAAGTATATTAAATAAAATGTAATTAAAAACTTTTTAATAAAAAAAAAATTGTTGTTCTATTGTTGCCGAAGGCAACCATTTTACATATAAGAGAGTATGGTAAGAACAAGGAGGAATAAAAAAAAATATATACATAATGATTGGAGAAAATAATATAAAATAATGATAGACAGTAATACTCTTTTTAAGTAATATTAATATGAAAACGTTATGTCAAAATCTGATCTCAAATGTTATAACAAGAATTTTTATAGCAGAAAATGACTGTCCGCCACCTAAATAATGAGAAAAAAATTTAAAATAGAAAATTTAAAATAATGAATATTAAAAGTATTTTTAAAAATAAATAATAATAGATTTATATATGTTGCCGCAGGCAACATTCAATACGAGTGAGCAGAACAAGTACAAAAAAAATAAATAAAAAAAAAATAGTAAATGCTAACATGCTTGCTTTATTATAAAAAAAAGATAAGAAAGATAAAAAAAAAACAAGTATAATTAATAAAAACTAATTAAAATTTTTTAAATAAATAATAATAATATATTTCATGATAAATATTAATGGGCTAGGTTTATATAAATGTTGTCGAAGGCAAACGTTGATATGAGAAAGTAGAAAAAGTACAAAAAGAAATAAATAAAAATATATTACAATAAAAAAATAAATAAACAATAATCTAATTAAAAAAAAAGTGCGTTTATTTTACGGTTGCCGAAGGCAACCCCTCTAGGTTTATACACGTTGCCGTAGGCAACCCTCTACTCAAGAGAGTAGGGTAAGCACCCGGAGGGTGCAAAACCATACTCTCGTTTTTTTAATAAAACACTTACATTTTCTTGTTTTATTGTTTGTCGTATTAATTGCTTTACAATAAGACTACAAATTTCAAAATTTAGCTTTTTACACTCGGTAGTAATTAAATCTACTTTTTATAACGTCTTTATTAAAAAAAAAGTACAAAGTTCAACATCTGTTTATTTCATATTATAAACGTGCTACAAGACGTATCTAATAAAGTGCACAGACGTAGTATCCTTATTTCCTCTGCAAACTTTTATTTATAGTCATTTTAAACTTTTAGAAAATCGTTCGAGATGAATAATTTTTACAGCACTTCTCGAGCAATATAGACTTTGCGTCTCCTACTTAGCATTCGTGGTGGTCTTCATTTCCATTCGTTTTACACGGAAGTATTGATTAAATCTAAAGACATGGGACGGAATAGCATAAATTTAAATACCTCTAACATAATCAAATCGTCTCACACAATTTGTGTCACGTATTTCAATATCGCTGTCAGAAAATATTAAACTGAACCACAATTTTATTTTTGACTTAATTTGTAGGTAGGTTGAACCACAGCCAAATATGTTATTTTAAAGCAAAAGAAAATAAAGAATTGTTCTACTTTTAGCATAATCATTACTTTTTCCAAATGGGTATAGACTGCAAACCACAAAGGTTGAAATTTCTGGTTTGAACTTAAACTAATTGATTAATGTGTGACCAGGCTGTGTTTCAAACAAAGTGTAGAGAATCAGTCTGTTTCACTTGAATGTGCGCAGATTGAGGAAGGTAGATTAACATGAATTATTGTGCGGTTAAACTAGCATAGAATTAGTCTTTGTTGGCCTCATAATCACTTTGAACTGCTTACTCATATCAAAAACATAATCAATTTAACAAAAATTTTTTTTATAATATAGAATATTAAACAGACAATATAAATAATATGCTTGTGTATGCGTAGGGTAATAGTAATTTAACTTGCTTTTATAAACAAAAACCGTTACAAGTTTATAATTTAGCTTTAGAAAAAATAATATTGTTTTTTTGATTACTTGTGAAAGGCAGTAATGATTCTTGAATCTATCAAAATTACTATGCAGCACCTACCCAAGGTGGTGTACCATACATTGTCCGACCAACAAAAACCCATTTTGAAGAGAAATAAGAAAGCAAGTTTTGCAACAAATTAATAGGAGTAAAATACCTATACAAACTTGAAAGGCAAGAGAAAATAAAATCATATTTTTAACCGAAGGTCAAAGTGAAGTAGAAAACGAAGAATAAAGGGTCAAGCTGATAATCAAAAAGATATCACCATTTCCTAGTTAACGAGCTTGTTCAACGACTGTACAATCAAATATCGAGAGTCAGATTCGCACAATTTTGCAAAGATGATAATACAAACCAAGATGCACTGATGTTGTTGAACAAATAATAATAGTTTACCAAACAATAGTTTTCTATAAAGGATCTCTCACGTGAGCCTTAGCGCATATATAAACCAAAATGCACCAATTACGTTAAACAAATCTAATTATATATTACACCAAAAACTAAGCAGCAAATTAATATAGAATATTATTTACCCATTCATTTACTTCACCTTACACAGTACGGACTGTATTTACTAAAAATTAAGTTGTTGACAGAGAACACAAAAATAATCACCCAAAATTTTTTATAAACAACCACTTTCAGAAAGTTTTGTAAGAGTAATTAATGAAAAAACCTAACAAACTTTTGTATTAAACGAGAAGACGTTTTCAGCCTTGCCATTTGTAAAGCGCATATTTTCGCATTGACAATTGCTATGGTATCTAGATTTTTCTGCATGACAGCAACCGATCTGTGACTTTGACTCACTTACGTGTTGTAAAATATTATAAAAAATATCTGCTTTAAGAGACCTCTAAAAAAATGTTTGTGTGAACCAGAACAAATTATCACACTCAATCAGGCCTACAGATTTTAAAAATAAAAACCATTAAATATTTTTAATGCATTTAAAGACACTATCCTGTGGAGTGGTACGTAGCTAGCTATTGATCGAACACTGAGTCGCAGTTTCTGACTTCCGTCAATTCAAAATTCGGCAATTCAAAGCGTAAATTTATAGGCCGTATTTCTGAAATTCTTCATTTCTGAAATGTAATTTCTGGTTTCTGAATTACAATTAACGCTTTCAAAATTACAAGTTACACTTTCGGAATTACAATTTACTAATCTAAATATCAATTAACAAGTTACACTTTTTTAACTATACTTGAAATAAATGTAGCCCAAAACAAAAAAAAATAACCAAAAAAAATTACTTAAGCAAGTGCTTTTATCTATGATCTACCTCAAAGAACAATAATAAAACAAACTCTTTTGCTACTTTCACTAATAACAAAGACTTAATTTAGATAATTCGATAAATTTGAAACTCGGATGACAATCAAGTGAAAGCTTATATTTAAATTTTACACTACGATTTAAATTTGAAATGTTTACTGTAACGATGTTCTCACCTATAAAAGAAGAACGTTAAGAAATTTCTAGACCAAACAACATTTTTTAATTCAATAAATTGAAAGCAGTTTTCTTTGAAACAAGTTAATTGTTGTTGGATAAGATTTATAAAGATACAAATCAACCAATTTGTCTGTAGCATTTGGATGAAGCAGAGAGATAATTACGTAATTTATAATTCATCAAAAATGATAGTCTCGACGGACTAATGTCGATTTAGAAATTTAGGGCTTCAACATAATTAACTGTTCGGGGAAATCCAACAGGTTGATTTATAAAATAATAAACCTATTGTTATTTTTCATCATATTCAACAATCACAAAACCCCAAAGGGGTCGACTGATTTTGCCTAAAGCAACAAATTTTAAGACTATTATAATCAAAATTTTCGGTAGAAAGTTGAGTTATATTCATCTAGACCAATTTCCCATCTCACCTTCAGATTTTGTTTCAAAGCAATTTTCTTAATTCATTTTGAATTAGCTTTGTAAAACGGCAGTATTTTTCGTTTTTAATCAGTTGTCTAATTCACGCAGTTTTAAAGAGGGCGTATTATTTATGCAATAATCGGAACGCTATTGGCTGTTATCCACCGTTTTTATCGTGGACGGGAATTTGTCTAAAAATGTAATGAGAAAAATTTAAAAAATATTGCAAACTATGTAAAAAAAATATTGTTTTAGATCCACGGTTACCAAAACAATAAGCTCAACTACCTACTTAGTGCACTTATATAATAGTTTGATAAGAGTAGGGCAAACAGCATGGCCCAACCCAATTAGTAAATATCTTTTCCACTATTTTTTTTTCTAAACCAGATGTTATACTACGTATTCATCAAATCTTTTAAGTAGATAATGAAGTATTTTAACAACAAAAAGGGATAGTAACACTTTAAGAACAAAACTGGATAAAATGTTTTAACTTTTTTATTTAAGTAAATTTACGAATTCTAACATATTAATTTAAAGGGGTTACAGCTTTAATTGTTCAAGTCACAATATTGGAAATATCTATTTTTTATACACCAAAACTTGTAATTGTTTGCTTTGACAATTGTACTGAGGTACTGAATTTATTTTCTGCTCGATTAAGAATATGTTTAGACACATCAATATTACTGGTTTTCGACTCTACAATGTACGTTTCTGTAAAGGATGATGATTACCACCCACCCAATCGTTTCATTGTTACCAGATCAGCATCGCAGTTTGCTACCAAGGTAGCTGCACCACGACAGAAACAATGCTTTGTGTAAATTTCTGAGTTTGGTAACTTCTGGAAATTCTTTTAGGAGATTTTAGAGTATGCTGTTAATCCCCATCGATTGAGTAGTGCACTTTCTTTGTCGGTAGTTGACGAAAAATTTATTGAGATATGCTTTTGGGGCAAAAAGCGATGTATCTCTCACACGTTTTAAAACACTTATGTATTTTATCACATGTTTTAAAACTCTTATTTCACATTTTTTATCAGTAATACAAAACGACTTATCTTGCTTGATTTTGGTGTGAAGTAATGAATCGACTATTACAGATTTTCTTGTCATTTACATTGGAATTTGTGGATTTCATAGGACTTAGTCGCTCCATGCACACCAAAAATAGCAATAACCTGCAATTTAAAACACTAATGTAGACCAGCAATAATAATTGTTATTATAAATATTTTACCCCTATAAACAACTAGACGTGATTCGGAGCTTGTATCGAAAATTTACTAATATCATCTAGCTCTTAGATATTGAAATGTAATTTTGTATCCTCCACACAGGAATTTTATTAAAGTAGTTAATTTGCAAAATTGATACAGATTTTATAATATTATGTGAGATTACATTCGAAAGCATTATTTACTTTGAAATGTCACTATTTCATTCACAAAACGTACGCTTCAACTTCAAATAATACAACTTTAATGACAATGGCTTCACTTTTTTTGACTTTTGACAAAAATACGCTAAAACATTTTTTTACACACATTATTGATATTTCTAGATGCTTTTTCACTTTTTAAAGGACTGATATTCCTTTTTAGACTTTCGAGGCTATAATGTATTTTCTGTTTCCAACACTGCATCTTCTACATCTGATTGCAATTTTTCTTTTTTTTGTTAATTTTTTTTTCTACAGTTTGTATTTGTTTCACACACAAAACCTATAAACCAGAATAACAAATTGGTTAACAGAGTAATTCATAGTGACGCGATTTTTGTGCTAGAACTTAGGACAATAAAATTGCTAGTTACGCTTTCCTCAAGCATAACTAGCATCTCGACTGACGTAACACTAAAAAACGCTCTCATAGATAAAGTAGAATAATGTTATTGTTTTGATAATAACTTTTATTAAAATATCCGTCAAATAACAGCATTAACACAGGCTATAGTGCAGAAAAATCTATAAATAAAAGCACAAAAAATATAATTCAAAATATGCATAATTGTGTTCTGTTTAGACAAAGAATGTCACGGAAGAAAGAAAGATTTGGTAGACATAATTTGTCAGATTGGTTAAGATTGGTACAAATTTTATGAGAAAATAATAAAAAAAAAAAATGAAAAAAAAGGTCAGGTTATGATTTATTAAAATATTAGATTTGCTTCGTTTTCTAATACTTCTTTTTTTTTATTTATTCAAATTTGTTAAAAAAACTCGTGTGGCTTTCTATGCATGTCAACAATAAAATAGTCTAGGATTTAAACTGTTAGGAAAATTATCTTTTCAATGTTGCATTTAACAAATGCAACTGGGATTTTTCAAAGTAATGTAAAGTGGGTGGAGATGCCTTCACTAAGTTCTAATACTATTATGTAATAATACTATTATCAATGAAATTTATGATTCTAAATATTTGGCGTACTATTGGTGAACAAGTTTTTTCTTAAGTTTTATTCAATATAAATCAATTATTTTTAAAAGTTATTAATTTAGAGCTACTTACACTGTAGCATTGTTGTCGAATCCATGAGTTAGATGTCTATAGCACTGAAAGATTGATGTCTACCATGTGAGGTAGAGGTAGATTTTATGCAACTAGTTTTTGCAATTAATACACTGAATCCAGTCAACTTTTACTGTAAGATTATAATAATTCATCCAACATTCTATACAGTCTACACAATCTTTATCATCACTTTGAGACTTTTTTGTTTGTTTTTCCGCCAACGTTTTAGGCTTATATACTTTAATGCTGTGTATTAAAATTTTTACCGATTGCTTTCTTCTAGAAATGGGATTAGTAGGTATTTTAGGAACAAGAACTACATCATATAAAAATTTTAATGACGTTGTATTTCTAACAGTTTCTTCTTCATTTTGTTCTTGGACGGGGCTTTGTAACAGCTTTAGAATCTTGGCAAGAAGACTCTTTGTCAACATCATGAGATAAATTGTTTAAATTGTCTGTGTTATCATCAAATAGAAAGGCGTAATTGTTATTATTTTCTATACATTTTTCTGTTATAACAGATCTGGTCAGAAAACCTGGCTCATTGATATCCTCATTCAATGTAACCGGCTTAGTTGCAACGTTTGATATTATCCTGTTCGTCTGTGTAAATATTGTCAAAAATATCAAAAAAATAATTTGTGATAGCATTATCGTTAAAAGAATAATTTTTTGTGGTTTTAGAACCGGAAATGACATTTTGTGTGATAGCAGCTTTTTGCCAAGCACGACCAATTAATTCTCTTACAACGGCTTTGTTAAAAAACTTGTTCTTTATTAATAAATAACTAGTTTTGTGTCTCTTGTTTATAAAATTGCTTTAAGAGTTTAATAAAAGGTCGGTATTAAGGCTGTAAAGTATGACTAGGTGAGCATAACAAAATTACTTTACTTTATTCTGCAGGTTCTTCTTTCTTTTGCTTTTTGTAAACGCTTAATAAGATTTACTAAACGTTGTTTGTTATCAAAACCTAGACTTAGATGGTTTCCCACTGTTTTTTTGTTTGTAAAATTATTTTACTATAATCTGTTTTTCAAACTTTTATATGCTGTTTTGTACGCTCTAGTAGCCTTGTTAATGCTGAGGAAGAGTTACAAATATTTTTTGAATGACATTATGCAAATCTTTTTTTGAGCAGCTTGCACGGTTTGACTTTTTTGTAAGTTTTTGCAACATTTTTTCTGAAAAATTAAAATTACATTTAGAGAATAAGTGATATAATCTTCTAAAATATTAACAGGCATCTATCTTACAATTAGAGTTTAGCACCTATCTTCGATTCAATTTTTACGTCAGATAGATGAAAAGCATGTTTATTTTACGATTGGTTTAGACATACAAAAGTGATTGTAAAAGTAGTGACTGCTTACCGCAAATTAACAAAACACAGTAAAAACATTATTAAATGTTTCTTTTACCAACAACATTTTTGTTACAACACTGATGGTGCCAAATTTATGCTTTCATCAGAAATAAACAGAGTTGAGCATTCATCCTCACGCGGCATTTATCTTGCTTTTACCTTATTTTTATAAAAATCAACCTTAAGTATTAACTTAAGGTTGATTAAAATGGATGTTGATAGTTGACTTATTATCTATCAACAATTAATAAAAAGTATTTTTACCGCAAGTTTATATAGATCTGAAATTATTGAAAGAGTAAAAGGAATATTTTCTGTAAGTTAACGTTGCTTTTTTAAACCTAAAATATATTTTTTAAAATTACGTTTTTATGAAAAAAGCGGTGTTCAGTGCTGCTGCAAAGTTAGTTTAAAAAAGACTTAAAACTAATTTATGAAAATAAGAAACGTAATTACAGTTTTTCTTACTAATTAAGTTTTATAAACACCTAAAAAATAAAAATTTAGATATTTTTCTAACAATATATTATTTCGTGACATAGCGTCTTAATTTCAGAATTTATTTCAATTATGAGTAAGATTTTTTGATAATTAGTTTTAATATAAACTGAAAATAACCTTATAGTCTACATCAAATTTGTAGCCTATCAACAAATACTCCTAAATCTACAGAGTAATTTATTGGTAACATGAAAATACTGACCTAATATCATTCAATTAAAATAAATTTAGATCAAAATTAGTTTTTAAATTAGTTTAAAATTTCAAAAGCACATTATGCTATTATACATATATAAATAATAAAACCAATTTAAATACACAAATCTTCTTAATAATAAACCTCTAAAATTTGATTTTAGTTTAGCTTGTTTAACTAACTTGATTAAATTTTTTTTTGCTATAATTTAATAAAATTTGCTCAGTAGCTTGAGATCTATCAGTTATTTTCTGAAAGACAGATGTATGAATTCACTTTTTTATCTCTGATTGAGTTAAAGTTTGGTACTACGTGTTTTCAAAATTATTTTTAAAACATAGCAGCTTTTAACTAATGCTAAAGCGTCACCCAAAATTTGCATAACACATAGATACTCTACTAATTTGCAGCGGACGTATTTTGTTTCGGAGCATAATATGGTTTGAGTCGGAAGTTTTTTTAAATTTTGAATAAAGTTAGTAGTTGTTTATATATACGCAATGTTTTTAAATTTGAGCCTTACAGAAAACAAACAATGCTGATGACAATTTCAGTCTTAGGATTGACGTTTCTCAAAGGTTCATAGCCAACTTATTGCAAACGTCCAATACCAACGCCTAGCACCAATGTTAAGAACTTCAGAGAGTGCACGTTCTGAGAATCTTATATTTTACACAAAAATAAAATCTGTTACTACATACTGCCAAATTGATGAGAGAATAATTTTAAACTATTTTTTTATGCTGTATATTATCTTTGCGTAGTTTTTTGGCATTGTAAACATTACTTAATTAAATAATTTTCAATTTTGTTTCTGTATAACAATCTATAACCTGCGCAGGCTTGAAATTAAAACACTATAGGTTTTATTAATTTCAAAAGGCTAAAGCAACGGACGTTTGACTTTGAAATATTACAAAAGAAATCGCTCAATGCTTTTACTTTTATCTCCAGTTGTGAAGTTGTTACAAACGTCAAAGCTTAAATTTAAGGACGTGGCAAATTGTCTTTTTTTCTTTTGATCACTTTAGTTAGCTTGGTTAGAAAAAATGTGTCATATTTTTTTAAAGTTATTTCTTACTGTTTTCTTTTTGTTTCAGCGACGGGCGAAGAGGAAACCAATCCGTTGCCTTGTGTAGTTTATGTACATGGTGAAAGCTACGAGTGGAACTCGGGCAATCCTTATGATGGCACTGTCCTTGCCTCTTCAGGGAAGGTTATTGTCGTTACTATTAATTTCAGATTAGGTGTATTAGGTAAGTAATTTTAAGAAATATTTATATGTTACAGATAGTTTTTCATAACAATCTATCTAATATTGTAATCTATAATATAACAGTAGTCCAGTTATGTTAGAAGTTGTGACAAGACGCAAATTTAAAAATTTTACTGTGTTATTTTTTTAAAACATCTCAACAGCATCACAAAGTGTTTTATAGCTACAAAAAATATATGCCGCGTTTATTATTTAGCTTTTAATGTTTGTCTTGTCACAAGAAGCAATAAAAAGCTTAATTTAACAAGAAAAAAAGCGCGATAAGAGGTCAACAAGAAAAAGTTGACGGTACTTTCAATTTATAAACATTTTCTATGAGCTTATAAATTAAACAAGTATATCTTTTATTTAAATCATTGACTAATTTTTGTTCCAATCTACAAGGCTTTACCTAGGACTAGCATAATTAATAAACACATAATTATACAATAATTGAAATAACTAAAAAATTTTGTTTTTTTTCAAGAACTTGTTGATTTTTCACTCTTTAATTGATATTCGTTATTTATTTTATTTTTAGGTTAACATAACGTATCGGGATTCAACGGGCGGTAGTCAATTTCCTTCAGTATTTGCACTGGGATTTTAATTATTGACAGCATTTTTAGTCATTAAGTAAATTATGTCGGGCTGTCTCACAAAATATTTTATTGATGGTTGAATTATTATAAAATCTCATATAATGCAAAAAATCGTATCATGCAAAAAAAGCTCGTGTTGAGAATTACCACCAGCTTCTTCTTCTTCCAACATCTATTTTTGAGAACCTTACACAGTAAAGTTTTAATAAATTTGTGAAAATAACGTCGATAGATCACGGTCAATAAAAGCAAATAGAAAAACTTTTTTTCAAGATATTAAAGCAGTCGAGGCCTATTACAAGTTGGTATTTAACAGAATTTAAAAAAAAAATTAGAATTTTACTTTTTGATTTGTGTCGCAAAATGTTGTTTGGAATAAAATATCCCAATTTTTCTCATAATTTTACTCTGATTTCATTTTACTATTTTGCAAGATCTAGTATAGCATATAAGTCTTTTATGTTGTACTAGACGCGGTAGCTATATATATACATAATATGTTGGAGTCAGATAGCGAACTTGGCTTAGAATTGGAAGATATGTCCGATTATATCGGCCATATTTTGCCATATGTCTAAACTAGACATGTCAGATGTCCGTGTTACAATTCGGCATCTGGGTAACATTATTTGGACAAATCCCAAGATTTTTATAAACGTCATAAGCCGATGCCAAACGGAAATAAAACAGTTATTTTAAATTAAAAAAATAATGTATTACATTAATAGTTAACGGAACATTTGCTTATTATTTATTACAACAAAAAGTACTTGAATAATAAGGTTTTCAATCTCTCTCAACCTATTTAAACGTTATAATTTTGGCAGCTTAGTTTTATCGCTTGCTTAATTACTGCAACTACATTTCGTATTCTGTAAGTCAGAAGTTAACCACTTCAGCTAAAGCGGAATTGTTTACCACTGTGGCTAGCCAGTAACTGTCTCTTCTCAAATATACATCATATCTGTCAGAAGATAAGCTCAAATGTTGGGCTTCAATAATCGAAATTCGGAAAGTAAGAGATTTCAACATATAGGTAATTATAGAGTGAACATAGTAGAGCGTGAATTGAAAGTCACAAATATCCAAATTCATTCACTGGTAGATTTGGTTTCTGAGCCAAAAATCAAAATTGTTTTGATACTAAAACCACATCCGCTTAAGGCCGACAAAACAAGCAATTTATGGCACTATTCAACAATTAATTAACAAGGTCTAAAAAAGTGCTGGCAACGTTATTTTGTAGAATTAAAATTCAAGACCAAAAAGAGGACGGAGAGGTAAAGAGTGAATTTGTGGAGACAGGAAACAATCAGAAAAAACACAAACTTTTCTAGAATATAATAATTTTCCTGTCACAATATACTTAGATCTAAACAAGTTTACATTAAAGCTTGCCACGAATCCACGAATCACAGCTTTCAGATATGAACAAACCTTTACCATCAAATCGAAGTGACAGTTGCTATTAATTGTTAGGCCTAAGCCTAACCTCACTTTTAATTTAATAAGTCGATAGTTCAGCAAGTTAATGAGATTGAATGAAAGACACTTTAAAACACTTGTAGTGTTATAAAAAACGAGAAAAACATTTTTTATAAAGAAATAAGGTATATATAATAAATAATCAAAATGTCCTCTATTGATTTCAGGGCAATTGCGAACTTTTTGAACAATTGCGCTACTGACCTAACGCAAGTCTTGCGATTATTTTTCTCTCTCATCTCCATCATTTCTTTCATCTCCATATGACTTCTTTTTTAAAAAAATCACTTGGAGTGAGTTTTGTATAAAGTATGTGGAGTATCTTGCTAAATGTACCCACTATTCATCATCTACCCAGTAGCCGTTTTGCCACAAAAATTTTTTTTTGAGAAAAAATTATTTCAAATTTAAAAATAAATAAACTAAAAAATTTAATAATTATTTTAACATTGAAAGCAATTGTTTCAAAAATTTTAGTTCGTTTGCACAAGCTGAGAAGCATTGCGGACTATAACGCTATATATATGCGGGTACTTCTACGACTGGTGTCGTTTCCCGCTCTTCGACTTTCACGCTCTTCCACAATTGCCGGTTCCACCAGTCTTCATCTCTTAAGTTTCTCTCACGCATAGCTTCTTGTACATCATCCCGCCATGTTCTTGCTGGTCTTCCTCTTCTCCTTCTTTCTCTTGGAACCCAGTCCCATATTTTCTTGGGTATCCTTGAGTCATCCATTCTCTGAAGATGGCCGTACCATAGTAATCGCTTGGATTCTATTGTATCTAGAATTGTTCCATCTACTTCCATTTCTTTTCTTATCTGCGCATTTCTTACGTGCTCTAGACGGAAAGCTCTGTTGCTACGCCTCCAATAATTCATTTCGAGTGCAAGTAGTCTATCTTTGTTTCTCTTTGTCAGTTTCCACGTCTCCGACCCGTAGGTACAAACAGATTTAAAGATTGCGTTATACATCAGATGATTTGTTCTTCGTGATATTCTATCGCTCCAAAGAAGAGAGTTTAGTTGCCTTATTATTCTTTTGCCTTGTCCGATCTTATTAGATATATCATCATTACTTTTACGGTCTATCGATCAAACCCCCATCCTTGGAGGACCAGGTAATTTTTGTGTTGGGGTTTTCTTCCCTTAGATGGTTGTCTTTTAGGACTTAAGAGACCAATCTTCCTTTTTTGTCTGTAACCCTAGATAGGGACCCTTACAGGGTGCTATCACCCGGGTCAGGTAGACCCTGGTTTTTTTCCGAGGTTGGTACTCCTCCCCCTCCTCTTTTCTCATCCGGGCTTGGGACCGGCAATGGCGGAGTTCCTATTTATGGCGGACTATAACGCTGAATTTAAAATAATACCCGTTATAAGAATTGAGAAAATTATCAATTTGTGAAGACCGGGCTGTACTCTACACCTATGTGGTAAGTATCAAAATAGCATAAAACTATAGTCATAATTCAGAGATTAATTATCACATTTTAGGTGATTATCTCAATTCAAATTTTATAATTATTATTATCAATCAGCATTAGTAATTAATTTTTTGCAAAACCGATTGAAACTTATTTTCCAGAAAAAAAAACAATCATTTTCCAAAGATAAAACCAAATCGACAAAATTGATACGAAATTAGATATTTTGAAAGCAAGAAATTACCATATTTTTCCTTGTAAAAACCCAAGTCACTCAGTTTTATCGTAATTATTCAAATGACACAAGATTTGTTATTAAAATGTATTTCTTTTCAGTTAAATCAGCAAATGTTTTTAAATTTTTGGTTTTTTTTTTAAGTTTAGCCGGCAAAAAACAGAGAGCAATATTTTTCATTTTTTTTTTAAACCGATAAGAATTATCTGCTAGTTTTTTAGGTCAAAGTTCACATTCATTGAAAACAAACGGTTTAATAGTAAAAATAATGGCTTCTAAATGTACTGAAAGAGTAATTGAAACAATAAGCGGCATTTTTGTTTTTGCAGCGGATTATGTAAAGAAGAGTTTCACCTAAAATATGCTCGATTTTGAAAAAAATTGCGGAGCCTGCTTAATTCTAGTTCTGGATTATTGTGGTAATGGTAAATTTGCAGCAATATGTGTTCTTATAAATAATAAAAATTTATAATGAAATCTAAAATTAAAATATAAATAAATCAGTAATGCTAGTGTAAACTTAATGACTATTTAATAATAAAACCTATTAATTTTTACAATATAAAATGTATAATAAAATGGTCTGGTACACTTCACACATGCATAACCATAGAAAATTTTAACCAAACTGTTCGTCTCCTCCCTCGTTCCAATCGTGATGACGTCAGACGTTTCTACTATTCCACCGCTTTATGTTAACAGCAAAAAATTAAAAAAAAAACTTGATAATTTGTAGTTAATGTAATTTTAGTAACCCAAAGCACCATGTCCAATCAAAAATAAGGTTTCATTCAATAATCTATTTGCAAAATGAACTGTCATTAAAACATTTATCTAGAAAAAGCATTTGATTTAATTAATAGAGATTTGCTTCTTACAAAGTTGGTGATAATGCTCTTATTATTAGACCATTTTTAACAAGTTGTCTTAAAAAAAAATAATTTTTTATGCTTTAATGACAAGATTGGCTTAGAGCGGCCTTTCACAAAAAACGGCATCTGTTGAAGTAATTTGGGAAATGCCTTGTATATTTATATGCAGTTGCTGTCTGTTCCCATGAAAATCAGAAGCATTGAACTCTAGTGATGATGGCACAGTGACTACTTTTCAAAATTATTGTGACAGGAAGTACCTATTTCTGAACGACAAACAAACCAATCTCACACTTTTTTTACTACAAGATTTAAAGAAAACCTAAATAAAAGATTTAAGAGCCTGGTCACAAACAATAAGCAAGATGTAAAAATTTTTCGGAACACATATTGATTCAAGTTAGATCTCTGTTGCTTTCTAATTTGGTTGTTGCGTTTTAATATTTAACCAAATAAAGTTTTTGAATCAATTGGAAATATTTTTTTTATCATGCTCAAACTGTAAAATCTTAGTCTGAGAAAAGTTAAAAACAAAAAACAAAACAAAAATTAACGGTTTCAATTTCGTTTTACTTAGTGTAGGGAAAGATTTTTTCGACTAGGAAAATTTAGCTTTCCAGCTTTATTTGTTTCAAAAATAATGTATGTCAAAAAATATAGGTTTTTACTTACTTAAAACAAGATCTTTACAGTTTTTAGGCACATGTTCAACCTAAACAGAGACTAATTGCAAATAGTTTTTTTTATTTAACCGATTAACTTATTCAACAAGTTGCTTGTCAACATAAAAAAAATTAAAAAACGCATAAGTTTGTTCATAAAACAAAATTTATTTTACTCAATAGTTTTTTCTGTTTTAATCAAGGAGTACTTAGATTTTTAAAAACTTAGAAACCTCTTGCTTTAATTGTTTTTGCTTGATTTTGATATTATGTTTTTGACAATATACGACAGTTGATATTTTTGTAGAAATTGATAACATTAAATTATATAAAAAATATCAATATGTTAAAGAAGTGAGATTTATGCATTTATATAAGTAAACAATTGAAAAAAATTGTACTCGAAATTTTAGCTTTAGAAGTTAATAAACACATACTTTTAACACAACTTAGCTACGCTTTAAAAAGAAAGTCTTTTCTTTTATACAATAGTGAAACAACACTTGTTAACAATGATCAAAAATTAAACTTTTTTTGGGAAATTTTAATGGTTATTTTTGGAAACGTAATTGTTGGTGGAAATTTTAATTACAGTAATATTAAATAGAGGTAAAATTTATCCACCAGCAAAAAATCTTCTGAACATCAATTTATTTCAACTGTTAGGATCGATGTACTGAATCATAAACTGAATAAAAGTAAATTAATCTGTAATTAAATTAATCGCAAATAAATTAAAAATCAAGATGTTTGTTTTGTCGCGCAATATCAGCCAAGCATGTAACGAATTAAGTTAAGTTTCAATCAAATCTGATATTTTTCAAATAATTGGTGAATCTACACGTTATAAAATCAGCAATCTGGCATCTATTTAAGATCTTCTTTTTCTGAGTTGAGCATAATCTTGAACATTACTATTAGTGTGCCAATTACTTAGTTAAATATCTACATAGTATTTTTTGAGGCTTAAGTTATGCTGTACAAGAAATTCAAATTTGAGTACAAACAATATAAAATTAATAATTGTCAGCATTTGAACAACTCTTGGAATACATGACTAGATTTAAATTCACAGCTTTGAATCAGTTGAGAAACAATGTAGTAACTTTATCCAGACGTTAAATAAATCTATATTTTTAAACACAACAACAATATATTGAAATCGTACTCATAAAAACGTTTAAAATCTTTAAAATTCATTTAACGTTTCGTTTGTGAAGTTTCTAAATTTAATTGAAATAATAAACGGCTAAAAAGTAGAGTGTCGTTTTAGTTTACGATGCTTTCTTTAAAACACAATCATTAATGAAAAACAAATAAATTTTATAGTTATCTCACACATTTTACGAAGCAAAAAATATGGAAAGATACAAATTTAGCTGATGTATTTTTCAACAAGCCAACGATTTTTTTAAGCATTTGCAAACACCCTAATATTGCAGGATTGTGTGGCTGTGGTGAGATTGTATCGTTTTTATTAGGGTTGGGTTTATCTCGAACTTATCGCTCTTCCACACCACATGTTGCCAATACGGAGTAAACAGCAAAGTAATGGCCTGTTACACAGTTTGTATTAAGACATACGTTACGTACGTAGGTATAAGCTACTGCTTCTTGCTCAAATTGACGTCATTTGCATAATCACTTAATTATTATTTTAACTTCAAATATCCATTAAAATCAAAATTTTAATTTCTAAAAGATTTTTCTTGTAGAAACAAATGTGGTTTTCTACTGCTGTTCCCATTTTGTATATTTAGCTTGTTAAACAAACGCGTGTAACTGTTACGACTGTTAAAGCTCGAAAACTTGTAGAAAGGTACGCCTGAGTCACGTTTAGATGCGCTAACTCGTAATAACGATAATCTTACGCCAATGGGTGAAACCTATTTGTGACGTCTCTAAGCAACCGCACCACTGCGCATCTAATGTGAATAATCAGCTGTTCTTATCTAAGATAAATCGTACTGTACTACTTACGATTTAGAAGTACTACTTACGAAAAATATAGAAGTTTTCAAAGCACTGTTCTTAATTTTTTTACGAAAATTTACAGAATTTACCATACAATGATATTTTACAAATATTTCATATTAAAGATGATATACTTTAACAATTTAGTCGCCAATATATCTAATTATCATTAGTCACTTAAAATTAAAATTTCCAATAAATCATTAGCGCTTAGAAAAACACATTATGTTGAATTACTGATTAGTGTGAAACAACGTACACTATAAACTTACAAACATACTAAACATCAAGCCCACTTTATAGTATATCAAGTATCAAAAACGATAAGGACATTTAACCAATCAAAAGTTATTGTTTAAGACCGGTAGTCCTTAATGTTTATAAAGTTGTTTGTACGATATAGCTTCTTTTGAAAATAAACGGCTTTTCCTTGATTAGTTTTTGCTTCATTTTTTTGAAATTTAAATTATTGTCATAAAATACTAATCATATGATGTTGTGTAAAGAAAAATTTGTTGACTACCAAAACAAATACCTGTGAAAAAACAGCTGTCAACTGAATTTGGCAGCTGTTTTGAATACGGAGTCAGGCGGCTTAGATAGTGAAATTGAAAAAGTTCAGGATATTAGTTGCTTTTTAATAATTTATAAAAAGCTATAAAAACACCTAAAAAATCTTCAAAAATTGATGTGAGGAAAGGTATGGATGATTAATGAAACTATTTTGTTGTCTTATTTAGTTCGATGAAATAAAGTCACTTCGAAAGAAAAAAGCCTTTAGGCTGAATATTTTATGTTAAAATACACAATTTTTTAATAATAATAATAATAAGTTTTATTATCATAAAATTACAAAATTTGTAGACAAAGCGAATAGCAAACATATTAGGAGATAATGACCAATAGTCAAAAAATGTCAAAGGAACACATAAAAATTAGAACATATAAAAGGACAAATTCTAGAACTAAAAACGAATGAACTAGTATATGTATTATCCAAAAAACTTTTAAATTATTAACTACATATATTCAGCTAAAGAGTAAAACGGTTTATCAACTAAATAAGACTTAACCACTTTGCAAAAAGATACGTAGGTGGAAGGAGACTTTAGGTGAATGGGAAGTGAGTTATAATTTTATTTTGCTTTGTAGAAAATGGAGTTTTTTGTAAGTTCAGATGAAGGGAGAGGTAAGTAGACACTGTTTTATTGAGACAAAAATTTTTATTGAGTACCTATAAGCGTTAGGTGTAGGAATGTCGTCAAAGTGTTTGCGAACAAGACAGACAAATTCTAAAATAAACAGCGCAGAAAGCGTTAGAATCTTATTTTCGACAAAATACGGACAACAATGTTCACTGCTAGTCAATTCAAGAGTGTAGCAAAGAGCTATTTTTTGTAATTTAAAAGTGCATTCAAATTGAGTTATTGTGCAATTTTTCCAAAAGGGTAAACCGTATCGCAGATGCGATTCAAAAAGAGCAAAATAGGTAGAACGAGCTGTTTCAGTCTTCAGTTCTTTGCAGAGAGATTGTAAAGCATAACAAGCAGTCGTTAATTTATTAGTTAGTATGTCTATACCTATGGGTTGACCATTTAAGAGATTTTTCTTATGATAGAATCGATATGTTGGAGTCAGATGGCAAATTCGGCTCATGGCAAATATAATTGGACACATCCCCAGATGTTCATGACAGATGCCAAAATTCGGCTTTTGACCAACTTAATTTAGCCGTGTCACAAAATAAGCATCTCCCTTTATACGCCGTTGCCGGTTTATTTTTAGAAAAATACTTATTATGATGATTGAAAAAAATTGTGGTAATAATTTTACCACCGTATTGACTACTGAGCAGCATTTATTTTATAATTATATTCATTATAATAAATACTGAGCAGTAAATATTTTAAGTTCAAAGGATGGCATGAGAACGGAAGACGTCTAAATAGGTTTGAGATTATAAAGATAGGAGAGGAAAAAAAACCTGTTTGGCATTTAAGTATTTTTTGCCGCATTAAATAATAAAACCAATTTTCTGCTAACTATTTATGTAATACATTATTTGTTTAATTTAAAATAATTGCTTCGGTATTGTTTGGCATCGGCTTATAATGTTTATAAGCGTTGCGAGATGTGTATAAATCAATTATACACAATTATAAAATCATGCATCTTCTAAAATAGTCAGCAGAGTTACAATAAATAAATGTACTTCATTTCAATATTTGTATATAGTTTTTTTAAGTGTACCAATAACATGTATCATTAAAACATTTTTTTAATATTTCTTTTAAAATTTCTTACCTACGGTTTTGTTTATTTTGGTAACCAGTAAACACTACTTAGTGATCTGGAAACATACGTCGTGAATAAGCAATATTGTGTTATTGTGCAAAAAAAATTATAAGAATAAAAATTATTGCGCAAACACAGTTATAGTAAACGAGAAAAAAATTATCTTAAAAACGAATGAAAAAACATCAAGCTGGAAACAATTTGAACAGATTTAAAAAAGTTGAGCCTATAAAACAAAACTGAAGAGCCGATGACGTTAAGCATACTTTAACACTAGACCAAACGATAGAACTTTAAAAAATAGCGTTTAAAAGTATTTTTTGTAGCAACGTTTGGAGTTTTAATGGTTTTGTCTGCTGATTTATCACAGAGCCCAGTAGACCAGGTTTTAAAATAGTTATTTGTTTTACAAGTGTTGAAAAGCAAATTTTTCATGCTAGTGCTTAAGTTACGCACGAGTGTATTAACACGAGCATGAAAAAAGCTTTTCACACGAGTACAACACAATGTTTTTTCTACGACCATTCAATAAACTATAACATTTAACAAAAGAACCAATTTATTACATATTAATGTAAAAATATCAAAATGAATGCCATATGATTAGGTATGGCATTCATTCTATCATGTCATTTGTCAATATGTTCTTTTCACACAGATCTGTCACTTTTCACACAGACACGTCACTTTTCATTCGAGTTTTGCGTTAGCAATGAAAAGATGAACTTTTCATAGCAACAAGGATATATGTAAAGCGAGTTTAACATAGTGGTCGTAGAAAAAGGTATTTTATATTTGGGTCAATCTCATCACGGTTTAAAACTTCCAGTAAACAACTGTATGTTATCGTCAAAAGCCTTCTGATGATCGTCAGAAGCTATTTTAAGAGTCACTATTAGTTTTGAAAAATTTTTCAAGTGTGATTGAATTATTAATTAATTGTTTCTTGAATGTTATTGCGTTGTAGCAAAATCTTTTTGTTTATTTGTTAGTATGGAATTAAGAGCAAGTATTTTTTCACATACAGCTGCTGTAGAGATTTTATACAAGGTGGGTAAGCACGTACTGACTGAGATCGCTAATTTTCTACAGTTGGCTTGCTAGGTATTTACGTACACAGGTAAATCTTCTGTATCATTAGTGATACAATATTGTTTTGATATTCACATGTTTTTCTTGCTAGTTGAATTGCGTGACACATCACACATCGGTCAATAGAAAAGACGGTTTGCTAACAATGTATGTTGTTTTTCTTATATTCCACTTGGCGCTCTTCGAATAAGATAGCATGTTTCTAAAAGAATTGGCTTCTTGGCATTTTTATTTAATAATTTTAGTGTAAAAGTGTAGTTAGTCAGCATTAAAGTCTAAATTCAACGTATTAATAAAAAATCCTACCTTCATGAGTGTCCAGATAAAACAAAAATGTGTTCAAAGATCTGTGAACTGTTACGCATAAATAAAATCATCGTACATATGAACTTTACAGGTTTGCTATTTGGAGCACAAAACTCTTGATGCAGGTGATGGTGATGTAGGTTGCTGGTTCACATCAGCACGATCAAAAGATTGAAAAATTTGCAAACAATATAAATGCGAAAAGTATGATGTTTTACTACGAGAAATATTATTTAAAAGTCCCGAATAAAATTAATCATAAAATTTAAAATTGCCAAGCCAGTGTTTAAGTTGAAGTTTATAATTATTAACAGTTTTAGTTAAAGCACAGATTAGGTTTTTTTTTTATATAAAATGTTGAAACAATAATAAGACCAATATAAGATATTTTTAATGTGTATATTACATAGATTGTAAAACTATATGCTCAAAACTTGCTTTAGACGTAATTTTGATAATGAAATGGGCAAAGATACAAACTTGCAAAGTGAAAATTTCGAAACAACACATCAAAATCAACCAACTTATGTATTTCAAAATTTCCCACAAACTTTCCAAGTTAAACCACCGAATCAATGTATTATAAACAGTTTAAAAAATAATTCTTTAAAAATCGAAACGAATTTTTGTAATGCACAAAAAGAAAATAATGAGTGGAAAAAACTTGACGCTTTATAAGATTTCGCGTTATCCAAACAACAAATTAAAATAGATTTTTCTTCAGATATTGACGAATTTTATGACGAAATCTGGATCTTTAGTAAAGAACATTATTTGCAAAAAGTTTTAACAATATAGTACAATAGCAACAGCTTTAATACAAATTGAAAAAAACTTGCTACTTATTTTACATGCTAAAACCACTAAACATTTTGTAAAATACACTTTTTTAAATTTTAGAGCTTATAATAAAACGACTTTTATTATAATTATAAAACAGAGAAACCTGTCCCGTTCAGAGAAGTTGAGTCTATGCGCAATTATTGCAAAAGTTTTCTTCTTAGTTTTCTAATCATATTGTACAATGTCATATCATAGTGATCTGGAGGTAATTAAAAACATTGATCATCACGTCTGATCAAAAAAAACCATTGTATTATTGTCATTTCAACGCTGTGTGGTCATTTGAGATGTATGGTCAGAAACAAAACATAAACTTAATGTTTAAAATTAAGAAAAAGTTTTTAATCTCGACTTTAAAAAAAGTAATTTATGCATGATGTCAAGCTCTAGAAAATGCGCCTGTGGCGCACTGAGACAATTACGTATAGCATACCGCAATGGTCATAAAGTCATATATGCCAAACTTAAGAACACTTCGTCATATAAAATTACTATTGATAATAATAATTTTTAGTATTAGCTGTTGATTGTAGATTGAGAAGGGGTCGTTTGGCGCTTTCCACCTTACAGAACTGCGACCAGTTTGATCTATTGTTCTTGAACCCTACGCTCATTGTTTTTCAAGAAGTTCTAGACTTTTTGTAAGGCCAAGTATATTCCTAAGTGGCTTGTTTTTGAGTTCGACAGGCGTTAGTCTCGCATTGTCTAAGTAGGTCAGCCTTTGGGACGCTAACGCATTGCAATTACAGAGTATCTGCTCAGCCGTTTCACTGTCCGATTCACATAGTATGCAGTTCTCATTGTCCACCAGACCCAGCTTTTTAAGGTGATACCTTACTGAGCAGTGTCCAGTAAACAGGCCTGCAATGATTCTCATATCATTCTTCGATAGAAGAAGAAGCTTTTTTGCATTCTTTGGCGAATATTCGATGAATTTCTTCGCCTGCCTTTGTCCAGGAGTCCACAGAACGGTTCGGGGCCTATTGGAGGAGCTTTCGAACCTGCTTTCGCTAGTTCGTCGGCAATTTCGTTTTCTTTGATTCCTTCATGACTTGGTACCCAAATGAGGGATATTTTGTTGTTCATTGCCAAGTTTTTGAGGAACTGTCTGCATTCCCATACCATTCAAAACTTTGTGTTATTTGCACTGACAGCTCTTATGGTCGCTTGACTGTCAGACAGAATACAGATCTTTTTCCCTTTAATACGCCTTTGCAGACATTCTTGGGCAGTTAGATCTATAGCAAGTGTCTCAGCTTGCATAATTGAGGGTGTGCTACCTAGGGCTATTGTTGCCCGGTATTTTGGACCATAGATCTCCATGCCTGTCCCTTTAGTTGTTTTTGATCTTTGTGTGTACCAGATGAAAGAGTTCACGCCAATTTGTGCGATTTGACTTTGAGCTGCATGACGGTCAGTAATGACTTTTTCAAACGGGGTTTTAAAGTTGTGCATTATTGACATGACGTCTCTTGGTTGTTCAAGAAAACCTGGCTATAGAAGGTCAAGTATCTTGAGGTGACCTGTTCGGTCTCCTAATTTGAATTTTTTTGATTGGGCCAGCCTCAGAGATGCTTGCAAACTCTCCTTTTGCAGGGGCGTTAAGATCAGCAGCATCTTTAGAGCGGTAGTAGGAGCCGTGCACATGACTTCTGTAATGCCCAGGTACGCAAGCCGCTGCAATTTTTGCAGCTTGCTTTGTGCTTTGTTTCTCTGGTTTTCGTCCACCATACAAGAAATGCGTATGTGACGAAGGGTCTTATTACCGTAATGTACAACTAGTGTATCATTTTTGGCTTTAAACTCCATGTCTTGCCAAAAAGCTTTTGACACGCCCAAAAACAGCTCGTTGCCTTAGCAAGAGTCTTGTCGACGTAGGTGTTCCATTTAAGTTTACTATCTAGGGTTACACCTAGATATTTCACTTCGTTGGAAAATTGAATCGATAACCCTTCCAGTTGCGGAAATTTAAGGTTTAGCTTTTTGCGTCTGGTAAATGGGACTATGCTGATCTTTTTAGGGTTAACACAAAGTTCCTCCTTGTCACACCATCTTTTGATTGTGTTCAGGGCGTTCTGCATTAGGCTGGAAATGACACTTCATGCTTGCCTCTGACTAGAATTGCGAGATCATCCGCATACCCTAGTACGCAGTGACCACATTGCGTTAGCTCACAGAGTAGATTATTCACCACTATTGACCACAGCAAAGGCGATAACACTCCACCTTGTGGACAACCTTTAACCGTGGTCAGCGAGGTGTTTTCTTCTCCCAGTGAGGCCGTTATTATGCGGCTTAGAAGCATTGATTCAACCCAGCTTGTTACAACTGGTTCAATACCGTGTTTCTCTGCTGCCAGTTTTATAGATTTAAAGGAGATGTTATCAAATGCACCCTCTATATCTATAAATATGCCAGCAATGCTTAGTCCTGTTTTTAACCTATAGGAACAAAAAGTAGGGTATCTAAACTGCGCCCGCTTACAACATGTTAGCATAGGCCACACGATATCGTTTATTATATCGAATTTATTCCTTTCTTTAAATTAAATAATGTATTTTTATTCATTGCTCATGAATACAAAAGATAAATCTATTGAAAATTAACAGCAATACAATTATTTAGCTAAATAATATTGTCAATTTGTAGTAAAACATTTAAAATGGTATATACTAATTTGTTTTCGAAAACGCAATTACAAGAACACAACAACCTTTGTATCATTATAAACCAAAGTTACTTCAAATAAACCTAATTAGCAGACCCTTGAAACACCTTAAAACCTGCAACAAACAATTGAAAAAAATTATATTTTAAAAATGTATACGTTTATACCAAAAAAAGTTGCAAAACTGAAGCTTGAGGAACGTTAAATATGTTAAATTAACTCATCTTACTTACGCATATAAATGATATTTATTTACAAAAATGCATGAGTTTAATATATTTTTTATATAAAAAAAATTAAGACCACTATTATTATTATTAATTATTTAGCCAATTTTTTTGTTTTTTAATTGTTGACAGTTTATAAAAATTCTACAATTTTTTCCAATATTTTTTTTTATTGTAAAATTCTTGTTTTTACAGTTTGAGATTTAAAAATGACAACGTGGCAAATACAGGAATGCGGCTGCTATTTGTTTGTTCTCAAACGTTTACTTATCAGTTAAAGTAGATTTTATCAATTAAGTTGAAGAAAAGAAAGATGCGAAATAAATTGTAAGACGAATATTGAGAAACGTAAACAAGTATATCATTTTTATAACTAACCAAGAAACATTTTTAATGTGAATAATGTAATAACAAAGTAAATTAGTGAAATACTTGACGTAAGTAAATTGGTATATTGTTCTTGTTGGTTGGTATTCTTATTATATCCTCTATAACTTAATAGTTGAAAAAATCTAACAACGTTGCTCAAAATATTTATGCATTGAAGTTGATGGCATCTTTTCTGAAAAAAGGTTGATTATTATTATTTACTTGAAAGACATAATATATGAACAGTTTGCTACATAGGAGACAATGTCCTAGTGCCATGTTTTTGCAGAAGTTGCTTTCAAATAGAATTGCTGAACAAACATGATTTGCAGACTCACAAATTATTCCTTTTTGTTCTCATTGATCATTCCTACTCATTTATTATTAAGGCATCTATCAATAATTTTATAAATATTCTAGATATATTTAATTTTAAATTTAAATTTATATGCTGTTAAATCTGTTTTTGTTTTTTCTTTTCTTTGTAAACATATTCCTAGTTTAGCTGCAATAAATGTAACATTGTCCTACAAATAGAATTTCTGTTAATAGCTTATTATTAGTATTTGTTATTATTAGATCATGAAACCTTAAAACATTTTTAAGTATAAGGGAAAAATGGATAGAGAAGCTTTTGGATATTTCTTTAAAAAAAGAGCAAAACTGCTAAAACTAATACACGCGCATGTTTACGTCATTTCAACACAAAATGATCGACGCTCCTGAAGAACTCGTCAAAGTTAACATTTGTACACAGTATACATAGAGTTCATGGAAAACGTTTGGTGGCAATGAGCAAGCTCCATATATTTTTTTTCATCCAGAAATTGCTTAACGCGTCTAACGAATTTTCAACTTTAATCTTAAGGGAAGCGTATGGTGACTGTAACGTAAGTTTTACGATTTTTATTTACCCCAAAAGTTTTCAAAGCGCTTAAAAATGTTTTCACTTAAAAAAATTGAAAAAAAAACAATAAATTTTCATTGTTTTCTTCCATTAAGATATTACATTAACCAATCCACCGACAATGCTATTTTACAAAAAAAATATGATTTAGGCGACGATGTACGGAAGTAATTAATATCGAGACAGCAGCGTACTATTGAAAGTTGTTTTCTTATACTAGCACGATATGATATCCCACGGTCATATCGTAATGTTTCGAGTTACTTCACATAAACCAAACGGCTTGCTCTTTTCGTTACTATGACTACAATAAGGTATGTTTTTACAATCAACTATTAATTGCTTGTAGCTGTTTAACATTTAAAACAATGTAAATGTTAATTTATTTTCTCATATAAATTAGACGCTGATGGAAAAATGAATGTTAATGAATTTTCTATAGCATGCAAGCTATTAAAATAATTAATTAGAGTGTAAAAATTTGTAAATAAGTAGTGTAGTTGTAAATGACAAAAATTTTTGATAAAATTGATATTTTGATAAAGTCTGATAAAAATCAGACTTAGAGTGCACTTAGCCAGAAATTTTAGGAGCCTCAATAGAAAATACTGTGGATCATTTACCGGCAAAATCAAAGCAGCAGTATGAATTTGCGTACAATTAACAATTCTTGAATATTAAATTTAATTTATGTAGTCGTCTAAATAATAGTGTTATTTACGCGTTCAAAAGTACAAATATCATGCTTGTGTTATAGATTCACTCTTGCTACGCTATGCACTCTTTAGAGGATTTTATATCCCAGTTCTACCCCACACAAAAAATTGAGCATAAAAGTGAACAATTTACATTATCTATTATTAGTTAGTTAGCTATAAACTCTGGTTTGTCATCTTTCGAAAAAGCTACAACGTT
Source organism: Lagria hirta (assembly GCA_947359425.1). Classification (NCBI taxonomy): domain Eukaryota; kingdom Metazoa; phylum Arthropoda; class Insecta; order Coleoptera; family Tenebrionidae; genus Lagria; species Lagria hirta. The sequence goes on along the minus strand of OX375794.1, from coordinate 27,949,869 downwards.
AATAGTCGCATTAAGAGGTGATGCTGTGAAGATTTTGCAGTCTCTAACTCGTGAACAGCAAGGACATTACAATCAGCTAATAATTCAATTAGAGCAGCGTTATGAGCATGCGCATATGCAACATGTCTACCGTTCTCAATTCAAAAGTCGTTTCCAAAAAACAGGTGAAAATCTTCAAGAATTTAAAGCTGACGTAGCACGTTTAACTCGCTTAGCTTATTTTATACAGCCGACGAAACGCTGGAAGACATAGCTGTCAGTTTTTAACGATGGAATTTGGGATAGTGAGTTGAGAGAAGCGCTGATATTGACCAGACCTAAAACTTTGCCAAAAGCTTAGGGTTATGCTTTAGAATACGAAACTGCTAAAAACTTAACCAGAAATCAAGTTTATGTTCGAATGGTCGAAGAAGAAGTCAAAAAAAATTTTTCGGAAGAAGCAATTACAAGAGTAATAAATTCGATGAGAAACAAACCACGAGAGCTACGGTGTAAGAATAGTGGTGAAGTTAGGCATATTCAGCGACAGTGCAACAAACCGCGCAGGAACACTTTCAGCGCAAACCAAGCAGAGAAATCAAAAAATAGTGTAAAGCAAAAATTAACCCGTAATAGGGATGCTCTAAAAACGATTATGTATGTCGCCAGCTTGCAACCATAAATAGACAGCTTTTATGAGGACGCATTGGTTAATGACAAATAGCAAATTATTTTAATTGACACTGGGGCGACGGAATCATTTGTTCGACCAGATATTTTGCATAAATTTGCACAGTGTCAAGCCAACAAGATGAAGTGTTCAGACAGCTACTGGGCAATCTGCAGTGGTAAAAGCTGAAGCCGAAGTGATTCAAGAAGAAGTTATCTGGGGTAGAAACATTATGTGCGCACACGGCTTCAAACTTGCCGTTAATAAAAATGTGCTTGAGATAGTGAGCTAGATTCAGAGAGATAGTGTTTCAGACGCGGTGTAATCAGACATTAAGTGTCGAGATTTTTAACGACATTGAAACACCCGCTAGAAGTGAATTTATACCTGTAAGAGCTATAAACCTTAATTACCGTCCAGTTAAACTAAGAAGAAGTACTGTCTTAGGAAAGTGCTTTCACATCTCTGCTATTGTTAGAAATCTAAACACCACAGCACATGTGCACCACAAAAAATTTGCCTCAAGAACTAGAAAGGACATTTTTGGGGTCTTTAGACTTGAGTCCTAGGCACAAACAAGAAGTCAAAAAACTTATTCTACAATATCAAGACGTTTTTGCTACAAGTGACAGGCTAAAAAGTCGAACAAAATTAATTCAACACAAAATTAACACTGATGAGTCTACACCAATTTGGCAAACGCTTAGAAGGTTACCGTCAGCTAAGAGAGAAGAAGCATAAAACATCATTGACAAAATGGAGAAAGAAAATGTTATTAAAACTTTCAGCAGTGCTTGGTCTCGCCAGCAGTGCTGGTGAAGAAGAAAGATTTGTGTAGTAACTTGATTTTGTGTGGAATATCGTCAACGCAACAACGTTACAAACAAGCATAGTTACCCTGTGCTAAAAATTGACGTATACTGGGAACACTCTAGCAGGATCAAGTATATTCTCAACACTAGATTCAAAAAGTGAATATTGGCAGGCTAAATCTCTGAAGATAAAGAAAAAACAGCGTTCTCTGTTGGTTCAGGACTGTGGCTATTTACAGTAATGCCGTTTAGGTTGTGTAACGTTCTAGTCACTTTTGGGCGATTGATTACGTGGGAAACGGTATTAAGAGGCTTGTCTCGGAAAACATGTTTGGTTTAGCTCGTCGATTTCTTTCCCATTGGTAAGTGGCATGTTCTTCAATCAGTCGTGTCAACAATTTGGCTATGATTGCAAATTCACGGACAAAACGTCGGTAATATGTGCAAAGACCTAAGAAACTTCGTACTTTTGTTTTAATAGTAGTCACTCTCTTACAGCGTTTATTTTCTCTCTGTCTACCGTTATCTTTTTTTTGGAAACAATGTGTTCCAAATACTGCACTTTTTTACAATTGACATTTTTTTGGGCTCAACTTAGACCAGCTCTTTTTTGTCTTGAGAAGACGTCGTTTAGGTTTTTGAAGTGTTCTTAAAACGTTTTTCTTACGATAATAATGTGGAGCTGCCAAGAAGCTTTATACAAATTGAAGGACGTTTTAACAAAAGCTCCAAATCTGTGTTATCCAAAACTAGATGGAAAATTTGTCCTGAACACAGATGCTAGAAATGTAGGCATTGACGCAGTCTTCTGTCAGATACAAGATGGACAAGAAAAAGTAGTTGGCTACTACAAAAAAACGCAGTCGAAACTCGATCGCAACTAGAAAACTTGTGCAACACAAAAACAATTACTAGCAGTTTTAAGCAATGGAGCATTTCTACAAGTACTTGTATGGTTGTCAATTTCAGGTAAAAACTAATCATGCTGCATTGAAATGGCTGTTGCAATTTAAAAATTTGATGGATTAAGAAATTGCAAGGAGAAGATTGTTTTAAGATGGCTATTCCAAAATTGAATTTTGGAAACGATAGATTGAACTAGAAAATTGTTGGTGTAGGTTTTCTTTAGGCATACTGCAATACTATTCCTTTGCAAAGTTTTCTTGATACCAATTACCATTATTTACTTGATTATCTACATGTAGGACAGGAAGATGTGGTATTGCTTTATTTTCTGACAATGGAACGTCAAAAACTCAACACATGTTATGAAGAACAGCACATGTATAAATTATTTTTGCTGCCTTGACTCGATTATAATTCAGGGCTGAGTGTCTCAATAAACAGCAAAATCTACTCGTAAATATTCTATTTAGATGTTCAATGGCAGTTCTGAGTCTACTTAAGCCATTGTTATATCTAGATTAAAAAAAGGTTGGCACAGCATCACTAAAAGGTACCACAGGAACCATAAGCCAAGGTTCCTGTGGGTATCTACTATCACCAATTAAGTAGTTTAGATTTCTTTCGCTTTCATACAAACGTTGTAATTCTCTTTTTACAGTGGACATCATCCAGATTGCTGGATCATTTTTGTTTAAAATTGTCGAATTGCTGTTTTCTGGGTATATGAGGTGCTGTGAGGATTATTTGGCGATTAATACTATAATAGCCTTTTTTGCAGTTAGTATGGACCTCCTGGATAAAGGGTGTGTTTTTCAGGAAGTGCTACTATTCTTATTTGAGTACAGTCTATAATGCCCAGTAAATCTTCAAAAATTCTACCTTGTTGTTGAAACTCCTCTTTAATCTGACAACGCTGTCGATTATTTGACGGAAGTTTTATCTATTGATGTGAAAGATGTTTTGTTATTACTTCACGGATCTCACTGATCCACCTACTTATTCTTGGCTGATTTTGAGCAGCCGAGTACCCGTGGCTTATTTCTATTTAATAATTTCTTGCCTAAAAAAAACAATAAACACAAAATTTGAGAATGTGCAGGTACTTTAGTTGTGCGTTGTGATTTCGTCATTAAAAGCGTTAGAGGCGGAATTAATTTACAGCAGCAGATTTTGTCACTACGCAATAATGGTAAAAAGCGTGGGTCAGGTAGAGAGAGTGGATTATTAACATTTCTTAAATGTCTCTGAATTTGCTTGCCTACAAAAAGAAATTAAAAACTGAAGAAATGTAGGTAATTTGTAATAATGTTCATCTACTGTTGGCTTGCACGTTTGCCATGATGAGCAATTACAAGGTACGTTAAGCCACTAAATACTTATTCATCTGTAAATACTTATTTTTGACTTAGAAATAATTTGACTGGCTACTGTTTGACATTTCATTGAAATATTAAAATTCAATGTCACATTTAAGAGATGCCGTTGAAAATTTAAAGGTCTTTCCATTTACAAATTTGTTTTTTGTTTTTGATGGTATTAGTAGTTTTTGCTGCTCTATTAAAATGTTACAGAAAAAAAAATGGTTACTTTGAGTTGATATTTATTCCAAAGAACTCATACGTTAATGGACACATTTTAGCAAGGTTAAGGGTCTAAAATAATATAAAGATAAAATTAGAGTTAAAATGATCTGATAAAAAAAATAAAGTTGTAAAAAATTCATGCCTTAGCTAACTTATGATATGCTTACGCATTTATCAAGTTGTACAAGAAAAGCTTTGTTATTTGCATTTCTAACTTTTTTTGATCAGTATTTGCCTGAACAAATTAATGTAAATAGCCCGGCTTGCAAAGCACAACTTATTTCATGATTCCATGAGTATTATGTAAGCTGACAATAGCCATTACTTTTTCACATTTTTAAAAATTCTAATAACTTAATCCATAATCTAACATAACTACCTGAGGTCATTTTTTAACCCAGATTTATTATTTCTTAAAAACTGCAAAATGTGTAAAACAAATAGAACTTATAGAAAATATTGCCATTGCAAGCATCATATCTCTCTCACTAAAGTAATAAAGTCTGAGTTCTCTTAACATTTTCTAGTAAAAAACACATTTTTTTTTACTACAAAATTCTTTTTTTACAACTTAAGCGAAGCTTAGAGAAAATTTGTTTAGAACACTTTCTACATTTAAAGTGTTTTAAATATGTGGTGATAAGCCTTACTTTTGTCAATATAATACAGCATCTAATTATTTTAATTTGTTGTGTTGGATTCTGGTTCGCATGTACGACATTATTTAACCCAATTACAAAAATTATATTAGGTTTTGCAAAATTTTTTTACATTTTTAATTTGATTTTTATTTCTATCATTTTAGAGATCAGATTGAGATATAAATAAGTACAATTTTTAATAATTTATTCAAATCCTCAAATGCATGATCTTTTTTTTAATCTGTTCTTTTTATTTTTTTTGTCGAAAACCACATTAATGTAAGCTTTTATGGCTTTACGCAAAATGCAAAATATAAAATTTCTTTCTTTTATTTTATATTCATCTCGCGTACTCTACATTCCAACTATATAATATCAGCTTTCAAAATGCTATACGTTTATGAATCTGCTTTTGAATAAAAGCCAAGTGACGTGTGTATTGCCGGTCTGCAAAATAGGATCAAAATTTTATTACATTTCCTTAATATTTTCTTAAAACAACATGTATTGTCTTAGAAATCACGTAAACGGCCCTAGTTTTGCAAGTTGTCACCACAGAAGTGAGATATGGCCAAAACCTTTGTAACTTAATTAGAATTAATTGTGGTATGGGCGCCGAGGTGCCTCTAAATTCATACACCTTGGCTTAATTGGAATTAGTAGGAACGTTTAATACAATTTTGGATAGAGACAATAAGTAGAGATTCTCTGACAGGCAGATAGAAAGTCTAGTTGGTTAATTAATTAATACGCAAAAACTTATTTGCTTAACAAATTTCTCAAATACACATCAGACAACTATCACATTTATAATAGGTTTTCAAGTTTTCCATTTGTGATTAAGGTGTTAACCTTGAGTAGAAGTTAATAGAATATTTTATTTAGTATCTAAAAAGTCTTATAAAATATCTCAAACACGGCAAAATATTTGGCTTGCAAAGTGATGTCTAAATTTATTTTAATGTGATCAGTTATTTATTTACTTCTATCAATGTATTTTGTTTTTTAAACTCGTATCTTGTGAATACTATAGTTTTGAAAATTATGTTTTCTATATAAAAAAAGGTAAAACGTTATTTTTTGAAATTATAGTCCAATTGTAAGATGGTAGGTAGTGTTTACAATAAACAGCTAAAATTCAGTTATTATAAAATATGTGACAAAATGCACAAACTTTTTTTTATAATAATATTATCTCTATAAGCATCTCAGTTTCTAATGCATGAAATACATAAAATCATTTTTAAAATAATAACTAAGCAAATTTATTTAAACTAGATCTGCAGACTTGGGCATGTTTTAGTCTTACTAGAACTCTTCAGCAAGTCGCAACAGATTCTTATTTGGATCAATTTGTAGTAACCGTTTGGGCTTATATTGTCACTTAAGAGTCAACTACTTTCGGAATGAGCACTCTTATCTCTTTTGTCTCATAAATATTTTTATTAAAATGGATAACTGTCATTTGGAATGATCTATATATATTAACATGAAAAAACCTGGTTTTCCAACTTTAATGTAAAAAGCTTCTAATTCTAATAGATGTAGCTATTGTTGCAAACAGTTTGTTTAATAAATTAGCGTAATATATATATACCTTTTGAAAAACATTTTATTTGAAGGTCATTATGCTAATTGGCATTTGTTTCGTTTTCAACCGAGCAAAACACATTTTTAATTCAAACTGCATATTTCTTTTTATGTAAAGCAGTTTTTTAAGTAACAAGTTTTTTACCGAAAAGTTCGCTATTGACAAATTTTGCATTAAATAAAGTATATTTCAAAGATAGGACAACCTAAGTTTGAAAATAAAAATCTGTTTTTAAGAATAAAAGAATAAGAATTAATTGATTGTTCAACCACTAAATTTTTTGCTCTGAATCGATAAGAGTAATTGACACACATAATTATATGTACCTCGAATGACACCATGTCATATCAAAAATTTAGAGTTGCGTAAATTTTAACTACAAACAAATAAAATATAAAAAAAATTTAACAAACAATTGAATCTGCAAAAAAGATAAACAACTAAAAAACCAAAAAGAAAAACAAATATTTTGAAGTAAGTATTTAAATAATTTTGTGTTGCCGCCAGATCAAAAACTCATTTATCACAGGCACGTGATAAGTAAGCTCTTGTAGATAAATGCCTAGTATGCTTTACAATTATTAGGCAGCACGACAATAAAGTTTTGAAAGTAGCAAATTTCTGATGTAAATTTGGCTTTTTTTCTACTTATTTTGCAGTAATTTTTAAAGCACTTTTTCTCAAATCATACTAAAATCTTAATTTTTTTAAACTAAACCTGTTGGCACAATAATTTATGTTGGACAATTTTGTTAATCAACACAAATTTGACAATTCAGAATTTTTTTTAAAAGCATAATAAAAAAACTGCCAACACTTGTTTTAATTTTATCAAAAGTTTTTTTACAAAATATTACATTATTACAAGTATAGAAGTTATAAGAATGCTTGCTTACAATTTTAAAATTAGTTTTATCCCTACTTTAGGAAGTAAAAACCGATATTTAATTTTAAAATTGTTTTAATTTAATAAATTTTTTACTTACAAATTTACTTAAAATTTTTTTTTATTAGATGTATGTATTTTTAGTCTCTATAGTGCGCGTGAAAAAAATAAAATGAAATCATTAAAAATTTAACAGTTTAAAAAAAATGTATGTCAAATAAAATTCTAAGCAGTCATTTGTCTTAATACGTGATATTTTAAATTGATTTTGGTAGTTATAAAATTTGTTTATTCCAACTTTTTTTTTTCTCAAAACGTTCCTTATGTAAGATAACAAAGTTTTCATACTGTCGTTTAGACCATAAAAATAGCTTTCAAAATCAACAAAAAAAATTGAGAATTTCTATTTAAAAACAATGTCAATGACGTCATGGCTTTAAAAAAAATAACAAAGTGCCAAATGAATTTTATTTGCATAAAAATAAATACCTATGTGTTTTTTTATAAATAAAATTTGACGTGCTTGAAGATTTCTTTGAAAAATTTGTTTAATTTTTGATTACATGTATATTACATGTTTTTGTCGCTCACGGTATAAAGTGCGTGGTTTGATTTCCGAAAATTAGTTTGTCATGTCGAGTTTTTTTTGCCTAAAAAAGAACGAGTAAGAGAATTCTAATAATTTCCCCGATATCAAAATAATGTACGATTAAGATTCAACTAGCAAATCGCACAAATAAATTGATAATTTATATAAAAATAAAAAAAAATCTTTCGGGTCCTAGAAACCATAAGAAAATAAGTAATCAATATCAACTACTATAAATATATTATAAAAACTTTTGTAACTGGTTAAAATGATGATCTTGCCGGCTCGTGGGACTAGATTCTCGAAAAAATCCGTTGAAGAAATAAAAGAATAAATCCAAAAGGCAACACCAGTGAACACATTTCTATATAGTATCTCTATAGGTATAAATAATTTCCACCAAATTTGCATGGTGGTAATTTCTGGAAATCAAGGAAAGATTTTTGTTAAATCAATTTCTGATTGCTCAGTGCGCAAAAAATGTGAATATACGATTGATCTAACAGTATTGAGTGCGATTTTCAAATAAATTGACTATTCCGAATACCACGGATCATTATTTTCCCAAAGAAAAATTTTGAAAAAAAAAGTCTGGTACAAAAGTTGCTTGGTTACAAGTTACAAAATTTTTGATAATTAAACCAAAGGGTGTGGGAATTTTATTGAAATTTTAAACAGCAACTCTTATTTTTCTCGACGGATTCAGCTTTTTGTAGATGTTTTTTGTCGGTCGAAACATACATTCGCTGCTATGAGTGACGAGCAAAATAGTTTTCTGCAGCAACAGTTGTATGTTTTATTTTAAGTGAGCATAAACTTTGGAGAATAAATTAAACAGTTTCTAACTAGATAATTCTAATACTTTCGCAAAAACAAAAAATATGGGAAGCACGAAAAGAAACTAATTTGTTTCGGAACTAAATGAGCAGATTATCGTTAAATGTAAAAAATTTAATTTTGAATTACTTCAAGTTAGGGGTTAGTTAGATAAACATTGACAACTTTAGTGAGGTGTTTATGCATTTTGAAGTTTATTTATACAGTTAGATATTTGAATACCAAGCTGGTAGACAAAGTACCAAGTACATAATATTAACAGAATTTAATGGCGGCTGTGCTTGTTTGGCAGCAGGTCTTAGATCCTACAAACCGATCTAAAATTAGGTCAAATAACTACTCAGCCTACATCTTTTTTAAAGACACAGATTAAATAAATATTTCCATTCTCTATTTTTTTGTTTTATTTCATTTTAAAAATAAAATTGATTAATTGCTAATTTTAAACATCGCAATACTATCAATAAAATTGCAAACCATAGACAACTTACTGTCAAACAAGCCAACATTATAAACTAAGCTTTATAGGATAGAGTGTTGCCATATAAAGGTGTTCAATTTTACCAATAAACAATTATTATTCTACCATATAAACTGCACGCCAGTTTTTAAATTTTTAGTAAGACATAGAAGGCCAGGTGTAGATTTTACTGGAAAAATTCAAGAACAAATAGACATTCAAACAATATCAATTACGGAAGCTGTTACTCGGAATGTCACGAAACAAAGGAGTAAAAATTTAAAATGTCAGAGGAACAAAACCAGCACCTTCAAGCCAAAGTTTCAAAGTTTAAAAAAAATATTACAAGATTTGAGACACGGAAGAAAAAGAACAATATTCTATTTTTTTGGAATAAAAGAGGGCAGTGAAAAAGAATTAAATATAGTAAAATCTATAAAAAAAAATCTACACCCGTCTGTCACTAGACTTCCAGAAACATGAAATTGATAAAATTCATAAGATCGGACCCAAAACAAGCAACGGTCTACGGCCTAAAGTTATTTTCTTCACTTACAACTGGAGACAAAATATGATCCTTAAAAACAAAAATAAACTTTTTAAACGAACATACATAAGAAGACCTTAGAAAAAAAACGTTAGAAAGAAAAACATTTTTCCAGTCAAAACTCGAAGAAGAAAAAAACAAAGATCTGCGAGGAGAAAAACTTATAGTCAACAAAGCAACGGATATCCAAAAAGTGAAAGAAAGAAGAAAGAATCATCCTTCTCACTTAACCAGGTGTCAAAACTACCTGTCAACCACCCTCCTCAGCGGGCCCTAAGAAAATTTTTGCAAAGATCGCATTCGATTGCATAAACAACTCACTTAATAAAAAAATTAATAAATAGCGATTAAAGCCTGTCAGGAACCGGAAACACGACAACGATAATTGCACAAACAACTTACAACCAATAAACCAAAGAAAAACTCTTCCAAACCGGCTGGTCCCCGTGGGGGTACGAGACCATAACCCTATAGCTAACATAAAAACACACAACAAAATTCTAAAAATTGGCACATTTCCTGTCAGATCATTAGGGTCAGAGATATGATACATAGAATTAATTTAATAACTATAAAATTTAGCAATACGTATACTTGGTATAGCGGGAGTGAGGAAAATGGAATGCAATATTGGGGAACATGAGAATTATATCCTATGTTATAAATAAAACGCCTGAGTTGTACTGGATAGGCTTACTCATCAAGAAAACACAAAAAAAACTCGATAAACTGTACAGGCTTTTCCATTTCTATCTATAGTACAGGCGTACGCTCCCACAGAAAAGTCATAACAAGAAACGATCACTTCATTTTAAAAAACCTTGGAAAAATAGCTTTTGACTGTACTGAAGAACATGTTTTTCTAATGGGAGTGTTTAACACAAACAAAGATGAATAACAGTTTTAGTCATGAGAAGATTCGGCTACGGAATTCGAAGCGAAAGAGGTGAAAAGTCAATACAATATGCTTTAGAGAACAAACTATCGATTCTAAATACTTTCTTTAAAATAGGAAAAAACCTTGAATGGGGGTAGCTATCTACCTAATAGAAAAACAAATATTTAAATAGATTATATTTTATCAAACGAACTCAAAAAAATAGAAACAGAAGTTTTCCATGGCTTAGAATTTAGATCAGACCACCGCATAGTAAGAATTAATTATCGTCTACGAAAACAAAATAAAATCAAAACAACTTTAAAATCACCACCAAAGTCATTTAAAACAATAGAAAATATCAATAACTACTTTAAAAAAATTATGAGATAATATACAAGAACTAAATCTTTTAGACGACTATTATGATGTCCAGACACTATACAATAAACTAGAAAACTACAAACAGTTGAAAACACATAAAAATTAGACACAGAACTTTAATACTAAAAGGAAAAGGCAAAAACCCCACTGCAAGTAATCTCAACTAAGAAGTGGAAAGCACATTACCAACAGTTATTAACTGAAGATCGCCATATATTCTCAGCATCATCACCAAAGAAAGTATCGGTTCAGGGAGAAAGGGTCGAAATTACCATAGACATGGTTAAAAAAGTAGTAAAAGAATTACGAAACAATAAAGCTCCAGGACCCGAAGAAATAAACGCGGAACTGGTGAAGAACGGAACAGATAAATTATTCTCTATGATAGCGAGAGTGTTCACAGAATATGTAAATGGTCATGAACTGCCGGAATCCTGGAAGGAAATGTACATATCGTCAATTCATAAAAACGGAGACAAGAACGATTGCGGAAATTACAGAGGAATATCGGTCACCAGCACAATGAGTAAAATCTTTGGCCGAATACTACGACAACTTATTGAAAAGGAATATGGAAGTTTCTCAGAAGAACAATCGGGATTTTGAGCAGGAAGGTCCTGCAATGACAACAGATAGTTGAAAAGAAAACGTGTAGGAAAAGGGAGACTCACCTACTATTTGTAGATCTATCAAAAGCGTATGACATTGTCCCACTGCAAAAACTATGGCAAGTCTTAGAAGAATCTCCGATAAATGTAACCATCATACGAACAATTCAAAGACTATATGAGGGATCAAAAGGAAGGATAAAAATAGGAGATAAAATATCCGACAGCTTTCCCGTCACTAAAGGCCTTAGACAGGAATGTTGTCTGTCCCCAACTTTGTTCAATATATACATAGATAGAGTGCTAACAGAATGGAAAAGAAAATGTAAAGGCATGGGAATCCCGCTCAATGATAAGATAACTCTCTATACGCTGCAATTCGCAGACGACCAGGTGATCATTGCACACGATAGAGAAGATCTGGAGTATATGGCTCGTAAACTGCTGGAAGAGTACGAAGAGTGGGGAATGAGCATAAATCTAAAAAAGACTAAGTACATCTGCGTTGGAGAAGCTGGACGGGACTTGGATCTGGGACAAAACGGAAAGGTAGAGGCTTGCACAGAATACAGATATCTAGGCGTTATGTTCGACGAGACTGGAAAGGATGAGCGAGAAGTAAGGGAGAGTATTATTGGCGCCAAAAAAATAATCGGTGCAATTAATGGAGTGTTATATAGCAAAAGAATAAACAAACAAAGGAAAAAAATCTTATATAATACTCTCATTAAGAACACCATGCTCTATGGATGTGAAACGTGGAGACTCAGTCAGGCTCAAGAAAGGAAAATAGCGGCCGTTGAAATGGATGCAATCAGAAGAGCACTTATGGTGTCCCGAAGGGAGCGAATTCGTAATGACACTCTAAAAGAAGAAATGGAGATGGACTCGGATATACTCCAGGAAATCACATCACGACAGCTAATATGGTACGGACATGTGCAACTTATGCAGGAAAACAGACTTCCGAAAGCGGCATTGAACTGGGTACCAGCCGAGAGATTAAAGCGCGGTCGCCCTCAGAAACGATGGGAACAGGGCATACGAAATGCAATGAGCGAGCGAAATTTACAAGCTGGACAGTGGGACGTCCAAATTAGTTAGAGTAAGGGCATCGGACAACGTCGACGCACGTTTTAAAAAACCGATTCTATATATATATAAAAGGCAAAAAACCAGAGACTACGTGATAAACAGTGCAACAGAATTTTACAAAACACTTTATGAAGAAAAGATTGATTTTTCACTCCGTTTTTATTTAAACAGAAAACCTTTCAGGATTATACTTTACTAATAGACGATTTGGAAACGATTAAACATATTCAAAAGATAACAAATGATAAAAGTTCAGGATCTGGTACCATACAAAACAAAGGTGTAAAAACAGGTTGTCTGTGCTTCTAGCACACCTGCTTACTTACTTATGCAATAAACTCCTAGACACTAGTCAGGTGTCAGATCAATGGAAGAGATAAAGCTAGACACTAGTCAGGTGTCAGATCAATGGAAGAGATACAGATAATTTTACTGATACAAAAAAGGCACCTGAAAGACGGAGGTAATTATATACCAATAAGTCTTCTTTCAAGTGTGTACAAACCATTTACGTCAATTCTGCAAAGCAGATTGGTTCCAAAAATTGATGAACACCAAACATTAGAACAAGCTGGATTCCGTTTGGGTTTTTACATATACGCTATTTAACAAGTCATAGAAAAGCACAGAGTTCAACAAACCACTATATGTATATATAGCTTTTATTGGCTACGCTAAAGCTTTCGATACGATTTTTTATAACTCTATATGGGAAACATCTTCAACGGAAGTACCAGAAGAGTGAAACTGGAAAAAAGATGACTAAATATACCAATCTGTCGGGGAGTAAGATAAGGAGACTCACTGTTACCAAAACTTTTTATAACGTCCTTACAGCTTATCTTTGAGAATTTGCACTGACCAACACATAACATCAAAGTAGATGGGACAAGATTAACTCATCTAGGATTTGTTGACGACATCGTCATTTTCGTCAAAACTAGTGATAAACTAGCTGAATTGGTACATGCCTTCTACCAGCCCTCATCTACGGCTGTCAAACATGGACATACAACACAAAAAATAAAACTAAACTAACAAACTATCAGAAAGCAACGAAAAGCAATAAGCAATACTGAAAATAAGAAGAATCCAAAAGATAAGTAGGAAAATTATAAGAACAAATAGCAACTCAATAGCTGCACTTCACTATGCTTGTACATAAAAGTGGCGATGGGCAGGACACCTAGCGAGATCCAAAAATAATAGATGGACACTAGAAAACACAACGTGGAATGGTTCTGCGGAAAAAAAAGACGTCCCCTAAAGAACAGATGGATCGACGAAATAATTCTAGTAGCAGGAAAAAATTGAGAAGAAAAGCAAAAAATAGAAAACTATGAAGTAAGCTAGAAAAAAGTTTTACTCAGTGTGTGGGGTTCTAATAACAGAGTAATAATAGTTATAAGACAAATGTTGTTTATAACTATGACTATGACTATTTTGAAAGGTCATTTTCAGAATGTGAAATAAATTTTTAATTATTTAAAAAGAAAACTAAAAATTCTCAAACGGGCTAAAAATATGTATTTCTTATTTCACAAAACAGTTCAAAAACCATAACGCAAACTAATTAATTTGATATATTCAAATTTACATAAATCTTTATGCTGTTGCGTGAGCGACTTTATGTTTACTGGGCTTCAGTGCAAACCGATCTAGGACCTGCTGCCAAAAAAGCACAGCCACTCTTCATTCCTTCTAATATTGTACACCCTGTAGTTAATATTCTCAACGTGGTGGTTTCTGAGGAAGTTTTAGCTTTTAGAAGAAATAAGTTTAAAAAGCAAAAAATAGATAATCAATATCGCTCAGCAACAATTTGGAGACCTGACGTCTGCATTTAGTGTAAAACTAGTAAAAAAATTTTATTTTTTAGTGACATGATATTGTTGATTTTCGTTATGGATACGATATATGAAACGTATCTCATATCTCCCTTAGGACTTTGTAAAGTTTTTCACCCTCAAACACATGGTTACCATGCATTTGCAGCAATTATACATTCATGCATTCTCGGATGTTGTTATTTTTCATATAATTTTATTAAGAAAGCAGTAATGAAATGCTAAAAAATAAAATATTTAATGCACTACGGGAGATAATCTGTTTTTCACCCTCGGTAGACTTACAGATCGCGGGCCTCCGGCCCTTGGTCTGTAACACGTCAACCTCGGAGAAAAAACATTCATATCTCCCTTAATGCATAAATATCTATTACTCCCTCTAAAATTATTTTCATTTTAGGTCAGGTAATTAATAAATTATTAAGCATTGTTTTGCAGAAGTGGGTTTATCTCTAACTAATAAATAAAGTTCTATATTTTTAATTTGTGTTTTATATATATCTATATATAGAAAAACAAAAATATTGGGAATGCCGTCACAATTAAGGTAGTTAAGAGAAACTCTTCATCATTATTTCACCGAGCTTTTGGAAATATTTATTTCCTTTATCAACCTAGGGTGTAATATGAGATTTTGTTTATAAAGTTTGCATTTTATATGCACAGAAGAATTATTATGTTGACACTGTGTGTCTTTTACTCTAACAATCAACAACGCCTTTGGCAATATGAAATAAAAGCTTACCGTCTTAGAAAAATATAATGTCGTATATATATGATTTCATGTCACAAAGTATGTCACAATTGCGACAAAGTATATATTTTATTTTGTAACAAGAAAAAACCACTTTTTAAAAAAGAATTAACAACTTGTTGAAATTTTTATTGACTGTTAACTGTGACGGCTCGTTATATTCTGCTTTCAATAATTAATATTCAATATAATGTTATCTCTACAAATAATTAATCAGCAATTTTTACATATAAGGTGCATTGTACATTGAACTGGTTTATCTGTGCATCATCAAATTTCTTCAAGTTTGTAAATCACTCAAGTTCAAACACCTAAAAAAATGATTATTAATATAATTATGAATTATACTCCAACAAATTATTAACTCCAATAAAAATATAGTATATTCTAACAAATTATTAACCCCAATAAAATTATATTATATCCTAACATATATAGGTCAAACCTCAAGAAACTTAAAGGGCAGACTTAGCTATAACTAAAAAAAAATTAATGTGCTATCTTTGATCTTACAAATCAATTGAATAAATGAGTAACAAAAACAATTTCAGTTAATAAATTGAGAGCTCACATATTATATATTATAAACTATAATGTATAGTTTCGGTTATGTTGTTTTAAACATATTTTACAATTTTACATGCCTGATTAAGTAAAGTAAATTCGGATTTAGACAACATTATTTTAACCACGTGTAAAATAGAAAAGATATCTTACAATTTTGGCATTAGTTTGGCTTTCCTTCATCGCTGTCTACTAAATTGTTTGAACGTCAATATTTACTTAAATGTTTGTTCTTTTGAAACTTACAAATAGCTTTTGTCTAGAAAACTTTGGAAACACATGCATTAGACATGTTCAAACTTAGGATAAATTTTATATACAATTGGTATTTATAGAACAGACAGATGTTTAGATTTATAAACTAAAAACAAAAATTTTACAACGTAAGAAGCTGTTTTTATTTATGAAAATCTGACAAGCTACTATAATGTTTCTGCTACATAGTTAAAAGTTAAATAAATATTTTTCTTAGAGTGAGTTTGAGAAACATTCCTTTATATAATTAATTTTTTGATATATTGAGTTTTCAAAAAATTCTTAATTTTAGAAATATAAAATGTATTAAGCTTGGCAAACTGTGTAATAAATTAAAAAATAACTTGAGTATATGCTCTGCCGGCCAGTAATATAATCAACCAAGAAGTGAAAAATTTAATGATAACATAAAATATTTTGTGGACAAATTTGACAACTACACTAAATTTGCGAGCGTATGACGATGAAACGGGCAAAAGTCAATATACAAATTTTTCTATTTAAATTTACCTGGTACTATCGTTTCTCATGTTTAAAATATTTGACCAAATTAAAAGCAGTGACCTTTGTCAACAGATCCAAATTATACAGAAAAAATGTGTGTGATAATCCTTTATTTAAAAATAATACCTCACAAACAAAATTAATGACATGAAAGTGTTCTTGGTAAATACACCGGGTGATATTCTTTGTATAGTGGTGTCGTTATTTTATGTTTTTATAATGTAATAGCCGAACAAATAGAAGAAATTATTAGGCGCGGTGCATTTTGAAGGTGTATCCATTAAATGTAACATATAGGACCAAAACCTAATGAAACTACAATAACTACAGGAGGTGATCTCAGTATTTTTCTGACCAAATTAAACGCGTGTTTAAATGTTTTAATAAAATATAAAGATTAGGAAGATTTCAATTTTATAAAAAAATTAAACAATAGAAATAAGTTCCAAAAAATATTTTTTTAAATTCTTAGTAAATGTATCTACTTGTGAAAATAATTCCGTAAACATTCTTAAAAGGCTATTAAACGTTTAATAGAAAAACTTTTTCAATATTTTCTCTGAAGCAACTCTAATATTCTATTATAATTTGGTTGAGTTAGAGTTACAGCGATAATTATTCGACAGTGACACTAGCTTATGAGCAGTACATTTTAATTATTGTATTGTGATAGCAGATGTTAATATAAATGCAATAAAAACAAATTAAAAAAAAATAAATTGAAAAAACAGTTATAATATACAATATTCGCTCTATAACTGAAATCAGATGCTGGGGTCCTGTGACTACACAAGAAAAATGGTTACCACTACGCATCATTTTTAGTCTCCATTTTTTCAATAGTTCTTTGTATAATCTGCACCTTTTTGCAATGGAATAAGTATTACCGTGCTTTGTAATTTTCATTAGTTGTTTTTTTCAACTTTCAACTACACTCGCTCTAGTTAAATAATGGTTTTTTCAATCTTTTGAACGGACGATGACATCTAGGTTGAAATATTATTTCTTTCTATAATCATATTTGTATACCACTTTTCTAAATTAATACGTTGCTAATAAGAATGTTGGTTAAAAATAATTTGTCTATTGTACCTAATAAATAATTTTGTTTTTCTAGAAACTTTTTTAATAAAAAAATGAGATTTATAGATGAGGATTTTTATACTAATAGATGTTTACCGTATTGACCAAATATCAGAGTCATTTTCAACTATTTGCTGTCAGCTATTTTCTGGGTTCTTTTTTGGAAAATATCAGAGTTATTTGTGTTAACAGTTAACATGAGTGCCACAAAATTAATAGAAATATTTTTGCCACATAATTTTAACATTTTAATTAATTGATAATTATACAATTGAACAATTTCTTGAGCATTACAATATGCTTGCCTGAATGAAACACTTGAAATTTTGTACCGCCCACAAAGCAATAATTTATATCCTATTACAGTTATTCTAAAAGTCAGATTTTGATCATGTCATAAAATTATTTATTAAGTTAAAACTTGAATTTCATTGTGAGAATCTGACTACTTGTCAGATTCTGAACAATTTTTTGATTTTTGCAAGTACAAACGGACGAATTGTTAGAAGCGGCCGACTAACCGTGGCCGACTACGTTAGTCGGTCGTTTTAAATATTAATTTTAATAAAAATAAAAAACATTTAGACAGTAAGCTGAAATATCTACAATTTGTATTCATTGCTTATTAATATTAAATGGTTAAAGTTTTTATTTTTTTGTGATTGGTAGTTTGTGTTTGATAAACGTTATATTGGACTTCGTATATAATATGCTTGTCAACATTATTATGAGTCATAACACTATTTTGTGTGCATTAATATATCTTTTTTCTTCTTACTACAATAAATTTTCTCCGTTTTTATGTGAAGTTTATTTATGCTATATTGAAAAACAATATAGCTTCAAAAACCATTATAAAATGTTATTTTGTATTTACGCAGATAAACCTACATTATGTAGGTTTATAATTTATGTATAACCAATGGCTTTCTGACACTACTTTCAGCTTTTTCTAAAGACAACCAAAATATATTTATAGTAAAAAAACATTTATATCAATTTTTCATAATTCACACAATAGGGCTAAAAGAAGAATGAACATGTATTTTTGGTAAAAAAAATATTTATGCAAAAGTATCTCTTAATTTTGTGTGGATTTATGGATAAAGTTTTGTGACTTCAGATGATGTAAGGCTCATAACGAGTTTATCTTTGTAAGCTTAAGTAGGTAATTTAAAACAAAAAAATTAGAAAGAGAAAAAAATAATGATTTACTAATTAATAGTACATTTTTTGCTCAATATTAAAAGCGTAAATCAAAATTCAAAAATGATAATAAAATAGGTAAATATTTATTTGCTGCTGATAAAGTTGTTGTGCCATTCTAAAACAGTAATAAAAGAAACAAAGCTTATGAAGGAAAACCTGTAAGAGCTGACATATAAAAGTCTGTTGGTTTATTGAAAACTAAAAATCTATGTTTGCACTACTTCCTATTTTTAGAAGTTTTTGTCTCACAAATTGCCAATTCTGTCTTTGAATAGCAGCAGTAGCAAGTGCAGAGCCGTCTACAACTTACATCGTTTTTAAAAAACTCATAATAGCATGAAAAAGCATTCACTAACCCAAACCTCACATGACCTAAAAGCCACTAAAAGATAAAGCCTAATGTAAACACTTGCACGTTCAAAAAGAAGCGCAGCAAAGTCTTTTTAAAATTCCTTCTTTCTTTTAGTAATGACTATTTAAATATTCAAATATAAAGTCAGTATTTTTAACTGCAATGATTTTTTCTATTTTAAAACTACGTTTCAGAGTTTTCTGTAATGCTTTCATCAAAAACTTTTTTAATATTTAGAAAAGTTATTCTAAGGTTGAATGCTTATTTCTAAAAAACTATATGAATAGAATAAATTATAATACATAGTAAAACATCGAAATAACATTTTTATTTAAACTATGTGAATATATATATAAACACATATATTCATCGATATATATATATATATATATAACTTGCTACCTTTTCAGCGTCCATACATATGAAAATTACGGATGATTCAGCGTCCGCAGCCATTCAGCGTCCATATACGGACGCTGAAAAGTTTTCAATGTATTTCTGTTTTCTGCAATGTCTTATGACAATCTACTATTTTTTTTCATAAATGACTAAAGCTTGATTATTTATATTTGCAATAACAGTTTTCTTCCTTAACCGGTTCTTGTCTGGAAAAATTATTAGGTGGACGCTGAAAAGCTGCAAAGTGTACACAAAATATACACATCTAGTTCAAGGTTTCCTCGTTAGCAGCGCTAGCAGAATATACAGTATATTCAGTTTTGAAGTAAGCCATAAACAGATTGCAGCTATTCAGCGTCCACTAACACGGCAACCTTGTATTTTTGTACAGTTTTAAAATTAGCTTGAGAAAATAATTCTTTAAGTAATCTGAAAAAAAATGGAACATTTAGTACTTAATTTTTTCATTAACTAATTGAAAAATGAAAATACAAGAATGTTTAACAAAGCAATAAAGTTTTCACTAATTAACTAAGTTTGATTGCTTAAAAAAATGTTATAAACAAACTTTGCTCATAAGATTTTATATAAATTTTATAATTGTCAACGATATTAGTTTCAAGAAAATGTTTTTTAATAAAATAATTGTGTTACAACGCATGTTTTGTTAAGCAATTTGTTTTTTTTTTGTCAAAAATTAATATTAACTTTTTTTTCTCAAACAACTTATTATTTTGTGTGTTATTATACAATATACGGCTGAAAGAAGCTAATAACTTTTTCTTAGATCGCATTGAACTAAATTCACCACAATAAATATCAAAATCACTTTGTTGTTCTAAATTATTATAAAGTCTTTAACAGTTGAAGAAACAGCTATTCATATGATAAAAGGTAACAGTCCTCGCTTGATAAAATGTCATTGGATTCCTAGAGATAAGTTTTAGTGTATATTCATGTAACTTCATTGAGTATTTCTACACAAGCAATTTCTGCAGTTAACAATTTAAATAGAAACAATATAAAAGCGGCGTTTTGCCTACAAAACAAATTATCTACATTTACAACTTCAAGGAGCGTGTTGTAATCACAGTGCCGTTGTGGATATCGTCTAAACATTTTAAAATAAAGATACTCACACTTGAAGACACTTACGTTGAACATTTTCTAATAAATTTAGATATATGCTTTTAGAAGGATTCTACTTTACTTCTTATTAAAGAGTAGTACATTAATTTTATACAATAGATGTTGAAATCTGCTGTATTTCTAATAATAAAATCTATACTTTTTAATCCGTTTTTGGTAACATTTGGGATATGAGCAGCAAAAGTGAGCTCAATCTGTGACGACACTTAAATCAGTATATTGACCGGAACGTTGCAGAGCAGAGCCATTAATATTATAATTATATTTAATAGTAGTGTGTTTCCTGGTTCAGCTAACAATTTTACATTTATTGACGTTAACCTCTAATCAATTAAACGGACAGTATTGAAAAAAAAATGTCAATATTTTGCTGTAATGTTAGACAATCACCGTGATCTTTAATAACTTTGACTAATTAAAAATTATCTGCATAAATATACGCTTTACAGTCAGAAAAGTTAACAACATCATTGAAAACAAAATAAATTTAAGTGGTCCTAAATTAAATCCTTGAACTATTTAGTAGAACAGTTCAAGGATGATGTGAGTAGTGCTCACACTATAAGGTTAAGATCTGTATCCACTGTGCTCAACGCATTGTGTTCTACCAATTGTTAAAGATTTCATCAGCAGTACAATTTGTTTACATACCAAGAGATTCAAGTTCACGAAGTAGAAGGCAATGGTTTTCTTTATCAAACGCTTTAGCAAGATTTGTGTATATAACATCAGCCTGCATGTGATCGTCTAAAACTTGAGAGAGATAATGAGTAAATGCACATAAGTTGGTAGTAGTGGATCGACTTTTAACAAAGCCATGTACATAGCTAATTATATGAGAGTAAATGATATTAGAAATAACTGAATAACTGAATAAATGTATATGCAATCTGCCACTAAAAAAGCAGGCACATTTTTTGGAGCTGATACACTGTTAGTTTTTATTTTCTTAACAGCCGTAAGTATCATTTTACTGTAAATAGAAAATGTGTGCAGTATATTCGATGTGACGCTGTTTAAAGCACTAGAGAGCGACGGACAGCGCATTTTTCCACAAAACCCACATTGATCAGAATCACTATCACACTCACTGTTACAATTAAGACCCAAGTTGTTATCACAAAAACTGCTGAGCAAATCCGTTTACAATGGATGGAAGGCTAGCATTACCAGACTGCATGATACCTAGAATAGTTGTGCATTTTCTTTTCATATTTTTAATTGACCAGATATTGTTGGGGTTGTTTTTAATTGCACTTTCAGCTCGATTGATAAAGTCTAAATAGCCAATCTTTAGACTAGCTTTAATTGATTGTCTAAGTTCACTAAATTTATTTGCATGATACTGCATATAAGAGCTTGTGTATTGTTTAAAATGATAGTTTTTTAGTTTGATTTTTTCAATAAAAGATTTTGAAAACCACGCCGGAAAATGAGATTTACTCGAGTTTATCTTGCTTTGTGAAACATATTTATCATACGGGTTTATAAAAAGTGTTATAAAAGAAAAGGCATGCGTCATCTACACTATCATACTCTTGAATGTTAGGTCAGTCCGTTGATAACAAAGCCTGATATAAATCATATAGCGCAGTCTTACAAAAATTGTAAGTGTTTAGTCCTGATCGTCTAGTAAATAAAGTTTCACAAAGATTTACAAAATTTGAGACATTTATGTTTAAGGTTGGGTGATGACTATCGCCAGAAACAAGAAACGACAGACGTTTAGTTATATTTGCAGTAATTTTCTTGGAAACCAGAACCGTAGTTATAGAATGGGAGTATAAATGTTCTCCCTACCACTTTTACGCTACATGACTTTGGGCTTTGAAACGGTTTTGACCTTAAGAAGGGAGTTTCATTACCTAAAAACGTTATGAGAACCATATTAGTTAAACATAGAGTGCTAGATGGCGCAGTATGTCTTAAATTTTTATGATATTGACATCGCATCATAAACTCGGTTCATTTTAAATTTAAGCTTTATGATTAGATATGATCTTTTCCTTGCAGTCCTGGATGTATTAAATTTGGTTGGATTTCGTGAGAAATAGGACTTTGTTTGTAATCGAAACACTTTTTTTGTCACTCTACGTTTCGCAGCTGGTTTGGCTGCTTCATCAGGAGCTATTCAAGACATTTTATTATTGTTATTTGTGTTACATCAAATTAGCCTACACTTACCTACAAAATTTTTTACAAATACGAAACTGATAATAAGAAATTGAAATAAGAACTTATTAAGTGCATTTTCTATACATGAACAAATGGAAATAAGAGAGAAAACAACAATTAAAAATTAAAACTGTTACAAATGGCGTCGTCGTATTTCGTTTCGTGCTGTGTCATCACCGTCATCTGTCATCGGTCTAGGGAATTTTGCTCCCCATACGTTGTCAGCCTCACACTGCACCGCTGTTCTTCCGTGTGATCTTTTTGATTTCCGTCGATTTCGATATTAAGTGAGTAGATAGAGAGTGAGGGTACAAATGCTCCCCCCACCACTTTTACGTCATATGACCTTGGACTTTGGAATGTCCTTGACCTTGAACCTTGGAACGACCATGGAACACCTGTTGTGTACATTTGCTCTTCGACTACTTTGTTCTCCCCCCACCACATTCCTTTCCCCCCACCACTTTTTTCGAAAATTGTGATAGCCACTTTGGAGCATTCACTCATGAAGCGCGAGCAAAGCTCGACGTGTTTAAATAAAAAAAATGTAAGTTTTGCAATACCAAGAATCAAACAATAATCGACTAATAATGGACTAATAATCAATCAATAATCAATAATCAATAATCAATAATCAATAATCAATAATTAATAATCAATAATCAATAATCGATAATCAATCGATAATCAATTAATAAGTAATCAACTTTAATTCTTTGAATTGGAAATAAATTAATAAGATGGCTGCTTGGAACACCTGCCACATGACCGTGAGCCTTAACACCTGTTGTCTTGATCTTGGAATATTTGCATTGACCGTTTGCGCATGCGCTTCTTACTTGCCTTAGTTAATCGCACAGCTCCACTTGCATATTTGTCTCCAAATGATGATTAACCATCGTCACCTTGATATGATGTGTTTGTAAAATTTATTGCGCAGGCGTCACATGGCTACCATAAATTAATCATTAAGCGAGAGCTATCAGTTAAAAAAAATGTAAATTGTGCGATACCAATAATCAATCAATAGCTAATCAATAACCAATCAACGACCGTGAGCGTTAACACCTGTTGTCTTGATCTTGGAATATTTGCAATAATTGTTTGCGCATGCGCTTCCCACTAGCCTCAGTTAATCACGCAGCTCCAATTGGAATTTTTTTCTCCGTCGATGATTAATCATGAATTTTTTCTGCAAGTTATGATGTGTTCTTGATTGCGCAAGCGTCACATATAATGGCGATCATAAAACAATAACGAGCTAGACTTTTTTCAGGTAAAATAGTAAATTATGTGATACCTACCAATAATCAATCAATAGCTAATCAATAATCAATCAACGACCGTGAGCGTTAACACCTGTTGTCTTGATCTTGGAATATTTGCCATGACCGTTTGCGCATGCGCTTCCCACAAGCCTTAGTTAATTGCGCAGCTTCACTTGAAATTTTTCCTCCGTCGATGATTAACCATGAATTTTTTCTTTGAGATATGTGTTCTTGAAATTGATTGCGCAAGCGTCACATATAATGGCGAGCGACCAGAGAGCTAAGCTAGACTTTATCAGGTAAAAATGTAAATTGTGCGATACCTACCAATAATCAATCAACATGACTACTCTAATAAAATTCTTGGAAATTAATATGAGTACTGTAAATTTAGAAATTTGAAAAATAGATATGTTTGTATAATATATTAAGCTGGGTTCTCAATAGAAAAATATGATAATGACGTCACTATCAAAGTTGACTCGAAAAATTTAAATGAGAATTCTGTATCAAGAAACAACGATAGAAAAATTATTAAACCCATGATATGCTAACCTATACTATAATGCGTAGGTTAGGACTAGGAATAACTGATTAGGACTTAAATGCTCTTTAAGGCCTTACAAGTTACAATTATACAGTAATTATTATGAACTCCTATTCAAAGAAAAAAGCTGTTTATAAATAAAAGTTGTATTATTTGCAATATGTAGAAAAAGAAGAATATTTACTCTAAAGGATACCTGTTAAAATTGATAGTATATGTACTAGATTAGATCTCAGGGTTAACTTTAAAACATCTTAAATGTTTAAAATCTCGATTTGCTAACTTTAGATCTTACTATTTTTTCTTTTTTTACTAATTCACAATATAGAAAATAAAAGCTGTATTCAAAAAGTAAATTTTATTATGCATTATTTCTTTGGCTATCAAGTCAAAGTCTGGAAACCCATACAGCTTCTTATAAGCATACACTATTAACAGTGAGTACAAAAACCAAAACTTTGATTTTTGAAATTTGACTCTCTCTACTTTTTGTTTTTTACGGCTTTTAAAAAAAAATTCATATGTACCTATTTGTTAATTCAAAAAAAAGGGTTTTAAGTCCAACTAGAGTTTTGTACAAAAATAAATCTTTTTTGTTATTTGTAAGTGATTATAAATTTGTTTATACCATATTTACAAAATATTGTATCGATTTCAATTATCTGATGGTGAACTTTATAAGCAGATATGCTCCAACATGCTAATAAAAAAGTAGAGTACACAGACATTGATCCAAAACATATACGGCTGGCGCATTTTAGGTCTTTACAGCAGCCCAGCTCGTTTATCTTACAGCGACCACATTACTTATAACCATATGTTTACTGCTCAACACGTTTACGTATCGGCTTTAGATACGTGATTAGTCGAACAGGGCAAAACTGCGTAGTTGAATACTGTTTACGTATATCTAACAGTCTATTGCTTGTTTGGACAGCTCTTCAAGCGGAAAAAACAATCGCCTTAGGGTGGTCTTGTACCGATTGAATAGTATACCGATGTATAAAGATTAAACCTTTTCTAAAAAGCAACTCAAATAATAGTCGCAGCAACAAAAAGTAAGTTAAGAGAGGCAGAACAACAAAGATAAGCGTCATAAGTTTTGAAAATAAACTAGATTTGTTATGTTTTATGCTTAATTCATTTTGTAATCAATGTTTGAAACGTTTCGTTGATGTTGAACACTTGTTGATCCCCGTAATACTTAGTGGTATCAGATACCTATGACATATTTATTTTATATATTTTAATTTTTATTGCTTAAAAAAATAGAGTTTAATGAAAAAACTCCATTAGCAATATTATTAAAATAGATTTTTCTATAAGCAGTGTTTATATACTCATTACAAGATAAGTATCAACTAATATTATAAAATTTACTTTTTTTTAATATTATCAGTTTTTTTTTTGTAAAAAAACTAGTAAACAAAGCAATAAAAAAAACGATATTTACTCTTGTGCAACTTGAAGTAAATAACATGTAAAAACTATGTTAAAAGTGTGGCTTCCAATAATATGTAAACTGAACAAAGTTACGTTGTGTGCTTCTAAATTTATATTCAATAGCCTTATTAACTTATAATCAGAAACCCCTTAAAAAAGGTGCAAACGGCTGCGTCAGTCTTAAGTGTTTTACGTAAATTCAACTGAGTTTAAACATAACTGATACGAGCGGTTTTATACTTTGCATTATACCAATAATTCTAACTGCTTCTGTGATTACATTTTTTATAAAACTGTATTTATTGTTTGTTTTAAAATTATTAAGTGTTTTACTACTGATATGACTGTGATTATAACTAGTTTTTAACCGCGTTAAACTTCGACACCACAGAAGTGGACTGAGCTCTTGTTGGTCGTCTTCAAAAATTCTTCGCTATATTGGCTTAGAAGTTAATGGTAAAACTGAAAATAAAATTATAATACCTAAAAAAATTCATTAATTTTCACAAATAAACCATGAGCATCAAAAAATTATTTGTTTTCTAGAGATACGTAGATAATATTAGTAGGGTCAAGCGCAGTATTTCCAATTTCTATCACCATAACCGCTACGTGGATTTATTTCTTGTTGGTCGTCTTTGTGAATTCTTGGTTATATTGGCTTAGAAGGTAATAATTGTAGGTAGAACTGTAAACATGATTAAAATACCTGAAACAAAGTTTTTTCATTAATTTTCACAAATAAACCATTAGCATCAAACATTATTTGTTTTCTACAGATAGATTTGACAAGAGTTAACCAGCTTATATGCAGTACTTAATTTTTTTTTTGATAATAACATAGACTGCAAAGCGATTAAATCTTGCTTGAGCGTAGTTTTAATCAAGGTAAAAGAGAGAGTGAGAGCGATGAAAGATATAAATCACCATAAATTTTTCTATTGCGATAACAAAATAAAAACAAATTTAAACGGACAATATAAATAATGCAAGTTAGTAAAGTGTTACATATTGAAAATTATTGAGTAGTATACTTCATTTCAGTATACAGCAAAAATTTTAGTTTTATACATTTAAAACATTATAAGAAAAAATTATTCGTGAGAATATATTGTTTTTGTAAATATGTTTGCCTAATGTTAGGTATGTATTTAATAGTTTTAGATCAAATATATCAATGACTTATTGCTGTTTTATGTTTTGAAATTTAGTATGTTAACAATTATTACATATGCAAAATAATAATTTTAGACTTAAAATCTTTTTTTTTACTTTAGTACTTTAGACCAAGATGTAAACTAAGAAAAGCGTTTTATAATAAAAATTAAGTTATTATTTAAACCTGTGTGCACAATAAATGATTGATTTTAAAGTTGTTTATACACACAAAAATATTTACTTATAGAGTCTAAAAACATATGTAAATTATAGGCTCTAAAATGAAAACCACTTTATTAAACATATTAATGAGTAATGAGCAACTACTTGATAAAACTATTAATGTAAGATCATTTTTCAAATATTATTTTCGTTTATTTATACTTTCAACGAAGTAGATGCTAATTTAATGCTACTTATTTAATTGTTAGATTTAAAAAGTTTTATTAATGAAACAAAAAGTAGTCAAATTAACATTATTTGCACGTGTAAAAAACTTATATTATTTCTAAGAGAAGCGCTTGAGAGACTTGTTCAGGTACAAACCTATACCTAATTCAGATTCTATCGTTAAATAATATTATTACAATCAATATTATCATCAATAATATAGATTTGCAATAAAGTTATTTAAAATAAACAACAAAACTTTTTTTTAAATTTTTGGTCTTTTAACAAAAATCGGTAGGCAATACTAAATTTGAATATATTTAACCAAATTTGAACATTCTAGCTACTTTACAGTAAATATGGTACAAACTACGAGTCATTTTATCAACAACACTTTATTATCGTATTTGTAAAAACATTAAAAAGTACACCATTTGCAAGATCTAACTACTGAAAAATCATTACGCTTTTAATATAATAAGAAATTGTACGGCATGATGTAGATTGTTGACGATAAAAAAGTTAAGAAATGTTTCTTTAGAACTTCAGACTAATGAAATGAAATGTGTAACTATCTTTGTCTTTTTGCACATTTTTTTAAATAAGCTTTTAATTTGATTAATTTACCGTTTCAAGTCGCTTTAGGATTACCGTTTAATAATTGCTACAGAGTTTTTACCAGCGGTCTGCACAAAAATTCAACGATTACAATAATATAAAGACTGTAACGAAAAAAAAAATAGATTTATACCACAAATTTACAAATATTTTTTACGTAAACACAATAAATCTATTCAGAGCAACAGCAATAATAATGTGTTTCTTAAAACAAATGTAAAATGTTCAATAAAATATCCTATATTGATCTACAAGAAAAAAAAAACGGGCACTTTTTCAATTGTCTAAAACTGTGGAAACATGAGCTGTAGAAGTATTATCAAGCTCATTTTGTGTATTATTTTTTATACAGAATTAACTTTTACAATAAATTATACTTAATACAATGTAGTTTATGACATACACCATCTTTATGATTTTAAAGTATCTTACGTGGAGATTTTTAATTGATATTTTACAACGCTCAAATATACTAAAGTTGAATATTAAATACTAAATGTCTTATAAGAGATCTTAACTAGCTATTAAAAGCACCAATCTTTTTTTGACTGCATATATGTATGTAAGAAAGCACTGTATATCGCTTAACTCAATCAACAACCACTGTCTCATAATGTGTCAACTGAATAAAATGTGTTGGTTTCTTGTAAATCTATAAACAGTCAGTTGTGTTTTAAAGCGAAATTTTGTTTTCTTAACATAAATATTGCAAAAAATAATTAGTTTTCTAATTTTTTTATAAGATGTTAAAAATAGTGCAATAAGTTTTTTATGTGAAGGTTTGGTTGTGATCACTGTCACACCCAATAACTTATGGAAGAAGTTAAATGCTTGAATTTTTGTATAATGCATAAAAAGTTGTATCTCTGAGCATCTCATAAAAGTGTAATGTATCTTGTAACTCTTGAGGACAGCACTATTTTGTTCTTATTGAAAATTCGTCAGTACAAGCCATTGCAAAACCAAGTACACTTTTATAAGCTCGATCTTTACTGTATCTACGTTTCTAACAACGGGCGTAATAGGTGAATTAGTTGGAACCTTTCATGCATTATGATGTGTATCGCAAGCATTAAGGGCATTTTAGGACTCAATCAGATCTATCTTAATCAGGTGGTATTATGTTTTAAAAAAATGAGTTGATGTAGATTTATGATAATATTCACACAAATTAAAGCTTAATACCTTAAAAACTTTAATACTACAAAAGCATCAATAAAATATCTGTTTAACCGTTGTTGGTTCAGTTTTATTTATATTACTAAACTAAACTTATAAATTAACCTAATAAAGTTCTTTATCTATCTTTATCTTATCTATGTCTATATATGAAACCACGGCTCAGAAACTTGACTGTTTTTATCTTTCAAAGAAAGATGGTATTCGAAATTACAGCTTAGCTTAAAAAATAACAAACTTATGTCGTAAAAAAGCTACAAAACTTAATAGAAATTTTACATTGTATTTTAAACACTGTATCAAAAACAGAATAACATAAATTAATGAAACGTGATAAAAGTTATATTGTTAGAAATCTGTTCACTTTTTTTTTGCTGTTGCAATACATTTTAGCGTAAAACCTCAAATATAATATTAATAAATGTTTTTTTAACTTAAGTAGGTAAAAATTTTAAATAAACAGATATGGTAAATCATACATTTAGACCGCACAAACATCAATTATGTTAAAATATTTACAAAAACCCTGTTTTTCACATCTAAATCTTATTTTTTAATCGTCAACAAGTGTCAGTTCGAAATTAATAAAAAATACACTCAAAACAACATATGCTTAAGTATTCTTTAGAAGACAATACAAATTATATAAAATGGCACTTAATGGTTGAGTATACTTATTAATTAATTGATTAATCAGATTTTAATAAATAAAAAACTTATTTGTAGTCAAATAAAAAAAATTATACTTACAATCAATTAAATAAATTAGGTAGTCGTAGGATTATAGCCAATTTAAACCATCCAGGGATAAATCTAAAATAAATAAAAATGTAAAATATGAAAACTAAAGTTCCTATTGTGCTGCATGTTTAATATTATACGTATACCACAAAAATGTATACGAAAAATTGAAGTAATGTATATAAGTGGTAATAAAAATAGTACTTATACTATACGATTTTTTTAGAAAATTATATTAAAACTAATGTTTACCTGCCAAACAAATCAAATAAAACTTTAATTTAGGATTTTTTTGTATTTTCTTAACAAAAAAATTAATTTGATTAATCAATATAAAAAAATTACTAGTATAGATATATACTTAACTTTAAAGGATCCAGCAAAAACTATTAATCTCTTTTTGGACTAGTAAAAATATTAATATTGCTGAATGGTTTAAATTATTATTTCTGGTGTATCCTAGTCTATAACAAACGAAAAAACAATTATTATTCAATAACTAATAATGCAACTTACCTTTTAATTAGCTGATATTAAACCAATGTTTAGTTGACAAGAAAAATTTTAAAATGGCAGCTGTCCTCCCAGTCTCTTTGTTCTGTATTACGCTGATGCAGCAATTTTTTTCACATCAAGTTCCTTGCACCAGTTCTTTATCAATTGCATTATTTAGCGATAATTACGGAAAAAAGAGGCTTTAAGGACCCAGGTTTGCTTCACCAAATTTGTTTCGGGTTTCTCTACACAAAATTAAATTATTTTACAGTATTCGGTAGCGACTGCTGTTCAAAATATAAATTTTATGTTTTGAACAGCAGTCGCTACCGAATTTACAGTCAAGTTTCTGAGCCGTGGTTTCATA
Source organism: Lagria hirta (assembly GCA_947359425.1). Taxonomy (NCBI): domain Eukaryota; kingdom Metazoa; phylum Arthropoda; class Insecta; order Coleoptera; family Tenebrionidae; genus Lagria; species Lagria hirta. The sequence continues at coordinate 27,918,907 of OX375794.1, read as the reverse complement.
TATAGACATAGATAAGATAAAGATAGATAAAGAACTTTATTAGGTTAATTTATAAGTTTAGTTTAGTAATATAAATAAAACTGAACCAACAACGGTTAAACAGATATTTTATTGATGCTTTTGTAGTATTAAAGTTTTTAAGGTATTAAGCTTTAATTTGTGTGAATATTATCATAAATCTACATCAACTCATTTTTTTAAAACATAATACCACCTGATTAAGATAGATCTGATTGAGTCCTAAAATGCCCTTAATGCTTGCGATACACATCATAATGCATGAAAGGTTCCAACTAATTCACCTATTACGCCCGTTGTTAGAAACGTAGATACAGTAAAGATCGAGCTTATAAAAGTGTACTTGGTTTTGCAATGGCTTGTACTGACGAATTTTCAATAAGAACAAAATAGTGCTGTCCTCAAGAGTTACAAGATACATTACACTTTTATGAGATGCTCAGAGATACAACTTTTTATGCATTATACAAAAATTCAAGCATTTAACTTCTTCCATAAGTTATTGGGTGTGACAGTGATCACAACCAAACCTTCACATAAAAAACTTATTGCACTATTTTTAACATCTTATAAAAAAATTAGAAAACTAATTATTTTTTGCAATATTTATGTTAAGAAAACAAAATTTCGCTTTAAAACACAACTGACTGTTTATAGATTTACAAGAAACCAACACATTTTATTCAGTTGACACATTATGAGACAGTGGTTGTTGATTGAGTTAAGCGATATACAGTGCTTTCTTACATACATATATGCAGTCAAAAAAAGATTGGTGCTTTTAATAGCTAGTTAAGATCTCTTATAAGACATTTAGTATTTAATATTCAACTTTAGTATATTTGAGCGTTGTAAAATATCAATTAAAAATCTCCACGTAAGATACTTTAAAATCATAAAGATGGTGTATGTCATAAACTACATTGTATTAAGTATAATTTATTGTAAAAGTTAATTCTGTATAAAAAATAATACACAAAATGAGCTTGATAATACTTCTACAGCTCATGTTTCCACAGTTTTAGACAATTGAAAAAGTGCCCGTTTTTTTTTTCTTGTAGATCAATATAGGATATTTTATTGAACATTTTACATTTGTTTTAAGAAACACATTATTATTGCTGTTGCTCTGAATAGATTTATTGTGTTTACGTAAAAAATATTTGTAAATTTGTGGTATAAATCTATTTTTTTTTTCGTTACAGTCTTTATATTATTGTAATCGTTGAATTTTTGTGCAGACCGCTGGTAAAAACTCTGTAGCAATTATTAAACGGTAATCCTAAAGCGACTTGAAACGGTAAATTAATCAAATTAAAAGCTTATTTAAAAAAATGTGCAAAAAGACAAAGATAGTTACACATTTCATTTCATTAGTCTGAAGTTCTAAAGAAACATTTCTTAACTTTTTTATCGTCAACAATCTACATCATGCCGTACAATTTCTTATTATATTAAAAGCGTAATGATTTTTCAGTAGTTAGATCTTGCAAATGGTGTACTTTTTAATGTTTTTACAAATACGATAATAAAGTGTTGTTGATAAAATGACTCGTAGTTTGTACCATATTTACTGTAAAGTAGCTAGAATGTTCAAATTTGGTTAAATATATTCAAATTTAGTATTGCCTACCGATTTTTGTTAAAAGACCAAAAATTTAAAAAAAAGTTTTGTTGTTTATTTTAAATAACTTTATTGCAAATCTATATTATTGATGATAATATTGATTGTAATAATATTATTTAACGATAGAATCTGAATTAGGTATAGGTTTGTACCTGAACAAGTCTCTCAAGCGCTTCTCTTAGAAATAATATAAGTTTTTTACACGTGCAAATAATGTTAATTTGACTACTTTTTGTTTCATTAATAAAACTTTTTAAATCTAACAATTAAATAAGTAGCATTAAATTAGCATCTACTTCGTTGAAAGTATAAATAAACGAAAATAATATTTGAAAAATGATCTTACATTAATAGTTTTATCAAGTAGTTGCTCATTACTCATTAATATGTTTAATAAAGTGGTTTTCATTTTAGAGCCTATAATTTACATATGTTTTTAGACTCTATAAGTAAATATTTTTGTGTGTATAAACAACTTTAAAATCAATCATTTATTGTGCACACAGGTTTAAATAATAACTTAATTTTTATTATAAAACGCTTTTCTTAGTTTACATCTTGGTCTAAAGTACTAAAGTAAAAAAAAAGATTTTAAGTCTAAAATTATTATTTTGCATATGTAATAATTGTTAACATACTAAATTTCAAAACATAAAACAGCAATAAGTCATTGATATATTTGATCTAAAACTATTAAATACATACCTAACATTAGGCAAACATATTTACAAAAACAATATATTCTCACGAATAATTTTTTCTTATAATGTTTTAAATGTATAAAACTAAAATTTTTGCTGTATACTGAAATGAAGTATACTACTCAATAATTTTCAATATGTAACACTTTACTAACTTGCATTATTTATATTGTCCGTTTAAATTTGTTTTTATTTTGTTATCGCAATAGAAAAATTTATGGTGATTTATATCTTTCATCGCTCTCACTCTCTCTTTTACCTTGATTAAAACTACGCTCAAGCAAGATTTAATCGCTTTGCAGTCTATGTTATTATCAAAAAAAAAATTAAGTACTGCATATAAGCTGGTTAACTCTTGTCAAATCTATCTGTAGAAAACAAATAATGTTTGATGCTAATGGTTTATTTGTGAAAATTAATGAAAAAACTTTGTTTCAGGTATTTTAATCATGTTTACAGTTCTACCTACAATTATTACCTTCTAAGCCAATATAACCAAGAATTCACAAAGACGACCAACAAGAAATAAATCCACGTAGCGGTTATGGTGATAGAAATTGGAAATACTGCGCTTGACCCTACTAATATTATCTACGTATCTCTAGAAAACAAATAATTTTTTGATGCTCATGGTTTATTTGTGAAAATTAATGAATTTTTTTAGGTATTATAATTTTATTTTCAGTTTTACCATTAACTTCTAAGCCAATATAGCGAAGAATTTTTGAAGACGACCAACAAGAGCTCAGTCCACTTCTGTGGTGTCGAAGTTTAACGCGGTTAAAAACTAGTTATAATCACAGTCATATCAGTAGTAAAACACTTAATAATTTTAAAACAAACAATAAATACAGTTTTATAAAAAATGTAATCACAGAAGCAGTTAGAATTATTGGTATAATGCAAAGTATAAAACCGCTCGTATCAGTTATGTTTAAACTCAGTTGAATTTACGTAAAACACTTAAGACTGACGCAGCCGTTTGCACCTTTTTTAAGGGGTTTCTGATTATAAGTTAATAAGGCTATTGAATATAAATTTAGAAGCACACAACGTAACTTTGTTCAGTTTACATATTATTGGAAGCCACACTTTTAACATAGTTTTTACATGTTATTTACTTCAAGTTGCACAAGAGTAAATATCGTTTTTTTTATTGCTTTGTTTACTAGTTTTTTTACAAAAAAAAAACTGATAATATTAAAAAAAAGTAAATTTTATAATATTAGTTGATACTTATCTTGTAATGAGTATATAAACACTGCTTATAGAAAAATCTATTTTAATAATATTGCTAATGGAGTTTTTTCATTAAACTCTATTTTTTTAAGCAATAAAAATTAAAATATATAAAATAAATATGTCATAGGTATCTGATACCACTAAGTATTACGGGGATCAACAAGTGTTCAACATCAACGAAACGTTTCAAACATTGATTACAAAATGAATTAAGCATAAAACATAACAAATCTAGTTTATTTTCAAAACTTATGACGCTTATCTTTGTTGTTCTGCCTCTCTTAACTTACTTTTTGTTGCTGCGACTATTATTTGAGTTGCTTTTTAGAAAAGGTTTAATCTTTATACATCGGTATACTATTCAATCGGTACAAGACCACCCTAAGGCGATTGTTTTTTCCGCTTGAAGAGCTGTCCAAACAAGCAATAGACTGTTAGATATACGTAAACAGTATTCAACTACGCAGTTTTGCCCTGTTCGACTAATCACGTATCTAAAGCCGATACGTAAACGTGTTGAGCAGTAAACATATGGTTATAAGTAATGTGGTCGCTGTAAGATAAACGAGCTGGGCTGCTGTAAAGACCTAAAATGCGCCAGCCGTATATGTTTTGGATCAATGTCTGTGTAGTCTACTTTTTTATTAGCATGTTGGAGCATATCTGCTTATAAAGTTCACCATCAGATAATTGAAATCGATACAATATTTTGTAAATATGGTATAAACAAATTTATAATCACTTACAAATAACAAAAAAGATTTATTTTTGTACAAAACTCTAGTTGGACTTAAAACCCTTTTTTTTGAATTAACAAATAGGTACATGAATTTTTTTTTAAAAGCCGTAAAAAACAAAAAGTAGAGAGAGTCAAATTTCAAAAATCAAAGTTTTGGTTTTTGTACTCACTGTTAATAGTGTATGCTTATAAGAAGCTGTATGGGTTTCCAGACTTTGACTTGATAGCCAAAGAAATAATGCATAATAAAATTTACTTTTTGAATACAGCTTTTATTTTCTATATTGTGAATTAGTAAAAAAAGAAAAAATAGTAAGATCTAAAGTTAGCAAATCGAGATTTTAAACATTTAAGATGTTTTAAAGTTAACCCTGAGATCTAATCTAGTACATATACTATCAATTTTAACAGGTATCCTTTAGAGTAAATATTCTTCTTTTTCTACATATTGCAAATAATACAACTTTTATTTATAAACAGCTTTTTTCTTTGAATAGGAGTTCATAATAATTACTGTATAATTGTAACTTGTAAGGCCTTAAAGAGCATTTAAGTCCTAATCAGTTATTCCTAGTCCTAACCTACGCATTATAGTATAGGTTAGCATATCATGGGTTTAATAATTTTTCTATCGTTGTTTCTTGATACAGAATTCTCATTTAAATTTTTCGAGTCAACTTTGATAGTGACGTCATTATCATATTTTTCTATTGAGAACCCAGCTTAATATATTATACAAACATATCTATTTTTCAAATTTCTAAATTTACAGTACTCATATTAATTTCCAAGAATTTTATTAGAGTAGTCATGTTGATTGATTATTGGTAGGTATCGCACAATTTACATTTTTACCTGATAAAGTCTAGCTTAGCTCTCTGGTCGCTCGCCATTATATGTGACGCTTGCGCAATCAATTTCAAGAACACATATCTCAAAGAAAAAATTCATGGTTAATCATCGACGGAGGAAAAATTTCAAGTGAAGCTGCGCAATTAACTAAGGCTTGTGGGAAGCGCATGCGCAAACGGTCATGGCAAATATTCCAAGATCAAGACAACAGGTGTTAACGCTCACGGTCGTTGATTGATTATTGATTAGCTATTGATTGATTATTGGTAGGTATCGCATAATTTACTATTTTACCTGAAAAAAGTCTAGCTCGTTATTGTTTTATGATCGCCATTATATGTGACGCTTGCGCAATCAAGAACACATCATAACTTGCAGAAAAAATTCATGATTAATCATCGACGGAGAAAAAAATTCCAATTGGAGCTGCGTGATTAACTGAGGCTAGTGGGAAGCGCATGCGCAAACAATTATTGCAAATATTCCAAGATCAAGACAACAGGTGTTAACGCTCACGGTCGTTGATTGGTTATTGATTAGCTATTGATTGATTATTGGTATCGCACAATTTACATTTTTTTTAACTGATAGCTCTCGCTTAATGATTAATTTATGGTAGTCATTATATGTGACGCCTGCGCAATAAATTTTACAAACACATCATATCAAGGTGACGATGGTTAATCATCATTTGGAGACAAATATGCAAGTGGAGCTGTGCGATTAACTAAGGCAAGTAAGAAGCGCATGCGCAAACGGTCAATGCAAATATTCCAAGATCAAGACAACAGGTGTTAAGGCTCACGGTCATGTGGCAGGTGTTCCAAGCAGCCATCTTATTAATTTATTTCCAATTCAAAGAATTAAAGTTAATTACTTATTAATTGATTATCGATTGATTATCGATTATTGATTATTGATTATTAATTATTGATTATTGATTATTGATTATTGATTATTGATTGATTATTAGTCCATTATTAGTCGATTATTGTTTGATTCTTGGTATTGCAAAACTTACATTTTTTTTATTTAAGCACGTCGAGCTTTGCTCGCGCTTCATGAGTGAATGCTCCAAAGTGGCTATCACAATTTTCGAAAAAAGTGGTGGGGGGAAAGGAATGTGGTGGGGGGAGAACAAAGTAGTCGAAGAGCAAATGTACACAACAGGTGTTCCATGGTCGTTCCAAGGTTCAAGGTCAAGGACATTCCAAAGTCTAAGGTCATATGACGTAAAAGTGGTGGGGGGAGCATTTGTACCCTCACTCTCTATCTACTTAAGTGCATGTATACGTTCGAAAGGTCTTGTGTGTCCGTCCTAAAATTACAACTGTCTTCAGCTAGAATAAACACCATTTCGCTTATGTTCCGACGGTTTTTGTTAGCCTCGAAGTCTAATATAGTAGCATTATCAACGTCGAACGTATGTCCGGTGAAAAACCTGTGAAATGTCAGCGCAGTCTTTTTGTCATTTGCCGCCTGCCACGGCCTACAATCATTAGTGTGCTGTTGCAGCCTCTGCTTCAATCTTTGGCCTGTTTGGCCGACATAGCATTTGGGACATTGCTTGCATTGGATTCTATAGACGATGTTGCAGTGGTCTAATTTTTCTATTTTATCTTTGGTATTGGAGAACAATGGCCCATTGGTTATCAAGTTGTAGGGTGCTATACTCATAGAATAATTGCTCAGCAGTCGGCATATTTGCGGTGTCAATTGCAGATTTCCATTTATACAACAATTGACACCGCAAATATGCCGACTGCTGAGCGAAATAGTGTTTATTCTAGCTGAAGACAGTTGTAATTTTAGGACGGACACACAAGACCTTTCGAACGTATACATGCACTTAATATCGAAATCGACGGAAAACAAAAAGATCACACGGAAGAACAGCGGTGCAATGTGAGGCTGACAACTTATGGGGAGCAAAATTCCTTAGACCGATGACAGATGACGGTGATGACACAGCACGAAACGAAATACGACGACGCCATTTGTAACAGTTTTAATTTTTAATTGTTGTTTTCTCTCTTATTTCCATTTGATCATGTAAAGAAAATGCACTTAATAAGTTCGAATTTCAATTTCTTATTATCAGTTTCGTATTTGTAAAAAATTTTGTAGGTAATTGTAGGCTAATTTGATGTAACACAAATAACAATAATAAAATGTCTTGAATAGCTCCTGATGAAGCAGCCAAACCACCTGCGAAACGTAGAGTGACAAAAAAAGTGTTTCGATTACAAAGTCCTATTTCTCACGAAATCCAACCAAATTTAAGCTTTATTTTTATTTTATGCCGGTAAGTCATTAAGAAATGGCGTAGTTTTCAAAAGAATTTCAAACGGCAGCGAGAAGCGGATATTGAACTGGGCAAATACACAAATTTTACAGCTCGGCCGGCCCGACGAATTTCTGACTCGGGCTTCACATGATTTAAGATTAAAAACTAAACTCTCTAACTGTATTCAAATTCAAGAAGGAGTGCGAGTAAATAAAGTGTAGGACGTGATCAACACGTGATTCATTGATAAAGTCTCAGATGTATCACGTGCTAGTCATTTCTTGGAATCCTGGCAGAGCTCGCATTAGAATGCACAGGCGCGCAGTTATCTCATTTGATTTTTGTCAATTTCAGTTTATATTTACACAAATGGTATTATAATTGTCAAATGTATGGTAAATAAACAAATTAATAAAATTTATACACTTTTATAATAATATAAAGTAAAACGTGATAGCGGCATCTCTTTCTTACAAAAGTGGCGCGTCAAAACAATTTATTAATTATGACAAATTGTTAAATGTTGCAAGAAATTTGATAAAAAACGGCATCAATAGAGTTTTGTTGTAATGTTTTGAGATAAGAATTGGATTTTTTTGTGGTAGGATAAACGACAAGGAGGGATTGTTAGTAAAAACTATTTTTCAAACAAATGACCGATAAAGTGAGTAAACGGATAGGACATTTATAGGACGTTGGCCAAAAAACCACAATAGATAGATACTCAAATTCAGAAAACAGTCAGTTTTTTTGGGGAATTTTGTCAATTTTGTTGGCTTTCCTGAAATAACTAATACCAGTCGAAGAAATGAGCTCTTCGAAAAAAATCGATTCAGATAAGATTTCGGTAAGAAAATCCCTTTTAAATTACATTATTTGCTATATTATAAGTATTAGAATGATTTTTAATGGATTTTAAAGCCTCAAAATAGAAAAATTGCTAAATTTTCCATTAAAAAAGTTCAAATGTCAAATGGAATGACATTGATCCATTTGTTGGGTTATGTTCAAAAAGTATTTATGTTTATAATTGTAAAAAATAATGAAAATAAAGCTTTTAATGGGGCTAAAATGTCGATGGGATATGATGGGGTAGTGGTTTGTTTTGTTTTCATGATGAAAAAGTGCATCGTATTGTCGACAAAGTTTTTTCGATGGGGCTATTTCACGAGTCATAACTAAATAAAGCTGGAATATAATAAATGAGACTTATGAGATGGAAATCGATTTTTTGAACATTCCAACGTTACTCAGATAAATGGAAAAGTGTTTTGATGGTTTATTTAAAAAGTTTTTCTAGAAAAATTGACCTTCCAGAATTTTACAAATCTTTACAAGATTGGAAAGGATTGACTGCAAATATGTACATTTTTTCAAATGGTTTTTCAATGAAAATGGTTATGAAATGCTATCCGAGATATTGTATAATAAAATAAAGACGAAAGCCCATTCAATTTTAATAAAAAATAAAAGTGAGGTTAAAATTGTTTAACAGCGATTAAGAATCTAAAGTAGAGGCTTTTTTGGAAGAGATATGTAGGTATATAGATTATTATTATAAATATATTATTTTTTACTTTAAATATAAATGATTTGTAAAACTAAACGCTTAATTTTTCCAAGATTAAATGGCTTGAATGTGCTTAGTGTACATTCAAATTTGCGTGCATTAGACAATATTTTTTATCAAAATAACAATGAGATATAATATAAATAATATTTTGTTTTAGGGTTTTGAACATAGATTAGAATTTATTGATTGGAAGTTTTAAATATTTGAAAAACGACGCAGCAAAAAATCGCAGCAAAAAGACCATGAAAACTCTTTTGTATAGATCTACGAATTATTATTAAAAATGATTAAGTTTTAATTGAATGTTTAATACCATCTGTTTGACATTTTGTTTTTGAAAGTGGTTCGAATGAGAACAATGTGCATTTTTTATATTTAATTTGCAGTTGAATGAAATTATTATTATATGCTGTCTCAGATGCATTAGATTTACAGTAAATGGTTATCTAGACTGTTTATATACAAGGTACATTGTAATTATTTTTGATTGATTATACAATGTAATTATTTTTAAAGAATGCTAAAAATCTGGATCTTAATAGTAATAAAATAAATATAATGAAAGCGAAATGTTGAAGTTAGTTGGTAATCTATATATTTCATTTTAAAATGGTACAAAACTTTATTTAGTAATAATTTTAATTTTTAATTGATATGAAAAATTTTAAATTTACCGCTTTAATATTTTTGACATTGTTGCTGTTAGTAACAACATGAAAAATTAATAATAAATTAATTATCTTTAGAATTTTTGTAAAGTATTTACATATTTTACAAAATTAAGTGTTGTTTTTTTTGCAAAATATAAGTGAAAAGCTTAAAATAAAGTAGGTTTAATAATTATTCAATCTCATTGTTTATAATTTTTTTTTTAGATAAGGTTTGATGAAAATTTTTGAGGAGATCCCTAATTTTTTTGGCCTGTTTTACATTACGAATGGCTAGAAGAACCTTTTTGATTATATTATATAAGATATAGAACTGTGGTTGTAAGAAAATTTATAATTGTTTATATGAAAAGTGAGGTTAAGTTGTGTTTGAGACCCATTGATGAAAGAAGATTGATATAAATGAATTAAAATAAAATGGAAATGGAAAATTATATTGGAAAAATATCTATACAGACTATATATTTTTCTCTCAATCGTACGTACTTATTTTTATATTTTTAATTAAACAATTAAAAATCTTAAAAAAAATACGATGTCGATTGTTAATTATTATTGTTGACATAATCAATTAAAAAATACAAAGTGATCACTTAATATTAATGCTTTATAACTAATATAACTAACATGAAATATGGAACGTTTTTTTGTCAATTTTATTGTACAAATTTCTATAGAATGGTTGTTTTTTTGAATTTGATATATAATATATAAGTAAAGTATAAATAATTTTTATAGATTATTATAATATGGTAATACATATAATACGAATGGCTAGAAGGGCCTTTTTGATTATATTATATAAAATATAGAACTGTGGTTGTAGGAAAATTTATAATTGTGTATACGAAAAGTGAGGTTAAGTTGTGTTTGAGACCCATTGATGAAAGAAGATTGATATAAATGAATTAAAATAAAATGGAAATGGAAAATTATATTGGAAAAATATCTATACAGACTATATATTTTTCTCTCAATCGTACGTACTTATTTTTATATTTTTAAATAAACAATTAAAAATCTAAAAAAAAATACGATGTCAATTGTCAATTATTATTGTTGACATAATCAATTAAAAAATACAAAGTGATCACTTAATATCATTAATTTATATTTTATAAATAACATGAAATATTTTTAATAAACATTAAACAATTTTAATGTAGAAATTTCTATAGAGTGGTTGTTTTTTTGAATTTGATATATAATAGATAAGTAAAATATAAATAATTTTTATAGATTTTTTTTTAGATTATGTATGATTGTAATTGAATGATTACATATTTTGGGAAAATTAAATAGAAAATAGAAAAAAATGAATGTGAAAATAAAAAAAATTAAGAAAATTAGAAAAATGAAATGAATGAAAGAATAAAGTATGTATTATAATTAATAATATGTAATATAATCTTTTTTTTTAATAAAAATAAAATATGGTTGTTGTAAGAGAGTAAGGTAAAAAAAAGGGAGAACAAATAAAAAAATATAATAATAGAAACCAAAAATATATATAAAATAACAATTTTAATTTTGAAAAAAAATAATAAAAAACTTGCTTTAGAAGAGAATAAGAAAAAATTCATACAAATTATTATAATATACTATAGTTTTTATTCTTATTTTAGTAACAATTATTATTAAAGTAATAAAATTAATATGAAAATAAAAAAAAATAAAACGAAGAAAAAAAATACAAATGAAAGAAAGAAAAAAATTGGAAAATAAAAGAAGAATAAAAATCAAGTATATTAAATAAAATGTAAAGCAAAATTTTTTAATAAAAAAAAAATTGTTGTTTTATTGTTGCCGAAGGCCACTTTTTACATATAAGAGAGTATGGTAAGAACAAGTACAAAAAAAAATAAATAAAAAAAAATTAGTAAATGCTAATATGCTTGCTTTATTATAAAAAAAAAGATGAGAAAGAAAAAAATAATAAAATAAGAATAAGTATATAATTAATAAAATCTAATTACATTTTTTTAAATAAATAATAATAAATTTCAAGATAAATAATAATGGGCTTGGTTTATATAAATGTTGTCAAAGGCAAACGTTGATATGAGAAAGTAGAATAAGTACAAAAAGAAATAAATAAAAATATATTACAATAAAAAAATAAAAAAACAATAATCTAGTAAAAAAAAAAAAAGTGCGTTTATTTTACGGTTGCCAAAAGCAACCCTTCTAGGTTTATACACGTTGCCGTAGGCAACCCTCTACTCAAGAGAGTAGGGTAAGCACCCGGAGGGTGCGCGCCCAACTCTCGTTAAAATTAATAATAAAAGTAACAATAATAACGGATGGCACCGCCTACTTTGACTTCAAATTTAAGAAAACACCCGTTACTACATTCATATCAAATAAATGTTTTCTGGCGTCAACCAAAGTAGGTCTGAAAGCAAGTTTTTCAAATAAAAAGAGTGTAAAATTTAATAAACGATTTTTTCTGCGGCCTGCCCTGTTGGAAAAATTGTCAACCTTCTCCCACTACTTAGATGTGTCTACGTGGGGCCTGCATGCATTTGTTTTGATGCACTCTTTCTTGAAAATGAATACAGTTTAGATTAGTTTCGGTTTAGTTTCGGGCCTGGCCGTAGTCTTCTGGCCAGGCCCGAAATGTTCTTGCTAAAGCCGACAGCTCAAAAAGCTTGTTATTTTACAGCCCGACTTGAGCTTCACTATACGTAACTTAAATAAAAATATAGATAGCTGAAAATAATCCCTTTAATAGATTTTTTTATATAATTTGAGTATTAAACTTTGGAAATTTTATAAACAGGTTTGGCCCAGCCTGTCTAATAGCTTGCAGAAATATAACGGGTGTTTTCTTTAAATTTTGAAGTCAAAGCAGGCGGTGTCTGTGAATAAAAGAAATTATCATATTCAATTGCTCTATTCAAAAAATGATCTTGATTGAATATTTTTTTTTTTGAACTAAATGGATTTTTTGCCCTTAAAAGTGTAAGCTGTTAAATATACACAATATTTGTTGTTGGTTATAACACGGTGCTTGTTATAAGCAGGTTTTGTCTTAGCGACGATCTGTCGTATTATGTTTAAATATATTCAAAATAAATTTAGAATTCAATTAATTAATCTAATGTGAGAAGCGCCATGTATTGCATTTGGCGTTGTCGAATAGTTCTTACAGTAAAAAAAAATAGGTCAGGTCAGGTCAGATCGTTTTTACCTTGCGTTGTCAACACAGATTGCTACATCTATGCAAAGACATTTTAGCTATGCGTCATCTATTCAACGGAGGCTAAAACTGAAAGTTATCGTCAAGACTTCATCTACCCCTAATGGCAGCCGTTAATACCAATAATCTGTCAAAATAAATTTTGTTTGATGAAGTTTTGCATTATCAAAAGTAAAAAGCTTTGTTTTGTGTTTGCGCCAAATTGTATTAGTTCTTAGGTAGGGTATGCGATAGTTTAAAATGACTTCTGGTGCAAAAAATTCAAAAATTTGCATTTTATAGAATTGATTTTTACCGCTTATTGCTTATTATTTCTATTAAAAAACTAGCGCAAGTCCTAGCTAAAGTCTTTATTTACCTAAATGCAAAAAATAATTGCATAATCTTGCGCTAAACGTTTGAAACTGTTCGCAAAATTATAATATGGTTTTGCTCATGGCGCCATCTATCAATCTATAACATTTAACTTAAAAACTTTAATTTAAAATTTGGAACGGCCATGGAACACTTGTTGTGTACAGTTGCTTTCCCTGTCAATTATCAATCAATAATCAATCGATAATCAATCAATAATTAATCAACATAATTACTTTAATAAAATTTTTTAAATTGGAAAAACATTGATACTATGGCGGTTCCGAGTTTGGAACACCTGCCACATGACCGTGAGCATCGTTATCTTAAGGGTATCTCAAAACCAAAAACTAGACCACTAGACCAAAAATTACTGTAATAAAACAATACTTCAAATTCCGGTCCGGTCAAATGCGGCCAAAAATAGGAGTGAAAGTACAAAAATTCGCACCCAGCTCCACACTATTAGAAATAAAATCAGTGTCAAAAACCACAACTAATTAAACAAATTAAAAATTTGAAAAACACCGATTGCAATATTATTAATTATTAATTTATTTAATTAATTGATTCAAATTGCGTTGTTTAACTAATCTGATATTTAATTTTTTATATAGTTTATATAATTGAACTTTATCAAGAGGTCATTTTTCTTGATATTGTAATGCATTATCAGTCAAAAATATATTTCAAAAAAAGTATTAATAAGACTAACTCAAAAACTACTAATCACATCTTGATAAAATTTAGCCTAATGTAAAGCAGCAGCTTTCAAATAAAAGAAAAATTATTAAAATTGGTTTTCACAGAAAAAAGTTCTGAGGTAGCACACATAAAAAAAATACAGTTGAGTTCCTTCTTCTTTTTTTTGAAGTCGGTTAAAAGTATAATAATCATATTATTGTAAACACTACTGTCGCTGTCTCCTATTATTCGTTTATATTTGAGGCCATGCATTTTAATTGAACATAGAAAAATATCTGAAATTATTTGTGCCTCCATAGCAGTAGACGTACTATTCCAAATTTTATAACATATATGGCTCTTGCGTAACATCTGCAGCGTGTTTGTTACAAATTTGGCCATATTTATTTTTTACACCACGGTATAATACTTTTTTGGTATTATACCATATTACCAAATATGACCTTTGTCATATACCAACAGGTATATGACATATCATATACCAAAAGGTATAATGACATAAAGGTATTTATTACCTGACATTCAAGACCACCCTCATCAGGTGGTTTCCTAAGCAGCAGTGACTGGTAGTACATCTAATGCGGCGCACATTTGATAACCTATCTCTATACCCAAAACTCCAGATATTGCAGCTGTATTCACATCTACTTTTGACTCGTCTTCTGAACTAATAGTATTGAACACATTGAAAACATTACATTTGGCAACAAAAACGCTTTTCAAACCATATCTTCTTTCTGATACAATTTCAATATTAAAAAATTAGCAGTCAAAACTTGTGTGTTTCACATTTTTCAAACTTGTTAAAAAATTTATCTATTCTTTATTATAAACAATTTTCAATTAGCCGCTTTGGTTAATTAAAAATGTGTTATTATTTTCAATTTTATTTTTTTGTAAAGCAGTTTGAAGCGATCTAAATTTTGACATGCGTCATATACAATAACACAGGGCACAGGCAAAATTCACAAACTGCAAAAGACTCACTGTACAAAAGATTCAAACACAGGTGAACCGACTGAAAATAACATTATTTTAGAAACTAGGTACATACTACATATCGTACTATGGGGTGGGAGAAACTTTTTGTACAAACCGCAAATAGAAACGCTTGTAACATTTATTTCAAAGTAAAAATTTGTTAATTCTTAACTCTATCCATAGACTTATAATTTTATGGTCAACTGCGTCTCTTCAAGTTTGAATGCGACGTTTAAATCCCAAAAAATTAAAATAAAAGGTTGATGGCCTCCTGGTTGTGAACTTCTAGAGTTATAAATTATCATGGTTTGCTCGTTTTGTAGTTAATACAAGTAAAACTGATTTGATTTATGCAAATTTAAGAAAATTGTTCAATGTAAAAAAATTTTACTTAGCTTCTTGGAGTTTTTAATCAGTACTTTTTTCAATCAAGTCCGAATGTAATAAAAGATACCGTTTGTGAAAAAAACCTTCTCAAAGCTTTTCCGTAATTGCGGTTTTTAAAAGAATCTCACTTCTATTTTCCTGTTCTGATGATGCCTCCACCGATGGAGTGCAAAACGTCGACAATTTTATTAAACACATATCTTTTACAAGAATGTCTCACCAGTCAGGAGTTCCCGTACGCACCTGTCATAAAGTAACTTTATTTTTCAATATAATTTTTAAATTACCAAAAGTATTGAATTTTTAGGCAACCAACTATGCACGTTTGTGTCGGGTTTGTCGTGCGTCTGATACGTGTCCTTAAACGATCTATTAAGAAAAGTGCACAAAATAGAAGAGACGGCACACATTCTACGCCAACTGCGTCCTGAGAATTATTTATAAAAACTCGGTACCTACTAGTAATTTTTCACATTGATCAACTAACCTAAGTTTTTTGTTAAGATATTGCAGAAAGTCCTAAATTAAAGTTTTATTTGATTTGTTTGGCAGGTATAAGTTAGGTTTAATATAATTTTCCAAAAAATCGTATAGTGTAAGTACTATTTTTATTACCACTTATATGAATTACTTTAATTTTTGGTATACATTTTTGTGGTATTATTATTATATTAAACATACAACACAATAGCTACTTTAGATTTCATATTTTACATTTTTATTTATTTTAGATCCATGCATAGAGTGTTATATTTGGCTATAATCCCACGACAAGCTGATTTATTTAATTGATAGTAAGTATAATTTTTTTTAGTTTACTTCCAATAAGTTTTTCTATTTATTAGAATATGGATAACTTATTAATAAGTACATACAACCATTAACTTCAATTTTATATAATATGTATTGTTTTCTAAGGAATACTTGAGCATATATATTGTTTTGAGTGTATTTTTTATTAATTTAGAACTGACAACTGTTGACAATTAAAAAATAAGATTTAGATGTAAAAAACAGAGTTTTTGTAAATATTTTAACATAATTGATTTTTTTAATTGCGCTTATTTCTGTCTAAATGTATGGTTTCCCATACTTGTTTATTCGGAGTTTATACCTACTTAAGTTGAAAAAACATTTATATAAAAAAATCAACAGCAACAAAAAACTGAACATATTTTTAACAATATAACTTTTATTGCGTTTTTTAGGTTATTTAGTTTTTGATGCTGTGTTTAAAACACAAAAAACTGTGTTAAAATTTCTATTAAGTTTTGTAGGTTTTTTACGACGTAAGTTAGTTATTTTTTAAGCCTAGCTGTTATTTTAAATAAGATTTTTCTTTTAAAGATAAAAACAATCAAGTTTTTGTGCTGTGGTTTCACATATAGACATAGATAAGATAAAGATAGATAAATACTTCATTAGGCTAATTTATAAATAAAACTGGACCAACAACGGTTGAAAAGATATTTTATTGAGGCTTCTGTAGTATTAAAGTTTTTTAAGATATTGAGCTTTAATTTGATGGAATATTATCATAAATCTACATCAACTAATTTTTTTGAAACATAAAAAACCTAATATTACTAGATTAAGATAGATTGGGTGCTAATATGACATTAATGCTAGCGATACGCATCATAATGCATGAAAGGTTACAAATTCATCCATTAAGCCCGTTGTTAGAAACGTACATATAGTAAAGATCGTACATATATAAAAGTATACTGGTTCTTGCAATGGCCTAGACTGACGAGTTTTCAATAAAAACAAAACAGTGCTGTCCTCAGGAGTTACAGGATGCATTCTACTTTTATAAGATGCTTAGAGATACAACTTTTTATGCATTATACAAAAACTCAAGCATTTTGCTCTTTTCATGAGTTATTGGCGTGACAGTGATCACAAACAAACCTTCACATAAAAAAATTATTGCACTATTTTTTGCATCTTGTAAAAAATAAAAAGCTAACTATTTTTTGCAAGATTTATGTTCATACAACAAAATGTTGCTTTGAAACAAAATCGGCTGTTGATAGGTTTACAAAGAAACAAACACATTTTTTTGAGTTGACACATTATAAAACAGTGGTTTTTGATTGAGTTAAGCGATATACAGTGCTTCCTTACATACATTATATGCAGTTAAAAAAAGATTTGTGATTTTAATGACTGGTTAAGATCTCTTATAAAATATTTAGTATTTAATATTCAGCTCTAGTATATTTAAACGTTGTAAAATGTCAATTAAAAATGTCTACGTAAGATACTTTAAAACCACAAAGATGGTGTATGCCAAAAACTATTTTATATTAAGTATAATTTATTGTAAAAGACAATTCTGTATAAAAAATAATACTTTAACACAAAATAAATTTGATGATACTGCTGCAGCTTATGGCTTCACAGTTTTAGACAATTGAAAAAGTGCTCGTTTTGTTTCTTGTAGCTAAATATGTGATTTTATATTAAACATTTTTAATTTGTTTTAAAAAACACATTATTATTGCTGCTGCTCTGAATAGATTTATTGTATTTATGTGAAAACTATTTGTAATTATAAATATAAATATTATTTATAATCACACATTTATTAAAAAAAATTCAAATTGGTGTTGACAAATAAGAATCGGAAGAAAGATATTAATAAGAAATTGATTTTCGCTTTGGCACTAAAAATTTTCTGATACTGTTCATACAATATAAACATTGACAAACCTGTCATCAGCATACTCGGTATTCCTATAAGATTGATGACACTAAAAGAACTTAAGGCTTTATTGTTTGAAAACGCTTCTTTTATTGATTTCAAACTTTATTGTTCTCAAAGATGCTTTTCAGTTGATTTTTGCTTCCCATTGCGTAAGGTGATTTTATATCAAAGATCAATATAACTTTAGATGTAATTTAAGTGTTGAAATAAGACTTGCAACTTTTTTACAAGAATCTTATAATGTTGTTTTTTTTTTCATATAGTTTGAGATACACTTACTTTGGAATTATAACCTGTTCCACATACAATCTGCATAATTTTCCCAGTATCGATCCGATCAGTGTCATCTATTATTTTGTGGTTTTTTGATTAAGTTTGTTTAGTGAGTCTGCGAAAAGGGGTTGAAGCTACAGATTTATATTCATGAATTTGTTTTTGTTTGTCTTATGGTTGTTGATCTACGCGTTTGTCGTATGTAACATTTGTCACAGTTATTACATTCTGTGCTATAAATAAATCTTTTCAAAAAATGGTGTTTTTTGGACCTTCCAACAAATCTTTTAATTTTGATCCTGACGGATAAAACGCACGACATCCTAAATGTTTAAATACAATGTCTGTTGTTTATCTTAGGTTTCAAGGGTAATACTTGTTTATTTGTTTGAAAAGATGTGCAACTTTAAATATTTGTTTCAAATTTTTGTTCAATTATAATTTTATTTAATATTTCTTCACTATATCCATTGGGATTACCCAGTTTTCTGATAAATGCTTTATTGAAGTTTTTATTGACTTGAAGAAGAGGTAAATAATCTATTTACTAAAAAACTTAAACTTGTTATTTTATGTTGAAAACAATGATTTGAGTCATTAGGTTTATATCTTAAAGTGCTTTTTTCTTTTCTAAATACATCAATTTTTAATTACGTTTTTATCTAAAAGTAATAATTTGTTATTAATTTACTTTATTTAAGTGAATTAATACGAAGAAAAACAATTTTTTTAAATTGACACAAGATTTGTTAATTTTTCAGAATTATTAAAAACTGCGAATACATCGTCTACCTACCTTATCCACATTCTAGAAAAATATTGTGAATTGTTTTTTGCATTATTTTCAAAATGATGCACGAATAACTCAGCTAGAAAAGGCATAATACATTAACCCATGCTGCCGTCTTTATTTTGCTTGTAAAACTTATTGTTACATTGAAAAGTTTATTGTTTTACGGATAGCTCCGTTAATGTCAGATAATAGGTAATTAAATTTGGTTTAATTTTATTGTATTTGAGCAAGCTTTTTAAATAATTTGTTGTTTCTATCTTTTTATTAAAACGCAAGGATTTATAATGAAAACACATTAAACGAGATTAATTTCTTGTTACTGTTTAATTTTACTGTTTTTACTTTATTGATAAACTTATTTGAGTTTTTTACTGAAAAGAATGTCTAAGGCATATTTAAATTTTTAAACTTTATACGTGGGACTGTTTATCATTGAAACAATTAGTCTGAATTTTCTACCTGGTTTATGAATTTTCGATCAACAATGTAATTTAAGAACATTGAGAGTAGAAATCTGCAATTTATAATTAAGCTCTTTACTAATAAGATTTGTGTATTTGTTTCGAAAGTTTTTAACTTTGCAGATTATTTTTCGTAATAGGGTCATAGAAATTTTTGAATAAGGGGACGTTTGCGATAAGATTAACTACCTGGTCATATTAGTCACTTTTATCTAATACAGCTAGCTTATTTCCTTTGTCTAATTTTAAATGAAAACAAACTTTTTGCATCATATTTTGATTTGAATTTTTTGTGCCGTTTTTTGATAGATTTTTAGAAATTTAGCTTTTGATCGCTTTGTGTATTGATGTTTTTATAGTTTGGTACAAGATTCTACGTTTATTAGAACATCCTCTACATTTTTATTAAAATTGATTTTTTTTTATAATTTTTTTTTTGTTAGAAACCATAAATGAAGAATAAAAAGTTTGTGTTTTTAGAATTATATTCAGAGTTTTTTTTTGTACCACAAAATAAGGCTGAAAGAGAACATGTTTGGCTCAACCCAACCTTAGAAGAGACAGTTCTTCGAAGATTCGATACCCCTGAGATTAATACTACGACTTGAGCTACGACTATGAATACCGGCATTAGAGTAGGCAACGAAGCCAAACTGCCTGGCGCCCCATTTAACGGTCAAGAGCTAATCGGACCTTCTCTGCCTGTGAGCCTTTCATACGGGCTCACACGGTGACACATGTGTACACTTGACTGAATTTTTTTTATCTAATTTTTTCAAACAAACTTAGGTGGCCGTTATTTTGATTTTCTTAAATAAGAAGAGATGCTTAATGTTTATACCGATCCATTTAAAAAAGAAGTTTTTTCAGTATAATAAGAATAAACTGATATACTAGGATCAAAATGTAAGTTAAGTTTGCACAAGTTACTTATTATGATTTTGTGAAATAGGCTGTAAATTTAAAAACTATTTTTTATAACTTAAATGTAAGGCATGTAATCAAACACACTTCATTATTAATTCTAGTACTATTTTATTACATAGTTTATTAACAAACTAATCTAAACTTTTTGGCCGCAGCAATTATTCTACGGAATTCAAAGCCTTGTTTTGTCTACCATTTCTTGAAAAAAAATATTTGTTTTAGTTGCAAATTAATTGTATGATATAATAAAAAATAAACACAAAATTTTTTAGTACATACAGTAAAATATATAAAAACAATTCAAATACCAGTTAATAATACATAAAAATTATTCTTAATTTTTAAGGTTAAAAAATAGAGTACAATACAAACAAAATATTCCTTGAAACTTTACCTACCTCATACAATTAGTGTAGTTTATTCTGTTTAACACAACAACTTTTTATTTAGGTACTTTTTAACTGGTAAATCACATTTCACAACGACACGATCGGCTAGCTTATCACGATTAACATTATAAACAGTTTATTTAAAAAAACAAGTTGAAACATCAACTCAAACTTGCAGCAGTGTTGATATATACTTGTGGTGTCAAGTTTGACGTGACAATTATAAGCAAGGATAAATTAAAAGTTGAAGCAAAAGAACATGTTGGAAAATAACAAGTTTGCAGCAAGTTAAAAACGAACTTGAGACAGTACTATTGTTTTATCAAACTTGTAGCAGCATTGTCGAATACTTGTCATGACAAGTTTGACATAGCAAGTATAAGCAAGCGTAAAGCAAGTTTGCTCCAAACTTGCTACTTTGCTTAGTACGAGTTTAGCAGCCTAGCCGCTTAAGTATAACTTAACTCAAGTTAATTAATATGTTAATGTATGCTGTTTTTATCAACAACTTCTCTCTAGCCGCTTGAGCTCAGGACCTCTGTTGATTTGCACATCAGTGACCTATCTTAAAGAATTATTATTTAGCAAATCTTACCTGATACCAACTTAGCAGTCTAACCGCTTATGCTTAAAATTTTTGTTAATTTGCACAGTATTTAGCATTTTGCAGTTAGTTGTATTGTTTTTTCTAGCCGTTTGAGCTCAAGAATTTTGTTGATTTGCACCTCAGTGATCCATGTTACAGTGATATTATTTAGCGTATCTTACTTGATGCGAACTTAGCAGTCTGGCCTATACTGTTTTAATTAACAACCTCTCAAACTAACAGGTTATAACCGCGGTTAGTGCAAACAAGTGACTAATTTTGTTTCTTGTTACAGTAGGCTAAGCAACATCTTTATTCAAAACAATAGAAACCTTAGCAGAATATTGATTTCTTCTAAAACAAACTGGTGAAACCGCTATGGCAAGTCAAACCAAACCTTCATTCTAAACTATGAAACTAGTGGAGAGATATCAGAGACCAATATTTCCTTAAACTCAAACCCATGAAAACGTTACATTTAAACTTCTTTTAAGCATCTTTAAGAACCTGCTGCCAATTTAACTGTCAATAGTGTCAGTGACAATCTGTCAATAAATTGTTTATATTAAATAACCTTACACAATGTGATTACTATTATTATAGTCAGTGTCAGTTCAAAGGTTTTTACTTAAAATTGCTTAATAAATGAAATAAAGTAGCTACTGCTCAATTTACTTACAGCAAAACATAGGTACATGTTTTCTACATAATAAGTAGTGTAGATCTTATATACAATTTGTGTAGGCTCCTTACTGTCGGCACAACGTTTACTTTTTTGTTGAGCGGTTTTAGAAAATAAAGGATTACATTTGATTTTTCCTGTAGAATGTTCATAATTTAAAATTTTAGTTTAAAAATAATCTTGTTTACAATGCATATTATGCGTCTTTATTTTCCTTCCGTGTTAGTTCTTTTGCGGCTATAATATGAAACTTGTTTAGCAAACCTTCAAGGATATTTTTTTTGAACTTTTTGCGTTTTTTTATTTTCTTCGATAATAAATGCGACGGCATTTGCTTTTATCTTCTCAAAGTTTTTCGGAAAGATCTTTCGTTTAGAATCTCTTGCTTTCTTTGCTTCTTGGAACTCAATGTCTTCAACACGATTGAATTTAATTTAAAAGCATAGTCTTTCGTAATGTTTGTTAAATCTTGAATATTCGTAGTTCCATTCATTATAAAAGATTTTGCGAAGCAAAACTTTTTAAATTGCCTTCATTGAGATTCCTTATCGATCACAGTATTTTTCGGAACAGTTTATTTTATAATTTTGTTGATTTTACTATAATTTGCCTATCCTTATCGATTACTAATCTTTTTAAGCAATAAACTGCTTTTTTACAAACGAAAAACTTTATTTGTATAACAGAAGAGAAGGGAAAATGTTCATATCAAAATTTTTTTTGTAAATAAAATCATTTTAGATCTTACCGTCTTTGCTTGATTTACAGGGAATAATAGGATTGTCTGGATGTCAAAGTGCACTTTCAAATGCTAATCCTAAAACGTAAAAATTGCGTTTGAGTTTTCAATCACACATAAATTAATAAGAGTAGGCAGTTTGCGTGTTAACACATAGTGACAATTAATGGCACTTATCTTGTTATTAGATGAAAATAATATTTAGATATTTATATTAGACTGCAGTCTTTATATTATAATTTATTTCTCTGAGCACTGTCTTTAAGGTAATGGATCGGACGGCGGCAAAAAGAAACAATTAATCTTAAGACTAATTGGGGATTATGGTACCGCAAGGAGAGCTATGGACTTTTGTCCGTTGGATAAGCTAGCTTACGAAATGTGCATAAAACATTAATATAATAATGAGGCTACGATTACCAGCCACTAACGAAACGAAAACGTGTTCTTGGGCGTGCAATTCTTTACAAAAATATCCTTGGGTATCTATCTGACAGGTCATTTCAAAGAACATTGATTTATTCGTAAAGACTCCGTAGTAACAGGAGCTTCTTTCTTACTTAGACCAGGTAGGATAGAATACTTATTAAAACATAAAAATTTAGCTAGTTTGAAGATAGTTAACTACTCAGTGAGTATTAACTCCAAAGATACACATAATATTTCTAAGATAATATAATATATCAGGTAATATATTTATTAACTAAATACAATTATAATCTTTGATTAGTATACGTAATTTGTTATGTCAGCTAACAGCTGACAGTGTTACATTAAGTCATGCTTGATACATCTTGTATATCGACTTTCTACTGATTTGTGAACGTTGATTTATCGAGATAATCAAATGATGCTATTTATAAGATTAATTCAATTCTTTCAACATTTTTCTGTAGTCAAACAATAAATCAACCTATATTAACTCATGAGATAATTGAGAAACTCAGTAAGACAATCCTACCTTTAGATGTTGATTTGGTGGATGTGCTTAAGCTTTAGATAATCGTGAGCAATTGGCGATATAAAGCACTAAAAATTAACTAATAATTATAATAGCACTGAACACATCACTGCTAAATCTGGAATGCCTTTTGGCTTGTATGGTCAAGGGTTTTGAGATGGCACAAGTGGGAATGTTTTTATTCTTTTAGGGGGTTTCGAGAGTCAATACACAAAAAATGATCTAAAAATAGATTTTTATTAAGGTTTTCTTGAGTTAAAGTGACCTAAATAAGAAGGCTTTTACATTTGTCAAACTGATAAATTTATTAAAAAGTTATAAATTATATTGTTATTAAGAGAAATCATTCTGACATAAAATTGAATACGATTGAAAAATTTCTGAAAATGCACGATTTGTTTTGCCAATAACCAAAGTACCAAAATTAAGCCTGCGGTGATTTCAGAGAACACGTTGTAACAAAGAAAACTTCAGGTTTTTTTGAAATCTTTTATTTTCCATGTATGTGAAGATCAAAAAACAAAATAAGACAGTTCTTAAATTTATATTTATTAATCAACGTGTTTTTACTGAATCTAATTAGGTTTAAATTCTATCGTGTTTAACCTGACAACAATGCGTCCTCTGGGATATAATCATGATTTAAATTGAAAATTGCAGAGTGTTTAAAATATAGTGTTTGAACGAGTGGGTCTTTACTTTCTTTCCTAGAGACTCAGTAGTTCAAATTCTTGGGACAAGAAAAGTTCTTCTATACACTAGTCAATCACAAGGCTTAAGCGATATTTTAGCCTCTAAAAGCTGAAGCTGTCGTATTAGACATTTTCGTGCAATTTTTTTTAAATTATTTTAATCAGTTTAGTTGTTTTTAACACGCAGTTCCAAACAAGCAACTTTTAATTTATAGAAGTACTCAGCAAGGTGCAAGGTTTTCTCCTTAATAATAATCTGTCGCAATTAAATTAATTCTAAAATCGCTTATAAGGTTTTGTATTAATATAATCCCTTCAAATATATAACACTTTTTTATTTTACAAGACTGCTTGTTTTTTGCTGTTTTGCTGCTCTTACTAAATTTTTACAAAAAGTTATCTTAAATTAATTATGGCCTTCGAATAACTTTTTTTATATGTTTACTAATTTGTTGTTCGATCAATATGTTCAAATTACTTTGTTTGAAACAGCTCAGATTACTACCTAGCAGAATCATCCAAAAACTTGGTTGATAGTTGAAAAAATTAATGAAATTAACACTTTCATTTATTTCATTCACTCAAAAGAATACTTGAGTGTTTCTATCGCTTTAGCTTATAACACAGTTGATATTAATAATGCTACACTCTGTACAAATTATGTCTATTTTTTTCATAAACAATTGTCAAACAATTTTAATGTTGGCCACGCTATTTAAAAGTTAATGTGAAGAGAGTGATTTCTACGGGTATAAAACAGGATTCCAACATAATTTCTGATTTTTAACATTTACAGTTGATTGTAACAAAAACAAACTATATCTACTATTATTTATTATTTTTTTTTGTGAAGATGAAAAATTATACGTGAAAAAGTTGAATTTTCTAAAAATAAAAAAAAAACTATATAGCAAAAAGCTTAGCTTTATTGGTTTTATTAAAAAACTAAATTGTTCCTGTTTTTGTAAGAAGAGTTTTATAAAAAAGCATGATATACGTGTTAAATTTTACATTATTTTGTTCGAAAAGAATGAGGCCGTGTCCCAACATTTCGTTCTCTTAAAACAAAATATTCCTTTAAATACTTATATCATAAATAACTATTATCATACCGCAACAATAGACCTTGTGTAGCGTAGAATCATATCGACAATTTGAAAGTTGGCTATTTCAGAAGAAAAAATTAACGATAATAGGGGTTTTGACAAAGCTTCAGACATTCTTTTAGTTGAGAGTAAATAACTGACACAAAATCAAGAATATATTGTATTATGACCCGCTAGATCATTTATCAAACTTGTTTGTAAGAGATTTTCTGATATAACAACTGTGAAATTTTCTTTAACTGTAAACTATTCTTAGCCAAATAGTAAAACTTAGTTTAACAATAAACTTGTTCATTATAACAAAATAAGTAAAGAAACCTAAGCTTCTGCCAAACGCTCAATTGAAAAAAATATCGAACTATCCAAATCAAAAGACGGCTGCTTGTTATTTATCTGACAATCGCAGAAGTTACTAAGCAAAAGATATTTAAAATTACAATAGAAAATTATATTCATTTTATACAAAAACCTATTTACAATTTAGAGCCGAAAGACATTTGGATGTAATTTGACATTTGCAGAAGTCAAATGTTTAAAGTGAATTTTACAATTTTTATATCACAGGTAAATAAATGTCAATAAGATCAACTTCAAAAGGTTACTAAAAGAAAGAAATCTATAATTGTTCTTTTAATATTAGCAGCCTGAACTAGAAAAACTTTAATGAAAAAAACTGTTCTTAAATAAGCTTCTAATGTTTATTTTTCTTTTGTATCCCAATACATAATTTTTGGTTGTGGTTTACGTCCATGTTATTTAATTAAATAGATTTATACAGGGATTTGGACAATTTATTATAAAAATTACATTTATATGTAATGAATAATTAGATATAAATTAAATAATAAAGTATACATAGGTCAGACCAGACAACTCCTCAAAGAGAGACTCAAACAACACATGAACGACACAAAAACAAAATTACCTTTACTTACAGACAAAACAGCACTCACAGCACACACTTTTAATTTAGGACATAATTTTGATTTTAAAAACGTACAGGTTGTAGATAAAGGAACCAACAATTACAAACGCAATGTATGTGAAATGATTTACATAAAAATGAATGACTCAGTTAACTTCAGAGGAGACGTGCGAAATTTACACTCCACCTACAACAACCTAATTAATATACAAAAAAATAGGTGTCTAGATAAACAGAATACTACCACTAACAAATGTATTGACTATAAACATGACAAAGACGATAATATTGAATCTCTGATAACATAAATTCTCAAATTTGATAAGTGAATATTGCCATTTCCTTTTGCTAGTAAATTTATTTCAGACAATGACTATACAAGAAATAACCTTAATTTTATTCTGCTTTGTAATAACAATTGCAACTCATAAAAATCATCTAATTTAGATATTTAGGTAAAGTACAAATAATACATAACCATGTAATAATGTATCCATTTTATTGTAGCTTTTATAAAGAGGGACAAAAGTGCCCTCGAAACGTTAGCAAGAATATCATAAATAATTTTTATAATAAATTGTCTAAATCCCTGTATAAATCTATTTAACTAATACATAATGTTTTCTTATAATTTTATAGTTGTTATAGTTTTTTCGTAATGTAATCGTGACAAACTTGTGACATTCAAGCACTCTTGCATATTCTATATAGTTTTCTCTTTCCATACTTAACTGATGTTGCTTTTAGGAAATACCCTTTGCGCTAGCCGCTCGGGATATTTATACTGCATTAAATTACATTACGCCGCATAGTAACCGGAAAAATATAGGTATCCGAATATAGGAAAACGCTCTTATGATTATTGCTGAATATTTATTTGAATGCTTTCTCTAAGAATATGAGAGTCTGACGAGGTAAAATATTGTATGATAGTATTTTATTTCTATTTGTTCACACATTTGAGAAAAAAATCTTTTTTTTTAATTTTCGAAACTTTAGGTAATAATTTTTGTAAATGAAGAAGGCCGCTGTGTAATATATTTTGTATTTTATTTGGTACTATTTAGCATGTTACTCTTGGTCAAACAAAATATATAAAAAAAATTTAAAACCGCTATTAGCTATAATAATTATTCTAATGCTGTTATTTTATATTTGTTTGTGAACTTATAGAAAGAATATACCTGTTAAAATTTGCTTAGAAATAAATGTGCAAAAACAGGAATACCAAAATATATGTGCCAAAAACCTGTATATAGTTAGTTAAAAATTGCGAGCAAAAATAGCTGCAAAAAAAGAGTATATACTCTAAACTAAAAATATTAAAGATTCACGTTAAAGATGAAGCTGAAATAAACAAACAATACTGCACGATAACCTCGTGTTTGGTATTCCATGCTGGGGTAATATAGAAATTATTTGATGGAATGATCCGATAAAGGCGTAGCTTGTGTGACGAAATAGGGCCTGAGTAAATACTATTAAGTTATAGTTTGGTTTTGTTGTGAGAAACGTTTTCAGATGACGCATAACATGAAGAGCATGCACTCTTTGAAGACAACCCTGTAAGAACAGACACGTCTATTGTAGTAGGAGATCACGTAAACCGAGCGTGATAGTGTTTATTTCAGCTCCATCTTTAACGTGAATCTACTATAGTACTATTTTGATGTGATATATAATTAGCGCCCGCCCCTACTAGTTGCATTTCAACAAGAAAGGAGAGCGGAAAAGGCGCTTATCATAGCGGGCGTGTTATGAGATCCAATATGGAGCTCTAAACGACACGCAATAAAATTGACACGCTCCAAATACACAGAATGGCGCATTA
Source organism: Lagria hirta (assembly GCA_947359425.1). NCBI lineage: Eukaryota > Metazoa > Arthropoda > Insecta > Coleoptera > Tenebrionidae > Lagria > Lagria hirta. Next base: position 27,890,493 of record OX375794.1, on the reverse strand, counting down.
AAAACAAAACAAAAACATTTACTAACTGTTCAGTTTTTTTAAAAATTGTTCAAACTCAACGTTTTTGTTTTTAAGAAAAAATCAAAATTGGCATGAAATTACGTTGACACAAGCAGCTCCCTAAGCAGGAGTAGCATCACCTTTAAAATTTTAAATAGTAAACGAGGTTGAATAATTTATTACTAGAATCGTCTTTCAATTCTCTTTATAATAATGCATTCAATTATTATACTGAAAATAATCTAAAAAATTGCCCGGAGGGCAAAATTATAAACTAAAGTATGTTGCTATAGAAAATTACTCAAAAATTTAAAGTAAATTTAAAACTACAAATTTATTTGTCAGGTGTTGTTATTTATTTTGGAAATTTGAATTCTCAATTTTTATTTCTATAGGATGTCCAAAAAGTAATAAGTTTTAAATTTATTTATTTTGTTCCAAAGTAGTGATTTTAAAAAATTATAACTTTGATGCGCGAGAATTTGTTTTAAATTTGAGATCTTTCTTTTATTGAGAAAAAAATTAAGGACCCCCAATACCGTTCATAAAAGTCAAGACAAGAGTGACAAAAGAAAAATAGGAAATAGGTATTTTACTATGTCCTGGCAAAACTAGGAAAAAAAAATTTCCTGCTACTGCAACTGATGCCTCTGACACTGCTTTAATTAGAGAACATAAATATGCGTACTACATGAGAACAAGTTTTCTAGTTACACTAAGAAACAGCAAATTGTTTCCTGGGTTAATTAGATCTCTTAAAACTGTTTTAAACACAATAAGATTTACATTTAAAATGTCTAATGGTAGACTGAATTGCGATAGAAAAAAGCTATATTGTTTCTTAGAGATGCAGGTTTTTAAAACAAATTTGAAGAGAAAGTTTTAACGAAATATTATTTCTTGATAAAACTTGGTTAAATGTTAACAACACACACTGTCTAAAATTTGTACTGATGGTACTAAAAAGTGTGGACTTAAGGTACCTTCTGAAAAAGATGGTCGTCTAATAATTCTTCATGCAGGTTCAAGTAGCGGGTTTGATGCAAATGCTTTCTTGTTTGTTTAGTCGAAAAAAACCACTGATTACCATGAAGAGATGGATGAAAATTGTTACAAAGTATGGTTTGAGAATCAACTTACTCTCAATATCTCGGAAAAATCTATTATAGTAATGAAAAACGCAAAATATCAATCCGTACAAATAAATAAACATTCTAATACAAGTGACAAAAAAATAAAACTATTTCGTGGTTAAAAAGTATGAAAACCAATCCAGTAAAACTTAAAAAAAATGTGAACTTTTTGAATTAGCAAAAGAACATGAACCAGAAATCAATTATCTATCGATGTTTTGGCAGAGTTACAGTGTTACAAAATTATTTGTTTTCCACCTTACTATTATCATTTTAATCCTATTGAACTAATTTGAACACAAATAAAAATATATGTGGCTTCACATAATAAATAATTTTGTTTGTTCCTCACTTGTAAACATGCACTTATCAAGTGACTATATTCACATTGAAAACATCTCATAACTGGCTAGCCAGTTATAGATGTCATTTAACAGGCTAGCCAGTTATGGACGTCACTTTTATCAACAATAAAACACAATAATGAACTTTTAGCGATAATTTATTGTCATTAACATTTGAAAATGATTTATCTTTATCATACACATTAAATATCATCGTACAATTGTGAATTCCACTGAAACTTAGGTGTTGACATTTCACTTTACCAAAGTGATACATTAAAGCATACTCGATTTTGTGAATTTTAGAATTCTCGGATTATTCCATTATTCAAAAATTGAATTGTCTTTTACAAGTGAGGAACAAACAAAACATTCAACGTAAACACGCCAGGTAACAGGTTTTTACTGGCTCAAGAAGGTGATAGACTCGCCTTTGGCTCGTCAATCATCAACCTTCTATCGCCAGTTAAAACCCTTATACCTGGCTAGTAACGTTAAATACTATAACATGAGTGCACTTAAAAAGCTCTTTTTAGAGACAATAGCATAAATTACACCTGAGCAATGGACTTAAGATGTCAACTATGTACGCAAAATAAGTGACAAAGAAGCACTTTTACATCAGGTGATTGACAAAATTCTTATAAATATAGAAAAGACAAGCGATACAGATTCTGATATTAGCATGGATGATTCATCAAATGATTACAGTTTATCCAATTTTTATTTTTTTATTTTGCTTAACAACTTTTGGTATTTAATATACGAATAGTTCTCGTTCTTCATATTCTTTCTAAATTTATCTGAACACTTTAAACAGTTAGATGTGCAAATTACCAACCACACAAATCATTGGCTCACAATAGTTATTGTACTTTTAGAAACATTAGCGCCACTGTCAAATAAGACATGGGACTTCTTACATTTTTCTAAGTATATTTTTTGACATTTATTGATTTACAGCTTAAAGTAATGGAAAAAACATGGTTTATTTATCCATAAACCGTTAAAAAGTATTTTAACAATGTTTGCTCGAATCAATCGCTAACAATGTACTAAACTCTTATTTAAAATAAGCACGAGTCATTCGTCAATTGTTTTTTTTAACACCAAAATGATAAGCAAACTATGTACGTAGTGCAGAACAGCAGAATAGGTAATTGCTTTTACTGAAATTTCTTCTAAAATTTGTACAAACAATCTGAAGTACCTATTAAAGTCTACTTTGAGCTTTAAATTAATTGATCTCGCACATTAACAAACTGAAGTAGATGAATTTTACATCATTATTTATAAAGGGTATTAAAACACTTTTCCAATGATGATTTGAAAGAATTTACTTTTTTTTTATTTATGGTTTTAGAAGTAATGCGCACCCGCCTAAAGGGTTGAATGTGTTAACGTAATTTTTTGTAAATTTTGTCATCTCTTCGAAAACGAAAGCAACACTAAACTAAGGGTCTAAGCGTGTTTCTAATTAATAATTGTGCTGTCAGTGAATGCCTTTGATTCGTTTTTGATGCGTCATTCCTTATATAGCATTTCCTAATATACATATTTTCTGTTAAGACATTATTTTCTTGGAGTTAGTGACAAGTAAAAAATCTCATCTTTTTTATGTAAAATTTTAAGTCAGTGTTTTTGTTAAATCGAATATATTTTTGCGATTATCAAAAGATAGCCGCAAAAAATTGATAGCTTTGTACAAATTTTTTTCTGGATTTTATAGAAATAAAAATTCTCTTAACATTTAAAAATGTGAACAAAACTAATATTATGACGTTTTTTAAACATTTTATCGTTTATTATTTAAATTTAATTATAGCAGATGTTGTTTTTTTTTTAATTTTGAGTGTTAAAATGATTATTGACTGATGTTAATTGTTACAATGACTAAAAAATATATGACAAAAAATAAGTTATATTAAAGTGAGTTTATTAATTAGGCACATTTAGGCCTGATTACACAAACGTCAATAAATTTTCAATCAAATCGTTAATTGCTCATTTCTTGACATCTGATTGATTTGATGGCTGATTAACCCTTAATTGTTGAATAATTGTTAAATGGCGTTTATGCAACGGGTTCTGAAGAGCTCATTTGGAATATTTTGAAAGAAGAGGAAACTTAAATTTAAATACAATTAGACTTTAGTAAGAAAAAACCAGAGACGTTACAATAGCCGGAACCAGCTCAGCATAAGAGTTCCTGCAAGATAAAAAATAGCAAACGAGAGAGATGAAACTCCGTGTTCAACTATTCCATTGTTCCTTATGGAAAATAAACATAAGATGTTTATTCTTTAGGAATAGAATAATTCTAAACTCAATTGTTAACATAAATGGTTTATTAAATAAAACATAATAATAATTAGTATATTGCACATATTATTGTTACATTGTATAATAAATTTAGAGGCAAAGGCAAACCGTTTTTTATTTCATTAGTAATCTGGCAGTTTACAAGAGAACATGAGAGAAAAGTTTAATGCTGAAAGTTTTGAAGCTATGGTCAAAAGTATGCTAGGTCTAGGATTCTATTTCCTTTTAAAGAAGACTTTTTTGTTGTAATTTTCGTTTGTATATCTACAACAGGAAATCAAACAACAGGCTATCAAAGTATCACCCTGTTCGAATTCTGCTGAAGTCTCTATTTTATTAGTTTTGTTTTTCTTTTTTGCCAGCGTACCAACGCTGCCTTAAAATTTGAAAAATCAGTAGATATTGTTTATAAACATTGCAAACCACATCTTTTTTTTGCTCCACGTTTGTTACCCATTGTAAAATCATAATTAAGAATTGTTTATGTGTTAAAATCAGTGAAATAATCACAATTTACGATTTATAGCAACAATTACGCATGTATTCTATATAATATATTGTAGTAGCTTAGCATCATGTGATATTATGAGATACGCAGAGTGTACCATCTGGAGTTGCATTTGAATTCCGTGAGAAGGCACTATGTTTAGGTCACTCGATTAACACAGTTTGAATATATATATATATATACATATAAATTTTTTTTTAACGTTGAGGCACCAATATACTGGTTTGTAGTTGTGACACCAGGGATTTAATCAATGTTTATGTGGCACCATGCAATTGACCTTTTCAATGATACTGTATATAATATTTTAAATAGAGTTAAAGCACCATGCATCGTTGCCATATATTTAATGTTGCTTATCTTTGCATTTGTGCAGTAAATCTCATATTTACAAAAACAAAGATGTTGCAGCAGTATTTTAACTTTATTATACCAATTTTTTCGCTTTAAATAATTAGTTTTAAGCATATTTTTTCCGCAAAAACTTTAAATTTTTAAATCATTATTTATATTCAAACTTATTGTGATCGCAAACAGGCTATTGTTAAAAATGGATATACGAGTCAAAATGTGATATCTTCAAAAAAATAAGATTAGACAAGTCTGATAGATTTGAAACAAATTATTCAAACATTGTCGAAAGTGAAATGACAGAAAATAACTTACAGAATTTGTAGAAAAGCAGCTTTACATTAATCAGTCTCAGTATAAGGCCGTATTTACTCAAGCTAAAATATACCAAAAATTGAATGTCTTAATTTTTATTTTAAACTCAAACATTATTCCAAAACATTTAAACTCCAATCTTTCTTTTAAATAATTACATAAAGTTTTTTATTGCAGCTGCATCGCTACAATTAGAACCAATGGTTTTAAAAAATTTCATTTTAAATCTGTATCTGACAAAGTGAGAAATTAGGTTAAATACAGAAATGGATTCAATTAGAAGGGATTGAGGCCAAATTAGTTAATATTTAAAAGAAACATTTGAATTATTTAAACAAATGCATTGATAATATTAATAATATTTCATAAATATTTTATTTGTCAACGAACATATTATCAGGATTACAATTTTTTCCTTCAGGTTGTAAAGGATACGTTGCATCAAAGACTTTGTTTATCTTAAAAACGTCTAAAAATTTATATAAAAACATTTTTAAGAAAACGTCAAAACAAACAATTTAAAACTAATAAAAAACCATGTTATCAAAGTTTGGAAAGTAATCATAATAAAAATAAAAATTATAATAGTCTATCAAATATAGTATATTTACAAAATTTTTGATGTCAGTTACGGTCTTATAGTTTTAATTGCGATTTTGATAATTTGACAAAAAATTATTTAAATTTTTTTTTAATTATATTAGATTGATGAAAATTAATAAAATATTATTAGAAATAATAAACAAAAATTTGACAAATACAGTTAATTGAAAATGACCGGGAAATTATGAAATTTATAATTTTTGAATTAAATAATTCACTGTTTTACACAAATACTCTTTACATCATTTTAAGGACTCTTAAAAAAATTTAAAAAATTTTTCTAAATAAATTTTTTGCTGAAGGTATCCTATTTAAAGCGTTAAAGAGTGGGGGATGATTCCCACCTTCACCAAATAGGGTAGTTCTCTAGGAGGACTCGGTATCTGGTTGACCGCCAGTTTCGACAATACACTCTTCTATCCGAGTGATGAAATTTTATAACGGCGTTTAGAATCTGAGTTGAAATCGGGTTTATTTCCTTCCTTATGTTTGTTTTTAGGTCTTCTAACTTTTAGGCTTATTTGCATACACCCTACTTTTCAAATAGCTCCAGAGAAAAAAGTGCTTATGGCTATATCAGGAAAGATTAACATTTTTAGAAATCAGCCTATTGAGAAATGCTTTCTGTAAAAAGTTTATACTGATCTTGGCAGTATCTGTCTTGCTGGAACCTATATTCTTTCATCTCTTTATGAATATGTAAGAAGAAGAAAGTGTGCAGCATTTTAGCGTAGCGTGTAAATATAACTGTGTCGAACTGAGTGTTTAACTATTTTCCTCAAAAAAATACGAGATAGTTTCTGTTTGATACCAAATCGACGCCGAAGACTTCCAAACACAGCAAAAATTAATTGTATTTCGGCAAGCTTTTTAATGCAAAAAACTTGTGTTGTGTCAATTAGTTGCCGGACCTTATAATAAAATTCTTCAAGATAATGCATATTGGTTTTTTTATCTCGTGATAGTCCGTTCACATGCAACCCGCCTAGATAAGTATCTATAGTTTTACACATTAAAATTTGAAATCTTAATATTGAACAGGTTGGAAAATATGAGTTTTTGAATATTACACTAGATTATATTATTGCAATAAATTTTATTGGTGTGCGTAACAGAATTAACGACAAATAGTAATAATAGTAATTTACATGCTTATTTATTCTAAAAAGGATTGCACTTATAAGTGTGGAAAAAAAATCTGTTACTTTAGTTGAAAAAATGTTTTAGTAATGAAATGGAAAATACAAATCTGATTTGCATCAATATTAAACCAGCTTGACCATTAGATTCTTTCCTAATTTGTAATAATACTTTATCGCTATGTCTGTTGTCTAAGTGGTTTTTTATTCTCGCTACAACTACTATTTGTTGGTAATTATTTAGAATATGAAATAAAAACACATGAATTAATTATTAGATCATCTATCACTGTGTTAAATTATAGGCTACCTACTGGGTTATTAGCACCTGTTTATCAAACCGTGTTAAGTTTTTTTAACTTTTTGCAAATAGTATTTTGTAAACACATTATTAAGAAATTGATTATATCTATTAGCAACATCAAATCTGAAAAGCTTAATCTTACGTTTGTAGAAGCAACAAAGCTTAACTATCTTAATTGAGTTGAGATCAAAGTTATAGTGTGGTACTAGACTGGGACTACACTATCTGGAACCAGAGTAAAACCAAAACATTTTATGATAAGCCTTATGAACAGAATAAATAATTTTTTAAAAATTCTATGCATGGCTTGTGCATTTCTACCTATACATTTAAGTTGAAATTTTTAATTTAGCTGACAGATAAAAAACGGTTGTTGTGATTGATTCATGGTGCATTATCAAACACCACACTGTTATAGGATAAATTTCCGTACACTAATTGATTTCACCGTCGGCATGTGGAATTAGAAACACTTGTTTTATTAGAAACTAGTTTTACAGTCTTTGAGTATGATTATTAGACTAAGTTTTTACGTGATAATGATTAGCGTAGATGTATGTCCTATGTATGATTAATTTAAATAAAAAATCTTGTATTTTTTCTAAACAGCCAATCTTTTATGAAACATAATGCGCAATTGTTTTATGCTATTTTTTCAAAACAGTGTAATTACTTTTTTCACTAATCAATTTTATCGTTTGCTCTATGACTGTAATGAGTTAATAATTTTTAATATTTAAAGTGGCAACATGTCGAAATCAATTTATTTAATTACATTATTAAATTTTATATTTTATTCGGACATAGAACATTGTTGTATGTGAGTAATGTTTACTTGTTTTTTATAACTATTTTTTTATCATAAAAATGAGTATCTTTCGTTTTCAACACGTTTCAACAATTTTAATTTTATATCTAGAGTGTATTTTGTTATTTAAAATAAATGTATACTTATATTACTGGAATAACTATGGTATTAGTTACTTCCTACTGATGCATACATTTTTAGATAAACTAACAAACTTTAATTGCTCACTAGTTTAAAAAGTATAATAAGTTTGTTTCCAAATTTTAAACGTTAATACAAGCACTGCTACTTTTTGTAAACTTTTTAGGTATTCAAATGCTTGGATAAAGTGCTGTTTTTCACCCTTCAAGTTGATAGATTTAGTAAGAATTCTAAGTTAGATTAGAAGCAAAAATTGACAAAATGTAGGTCAACGTAATAGTTTTCCAGTTCTATCAAAATTTTTGTTTATATCAATCTTGATATTGGTGGAAAAACTGTTACAATACTAACTTCTAAACAATATTCTAACAGTGTGAAGAAACACGTAGCGCCATCTCACGGTATGAAGAATAATGTCAATTATATTGTTATAATAATTATATTGCGTGGTATTATTGGGTTGTCGCTAAATTTCCACAAAGAAATGACGTCACGTGCTCATTTTCACTGTTACTCTATCGCACATGGTCAATCAATATTAATCAAGATAAAGAAAAGAATAATTTGGTCAGTTTCCTGATTATTAAATCCTAATTTTAGCTTTTTGAGTCTAACTGATGAAAGCTAAAAACATGTAGGAGCCTATAAGTATTTTATTTAAATTTTGGTTCTTAAACAATATTAGGTCTTTTTAAATCTTTTTTATTCAAATGTTTATAAATTAAATCTTTGCCTATTGTCAGAGTTGCTATGTGATGATGACTTTTTTCAAATCCTAGGAGATCTGACAGAAAAAGGTTTAACTTCAACATATTTTCGATTCAATAATAAATTTTATAATCAAGTCACAAAAACTTCAATGGGTTCTTCTCTGTCTCTTGTCATTGCTAATATCTTCATGAAATCCTTTGAAAGCAAGGCACTTGAAAAATCGTTTTTAAAACCTAAAGTATGGCTTTGATATGTGGATGACACGTTTATTATTTGACCTCACGGTAAAGACAGTTTGCCAGTTTTTTTAAATCATCTGAATGGTTTAAATAAAGATATTCAATTTACAATGAAAATTGAGAACCATTGTTCTCTTCCATTTTTGGATGTCTTGGTAACACGTCTTCCTAACGAGTTTTTGGGTCATATAATAATCGATGTAGATCGCTATCTTCGTGCGACATTACATCATCATCCTGCCCAAAAATTGTCTGTCATTATCTATGGTTCATCGCGCTTGTTCGGTTTGTCAAATATCAAGTCGTCAAACAGAACTAGACCGGTTAACAACTACCCTAATGAATAATAGATATAAGAAACAGAATATTTAACGTATTATAAACCATCGTCAACATCCTAGCTAGAAAGCGAGAGAGTTAAAAAAATAATACTGGAACTGTTTTTTTTTCGATTGTTTATCGGGTTACAGACAAAATCGGAGAAATTCTTCGTAAATAAGGATTGAGAACGGTTTTCAAACCACCTACAAAAATCTTGAAAATTTTACCATCTCCAAAAGACTGAATTGAATTACTTTTGTCTAAAGATGTTTAGAAAATTCCGTGCTGCTGTGGCAAAGTTTACATTGGTGAAACAGCACGTTCAATAATTAAACTTCAAGTTTCTAAACATAAAAGGTTTGGGTTTGTGGTCACAGTCATCACTAGCTAAACATTATCTAGACACCGGTCACAAAATTTGCCTAGATGGATCTCCCTTGATTTGTAAAGCGGATTTTTCTATGACGGAAAAATCAGAGAAATAATCGAAATTGTAAAACACCCTAACTTTAATAGAGATTCAGGTTATTATCTCTGGGAAGTCCTTGTTCACAAATACTCCTTTCTCATCAACACAAAGCGCTTCCGCTTTCTCTGCAGCTCTCGTCAGTTTCTCTTTTGCCCTTTCCTTCGCTTTTTTCCTCGCTTACCAATATAAGCCCCAAGCAGCAACAAGGTCTAGCCAGAACAAGTTTTGCCTCTAGCGTGGTTCACACGTCAAATTACCGTGCTTGTTCGTACTTTTATTTTTCTGTCCTGATGACGCCTTCACCGATGGAGTACAAGACGTCAACAATTTTATTAAACTTTTTGACACAGTCTTTTCCAAAAGATGTCAATATTTCAATAGCTTCTGGTCGCAAAAGCTTTTTTACATCAAATTAAATCTACGCAATACAAAATAATCACAAAAATAGTAAATTTTTAAAAATTTATTTTTCATAAATGTTACTCAACAATTATACTTATTAAAACTTCTTATTTTACAATCTTTATTAATGTTGAGTTTTTAATTCTTTAGAGAAAAATAATTATTTTAATATTAAAGATCAAAATACATATTATAGCTTTGAAACTTTTGGAACTAACTTGTAAGCTTATATTTAGTGATTGATTGCTTTATATGCCTATGAAAGCTCTATTGTTCTCATACCACAACAACGGTTGTTCTGGAGATGATACGCTTTAGGTCTAGGTACAATAATTGCTTTATTAGCACATCTTCTCAAAATGGTTGACTTCCAAAATATAGCCATCAAGTAAAGTTTGCCTAGATTTGTGTGTAAAGAAACTAAGACAAACTTTCTTTTTAGAACCAAAAACAATGTATACATTGTTCACTTAAATCTTTGAAGTTTATCTAATAACTTTCCTTTTGTGAAACTCTTTTATAGAATGGGCTATCAAACAATATAATTTTAGCAATTAAATTGATGTATTGCGGTTAAACATAGAGCAAAAGCAGAATAAAGTATGCATAAGAAACAAGTAAGAAATCACAAATTTGGAACTTTCACTTTAATAAAATTAATTATTAAGCTATTTAGTTTATTATTAATTCAAACTTAATTTTTATACGGTGTAGCATTTCAGTATTCTAGTAGAGAGATCCGTTTTTTATTTTGAATAATTGCCGAGTCACGAAAAAACTTAGTAATCTCTGGGACACTATTTCTCAATCGACAAACCTTATTATTTTGCGCTCTTTTAATAAACAAACATTTATTATCACACACGACACGGAACCACCTACATTTCTGCTAAACGCGTTGTCTAAAATATTAAAAAAAGTTAAATGCAAAATAAGTTTTTGTTGGAAAATGTAGGTCTTTCTATTTACAACTAACTTTCTTGTAAAAAACATATTTCAATTTTTAAACTTTAAATAGCCGTGTTATGGACATTTAATTAAAAAGCTGCTCCGCTTATTTTGTTCATCTATGACGGTTTTTCAGGGTTTAGAAAGCTTTTGCAAAGTAAATACAATTAAAATTATTTTTTTACAAAAAGTCTAAATAGTTTTTGCATTTCTTATTGTCTGATATTCATTTTTGTTATATCGGTTTTTGCTGTTAGTAGCTGTTGACCTTAAAAAGTGGTAAGTTTAAATTCTTATAGTCAATTTAAAAAATTTTTGATAATTATTATTACTTATGTAAGACTTACTTATTCATTGCTATAGAAACGCTCGAACGGTTAAACGGATCGATAGGGCAACACATGAAACATATATTTACACATTATGTACCTTTAAATAATATCTAAGATAGTGTTTTTCTTTGCATAAAAGTTGGTGGGTTTTTGGAAAATTATTAAAAAAGTCTTTTGTTCAAAGATATTGAAAGTTTTGACTTGAAAAATTACCCTGTATACAAACATGTGATTACGTGTGTAAATTATATGATATTAATTCTAAGAACTTAATTTTGTACTGTAAACTATCGTGTTTTATACACTGCAGGTAGATATACAAAAAGTAAATTAAACTGAAATTTTGTTAATTGCAATAAAATTTAAAATTAAGATGTTTTATTAGTTGTTCTTGTAGATTCAACTAACCACGTAACGATTTAACTTTCATTTTCTATAAATATTTAATTTGGCTTTTGTAAATATTACTTTTGAGTAATAACATCTTTAAAAAATGTTATTGCTATAAGCATTTTCTTATAATGTTACACTTAATTTTTAATCAACTGTATTAATTTTTTAAAATGTTATTTTTAGAAATGTATTTTAGTGTAAATTTATTTTTAGAATATTATTGCATAACACTACTTATAATGTGCGTTTATGTTTTAGCATTTTTATTAAAACTTGACAGATAAAGCCATAGTTAAATACACAACAATTAATATCTACCATAATTTTTTTTTGTATTTTTTTTAACTATTATTTTTTTTTTAATTGTATTTATTCTAAAATTATTTTTTAGCAAATAGATACTTTAATTCTAGCAATTTTTATAAATTTATTAAATGGAAACTTTACCTATGTTTTGCAGTTAATAAAATTGAAAACTTAATTGTTTTATAATTTATTATTTTTTCTAAAAAAAGTTAAAGAAAATCTAGTTAAGTAGAGCATTTATCAAAAAGAGTTGTTAATAGTTTTCGAACACATTTTTGAATTTATATTTAAAGGTTTTGTAAATGTGCGCTAAAAGCGTTATAATGTTTAGGTGGTTTTGTACTATTAAAATGATGACTTTATTGACAAAAATGGTAAATGGTTTATTTATAACTCCTGGAAAGTAATTATTAGTATGTTAATAAGTAAAAGTTTTTTTCTACAATTAATATTTTTGTATAAAAGTTTTAGAAATAAATAAGCAGAAAAATTAAAATAAAATGTTTAAATTTTAATCCTTATATTTATGGACATTCTGCATCCACATAAAATCCACAATAACATGCTTTTCCTAACCCGAGTGTAAAAATTTTGTTTTTGTTGTAGGTTTCCTTAAGACGGGTACTAAAGGTAGTGCTCAAGGGAATTTTGGTCTAATGGATCTCGTCGCAGGGTTGCACTGGCTTAGGGAAAATCTTCCAGCTTTCGGAGGAGATCCCGAGAGAGTGACATTGATGGGTCACAGCACTGGTGCTGCTCTCGTCAACTTTATCGCCGTTTCTCCTGTTGCCAAAGGTAAGTTCCATTAAATAAAAAAAGATTGTTTGCAACCTTTTTTCGACAAATTTCTTCCGACTTGAATAAAGGAAGAAGATTGAGGGTTATGTTATAATTCTAGTAAACAAAATTTGCTTTTCCAATTTTCAATTTGAGATCGGAAGTGGTGTTTGTTGTGCTGTGTACACAATTTGTTGGCGTCAGCTCCAGATTGAAAAGCAAGCCAACAAATATCGTGTCTAATGAAATACTTTCAGTGATATGTTACGGGTCGTTTGTATCGACATTGCTTCTGGAAAAGCATTGAAAATTATTTAAAAAATATTTCTACAATATTTTATACTCTATTGTTTAGTAGCACAACCTGTAATAATTGCATTTTTCTTTTCTTCTAAATCTCAACAATGACAATATATTATAGTTCATCATTTGTTCATCAGCGTGTCGTCACATTTTGAGCCAAAAGTATTATTCTTAAAAGTTTTAAAGTACAACTATTTAATATCGCAAAACTTAAGTTTAAAAATGTTTTCAAATAATTATATAACAAATTCAGTGGTCAACATTCAGTGGATCAACAACTACAAAAATAAGACATGAAATAATAATTTGTGTTAATTGAGTTTTTGAAAAAAAAAAATTATTGACTTTTTTATGTATTTTAAAACTTTATTATTATTAATACTGATATTTAATGCAAAAACTTTTTAAAAAAATTCTTAAATTAGCTATAAACAATTAAAAATTGATAAAATTTAAATATAAATCACGTGACTATAAACGCGCTATGATTGGTCACCATGGTTGTTACGTCATAATGTTGTAGCTATTCAATAACAGTACAGCGTTGACGGCTATTACACGTGACTAGACAATAATTATGAAAATTTATTGCTATAAAACGAGTTGTTAGTTGGTTCCGATTAGCTATGTGTGATAAAGGATTTATTAAAGCAAAGTCTGATAATATTCCTGATGTTGACATATTTATGATAACCAATTTTTTAAAAAATGATGTTCGGTTTAATTCTGCTGAAGTTCGAGGTGCCAAGACATCAAGGTAATTCTGTTAAAAAATAATATAATAAATGAAAATATTCAAGTATTTATTCTCCATTAGATAAAATATAATTATTTATTTTATAAATTGTGGAGCATCGCGTGAGAGTATAATAAATATAATTTTCCATGTCATCTTTCAGCTGAAAAAAAAAACAGAAATCATAAGAATTATTTAAATGTTATTGTAACAACAGAAAAACTATTTACGGTGTTAAGAAATACTTACATCGAAATGATCTTCACAACAAAAAAAATTCGATTTTTTTTTGGGATTATCACGGTGCACTGCTTGAAACCATTTATTTCGACGTTTGTCATCTTGGGGAACATTTAAAAACATTTTGTCAGAAGTTATTTTTGTAGTATTCGTACATAATGGTACAAAACAAGAGCGATAACTTTTGAGGTTTGACATCTTTAGTATAAATTTGAATATTTAACAATGACAACAAAATTAAATAGATCAAAACTCTGTACTTTATTATTTCTATATCAATTTTAACGAGTGAAAACCAACATTATGACGTCACACGCGCTCGGGTTTGTTTGGAAGCTGTCGGCGTGTCTTCGGTACTGGATTCAAAAATTATTTTTATTTTCAAATAACTTTTGAATTATTGCAAAAAAAAAATTAAAAAAAATTGTTTTATTATAAAACTTATATATGATCTTTCCATTTATCACAAAAAAAATTTTTTTTCTAAAACCCAATTGACATTTACCAATTTAATGTCGCCAACAAAAAGAATTAAAATTATAACAAAGTAAATGTGGAAATGCAATCATTTTACTAATAATCCGAGACTCAATTTTTAATTTTATTCCATATTTTCAACTTTAAATCTAAAGCAATGAAAAGTGTGCTAGCTATAATGAAAAGTCAAAAAATTCTAGTTAGCCTTCTGAAAACTGTAAATTTTTTTTAGAGGATCAAAAGAAGTAAGCTCTAAACTGGTGCTAAAACTTCATCCAAAATTTGGAAAATACCCAATTTCTATATCGACTCTTTAGTTTACAGTATATTATTTATAGCAAATTATTGACAAACATTTAATTCATAATAGGATCCTGGGCAAGGTCTTACCTTTGCTTGAACTTGGTCAGATTTCTGTTTATGATTTCTTATGGTAAATACTAATAACTTCTACACAATAGACAACCACATAATAAAATAGTTTTTTTTATCACGCCGGGATCAAAAGTTCGATTTTCAACTGTAATTTTAGGATTGAAAGTGCCATATTGCTTCCCTGTTAAATGACAAAATAAATTAATGCGCATGAGCTAAATTTCGATTGCAAATAAATATGTTAATTTTAACTGTCAAAATTATGACAGATTATGCAATTTAACCTCTTAAAATACTATAAAAACACATTAATTTATAATTGATTCTAACCAAGTTAAATTAAATTTTTTCATGATAACAGAACTTTCGATCCCGGCGTGATAAAAAATTGTATACGCGCCACGGGAGGAAAGTAGGGCATCGCAACCCGCGCTACTGTCCTATTGACAATACAGCGCGGGTTGCAATGTCCTACTTTCCTCCCTAGGCACGTATATACAAATTTGAAAAACAAGGCCGAAAACTAGCATTTTGCAAGGCGAGTAATTTTGGGGGCCAAGGCTGAAAGCCGAGACCCTCAAACTACAAGCCCTTGCAAAAGCGTTTTCGAACGTGTGATTTACAAGATTTTTTGTGCCGTTGTAAAAAAAATTAAATACATTTTTAATTGAAAATGTTTTTTTGTTAATGTTGGCAACGCTAGTAACAGTAGATGATTTTTAATCTCAAAAATCGATTCATTTGACCTTTCAAAACGTGTTTGCGTGCTGAAAAAATAAAACTGTTGTTTTCTGAAAAAATTAATAGCCCAGCACACATAAACCGGATTCTATTGGCTTTAAAATTAAAATAGTCAATAATTGATTATGTTAAAGTTTTATATTCCAATTTTAAACTTTTAATTGGTTTTATATACCCTGTATGGAACTAAGGCAAACTGCTAGTTTTAAATGTTTATTTGTTTAAACGATAACAACAACAATTCTGAACAAACAATAGAACATTGTATATGCGTAAACAGTATTTAACTGTGCTGTTGCACTGGTCTACTGTATCAATATCAAGTTCTGTAAGGTGTCTGACAGACACGGTTTTAGTCATTTATTTTTTAAAATTTAAATGCATTGTTCTATTATGGTTTGATTTTTTGTGTTTTTATATATTTTAATAAAGATAAGTATTAGAGCATTGGCTATTTCTTCTATTAACAAATGAAATTTTTATTTTTGGTCAGTTTTACGTTTTTTAATACATAATCATTTTAAATGTTTTCAAATTTAGGATTGAGGAGTAGATATACAATACATAGATTTAATTTAATTTAATAATAAATAAATACAAATTTAAAATTATTGTTGTTGATTTTGAGACAAACCGATAAACTGAAAAAATGTTAATCCAACTTTGTGGGTCACATCAATCGAACAAGTTTGTCAGTCAACAAATTGTGATGAGTAATGTAGATAATACAAGAACAACGAATTGGCCGGTTCTACAGCCGGAAGATACACCTTTTGCATCAAGAATATTTATTTAACCATTCTAATTATTTACTTTCATTAATAAAAATTGTTTCTCGAGAGCTTTAAGGAGAAATTTATCAATTTGGGTGCGGAAAAACATTTTAATTTTTTTAGTTGGCAAACAATTACTTTTAGTTTTAAATATGCAATAAGATTCTGAAACTCTTCAATGTTCGTCAGCAAACTTTCTTTTTCTGCAAATTAAGCAAAAATAATTTCATATTATTTTTGTAATATAATTTAAATATAAATCTATATCTCAATTCCACAGCAAATTGATGGATTTTTTCGAAATTATATCATTTGTAATTATACTAAACATCGTCAACCAATTAACAAATTTAATCTTAAAAGAATTATAAAATCTTGATATTATTGCTTATATACTACTTCAGAAGCATCTCTTCTGTGACTCAAAGCTCAAATTAGCTCTTCATTGGTAACCTACAATTTTCCTGATTTTTATGAAAATAACTATTGAATAAAATATGGCTAAGATTAATTAGTTTTACTTAAGATTAATATTTTCACAAATTTGTGAAAATAAATTACATTGGCCAAATTATAAAAAAAAATAAGTATTGTGTTCTAAAACAAGATCTTTGTTTAGCCGGAAAATTATATTGTTCAAATATATCAAGAAAAATTTGTTCTTTGATTTGAAAGAATAGCAATAAAAACAAGTTTTATCTTTATTTCATCTCATATTGTTAATTTTCTTTATTTTATTAAAATTCAAAAATATCCGAATAAAGTTTTTAGAAGTTGTTCTATTTAACTTGGTTTTGGTTTGTGAAACGTGCTGAATATTTAAATCAATTGTCATATTTGAGATTAATTAGCAGAAACTGAAACTGGTTGAAATTGCTAATTGGGTTGTCGAGAGAATATGGTTAGAGTTTTTGCTCTGAACAACCTTTTAACGAAAGTGCTTACGTTCAGTTATAATATTCAGTTATAATACGTTCAGTTATTGTTTGAGTGTAATAAAAAAAAAACACTTTGATTAAAATTTTTATGAAACATCTTTGATTGCTCAATTAAATTATAGAAATACCAAAGTAATAAAGTTAATTACTCTTTCTTGAAATAAATTAACTTGTTTAGTCAAGGAGTCTATTTTTAAAGTGCTTAATACTAGTTGTTTGTTTTCATTAAATTAGAATACTGTAGTCGCCAGAAATTAAGTCATACAGTCAGCACATCAAAGAAACTTCAAAAAAAGTTTTAAAACATTTTACAATTCAAAACAACTGGTATTTACTCATAATTATGACTACAGTTTTTTATAATTTTTTTAACTTATTTTTATTTTCTGGTATTTTTATTTTCTGCAGCAAAAAAATGAGCGTAGTAAAAAATGTATTAGATAGTTAATTCGTCGTAAAATTGATTACACTGCTCTAGCAGAGTGAATAAAGTGATTTGTTTGTCATTTCAACGCAGTTCAAGGCGTGTCATAGCTAAATCGTTTATTGTAGAACAATAAATATCAACGTTGCTTCTAATCCGCTAATGTTGAGAATCTGTAAGAATGTTTATAAATTGTGTGATGTAATCTAAAAAGTTTATTATAGCACTTTTAATGCGTTTTCTTTTTTATTTTCAATCATTTTTTTTTCGGTTGAAATATGTACCTACAGACATAGTTTGATATATGTTTTTCTAACTTACGTAGTATTGGTTATGATGTTTTTTCTTTTAGTTATTAAGTAGTACTTTTCTGACTGTCTTTTTTTATTAATTTTATGTTGGCTCTGTTATCAAAATAATAAATGTTGAGCAATGAAGTATAATTATTATTATTCCTTCAGCTGAACATCATTAATATACGGCTTACAATACTACTTTTTAAAATATAAAACATATCATCAATTTTATTTTTTTTAGAGTTTACAAAAATTTGTTTACTATTTATGTCTACACTAAAAGTTTTACAATTTATAACACAATATAATTTCCTGCTGCGGCTGCTTTCAATAAGAATCTTGTAATATTTACTTCAAGTTACAGTGATTTGTTTTTATTACTAATATTTTTAAATTGCTTGTTTCAAATCATTTTGAAAAATTTGTTTTGATAAATTTTTAAATGTTTCACATACAAATAAAGTTATACAATGTGATTTTAACCGTCAGAAAAATTTTTTTTTTATTTTATGTGTAGAACTTTTATTTTAAACACTCTAAGTGCATTTGTTACTAAATTAATACTGTTAACATTTTCTTTATTATTATTATTTTTATGTTTATTAATATATTGCTAATATCTGTCTTTACGCAAAACAGCAATTCAAGATTATTTAAAAAAAAAAGCTTTTATGAGCTGGTCTCAAACAATAATGTCAACACACAAAAATATTGACTTTTTTTTTCTGATATTGACATACTGAATCCTATTTTTTTCTGTTTCTGAATACTATATTAGATTGCTTTCTTTGGTGTTTTGACAGATTACCGCTCTGTACTCTCAAATTCTGTCTTCTTATCAAATAAACAACGACAATAATAGAAAAATAAAACATGATAATTTATAATAATATGTAAACTTTTTAGTATAATGGCGAATCTGTATTATCGCAAAAAAGGATGATTAATTTTAACGGTTGACCCTTATGTGAGCTCGCCTAAAATGTCCGGTCTAGAACGAATTATGAGTACGATAGAGTGAAAGATAAGTGTAATACACTTTTCCACTTTTTGCCGATGCTAGCTTAAAATCCCAAAATCCAAGTGCAAGCTGAAATTGATGAATATTCTCGAAATGGAATGCAAAATAGCTTTCAAAGAGCGAATTTCCAGAATGTGTGTTGGTCTTAAAGATTGATGACTGAAATTGCTTTGGTTTTGCAAATTTCTTATTTGAAATAGGAGTGCATTTACAGGCATTTATAGACAGAAAGCCTTAAAAGCTTGACGAACAAAGATTATTTTTTTACGCCGAAAACTAACGTGTTTTCTTATACGTACATTTAATATACGTAGATTTGACAACTCGATAATAATCGAATCTTAGTTGAGTGATCATTGTGAGTAAGCTTTGCGATTTCGCTTCAAATGAATAAAATTATGATTTAAAAAAAAATTGTTTTTGCAAAGTTAAATGATAAAAAATTATTGTAAGTTGTGAATTATATTGTTTAAAGTGTTTGGCAAAAATAATAAAGTAATAGTTATTTAACATGCGTTGCGGAAACATTTATAGACAGACACCCGAGAGACGCCGCCTTGAGGTCGCCTAGAAGACTAAATCAGGATAGTGTTTTCACCAAGTTAAGGATTGCGGTAATTTTTTTGCAAACATAAGCCAATATTTGTAAGATGTACAAAAAAAATTTATACCTGGCTTGTCGTTAATACAAAAATTTTAAGCTATTATTTTACGGTCTTATTATATTACAATAATAAATTGAATTAGATATGACATTGGTACCTTTGCATTAAGGTTGTCTTTAGCGATTTCTTCCATTAATTTTTTGCAAATTAATTACAAAAAATTTTAGAGTTTAACAGTTTTACAATTTTACTAGTTTACCAGTTTAATTGTTAAGAGGAATTACGACTATCTTTTCATTTGTTTGATAATGAATTATGAGTGGACGTTCAAACCCTACTAATTGAACGCCTTCAGCACTATAAATTTTAAGACTACCAATAACCAAATTTTATAAAAAATAAAATTTTTGATCATTTAAATAAAACATATATTTAAAATCAACGCTCTGTAAACCGAAAGTCTACAAAAATATTACATAGAATTTGATAATTAGCGGTCAAACGATTCTCTAGGTCTTTGTTTTATATGCGGTCAAAAAAGTATTCACTTGTTATACAGTGCGTAAAATTATTTAGATCAAGACTTGCTATGAAATAGTGAACGTATGTTAATTTATCATGTTAGGATGTTTCATCTTATTTCTCACAACAGGATCGTAATAATTAATAATAAATTAAAGGTTTAAGGTTGAAATTTTAACTACATATGTTTTGATTTAAAGTGATAGTTTGTATTTATCAGAGGCTCTCGTCAAGCTCCAGATTATTTTACAAAAACTATTTCAACTAGCTTTTTCAACATGAAAAAGGGAGGTTTACTATGCCATATCTCAGAGTAAACTGTGAAGAAGCAGGTAGTTTAGCTGGTAAAACATATTTAAGAGGAAGAAAGTACTTATGGATAAACATTTTTTCAAGAAAAAGTAATTTTTAAAAAAGTAGGTATTTTTAGAAAATGTACAAAAATAAAAGTAGCGACAATGTTTAAAAAACGTTTTTAAAAAAGATTGTTTAATAATTTGAGTTGAATATTCGGTTTGATCGTTCAAGACTTAATTAAAGATTGCATGTTAAGTTTTTGATTAGTTCATGCTCAGAATCGTATATTATATATTATAGACAAGTTTTGACGTTTGCTTGACATTTATCAGCAGGACTAGATCTAAATATATTATGAACGCATGTTACTTTCATCACTTTTAATCGCAGAATTGCAAATTTTTAAAAGATTTTGCAAAGATTGTAATAATTCTATCTATTTCTTTATCGCTTTCATATTTAGAGATCATTAATTATATGATACTTTGTTATCTAAAAGTTGAACATAATATTTCAGGTTTTTTTTGTTATAGGTAACACATAATTGATTTATTTGGCTATGTTAAATTAAAAAGCAGATCAAATCGTGGTTTATAAAATTTATTTTCGAATAAATCGAGAAGACAATAAATACAACATCAAATTTGTATTTTCGAAAAGAAAATACAATAGAGGCTAAGAGTTTGGCTTTTAGTAACCAAATTAGATTTTTAATTAAAATTAACAATATTTTTTTATGTGATTGGTTGAATTTTCAAAAACAACTAATCAAACATTGTGATTTCAATTTTAATTGCAATTATCTTTACTTTAGCTTAATTTACTTTCTGTTAGCCTATCCGCAATTTCTGCAAAAAAAAATTAATTAATTATTATCTATAATAAATTGTTATTAGTGTTCTACTTCTACTTATTTAATGAGAGATGGTAGCTTCATGGAAAAAATGAAGCAATTTGTATGCATGTTTTTTATCCATTTGTTAAAGAAGATCGGAGCAATTAGTAAGATTTATCATTTCAACAAAAGACAAATAATGTCTTTTATTAGGTTCCTAAATGAAGCACTCAAAAACATAATATGTGATCTATCGTTTCAAATTTTACTCATTACCTACATAGTTGCAACTGATTGATGCTTTGCGTGCTTTTGTAGGGTAATAAATGTAATAATACTTTTATTTCTAACAGGTCAACTGACCCAATTACAGGAATATCTAAAATTCTACAAAAATCTTATCAATTACAGAGTAAATAATATATAACACTCTATTAGTAATTGATTGATTTGGAATCTTTGGCACTATAAACTGTTAACACAGTTTTACCACTTGCCAAAAAATTTTTGGCAAGTGGTAAAACTGTGTTAATAACACTCTATTAGGTAAACAACAGTTTCCATCACAAATAACAGAAATTATAGATCTAGAGCTAGATAAATCTCTAGGAATGCCACTTTGATCTAAAATGTTAGTAAATTCACCTCACATTATGTCTCAAGTATATTAAATCTGTGCTGTATGACACTAAAAAAACTGTGAATGTTTTTTATTAAGGCGTGTAACATGCAATAACAAACTACTAAAAAGTCAACTTTAAAGTGAATAATGTTAAACAAAAACCAATACGTCTGCTATGTAGAGATTCAAAACCAAATCGATTTACTAAGAGCTGATGATTGTACTTTTAAAGATGATGGATTATATCCAGTAAAAAACCGATTTTTCTTAGAAAGCGTCGCTGAACAGTTTTAATACTATTATTAGAAGAATTGTATATAAATTCTAAATTAAATGCAAATCTTATCTCATGAGTAATTGCTGCAAGTATGCTTTAATAAGGCCTAATCATAATAATAAAATTTCATGAGCTTTTTAAACTGATTTCAATCAATTTGCATTGTTATGTGACGGCAACAGTGTATATTATTTTTTTCAAGACTATTGAATCATGTTTTCCGGTGATCAAAAATTAAAGTTTCTACTACTGCTTGATTCCTTTTCCAAACAAAGCGGTAGTGTATCGCTTTACTTTTGAGCACTTTACTGATAAGAAATGTCATTTTACTAAACTCAATTGTCATTTCATTTGGTTTAAATTTATAATTCTAATGTTTTGCATCTAATTAATGTACATAAAAAATAATCAATTTGCAAAAAAAATGAAAATTTATTTAAAAAAAGTTTAGATTATGATATTTTTTAATTTCTTGTGAGAGTTTTTAATTTTATAATAATTTATAGTTATTTCTAAAGTAAAATATGCCAATAAGGCGCTAAATAGCTTGTATAATTGAATGATCTCATTGAGGGCCATACGGCATTTTAAGTTAAAGCGGGAGAAATTGGGCTTAACATCCCTGGAAACACTAGGTAGCGATGCCAGGCAGCAGTCAGTGTGCACCCTGCACTAAGAGCGACATTAAAGAAAGGTATTTAAACGGTCGGTCGAGCGTTGTGTATATTGTCAAACTGTGAATTGTTTATAAAGATAGACAACGTGTGCTGTTGTTGTTGCTAATGATAATGTGCTGTTTTATCATATGATTACAGGAGGAATATAAATTGAGTGCTGATTCTTTGAATTCGGAGTAATAAAGAGTAAAGTATAATTGTATGATCCTGGCTTTCTACTCCCTCGAGCAGAAACGAAGATATAGAGGGGTGATTTGGAGCTGGTTAACCGCTATGGTTATGTTCCTGTCAGTGTATAAAAATGTTGTGGATTTTCTTTTTGCTGGTATTACAGAATATTGCGTAATGTCCTTAGGTTCTTCCCTTTTATATTAATATTTATTTTATACCTTTTCTTATTACGCATTATTCCTGACCAATCTATTTCGTATAATGTGATTGAGGCCTTGCAACACCGTCTACGTTGCTTCCGAACAAGGTACCGAAACAAAGAAGACATCATTGACAACACGATGCTAAAGAAAAGGGGTGAAGATTGAGTCAATCGAGTCCATGGAGTAGTTGTCAAAGTCCAATGAGCCTGGTGATGTCTTCCACTATCAGTTAAGAGGAAGAGAATCTTGCGAGGGGGAAAAAGCCTCCGGTGAGTTACTTTACAGGTATTATTGACAGGTACATTATGTGTAAATATGTTTCATGTATTGCTCAGTCGATTCGTCTGCTCGTTCAAGCGTTTCTCTAACAATGAATATAAAGGGGTGAGTTGAAGTACAAGTGACAAATTTATTTATAAGAAGGAGTTAACTGTTATTTAATACAATTTAATTGTTAAAATTTAGCAAAATGTAAGATTAAAATAAATAAGTCTTACACTCTAAATTTTAAATTTTACCAATCATCCCTTCTACTCCGACACAAACAAAAACATAACCTAATAACCAGTTCAGCATCCAGCAACAGCAAATACTTCCCGAAATATTTAGTGTGTTTTTCTTAATTCTAGAACATAATAGAAATTTTATTGTGTTTTTATTGATTCCTGACCTAACCTGGTTATATTAATTAATTACTGTAATAATGAAAATTGACATGGATCGCGATAATGCCAAAACCTCAACAACTCTGACACCACCAGACGTTGCAGAAGTACTTACATGGCAACAATAAATCTCTTGCTCAAGAAATCTAAAACCAAACATACAAAGAATTATGTCATGGTGCAAAAAGAAGAAAGTTGAATATTATTCAGAGAACGTTATCATAGCATATTTTTCGTATACCGCAAACAAAAGCTTACTGGTTTCATTATGGCCAAAATTTTCTATGTTAAAATCAACAATGAATACCAAACATTTTATAGATATAAGCAAATATTTTAAATTAATTGCTTTTATAGACAGTTAGGAGGATTGGTTCGAAGTTCTGCAGAAGCGTGAAATAGGAAATACTGAAGCCTTAGATGCAGAGTTAGGTACTGTTGATTTTTCAATCATATGATAGAATAATAGGAAATAATAATAAACTCTGTGCTGTTAATAATTAGAGTTGCAGGTGCATGTCGCAAAAACCAATTAATTCATTTAACAGTAGACGACATTCAAAACCTTAATACAATTAACACAAAAACTAAACGTTTATTCACTATTGTGGATAATGATAACTTGCCAAGTAACATACAGCTGTACAAGAAGAATTTTGTCCTAAACACACTTCCCATAATAGATTTTTCGTTTATTGTATTGAAAGTAAATGTTCAACGTAGCCATTAGAAATAAATAGTAATTGAGAAATTCCATCCAACGACGTTTTTGAAGCTACACACATACAAGACACTGTTTTCGACGGTCCTCTGTCCTCAGTATTGTCGGATGCAGGTCCGGGCCAGTTCATTTTAATGAACTATTTGGTGACAGACTTTTTAACTTTAGAGGTATCAATTGAAATTTAATTTATTAAAGTTCGTACTTTTATTCAAAAAAAAAACAAAAGCATGTGGCATTAGCAGCTATCAGTAAACAAAACGGCACAGAGCTTATTCCACTTCTACGGAATTATGTAACACGAGTATATAACAACAATAAGCAGTTTTTTTTAACAATGAATTATATATTTAATAAATTTTAAAACGTTTAAGTTAAAAGTTTAGATATAAATACTTAGAGTCGTTTCTTGAGTTACCGATCGATCATTTACTCTGATTGGTAACTAAATTTGCTGTTTTCACCAATTTACAAATTAATAATAGTAAATGAATTATTACCTTTAAAGATTAAGTGAATTTAACAAAAAATTTGTTCTGCTTGATATAATATTTGTTCGAGAGCAATTCAAATGCTTATACAATATTATTATAGTAGAGGAGCCCACGATGCTAAATGGGAATTTACTCGAGCGTCATAGAGACCTATTAGGTTGCAAAGCTTAGATGATAAAAAAAAAATGTTATATAATATATACCTTTTCATCGGTGGGGTAAGCGGCTATAGATTTTTAAATATTTAAAAAAATACTGTTGCATGGACATACTCGAGCGCGTCAGATATTAATAGCGTCAATGTCCTACGTATTTTTAATAATGTTTTCAGGTTTTCTAAGGGGGGTGTTAAGTGCACTAAAAAAAAACTCTCATTTAATAATCTGACGATTTCGATGTGACGCAAACTCGCAGCCATTATTATAATGTGCAAAAAAAATTGGTCATTTTAAAATACTCAAGCGCGTCAGATTAAGATATATGTTGTTCATCTTTGTGTTCTAGACGTGCTGTCTCATAATCTGGCGATTATCTAAAGGGATTCGCCTAATCTGATAAAAAAAAATTTTTTTTTCCGTGTTTTAAATCATTGAACTTAATTAATCGAGAAGCTCAGGAAATAGCATGCAAATAAATAAGTGTATGTTTTTTGAGTAGAATATTTGTACTTATAAAAAAATAATTAAAAAAAAATGCCCATAAAAATTTAATTTTTTATAATTAATTGATTAATTAATCATCATCTTCATCAGTAGAATTATCTTCCTCTTCTGGGTCGAATTCATTCTCAGCCGGAGTGAGAGAGTAAGAGATAAAGAAAAAGTGAGAGAGAAGTAGAAACGTGGAGAGGGAAATATAGGTATCACTCAGCTGCACGCATTAAACTTTATCAACGATTTTTTATTATTTCGGCTTGCGGAAATCGTCAGATTATATATTTTTCGATATCCTTGGATTATTTCCTTTAAAATAAAAAAAATTGGCTACGCTCGAGAATGTTGAGATGACGGTTTTTTTTTACAACTTTGCTGACCTCCCCTTTCATTACGTCACTCTCAAATTGTCAGATTAGTAGAATATACACTTTTTAGCATGTAATTAACTCACTCAACCTTACTCTGACGCGCTCGAGAATTTTAAATAATCAATTTTTTTTTACTAATCTGATCCTTTACGGGCGGCCTTATATATGAGGCTCATATTTGGTGGAGGTACTTAACCGGATACAAGGTATCGCCCTGTATATTAATCTGCCGCGCTTTAGTAAATCCCGAAATCCCTGCTTGGGCTCCCCTACCATTATGATACTTATCATAGAAAGAATAGATAATTTACTTTTTAGACGACTTGTCTCGAAAATGACAGATATCAATACTATAGCCTACTTTAGAAAGTTGAAAATTGCATAGGCCGGTGCGGATATGAAATTTATCATGCACCGTGCATGATAAGTGTTAGTGAGGTTACGTTTCCAAAATTCATCAAACAAATTCGCTCCGGTTTTGTTGAAATTTTAATTTGTCAAACGATAATAGTAATTTACAAATTTATTGCCTTTCATTATGCAAATGGAAGGTTACATTATTGAAAGAACAGTTGCTGAAATTCATTAATTTCTTGTTGGAGTTTTCAAAATCATCTGGTAACTCTGCAGCAGTTGTCGAAGATGTAAAAAATGAGGTAGACGGCAACAATTGATTAGTGGAATTTTCTTGTGAACGATTTTCAGAGGAATTTGTTGTATGCATGCTCGTAACGCTGCCGCGATTTTGTTGGGAGCAACAGCAAGGTATTCTCACTGGCAGCTTCAACCACTGATGGGGGTGTAAGTTCTAATAACACATCGTCTTCATTATCGCTATCCATTTTCGGCACACAGTGACACAACTAGCAAAACCACGAAGTATAGATACCAGGAGTCCGAACGGTATAGGATTTTTCACATTATTTATGTACCCAAATAATCGACCCAGATGATAGTTCTATTTTTTGCCACACGCTGCGCGAGGGTTCAGGAGGTACCGATACTATTATTATTATTACACGTAAATACGGACTGGCTAACCTGGCTCGTCAATGTAAAAAAATAAATTAAATTAAATATAAAATATTAATTTATTTTATTAGAATCATTTTTATAAAAAAATGGGAAAGTGCTGTGCCGTTGATGGTTGCCTTAGTGGCCGAAAGGCAAGTGAGCATTTAGGAAAAGTGGCTTTATTCAAAGCACCAAAAGTGAGTAACCTCAAAATAATATTTAAAATTTTATTTTAATAAATAATTGATCATTACATTAGTGTAGTTTTTAAATAATAATATTTAAAAAATGTTATATTTTTATCGGTTTTCCAAATGCTTTGACTGCACAGAGTCTATGCAGTCAAGAGTAGTGACGGCTCGTGATAAATTTATAGAACTTATGGATAAAGGTGCATTGATTTATCCTAGTGAAAAATTATTTAATTTAATTAAAAGCTTAGAGGAAGTTGTGTTAATGGTGGTTGGGACAAAAACAGTAAAGATTGACACAATGTTTGAAATATTAGATGATGTTTCTAAAAGGAATATCTCTATTTTTGTTGGCTGTGATGCGCATAAGAAAGAATTAACAAAAAAAATAATTAATAATTTTTTAATAATGCGGGGGCATTTTCTAGTCAAGTGTTTTAATAAAAGTGCTACGGAGAGAAAAGTTAAATCTAAAAAATCTCGAAAGATTTCCAAATTACATTAACTCGCGCTTACTATTAATAAAAAAAATTATTCACTCTAATTATATAAATAATATAAATAAAAAATACAAAGAAATATTCTGAATATACGTTTAACTTAAATAATTTAATTTTTAAATATTAAACTTGTTTTGTTTGTAACTTATACCATTTTAATAAAAAATATGTTTGATAATAACTTGTTAATTAATTTTTTTCATAAAGTACATTTATCGTAATATTGAAATTTTTTAAAATATTTTAACTAGTAAATTTTTAAGTCACTGTGTAATTACTTACTTTATTTATTTAAAAACTTTTTTTTTAGCATTCATCTACTTTTTTTCATTGAATAAAATGGTATGATCCCTACTAATTTTTAAATTATTATCCATTAATACCACATGTTTTTAGCTTTGCAGATTGCCTTTGATTTAATTCCCCGTTTCTCAAAATATTTTTTTCCAGAGCTGTCAATAGCAGCAAAACTTCCCGCGTAAGGATTTAAACGAGTACTTCTTGAAAAGTGGCGCGCTCTACCGGCGAAAAGTCTGTCCCCTAAATTGAGACCATTCGTTCAACATTACGTTCGGACTCCTGGTATCTATACTTCGTGAGCAAAACAATGAAATTTTCAAAACAGTAAACAATCTATAGTAACGCGCCCGTGGCCAACATAGTTGGATTAAAAATAGCGTAACGTGTTTTATCGATTTCAGGCGTTCAAACATCAGTTTACATTTGTAAAAGTTGGCTGGTAGCTAAGCCATAGCCGTATCCTGTATGTAAAATCGGTATGGTAATTGAAGCTGCTCATGCATCTTTATCCGAATTTAGCTTTTAAACGTTCTATGGATAAAAAAAATGGTTATTTTCTTGTTCAAGTCGTCTAAAAAATAGTGTTCACAACTCGTGTCGAAAGTGGCTATCATGCTCGTGCTTCTTTATCCGAACTCGGCTTCGCCTCGTTTGTCTAACTGCACTCGCATGATATCAGTCACTTTCGACACTCGTTATGAAATATACTATTGTGATTGTACACAATACATAATATATTTTAAATATGTATTGTAATGCTAATAAATGAGTAAGAATTAAGGATTAGGATTAGAATTTTAGAGACAGATCAATATTTTTTAAACGTGTAGATTCTCATAACAATTGTTTATCAATGATTTTTATAATTTATTGTGTCTTAAATTCAAAGAAGTATCTAATGTTTTAAATATCTACAAACTTTAGTCACATTTTTAGTATTATGCAATTGCCAGTTTATTTTAAATTCAGATCTAATAAATGTTTTTTTCAACTGGTATTTATTTCCGGCCACATACCTACTTTCCGAGTCATTTCAATTTAACTGAAAAACTTTTTGTATAAATTGGTTTTACTGGATCAAATAGAAAACAAGAATAAAATCAATTTCAGAGAGCATCAGTCGGTTTTCGCCGTTACAATGTCAAACTTAAAGTTTAATTGGTTTAGTGGTCTCAATTATTACAAGAGTAAAAAAATTTTCAAGTATATAAGTAACTATTGTACGTAGTTTTATTATGTACCAGTATTTTTTATCAGATTGTTACATTAAAAATAAATGAAGTCTATTAAAGTCTGTGAAAGGCGGTAGCTTTATCTTTTATTCTCCAAAAAGCGTTCTTTTGATTTTGCAGCTTTCTTTTTATCAGTGAAATAGAGGTTTAAAATAAAAGCTTGAGATGAAAGACGATGTTTCAGTTCTTGGCGAGCTAAAAATAACACAAGGTGAATAAGAACCAAAAGATCATTTAAATAAAACGGGAACCAAATAATCAACAAAATGCGATTTTTATTAAAACATAGATTTCAATTTTACATTATTTATATTTAGAGCTAATACGATGTAATATTTTATTTCATTGTCATACAATTGTTGTTAAAAAATGTATGTGAAAGCTTTTTGCGTTTCTACATTAACATTTCCTGGGAAAGTGTAATTCGCTTAGTCCTCAAGTTATATAAAAATATGTGAAATCAATATCACTTCTAGTAGAACTATAAAACTATGCGCTTGCGTCAATGATTGCAATTTTATTGTTAATTATATTTTCCAAGCAGAATACCTTGTATTTTTAGAAGCATTTATTTGTGCAATAAGTTTGTTTTGAACTCATCTACAATTGTTTGTATTTAATTTTACTGGAATATGATGAGTAAAAAAGTTATGTACGGAAAGAACCAAATTTAATATCAATGAACGGTATTATATTATGTTACTTTAATTTTGAACTTTTACACTGAATACAGTGGTAAAACTGTGTGAATAGTATAAAGATGATGTTCTTCTAAATGTTTTATACTGGGCCAGGCTTGTGTTTGTTAATTTTTTTATGTCTTTTTCTATTAATGTTAGTCGTTCTCTTAACTTCATTACATCTATTTTTACTCTTGTTTTTAATTCAAATGCTAAAATATATCTAAAGGTTGTCTTGCATACTTTAAGATAAATCGCTGTTTACAGTGCTTACTCATGCTGGTCAATGTGTTTCCTTAGCGATAATTCTATTTCTTAGTAGTTGAATGCTATTAATTGTCTGCATGTTGGAATTTTTTATTGCTGGGCTAACTGTATTTAATTTTGTACACTATTAGTTTTTTTTTAATTTTAAAACGCAGTTTTTCTGTCTAAACAGTAAGGATTAAGGAACAGTAGTCTTCCAAGTTCTGTAACAACTATCTTTAGCTTTGCAGAACGGTCATGTGCTCATGAGGTAAACACGGTTTCTAAAAAACATTTAATGCGTTCAATTAACCAATTACTTAGTAATAACAATATTTATTAATTTAATAAATCTACTAATTAATTACTTTCGAGCTAAGAGTTAGCTAGTAACTATCTGTTTCAACTTGTTGAAACAGATATCTGTTGATATCTGAAGACTCCAGAAAGCTGTTCTTACAATTTGTTGTCAAAGTTTGGTGATACCTTGTAATGTTTTAACACGCAGTACTAGTTTCTAAAAAATCTAAACCGAGACCAAGCACTAAACTTATAATATTTATAGCTCTAAAAAAAAGTGAAAAAATTTATTATAACACCATTGATTTATTGAACGACGTTATTTATGCATCGCCGATTTGCGTTGAATGTTAATTGCCAATGAGCACAAGAAAAGCATGAATCTACAAATGTATGTTCCAAATATCTTGGTTTTAAAATTTTGTTAAAGAATTGATGCTAATAGAAAAAATGCTACTGTCTACTGATTAATAGACAGAATATAAGAAATATAAGACGATACATTCTTTAAATATTGACTTTTTATACAGACTACTTTGCGCAGAAGAGACATCCACTTACGGAGTTAAATAAGCTTTCTTTTGTTATGAAATCAAGCCCAAAGTAAAAAAAAGAATTTGATCAGATGGAAATTTTTATGTATAGTTTATGGTTAGAAGCTGCGCCAATTCTTTTGCACTCGCTCAAGTTGTCTCTGCTGCAAATATTATTCAATAAAAGAACTGACAAATATTCACGGTTGAGAAGAGCATCTTTATGTTGGACTAAGTAGCTAGTGAATTGTTTATTCTTTTGAAAAAAGTATGTTACAGCTAGAATGTTTATACAATTTTTAAATTATTAAAACTAAATTTTCAAAGCTTTTGACACATATTAATTCCTATTTTAACTTCATAAAAGCGATCTTACAAAAAACAACAAGCAGAATAATAACATATTTTTATAAAGAAAACACCTTATCGACTAGTTGAATAGAAAATAAAAAAAAATAATAGTTTGAGATAGACATAATGATAAAATTTTAAATAAAATTTTTAATGCTGATTTTGGCTCTACCAGCAGTAAGGGTAACTATCAAGATGCAACATTAAAAATAAGTATTAACTTATATAGATTTAACCCTCCGAATGTCATCTCATCAAAGTTAAATTAAAAAGTATTGCCAAAAAACTAAAACGCTTGTTGAAAAAATAAAATTGAGGCATTTTTAATAATATAATTATTATACAACAAAATTAATATAGTCTACTAGAAAAATTTTGTATTTTTGTAATTTTGTATGTTTGTATGTAATGAATAAACTTAAAAGCTACTGATCCGCTTCCCAAAATTCTTTCACTACTAGAAAGCTACATTATCACTGAGTAACATACATTATCAATAGTTTATATCCAGTAAAAAATAATTTAAAAATTTCCTTAAGCAAATCACACATATAACTGATTTTGAAAGAATGTAAAATGCATGCCTATAAACCTATTTTTAATTTTACCTTGAAGCCAAAAGATGATAAAAAACGTCTTAATTTTTTTTGTAGATGGATAATGAGATAATAAGAAAATGAAATTTTTATCGTAATAATAGGTTTTCCGATGAAGCAGCTTTTTCTACCAACGGGGTTTTGTTGCAACATGTTCTATATTGAAGCAATACTAATTGTTGTTTTAGAATTACGACTAGGCGTCAATATTACGGTAAAGTATATAAATATATGTCAAGCTGTTTCGTATCACGGAATAATAAGCCCATATTTTTTTTATTCTAACGTTAACCAGCATTCATACCTGGATATGAATGCTAAGATATCTTTTTGCTATTGTTTAAGCGGTTTACCTCTTCTTGATTATTGACACTTAATGTATTTTCAACAAAGTGGTTGTCTAGCGCATTTAGCTTGTATTGTTTGCAATTGGCCAAATAGCAAATTTGGAGATTATTGGTTTGGCAGAGGTGGCCTAGCTTTATGCCGCCAAAGAATTCTGATTTTGCCAGTTTTTTTTTATTTGTGGGGGCGTTCATAACAAATTGTTTACAAGGAAGACTTACCCAATAATGCCCAAGTATTAAAATAACGGATAAGAGATGCTGTCGCATCCTTAATAATGAAAGAAATTTTTAGAAGTTATAAAGAGATACGTATTAGAATTCAACTATGTGCTGAAAGACGTGTTATCTAATTAATATATCATATAATTAACATAATATATAATTTGTATAGTAGAAATAGGTTTGAATTAAGCAACAGTTTTTGTATTACTTTGTAATTTTTTGGCTGAAAATAAAAAATCTTTGGTCACTTTTTTATGAGTTTTTTTTTATTTTACGATAGCAGCCTGATAATCAAAAATCAACATCAAAGTCAAAACTTTAATAACATCTTTATACCTAATCATACTATATAACAAAGTTTTATAGATTAGTAATAAATAATATTTAATAAGTACCATTCCTTTAAGTACCTCCTCCCTTCCAAGTAGTTTCAACCACTTTCACTACCTGCATTTCTTTAGTTTACTCTGAGATATACCATAGTAATCTCCTAATTTCATGTCGGCTAGTTGAAATATTTGTATTAAATATTCTTAAACCTGACGATGGCCTCTGATTAATACATACAATCAGTACAAGCCGAAACATATGTAGTTCAAATTCAACCTTAAGTTGAAATAAAGCATCTATGGGTAGATATTGTGTTTTTTTAATTTACAATTAATTAATAAATAATATGTATTATATACTAATTACAAATTAGCGAAATGTTGCCTACGGACATCAATAAAAAACACGGTATTTTTTTAAAGATAGTGTGGAGAATAGTTATAAAAGAAAATTTTACATTTTTTTAAATTGAACTGTTTGTAGTTCTTACGAAGAAAATATTTAATAATCTGTGTTTTTTTTTAATAAAAGCTAACGTTATTAGCGTAAAACCGGTCATCTGAATCTTTCAAAAAAATATTAATATTATTATTATTTAATTCAATCACAATTAATTGTAATATCCACAAACCATCTAGCAAACACTGACCAGAAAAGTGTTAAAGCTAAATTCAATTATCTTGCAATTTACATTATTGACTTCAATTGTCATCATAATTTACAAGATTATTTAGATAATAAACGAGGAAATATAACTTTAGTGACATAAATAGTGATGAGTAAGGTTCACATCATTTTTGAAAAAAAATAGTTTTCGGTTTTTATTTAACAAAATGGAAACGTGATCATAAATAAAAACTAGTTACTTCTACAAATAACTATATATAAGTGTTTTGAGTGGTTTTTCAAAACGTCAGCCCAAACCAATTGTTTTTAAATTATTAGAAAAACATGGGTTTCCACTTATGTATTCAAAAATCACACTAGATTTTTCAAAAAAGCAATTGAAACAACTTTTTTTAATCACGTTTTTAGTGATTTAAAATAGATTGCCTAAAAATTATACAAGGTATGTAATAATTAAAAAAAAAATCTGCCAAAAAAATTATACCGAAAGGTTTAAAAAAAGGATTCTTGCTGAACAAAAAAAAACAAACGGTTCACATAAAAAAAAAATTTTATTTTATTTTATAAAACGTTATTGTTATACCAGTCTACTTAATAAAAACAAGAAAAGTAAACACATTTTAAGTAAAAGTATGAGTTTCACACATTTAAGTAGAAACAGTTAGACATTATTTCAAAAAACTTTATTTATCTAATCAATCTAGCTCTACAAAAAAGGCAAAAGGTGCAAACTGAAATGTCATTGCACCTAGACCTGTTGGTGTATCAGGTATAGTAAAATAAGACAACACGAAAAAAAAAATTAAGCAAAAATTGCAAAAGCAAGAAAAACGCAGACATTTTAACAAACTTCACAAAAAATTTTGACAGCATTTTAGGAAAGTTTTAAAGCACGTTCTGGAGTTTGCATTAAATTGATTGACAATGTTTTTTACGACGTTTTTGTTGAAGTTATTCAGATCATTTTTGTGTAATCTTATAGCTTTTTAAGTTAATTTTAAGTTACATCTTCTGGAGCTTGCATTAATTTGATTGACAATGTTTTTTATGACATTTTTGTTGTAGCTATTCAGATCATTGTCGTGTCATCTTATGGCTTTTTAAGTTAATTTTAAGTTGGCATCAACTAAACAAACACAAGCATCAAACCGTACCGTCCAAACTATAAATTCAGAAACAAAACATTTACATAGAATTTGTTTCTTTAGTGAAGAATTTGAATAAAAGAAATGTTATTCTTACTTTTGACTTTTGGTAAGAAAAATATTGTTAGATGTTATTATTTTAGAAACAAGGGTGAGTTTACAAAAACTAAATAAAACTAAAATTAGATAAATAAAATTAAAATTAAGATGTTTGATTGAATGTTTTTTTCAAATCAATTAATTACGTAACTAATAATCTTTAATTTTAATTAAATATTTAATTCAATTACTAATAAATCTACTTTTAATTTCTAAGGTTTTTGTTTGTAAACATTATTTACCCTAACTTGATTGTGAGTGAATAATGTTCACTTGCTATAGCCATGGCAATGTAGAGGATCTTGGTCTAATAATTGTAGAATAACATGTAGCCCTGAAAAAAAAACAAAATTATTAACCTCAAAACCGGTTAGCGAATATATTATTAGTTTTTTTATAATTTGTCTGATTGTCTGAAATATTTCAGACTTTTCTTAAATGTATATTATAATAATTGAAATATTTGCCAAAAACAAAAACAAGAAAGTTTTTCTACAATTTATACAAAAAATAAACATTTATATGCATTTATCAACGCAAAAATAAAGTTATTTAACAAATGCCACCTTGTCACTCACGCACGACAAAATGTCCAAAACGAAATAAATTTTCATTTCATATAGCTTATTTTATAACAATAAGTAAAAAAACTTTTGTTTAAGCCAAAATCCTTAAAATTTATTAATTTTTAACTAATATTTGGTAAAAATGTAATGCTTGTCATTATTACACAAGTTGTTCAATTGTAGAAAACGTTTTCCGTGTGATGCGAGCGAATATTCTAACTAAACTAATTATAATGATGTCAAAGTTTAAAATAGTTTAGAAACCAGAAACTTTACTGAAGTTTTGATTGAGACGGAAGATGAAAAAAAGCAGAAGAATGACATAATTCATCACGTTTCATAATTTTAATTTAATATTTTTCAAACAGTAATTTTTATGCTGACAATTTAATTTAAAATTTATATTATTAGAGAACAGAACAAATAATTGTGAATAATTTTCTACGGAATGTTGCATTTCTGTCACGGTATGTAATGTACTATTCTTCTTAGCTCATACATAACCATTAAGCGTTCATAAACGTATTAAAACTCTACGAATTCAAAAACATTTTATCAGACATGAACCAATACTTTTTATCAATTGAATAGCTGCTTCTTAATTAAACTGTGTAAAATTGTATATTGATTTAGTTGATTTAGAGCCATGAAGTGATATTGACATTTTGTTTTGAAAATTTTTAATTCAACCCGATTAAGAATAAAGCTACTATACTATATTCACGTTAAAGATGAAGCTGGAATAAACAACCAACACTGCATGATCACCTCGTGTTTGGTATCCTATAGTGGGGTGGTATAGAAATTATTTGATGGAAAGAGCAGATAAAGGCGTAGCTTGAGTGACGAGACAGGGCTTGAGTAAGTACTTTTAAGCTATAGTTCGGTTTTGTTGTGAGAAACATTATCAGATGACGCATGAACTTGAAGAGCATGCACTCCTTGAAGACAGCCCTGTAAGAACAGACACGCCTGTTGTGGTGGGAGATCACGTAAGCCGCACGTAATAGGGTTTATTCCAGCTTTATCTTTAACGTGAATATAGAACAGGCATTTAAGCTGTATATTCAATTAAAATCCATTAAATTGAATTATCCTCTCTAATGTATTGTTTTTATTATAGATTTTGGTCTATTGGAATTAAACTATAATGTTCAACTTCTGTTGTCCTGGAGAAACTTTTTAGATTCAATAGCGTAAGACCTGTGCGTAAAAATATAAAAATAATTGGAAAAGTGTTTATGGAAAAAGCAATTTTTTCTTTTCACATGACGTTCTAATGAAAATGTTTCTTTACCCTCTTAGAGACTTTTTCTATCTGTTTGCCACTCTTAAAAAATTCTTATATTTAATTGTAAGAAACATCATTGTTGCAAATTACAGTTCCACCTGTCAAAGTAGTATTTATAATTTCGATTTTTTGTATAAATATGTCAAAATTATTTCTTCTGTCACTGTTTTAACTTTTCGTAAAGTCCTACAGGTAACTCTTTATAGTCAGAATCTATTCCCAGTTTAATAAAAAGTGATTTTAGAAGGATTCGTCAGATAATGATTTAAACTTACGTTTCTGTTTTTTCACTTTTAAAATTTTTTTTACTCATATTGACGTCTGTTTACATTGTTGCTAAGCCAATATTTTCATATTCAACATGGTTTTCCTGAAAATTAACTGCAATTGAATTGTAAATGCAACTAACCTTGTTCGATCTAAAAGCAAAATATACCATGTAGAAAATACTTGCTATTTTTGACTCTCGTTTAATTTTATTCGCGTCGGGCATTAAACGTCACTTGAGATGGAATTGCTTTATTTTCCTCTCTTGATAAACAAATAGCCATTGCAACTTAGATATTTGATTATTTAACAATACTGATACTTTTTTCTCCGTTTTTCCTGGAAATATAATAATGCTTCATTGAAGATTTTGGAGGATGTTTATTAGGTTGAGTGAATTATGCTCGAATTTTAATGGGAATACTACTTATCTCTGTTGCGGTTTATTTGATTACATCTGAAAAATAAGTCAATAGAAAAGCAGCATAAGAGTTTATTGCTTGTATAAAATATTTACTGTATAAAATATGTATAAAATAAAATAATTACGTTTGGAAAAATAATAGAAGTCGTTTCAAAGAATTTTGTTGAATTTAATTCTTATTTTGATATGGGAAATTTTTTAATCTGTTGACAAGTCTATACCAATAGTATTTAAAAACAACTCAGTGATTTTTATTAACTTCAATAATTGGTTTTAATTGACTGCCTATCTTTCAATGTCATCCACCATATGTATATACATATAAGATAACTAATAGCTGAAAAATTATTGTGATTGGTTTTTTCAGTTTATAACTACAACCTGAATTATTTGATCATCGATTAATTGCTGAACAAATATATATAACTCAGTACATATCAGTATAACTCTTACAAACAAACTAATAATAGTTTCTTACAATTATTTGATATTTTTGTAAGACTTATTTATTCTAATCTTAAGTTTTGCTTAATTTTAACAATTAAATTTAAGTAAATCACCGTTAACTTCTTTTTTATAATAAATTTGTCATGATGTCTATGTTATACGATCATTAGCATACAATATTTGTTTAAAAACAGTGTACAGAATAGCAACAGCCAGCAACATTACAATCAATAATCTACTTTTACTCACCTTTTTATATTCATTGTTATAGAAACGCTCGAACGGTCAGACGAGTCGATTAAGCGACACACGAAACATATTTACACATAATGTACCTGTTAATATAGCTGTAATGTAACTCATCGAGGGCTTTTCTTTTCCTTTCGAACTGCGAGTGGAAGACATCACCAGGTTCACTGATCTTAGACAACCTTTCCAAGAACTCAATTGACCTAGTTTTTACCTCTTGTGTTAGCCTCGTGTTTCCAATGATGTCTTCACTGTTTAAGTACAAAGCTTGAGAGCAACGTAGAAGGTGTCGCTAGGCCTCAATCGCATTATACGAAATAGATTGGCCAGGAATAATGAGTAATAGGAAAAGGTACTAACAAGTGAAAAACCTAAAGAGATTACGCAATATCCTGTCATGCCAGCAAAAGAAAAATCCACAACTTTTTTATTCACAGACAGAAACATAACCATAGCGGTTAACAGGCTCTAGCCTACCTATCTACCTCTTTGCCTCGGTTTGAGAAAGTAGAGAGCCAGGATAGCAATCTGTAAATGTCTACAGACGTCATGAGAGTACAACCTCAGTCTGAAATGTGATGCCACATAGACCGCACTCCAAGATTAAACTATAGTTTTGGTTGAGGATGTTTCATATTAACATATTCAATACATATTTATGCTTATCAAGAATATCTTACTAATTATTCTTCTGAATTCAAGAACTCAATACTGAATTTACAATTATTGCACAAAACAACATATGATCAACAAAATCAACGCGTTAGCAATCTTTTTTTTTAATAAACAATTAAGAGTTTAAATATTCA
The DNA here is from genome assembly GCA_947359425.1 of Lagria hirta. NCBI lineage: Eukaryota > Metazoa > Arthropoda > Insecta > Coleoptera > Tenebrionidae > Lagria > Lagria hirta. The sequence goes on along the minus strand of OX375794.1, from coordinate 27,851,424 downwards.
TAACACTGCCCGTCCGACCGCTCAACGACTTTTGTACTTGTCTTTATCCTTCTCGGGGATAAACTAACTAACTGCTACCGCTACTTAGCCTTTCCAAAGATACCAACCTCTCTCTCTCTAACTTAAGATGCCATATGACCCTCATCAAGATCATTTAATTGTACAAGTTATTTAGCGCGTTACTGGCGTGTTTTACTTTAAATGTAACTCTAAATTATTATAAAAATAAAATCTCATATTATACCCTTAAAACCTATTTAGTTGCTACTTTTTACATTATTGTTAAGAAATAAAATGTTTGTGACAAAACTTATCATAGTTTATCAGTTTGTTTATAATTTTATTTTTGACATTAACTGATAAAACAAAGCAGTTTTTTATCTATTTTAATTGTACTATCCTCTATTGTAGTTAAAAAAGGTTTCTATTATAACAGTCTTTTTATTTATGAAAATATAAAACTCTAAAATTTTAAAGCACGTTTCAATGTCAGATTTTATTTTCAGAACAGCTCACAGACAATAAATTATAATTTTGTTATTAGAGTATATATACACAAAGTTTAATTTTGATACTACAATTAAACGTAGATTTAAAATCATTTTATAAATTTAATGACATTGTTAGTTTTAAGTTAATGTCATAGAAACATCTAAAAAAAGTTTTAAGTTTCATTTGTTCTTGGTAAACTAATTTTGAAAGCTATAAACATTGCCATTTTTTTCAAGTAGAGGAATAAATCTGAGTCTAATTTTACTCTATTAAAAAAACTTTTAGCAAAAGGCTAAATTTAGAGAAAAGTCGCCCTTTAAACTTTTTTCCTTACTGAACAGCGGGTTTTAGACACTTTAGGTTTAGGAACGAAGATGGATGAGGGCGTATCTTTGAGCCAACAATATGGACAGTTGAATTGAAAACGCCAGCTCCGCACGATGCCATTCTGAGAAACAACTTACAATGAAAATAAATCCGGCTTCCACTGAAATAAACCTACAAGATCCGGATCTACGTTTGGCGCTCTTACATCTGAAACCAGTGCTCTAAGTATAGATGACTTGAAGTTGCAGAGAATTCTAAATTTTGAATAAAAACTTAAATAATGGTTTTTTTTTTTTCTACTTATATATAATAAGCTTTATTGTTGCCTATACCGGCTTACATACTCTATCTACACTTTATTTAATTTTCTATTCTACCCCCCTGTTCTTCCTTTGTCCTGCTTTTCCTTCTCTCCCATACTTCTTTCATCCACTTTATCTCCGCTCCATTTTCTTTCAATATTTCTCTTCTTCCTGCTCTTTCTCTCTCCCTCATATCACTGCATTCATTCCACATGTGCTCTATTGTCTCTCTTTCCTCATAGCAGATTCTGCACAGTCTCTCTTCCTTTTCCATCCAATACCTATTCTCTCTCTCCTCATTTCCGCACCTGAACCTCGCCATTATTTTCCTCTCTTTCGCACTTTCTCTTCCCAGGTACACCGGAATCTCCTCTGTCATACATTTCTCATAATTCCTGTTGTACCTGGACTCTTTGATTTTTCCTCTTCTTTCTTGCTTATCTACATCCCTGTCTCTTTCGCTCGTTTCTGCGTTCATCCACTTGCCTTCTGTTCTTAATCTTTCCACTTCTTTACTTGCATACCCATTTCTTCTGTAATATTTTTCTCTTTCGTTTATCTCCAAATTTTTTTTCTTTTCTCTCCAACATTCGTTCAATATTCTACATTCTTGCCTTCCATTCATCCTATCCTCAAACTTAGTCGCTCTTTTCCCCGCTTTCACTCTCAGCTTGTTTCTCTTACATTCTTCTCTTACTATATACCCAGGGGTTTCTCTGTCCACCCCAAGGACCCACCTCAAATACTTCACTTGTACTCTCTCTATTTCCTCTTGTTCTTTCCACCCCCAAATTTCTGCCCCATACATCAATACGCTCTCCACCAAGCTCTCAAACATCATTATTCTCCTTTTAAAATCCCCTCCCCACTTCCTCTCTCCTATTCCCCATACACATCCCACTATCTTGTTTGCTTTCCTTGCCAACTCTCTGACATGCGCTTTGTTCGTAGCTCTTTCATTAAACGTATACCCTAAATACTTGAACTCTTTTACTCTCTCTATTTTCTCTCCCTCCCATTCCCAATCATTCTTTTCTTCTTTCCTCTTTTTTTTGTTAAACACCAGCATCTTTGTTTTATTTACATTCACTTCTAGCTTTTTTTTCCTCACATACTTTTTTAGGTTTGTCATCATTTCTCCCATCTCCCTTTCGCTTTTTGCTATTAATACCACATCATCTGCAAACGCTAGACTCCACACTTTTTCTCTTCCAATCACACATCCACCAGCTTGCGCCTTTCTAAACATTTCTTCCATATCCGCCATGTAAGTTGTAAACAACAAGGGGCTGAGAGGACACCCTTGTCTCACCCCTTTTGACGTTTCAAACCACTCACTCTCTTTCTCCCCTGCTCTAACTTTGCTTTTTGTTTTTACATAGATCTCTTCTACCTTTCTCACCAGCCACTCGTTTACTCCTCTTTTTCTCATATTCTCACACATTTTCTTTCTATCGACCTTATCAAACGCTGCTCTAAAATCTATGAAAAGTGTATACAGCCTTCCTCCCTTTTTTTTCATCTCGTTATTCGCTATGTGGTCCAGGATGTATACATTATCCATAGTTCCCCTTCCTTCTCTAAATCCCGCTTGGTTGTCTGGTATTACCTTCTTTTCCTCTATCTCTTTTCTCAGCCTTTCATTCAGTACTGACGCATACAATTTATACCCTGTGTTAAGAAGAGTTATTCCTCTGTAGTTTTCTACTCTATTTTTGTCTCCTTTTTTGTGGATAGGGCAGATTATGCCTTCTCTCCAACCTGTCGGGAATCCCTCTCCTCTCCACACTCCATTCATAACCTCTACCAATCTGTCTATCACACCTTTCGTCCCATACATCCAGTGTTCATTCTGTATTCCATCCCTCCCCGGTGCCCTCTTCTTCTTCAGCTTCTTTATCTGTCTTTCTACCTCCTCCCTTGTAATTTCTGTTCCTAATGGTGCTGCCTGGTTCGTTTGCATCGCTGGGTCTTCTATATCTACTTCTCTTTCTCCTTCCAGAAGATCTTTGAAAAACTCTTCCCATTCCTTTATTGTTATCTCTTCACTCGCCGCTTCTTTTCTTAATCTTTCTCTGTTTATGTACTTCCACACCTCTCTTTCTGTTTTAATAGCTTTTATTTCTTTATCTTCTTCTTCTCTTTTCTCTCTCTTTTTTTCTATACATCTTTTTCTATATTTTCTTTTTGCTTCTAAGAAGACTCTTCTATTTACTTGCTTTCTTTTGAATTCCCTTAGCGCTTTTGTAGCTTTTTTCTTTAGCTGGTAGCATTCTTTATCCCACCATTCATTTCTCTTTTCTGCTTTTTTCTTTTTACTGCTTACTTCTGTTGTTGTCGTTGCCTTTTCTAGTATTTCTTTTAATTCCACTTCCATCTTCTCTATCTCTTGCCCTTCGAATTTGACGTTTTTCAGCTTTTTCCTGTATTCTTTCACGCCTTGCTCGTTCCACACTTTAATTATTACCTTCTTCTGCTCTACTTTTGTCTTCTTTTTTTCCTCTGTTTGGCTATTTCTTCCTTCTAGGCTTATTTCTATTGGAAGGTGGTCTGACTCTATTCTGTCCCCTATTCTAAAGTTCTCTACTTTTCCCCACGCCTCCTCATTTGTTATTCCGTAGTCTATCACCGACTCCCCCCTACTATCTACATACGTCCACTCCCCTTCTTCATCCCCTTGTTTATTACCATTCAGTATCTCCCATCCCTTTTCTTCTAGCCATTCCATCAACTTTTTCCCCTCCATATTTTCTTTTGTGTCTTTGGTTTTCTTTTTCCCATCTCCTTTTTCTTCCTCCCAATTTCTCGCTCCTCTTTCCCCAATTCTTCCGTTGAAATCTCCTCCCATCAGTATGCATTCTTCTGTGTTTTCTTTCACTGTTTCATCTATGTTTTTTATTGTCTTTTTCATCTCTCTGCTGTATTTTCCACCGTCATTATTTTCCACCATCGTTTGTCTATTTCGATATTTCTCTCCATGAGTCCCTCTATTTCTTTTTTTTCCTGTTTTTTTTCTCTTATTCCCTTTCTTACTCCCGTGACTATCCCTCCTGCTGCCCTTCCTTTCTTTTTTTCTCTCTTTGCCCCTTGACACTCCCAATTAAATTCTGGTGGTAGCCTTCCCTTTATTTTTTCCCAGCTTTTTTCTTCTATCCATGTTTCTACTAAACCTACTACGTCAAAAAGTTTCACATAATCCCAGAAATTGTCTTCTTTTTTTGCTAATCCCGCTACATTCCAAAATAGTATCTTTTTCTTCCCGTTGCTTATATCTTTATTTGTTTCATTAGTCTTCTCAGTTTCCATTGTACATTTGCCCGTGTCTTCTTCCTTGTTTCTTTTAACTCTCCCTTTTCTCCCTAAAAAACCTGCAGTTTCAGGTCTTTCTCATTCCATTTGAATGTTTTTCCCTCCATAAATATTTTTCCATATCCCACCGTTGCTTTTATTCCCTGTCCTCTCTTTTCTTTTGCGATTTCTCTTAATTTTTTCTGGACCTCTCTCTCCCTCTTTGTTAAATCATCATCTATGTAAATATTCTTAGTTGTTTCTTCTTTTCTTAACTCTTTTTTATTTTCCATAATTCTTTTCTTCGCTTCCCAGTCGTGGAGTTCTACTAGTACTTTTCCCTTCCCAATTTTGTGCCACTCTTTTATTCCCGTTTTTACCACTTTTTTCATTTCTTTTTCAATGTCTTCTTTTCCTTCTCTTTCTCCGCCAATTCCACTTATTATTATTTTGTTTTTCCTATTTTTCTTATCTGTTATCTCTGTTTGTTTTTCTAAAGTTTCTATCCTCTCTAGCATTGTACCCTTTTCTTCCTCCCATTTCTTCTCTTTCTTTTTAAACTCATCTTTTATTTTTTCTATTTCCTTTCTAACTTCTCTGTTCTCTTGCCTTAATAATTTGACCTCTTCTATTAATTGGTCTAATTTCCTTACCACTAGGTCCAAGCCTTTCATTTCTGCCTCTTCTATGTTTTTCCTTTCTTTTGGGGACCTTATTACTTTTTTACTAATTGCGAAGACTTCTGTTTCTTCTAGCTTCTCTTCTTCTTCTTTCCTTTTCCTTTTCTTTTTTTCCTCTTCCTCTTTCCTTTGCCCTTGCGCTCCTTCTCCCCAACTGAGCGACCTCTGCCTTGCTTTGTGCATTCGCCTCTCTCGTCACAGATTGTTTACGCTTCTGGAGCCCGGGTCAACCCCTCGGAGGCCTGATTGTTCAATGCCCCCGGAACACACTCAGCACTAATCTAAGTAGGTCACGGGCAAAAATCCCTCACTTGGCACTTATCGTTACAATTTGCAATGTTTCGCAATTAGATTTTGCACCGTGACCACAACCGTTCGCACCGACTGCTAACAAAGGAATCCGCTTAACTTAAATAATGGTTGGAAACAAATATTTTTTATACATCGAGAGTTATGTTATAAAGAGCAAAATGTATAACTTTTTTTGTCATTCACTAAGTAAGCAAAATTTGAAAATGGCGTGGTTAACATGTGAACTTTGAAAACGCATGTAAAACAAGCGTTTAATTTTGGATTTGTTTTTTATAATTAAGGGTTGTATAATTTATAATTATTATTTTTAAAAAAATTTTTTGAACTATAATTATAATACGGTTTTACATTTTTGACCTAACCAAACTTAAAAACCAAATTTCAATGTACTATTTTTAAAATCGCCATATGTCTTTTTTATATTGTTTATTAACCAGCACTGAACAAGAAAATAAAATGTGTTCAGCTATTAAAACCTCATTTACAAACGTCATTAACACATTTTTTGTTAATTATGCACCTACCGTAATTTTTTGTGTTAATTACCTTATCTTAAATAAAAACAAAACCTACAGTCTCTAAAAAAACTTGATATTTTTTAATCCATAAAAATAACAACTCTTTATCTATCCCATCCTACTTAATTTTTTTTGAAAATCTAATGTGTAATATTTTTTTCCGGAAATCGTCTTGGAAACAACATTTTCCTGCTTGTTTACGCGCAGGAAAATTGAGTTTTACGGACTAGTACTGTAAAAACTTTACAAGACGCCAAATAAAAAAGATACTCTAGTAACTATAATTGCCAACAAAATTGACAAACTTGATTTTTGTAAAATTTGTCAAAAAAAATTCTAAAATTTGTAAATTTTGTCTTTTTTTACGATTTCCGGAAAAATTTAATACAAAACACGTCAGTAAAATCTCTTACTTGACTCAGAACTTTAGTTTCTCTTCAGTAATGTGAAATTTTCCGGACTTTTATGTAAATAACTATTAATTAATTTTTAATGAAAAATTATTATTTTGTTTATCAAACTTTTTTGTAATAATGTTATTTTTCAAATTTAATAGTGTAAGACCTGTTATCTGTGTTTGCAATAAATTCTACTGATATATTATCCGTTTTATAATTATGAAAGTAATTTTCTATCTTAAAAAAATGACTATTTGATGGCTGATTTGTTCAAAGTTCCCTTACGTTTGTTTTCTCTAGTAATTAGAAATCATTCAATTGAAGGCTTTGGATAACGGTTATTAAATTTAGTAGATGATGTTTGAATTTTTATGTTAATATTATTAATAATTGTTGCGGTTCATTTGATTATACCAAAGGAATATGTTAATAGAGGAAAATCATAAGAATTTATTGTTTGTATCAAATTTTACTATTTAATTGCGTTTTTAAAAATATTTTTTTATGCGAAATTTTTGAACTTTGATTATAACCTAGATATCTCCTATCTCCTTTGTTTAAACTGTTAATAATTTTATTGTTCTTCTAGTTGTATAGGATAAAATTTGATTTTCACCTTTATTTGTGCCTTGAAGTTTACATTTGTAAATCGATACCGATACTATTTGAAATCAACTCAGTAATCTTTATTAAGTTGAATAATTGATTTTTACTGCCTGCATATTTTTTTATGTTATTCAAATTCATAAGATAACTAATAGTTGAAAAATTAATGTGGTTTGTTATCAGCATATAACTACAGCCTGAATTATTAAGGAGATTTGACAATGGATTAATTGCTAAACAAAACCAGAAAAAACTTAATGAATCTCCTTGAAATATTCTGCGTTTGATTGGCAATAACGCAGTGTTTATTGATTTGTTCCCAATTGGAAGATGAAGTGAAGTTGGCTAAAATTGCATTATATATTTTAATAATTGAATTGATTGATCTTTTACAACTGTAAAATTTTTATTAATCTACAATGAGGTACAGAATCTTAAGCTTTTTTATAATCAATGAAAGCAACGTGGATGTTACGTTTATCTAATCAAGCTTGCTAATTCACTACTAAACCAATAATTAATTGATTTTATTATTATTAGTTTATAAAGTCATAATGTTAATTTTGAAAATATTGGTATAATAATAATAATAATAATAAAAATTATAATAATAATATTAATATTGAGCAAATGTAATTTAACATCTTTTCCAACTAATTGCAAAAATAGAAAAAGTTATCAAAATAACTTTTATATTAATTATTAATTAAATATATATTTATTTTACCTTCAATCAGCATTGTAATTGAATAATAACAAACCTGTAAATGATAGGTAATGTGCATCTTTCCTCTCTTGGGCGAAAAAACCTAGCCTGCTTGAATACACTGTACTCCTATGAAGCGTAACCCATATAAATGCTAACAACGATGTTTTAACCTTCAATTGTTTTATTATTTCAAAATGTCAATTTTATCCTTCAAGTCATTTCAGCGCCTAATACACACAATAACTAAAAAGAAATATTATGAGTGATTGTGGGTGAAAATGTTGAGCCTTGACGGAATGCCGCATTTCTGTCTCGAAATAAAGTTTACTTTGAAAATTGGTGTTGTAGAAGTTGTAAGCTGCAGCACCCTGGTGAAGATAGTGATAAAAGTGAATCTATATTTCAATTCAGTAAAGCATTCCAAAGAGCAAATAATCACTATGTAAAAATTAGTGAACAAGCTGGAAACGGTTAATAAATTACAACAGGAGAAGGTTTTGTTGCATGAAAAAAGTGGTTAAGGCTATGGTCAACCGATATCTTACAGTGGTTTAGTGCAAAAACCGATAACTGATGAGCCGCTGCAAACAGCTGATATTGTTGTCAAAAAAATAACAAAGTGAATCCTGATGCGCTTCTCAAACAAGTGCGTGAGGTAGCGTGAATTACCTCTACAAAAACTACGAAAAAAAAGTTTTTGTAAAGTGCGCCTATAATCCATCCTGTGCAGTCTTGCTAGACAATATGAAAGAATCTCTTGGTAAGGGCTTTGTTGATAAAAATTTTGAGAAATTGAACCCACGTATGTTAGTGAAAGGTGTGAAGATAGAATTATATAACCACCCAGAAGACGATTTGCTTAATAACATAATTACATTGAACCATTTGTCGGATTGTAGTTCTGAAAACATAAAAATTGTTAAAAAAATCAAATACGCGAATAGTTTTAATATTATAATTGAAACCTTAAGTACAATTAGACTCAAAATAACTGCTAATGAAAAATTATTTATTGGATTGCAGGCATGCTTCTGCATTGATTTTTTGTCAACACCATGCTGTTATAAATGTGCAATGTTTAGCCATGTTAGTAACTTTTGTAGAAACGCGGAGCCGGGTTGTTTTAGATGTTGCCAGTCTCACGATGACCAAAATTGTAACAGCAATTCTTTTAAATGTATAAACTGTATTAGGTAAACCAAAAAAATAAAACATTGGTTTCCACTGTACATAAATGTGGTGATAGTAAGGATTGCACTTCATACATTAAGCATCTTAAAATCTTAAAATGCAAGATCGGTTATGTTTATAATCAACTCAAACATTTTATTATATTTTTTTATTTCTCTTTTTTTAGTAGTTATACTTAAAAGTACTAGTATATTACAATTTACTTATGTTACCACATTTTCTAATGATGATAATTACTGTTAATTTGTTTCATTTGTCTAAATATGGTATTTTACCAACAGTTTCTTTCCACTTGCATGGGAAGCAAAATAAGTACTACTCTTGGGAATGCGTGGAAACCACAACAAAATTACAAATAATTTTGCTCAATAATGCCAATCACAAATCATCTCAAAATTGTACATATTAATGTCCGTTCTCTTGCCACAAATTTTGACAATTTTAGAAATCTTCTAACTAGTAATACATTTGATATTATTGGGCTTTCTGAAACTGGGTTGACTACTAATGTTTCCAATGATATTCTTATTATTCTAGGCTATAAACTCTTTTGACGAGATAGGGAAACTAGAAGGGAAGGAGTTGCTGTTTACGTGCACGACATGTTGCCACCTAAAATTGTCTATAAAGATCTTGACAATAATGCTATGTTGACACATGAGGAAATACTAGTCGAAGTGAAAGTAAATCGTAAAAAACTTTTAGTTACTATTTTATACAGACCACTTTCAACTAGTGTACATTATTGAGAATAATCACTTTCTTTCTTAGGATAAAATCATAATATTAGGAGATTCTAATATTGGTCATTTTAATGTTAGAAATTTGGCTTGTCAATTATTTGCCGCTGATGTCTTCATACAGTTGATTAATGAAACTAATTTATGTTGTCTATTGTAACTTCCCTGACAAGGTTTTTAACTCTGGGACAACTAATGCAGATCTTATATCTGATCACCAGTTAATTTTCTGTAGCTTAAATTTTAAATTCAATAAAGCCCAACCTAAATATATAGCGCATAGAGACTTTAGTAACTTTTAACACGATTTATTTGTCCTGATTTATGTAATCTTAATTGGGATCAAATTTTTTATTTACCAGACATTGACTCTAAAGTTCAGTTTTTGTCAGACAACATTGTACATCTGTTTGATAAAAATGCGTTGTGCTAGAGTCTCTAAACCGCACGCACCATGGCTTATCAGTTGATAATGTTAAACTTCTGATCGACTTCAGAAACAATGCTCTTCGTAAGTTCAAGTTAGATAAATCAACGACCAGCTGGCAAAAATACAAGGAGCTGCAAAATTTTACGGTGTAAAGAGAAAAAAGCTTTTTCTACTCAGCTTGCTCAAGATAATGATAGTAATAAAAGTTTCTGCAAATTGTTCAAGAAATTTAATATCGTTCAAGCTAAAATTGAGAAATTGTTTCCAACTTAGATGATCCTAATAAAATCAATCAACATTTTTCATCGGTATTCAGCTCTGTTAATGATTGTCCAAATACTTATTATAATACTTTTAAACTTAATAAACATATAAACTTTTTGCTTTCCTTACCGACTGTTGAAGAAATTGAAACAATAATTTTCAAGCTTAATCTAATGCTACTGGTATCGATGGCATAAATGCCAAAATGTTGAAGTTATGCTGTCTCATAATATCGCCTCACATCACTCATATTAAAAATGGTTGTTTCCAGCTGAATTACTTCCCTGAAATGTGGAAAACTTCTGTGGTCTCTCCATTGCCTAAAGTGTTATCATCTAAGTCTGTGAATGATCTTCGGTCTATTAGCATCTTGCCGACACTTTTCAAAGTACTTGAAAAAATTGTGCATTCCAAAGTTTATGCATAAGTGTCGTCAAACAACATATTAATGTTTATCGTTTATGTGGTGCTCTTGTTTCGCTTGATTTTTTAAAAGCGTTTGACACTATAGCCTTACTCATCTCAAAATTAGCTCATATTGGCCTCAACACTAACGCAGTCAGTTTTTTTGGTTTCATACCTCCACAACATAGCCCAATATGTTGTTAGTAACGGCGTTAAATTACGATTAGGTAACGTTACGTCAGGAGTACCCCAGGGTTCTATCTTAGGCCCTCTCATGTTTTTGATATATACCTTTCACATGCAGAACCAGACTCGCTATAGTAAGCTCTTCAACTTTGCGGATCACTCTCAACGTTACAAACCGTTTAGATTTAATAACTTAGCCCTACCAAATATTCAAATAAACTCTGACTTGAGTTCATTATCTGCCTTTTCAACAAGCCACAGTTTCAAATCAAACTTTGATAAATGTATTGTTATTTTATTTTCGAACAGTGAAAACCGCAAGAACCTAAAGTGTTCAATGAATTATATACTTTAATACGAATAAAATCTCCATTGTAGAAAATGTTAAAATTCTGGGCTCAATCCTTGACGAAAATATTTGCTTTAGAGAACATATAAATCTAATTATTAAGAAAACATTCACATTATTAAAAACACTCTATCAAATTTTTTTTATCTTCATCTTTAAACGTTGATAAATGTAACTTGTGAAGGTGTTCCATCTTTTTAATACAAAATGGGATTGTAATAATTAATTAATTGTAAATTAAAAAAACACAATATCTTCCCATAGATGCTTTATTTCAACTTAAGGTTCAAACCATTTTATAAATAATCTTTTTTAAAATAATCATTTTTTAAATAACCATTATTAAATATTTAGCTCCACATATATCGATTTGTCTCTTACACAATAATCTCTTCACAATTCTAAAAAAATACTTACCTCTTCATAAAAATACTTACCCTTTCTTAGAAAAATGTTAATTCCTTTAAGTACCTCCTCCCTTCTAAGTAGTTTCAACCACTTTCGCTACCTGCTTTTCTTTAGTTTACTCTGAGATATACCATAGTAATCTCCTAATTTCATGTAGGCTAGTTGAAATATTTGTATTAAATATTCTTAAACCTGACGATGACCTCTGATTAACACATACAATCAGTACAAGCCAAAACATATGTAGTTTAAATTCAACCTTAAGTTGAAATAAAGCATCTATGGGAAGATATTGTGTTTTTTTAATTTACAATTAATTAATTATTACAATCTCATTTTGTGTTAAAAAGATGGAACACCTTCACAAGTTAAAGAAAGCCAATCGAAGCCGCCAAATCCATCTGTACAATAAACTCAGCCTTGACAGGAAGAAAACATCTTTAAACATATGGTTTATTTCAATATGTCTTAGATATAGCATTTTTCCTAAATTTACCACATCTTTAAAATCAAAAATCCACACAGCCTCTTCACAAATAGCAGTCTCCACAGGCAAAAAAACGTGGCTCAAAGAAGAACTCAAGCTCTCTTACAGAAAAAGAGACAACATCCAACTTCAATTATGGTTTCTACATTGTCATCTTGGGTCTACCCTACATCCAATAGCGTGGGACAGCTTAGATAATAAGAAAAATTGAATTATAAATTTACACGTCTTCTACAACAACAATCAAAACCTTTAACTTCAACAAATAATCAAAATACTAAATTTTCAGATTTTAAATTTTATGCACGTGTCTTAAACACCACAAATATTCAATTAAAAAACAATTATCTTCAGATCTTAAATCTTGGTCTTAAATTTACACCCTCTTTTACACTACTTTCAAAATCAAAGTTCTTAGACAATTTTATAGCTAAAACAAAATCACTAATTCAATCAACTAATCTTACAAACTCAAAAGAAATTGCTTATAAATTAATTAATTTTCTCAAACAAAACATCTTTAACAAAATTAAAAACAATATAAATTTTTCCACACTTAAAAACCTTTTGAAATTCATAAAAAGTAATAACTTAATTATAACTAGAGCGGATACAGGTAATTGCACAATCGTAATGTCTAGAACAGAATACACAAATAAAACTTTAAAATTTTTAAACACAAAAGACTTTACAGTTTATCCAAACAATCCACTCCGAAAGTTCAATACAGAATTAAAAAACGTAATCAAACATTGTCAAAACATCTTTTTGAATCATAAAACTCATTATTTCAATTTTATCAAAAAAAAACATCTATTCTACTTTTATACAGCCTCCCCAAAATTCATAAATCAAACATAGCAATTAGACCTATTGTTTCATTTGTCAATTCCCCTACTTACAAACTCAGCATTTTTATTAACAAATTCTTACACAATAATATCAATTTTTCCTTCCGCGACAGTATTAAAAGGTCCTTAGAATTAATTAACCAAATTTCAACCGTCCCAATTCCTCAAAATAGTTTCCTTGTTTCATTTGATATTGTGAACCTTTTCCCCAGTGTTCCCACAAACGAGTGCCTCAACCTTTTAAAAGAACATCTATATAACTCATCATTAGACAATGAAACATGTCAGAATATTTTTGATTTAACTGAGATATGCCTTAAACAAAACTTCTTCCAATTTAATAATACAATATTCAAACAACTTTCTGGATTAAGCATGGGCAACCCTCTTTCACCTTTAGCAGCCGAAATATTTCTGAATAATATGGAAGAAAACTTCATCATCAACCAAAAAAATCCTTTTAGAAAAAATCTTTGCTACTGGTACAGATATGTCAATGATGTCATTTGTCTTTTTCAAGGTTCTACCGATGATCTAAATAATTTTCTCTCTTTCTTAAACTCCTTAAACAAAAACATTAACTTCACTCATGAAATAAGCATCAATAATTCCATTAATTTCTTAGATCTCAATATCAAAATACTCAACAACAAACACCATCTTTTCATCTATAGAAAAAAACACAACAACAGATTCTCTAATCCCCTATAATTCTTTTCATCCTCTCTCCCAAAAGTTAGCTAGTTTTCATTTTCTCTTTAATAGACTATTTTCTTTACTAAACCAACTTTAATAAATAATTTAACATCATCAAACAATTAGCTATTAATAACTCCTACCCTCTTAACTTAATTAATAAACTTTTCCGAAAAACACGAAACAAATTCTATCTTAACAAATTCACTTCTTTAATCTCAAATCTCAATTCTCCCACTCAACCTATTAAATATTTCACCTTACCATACAAAGGTCCAACGTCTAATACAATTTCAAAATTCTTTTTAAAATTTAATATAAAAATAGCTTTTAGCCACTTTCAAAAACTTAAAACTGTTCTTGTATCAAACAAAGATACTATACTAAACAAAGCGGAGTTTATCAACTTTTTTGCTCTTGTGGCAACTCTTACATAGGCTGAACACTGCGATCTTTTAAAACTAGGATATCTGAACATCTAAGATACTTGAAAATCAAACACAAAAACACTATAAATTTGGAAGAATTAAAAAACAAAAGTACTTTTGCAGAACATGTCATATCTAAAAATCACACATTTTCACATTCAAAGTTTTTACACAACTCTAATAATTTTTTTGAAAGCGCTAATTTGGAAGTATTAGAAATTTTAAAACTGAAAAAAACATTACCTAATTTAATCTTAAATTCACTACTCAAATTATCAAACCTTTCATAAATAATCTTTTTTAAAATAATAATTTTTTAAATAATCATTATTAAATATTTAGCTTCACATATATCGATTTGTCTCTTACACAATAATCTCTTTACAATTCTAAAAAAGTACTTACCTCTTCATGAAAATACTTACCCTTTCTTAGAAAAATGTTAATTCCTTTAAGTACCTCCTCCCTTCCAAGTACTTTCAACCACTTTCGCTACCTGCTTTTCTTTAGTTTACTCTGAGATATACCATAGTAATCTCCTATTTTCATGTCGGCTAGTTGAAATATTTGTATTAAATATTTTTAAACCTGACGATGACCTCTGATTAACACATACAATCAGTACAAGCCGAAACACATGCAGTTTAAATTCAACCTTAAGTTGAAATAAAGCATCTATGGGAAGATATTGTGTTTTTTTAATTTACAATTAATTTGATAAATGTATTGTTATTTTCTTTTTGAACAGGGAAAACCGCAAAAACCTAAAGTGTTCAATGAATTATATACTTTAATACTAATAAAATCTCAGTTGTAGAAAATGTTAAAATTCTGGGCTCAATCCTTGACGAAAATATTTGCTTTAGAAAACGTATAAATCTGATTATTAACAAAACTTTCACATCATTGAAAATACTTTATCAAATTTTTTTTATCTTGATCTTTAAATTTTGAAAAAAGCTATGCGATGCTTTGATAATCTCAGTGATCAGTTATGGTCTTTCTGTCTATTTTCCTTGTCTTGATGCTAATTCTAAGTTTACATTTAGCGTATTCAAAACCGTTGTGTTTGCTTTATATCAGGTCTAAAAAAATACCGACAGGTTTGCAGTGGCTAAAAATTAATGAGCTGTATAAATGCAACCTTGCCAAAATCACTCATACCGTTCTTACAACTTCCATACCTGTCTATTTGCATGAAAAACTAATACCCATAACAAATCTGCATGATGTCGTTTTTCGGTTTGTACATAAACTTTATATTCCACGTTTCTACACATCTCTTTTCTATTGCTCCTTCAGCTATAATGCTATTTTTTCATATAACTCTTTGCCTATTTATGTAAAACAATACTCCCACGCAGGTTTTAAGACACAAATCAAAATTTATTTTTTTATTGCGTGTTCTATATGTATTTAGTTGTTTTGTTATTTTATTTATATTGGTTTGGGTTAAGGTGAGTAGCAATTGTGCTAGACTTTGCCTTTTAATAAAGTTATATTATTATTATTATAAATGCGATGCAGTACCGTCACGGTATGTAATGTACTAGTTAATTAATATTTATAATTATCACATAAAAGTTAATGATAAAGTAACGCACAGTAGAAAATATGCATTGAATATTGATAACAAATCAGCAAAAAGACGTATAATTATACGGAAAAAGCACGCCCAATTGAACGTCCTTTTGTAAAAAAAAAAAATCAAATTGGTGAAAGTTTTGACGTAATCAATAGTTTTACTAAATAAAAAACTACAATTTTAATTACATTATTTAATAAAACTTATTTTTTCACATTACTATGCTTAAGAAGTAAAACTTAAATGTAATAATGATGCTGACTTTGACAAATTATTTACCGAGTTTTTGCATTTTGTTGGCAACTAACCACTGCAAGTATTATAGTATTTTATTATAACTTTATATATATTTTTAGCGTTACCTCATATTATTGCCGATTGCGTTATTTATCTTTTTTTATTTGACGAATAATATGCTTTACTTTACTAGAAACGTTAATAGTTATTTACCTTATTAGTGGGACAAGCGCATTATTAACATATGAATGCGGTGAGTTGCAGGACGAGGGCGTTACCCCGAGTCGGTAAGAGCATGAATATGTTAATATGCCTTATCACACGAATTACGCTACAAAATTTTATCTACGACTGCCCTAAAATTGAAAAAAAAAATTAATAATTTGGAATTTTTTGACGAGTCTAATACGAATGTTTCATTTAATATCAAAGTTGTCTAAACTTTCGAAGTCATGGTAATATGTCAACAACACTGAATTTTTTTGTTTGTTTTGCAATTTCTCCCTCGGACATTGAAGAATGTGCAACAAATAAATTTAATAACAGGTTCTTATCCAAGTAGTCGTAGATGAAAGTATTTAAATTTTATCTTCTAAGCATTGTTTAAATTTTTCACATTTATCATACAAATACAAGATTAACTTGATGTTTTTAAGTAGTACAAAATATGATGTTTAATCATTTTTAAAGAACTACTTTATTCTAATTTATTAAAATATCGTATGCCAACGTTCGTCGCTATTAAAAAGTTAATAAACAATCTGAATGATTTATTAACTTAGGTGGGATCCCTATTGTGTCAGTAGAAGGTTGCAGTGTTCTTACCTTTCAATTCCTTCAATTCTCTTCGCCGGATACGCTGTGGTCAATTGTCATTTAGATTTTTTTGTTTGGATGCAGGCTAAATAAAACCTCTACGATTGTTCGTAGGTGCCAAAAATAGAGCATTTAGGTAGAAGTTATGAAGAAGCAAATGGTAATAATAGACGTTATAAAGAAGCGTCCATCGGGGTCAAGCTCCCAGTGAGTTACTTGTTAAGTATTATTGACGGGTACAATATGTGTGGTATGAGGCGGTTTCTTAGCGAGGACCACAAAGGGAGTGACTTAGAGTAGACCGTTGATAATAATGTAGTTTGTTAATCTTGTATTTACGCAGAATTTAAGTTGTATCCATATCAAAAAAAAATATAGTGAAACAATCTGACAGTTATTGTGTTTTAAATAAAACTATGTACCTAATTTTTAACTATGTTATTATAATTTAACCGGCGCCTTCACCATTATTCTTACGCAAATTCCGCCAAGAAAATACCCTTTACAATCACCCACGAAAAATCATTGGTGGTTTGTAAAAATTAGTTTGAAAATTTGATAGCAGAATTAATATATTTTAAAATGGTGTCTATCTGCATCACAAACGGTTTTAACAACATATGTGTTTGTACCCATCAACAGTAATTTTGTGACTACTCGGTAGTGATCAACTTTAGTAGTAAGACTGCTTACACTTCTCGATGTTTTAGCTGATTCTAAATGTTACATGGGCAACAACATTTCGAACTGAGAGATATCAGCTGTTTAGTCAATATTTCTAAGTCTTTAAAAATCTGTTTCTCAATGTAACAGCTTGTTTCAAAAGCTCCTTGCAAAAAACTATTATCAAATAATTACAGTAAATTCAAATATGATCTAAACAATAATTCTGTCTGCTGATAAATAAAATTTTAGTTTTGTAATTTTTTTTTGCATTTTTTACATTATTGTATCATTCTGAATTCAAAGGGAGAATAGAAACATTATTCAGATAATTGCAGATCCATTCCCTTAATTTGATTCACGCAAATGTTAAAGTTGCCTTAAAATGGAAAAGTTAGTTTGTGTTCCATTAAGAAGATTAAGTAGAGGTAATTAAATACATTAAACATAAAGTCTTCCGTAATGCTCTTTTAACTATAAAGATAACGTTGTTGTATCTTCGTCAAGAAACTTAGTTTATATTACACCTACTACAGTTTCTTTTCTGTTCTTGTTTTACTGAATAATGTTATTACATAAATGAGATCAACTCAAAATATTAGAGTCTAATTTTTTTATCATATTTAATTATACTTTTGAAATACAAACCTAAACTCAGAGCAATTACTTTCTAATTGTTTTTCATAAACACAAAATTTTCAGTATTATTAGATAACAACATAAGATTATTTTATTACATACGATCTCAGGTCGGGAAGTTAAAGTTTTGAAAGATAAAAAACGGCTCATTTCGATTTTCGGTAAAACTACAAGTTTTATAGAAAAAGGTTAAGTAGCAAAGTTGTAGGTGTGAGAGTTTTTGATTTTATAATAATTTATAGTTATTTTTTTAAGTAAAATTAAGCCAATAAGGCGCTAAATCGATTGTATAATCAAATGATCTCGATGAGAACCATATGGCATCTTAAGTAAAAGAGGGAGAACATGGGCTTAGCATCCCTGGAAGGGTGGAGGCCAGTCAGTAAGAACTAAGCCGGGCGAGAGGGCAAAAAGTCAGAGCGGTCAGACGGGCAGTGTTATGAATATTTAAACTGTTAATTGTTTATTGAAAGAGAAAGATAGTTAACCTGTTGATCTTGTTGATCATGTGTTGTTTTGTGGTATAATTGTGAATTCAGTGCTGTCTCCCTGAATTCGGAGGAATAATGAGTAAAGTTATATTGATAAACATCAATATGTTAATATGAAATATCCACGGCAGAAACTATAGTTTAATACCTGGGGTACGGTCTATGTGTTAATTCATTTCAGACTGAGGTGGTACTCCCATGACGTCTGTAGACATTTACAGATTGCTATCCTGGTTCTCTACTTCCTCGAACAGAGGCGAAGAGGTAGAGGGGTGGGCTGGAGCCTGTTAACCGCTATGGTTATGTTCCTATCAGTGTATAAAAAGGTTGTGGATTTCCCTTTTGCTGGTATGACGGGGTAATGCGTAATGTCCTTAGGTTCTTCACTCATTAATCTTTATTTTATACCTTTTCCTATTACGTATTATTCTTGGCCAGTCTATTTCGCGTAATGTGATTGAGGCCTAGCGACACCGTCCACGTTGCTCCCGAACCAGGTACCGAAACAGTGAAGACATCATTGAGAACACGATGTTAAGAAAAAGGGGTGAAGAATGAGTCAATCGAGTCCATGGGCTGGTTGTCCAAGTCCAATAAGCCTTGTGATGTCTTCTACAATCAGTTCGAGAGGAAGAGAATCCTGCGAGGGGGAGAAAAGCTCCCGGTGAGTTACTTTACAGGTATTATTGACAGGTACATTATGTGTAAATATGTTTCATGTGTCGCCCAATCGATCCGTCTGACTGCTCAAGCGTTTCTCTAACAATGAATATAGAGGGGTGAGTTGAGGTAGATTGTTGATGATAATGTAGCTGGCTGTTGCTATTCTGTACACTGTTTTTGAGTGAATAATTAAGGCTAATAATCGTAGAACATAGACATCCTGACAAATTTATTATGGAGAAAGAGTTAACTGTAATTTAATTCAATTTAATTGTTAAAATTTGGCAAAACGTAAGATTAGAATAAAAGAGTCTTACATAGGTAATAAAACTTTATTATACTTTTTTACATAGCCTCAAAGTTTTTGTAAAAAATTTAAATAACCAATTTGTTGAATTTTTATTTGCATCTTTTAAAAAATATACTTTTTAACAAATTTTAGTAAAAGTTTACCTTTTTACGTCTCAAACACACAATTTTTCTTTGATTTAAAACATTGTTTTTCTTCCATTATTTTAACTTAAAACGAAAAAAGCATTCAAGTTCTCGATCAAAAAATTTTCTTCAAAATATGTTTCTTCAATAAAATAAGGGGGTTTTCGTTAGTTAAAATTTCTACTTTTTGATGTCGTATAAGAAATTTACATTCTTATAATAATTTTTTTCGAAGATGCGTTGAAACAAAAAAAAATGGAATTCAAATTTTTTTTCTGTTTAATATGTACAATTTTTTATTTCGTATTTTTAACTATTTATCAAAATTAATATTCAAACTACTCAAAAAACCTATAACTTTAAGTTACGTTAATAAACAACATTTTATGTTACATTGGTAAAGACAACTAAAGCTTTGTAGACAGTTGAAAAATAGAAATCGCTGTTTAAATTGTCGCTAAACCAAAATAATTAAACTATCTTGTGTTATCTTTATTATTTTTTGTAACACTAATGATTCCAAATTTAACAGTTCTAAAATCAAACTTTTTTTACTTAAAAAATGTGTACTTTTATAAGTACTACGGCAACATATCAACACTTTTTTTGGCGTTAAAATGTGCGAAAACGTTTTAAAAGAAATACAAGAAAAACAGAAAAAAATTGCGGAGGAATTTGTTGCTTACAGTTTCAAAATACACATGAAAAGTGTATGTTTTGTTTAACAAATCAAAGAATAAAAAACAATCTAAAAACATGGTATTTTCATCTTTTTTGATATAAAAGTTTGTCAGTGTGCACAGTTACTGAAATTAATATTTAAGTTTTTTAACTATAATAAAAACTGACCTAGCTGGCCCTTTCTGACAAATTTTAGTTTTTAAAAAAAATTTTTGTGTTTGAATGGAGAATGGAGATGAAAAAGTAGCTATTAAATCAATTACACGGTTTTTTTAATGATTTCTTGCAATTTTTTTCAAATTTGATAACCCCCTTGAGCGAACGAGGTACCACAAACAGAGTTTGAGAAAGAGATGGAATGTGTCAAAATCGCGATAATAACGTCTAAACTTACTATGGATATATTCTATATCACTGAGAATTTTTTCAACAAATGTCATAACCTGTGAATTTAATTTAATTTTAGCGAAAATCTACCAAAATACAGCTAAAATCTATAAAATATCTATGAAATAAATATGGGCGGTTTATTTCTAACGATTTCCCATCAAGAGATTTAATGTAATTTCATCAAGAAAGAAGATTTTACAATTTGTAGCCTCGAAACTGTCAAAGGAGTGGAAGTGAGAATAGACTGAATTTCAATGAATATTTAAATGATGAAATATTGTTTAAAAACTATTTTGAAGCGACCGATAAAGGTTTGAATAATTTTTTTCAAAGATTTTAAGGTATTTTGTAGAGGAATAATAAGTACCCCCCGAAGTGACAGAGTAAAGTCAGAATATAATGGAAAATCTACGTAAATACAGCTCAAAACAATGAAAATATTAGTTAAATAAACAAGTGGCACTCACCCAAAAGTTAGAAGCAAAGATCGAAAAGTCGAAAGGGGTCTTTTTTTTGGTTTCGGTCAAAATATCAAAAATTCACAAAAAAAAATTGTCAAATTGACAGCTTCAGGTTATTATAAATTAATTTCATTCAAATTTTTGACATTAAAAAATCAATAATATCAAAATAAAACTAACCTGTCAGTCGTATCGAAATTTTAACGAAAATCTACCGAAATACAGCTAAAATCTATAAAATATCTATGAAATAAATATGAGCGGTTTATTTCTAACGATTTCCCATCAAGAGATTTAATGTAATTTCGTCAAGAAAGAAGATTTTTACAATTTGTAGCCCCTCAGTCCCAAATTGTCAACGGAGTGGAAGTGAGAATAGACCGAATTTCAATGAATATTTAAATGATGAAATATCGTTTAAAAACTATTTTAAAGCGACCGATAAAGGTTTGAATAATTTTTTTCAAAGATTTTAAGGTATTTTGTAGAGGAATAATAAGTCGCCCCCGAAATGTCAACATTATTAAAGTCAGAATATAATGGAAAATCTATAAAATATCTATTAAATAAATATGAGGGTTTTATTTATAACGACGATTTCCCATCAAGAGATTTAATGTAATTTCATCAAGAAAGAAGATTTTTACAAAATTTGTAGCTCAGCCCCAAACTGTCAAAAGAGTGGAAGTGAGAATAGACCGAATTTCAATGAATATTTAAATGAAAACATTATTTAAAAACTATTTTGAAGCGACCGATAAAGGTTTGAATAATTTTTTTCAAAGATTTTAAGGTATTTTGTAGAGGAATAATAAGTATCCCCCGAAGTGACAGAGTAAAGTCAGAATATAATGAAAAATCTACGTAAATACACCTCAAAACAATGAAAATATTAGTTAAATAAACAAGTGGCACTCACCCAAAAGTTAGAAGCAAAGATCGAAAAGTCGAAAGGGGTCTTTTTTTTGGTTTCGGTCAAAATATCAAAAATTCACAAAAAAAAATTGTCAAATTGACAGCTTCAGGTTATTATAAATTAATTTCATTAAAATTTTTGACATTAAAAAATCAATAATATCAAGATAAAACTAACCTGTCAGTCGTATCGTAATTTTAACGGAAATCTACCGAAATACAGCTAAAATCTATAAAATATCTATTAAATAAATATGGGGGTTTTATTTATAACGATTTTCCATCAGGAGATTTAATTTTTTTTTTTGATTATGTTGTACAAAAAAAAATGTTTATAATTGATAATTATAATAAAAAAATTGCGAATTTGTGTTTATCTAAATTGTTGACAAGAGGCAATAGGAACGGCGTTTTCGGTTACAGTGTTGCAGATAGGTGCAATAAAAAAGTCTCTAAAAAGTATTGCCAATTAAAAAATCATTATTAAGCACGTTTAGTAGTGTTTGGGTTGGCAATCTTAAATTTCATAATAAAAGTGCACAATGGCAACAACTTAATATTGATTATGTGTGACACATCTTTAACACTGACAACATTATTGACATATGTCAATGTGTTCGCTACGATGTAACCTACATTTTTTTTTATGAAAGGTACGTCAAATATTTGTCAAGAAACAAACGTTTTCGGTTACATTGTTGCAACTAGGCAATTAAAAATTTTTTTTTAAAAGTGTTGCCAAATTAAATATTTATCAAAAAAAATTTTTTTTTTGATTGTATTAATTTTAAACAAATGTTTCTAATTAATAATTAGACAAGAAAAATTTGAAATTTTTGTTATTTAATTTCCGACAATCAAATGTGCGAAAAAAAAAATTTGCAAAAAATTAAAAATAAAAAAATGTTAATTACATATAAATAAAACGCGATAGCGGCGTCTCTTTCTTGCAAAAGTGCGGCGTAAAAAAGATTTATTAATTATGACAAATTGTTAAATGTTGTAAGAAATTTGATAAAAAACGGCATCAATAGAGTTTCGGTGTGATGTTTTGAGATAAGAATTGGATTTTTTTGTGCTAGGATAAAGGGACAGGAGGGATTTCTGATAAAAAAAATTTTTCAAAAAAATGTCCGATAAAAAGAGTAAACGGATAGGACATTTATAGGACGTTGGCCAAAAAACCACAATAGATAGATACTCAAATTCAGAAAACAGTCGGTATTTTTAGGGAATTTTTTCAATTTTGTTGGCTTTCCTGAAATAACTAATGCGAGTCGACGAAACGAGCTGCTCGAAAATAATCGATTCAGATAAGATTTCGGTAAGAAAATTCCTTTTAAATTACATTTTTTGCTATATTATAATTATTAGAATGTATTTCAATGGATTTTACAGCTACAAAATAGAAATATCGCTAAATTTTCCATTAATAAAGTTCAAATGTCAAATATTGATCCATTTCATCATAACCATAAAATGTCATTTGTCAAATTATCGATTCGTGATGATATTATAATATTCTAAAAAAAAGCAATTTATTGCTGCAATTATATCGAAAATTGACGAGATTATGCAAGATTAGAGCATCAAAAGCCCAGAAGATATCATCAAGATCATCATCAAAGGTAAGTAAAAAACGCAACGGTAGGGCTTCTCGCCAAATAAAACTTTATTATTGATTGGATCCGGAAGAATTAAAGCCTTCCAACCTTCTTTTCAATAGAATAAAGATTGCATTTATGGATTTGGTCAGCTCTGCTATGTCGTATCTATAATATATCTAACAGCCTAATCCCTTATATTATCATCACATTCGGGTGGACGAGGCAAATATAACCTCACTTTAAATAGAGACAAAGATTATAAATAAACATATTTATTTTGTAGAATGAATTGAGTGTCTTCGTACCACAATAATATAAAATGGAAGACTAATATGATAGAGACAATGACTGGAGTTCCCTTCAAGCTAAAATATAATAAAAATTAAAGCCTTTCAACCTTCTTTTCAATAGAATAAAGATTGCATTTATGGATTTGGTCAGCTCTGCTATGTCGTATCTATAATATATCTAACAGCCCCATTTCTTATATTATCATCACATTCGGGTAGACGAGGCAAATATATCCTCACTTTAAATAGAGACAAAGATTATAAATAAACATATTTATTTTGTAGAATGAATTGAGTGTCTTCGTACCACAATAATATAAAATGGATGAACAATATGATAGAGACAATGACTGGAGTTCCCTTCAAGCTGGAATATAATAAAAATTAAAGCCTTCCAACCTTCTTTTCAATAGAATAAAGATTGCATTTATGGATTTGGTCAGCTCTGCTATGTCGTATCTATAATATATCTAACAGCCTAATCCCTTATATTATCATCACATTCGGGTGGACGAGGCAAATATAACCTCACTTTAAATAGAGACAAAGATTATAAATAAACATATTTATTTTGTAGAATGAATTGAGTGTCTTCGTACCACAATAATATAAAATGGAAGACTAATATGATAGAGACAATGACTGGAGTTCCCTTCAAGCTAAAATATAATAAAAATTAAAGCCTTTCAACCTTCTTTTCAATAGAATAAAGATTGCATTTATGGATTTGGTCAGCTCTGCTATGTCGTATCTATAATATATCTAACAGCCCCATTTCTTATATTATCATCACATTCGGGTAGACGAGGCAAATATATCCTCACTTTAAATAGAGACAAAGATTATAAATAAACATATTTATTTTGTAGAATGAATTGAGTGTCTTCGTACCACAATAATATAAAATGGATGAACAATATGATAGAGACAATGACTGGAGTTCCCTTCAAGCTGGAATATAATAAAAATTAAAGGCTTCCAACCTTCTTTTCAATAGAATAAAGATTGCATTTATGGATTTGGTCAGCTCTGCTATGTCGTATCTATAATATATCTAACAGCCCCATTTCTTATATTATCGTCACATTCGGGTGGACGAGGCAAATATAACCTCACTTTAAATAGAGACAAAGATTATAAATAAACATATTTATTTTGTAGAATGAATTGAGTGTCTTCGTACCACAATAATATAAAATGGAAGACTAATATGATAGAGACAATGACTGGAGTTCCCTTCAAGCTAAAATATAATAAAAATTAAAGCCTTTCAACCTTCTTTTCAATAGAATAAAGATTGCATTTATGGATTTGGTCAGCTCTGCTATGTCGTATCTATAATATATCTAACAGCCCCATTTCTTATATTATCATCACATTCGGGTAGACGAGGCAAATATATCCTCACTTTAAATAGAGACAAAGATTATAAATAAACATATTTATTTTGTAGAATGAATTGAGTGGTTTCGTACCGCTAAGAACAATATGATAGAGACAATGACTGGAGTTCCCTTCAAGCTGGAATATAATAAATGAGACTTATAGAAATATAATTAATATAGGTCAATGACCTCATAATTTGATTATATATGCTCTATGTTTATTGATAGAAGAAGAATTTTGCATAAATGAATTAGAAGAAGATGTGTTTATATTTTATATTAAAATTGTACCACAGCAATAATTTTCTATTGATTATGGGTGACACACCTTTGACACTGACGACATCATTGACAGATGTCATTGTTCTTGCTATGACATAACCTACATTTTTTTTTTATAAAAGTTACGTCAAATATTTGTGATACAAGTGTTTCCGGTTATACTGTTAACACTAGAAAAATAAAAAAAAAATAAAAAGTGATGCTAACTGAAAAAGCAATTAATAAAATTTTTTTTTTGAATTATGCTGTACAAACAAATGTTTATAATAATTAAATATTAAAGAAAAGTTTCAAATTTGTGTTTATCTAAATTGTTGACAAGAGGCAATAGGAATGACGTTTCCGGTTACAGTGTTGCAGCTAGGCGCAAATATAAAAGTTTTTTAAAAATGTTTTCAAATAAAAAAGTCATTATTAATCACGCTTAGGAGTGTTTTAGCTTAATGGTAATTTTTAATCTTTGACACCGACAACATCATTGACAGATGTTATTGTGCTTGAGCTATGACATAACATACATTTTTTTATGAAAGTTACGTAAAATATTTAAAAAAAAAAAATTTTTTCGGTTACAGTGTAGCCACTAGGCAATTAAAAATTTTTTTTTTAAAAGTGTTGCCTAATTAAATATTTATTAAAAAAAATTTTTTTTTGATTGTATTAATTATAAACAAATGTTTCTAATTAATAATTATACATGCAAAATTTTTTCATAAAAAAAAATTTTGTGTTATTGTTGCCGAAGGCAACCTTTTACATATAAGAGAGTATGGTAAGAACAAGAAGAAATAAAATATATATATATATATATATATATATATATAATGATTGAAAAAAATAATATAAAATAATGATAGATAGTAATACTATTTTTAAATATTAAAGTAATATTAATATGAAAACGTTATGTCAAAATCTGATCTCAAATGTTATAACGAAAATTTTTATAACAGAAAATGACTGTCCGCCACCTAAATAATGAGAAAAAAATTAAAAATTTATAATAATAATGAATAGTAAAAGTATTTTCAAAAATAAATGATAATAGATTTATATATGTTGCCGCAGGCAACATTCAATACGAGTAAGTAGAACAAGTACAAAAAAAAATAAACAAAAAAAATTTTAGTAAATGGTAATATGCTTGCTTTATTATAAAAAAAAGATGAGAAAGATAAAAGAAAAAGAAATAAGTATAATTAATAAATTCTAATTTATTAGAATTCTAAATAATATTTTAAATTCTAGGTTTATATAAATGTTGTCGAAGGCAAACGTTGATATGAGAAAGTAGAAAAAGTAAAAAAAAAAATAAATAAAAATATATTACAATAAAAAAATAAATAAACAATAATCTAATAAAAAAAAAAGTGCGTTTATTTTACGGTTGCCGAAGGCAACCCCTCTAGGTTCATACACGTTGCCGTAGGCAACCCTCTACTCAAGAGAGTAGGGTAAGCACCCGGAGGGTGCGCGACCCAACTCTCGTTTAAAAGATATGCGATGATTTAAGTAAAAAAAGCATCAAGAAAAACTAAAAGTAATTATAAATTTGTTGATAATAAAAAAGAAAAGATAATTTAAGTAGTATAGAAAAACAAAATTATGGTATTTGTAGAAAAATAAAAATTGATAAAATTAAGTAAAGAATAAAAAAAATCGAAAAAAAAATTTATAGAAAAGAAAATGTTTAGATTGGAAAATCATATTATAAATACGAAAAAAAAAATGTTAAAATATCAGGAGTTTATAGATGAATAATACAATATTAAAAAAAGAATAGTATAAAAAAAAATTAAAATACACAAAAAAAGAAAATGTAAGAGAGAAATAAGACGAAAATAAAAAAAATTGAAAAAAAAATTAAAATTAAGTAAATACATTATAAAAATAGGAACAAATAGAATCAAAAAGAAGAAAGTGAAGAGAAATAAAAAAAAGAGTTCGAAAAAAAAAGTTGAAGAGATAAAAAAGAAAAAGAATAAAAAGAAAGAGAAAATAAAAATTTCAATGTACAAATTTCTATAGAGTAGTTTTTTTTTGAATTTGATATAATTATGATGTATAACTAAAATATAAATAATTTTTATTGATTTTTTCTTTAGATTATGTATGATTGTAATTGAACGATTACATATTTTGAAAAAATTAAATAGAAAATAGGAGAAAAATAAGAAAAAAAAACAAATAGAAAAAAAAAAAAGAATATAGTATATAATAAATAAAATGTAATACAAACCTTTTTAATAAAAATAAAATATGGTTGTTTTATGGTTGCCTAAGGCAACCTCATATATATAAGAAAGTGAGGTAAGTAAAGGGAGGAATAAATAAAAAAATATAATATAATAGAAAAGATAATTTAAGTAGTATAGAAAAACAAAATTATGGTATTTGTAGAAAAATAAAAATTGATAAAATTAAGTAAAGAATAAAAAAAATCGAAAAAAAAATGTATAGAAAAGAAAATGTTTAGATTGGAAAACCATATTATAAATACGAAAAAAAAAATGTTGAAATATCAGGAGTTTATAGATGAATAATACAATATTAAAAAAAGAATAGTATAAAAAAAATTAAAATACACAAAAAAAGAAAATGTAAGAGAGAAATAAGACGAAGATAAAAAAAATTGAAAAAAAAAATTAAAATTAAGTAAATACATTATAAAAATAGGAACAAATAGAATCAAAAAGAAGAAAGTGAAGAGAAATAAAAAAAAGAGTTTGAAAAAAAAAGTTGAAGAGATAAAAAAGAAAAAGAATAAAAAGAAAGAGAAAATAAAAATTTCAATGTACAAATTTCTATAGAGTAGTTATTTTTTTGAATTTGATATATGATATATAACTAAAATATAAATAATTTTTATTGATTTTTTCTTTAGATTATGTATGATTGTAATTGAACGATTACATATTTTGAAAAAATTAAATAGAAAATAGGAGAAAAATAGAAAAAAAAAACAAATAGAAAAAAAAAGAAAGAATATAGTATATAATAAATAAAATGTAATACGAACCTTTTTAATAAAAATAAAATATGGTTGTTTTATGGTTGCCTAAGGCAACCTCATATATATAAGAAAGTGAGGTAAGTAAAAGGAGGAATAAATAAAAAAATATAATAATAGAAACAAAAATAAATATATAAAATAACAATTTTAATTTTGAAAAAAAATAATAAAAGACTTTTTTTAGAAGAGAATAAGAAAAAATTCATATAAATTATTATAATATATTATAGTTTTTATTCTTCTAATTTTAATAACAATTATTATTAAAGTAATTAAATTAATATAAAAATAAAAAAAATTAAAACGAAGAAAAAAAAATACAAATAAAAGAAAGAAAAAAATTTGAAAAAAAAAGAAGAATAAAAATCAAGTATATTAAATAAAATGTAATGCAAAATTTTTTTATAAAAAAAAAATTGTGTTATTGTTGCCGAAGGCAACCTTTTACATATAAGAGAGTATAGTAAGAACAAGAAGGAATAAAAAAAATATATATAATATAAATAATATAAATAATATAAATAATATAAATAATATAAAATAATGATAGATAGTAATATTATTTTTAAATATTAAAGTAATATTAATATGAAAACGTTATGTCAAAATCTGATCTCAAATGTTATAACAAGAATTTTTTTATAATAATAATAATAATAATAAGCTTTATTGTAACTAAAAAATACAAGCATTTTTATGTACAAAGCAAGAAATAGATTAAAATATTAATCGTTGGGCGAGCAAAATTAAACTAACAAGACTAACGCTGCCCAAAAATTTTTTTTTTTTTTTTTAGAGGTCGCAAAACTTGTCTACGGAGTATAAAGGTTTGTTGAGAAGATAAGATTTAATAGATTTACGAAAAATAGAATATGAGGTTATAGATTTAAAATGTGTAGGGAGATGATTAAAGAGTTTTTTGTGATTGTAAAAGATAGAATTTTTAATTAGTTCAAGTTTGGGCTGGGGAAGATAAATATTGCCTGCTTCTTTTCTGGTTAGGTATTGATGAGGTGGTTTAGATGGAAAATCCGGACGATGTTTATATATTAAGCAGACTGATTCAAGAATAAACAAAGACGGAAGAGTAAGTATTTTGTATTTAATAAAATAAGAACGACAGTGAGTGTTGTAATTCAGATCAAAAGTATACCGTACAGCTCTTTTTTGGAGTTTAAAAATAGTATGAAATTGAGAAGACGAACAAGTACCCCAGAAAGGTAAGGCGTAACGAAGATGAGATTCAAAGAGGGAAAAATATGCCTCCCTAGCAACAAAAGAATTCAACTCTTTGGAAACCGATCTTAGGGCAAAACAGGCTGCTGACAATTTATTCATTAAGAAGTCAACATGTGAGGACCACTTTAAAGATCTGTCAATAAATAAACCCAAGAATTTAATAGATTCAACAAATTTAATATTTTCAGAATTTATGAATAATGGCTCAAAGTTCCTTTTAAAAGAAACAGCAAGTGTTTTATGAACATTAAAAGAAAGGCAGTTTGAATCACACCAAGATTTGATGGTCTGAATATCATTGGACATCATGGGGTGGATAGAAGATTTATTAGAATTACTCCAAGTGATACTTGTGTCATCAGCAAATAAGTAAATTTGTCCGTTCAAGGATAAATAAGTAATGTCATTAATAAACAATAGAAATAGAATAGGTCCTAGCACAGATCCTTGAGGAACACCAAACTTTACTGATTCACAACTTGAGTACGCATTGTTTAGTTTTACGGCTTGTTGCCTTTCACTCAAGAAAGATTGGAACCAATTTAAAGGCGTACCACGTATTCCGTAATATTCTAATTTAGAAAGTAAAATGTCATGTCGAACACAGTCAAAAGCCTTTGCAAAGTCGCAAAAAACTGAGGCGGTAAACAATTTATTGTTAACATTAGA
This sequence comes from Lagria hirta, assembly GCA_947359425.1. Classification (NCBI taxonomy): domain Eukaryota; kingdom Metazoa; phylum Arthropoda; class Insecta; order Coleoptera; family Tenebrionidae; genus Lagria; species Lagria hirta. The sequence goes on along the minus strand of OX375794.1, from coordinate 27,820,896 downwards.
ATAAATACTATTTAAAAGAGAGAAAATGGCGTCATCAGTGCTTTTATTACATACAAAATCAAATTGTCTTGAAGATAAAATATTAAATTTAGACAAAAATGCCATTAGTCTAGTTTTAATCAATTTTTCAATTATTTTAGACAATACAGGCAATAGAGCGATCGGTCTATAATTACATAATAGGTCTTTGTTACCTCCTTTAAAGAACGGAATAACTACAGCAGTTTTCAGGCAATTGGGGAAAATCCCAGCGAAAAAAGATTTATTTATTAAGGACGTTAGAGCATTCAAAGCTTCTTCGGGCAAAGTTGATAATAACTTTGCGGACAGTTCATCAGTAGTAGAAGAAGAGTTGCTTTTAATACTAGAAATAACTTGAGAAAGTTCTAAATGATCAACAGGATTTAAAAAGAAACAGGATGAATTTCGGTTAAAGGTAAAATAAGAAAGAGGATCATTAGCTATTGGAATTTTGTTAATTAGATCTTGAGCAATATTAACAAAATAATTGTTCAAGTCGTTCACATCAAGGTCGGAAACGGTACAAGAGCTGGATTTATTTCTAAGATCATTCACAATTTTCCAGGTTTCTTTAGATTTGTTTTTAGCTGTTAAAATGCGTTTATCAAAGTGGATTTTCTTAGCGGCACGTATAGTTTTTCGATATACTTTTCTAAAGTCTGTAATGTATTTTAGCACTTGTGCGTCATGGGTAAATTTTTTAATGTAAAGCAACGATCTCAAGTTTTTAGCGGAAGTTGAAAGACCTTTGGAAGTCCATGAACTTTCTTTACGAGATTTAAAAAACTTGAGTGGAAATGCTTTATTAAAAGCTTGTGTAACTGTAGATAAAAATTGTGTAAAACTATACTCAACATTATCACTTGCAAGATTCCAGTTTGAATCACAACACAAATTGTGGAACAATCTAAAATTATTTGACGAAAATATTCTACCAGTTTTCTTAGTAGGCTTACATGAATTGAACTGAAACAAGAAATTGGAAAATATGAACTCGTGATCAGACATATTAGTATTGTGAACAGTGGCAACCACATCAGAAGGAGTGAAATCAGAAACTAAATAGTCTATTGTGGAAGATGAGATATTGCTTATTCTAGTAGGTGAACTTACATGCATATGTAAATTGAACGAATTGAAAATGGATTTCAGAGTTTTTTGGGCAGCGCTAGTAATAGAATAATCAATGTTAAAATCACCACACAATATTTTTCTACTCATCAGAGGAATAGATTCCAACAAACTAATCATGTTGTGAAAGAAAATATTCAGCTCTGAATGGGGAGATCTATAAATGCATATAATATAAAGGTTATGTACTTTACTAAAGACTATAGAAAATTCAAAAGTTTTCTCTATAAGTAAAAAATCAAATTTTAAAACAGCTGTAAAATTAGAATTATTAGAAAGAAGAAGGGTTCCTCCGCAGGCTGAATCAGATCTGTTGTATCTCGCAACGACATTGTACTTATCAATAAACACAGGCTCATTGTTATGAAGCCAGTGTTCTGAGATTGCGACTAAATGCGGAAACCCCCATTCCTCCAGTAGTAAAAACAAATCATCCGTTTTATTTCTAAGAGACTGTATATTTAACACAACAATGCTGAAAGAATGGTCATAAGAGAGGACTTTTAAACAATTATCTGTACAAAACTTGAAGGTTTTACTATTGTTTAACTGACTGGTATTACATTGAACAGAAAGTTTAGAAGAGGCATATGTATTAGAAGGATTTACGTGGGAGGATTTACTATTTGTCTCTTGAAAAAAAATCGATTGTAGATGATACCTTTGGGCCAAAGAGTAGGATCCATTAATTTTGGAATTTTAAATAACGGCACCGTCACTTTAAAAGATGAATAGATTTCCGGTTTCTTAGAAATTAGTTGCTCACAGTTGACTGAGGAGACGTAATTCTTAAGGTGATTATTCAAGTCTTCTACCTTAGTACTGATGTCAAATCTAGATACGTGCAGATGACCCAATTTTGGAAAACTTTTTAGATAGGTGCTCGATCCAGATCCAGTCAATGGTTTCTTTACCGAGTTGAATTTGTGTATGGAATTGTCACTGTTAGTGACTGTTAATTTAGGCACTTGATTAGGAGAAGTAGTCAAATTTCTAGAATTCCTGGTTTTGTTTCTTTTATTAAGAACTACCTGGAATTCATTGGAGTCGTCTACATTATTTTGACTTCTGTACTTGGGGTCTTCAAAGTCCTCATTTTTTATATTGCTGCTATTAGCTTCATTGTTTAAATCGATAACACGGTTCATGATTTCGACTTGTTTATTTACCATTTCTTGATAATTTTTTGTTACCTCTGGTCTGTCGTGATTATCGCAAGTAACTTTTTGAGATATGTTTTGCACTGGATTAATTTTATCAGTGCTCGTTTTTGGAGATAAATTATTTTCACACATATCTGATTTTATTTTTTTCAACTCTTGGTAAACTAGATCAAATTTTTGACTCACCTCTTCGCGAGTTATCCAATCCCATGAACATGGGTCCTGACTATGACTACTTGTAAGTTGCTGAGTCTTCAGTGGGGTAATCTCGTGTTTTGCCGATTGCAGCTGGGAGTTCAGATTCTTGATAGTATTTTCTAAATTTTCTATTGTGAACCTTAATAGTTTGTTCTCCTTTTCTAAGGGTGAAGATTCTTGGGAGGTAACTATGTCGTCCGTTTCAGTGCACTGAATATTTATAATAGATTTTTTTATACAGCAATTAGCCCTATCAGCACAACTTTTATGAAATATTTTCTGACAGTTTATACAACTTGCTTTTTTCTTCGTGACAACTTTATCGCACTGACTACAATTTACTTTTATAATCGGAGCTACTTCGCCTGACACTACATTGCTCGCCATCTTGTAAGTCTTCTTTTATAACAGAAAATGACTGTTCGCCACCTAAATGAGAAAAAAATTAAAAAATTATAATAATAATGAATAGTAAAAGTATTTTCAAAAATAAATAATAATAGATTTATATATGTTGCCGCAGGCAACATTCAATACGAGTGAGTAGAACAAGTACAAAAAAAAATAAAAAAACAAAAATTTTAGTAAATGGTAATATGCTTCCTTTATTATAAAAAAAAATGGGAAAGATAAAAGAAAAAGAAATAAGTATAATTAATAAAATCTATTTAAAGTTTTTTAAATAAATAATAACAAATTTCAAGATAAATAATAATGGGCTAGGTTTATATAAATGTTGTCGAAGGCAAACGTTAATATGAGAAAGTAGAATAAGTACAAAAAAAAATAAATAAAAATATATTACAATAAAAAAATAAATAAACAATAATCTAATAAAAAAAAAAAAGTGCGTCTATTTTACGGTTGCCGAAAGCAACCCCTCTAGGTTCATACACGTTGCCGTAGGCAATCCTCTACTCAAGAGAGTAGGTAAGCACCCGGAGGGTGCGAAACCATACTCTCGTTAAATAATAATAAAACGCGTTAGCCGCATCTCTGTCGGACAAATTTTAGCTTTTTAAAAATTTTTTTCGTTTTAAATGAGATTTTGTAGGAAAAAGTAGCGATAACCCCCTTGAGCGTACGAGGTACCACAAACAGACTTTGAGAAAAGGATGGAATGTGTCAAAATCGCGATAATAACTTCTGAACGTACTATGGGTAGATTCTATATCACTAAGGATTTTTTCAACAAAAGTCATTTGTCAGTGTCTAACCTGTCAGTCGTATCGTAATTTTACGAAAATCTACCAAAATACAGCTTAAATCAATAAAATATCTATTAAATAAACATAGGGGTTTTATTTATAAAGATTTCCCATTAAGAGATTTAATGTAATTTTGTCAAGAAAGAAGGATTTATAAATTGTAGCCCCCCAAACTGTCAACAGAGTGGAGTGTGAATTTAATGGGAGAACAATTCAATGAATATTTAAATGATGACTGTCAGTCGTATCGTAATTTTACGAAAATCTACCAAAATACAGCTTAAATCTATAAAATATCTATTAAATAAACACGGGGGTTTTATTTATAAAGATTTCCCATCAAGAAATTTAATGTAAATTCGTCAAGAAAGAAAATTTTATAAATTGTAGCCCCCCAAACTGTCAATAGAGTAGAGTGTGAATTTGATGGGAGAACAATTCAATGAATATTTAAATGACTGTCAGTCGTATCGTAATTTTACGAAAATCTACCAAAATACGGCTTAAATCTATAAAATATATATTAAATAAACATGGGGGTTTTATTTATAAAGATTTCCCATCAAGAGATTTAATGTAATTTCATCAAGAAAGAAGATTTTATAAATTGTAGCCCCCCAAACTGTCAATAGAGTGGATTGTGAATTTAATGGGAGAACAATTCAATGAATATTTAAATGAAAAAAACATTGTTTAAAAACTATTTTGAAGCGACCGATAAAAATTTGCAAAGGTTTGGTTTACTTTTTAAAAGATTTCATGACATTTTTAGAGAAAAATTAGTGCCCCAATCTGTCAAATAAGTGAAGCAAATATAATAGAAATTACAATGAATTTTCAAATGAAAACAACGTTTAAAGGCTATTTTTGAACGATTAATAAAGGTTTGTTTGGTTTTTAAAAGATTTCAAGACATTTTTAGAGAAAAATTAGTGCCCCAAACTGTCAAATAAGTGAAGCGAATATAATGGAAAATCTACGTAAATATATAATGGAAAATCTACGTAAATATAGCTCAAAATAATTAAAATATTGGTTAAATAAACAATTGGCACTCACCAAAAAGTTAGAAGCAAAGATCGAAAAGGCGAAAGGGCTCTTTTTTTTGGTTTCGGTCAAAATATCAAAAGCTTCAAAAAAAATTGTCAAATTGACAGTTTTAGGCTATTATAAATTTGTTATGGTTGAAAGAAAAGATTTTGTGTTAATAGTTCTTCTAAAATTGAGCCCCAAATTAATTGAAATGCTTTTTTATATTGGAAAAGATAGAAGAAATAATAGAAGGAAAAGCTATGGGTAGGTTTTTTGATTTTTTTTTATTAAATACTAAAATCTTTATATTGATAAAGCATGCCTGAAAGTGGTCTTTAAAAAGGAAATAATGAAAGACAATTTTAAATTTACCACTCTAATATTTTTGACATCGTTGTTGTTAGCAACAAAAAAAATATAATAATAAATTAATTATCTTTAGAATTTTCAAAAAGTATTTACATATTTTACAAAATTAAGTGTAAAAGTGTTGTTTTTTTGCAAAATATAAGTAAAAAGCTTAAAATAAAGTAGGTTTAATAATTATTTAATCTCATTGTCTATAATTCTTTTTTTCAGATAAGATTTGATGAAAATTTTTGAGGAGGTATCTAATTTTTTGGTCTGTTTTATATTTTTTCCTTTATTACAATATGGGTATATAATACGAATGGCTAGAAGAGCTTTTTTGATTATATTATATAAGATATAGAACTGGGGTTGTAGGAAAATTTATAATTATGTATACGAAAAGTGAGAATAAGTTGTGTTTGAGACCAATCGATGAAAGAAGATTTATATAAATGAATTAAAATCAGATAGAAGTGGAAAATTATTTTCGAAAAGTATCTATACAGAATATATATTTTTTTCCCAATCGTACGTACTTATTTTTATATTTTTAAATAAGCAATTAAATATTTAAAAAAAAAATACGATGGCAATTGTCAATTATTATTACAACATAATCAATTAAAAAATACAAAGTGATCACTTAATATTAATGATTTATATTTTACTAGCTGGCCCGGCGAACTTTGTTCCGCCTTAGTTTTGATATTTTATTTTTTATTTTTTTTGTCATTTGTTTTGTTATTATATGTCAGATGCGTTTACGTTTTATATTGTTTGTCACGTCACACGGAATGGGATAAAAATTATTCTTTTCTTCATACCTCGGTCGAAAGTACGTACTTTCGTCCCTTATAACAGAGACGAAAGTTTAACTTTTAGTCCCTGTAAGATGAAATTCTTTCTTCCCTATAATAGGGAACAAAGAATTCATCGTGTTTATTTATACTCGTAACTATGTTATATGACCAAATGTCGCGGCAGGCATCAAAAACTATCAGCATTTAAAGTTAAAAAAATAAAATTAAAAATAAAAGTACGTACTTTCGACCGAGGTATGAAGAAAAATCGTATACACTACAAGGGACAGAAGTTGAAATCTCGGTCCTGCGCGCCATGATGCCCTCGGCTTCACCTCGGGCATTATGGCGCGCAGGGCCGAAAATTCAACTTTTGTCCCTTGTAGTGTAATATACTATTGTTAAGCTACTGGTTCTAAACAACCACTCCACCAATTTTCAGCCAAATCGGTCATAAATAGATATAGATTTTTAAAATAAACGACCCCAAAAACTATAAAAATGATACCCAAATTAATTATTCACATTTATTACCTTTATCACATTCATTTTACAACCCTTTTTAACTTAAATATCATTTTCAAAATCAACGACCTGAAATTCCTCGAAAATACCCATATCGTTTTCTTACATTTTTATCCCTAGAACACTCTCTTTTCATCCTCCTAAGAGTAATTTTTTAGAAAGCAGGAAACATACCTATTTATTTTTTTTTGAGAACTTAGGCAATTTATGGGAAAAATTATGAAAACGACATCAATCTTTAGACATTTTGCCCTCTTTCCGCCCTATCAAGGAATGATAATATTTTACTTCTAAAATTTCGGATTTAAACATAGATATTATTTTTAAAATAAACAATCCAAAATTTTTGAAAATCATACTAATATTGGTACTTGTCATTTTTTGTTCCTATCCCACCTCTTTTTATCTCTTTGTTAATAAAAAGTATTCTGTTCTTTTCATTCAAATCCAGTCATCATAATTTTCCATACAAACTTTCACCCAAAGTTGTTATATGGGAAGTTGTCTCATGGAAGACGATTAAAGCCGGCCAGTAACGATCCAACGGCGCAGTAAGACAAAATCGTACAATTCAGTCGCACGTCGCACCAAACCAACTTAATCGGTCATGCACACACACGATTCAATTCCATCAAATTCAGTCCAATTTCGTCGCTTCCAATGAAATTGTACTGCGCCGTTGAGTCGTCAGTGGCCAATTAAAGAGTGGGTAGTGCACTTAACATGTAAACGAACGGTCCAAGGTCCAACTTTGGTTGGTGGTGGGAGAGTGGATCGATTTATTTGGAACGGTAATTTGCCGAGCCTCACCGAACGTTTCCGACATCGCAATTCTAATTTTGATTTAACCCTTCTTTTAGAGGGTGGTTTCTGGATAAAAAGTATCTTATAGCAATCTCCTGGATCTAAGCTACCACCTCACCAATTTTTAACCATATCGGTAAAGCCGTTCTTGAGTTATAAGTGGTGTAACTAACAGACTTTCTTTTATATATATAGATAACTAACATGAAATATGAAACGTTTTTCTGTCAATTTTAATGTACCGGGTGTCCCGTTAAGAAAGGTCACCGGCTATATCTCAGGAACCACTTGTCATAGAGCTTTGAAATAAAAAAATTTTTAACAAAAGTGGCAAAAAAAAATGCTGGAAATTAGTTTCAAGTTTCTAGATTGGCCGCCAGAGGGCGAAATCGTCACAACTACCTAAAAAAACCGTTTGTTTTTCATTAAAAGTCTAGTAAACGTTAATCAAAAATATGTTTATTGCAAAGATGAGACAATTTTGCACAAATTTGATCTGGCACTTGTTACTCTAATTTGTCAAATGTGAGTAGGAAGAGGGTGGGGATATGCAATGCGGAAAACGTCTATATCTTTGGCTTGCATCAACCTATTTTGACAAAATGGGTGTCAATGGAGAGATAACTTTGTGTTTTATTTAATATGTCATAAAGTAAACAATTTAACTTTGTTTTTTAAGTGCAAACAAGCACTGTCTAAAGAAAAATTAAACTTTTACAATTTTCTTCAAAAATTTAAATGGAATGGTATATAAATCTTTACATAAATGTAAAGAAAATTAAAAAACAAGTTCAAATTTGAAAACCGCACGTCGATAGCTTTTTTGCATCAAAAGTTATAAGTGAAAAAGTGCAAGGAGTATGACAGGTATTACATTTTTAGCAATACGCTTGATACGGAGAATATTAGACTAACCTATTTACAAACCTGATTATAAAATAAACAATGTTTTAATTCTTAATTTAATTTTGTTTATCACACAAATATCCAAAATACACGTATTATACCAAAACACACAAAAATCAACCAAGGCACTATATCTAGTGGTTTGTCAAATGTTTAAACTGCTTTCCGTCATTTTGGATGCAATCTTTGTCGAGTGGAGTTTACAGCTGCTTCAATTTCAGCTGCTGAAATGCTTTGAAGTGCATTTGTGATTCGTTGCACCATGTCTTCTTGTGTTGTTGGTCTAGTAGCGTACACTAAATCTTTTACCCTTCCCCACAAATAAAAATCTAAGCACGTCAAGTCTGGCAATCGTAGTGGCCATGGAAATAAACTTTCTCTCCCAATCCATTTTTCAGGATACAGCTCATCTAAATGATGTCTAACATTAACTGCAAAATGTGCTGGGCATTTATCATGTTGGTATAACATAACTTGTCGAGTTTGTAAGGACACATTTTCTAACAAAAGAGGTAATATATTTATTACAAACTCTAAATAAGTATGACCGTTAAGCGGTTCGTTGAATATATGTGGGCCTATGACTTTGTTTTCAACTAAACCACACCAAACATTAACGCTCCAAGTGAGGTAGTACTAAGATATTTATTGTTTTTTCCTGTCTAGAGATAAAAAAGCATTTCAGAACAAAATAAATTCTAAATGTAATTACATGAGTAAGGTTGAATTTTTACAATACTTAATATGATTTATTTCTCATATCTCAACAACAATGGCGTTTAAAAACAATTGTGTTGGTTTAGAAACAACATTATTAAATTAGATGGATTTGAGTTTTTAATACACATACTGTTAGTTTAATATTCTCCGTATCAAGCGTATTGCTTAAAGTGTAATACCTGTCATACTCCTTTCACTTTTTCACTTATAACTTTTGTTGCAAAAAAGCTATCGACGTGCGGTTTTCAAATTTGAACTTGTTTTTTAATTTTCTTTACATTTATGTAAAGATTTATATACCATTCTATTTAAATTTTTAAAGAAAATTGTAAAAGTTTAATTTTTCTTTAGACAGTGCTTGTTCGCACTTAAAAAACAAAGTTAAATTGTTTACTTTATGACATATTAAATAAAACAAAAAGTTATCTTTCCATTGACACCCATTTTGTCAAAATAGGTTGATGCAAGCCAAAGATATAGACGTTTTCCGCATTGCATATCCCCACCCTCTTCCTACTCACATTTGACAAATTAGAGTAACAAGTGCCAGATCAAATTTGTGCAAAATTGTCTCATCTTTGCAATAAACATATTTTTGATTAACGTTTACTAGACTTTTAATGAAAAACAAACGGTTTTTTTAGGTAGTTGTGACGATTTCGCTCTCTGGCGGTCAATCTAGAAACTTGAAACTAATTTCCAGCATTTTTTTTTTTGCCACTTTTGTTAAAAAAATTTTTATTTCAAAGCTCTATGACAAGTGGTTCCTGAGATATAGCCGGTGACCTTTCTTAACGGGACACCCGGTACAAATTTCTATAGAGTGGTCGTTTTTTTAAATTTGATTTATAATATATAACTAAAATTTAAATAATTTTTTTTGATTTTTTCTTTAGATTATGTATGATTGTAATTGAATGATTTTAGAAAAATTAAATAGAAAATAGGAAAAAATTAAGAAAATTAGAAAAAGAAAACAAATAGAAAAAAAAAAGAAAGAAAGAATAAAGTATATAATTAATAAAATGTAATACAAACTTTTTTAATAAAAATAAAATATGGTTGTTTTATTGTTGCCTAAGGCAACCTTATATATATAAGAGAGCAAAGCAAGCTAGCAAAAGGGGGAATAAATGAAAAAATTTAATAATAGAAACAACAAAAAATATATAAAATAACAATTTCGAAAAAAAAATTAAAATAGACTTGTTTTAGAAGAGATTAAAGAGAAGAGAAAGAAAGAAAAAAATTGGAAAAAAAGAAGAATAAAAATTAAGTATATTAAATAAAATATAATGCAATTTTTTTTAATAAAAAAGAAATATTGTTGTTTTATTGTTGCCGAAGGCAACATCTTACATATAAGAAAGTATGGTAAGCAAAAATATTGGAGAGTATGGTAAGCAAAAGAAGGAATAAATAAAAAATATATACATAATAAGTAAAAAAAATTATATAAAATAATAATAAATAGTAATATTATTTTTAAAAATTATAGTAGTATATTTAATATAAAAATTAAAAAAATAAAAAGGAAGAAATAAAAATATAATGAATAAAATGTGATATAAATTTTTTTAACAAAATCCAAATAAGGTTTCTAAGGCAACCGTTTACGTATAAGATAGTAGGGTAAATACAAAAAAAAATAAATAAAAAAATATAATGAGAAAAAAATATATAAAATAATAATGAATAGTAAAATTTTTGTTAAATATAAATGATAATAGATTTATATATGTTGCCGTAGGCAACTATTACAATAAAAATAAAAAAAAGCTTTAATCGTAATTAATAATATGTTTGCTTTATTACAACAAAAAAAAGATGGGAAAGATAGAAAAATAATAAAAAAGGAATAAGTATAATTTATAAAATATAATAAAAGATTTTTAATACATACAAAATATGGTTGTTTTATGTTTGCTTTACATGTAAGAGAGTAGGGTAAGCATAAGAAAGATTGAATAAAAATATAGTAATATAAAACACAAAATAATAAAAAATCATATAATATAATAATAAATAATATTCATTTTAAAGGTAAATAAAACCAAATTGTTGCCGCAGGTAATAATCTAAATGAGAGAGTAGAATAAGCACAAAAATAAATAAATAAAAATTTATTAAAATAAAAAAAATTATTAAACAATAGTCCAATAAAAAAAAACGTGCGTTTGTTCTATGGTTGCCGAAGGCAACCCCTCTAGGTTTATGCACGTTGCCGTAGGCAACCCTCTACTCAAGAGAGTAGGTAAGCACCCGGAGGGTGCGAAACCATACTCTCGTTTTACAATATTTCATGTTATAACAAATGTTTGTTAAAATTGGGCGTTATAGTCGATCATGCCTATGGGTTTGTGTAAAAAGACCAGCATTTTTGAAACAATTGTTTTAACTGTCAAAATAGTTACTAAATCTCCGAATTTTTTAATTTTTGAAAAGAAAATGGAATTTCTCACAAGAACAAACAATGTTTGTGGTGGTATTTTATTTCATTTTCGTAACGGCTACCGAGTTGATTGTGAATTATTGAGTCATTTTTTTTAAATAGAACATTGACTGCTGCAAGATACTGACATGATCTTTTACTGTCATTTTTTGCACAGCTTTATGACAATGAAAATGTGGACGGGTAATTTCAGCAAGACACTTCACATACCTACTACTTACAAAACCTATCAGACCTATCAAACCAAAATTTATCAGACAAAATGTAGCTATAAAACACCATTCAGGATTCTGCAACTTTACTTCATGTGACTTCTTTTTGTGACTCTATTTGAAGAACTTGACTTTTCAGCAACGCTACACTAACTTTGAAAAGTTGCGTTAGGTTAGTATGGCAATTGTTTTAAAGTCAGTGGACGACCTTTAGTTTGCTTTATTTGCTTATTAAATTTTATTTGTTTGTTTGTTATACTACAAGTGCTTTCTAGTGCTTTTGATTCAATTTTATTAACGTGTAAAGTTTTCGATTTATTAAATTAAAGGTGAGGTTTGGTTCAGATGTAAAATTGATGACTGTCACTTAGATTCGATGGTAAAGGTTCGTTGTACACAGTTCAAACTTACACATTTATAGCAATTTTTGACGTCAATTTCTTGTTAAAAAACACAAATCTTTACTTTCACAAATTTACATTATTGAGTCAGCCAGCTCTTTTAACGATTAGGGAGGAGAAGGACTTTAAAGTGGAACACCTAGACGATGACTTTTCCTAATTTTGCAGAATATTGCAAGAGCAAATTTAAGCATTTGCAAAAACATATTTTTATAACAAGTGCTTTGAATGAATATTTAAACGACTAATGAGCCAAATTAAAATTTAAAAATTTTTTAGAAACAAAAAAATAATGATATTGTATCTTTTTGTAGTTTTTAACTCAGTTTAATAACCAAACAAATTGCAATGCAATTGAATAATAAATAAGAAACCATTTAAAAACTTGATAAACCTAATAAGTAATATCATATTAATTAAAATTTATAGTTTCTTTATCCATTTAATGTAAATATATTGTTTTAGTGCTTTAATGTTTGAATTGATAAGATAAATAAATTATTGATTAACTCTATTATAGTAAAGTCAATTTTTCAAATCACTGATTTAAATATGTGTTTACTGGGTAATACTAAATATATCAAGAAATTGATTTTAATTAAAACAAACAAAACAAATTTTTAGTTGCTTTAGAACGTAGGTATTGATTGTTTAATTTTATTAATCTTTATTGTCCAAGTAAAAACTATAATGAAAAATATTATTTCGAAAGCAGAATTTTTTCTGAACACTTTTAACAATATGGTTGAAATTATTTTCAATGTTTAAAAATTTGTTCTAAAAGATTTTTTGAACGTTTGTGACAATTTTTAATTTTATAATAATTTATAGTTATTTTTAAAGTAAAATATGTCAAAAAAACGCTAAATAACTTGTTGAGGGCCATATGGCATTTTAAGATAAAGAGAGAGAAATTAAGCTTAACATCTCTGGAAAGGTTGAGTAGCAATTAGTAAACTGGTGAGGGTGAAAACGTTCCAACGTTTGGCAAAAAAGTTCTTTGAAAGATAGACAACGTGTGCTGTTGTCGTTGCTAATGATAATGTGTTGTTTTATGATATAATTACAGAAAAAATATGAATTCAGTGCTGACTCCCTGGATTCGAAGGAATAATGAGTAAAATATTATTGATGAGTTATAAGGTACCGGTAGCATAAATATGTATTAAAACGGTTAATATAAAAATCCACGGCAGAAACTATAGTTTAATACCTGGGGTACGGTCTATATGGCGGCGCATCTTAGACTGTTTGGTTGTTACTCCCTTAACATCTGTACGCAATTACAGATTGCTATCCTGACGCTCTACCTCCTTGAACAAGAACGAAGAGGTAGAAAAGTGGGTTGAAGCCCGTTAACCGCTCTGCTCTGGCTATGTACCTGTCAGTGGATAAAAAAGGTGGATTTTCCTTTTGCTGGCATGAAAGAGTGATGCGTAATGTCTATAAGCTCTTTACTTATTAATCATTATGTTATACTTTTTCCTATTACGCATTATTCCTGGACATTCTATTTTGTACAATTTGACTGAGGCTTAGCGACACGGTTTACGTTGCTCTTGAACAAGTTACCGAAACAATGAAGAGATATTTGAGAAAACGAGGATAAAGAAAAGGGATGAAAATTGGGTCAAGCGAGTCCATGCAGTGGTTGTCAAAGTCTGAACCTGGTGATGTCTTCCACTAGCAGTTTGAAAGGAATAGGATCCTGCGAGCGGGAGAAAAGCCTCGGTCAAGTTAATTTACAGGTATTATTCACAGGTACATTATGTGTAAATAGGTTTTATGTGTGGCCCAATTGATCCGTCTGACCGTTCGAGCGTTTTTATAACAATGAATATGAAGGGGTGAGTTGAACTGAGACTGTTGATGATAATGTAGCTGGCTGTTGCTATTCTGTACATTGTTTTTAAGTGAATATTTGAGGCTAATAATTGTAAAGCATACACATTCTGACAAATTTATTATAAAGAAGAAGCTAACTGTTATTTACTTCAATTTAATTGTTAAATTTTAGCAAAACGTAGTATTAAAATTGATAAGTCTTGCAGGATCGACCAATTTTGCTTATTTACTTCGCATGTTTTTAGACCAGTAAATACCTAATGTTCTCTCGTTATTAAGGTAAACAGAGCAGTAAGTAATCACTTACAATGCCAGAAAAGTTCTGTTTTTAGCCTCGTCGCTTGTAAACCGCATATTTACGCCTTGCCAACTGCTATGGTATCTAGACTTTTTTATATGCAGAGCTACCATCTGTTACTTTGACACACTAGCGTGTTGTCAAATACCATGACAACTATCTGCTTTCATAGATTTCTAAAAAAAGTGATGTTTAGTCATAAATATAGTTCGTTTATACCAGGACATATTAACGCACTCAAAAAGACCTAAAAATTTTAAAAATAAAAACAATTAAACATTTTAAGGCGTTATTTTGTAGTGTGGTACGTAGCTGGCCATATTAAGCTTTGAGCCACAGCCTCTTTCTACTTGAGCTGTTACCTCAACTGACAATTTAAATTTCGGAATATTTAAACAGACAAAATTGAGTTTTCAGCTATAAAGTTTAATACATTTTTGGGTCTTAGTCATTTTACAACGGGCGGTTTAAAATGTTTCCGTATAGGTACAATTTTTTTGCAACAAATATCTCTAATTTTCTAGTAATAAATAATTCAGTTTTTTACTAATTTTTAGGTTGGTAGCGTTTCCCCTGTCGATTATATAATTTATTTATTTTAAAAATGTCTCGTTGTTTGCTTGCTATGGTTTTATTGAAATAAAAGAACATTGTTTCATAAAATTTTCTCTAGTTTTGGCCGCAAAGTAAAAAACATCGCAGTGGGGGTAAATTGTTTTACAATGCTTTGGGAACTATCGGAAATTTTTAATGAATTCGACAATTAATTGCCTTGCTACATTCTACCTGTAGCTTTTGAATTAAAAATTTTAGAAATTTTTGAAAAATTTTGTCATAATTTTCTTTCGCGAAACTGGCATTTTTTTTGGCTTGCGTCTAAAATTTTTTCCTTAAAGAAATGCTATCAAAGCTGCAATATATCGATCAAATAAGTCAACAAACTGGTTTCATCAATACTACTTTTTTTTCCCTTACTCCAGCTTTCAGGTCAACTTGTGACTTTTCAGAAACTATTGATAACCAACGAATATCTGTTGACAGCTGTTTTTGCACAGGTATTTATTTTTGACAGTCAACAAACTATTTTTTACATTTTGACAACATATGGAAATTTTTAAGATTAATTAGTACTTTAATTTTTATGTAAATCAAGCAAAGACTAATCAAATAAAAGCCGTTTGTTTTTAAAGGAAGTCTGTAAAGACATTATTCTAATATTAAACTGAAATTAGTTGAAAACATAAAAAACAAATCATTTGGTCAGCATTCTGGTTTGTATTTTTTGTTATTGGGTATTTATTGACTAATTGGCCTAATTTTAATCACTTTATTGCTTTACGTTGACGTTTCAGACACCACTCGGGTCTTTGTCAAGCACCAAAAATTGTAATAATTAATAATAATGTGGTCCAACAATAATATTATCTAATACAAACAATGTATTAATAATTCTTAACTTCAATAAACGCTTGAAGCGTTAGTGTAAAAAAAAATTATTGAATCTTCTCAATAGTAACTTTCTAACTAATGTTTACTTAAACTGCTATAAAACAAATAGCATGATTTTTATATATATTTTTTTAAATCTAGCTTGAGTGGGAATTTGTGGCAATTGAGAAGACAAGTTTTGTCAGTGTCAACTGCATTCTACTTTTTTGCTTCCTAAAAGAGTTACAATCTGATAAACTGCTGGTATGTTGTAACTACTGTCATTTTTTTTTTATATTTACACTAATGTTTGCTTTATAGACAAAGAGGATGGTTATGACTTCTCTGCTAGTTTTTCAAAAAATAGAAAAGAACTAACGTTGCAAAACTTTTATAAACGACTTTTTTGTGATCAATTTGTTCAATTTTTGTACATCTTGTAAATATGTTTAAAAGCAAAAAAAATTGATAGGATAACAGAAGATTGGTGAGTTTCTCAGGTTTCTCAGGTATTTCAAAATGTCTTTAGACACTTGATGCATTATACATCTCAGATTATAATCTTGTCTCCAATTAAGAATACAAATTAAAACATAATAAGATCTGAAATTTGCAGACAGTTAGTTATATTAACATTCTGTCGCAAGTTTATCCACTATTTGTATTTGGTACTAACTTACCACAATTTATGTGTTCAATATCTTAGCCGTAAATAAACAAAACCTTAATAGATCGCTTAACTTAACCGCAGATGGGTGCTCCGACAGCATGTAAATCAACATTGCAACATTATACAAATACTGTATCTGTTGTCTATTTATAAACTAATTATAACCAAAAACAATTGCGATCAAATCGCAAAGAACTTAATTAAAACCACTCAAAATTAATCAAAAAAGAAGCGGGTCAAAAGCAAAACAAAACATCAAAGTAATGAGAGAACAACGCAGCAAGAAGGAAGCAATAACTTCAGAAGTTTGTATAGCTATTGTTTTGTTCGAAGAGAAAAATACAAAACCAGAAACGAATGCTTTATTCTTTTGATTGGTTTGTCACTTTATTAAGGAGAAAATGCATATTTCTTTAATTACCAATTTTATGTTTCAGCTATTTATATATTTTTAGATGTTGATCTAGTGTTCTCAATCGTTATAAAATGGTTAAAAAAATAGAATAATATATAATGTTTTCTTCATTTGTATATTTATTTTATTATATGTTTGGTAGTCAAGGGTTTACTGTGCACATTTAGTTTAAGTCTGTACTATTAATTATTAAATAAAATTTTAGATCCTGTTACAAAACACAAAACGTCAAAATTATAATAAATAATAACAATAATAGTATGTATTTCTTAAATACATGTTTTCAGGTATCTTTAAAATATAGATCCAAAACAATATGTCAATAATATTCTAAAGAATGAAAGGTTATATCACTTAGCATTTCGTGAAAGTGTAATGCTTTATGCAAACCTGACTACAGCGCTGTTTCGTTCTTATTGAAACTTATCAGGCCAGGGCATTGCAGAAACCAGTACACTTCCACAAGCTCGATCTCTCCTATATGTACGAATGTGACATCGTACATAGTAGGTGAGATGGTAGTTCTAACCTTTCATGCATTGTGTGTATAGTGAGCATTAAGGGCATATTTGTACTAACAGTTTATCACTATTTGATAAACCGGTACTACCCACTAATCTTAATTATATTTAAGACAGTCCTCTACACATTCTACCAGTGTTTGCCGGTGTTTGCCAGTCGAGCTTGTGGAAGTGTACTGGTTTCTGCAATGCCCTGGCCTGATGAGTTTCAATAAGAACGAAACAGCGCTGTAGTCAGGTTTGCATAAAGCATTACACTTTCACGAAATGCTAAGTGATATAACCTTTCATGCTTTAGAATATTTCAAGCTATTCCATGAAGATTGGAAGTTACACTGATCACATTGATCATTGATATGTTTACTGATAAAATATGTCAATAAGCTTCACCTTATGTGGTACACACTGACAAAAGACGTGACAAAACAATAAATAAACACCATTTTATTTACAAATAGAATACTTAAAAAAAACTAATTGAGCCAAACTGCTGTGCCTTCAAGACACAAAAGTTTGACCATATAAAATAAATAACAAAAATGCTGTATTACCAATAGGCAATTGCAACTGGATATAGAAATATTCTGTTACATACGCTTGCTACTAGAAACCGAGTTACAACTAGCTTTGACACGTTTACTATATTAATCTTTACGGAGGAGCTCTGTTAAGTATCCCAGTAACTATCAATTACTAGAATATGGGATTTGCTACTTACTGCCCGGAGTTAGGGATATACATTTCTTAGGTGTAAGTAGGCCTGGAATTTATATCTCTATACTGGGACTCTAAAAAAGATTAGAAGAGCATAAAGAATGTGAAACTTACTAAACTAATAATTAACATAATTATTTTAATAGGTGAAATGGTAGTTAGCGTTTGCCTCCTGGCTGGTCTTATTTACCCCCAATTGTTTCTATGGAGTCGGTTCCCAGTGACTTCCATCAAAAGTGCTGTCTTTGGTCTCTTGTGTCAAGTTTTCTCATCCTAATTGTAGTTCACTGCCTCTCTCATCAATAGATTTGGATGGTCCCTGGCTCTTGCGTGGTATTTAATAAAAAGGTTGTTGATAAAGTTTCTTATTGGTAAAATTCCTGACTCGACGTGGAGCTGGTCGTTTCGAACGTACGAAGAAGCACCAAATGCTCTTCTGATAGTTTTGTTCTGGACAACTAGGAGCTTTTTTGGCCGAGTTTTTTGTATATGAGCCTATGTCGGGATCGCATAGGTCATTATCGAACGGACACACGACTTGTAGAGATGACATTAATTCCTTATACTTAATTTGCTTTTTGGGCAAATTAACAGGAACAAAACTGCTATTGATCCTTTGGCCTGAGAGACTACGTAGTCCACATGTGAAATGAACGAGAGTCTGGAATCAAAAATCACATCTAATTATTTTACCTTCCTTTTCCAAAGGTGATTTACGCCTGCGAGTTACAAACAGTCTAGAACTCTTGTCTGGATTGATTTTGAGGAGCCATCGGGAGAACCATTCCTTGATGACTATTGCTGTTTTCTGTAGGTACCTGCACATAAAAACAGGGCTTAGGAAGCGAAGAAAGATTGCCGTATCGTCCGCATAGACGGCGATTTGAGAAGTCGGCGGTTTGAGTATGTCTCTGGTGAAAAAAAAATATAAAAAAAGAGAAAGAACTGAGCCTTGGGGAACACCAGCCTTTAACGATTGCTCGGTAGGCAGGGTTTGACAGACTCTGGCGATGAATTTCCTATTAAGAAGGAAGAAGTTTATCAGTCTCACCAGCGGTTTAGACATGCCTGTACAAAGAAGCTTATAAATAAGTCCTTTATACCATACGGTGTCAAAAGTTTTAGAAACATCTAAGAGAATTGGCTCTACCAATACTTTTAAAACTTAGTGCCACTGAGAAGTATTTAGTGACTCTTACAAATTGATCGGTGGTGGAGTGTTACAATCGAAACCCAAATTGCTCATTAGGCAATAGATTATGTTCTGTGACACTTTCAACCAGGCGGTTTCAAATAACCCTTTAAGCAATTTTTCCAATTGCGGATAGAAGACTAATAGGTCGATAGTTTTGCGGAAAATTTAGGAGATTTTCTTGGTTTTTGTAAGAAAATTACATTTGCAGATTTCCATCGACTTGGGAAATGTTGGAACGAGAAAATGGTATTGATAATGGTGGTAATGTATACCAGAGCTTTGATTGAAAGATTTTTCAGAGTTCTATTGGATACATTATCTGGACCTGGTGCCTTACGTTTTTTAAGTTTACGAATGATATTTCGAATTTCTGATGGCGAGGTAGGCGTGATGATAGCCTCCTCGTTTCTATCTTCGAGATTGTTTAAGACAAAGTTCTCAACCTCATCGATGAAATCCAGATCAGCATGCTCCAGAGAGGTTTTGCATTGCAGTTCCAAACTATCAGCAAAAACTTGAGTTTTTTCCTTATCAGTGTGGGCAACTCCTTGGGCATCATAAATGGGTGGCAAAGGATTCTTGGGACTCTTGAGTTTTCGTACCATCTCCCAAACTGAGTGGTCTTCAATCGACAAGCTCTCAATCTTTTTGTCCCATTTTTGGGAGCGAAAATCAGTAAGAGCCCATTTTACCTCAGTCACTAACCTGTTGAATTCAGTTCTGTCAGCTTGAAGTCTAGATCTTTGCGCTAAGCGTCTAGCTTTATTCTTCTCACGAATCAGATCAACTATCCAAGCAGGTAATTTCTGATTTGATTTTCTAGGTTCTGAAAAAAACTTAGAAGCGTTTGTGACTGCTGCCGTGATTTTTTCTTCTAGTTTGATAACTGCTTCTTCCAATCGTTCTTCCAAATCGATTGTTGGGATTGGGTCGAGGTCTTCCTTCAAAACTTTATAGAATTTCTTCCAGTCTGTTTTGGTCTTGCTGATGTTTTCGTCTTGTGCTTAATAGGGTTGTTGCCCTAGGAGGAGAAGCACAGAAGACTTTGACACTAACACTATTGCGAATGTTTTTTAGGAGTGCAATATCTAAGATATCTGCTATTCTTCGCGCAGGGAAATGCGTGGGTTTATCTGATGCCAATAGTTTTATGTTTAGGTTTTGATCAAGAAGACGGCTAAGAGTGTGGCCACTCCTAGTAGCTGCTTGGCATCTCCAATCAGTATGTTTGTCATTGAAGTCCCTCGCTGCAATGACGGCTTGGCTAAAGTCCTTTATGGCAATGAAGTCGGCCTCTAATAGATTTTTTCCAGAAGGTAGATAGAATGAAACTAATGCTATACTACCTCTATCCAGTACCAGACTTATTGCAGTAACTTCTAGAGTATTGAGTTCTGGAAGCTCCAATGGGTAATCGTTGAACTATATTTATAAATGGTAGTTTTTGTCATATATAGCTACGCCTCCACCTCTACCATTTTCGCGGTCTTTTCTATAAAGAATAAATCCGACCATTTTTGGGTCTCTGCTGTTTGCATTTAGATGAATGTCACCATAATTAATTTCAACATGTACCTATCTGCAAAATGTACGAGCTGATTCAGATTTCTTGCCTGGCCGTTTGCAATCCAAAAAACTGCACTAAAATTATTGCGCTGCCACTGTTGTTGAGACATTTAATTTGTCTTTTGTTTGCTGAACCATTTCAAAAGAATCTTTGGCAATGCGTTGCCTAAAAAGACAGTCAAAAAGTGTATAAGACTACGTTCAACGTTGTTCCCCTCCGCAGAGCTTCTGTTTTGGAGTCAATCCCCCACGAAGCTGACTATGGCAAAGCAGACAACACCTGCTTTGATTTTTGGGCCTGCTGCACTATCTTTGGTTTAACTGACTTTTGTTGTTGAGCACGCTTGACGGCTGCCTGCATTTTAGCTGATATTAGCCTCTTTTAGCCTGTGCTTTTTAGCGGCTTAAGGAAGCTCTTGCAACCCTTATAAACTTGCTGTGTGCGCTTCACCGCAGTTGGCGCAAGTGGGCTCATCTTTTTTGGTTTTATCACATTTTCGTGATTTGTGATCTTTTCCATATTTGACACATTTTGCCTTTGCGTGGCAATGATGGAATTTTTGGAACTGATAACATTGCATTACTGCTTTTCTCTTACGCACTGGCTCACCATTGACCTTTAGAAAGCACGCTAGTGCTTTCTTTTGAGCGCAATAGCGTTTTTCCTTTTCTCTCTGCCTTACTTGACAGTCGGGTGATTTTGTTGATTGTGAGTCTTTGCTCTATCAAATCCTCTTTGATTTCCTGCTCTAAAATTGCAGGGGGTATTGGTCTGAGCACCCTCTTTAAGGGCTTCTCCTCAGAAGTGAAATATGTATGATAACATATTTCGTTGGCTTTCAGGTACAAAATTGTTGACCTGAAGTCACCTGATGATTGGAGTTGTACTCTAACTTCATCTGGGCACACACCTGCGCTCAGTGGAATGACTTTCCTCTCCTTAAGGGCTTTTGAAATGGCCGTCTATTTCTCGGAAGCCCTGATGATGATTGGTGGAGGTTTTTTCTCCACTTGCGTTAGCTAGAGTACTTTTGCAACTCTTTTTGGTTTTTCCACATTTTTGGTGGGTTTTATGGCTACTCTCTTGGAAGCAGAGAGTGCCTTAAGTGCCGCTGGGGCTGTATTTATACCTTTTTTAGGTGATTTAGGCGCCTCTTTTGGCGGCTTTAATAGTTCCTTAATTGGACTCAGTGTATATTATTGAAGTCGAGTTTTTATCAGAAATCTCCATTATTTGCCGTGTGAGTTGATTCTTCGTTGGAATCACTCAATGGTGGCAAGGATTGGCAGTCGACCGGAATATGGCTATTTGCCTATCTTTTTTCCAGATTAGAACTTCTAATCTGGAGGGCACTTATTTGCGCTAGACTGGCGCTTAATTTTTCCTCCAAAAAGGTGACTCTTTTGTGGAGATCCTCCACTGTGAAAGCTCCACTAGCCATTCTAATGTCATCATCATTTTAGTGATATTTAGCGGCTACGCTATTTTTTAAACTAAAGCAAAGCAGTGATGGAAGAAAATCTGAATTTTATTTCAATTTTAAATTTGAAATTTAAAAATAAAATGCATTTATTAAAGAGTACAGAATAACATTTTCTAACAGCTTTAGTATACGGCTTAGAAAAATATTTTTTAATGTTTAAATTTTAGGTTTTAGACCATAGTCCATTTTTTAATCAAAAATACGTTTTTTTTTAAGTTTAATAATAAATAAGTTTTTTATTATTTTAATCAAAAATACGTTTTTTTTTAAGTTTAATAATAAATAAGTTTTTTATACATTATACTTAATAGCCATTCTTAACAGCGAGTTGGCTGAGTTTTTTTTTGTCATGGTAGACGGTATGATTCAGCGGTAAGATTGAAGCAGCGATAGTTTTTTTGTGTTGATGTCTATTAAACATTTGTTTTCTATCACATTGCCAAATTTACAGATTTACTATTTTGATTTCTGTTACTCAAATAAATAATGCTAACTACGTAGAAATAATTGTCATTATTTCCAACAAATAATTAATTAAAATGCCAACAAAAATTCAGTTGAGACAAAAAGTTTTAATTAAACGCTACTATTGGTAGTTTAAAAAGAACAGGCCCGACTTGAAGCAATACGAACGATATCAAGACTGGAAAATATTTTTTCTGTATGTTAAAATAAAGTGCATTATATGTTTTTAACATTTGAAAATCTTTATAGCTAAACCTACGCATTTTAGAAAACATTTTAGATACAAAAATTGAAAACTTTTAAGTAGCATTCTCTGGCAAACGCAACAAACCAATGGTTTTCCAAATTTTGTGTTTCACAACAACCTGCAACGACTTGTTTGGCAATAGCATAAAAAAACAAATATTATACTCTTGATAGACTTTTTGCAGATTTGCGAGAAAAATTGGAATATAAAGAAGGGGGTACGTTTATGGGTTACAAACACAGGGAGGTGAGCGATCGCAAAACTTTGTTGGAAAATAACGTAAACCACGCTTGATAGTGTTTATTTCCATTTCATCTTTAACGATAAAATAGTATAGAAATAGTATTCAGAACTCTATAAGAAACATTATGACTCTAATTTGCTTGGCTCATTTTAAATATAATATAAGAGAAGCTTGTAATTCAGTGGATTAAAAGGCAAAAAGTGCATATTAGTAAAATGCCAGAAGATCGAATAGTATCCACAAATACGGTAGACATGTTTGTGGTATAAAAACAAACTTAAGAAGACGCAGGAATACATGGAGTAAAAACCTATATGTCTCACGAGAGAATCGATGAAAAAAAAAGAAAAAAAAGAAAACCATTATTTTACTGGTTTAGTTTACCACAACGGCAATTAGGGCAGCGTCCTTAAAACCAATTGGCAAACTTAAGCCTTCTGTCCAAATTACGATAAATGGAATGTTTTTTTGACATTATGTCTTATTTTATTTCTTATTGTTTAATGTTCATCTCTAATAATTTTTAAGCTTTAGATTTAGCAACAATGCTACTTGAAAAACATAATCTTAAATTGAAAACAACTGAAAATTACAATTTTCATTAAGGAGTTTAGTTATTTTAAAAATATTAGTAACAAATCCTTTAAATGGTCATAGACACTCCCGACACAGCAAAAACATTGTGAAGAGATTTTAGGCTGACACACTGCGTAGTGTACAAATTACAATATATCAAATTTAACACCAAATCTTTAAGAACCGTAACTAAAAATACTTGAAATACAAATTATAAAAAGCTTTTAATAAAAACTCCCTTCACTAGTATGCGAGGTAAGTATTAGCTGAGTATTACCTGTCTATTTTAAGTGTGGTTTTTATGGACTATCTTGTTAATTTTTTAGGTTTCTGAAATTTTTCTAAACTCCCATGTGTCATACACAATCATTTGCTTCAGAAATTTTATCAAATCATAGCAATGCATTCACCTATCACACAAAACATCTAACAATTGATGAACATGACCTGAAATCATTTTATTGAATATAACAAAATCTAGTTGTTTTGCGCCTGTATGTAGAGGCATTATTGCGGTTTCTATAAAAACCCGATTTCCTAAGGCGGTTATTGCTCTAATTTTCACAAAAAATACCTTGTTCTCAAATTTATTTTAATTTATGTTAAGTTTAGGTTTTTTTTGTTTAAAGCTGTGCTGTTTTTGACAGATATATAAAATTAAAATTTTAATTATTTGATAAGGACGCAGTTGGCGTAGAAAGTGTGCCGTCTCTTCCACTTTGTGTACTCTTAATAGATCGTTCAAGGACACGTATCAGACGAACGACAAATCCGATACGGGGGTGCATAATTGGTTGCTTAAGAATCAAATGCTCTTCGTATTTTAGAAATTATATTGAAAAATGAAATTACTTTATGTCAGGTGCTTACAGGAACTCTTGACTAGTGAGACAACCTTGTCATAGATTTGTGGGTTCTGCTCCAATAGTGCCCTCAAATCTTCAACAACTTTTTCAGATACTGGTGGTCTTCCAGGAGATTTTCCTTTGTTGACAATGCCAGTTCGAACAAATCTATTTATTACGTCTCTGATGTGAAACTTCAATGACGTTTCTTGAATTTGCAGATCAGGGTATTTAGCAAAATATTCTTGCTTACAAGCTGCTACAGAATACACCCACTCTCCGTTGTTGAATGTCCCATTGCGATAATAAGACATAACCATGAAAGTCTGGTGTTCAGCAGAATAAACCATGTTTAACAGAATAAACCATGTTCACAGTCTTCGCTTCTTAGCACAGCTTGAGTTTGGATTAACGCAAATTATCGTGTTTTACAATTGAAAAACGTTAAAACGATATACGATAAAACTCTAAGTGACGGGTGACAAATGACATTAATCACCAGCGGGACCTGTCAAATTATAGGTATCATATCAACAAGACGGTATTTTCAAAATTCACAGCCAACTGCGTCCTTAGAATCATTAATGAAAACCCTGTACTTTGTAAACTCATTTTTTCTTTCTTGAAAATAGGTTGTTAGGAATAAACTGAAATTACAATTATTTAATTCTCCAAACTTAACTCAAAAAATAGCTTAAAGAAATAAATAATAGGTATGTAGACACTGAAAACTTTATATAATACAATGTTTTATATTAAATACATTTGCCATTATGCATACCTAAAATGTAAGTAATTATTAGTGACATTATTCAAATTGTTTACAACAGTTGAAATCAAAATCACTATTATTAGAATCTGTTTTAAGTTAGCTTTGATTTTGTGAGATGTTCTAATAAAATATTTTTTGTTCATGCTTTGATAGGATCTATCAAGGTTTAATAACGTTTTGATGCAAGGTTTAAATTTAACAAGGTGCATCTGATTGTAACCTTAAGATATTTTAATAAAAATTATTTTATTATAATTGATTATTAAATAACTAATCAAACAGCTGTGTATAGGGTGCACCACATTTCAATGTTTTTGAAATTTAGTCAGGACACCGAATTTCTGTTCAGGCAAAAATTTTCAATGTTTAACAAACTCTTTTATCAAAAATCTTCCACCTTACCATAATCATAAAATGTAATATTGGCGCTCGAACAAATATTACAAGACTGTCAAAAAATTAAAATGCCAAAATTTATATTAATAGAAATTGCAAGTTAGAATAATAATTGAGTTAATTTAGTTACGTGGTTTAGTTACATTGTTCCTATTTGAGGATTTTTATTTGAATTTGTACCAAACTCAACTGAAACATCTGTACAAAAATGTGACAAAAATAAAAATTTTAAAAATTTAGCTGTAAGGAACTGGATAAAAAATTCAAATGAAACTAGCAAAAAGTTATCAAAAGTTTAAAAAGAAAAAAGATTGTTTTTATCTTAAATTGGACAAAGAAAGTAAGTTTGCTGTATTAGATAAAAGTAACTGTTATACACAAGTAGATGATCTTATAGCAAACGGAACTTTTTGAGAATTTTCTAAGAACTTTTTACCAAAAATGATCCCCAAAGGCAAAAACACTGAACAAATGCACAAAACCTTATTAGCAAAAAGCTTAATTACTATAAATTGCAGATTTTGAGGCTAAATGTATGTTATTTCATTGAATTAAGTTACATTTTCCTAATAGTTTAGGGTATTTAATTAACGCAATAAATTTAATAAGACAAACTAATGTCAAAATAGTTTAATGAATCCACTAATGTACACTAATAAAATTTATTAATATGATGAAACTTACACTTATTATTCTAATTATAAAACAATTAATATAAACGATGAAAAGTAAATAATGTTATGAATGTCAAGAAAATGAAACGATTTGAATACCGGTATGGCATCAACGGTAAGGACGGAATATCGGTTTGATAATTTTTCCGGCACGATCTTATCTCAGCTATGTACTAATTTCAACTGATGGTTTACACTTGTCTTCTTCGCCCAAAACCCGAAGGGCACAAGTGTTGCTATGTAGTTTTACTAAAATTCTGCGAACCGAATAAAAACCTTTTAAAAAGGTACTAATTGGCCAGCTTTGATGTATGAAGAGAGGCAAAACCCCCAGAGAAAAAAGGGAAAAACTATAAAATGAGTAACTTGTGAAGGCGTTCCATCTTTTTAACACAAAATGGGATTGTAATAAGTAGATAATTATAGTAGGTACTAACTCACTAGTTCCAATTTCTGCCACCGAGGGCGCCACTTGTCGACCGAGGGCGCCACTTGTCGGTTCTGATCCATGCTAATGTCGGTAAGGTAGGGAGCTATCGGTTCTGATCCATGCTAAGTTTAGTTTCCAGGTTCTAGATGGCGCCACTATCGCGGTAAGGAGCTATCGGTTCTGATCCTTTAGTTACCAGATGGCGCCACTATCGCGGTAAGGTAGGGAGCTATCGGTTCTGATCCTTTAGTTACCAGATGGCGCCACTATCGCGGTAAGGAGCTATCGGTTCTGATCCTTTAGTTTCCAGATGGCGCCACTATCGCGGTTGGAGCCACCGAGGGCGCCACTATCGGTTCTGATCCATGCTAATGTCGGTAAGGTAGGGAGCTATCGGTTCTGATCCATGCTAAGTTTACCAGATGGCGCCACTATCGCGGTTGATCTTTTAGTTACTAGATAGCGCCACTTTGTCGGTAAGGAGCTATCGGTTCTGATCCATGCTAATGTCGGTAAGGTAGGCCACTATCGGTTATCACCAAAACTATAGAGCTGCTTAGTTGTGACGTCACTAGCAATATGGCTGCTTAGTTGTGACGTCACGAGCTGTAATAATTGTCAATAAAAATCACAAAAATGGTTTATAGACATATTTAATAAGCGCTAATCTAGACAAACTCTAGCCACCTCTTCTAAAAAACTGTCAAAACCAAAAGTATAGAGCTGCTTAGTTGTGACGTCGTCGTCACCAGCTGTGAAAATTCCATGCTAAGTTTGGCGCCCTTAATATTTTAGTATAGAATTAGATATTAGGAATGGAGCAGTATACATTGTTTTCCTAAAGATAAAAAATGATCAAGTCTATTGTTACGTCACACAAGTCGCGAATCTGTAATTAGCAGGCCCCCAGGTATTAGCGGACAGCCAGCAGGCCCCCAGCCCCCCACCAGCAGGTATTAGGCCCCCACCAGCAGGCCCCCAGCCCCACCAGCTTGCAGCAGGTCCAGCAGCATCCCTCAGATCTGTCACCAGCTGGAGCAGAGCCAGCAGCCCCCACCAGGGTCCTACTCACATTGAAAAAATTCAGTAGGTCACCACTAGCGGATTATACAACCCTTGATACAACCTCTCTAATTTCTTCTTCTTTTAACAAAACAACCTGGGAAGTTTTTTAAATTAAACATTCAAATCGTTTATTGATTTTTATTTTATAAATTATTATACAACAATGTTTTACAACTTATAGTCTAGTAAATAACAATATAACTTAAGAACTAGGAATCGAATTAGGTATAGCATAGTGACCCCAAGCCAATGTTTCATAATTATCACATAAATAACGTTTATCATCACTATAACTTAAAGCAACTTTATTAACTGTTCTAGTTTCCAATTGATGTAAGTGAGATCTAATCAAGTTCATTTTGCAAAAGACAACATCATTTAAATGTGAAACAATATTCTCATAATCTTTCAATTTTAAATCATGTTTTACTACACTATATTTTATTCCTTTAGCTTTCTTTATTTTATCTTTTGTACCATCATCTACACAATAAGCTTTTGCACCCGAACCATAAAATGTATGTAAAACTGTTCCTTTAAATTCATCTTTCATTTTTCCCAATAAAGCGGGGGTTATTGGTATTTTATGAACATTATCAGAAGAATAATTAGAAGTATCAAATTTATCAAGATGTTGAATCATATCTGTATAAAAATTTGATGTCTTGATATCAAGAATAAAACTGTCGGTGTCCATATAACATAATGTCACATTGTCATTGTATTTTGGTTTTAAGAAATCGTAGAAAAAAGAATACATTATAACTTTAGAGAGTTCTAATATTGAAAAACCTACAAAAATTGGTTTATCATAAGTGACGAGTACTTTATTCATTTGTATTGCACAAAACTCTTCTGAAAAAATTTTAATATTTTTAAAATGGGGCTTTGCAATTAAAGTTTCAGCTCCTAACAATCTACCACAATTTTTCCAATGAGTAACTAATTTGACATCAACCCTTTTATCTACTGATTCCATGGTTTTACCAAACACTGAATTATTCATCAATTTAAAAAATTGTTTTTCAAATGAATTTTTAGCATTATTTCTCATTTGAGTGTTTAAATCAATGTAAGGTTTCATCCATGGACTTTGCTTAAACTTTAGAATTCGATGAATTTTTTCCAATTGCAACCCATGTTTTAATGCTTGTTTTAAATTTTGGTAATGAATAATATAGCGCGTTTTATCCAACAGATTTGGAATTAGTTTTGAGTTTTTAAATTTAGATGTTGGTGGAACAAGTTTTTCTACACAAAATGGTAGATCATTATGATAATTATGTAATTCTTGTGGATATCTTAAATCTACCTCTAAAATAAATCCTACATTTGATATGTTTGAAACATCTTCAATATTAAACTCAACAATATTTTCTACCCATTCAAAACCTCCATAAGGTAAATATTCAGACATAGCTGCACCATACAAGTTTGTTGCATCTAAATACATTAAATAGTTTTCCGGCAATGATTTATTATAATTTGGTAAGAATCGATTATTAGCTAAAACTTTTCTTTTACTACATTGAGAGATTCCCCCACGAATTCCTTTTTTGATAAAATGTAACATATCTATATCTGTTAAAATTTCCAATTCTATTTGAGTGTATTTAAGTAGAGCATCCCAACTAAAACCAGGGCTAGTAAAATATTGAGCTGGATCTAATTTATATGTGTTTAAGCAAAAATTTCTAAAAGTTTCAAAAACGTCTGCTAGAAGTAAAACATCAGATTTAAGATAAATATCGGAATATTCACCAAGAGTTTGACAATTGAATAAATTCCAAACTTTATGAGCACGTTCATAATCATTTTCTGAAATGTTTGTGTTATTTAATTTACAATAAAAAGAGTCAAAGTTTGGCAAATGATTTTCGTTTAATTTTTCTAAATTATCAAGGTAAGAATATGGAAAAACACCTTTTTGTCGAATAAAGTTGAATTGCTCATCATTGGAAAAGTTTTTCTTAATTTCAACACAATTTTCATCCAACAAGTTTTTTGCTAGATCATCCAATGAAGATGGTAAAAATTTAAACGAATCTAAGCAACGTAACCTAATAAATATATTCTTAATTTTTTCTTTATCATTTGCAAAGCTATCAACTTTGATATATTTTGAAAATGAAATGTAACGTTCTTTATTTTGAGCAATTACATCAAGATGTGTTTTATTTTTAGCAAAGTTTTTGATAAAAAGATGTGCATCATAACCACTTAGATTATGACAAAATAATGGTATAAAATTTGGAATTTTATAGTTTAAGTTACAGCTAGAATGACTTGCACCACGGAAACACCCTTGGAGGTGACAATGATCACGTACTTTATCATTTAAATCTGTAAAAGGCTTATCGCATATATGACATTTTAAAGAATTTTGAAATATTTTTTCTTCCTCTTCACTCATTGATAATGGTATAGAGTTTTTAAAAAATCTAGAATAAATCTCAATTACATCATCAGTTATCCATTGATTAAAAATTTCTACTACATCTTCATTTACATTTTGACTTCTATACATTTTCAATTTCGAAAAAGATTCATTGAAAGAACATTTAATATAATAAGCAAAACTATAAGGTATATGAATATGTGTTTGATGATTATATGAATGCATTGGATTAGGTTCACAAGTGTCCACAGATTTCAATAAACATTCAAAATCAGCATATATAACAAAAGGGACTTTTAAAGATTTTTCCCAATTTTTAAATTTTAAAACATTTTGTGGGATTAATGTTCCATCTTTCAATCTTTTCACTTCAATTGATGGTAATTTTGTAATTACTTTATCACAATCATGTTCAATATGTCTAAGATATTTAGTTTTTGTGGTGAAAAAATTTAAACATGAATCGCATAAAAATTTTTCTTTTTCATTTTTTGAAACCTGTGACCGGGCTAATTTAGAAATATTCTTAATTAGACAATAATGGGATTGACCTTTATCATTAGTTACTAATAATAAATTACAATGTGTTTGTTTTTTACAACTTGTAAGGTAAAGGGGGCCTACAATTTCATTTTTCCATTGAGAAGTAAACATATCAAATATATTTTCTAAACCAAAAACATTAACCGATATATTATTTAATTTTTCAAATTTAGAAATGTCTGATAATTTTATTGGAAAGTCAATACCGCTAAAATTAAGTTGATCTAAATATGGTAAATAATTTGTTACTCGTTCAGCATTCACGTTGACAGGATGAAGATGGGCTAGAATCGACCACATAAAACATTTTTTATCCAGATTTTTGATGTTGAGAACTCCTTTTTTTTTTGAAATTTCTTTTGGAAGTGGGATGTAAGATGAAGCTTTGAGAGGATTGTATTTATTTATATTTATGGTAAGTTGTAGAATTTCAAGTAATGCCCAACCTGAAAAATTTTTCTATAAATTAAAACATATTTAATTAAAAATTTATATTACCAGAGTCCTTTTCTTCAAATTCATCAGCTTGATTAGTAATCATATCGCTAAACTGATCGAAAAGAGTTTCTAAGTTACTACCATGTGTAACTATGATGTTCTTTGTATTGAACGACTTTACATCTACCAAGTTTTGTTTTTCCAAATAATAGAGAGCATATTGTTCTAAATTGATTTTAAGTGATATATGTTTCTCTAAATAATCTTTGATAAGGATAATAAATTTAGGTTTCATCTCTTCCAGCGTGATCTTCAAATTCAATTCATCCTTCTTCATATTAGAAATTTCATAAGTAGATATACGAGTTTTGAAACTACTACCCATTTTTACTACACCTTCCAAATGTGTAGGCTCTACCATACATTGTAATTTATGTTCTTTACTTCTTACATGACCAACATAACTATTTTGTGGTATATTAATGTGACAATAATCACAAAAAATAACTAAAAATTAAAGATAAATAATTTAAGATAATCGTATTTTTTTTGGTACCTGAAGGGGTCAATCCATTTGATACAGAAGATGGATCCATTGTTTTATTACTTAACTATAACCTTATTATTAAATATTTTTTGTATAAAATCTAAAATAAAATGTTTTTTAATAAAGTTTTTAATGTACTATAAATATCTTACCTTATTGATAATTTAAAGTTTCTTAAATGTAAAGTATAAATTTAGTCTAAAATAAAATGTTTTTTAATAAAGTTTTTAATACACTATAAATATCTTACCTTATTAATAATTTAAAGTTTCTTAAATGTAAATTTGTGTGCCGGATTCAACTGCCCACACGGTTTCACCCCCTCATATGTTAGATAGGATCCGTTGCCACACAATAACTCTTCTATTACACTCTGGTGTTAAAGTTGAAGTTAAACGTTTGGGGAGAAAAATCACTATTTCAAATTACGTCATAACTAATTTGCTTCATTTACATCTTAGATCATTTTAAAAAAAATTAACTTACGTTTGACACTGGATGACTGGACATTATTACACTAAAAAATTGTAAAACTGCACCGTTAGAACACAAGTGAAAAAACAATAATTGCTAGATCACTAACAAAATGCAAGTGATTGCCATGTATAAAATTTTTCTTTTTATCTAAACCGGAGTAGGGTCTAAAGTCATGGATGTTGCGGTTTTAGATAACAGTTTTTGTTTCAACAATGAGGCTTGTTCTTGTATTGCAACTAATATTAATTGAGAAAAACAACGATAATAGGTTAAAAGTTATCAAAGACAAGATTATTGGTATATGGCTACATACGTCACAAAACGAGAAAAACAACGCTAATAGGTTAAAAGTTATCAAAGACAAGATTATTGTGTTAGATTACAGCAAAAAATGTATTATTCTTGTTTGAATAAAGAAAACTACATATAGACATTATATAAGAAATTTATTTAGTTTGTTAATCAGAATTCACCCCATACCAAAAGTCCAACATATTGGTATATGGCTACATATGTTACAAATTAAAAATAAAGAAAATAACAATAATGATGTAATTGCTCTATTTTTCGATAGATTAAACTAATCATATTTTCCATCATTTAATGTTTTATTTTTTACAATTCGAAATGTTAATCCCTTTTTAACTGTTGGCGATTAACAAAACAATCACATGGTTCACACTTGACCAAATCTGCAAAAGAATTATCAATATAGATGAATTTTCTAATAATTTAAATTTCACCATTTGATTCTGACATTTTTTGTTTTTTTGTTTGGAGTACATGAGTTGGCCATATGTCTATTTTTATTATACAATGTGGAGAAATGCTTACGACACCAATCGCAAGTAAACTTATTCTGAAATAAAAATTATTTCAAATTACTTCATAACTCATCTGCTTTATTTACATCTTAGATCATTTAAAAAAAATTAACTTACGTTTGGCACTGGATGACTGGACATTATTACACTAAAAAATTGTAAAACTGCACCGTTAGAACACAAGTGAAAAACAATAATTGCTGGATCACTAACAAAATGGAATATCTATATATATAATCCTAAATCTGTAAAAAATCGAAATTCAGATTAGAAAAACAAATCAACAAAACATCAATTTAGAACTCACCTAAATGTAGATATGTATATGTTGAAATATTTTGTAGGTAGCTAACTTATATCCATTAAATAAATAATTAAAATTATAGCAAAGCGACTTAAAATAATTTTATAGCATTAAAACGAATCTAAAATCAATTTTTAACTTAGAGAATGTTATAGAAAAATCATACAACTTACCAAATATAGAAAATTAAAGTTTTTTGAAAGAATATATAAATGCAGGTTGAACCATCCCACATTGCTTTTTTCCCTTAAAGATTAAAACAGAACCATTATCACTTAGAAGGTCCTTGATACACTCATCAGTCATTGATTCCGTTAAACGTTTAGGAAGGAAGACATTACCTTCAAGCAGTTCAACCACGGCTGATGGACCGAATCGCGTTTTAACATGTTTAATTTCACTTATTTTATATTCTTTATCAACTTCTAAGTCGATGTCGGGATTAAGTTTTTTCTTAAATTCGCATGAAGCGTTTTTGTTAAGTTCTTGAATTTTCGACATTTTAAAAATTAAAATTATTAAATTATTTTGAAAATTAATTAGATGTTATGCGAAGTACAATGTAATAAAATTAATCGAAAAATTGAATATGCATAAACTTTTATATCTTATCTGAGGCTTATTCATCATCGTCGGAAGACGATGATAATAAGTTGAAATCATATGATGTTACAATTTTCGCATGCATTCGGCGACAACAATCTCGATACGATGAAATTGAACGAGAAAAACAACGATAATAGGTTAAAAGTTATCAAAGACAAGATTATTGGTATATGGCTACATACGTCACAAAACGAGAAAAAAAATTTTTTGAACTAAATGTTTTTTTTTACAATGTCTTCTTCAAATTATTTTTAATTGTATTATTTTTATAACATAGTATATCGTATCTACAGCAACCATAGATAATCATTTCTGTTATCGGATTTTTTATTATTATTTTTTTAATCTATTTCTGTTTTGTTTTCTTTTTTTTCAAAAACATATAAGTATATGTTTATATTTTATCCATGTATGTTTTTTCATATATTTTTTAGACATCTTTGTTTAATATCTTTAAGCTATTGTTATATTTTTAAATTTATTTTATATCTAGATTCTGAAAAATTATAAAAGTTTTTTTCATTTTGTTTTCACCTACAGTTTTTGCATTTTTAAATTTTTTTTGTAAAATAACTTGATTTTGTTTATGGTTTAAATGTTTTAAAAATCGCTTCTCAATTTTTAAATTAAACTTAAAATTTCTTTTGGCTTGGTTTCTGTTAAGGCTTTGCTTGAACTTTATTTTTTTAATTTATTTTTATATTTTTTTAAACAAATTCAATATCAATGAAACGTGTTTTTTTATAATGTTTATTGAGTTTAGTTTATGTTTATTATTATATCATTAATTTAATTGTTTTTTTTTTAAATACGTTTATCTATTTTTTACGCATTGGTATATTCACAAAAAATTTAATTGTGACTGGTGAGTTCTAATAAAAACAAAATAATTTTTTATCGTAATTAATTAAAAATGATCAAAGCTTGTTAAAAGCAATTTTATGAAGAAATACTTGCAAAAGATTAAACAAAAATCTATTTAAAAAAAAAATATATATAACTCAATAAATTTGAGTCAAAATAAACAAAGACAAAAAAAAAATAAGAAAAAACGGTTTTTAAACTCAGTTGATCATCTATAGTTAATAATAATATGATATACTAAAAATATACTATGTTATAAAAATACGTTTATTTAAAAAATATTTAGTTTAAAGACTAAACCAAAGCCAAACTAAACTTTTAAAAAATGTCAATTAGTTGGAAATAAATCACATGTCATATAAAATTAATAATTAAAAATGATAAAAAAATAACTAAGAAAATGTAATACAAAACATAAAAAAAGCTACCAAATAAAATAGAATTAATTTTGAGATTATTTGAAATAAAGATTTTGTCAAACTTTAAAAAACAATTAAGTATTTTTATAAATAAATTATAAAAGTTGGTGGAAAGCAAATGTTTAAAAGTAAAACTCACAAAAGTTTAAAAAAAATAGCTTAAAAATAAATAAATAATTCAAAAGATTTTAAGAAAAAATAAGTCAAAGTAAAAAAATACTAAAAAAATAAGCAACAAAAGAATTTCAAAATTAGATGATCATCTATTGTTTATGTAGATATAATAAACTAGAAATATAGTCTGTTATAGAAATACATAATTATATGTAGTTAAAAAACATTTTATTCAAAAATTAATAAAAACTAGACTAAAATTAATCAAAAATTCTAAAAGCAAGAGAAATACATAATTAATGTTTAAAAAATAACCAATAAAAAATTAAATAAAACGTAACTTCAAAATAAATATGTAATAAGTTTTAAAACAATTGAGAAAAAAAAAGTTTAAATTTGATAATGATTTTAAGTTGATAATTATAGCAAATGTTTTTAAAAATTGGCGTTACATTTGGCTATCCCTATGAGTTTGAGTAAACGGACCATAATTTTTGAGACAAATGCTTCAAATGGGAAAAAAGTTAGTAAATTTACCATTCCTTTGCTTTTGAATTTAAAATTGTTTTCTCACAAGAACAGGGAATTTTGGGACTGGAATCTTATTTTCGTAATGGCCACCGAGGTAATGGTGAATTATTGGGCTAATTTTTTTAATAGAACATTGACTGCTGTTAGAAAGCGAAAGAAAATTTTAGAGCCACTCTTTGCACAGTTTATGACGATGAAATTATGAGCAGATACTTTCAACAAGACACTCCGCATACCACTTACGAGACTTTGAATATAGTTCAAGAATATTATGATCGTCGAGTTATCAGCCGAAATAGAGCCAGTTAAACATTCATAAGAAGCTTCGACGTTAAATTAAAAAAAAAACACGCTTCAGATATGATATACTAGAAAAAAATACTATATTATAAAAATACATAATAATATATGTAGTTATCAAAACTTTTAATTTAATAATTAATTAAAAAATAGATTAAAACCAAGCAAAATTAAAAAAAATAGTTATTTAATATAAATTAAATTACTTGTTAAAAATAATAAAAAAATAACTATAAAATAGAAAACAAAATTTAGATAAAACAGAATAAAAAATTCTATTAAGTAACATAAACTAGACTTAGAAATTACTTGAAACAAAAATTTTGTCAAAGTTTAACAACAAAAAAATCAACCAAATGTTTCACAAAAAAACTTACAAAAGATTTAAGAAAACCTATTTAAAAAGTAATAAAAAATTCAAAAGCTTTGAAGAAAAAACAAGTCAAATTAAAAAAAGATTAAAAAGGTACGAAAAAAAATTATATTAGATGATATACTACTATGTTATATAAATATAAAAGTATTTTTTAAAAGATACCAATCATAGACTGTTGACACTTTTAGAGCAACACTTTGACAATATCTGGTACACTGTGTCAACAAAGCTTGCATTATTTCTAAAATTTGGTTTAAACATAAAAATGCGCTGTTTTAGTTTTAATCTGTCAGCGGTCAAACTACTTTTTTCACCAATTTACCGCATAAATGACGGCATTTTTTCTGTGATAGCACATATTTTTGGTAAAAATAAAAATGTATATTTATGTAGGCATAGTACTTAATATGCAATCTATAAAATATTTCCAATATTTTGTCTAAAAACGAAAATAGCATCATGTGAGATAAAGAGCTGCTGATATAGGAAAATACAAAGTGTGCTCTTGTTGCATTTTTTTCCTAGACTACCTTGACCATGAACTTGTGTATCAAATTAACTATTATACAATATTAATATGTTAAATAATCAATTATTTATGATGGTTTAGATCTGATCAGGGTTGACTTTAAAACATCTTAAATGTTTAAAATCTCAATTTTCTAACTTTAAATCTTACTATTTTACCTTTTTTTTACTAATTTACAATATAGAAAATAAAAGCTGTATTCATATTGATTTAAAATAGTAAATTTTATAATGCATTATTTCTTTGGCTATTAAGTCAAAGTCAGGAAACCCATACAGCTTCTCATAAGCATGCACTATCAACAGTGAGTACAAAGCCCCAAGGGAGGGTGAAAAACTTTACAAAGTCCCAAGGGAGATATGAGATACGTTTCATATATCGTATCCATGACGAAAATCAACAATATTATGCCACTAAAAAATAAAATAGATTTTTTTATAAGCAGTGTTTATATACTCATTACAAGATAAGTATTAACTAATATTATAAAATATTATCTTATCTATTTGTTTATCGCTTCAACTTCTATTTATAAAAATAGAAACAATAACATAGGTACCTATTATTGAAAAACTAATATTGTCAGAATCCGGCAAAACTGCTGTGCCTCGAGGACAGGAAGAGTTGAACATATTATTATTCACACAATTTTACCACTTGTCAAAAAGTTTAATAAATCTCGAGAGCTCTTTCGACCATCAAGTGATCACCATCACTCAAAATTTAAAAAAATATTTAAACTTAAATTATAAAAAATGGTGGTTGAAAGATCTGTTGGGATTTATTAAACAAAAACTTTTTGGCAAATAGTAAAACTGTGTGAATAGTTTATTGTGCTAAAGATTCCAAAGCAATCAATTAATTATATATTATTTATGAATATAAACCGTTTTCTCAAACAAAAAAAACGTAGAAATACTTGACGAGAATAAAAAATTGGGTTTAAATCTATTGTCAAAATTACAATATTTGTCACAATATTTAATTTTGACAATAGTATTAATAAAATAACAAATGTTTAATTTGAAATTAGTTTTGAAGGAAATTTATCATCTTAAACATACATTTCTGTAAAAAAATATATTTTTATATATGATTTATGTAAAATATTTGATCAAAATGACGCATATTTTGCCAAAAATTTTGATTTTTACAAAATGGTTTCTCGACACATTACATTATAAATCAAAATAAATAATTGAAACAGCAACAGTACTTCTTACAAAATGATTAAGAAGTTATTCCATCCTATTCAATGCCGTTGTTTATTGATGAAATTTGGTGAGCATTTTGTTTACTATTTTTTTTCTCTTTTCTCAGAATCAAATTTTTATGACTTTGTTATTTTTCAAGCAGGTCATGTGTGCTTTGCGCTAAGATTATAAACAATAAGATATCAGAATATTTTTCTAATACTCCAAAAACATTGTAATTTATGCAATAGAATCGATTAGACAATAATTTTTGTAAAAAATAATATCAAATTATAGCAATTTTTGTAATTATTTAGTTTAATCTATCGAAAAATAGGACATCATTATTGTTATTTTCTTTATTTTTTTAATTTGTGACGCATGTAGCCATAAACCAATAATCTTGTCTTTGATAACTTTTAACCTATTATCGTTGTTTTTCTCAATTAATATTAGTTGCCATACAAAAACAAGCCTCATTGGGTGTTGACTTCTTGTAGTTTGTCTATTGGGGGACGCGAAGATTCTAATGTCTATATTATTCGAATGAAGATTAAAGCTGCTTCTGCTATTGTAATTAAAGCCGAACATGTTCAATTGCCTAGAAGTATTACACACAAATACAGGTAACTTTTCTTTGGCATTCTTATTCCTAAGGAATTCATACTAATTCATAGGAATTCTACTAATCTAGTTTTTGCATTATTTTCGAGATAAATTTATTGATTATTTTCTTAAATGTTGAAAATTAATCTAGTTTTGGTATTATTTTTGAGATAAATTTATTGATTATTTTCTTTGAATAAATTTTTCTATTGTGATTATCTGTTGTAAAAAACATTAATTATTCTAAACATTTTATATTTTAATAATCTTTCTTTTGACTGTTTTTTCACCTAACTCGTTTTTTAGTTGATTATTTTCTTTGAATAAATTTTTCTATTGTGATTATCTGTTGTAAAAAACATTAATTATTCTAAACATTTTATATTTTAATAATCTTTCTTTTGACTGTTTTTTCACCTAACTCGTTTTTTAGTTTTACTGGTGATCGTTGGACGACAGATCTAGAATTTTCTGTAGAAGAAAAATCAGATTCAAAATATATGTACACACATAATGTTTTTTAATTAAAATGCGTCAAATACGCAATCAAAAAAAATGTTGAAAATTAATCTAGTTTTGGTATTATTTTCGAGATAAATTTATTGATTATTTTCTTAAATGTTGAAAATTAATCTAGTTTTTGGTATTATTTTTGAGATAAATTTATTGATTATTTTCTTTGAATAAATTTTTCTATTGTGATTATCTGTTGTAAGAAAATTAATTATTCTAAACATTTTATATTTTAATAATCTTTCTTTTGACTGTTTTTTCACCTAACTCGTTTTTTAGTTGATTATTTTCTTTGAATAAATTTTTCTATTGTGATTATCTGTTGTAAAAAACATTAATTATTCTAAACATTTTATATTTTAATAATCTTTCTTTTGACTGTTTTTTCACCTAGATGATGACCAGGAGGAAGAGCGATTTTGAAAAAGAATAATTTCACAAATAGTAAAAAGGCCAATGGTGAATAATCAAAGATATCGTATGAGAGAATATATATTTTCTATAATGAAATGTGAATTTAATAAAAAACTATAAAAAACGATAAAGTGTTTTAATTAACAGAACTTTTTTCACACATTGTTTTATCTCTACTTGCTTCCTGAAACCTTTTTCCTAAAGAAAATTTTAGAGGGATGCTGGGGACCTGCTAGTGGGGGCTGTCCGCTAATACCTGCTGGTGGGGCTGGGGGCCTGCTGGTGGGTGCTGTCCGCTAATACCTGCTGGTGGGTGCTGTCCGCTAATACCTGGGGACCTGCTGGTGGGGGCTGTCCGCTAATACCTGCTGGTGGGGTCTGCTAATTACAGATTCGCGACTTGTGTGACGTAACAAGACTTGGTTAGATCTTATCTTTAGGAAAACACATTGATACTGCTCCATTCCTAATTTTAAATCTAATTCTATACTAAAATATTAAGCGATAGTGGCGGCGCCAAAACTTAGCATGTTTTCACAGCTGGTGACGACGTCACAACTAAGCAGCTCTATACTTTTGGTTTTGACAGTTTTTTAGAAGATTAATATAGGTGCGCTAGTTTGTCTAGATTAGCGCTTATTAAATATGTCTATAAACCATTTTTGTGATTTTTATTGACAATTATTACAGCTCGTGACGTCACAACTAAGCAGACATATTGCTAGTGACGTCACAACTAAGCAGCTCTATAGTTTTGGTGATAACCGATAGTGGCCTACCTTACCGACAAAGTGGCGCCATCTGGTAAACTTAGCAAGGATCAGAACCGATAGCTCCCTACCTTACCGACAAAGTGGTGCCATCTGGTAACTAAAGGATCAACCGCGATAGTGGCGCCATCTGGTAACTAAAGGATCAACCGCGATAGTGGCGCCATCTGGTAGACTTAGCATGGATCAGAACCGATAGCTCCCTACCGCGATAGTGGCGCCATCTGGTAACTAAAGGATCAACCGCGATAGTGGCGCCATCTGGTAACTAAAGGATCAACCGCGATAGTGGCGCCATCTGGTAGACTTAGCATGGATCAGAACCGATAGCTCCCTACCGCGATAGTGGCGCCATCTGGTAACTAAAGGATCAACCGCGATAGTGGCGCCATCTGGTAGACTTAGCATGGATCAGAACCGATAGCTCCCTACCGCGATAGTGGCGCCATCTGGTAGACTTAGCATGGATCAGAACCGATAGCTCCCTACCTTACCGACATTAGCATGGATCAGAACCGACAAGTGGCGCCCTCGGTCGACAAGTGGCGCCCTCGGTGGCAGAAATTGGAACTAGTGAGCTAGTACCTACTATAATTATCTACTGTAATAATTAATTAATTGTAAATTAAAAAAACACAATATCTTCCCATAGATGCATCTATGGGAAGATATTGTGTTTTTTTAATTTACAATTAATTATAAAATGAGTATTCCCAAACAGACGTCTAAAGGACGGACAGTAACTAAATACCTTTATGTATAAATTGGTAAACACCAGATCGTTCAATATTATTGACAATATTACAATTTTGTAAAAAATTAATATATCACTTAATTTTATTTTCCCTCGTTGAGAGGTCACAATCAATAGAGCTTAAAATTACTATTACTGTGCACTCGGAAAGATTTAGCCTGATCGCATGAAAAGTAACACGACAACTTTTTTGACATTTCTAAGTAATGTGGTTTTTGGAGTTTTTACTAATACGGTACGCACTACATCATCACTACCGGGATAACAGTTTATTATTCTAGCTAATACCCATTGTGCAGGTGGTATATTGTCTTCGCGCTATAGAACGACAGCACTCTTATGAATTTCTGGACCGCACTTATCCCATATAG
This sequence comes from Lagria hirta, assembly GCA_947359425.1. Classification (NCBI taxonomy): domain Eukaryota; kingdom Metazoa; phylum Arthropoda; class Insecta; order Coleoptera; family Tenebrionidae; genus Lagria; species Lagria hirta. The sequence goes on along the minus strand of OX375794.1, from coordinate 27,779,231 downwards.
TTCTGACAGTTAATTCATTTAAATATTCTTTGTGCCACCGTGTCCAAAAATGTTGCTTCACTTAATGAATGTGATTCCAATGAAACAAGGAATTTTGAGACAAGGACGAATAATTTTGCCTACGCAATTTGGTCAATTAGTCAATTAGAGTCTAGAGTCTTAAGGGTCTAGAATTCAATATGGCTTCGATCTCAACAATTAGAGTTTTGAACTGTTCATAATATGAACAGTATTATGTAAAAAGCATTTCTCGTCCGGATGAAACATGGTAAAGATGTTTTTTAAAGCTTTTTACGGCGGATGACCATAAACCATCCATATGAAGAGCTTGAGGAGGGTTAAAATGCCATTGAATCTTTTTATCATTCAAATGTCCTTGAATTTTCTGTTGCCCTTTGCGAGTATGTATATTTTCAATACATTCCCTTCATAATTTATTAGGTCTGACAAAATTAGTACCATTGTCGCTATAGATATCTTGACACAAGTGAAACAAATCGTCTTAGCGCCGAAAGAAAACCTTCAGAAGATAGATGAGTAACAAGCTCTAAATGTACTGCTCTTACAGCAAGGCACAGAAACATGGCTACATAAGATTTCATTGACAATCTATTACGAATTTTTTTTCTTTTAACAAAAATGGTCCGCAATAATCAACACCGACTTGATTGAACGGTTTTGAACTATTGACTCTAGCGTTTGGCAATTTGCTCATAATGTAGTCAGTAGGTGGAGGATTAGATTTGTAACAATTGCAACATTTTTTAATAATGTTATAAATCTGACTGCGATAATTACCCAATACTTGCGTCGCAATAAATTTAAGGTTTGTTACACTATGGTATGCATATGTTTTCTATAAAACCACATAATAATTAAGTTTGTCACATGGTTGTTTTTAGGTAGTGAGATAGGATGTTTAGCATCAAATGGTAAATTAGACAGCGTTAAACGACCACTAACTCTCATTATTTCATCTTCATCTAGGAATGGGTTTAATTTTTTTAATTTTAATACAACATAGTTTTGAAAATTGCCGGAACGGAAAATTTGGATGTCTTTTGAATATATTTATTTGTCTTTGGATGCATGCCAATATTCTTTTTTCTACATGGTTAAATTCTTCTATTGTCAATGGTGTGTTAGCTGAAGTACGTTTTACTAAACGAATAAGCTAAATAAAGCTAAATAAGCTAAATAAACCAAAAACAATAAGCTAGCGCACGAGTCATGCGTTCTAATGTTGAAAATCTACTTAATGTAGTGAATGGTTTAGGCATTGTGATTAAGCTCATAGGCAATCGTTGTTCAGGAATTTTCTGGTTCTCGGGGATATTATAATTTGGCTTTTTATAATTTTTACTTGCTTCACTCGGGCCATTTCGCCAAAGTGTTGTAGAAGGAAAGTTTATAGGTTGGACTCTTCTGGATACAAGGTCAGCTAGATTGCTCTGTGTAGGAACATGGTGCCAAGCTTTTACTTTTGTTGACGTTTGTATATTGTCACGAGCAGGTCGTGAGCTACAGTACCTGAAAAAGAAGGTTTACTTTCAATGTTTTATTAATTTACACAATTCTTTCTTTACAACCTCTTTTCTATTCTCTTTAATCTCAATCAACCTCAATCTTTAGTGCCTCTTCTTTTATTAATTTCGGTTTGCCGAGTCCGCAAACATAATTGTTTCGTTATTAAATTGAGTAATGTAATAAGTAGATTGCCACTATGCAAAATCGAAATATACTTATTTTGAAATGAGGAAATAATAATTAAGATTCAATTATGATTCAAAATTTTAAGATCAAATCCCGTGACGTGACAATATCAGTTAAGGGATCCGCAACAAAGGTTTTCAGTTGTTGGGGAATAAGCTGTAGCCAGCTTAGCACGATTGTTGAATCTATCCAGTAAAATGTTTCAACTTCTTCTCGTATAGCTTCTTTCACTGTTTTCATCAATGAGGATAAAAGTTGCGCTCTACACAACTCTAATCTCGAGATGGTTAATGTTTTAATAGGAGCAACTCGAGACTTTGCACATAATAAATGTTGTCTGATGTTGCCGGTTTCGTCAACACTGCGTAAATAAACGCACGCTTCATATGCTCGTTTACTTGCATCTGCAAACGGATGTAATTGGATATTAATTGTATAGGACGTAATTAATGTACGTTGAAACAATATTTTATTCAAAAAAGGTAATTATTGGCAATAAGTTTGCCATTCACGGTGTAAATTGGCGGGTAAAGATTTATCCCACTTGCGTTTATAGTTCCATAAATTTTGTAAAATGATCTTTGCAAGAGTTATAACTGGAGCCAACAATCCCAAAGGATCAAAAATCTTGGCAACTTCAGATAAAATGCTTCTTTTTGTAATTTGTTTTAGTTGCATCGGGTTTACCGTTTAACTGAGAGTGTCGGTAAGACCGTCCCACTATACGCCTTATGTTTTTAATGTGGTATCTCCAAACGATAGTCTAAGATTAATATCGGTAGGAGATACATCTTCTAGTTTGGAGAGATCGTTGGATCCCATTGCCTCACTGTCAGACCTGCAGCTGCAAGGATTTTAGTCATCTGCTTGACTATAATTTTAGCTACGCCGCTTGTTTTTGCCTCACTAAGAAAATCGTCAACTTAAAAATCTGTTAACAATAATGGTGCAGCTATGGGATATAAAGACTCTTCATCAATAGCTAACTGATGTAAACAACGGATTGCTAAATAAGGAGAACAAGTAATACCAAAAGTAACTGTAATTAATTGCGATGCGATTAAATGCGACAACATGGCGTTCATTTGGATTTCTTTGTACGTGCTGGCGAAAATGTTGTTCACATTCTTCTTCAATTTTTGTTAACTGCTTGACAATAGGGCATTCTTTAATTTCCCAAAAATATTTTATATCTAAATCGATAGACGTGGCTGTGAGATGACAGTTGGATGCCGTTGGTTGTTTTGAAGGAGGTGCTTCATCTAATATTCATTTAATCATTGTTTTGTGTAAATATAGTTCTTGATGGTTAGAAGCTGATATTTTTATTTGCCCGACAAACAATGATTGATTGATTGATTTAGAATAGGGTATCGTCTGCACTGCGACCTATTGGTCTATTGTGCTCCCCTTTCTCGAGCTGTTCGAGGAGTGGCTCGGTTTATAGCTCCCCATCTAGTTCCAAAGCTGTAATAAATTCCAGCAGCTGCGATGGCTTCAAAGACAATATGTCTCTATTCAGTATGTATTCCTGCCCTAGATGTTCTTTACGTTGGGTTATAATGGCGACGCATTCTGTTACTAGGTGTTCCGGAGTTTCCTCCTCTTCCATGCAAAATCTGCATTCGTCATTATCTTCTAGGCCAAGTCTCATCAGGTGCTTTCCTAGACGGCAATGACCGGTAAGGAAACCTGTGAGGATGCGAAGCCTATTTTTAGTGAGGTTCATGTAAGCTTTGGACCTTACATGGTCGAAGTTTCCAAGAAATTTCTTAGAGTGTCTCAAACCAGGAAGATTTAGCCAGCGTTCTGATCTGTCCTTCTCTTCCTTCATTTTGAACCTTTTCTTGTAGGTATGTTTCCCTAAGCCGCAGAATGGTTCTGGCCCTACAAAAGGGGTTAATGCGCCCTCTCTTGCTAGCTTATCAGCTTTCTCGTTTCCCTCTATTCCCGAGTGTCCGAATATCCAAACAAGAAAAACTTTGTTATTCTTGCCTAGTTCATTCAATTTGGCTCGGCATTCCCATGTCATTTTAGAACTGGTGACATAGGAGCTTAATGCTCTTATCGCTGCTTGACTATCAGTGTGAATTGCAATTTCACATTTTTGATAGTTTCTTTCTAAATTAAATTCTGCACATCGTCTGATTGCGTGTATTTCCGCCTGGAAGATGTTTGGGTAGGTTCCCATTGATTCTGAGTATTTGGTTCTAGGACCGACTACTCCTACTCCCGTGCCCTTGTTTGTCACGGAGCCGTCCGTATACCATTTAATAGTATTTCTTTTAAACTCACTGGTGGTGGGTTCTTTCCCCCAATCATCCCTGTTGCTTAATCTTACCATAAAGTTTCTTTCAAAGATGTGTCTTCTTACTATTTCGTCACTTGGAAGGTTTGGAAATGAAATGCACTCTGTCAGAGATGTCAAAGCTCTCTGACATTTGATTTTTTCATATTCGGTACCCTCCCTTGTGAGTCTGAGAATAGCTTCCCTCGCTGTTCTAGCTATCACTAGATGTAGAGGTGTCAGGTCTGTAATAACCTCTAGTGCCGCAGTAGGGCACGTTCTCATAGCTCCTGTGATACACAAACATGCTAGTCTTTGAACCTTGTCAAGGGTTCTCCTTGTGGTTGCTTGTTCTGCCTTAGAGTGCCAGGCTATTGCCCCATAGGTCATGATAGGTCTAATAATCATGGTATACATCCATCGCAGTATATTCGGGTTGCACCCCCATGTTTTACCTGCTAGACTTCTGCAGACCATAAGCGCTTTAATGGCTTTACTGGTAGTTTTTTCTACGTGATTTTTCCATAGAAGTTTACTATCGAGGTGTATTCCTAAATATTTAACTCCAGACTGTTCTTTGATGATCTCTCCTTTCAAGAAGAGGGGTTTCATCCCCTGGAGTTTTCTTTTCCGAGTGAATGTTACAATCGCGGTTTTTGATGAGTTAATACTCAACCCCACTGATTCGCACCACTGTTCGGTAATTCTGAGACCCTTCTGTATTATTTCACATAGAGTGCTTTCAAATTTGCCTCTGGCCACTATGACAATATCATCGGCATAAGCTATGCAGTCTATTCCTGATTCTGTCAATCTATTTAATAGTTCATCAACTATCAAAGTCCACATCAGAGGAGAGGTTACCCCTCCCTGAGGTGTACCTCGAGTAGTTTTGACGGTGATGACTTTATTACCCGTTGGTATCTCAGCTGTTCTTGTGGTCAACATTTCCCACATCCATCTGACGAGAGTTTTTTCAACCCCTCTTTTCTCCAGCGCGATCTTGACAGATGCATGTGAGGCGTTGTCAAACGCGCCTGAAATGTCAAGAAAAGCACACATTGCTGTTTCTTTATTATTTAGAGATCTCTGAATGTTGTCTGTGAGCTGGTACAAGGCAGTTTCTGTTGATCTGCCCGCCCTGTACGCGTGTTGACAGTTATGTAGTGGCTTGTTTCCCAGAGTCTCTATTCTAATATAGTTATCTAATACTTTTTCCATTGTCTTTAACAGGAACGATGTGAGACTGATAGGTCGAAAAGATTTGGGATCAGTCCCATCCTTTTTCCCTATTTTTGGTATGAAGGTTACTTTTGCCCTTCGCCAGATGTTGGGTATTTGTCCCCGTGCTAGACTACTTCGTGAAATTCTAAGTAGGTGTGGCATAATTTCTCCTAGTCCTTTTTGTAGTAAGGCTGGATGTATTCCATCTACCCCCGGTGACTTGTACGGCTCAAAGGTGTTAATAGCCCATTCAAGCCGTTGTTTAGTAAATATACTGTTAGCAATGTCCCAGTCCTCTCTGCAAGGATTTCTGCTGTGATTGGATGTTGCTACAATTTCTGCGTCTGTAGGAATCGGTTCACTATCTGGAAAGTGTACCTCTAAGAGTAGGGCGGCACGCCCCTCTTCCCCTTCCGTATAGGTCCCGTCAGACTTTCTTAGTGCCATTGTTGGGTTAGTTCCCCCTTTGGCCATTACTTTATGTATTCTGGCAGCTGACGGAGTGGAAGTGATGTTTTCACAAAAAGTTTGAAAATGTAACTTTTTGGCCTTCCTTATCTCCTTGTTGTATTGAGTTAGCTTGCTGGTGTAGCCCTGCCAGTCCTTATTTTTCTTAGCTTTGTTAAAAAGCTTGCGGACTTCAGATCTTAAATTTGACAAGTTTTTGTTCCACCAGGAAGCTTCTTTGCTTGTTTTGCATTTTGTTAAAGGGCAGCTAGAGTTGTATGCCTCTATGATTGCCCCTGTGATGTGAGTCACTTCCTTCTCTAGATCCCATTTGTGACGGTTTGTCCCCCCTGTGTCGATCTGTTCTAGATTTCTTCTCAGATTGGTTTTATATACATCCCAATCCGTTTTCCTAGGATTACGCGTTAGTAGCTTGGAAGGGTTAAGTCCCTCCAAGTGAAATTCGATTATCCTGTGATCTGACAATGACGGTTCGCTTGTCACTCTCCAGTTTTTAATATTGTTCTTAGCACTCGCGCTACTAATTGTTATATCTAGTACTTCCTCCCTTGATTTTGTAACAAATGTTGGTGTAGTCCCAACATTTAAAATTTCAAGGTTGGTTGAAACTATGAAATCCAATAAGTACTCACCTCTTTTGTTGGTGTTGGTGCTTCCCCAGATTACATTGTGCGCGTTGGCGTCACATCCTATAATAATAGGAAGACGTTTTTTGTTACAGTATCTTATCAACTCCTGCACTTCCGCTGGTGGTGTCATAGGCCCATCTCCAGCAAAGTATGCGGATGCGACTACAAAGTCTCGGTTGAAGCCCTTATCATTTAAATGAATTATGATTGGTGTTAAGTCCCGAGTCATGAATTCTGAAACACATGTGTAATTAATATTATTTCTTATGAGAATACAGACACGGGGTGCTTCCTGTCTGTGGTCATATATTACCTTTGAGTTTGGACATGACAGACCTTGGATCTGTCCTGCTTTGTTAATCCAAGGCTCTTGAATCAACACTAATCCCAGTTGTTGTTTTAAAAATAGCCTTGCAATTACCGCGGAAGCTCCCTTCGCGTGGTGCAAGTTTACCTGGGCGATTCTACTGCCGTTTGGAACGAATAGTGACAAACAAATATGAGGGGTGTTAGCAAACAAGTTAGTCTTGTTTACTGTCCCCCTCGTCCTTGCCTGTTATCGCTTCTCCGCTTGTCTTCTGAGACGTTCCAGAAGACTCGTCGTGGACCTCAAGTAAGTCGAGGTGCATGCCTTCAACTTCCTCTTGGTCTTTCTCTGTCCGTTGGGAAGTAGTGGGTGTCTCTACTTCCATTGCCTCCGGTTTGGGTTTTTGCTGCCCCTTTTTGAGTCCTGAGACGGGAATTTGCCCAAATCTATAATTGATTGCGCATCCTCCCGCCTTCATAATCTCACATGATTTGGGGTCAATCCCAATGGTGAGAACTTGGCCATGTCCCTCTGGTTTGGAGTTTATGACCTTCCACCCCGGCGTTGGAAGCTCCGGGTTTTGAACTTTAACCAGTTTGAGGATTTTCTCAACCGGCATTTCTTTGCTTCTTGGAAAGAAGATTGAAATGGTATGCGGTTTAGGGATGTCATCTCCCTTTCGCGCATCCAGTTCCGGACCCTTCCAAGTTTTCAGCTGCGGTGCTGTTCGAGCCAGCCATTCCGCAGTCTGTGCTGTTTTGCAGTCTACCAGCATTAATCCCGATCGGAAATGAATCCCGGTATACTGCAGTCCGCTTTCCGAACTCTCTACCATTTCTTCTACTAGAGCTTCCTCTAGAGAAGATAGTTGGCTGGCATCTAACATTACCTCAGGGTATGCCTTTGGTAAAATTGCCATTCTAAAGGTCTTTGCCGCAGAGGCGTAACTAGTGACTTGCCCAGTTGTGACCACTGCTGGCTTAGACCTCTTCGACTTTGGCTGTGGAGGGGGAGTGATATGTTCAGCTCCCCTCTTTCCATTACCTTTTTGTTGGAGAGGTGGATTTTTTGCCCTCTCCTCTTTTTCTTGGAGTACCTGCTTTCTGGCGTCCTCAGGTGCACTGCCCTGATGCAGAAGACGCAGGTACTTCCTAACTCCTGCCCCACTAAGTCCATGCCTTAGTGGATCATCCTTTCCTCCAGGTTGCCCTAGTTGAGGAAGAGGAAACGGTAGCCGAGCTGGTTTTTTGCGCCCAGCCTGGCTTGCTCTACTTGTTTGCCCTCCGGCACCTTGAGGTTTTATTGTGGAGGAAGAAACTCCACTTGGCCCTCCGGTGTTTGAGGTGATGTTTTTTTTTATTATTTTTTCTTTTAAAGATTTTACTTTTTCCATGGTAGATCCCACGAGTAGCTAGGAAAATAAGGTCCACCCCTGCAGAACCTGCATGCAGGGGTAAGGGGTGTATACAATGGGGTTCCCCCTGGTGCCCCAAGGTTGGTCCAGTGGCAGCTAGTCCTCTATCTAACTACGCATCCTTCGGCCTGGCACCCCACCTTGGATTTAGGTTTTTCATAAGGTTGTCTCCTCTTGGTCCGGGCGGCAAAGCCAAGACCCCCCACTTGCCTATTGGCCCGCGAGACATGACCACAGTCAGCCAAGAGCTATGGGTATATCAGAAAGGTGCAAGCCCTTTCTGGCATCGTTATCCCTAGTGCAATCCCTTAGCCACGACACTACAGCTGGGATAGGGGAAGTTGGTCCGCGGCGGGCGTTTTAATGGGCTACGAGTTGTGATTTTTGCACAACGAGCTCATGTATGTTCGCCTGCAAACCTCCGCTTCATTTGCAATCATCAGCCAGAGGCCCCCTCCTATCCGCCACCTGGAGACGCGCCGGGTTGGTACTTCATTCCGGCCCGGCGACAAACAATAATGATAAAGTTGTACCAGCTTCTAATAATAAGTCTACTGGTTCAGGCTGATGAAAATTTGGGTCAGCTAATTTCAGGTTGTGAGGTATTTTAATTAATTGACGTTGAATAGGTTGTATCTAATTCATTGCAGTAAGTTGTCATTAAGTTTAAAGCTTCCACTGATATGTTGCATAATATTCTTTTTAATTGAAGAATATCAGCAAGACGCTGAGTCATAAAATTAGTTGTAGAGCAATTGTCAAGTAAGTCTCTACATTGAATTGGTCTTTCATTTTTATCTAAAATTGAAAGCACGGCGGTAATCATTATGTCATTAGACATAGCGTTTACGACAAGTGCTACTTGTCTGTCTGAGTCTAATACTTTTGAGGTACTGAGGTTTGGCTTTTCAGATTCGTTTACCCGTGCTTGCAAAAAACCAGCTGGAATTTGTTCAAGTTGCATATGCAATAAGGTGTGATGACGCTTATCGCATTTCGTACATGACATCTGTGACTTACATGAATTAACTCCATGCGACTTTTCCAAACAATTAAAGCACAAATGCGGGGTTGATACAACCTTTCGCCGGTCTTCAACTGGTGAAGATCTAAATTTTTCGCAGGTATTTAGCAAATGTGACAATGAACATACAGGACAGATAACGGTTTTTTTGATTATGCAGCGTGCTGCTTTTTTGATTATTGGAATATTTAACAAGTGCATGTGATCGCGTTGTTTCGTTATGATAACGGCTCGTTTCAAATTTAATTAATTTATTTTGAGGTGTATCAATTTGTAAAGGTTCAGCACAATTTGCTCTTTTTTCTAAAAATTTTAATAACTCTTTAAATGAAGAAAAACTGTTATCAGTTAGAGTCATTTCCCACTGCCAAGCCGTATTTGAAATTAATTTTTGATAAAATCAAATCTATTAGCGGTATATCCCAAAACTCTACAAAAGCTTTCAGATTTTCTAATGCGCGGGTATGTTGTTGAAAAACATCAACAAGTTTAATAAAGGCAGCTGGTTGTCCTTTTGGGGTCCTTTTGTAGACGCGACTATTCTCTTAAAGCAGCTATATGATGCATTGCCATTCGACGTGGAGGTTTAAACTTTTCTTTTAGAATTTAAATTGCTATTTTGTAATAATTATTATCAGTAATTTCTAGAGATTCTATAGCTTTTGCAGCTTTTCCAGATAGCGATGATTTTAAATAGTTAAGTTTCTTGACTGGAGGGATATTTTCTTAATCAATTATTGTTGAAAATAGACTAAAAAATGTAGACCATTTTTCTGGGACGTCATCAAAAGTTGGAAGCGTTATAGAAGGTAAAGTAACTGCCGACTTGGTCGTTGTTGCACCCACAAAAATAGGTTGCGCAAGGTTTGTTTCGTTGATGGGCGGTGGATTTAATTTGTCGAGAATATCTAAAGCACGTGCCGTTTCAAATTTAAAACTTTCAAGATATGACTGACGATTTTCAATTTCGGTTTCTTCTAACTCTTCTATGCTGTCTTGGATAGCTTCAAAATTTTTAAAAGCTTCCATTGTGGTATTCAACAACGCTTGAATTAAATGCTTTTTTTGTGTGATTCATATGTTTCAGCTTTGTCTAGATATTTCTCTAATGTAGTAATTGTAACTTGAACATAACTTCGTTTTCTTTTTAATTTTGTGAGATCAGCCATAATTTGTTTATAATAAATAAATTTATTTATAAGGTAGAAAACAGTACAATTGAACACTGGAATTGACAAAAATTTTAAATAATGATAAAGGTATTGAGAGTGATCACAACAAATAATTTGGCCCTTTTTGGGTAGATCAATTAAAATGACCAACAATGACCTTAATTTTCCTGTGTTGATTGAGCTTGAAACTTGGTACAGCTGCTTGCGACTGCTGTTGGTCTTAGAACCCTTTCACTTGCTGTCCGGTTTGGATGCTACGCGACTGGATTTAAAGTCTGGAAGATTGCTGATGTTTCGGTTGTTTTGAAATTATTTACCTGCTCTCCGGTTTGGATGCTACGTCACTAGATTTAAAGTCTGGAAAACTGCGTTTTTGGTTGTTCTTTCTTACGCGAATACGGCACTTTTGCTTTCATTGATTATTCACAATTTATTTAAGTAATCCGACTTGAAGGATCATATTTTTTCATTGAATCAAGTTACACTTTCTTAATAGTTTAGGGTATTTAATTAACGCAATAAATTTAATAACACAAACTAATGTCGAATTATTAGTTTAATAAATCCACTAATGTGTACACTAATAGAATTTATTGATATGATAAAACCAGCACTTATTATTCTAATTATAAAACAATTGATATAAACGATGAAAAGTAATTTAGTATGAATGTCAAGAAAATGGAACGATTTGAATATCGGTATAGCATCAACGGTAAGGACGGAATATCGGTTTGATAATTTTTCCGGCACGATCTTATCTCAACTATGTACTGATTTTAACTGATGGTCTACACTTGTCCTCTTCGCCCAAAACCCGAAGGGCACAAGTGGTGCTGCTATTTAGTTTTACCAAAATTTAGCGAAACCCTTTAAAACGGTACTATTTGGCCAGCTTTGATGTATAAAGAGTGGCAAAACCTTCGGAGAAAAAAGGGAAAAACTATAAAATAGGTATTCCCAAACTGGCGTCAAAAGGACGGACAGTAACTAAATACCTTTATGTATAAATTGCTAAACACGAGATCGTTCAATATTATTGACAATATTACAATTTTCAAAAGATTTAACATTTTACTTAATATTATTAAACAATGTACCTAAATTATGTTGTTTACCAAAAATTCACAAGCTAGGTAAAAAACTCAAAAGACCAATCGCTTTATCGACAGTCCCACGTATATTTTCAAATGGTTAGTAGATGAATTTAAAAAATTTAATATGCCGCTAGACATTTTCCCAGTAAAAAACTCACATGAGTTTATTAATAAAATAAAAACCTTAAAATTATATAAACTTCATTATATCGCAGCCTTCCAATAGAAACCACAATATTTATTTAGAAAACTGGATCAAATTCAACAAAATCGAGCAAAATGTAATTATAGAATACAAAACATCAACAGAGGAATGCCTAAAACAATCAATTTTTCAATGTATAAATTCTACACACAAAATAAAGGAGGCAGCATGGGCCAATTTTTTATGCCATTTCTAGCTGACAAAAAGACTTTAGCTGACAATAATTTAAGACAATAAAACAAACTTTTATCAAAAAAATTTCTAATATTAATAAGCTCTTATACTAAAGAAATGGTGAATAAAACTATAAATAAACAAAAATTTAAAACAAACGTCAAAAATCTACATTTTTTCAAATAAATAAACAAGATTTAAAAGTCATTTTAATACTCTTTGAACCTAAAACAACCAACGGACTTTATATTGTGCTTAACCTTTTCAGATTTAGAGCAGTTTATCAGTCCGAATCAAAAATAAAAGATTTGACATGACGTCTAAAGGACAAAACAAGTCTTAAATTTATTGTATAGAGTGTAATAACCGTGACAAATGTTATATAGAGCACCAGCGCAGATGAGTTCAAACCAGATACATAAAGCACTTAGCTTTTTTAAAATACGGCAGATTGGACAAGCCGAGTAAAACCGAGCCCGCCTTCAATGAGAAACTCTCATATTAGTATTAACAGCTTAAAATTAGCCAAGCAAATCAATAATAATAGACATCTGGACGCCGCTGAGTTTATTGAAATCGATTGAAATAAGGCTCTTAATAAAAATAGCGGTTCTCTTTTTGTCTTCTTGATAAAATTATTAGGACAACCTTACAAAAACTTTTTAAACTAGGTATAAGCAGATAACAATTCAGTTTTATTCATCTCCTAATGATGACCACATGATCGAAACACTTTTCACGATCTAATAAACCAACTTTTTGGCATGTCGTAATTCTGGGTGAATAAATTGAAGTGATAGAAAATCCTAAGCAATCGGATCAATTTACAAGTATTTATTTACATAAAAATTTTTTGATTTTTAAGTTATAAATGTAAACTGACTAAGATCTCTAATAAGCAAATTCAATAGTTCTGTTGTTGGAACTCCAACTTTGGCACGCTATGTAATTACAGATAGAATAATCGTTATCTAAAAGTACATATGCATTACGAATGCGAACAATGGCTGTTTAGTGAAATAATTCGCCCCTACATTCACATAAGTAACACATGATGTTGGAAATGGTGCTCTTAATTACAACACATAACTCACGATTTTGCGTTGAAAACGACCACATTTCCTCTTTAACCCACCATTTGCATTCATGGATACAGTAAAAAATAATTAAAACAATTTGCTAATTGCAGCGTTTTCAAAAATCTTTCAATGTAGCATTTTGACGTTTTAGAGACATTAGCGACTATTTGCTGTGACATTGTTTGTATAGTAAAATTTGCTTTCATGTTTGTAAACCTAAAATGGGTTAAAATATTTGTCTTTTTGTCAAATTGATTTTATTAGAGAACTTTAATAAAAAATAACAGTCTTTGTCATTTCTTTTGAAACACCACCTGCCAATTGTGAATTTGGTATATGGGTCAGATTTTAGTTAGTAATGTTGTTATTAGTGTTGTTATAATAATAAAATGATAATAGTTATCGTTTTGTCTGAAATTATAAATAAAGTTCTCGTCAGGAAAAAACTGCGCTGCGTTAGAAAGATACGTTAGATAGATAGAGTTGCGTTTGTAGATGTTACAATTTCAAAAAAGAAATGTCACAACATAAAAATTCGGGTAACCGTGCGACAGCTCTAAACTATTGCTGTCTTTCTTGGAAATGTTGAAACGTTGATCTTGTCGCATCGACATTGGTTTTAAAACTATCTTTGTCTAACGTACTATCTTTTGGGTGATATTGGCTGAGCACAAATCGGAACTTAACAATAAATTTGTGACGTAACGTAATTCTTTCCTGACAAGAGCTTTATATATTTTTTAATGGTATTAATCAACACTTACGCCAATTCCTATGAGATTTTACATAGCTGTTGTCTTTCAACAAATTGGTGTTGACGTACCAAATTTCTGTAGATAACTCTGACATTTTTCGAACTACAAATGTTGTAAGGTCAACATTCTACTAAAAGACCTTATGACAACCGAAAACTGACAAGTTCTAAGAAAAATAATTACGTGGGTGTTTTAATAGAAATGGCAAAGACTACTTATTATTTGAACTATAAAATATTAGGCTGTCATATTCAGTGTATATACTTGTGTTTGTTATATCTCTACCTCGTTAACATCAATAATAATTTTAATTTATTTTTAAAGTATTGCTTACGGTTTATAGAGCTGCAATTTTTTTTAGTTCTACGACTTTATTAAATTATTTTGCCCCGCTTAAACGGTACCGGTGATTAAGTAAGAGAAAACATCAACTGCATCTTAAAAACCAGTCATTCGATTAGATTAGTGAAAAGGATTAAGAGGCACTGCAACTTATTGATCTATTGTGTGCTAAGGTGTATTACAGCTTCTTCTTTAATCCAGAGCTGTACAAAGTTCTAGAAGCTATAATGACCTAAAGAACGTTAGGTCTTTATCCATTATAAAGTTTTGCCTTAAGTTGTCTTTACGTTTGATTCTAATAATGACGCATTCTGTTATTAGGTGATTTAGGGTTTCCTCTTCTTCTCCGCAGTATTTGCATTCTGCAGAAAAGAGAAAACTACTTCTGCATTCTTTTAAACCGAGTCTCACAAGTTCTTTTCCTAAGCAACAATAGATGTTAAGAAAACCTGTAAGAATGCAAAACCTCTTTTTCAAATCAAATTCTTAAAGACACTTTTTTAGAATGCCTCACACAAGAAAGAATCAGACAAAATTTTAATCTATTCGTTTTTTCTTTTATCATGAATTTTTTTCTACAAGTGTGTTTTCTTAAGCCGCATAATAGTTCTAGTTTTACAAAAAAAGTCACTCCAAGTTTATTGCAAGCCGTTTGCAAATTTATCAGCTGTTTATAGTTCTTCTATTTTCACTGTACGGGAATCCAAACATTGAAAGCATTGTTACCTGAAGCGTTTAACTTGCTTCAGCATTCACATGGCATTTTGGAACTGATGACTATGACGTAAATCCTCAGTGCTCTTATATCTGCTTGATGAGAGAACCACTATAAGCCGAAAGTTTATTAAGCCAAAACACACAAATGTCTGATTTGGTTCAACCCATCGGGATTTGAATTCGATTAACTGATTGTAGAAGCAGGCCCAGAGAATGCTCCGTGAGAGATAAATTTTCTAACGTGTATTGTGTTTAAAAAAATCCGCTTTTAAAGCGGTTTTTTTACATTGTTAAAATTTTTTGTATTAATGTAAAAAAAAATTATAATTTTTCAAAGGCTGAACCGGTTTTTAAAAAGTTTGCGCTAGAAATAAGATGCAGTACGCTTTACAACGTCAAGGTTTCTACAGCGGTTTACTTTTATGACAAGGGATATGTAAGTATAAGCCACTAATAGTAAACTTGTTTCAAAAAAATCTTGTGGGAGATGACTTATATTATTTATGCAAATACATACTGGGACGATATGTCTCTATGCTAAATTTGAAAACAAATTTGTTTTTGTTTTTTTTCTCGACAGATTAAATTATCAATTCATTTAAATAAACTAAAAATGTTATCCACTAAAAAAATATACACATAATGCATTTTACAATCATATACTATGTCAAACAGATAAGTTTACAGACTCAGTTTTGTCACTTTTCCATCAGTCAAAACCATTAGTAATATAATTTCCAAATTTTTATAACCAAAATTTAATAGAAACAAATATAAGTAACCTAACTTCAAAACATAATCGTCACAGATGCGTTCCATTTGTTTTTTATATATTTATAAATTTATTTTTTTTATTGCAACAAAAGCTTAAAACTGTTTTTGAAAAACAAATTATAATGTATTACATGACACTAAAAAAAATTGTTTATAAACAAAGCATTATCAACTACGTTTGATGATCAAGTAAATTTTTAAAATTATTGTTTTGTGTTACAGGATTTATTTATTTTATCATTTTTTTACTACATTTTTACTTAACTTGAGTCAATAAGTAATTCATATAAATAAAAATAATAATTTATTAATGATAAAGGGAGAATACAACCCACAATCCAATATAACAGTTTATTAAGACAAGGTTCACTTCTACATTGACAACCGCTCTGCGCTAAGCCTAAACATAGACTGCCTCCTTTCTCCCATAGCTTGACCTTCCTCCGAGCTCCACATTCTGTACTTCCCCGAGATTCCTGATACTGCGAGGCTACACTATCGATCCTGACGTAACCTTCATGCTGCAGCTGCTAACACGGCCATCCTGACTTGCTGGCGTCCTCGACAGCCTCAACGAGGAAGAACTCTGAAACATTTTCCAACATCAACGAGAGTGGTATTGTAGAGCGAAGAAGGAGAAACAGCTGGTTCTGACACATCTTATACAGACACCAGATCAAAAAAAAAGTAAGAATGTCAAGTGCACGCAATATTAAATGAAGGGAACATTTCAAAGAGGTCTTTAAAATTGAGATATAAGAATGTGTAGGAGCGTCAGAGCAATTGTAATTAACGAACTATCCTAACCTAACTAACAGGAAGATGATTAACAGTCGATTCTGACATACAGACATGACTGCGCCAGCAATTCTGAGTTACAGACATGCAAAACACAAAACAGTAGGATGTTTCACAGTCGATTCTGACATACAGACATGACTGCGCCAGCAATTCTGAATTACAGACATGCAAAACACTTATTACAGACATGGCATAAGACTGCCAATTCTGACGTCAAACCAAGGGAACACCCTCTGTAATTCTGACTTACAGACATTACAACATATAAACACGGCAATTACAAGTAGCAATTTGTTCGGCTATTCTGACAAGTAAAATTTGACCAAATCGTCGGCATGAAGAAGAATGACTAGTCCTCGTCAGACGACGAATAGCATGAGAACCAAGGCTTAATGTGCTCAACTGCATAGACACCAGTGTAGTGGCGGGCTTTAGACATGGTTTTAAGTTGTTGAACTTCGTAGCGGTCATAAGGGAGACACTTTGTAATTTTAAAAGGGCCTTTCCATTTAGGCAAGAGTTTTTTACTGTCTCCTTTAGTAATAAGACTGGAGATTTTGACAACAACTAAATCATTAACGTTGTAACAAGGTGGACGTGCGCGTTTTCTATCAAACCTTTTTTTTGTAGTAATTTGACTTGCCTTGACATGTGCTGCTGCTTCGGTACGGAGTTTATTAACATCAAGTAAAGAAGTCAATTCTGGCAACACAATACCGTCACCCGTATACGCACGATATCCTGTTAACAGTTTTTGGGGAGTAGCATTAATTGCCTTATTAAGTGTATTGTTGAGACTCAATTGGATTTGATTAATGTGGGAAATCCAATCAGACGGAGAATCAGCAGAAGAAGTAGCGAGACTATCTGTTATGGTTTTATTATAGCGTTCAATTTGACCGTTGCCGCAAGGCACTCCAACGGTGTTGATAAAGTGATGAGCCCCAATAGTAGTGCAGAAATCTTTAAATTTTTGAGAAGTAAAAGAGGTGCTGGCATCGCAGATTATGCGAGTGGGAAACCCAAATATGCCAAAAATTTCTTTAAGCGCTGTAAGAGCTTGGTGAGTATTAGTGCTCTGAACCGGACGTATCAGTATAAATTTTGTGAACGCGTCAATAACTAGAAAAAGATAAGTTTTGTTCTGTGAATTGCGAGGGAAAGGCCCCAGATGATCAATGTGGATCGTATGGAAAGGAATTGCAATTTTGTTGATGGGATGAAGGTAGCCTGGTTGTTTTCCTGCTTTCAATTTATGGTAAGTACAAGGAATGCAAGAATTTATGTATTTTTGAATAAAGCGACGCATTTTAGGAAACCAAAAAGAAAATGCAATAGAGGCATAGGTTTTATCAAAAGCAAAATGGCCATTATTATCATGAAACTTTTGTAAAATTTGCCAACGACAATTTTTGGGAAGAACCAAGCGCTGTCCTTCATCTGTAAGACGGTACAGTTTACCATTTTTCACAGCGTAATTGAGAAAAATGTCTTTATTATTATGTTGGTCGCCGGAGAGTAAAATTGTCATAGTTTCTGTCACAAATTTATCCTGCGTTTGCACAGAGATAACCCAGTCTTCATGACTAATCATGTGAACATTCAACTTAGAAGGTACTGCATTGCGGCTAAGAGCGTCAACAAAACTAATTTGTGACCCAGGTTTATGGATTACAGTAAAGTTATATTCTTGGAGGTCCACTATCCAGCGAGCGATACGTGGACTAATATCTTTCTTTTCAAAAGCTCCCTTTAAGGAGTTACAATCAGTTACAAGTTTGAAGGGAATACCCAAGAGATAATGTCTAAACCGTTTAAAGGCTTTGACCACCGCTAAGGCCTCCAACTCAAAGGAATGATAACGTGATTCGGCCGGTGTGGTTTGAGTACTATAAAAGGCTATTGGTTTTTCCTTCTTATCAACAAGTTGAATAAGAACCGCGGCAAATCCAAGCGATGAGGCAAATGTATAAAGTATAGTTTCATTTTTGGGGTTAAATAATGTGAGAATTGGTTTAGAAGTAAGAATTTGTTTGAGATTGGTTATAATTTTATCATGGTCATTTGTCCATGTCCATTCAGAACCAATTTTAAGGAGTTGAGTAAGTAATTTTGTCTTAAGAGCAAAGTTGGGTATAAATTTGCGAAAATAGGACGCAAGTCCTAAGAATTGACGCAATTGGCTTAAATTTGTAGGCGTAGGAAAGTTTTGAACTGCCGCTATTTTTTGTGAAGTAGGTTGAATCCCCTGATGAGAAATTTCATAGCCTAGAAAAGTTAAGCTAGTTAAAAAGAACGAACATTTGCTTAAACGCATTTTAAGACCATTTTTATTTAGAAGAGAAAAAAGAATTTGCAACGTAGTGAAACCAGTTTCAATTGTTTTGGAAGGAATTAGAATATCATCCATATAGACAACGATTTGATGAGATGAGATTAAAGGTTGCAAAATTTCATTTATGTATTTTTGAAAAACAGCTACAGCATTGCGCAGGCCAAAAGGCATGCGAAGAAACTCATAATGACCTTCCGGTGTGGAAAATGCAGTTTTGGCAATGGAATGGTCATTCATGCGAAACTGGTAATAACCTGAAGCCAGATCTATTTTACTGAAGTACACAAAGCCTTCAAGACGGTCAATCAAGTCTTCAATTAAGGGTAATGGAAATATCTGTGGAACTGTGATCTTGTTCAATGCACGATAATCGATTACCATACGATAGTTATTGGTATCTGCCTTTTTTACCAAAAAGGCGGGGCTGCTGTATGGAGAAGTAGATGGTCTAATTATATTGGCCGTCAATAATTTATGAACTGTATTCTGTAAAATTTCGCGCTCTTTTAACGCTAAGCGATGTGGCTTTCGAGACACTGGAACTTCAGTCGTCAACGTAATTGTCATGACTCCATTACACTTGCCAACATCAGTCAGTTCATCATTCGCAAAACAATGAGAAAACTCAGTACATAATTTTTGTAAACGATCACGAGCCGAAGCTATTACTTCACCAGTAAATACAGTGGTATTCAATTGATAAACTGCAGTAGAAAAAACTATGCCGTTTGGACCTTTCGCATAATAAACATCACTTTGATCGGAGAAATTACGTCCGATAATTACTTCGGCAGTATCTATGCATTTATCAACAACGAAAAAATCAAGACATTTTACCACTTTGTCAATTTCAACGGTCACATTAGTTTGGAGCGATGTTTGCGTTGTGTGGTTACCAAGGTGTAACAAGGTAACAGGCGCTATATGATTGAGAACCAAATTTAAAGATTGGGCCAAGTTCATAGAAAGTAAAGAACATTCGCTACCTAAGTCGGCATAACAATTGGTATTTATTTTATTAAGTTTTATTGGTTTAAGAAACGGAGTTTTATTTATGGTTTCGACAGAAAGTACTTTTCTGTGTTTAGTTGCCTTATCTGGGTACTCGATTGCAAGTTGTTTAGACTGCGCTGAGGGGGGACGTCTAATATTACCAGAAGAATGTTGGGAATGCGGAGAGTTTTTAGAATTGTAAGGACAATGTCGACGCATGTGCCCTTGAGGCTTGCAGTGATAACATTTTATACCAAGTGAATTACTTTCAGGGGAACGTGGCTTTTTCATAATATCAGTATTAGTAAAGTTTTCTTTATTAAAATCAAATGTTTGGAGATAAGACGCGAGCTGGCCAGCTGTGTTTATATTCGACATTTTTACTGCAAATTTTATTTGAGGGTCATTGATACCACCGACAATTAAATTTAAGACGTCTGTGGTAGAAAAATTTAAATTCAAATTAGAAATTAGAGCCATTTTTTTAAATGTGTATGTATAATAATTTTCCGCTTTGTCTGCCGTAAAAGACAGCATTTCGTTTAGCAAAACATGAATATCACGAGTACTGGGAAATGTATCTTTGAGGAGCTTTTGCCACTCAATCCATGTGTAAACAACCGTTGATAAGCCACTATACCAAATATTTGCGGCGCCACGGAGATGACGTAATGCATGAATCGTGGTCTCCTGGTCATTCCAAAAATAAATTTCGGACAACTGATTTATTTTATTCAACCATCGATCAATTTGGTCGACCGATGGATCAAAGGATGGTATATCACCGCTACATAAAAGAGTACTTACAGGTTGCTTGGATACCCTTACTCGTCTTTGTCGAAGATCCGAAAATGATTCCTGCAACGAATTATCGGGAATTCGAACCTCCAACCCAGATGCATTCGCCGAGAAACTCGATGGATTACGCCCCAATCCATGGTGAGTTCCGGCAGGAAGAGAAGAGTGGGCGTGAGGGGACGCAATTAGAGGAGGTGTGTAACTTCGTTGTGACATAACGACAAGCACATGAAACACAACAGGTTAATTAGTAAAAAAAAAACCAAGAACAAAAAAAATTGCGTTAAATTAATCCCAGTTCTGATGATAAAGGGAGAATACAACCCACAATCCAATATAACAGTTTATTAAGACAAGGTTCACTTCTACATTGACAACCGCTCTGCGCTAAGCCTAAACATAGACTGCCTCCTTTCTCCCATAGCTTGACCTTCCTCCGAGCTCCACATTCTGTACTTCCCCGAGATTCCTGATACTGCGAGGCTACACTATCGATCCTGACGTAACCTTCATGCTGCAGCTGCTAACATTAATGAATACTGTTGCTTAGTTTAGTGTTACGAATACTGTTGCAAAGCATGCAAAAAAAAAAAAACATATGTCTTGAATTTGCATTAAGTGTGTGCCTGACAAATAGACAAATAACTCAATCAGACCGATTCTGCAAGAGAGTGGTTAGCTTTTTATCACTCAGCTGAGTGATAAGAACTACCAAAGTGGTTAAATATAACCACGACGCACTATTTGCGATTCTGCATAAGCGCTGCAGTGGTTATTTCTTAACCACTCCCACTGGAAAAAGTGATTATTTTCAACCACTGGCTTTGCGTGGTGATTAGAGACGTAATCACGGTGGTTAAGAGGACAAATAACGTTCGGATTTAGTTTTTGACGGTTAGTTTAGTTTGTCAATGTTAAATTTAATTATTTTAAAATTTAAAATTAATTCAAATCCGTGAAAAAATGACAAATTGGTACATACTGATTCGGTTAATTATGAATAATTTGTTAAAATCGCAATTTAGTTTGAAGATTGGAGCTGAATATTTAAGAGGCGCATCGAATTTTCTTAAATGATCAAAAATGCTTTTCGTAAGTTGTACCGTATGCAGGGTTGAAAGTGAGAAAAAAACAATTGGACTTTAGTACTTTACATCTTTTATAATTTGTACGTTTTGACGACTTTGCACCCGCTCGCACAAGGTTCATACTAAAGGGTTTGTGGAAAAACTATTCAGCTACCTGTCCCTGTTTTGGATGCCAATTAGTACAAAAGAACTCCATTAAAAAGTGTTTATTGTCGAAAAATTAATAATAATAAATGTAAAACCACTTTTCTTCAATTGTTAAATAAAAAAACCTAATAATAAAGAAAGACTAAAATCACTAATACGAAGAAATATACTACTATTACTCAACTCAAATGAAAAATTCGAAAATTTAATTGAATTCAATTTTCTTGTGGCCCTTGTAAATTATTAATTAATGCAGCCGCTTGCTGCCACAATTTATTTGCTTTGCCGGTCTTTAGAGACGGGCTTATTGTCAAAATGAGTTTGTTTTCTAACGGAAAAACAAAATCTGTTAGATTTAGATTCGTAGGACTCAGGTTTCAGGTACAGGCAGTACCCAACCAAACCGAGAATTTTTACTTTTACTTTATGCCCCTGCATAAATTAACAATTGGCAGAGAAAGCAAAAGTGCGATTAGATCCGAGAGGTAGAAAAAGATAACAAAGAAGGTACTGAGAATTTCAGTGTCAGGGCACGCACAAATGTGCCCCACATGTTGGAAAAACTCTTTTACTTTCCGAAGTCCGATTATTAAGACAGCAAAATGTATGGTTATGTTATGACAGTTTTGACGTATATTTGAAAGACGACAGTTACATTTGAACTACTTGCTAGCCACTGTGTCAAGCGACTGCGCTTTAATAGAGTGGGAAATTTCTGACTTCTGACAGAATACGAAATCTAGTCGGAGTGATCACGAGAGTTATAAAATTTTTTTCGTAGCCACCGTGATCATGATAACCACTGCCTTAACCACGTTTTTACAGAATCGTTATGAATATCACCCCGGCCAACTTTGATGTTTTTTTTTGTTGAAAACAAAACATCTTAAGAGTGGTACTATGATTAGAAAACCAGGATCTAATAATCTCGTTAATAACAATAATATTTAAAAAATCGAAAAAAATCTTTGAAAAGTGTAGTAGACTTGTGCGTTTGTTATTGTTTAGTTTGGTTGAATTGGTTATCCTCAATTTTAATCAATATTAAAATCGGTTTTCTAAATTTTTGTTTGTTACTTGATCAAATTTACCATAGAGAATTATTACTATGCTTAGAGATTTAAATTTTTTTTTGCATATTATCACTATTTACATATATGTTTTCTTTAATTTATACCGTTGAATTTACTGACACTTATTTGTGTATGTTGATTTTAAATAATAAACATTGTTTATCTTTTATATATCTTTTTATATGTTATATGCTGATTTTTAATATATTAGTTGTGAATTACCTATACTTATAAACTTTTTATGAATCAAATGATTTTGATCTATCTTCTAATATTGTCATATGTTTATTTGCTGTATATTAATTAAATTGATAGCTACTAACTAAAAAATTTAAAAGTTTATAAAAAATTTGGAATTTTTTCATTGATTTTATTTCCAAATAGATATTTTTAATTTCCTTAGTTGCCTGTTGTTCATTTTACAATTTTACTTAAAATAAGATAATTATACTTTCTATGTGTTATTTAAAGCTTCGGTTTCCTACAAAACGGTGCCGTAAAATAGCAGTCGTAGATCAACGGCCGTATGAAGTATGGCCGCTTCAACGGTGACTTTTGGTGTAAAATATGAATAAAGACGGTGCAGTACAAGCTAACCGCTTTTACAGTGAAAAGGTAAAAATTTTTGCGTTTTTACACGAAGGACGATGGTGCGTATAGGGTAAACTTCTTCAGTTAAGCTTATAGTATATGGATAAATTGACATAAATACATTTATTGTATTTGTGAAGTTATTTATGTAATTTTTTCCGACTACACGTGAAAAAGCCAGAACTAAAGCTTTGTGTTTTACATTAGATACACTGATTGCTGAGGTAAGAAAAAATTGGGACACCAGAACGCTCTTTGCACTCCGGCGCCCAGTATGCAAAAGACGTACCTCACTAGAAGCATCGTCAAAAAACGTGCTAAAGCTTCGGTTTATTACAAGCGGTGCCGTAAAATAGCGGCCGTAATTTAACGGCAAATAACGTTACAAAGAAACGTTCATGTGCTTGAAAATGCGGGTGGTTTCCTCTAGAGCGGTAGACTCTACCGCTTCGTGAAAAGACGGTACCGTATTTTTAAGAGCGGCCGCTCTGTACGGTGGAATATTGTTAATTATGGCCGTTTTTTTACGGCACCGCTTTGTAGGAAACCGAAGCTTTAGACTCATTCTGTATAATGATTATGATAGAATTTATAGAAGGGTAGCCTAAAGCTTAGGTTTCCTACAAAACGGTGCTGTAAAAAAGCGGCTGTAATTTAGCAGCAAATGACGTCACAAAGAAACGTCCATGTGCTTGTAAATGCGGGTGGTTGCCTCTAGAGCGGTAGGGTCTGCCGCTTCGTGTGAAGACGGTACCGTATTTTCAAGAGCGGCCGCTCTGTACAGTGGAATAGTGTTACCACGTTTTTTTGCGGTGCTTCTAGTGAGGTACGTCTTTAGCATACGCGGCGCCGGGGTGCAAAAAGCGTTCCGACGCCTCAAATTTTTCTTACCGTGTCAATCAGCGTCTCTAATGTAAAATACAAAGCTTTAATTATGGCTTTTTTATGTATAAAAGAGAAAAAATAAAATAAATAAATTTTATTAATTTATTTACAGTTTATTTACAAACGGTATAGACGTAACTGAAGAAGTTTACCCTATACGCACCATCGTCCATCGTGCAAAAACGCAAAATTTTTTGCTTTCTATTGTAGAAACGGTCGGTTTGTACTGCACCGTCTTTATTCATACTTTACACCAAAACGTCACCGTCGAAGCGGCCGCACTTTGACGGCCGTAAAATTACGGCCGCTATCTTACGGCACCGCTTTGTAGGAAACCGAAGCTTAAGTGTTTAATAGCTTAAGACCCTTAATCTTAGAAATACGGCCCTGACAGTAAAGCATATTTATGTTATTTTCTGTTCGAATATGCTTTACTTCTTATCTTAAAATAATTCAGACTGTGATAACAAGTTTAGGTCACATTTCACGCCACCATTTTACTGCTCAAAATTTTTTTTAAAAACATAGGTAGAATTTTGTATGTCGTCAGCATAAACTTTTTTTTAGGGCTTTAAAATAAAATATGTGTATATCATCCATCACAACAGTAATAGAGCAATACGAATTTTCAAAATAAGAACTGCGCATACAAATTTAGTTAAAACGAATAAAAATCCATTTGGGTCTTTTCAACAATATAAACTAATTCATTTAGTTAATAATTTTACAAAATTGAATTTTGTATTATTTTTTAAAGATAATAAGTAATAAAATTACTAATTTCTTTATCTATAAGTATGCATGATATTGGCGCGTGGCCTAATAGGAGATTATTTTGCAATCTATACCAATCTTATTTTACCGCACGTAAACTTGCAAGTTAACAAAAACACCCGAGTGCTCACTAAAGATTCGGCTTAGTGAAGCCATCTTGAACATTCGGCTTAGTGAACCAACTCTGCGTGATTATCAGTGTGGATTACAATTTTAGATTTCTAATAGTTTCTTTTCAAGCTAAAATAACAGCTAAAATACAGATCTTTTGTGTGTATTTTAGTTTATTTTGATTTTTAATATGTGGTTCTAAAATCGACTACTTCTGTTTTTGTGCTTTTGTCTTTTTTGAAACTGCTTGTATGCCATTTTATGCCATTTTTTAAATTTATTTAAGATAGTATTTTTTTTAATCCTTGCTGTTACTTGATTTTAAAATATATATATTTTAATATTATATTTTTTCTTCATACCTCGGTCGAAAGTACGTACTTTCGTCCCTAATAAAAGAGACGAAAGTTTGAGTTTTAGTCCCTGTAAGATAAAATTCTTTCTTCCCTATAATAGGGAAGAAAGAATTCATCGTGTTTATTTATACTCGTAACTATGTTATATGACCAGCAACACTCGCTTCGCTCGTGCCGCAAATGTCGCGGCAGGCATCAAAAACTATCAGCATTTAAAGTTAAAAAAATAAAATTAAAAATAAAAGTACGTACTTTCGACCGAGGTATGAAGAAAAATCGTATACACGACGCGGGACAGAAGTTGAAATCTCGGTCCTGCGCGCCATGATGCCCTCGGCTTCACCTCGGGCATTATGGCGCGCAGGGCCGAAAATTCAACTTTTGTCCCTTGTGGTGTAATATACTATTCAGTATGTTGTTATTAAAAAAATTTAGAAATAAAATGCACTTTGTTATATGTTTTGTAAAGTTGTTTGTAAAGATGCTTTCTGAAACTTGATTTATTTATTTCCGGTATCTATAAAACTTTTACTCTGTATTTATTAACAGCATTTTGGTAGTAAGTACATAATCATTAATTATTATGTGCTAAGAAATTAGTAATGAGAAAATTTGACTACACACGACAATATTTAAATCATTAGTATATTCTATAAATCATTAGTATATTTATGTAAAAAATATAAAGATAAGGTAGAGGTAATAACCCGTGATTTTTATATTTATCAAATATCTGTGGCTAATTGTGTAATAATTTGTAGCCCTGAAGAAGAAGCAAAATAATAACTTTGAAGAAATATTGTTGGTTGTTGTTCAATTTTCCCATTACTAGATCCTTGGCACATAATTTAAATAGACGTGATTACTTGTGAGAATTAATTATTATATTATATATAATAACAATATAAGTTATTTCTTTGGGCTGTATATAACCTTATCATTTGTATATAACCCATGTCAGCACCGAGCGTTGCTGACAAACAAGCCAGCATACAGAAAACGACTAAAAGTTTCAACTATATGTTTATTGTGAGTGTTCAAACCAATAAATATTAATTTACTGACTTGATACACGATTGTTGCAGAACTCTTACACCGTGTCATTTTGTTAAGTGGATCGGGCTTGAGTCCCTGGGCGCTCCAAAGAGACCCTCTGTCAGTTAAGCGTAGCGTGGCTGAGCACACAAGCTGTCATGGGGACCTTCTCGAGGACGATTTGGCGCCTTGTCTCAGAAAAAAATCTCTCGAGGATTTGCTCAAAATTAGAATAGAATCTCCAAGATTTTTGTCAGGTACGTAATACGTTTGTGATTAATTTTCTAATGTGAGAAAGCCTTCAATAAACTATTTACTATGTTCAATGCTTTAAAAACTTTAAGCTTTTATTTTTAGAGAAAATGCTATAAATATACATGTTTTTTCTAAACAAAATAAAAATAAATTAGATACCACTGTATTTCAAAACAACAGGTCGGCATCAAGCAAAACCAAAACATGAAGTGATGAATTATTAGTAACATTTCAATAATGTGCAAACAAACTACTAACAAACAATGGAATAAAAAAAGTGGACACATTTAAAAAGCAAATATCAAAAGTTGCTGTTGTTCAAAATACATTCAGGCTTTTTACCACTTTATTAAGTAAAATATAAGTGAAAAATAAAATTACTATGACAGATGCTTACGAGAACGCCTGACTGGCGAGACAATCTTGTCAAAGATATTTGTGAGTTCTGCTTTAATAGTGCCCTTAAATCTTCTTTATAGATACTGGAGGCCTTCTAGGAGATTTTACTTTGTTGACACTGCCAGTTTGAACAAATATGTTTATTAAGTCTATGCTGTGGAACTCTAATGATGTTTCTTAAATTTGTAGCTAAGAGTATTTAGCAAGATATTATTGCTTACAAGCTGCTGCATAATACATCCACTCTCTGTTGTTGAATGTTATAAAATGATGTTTGTCATGTCACATCATTTAATTGAGTTTAGAGTAATTTTTGTGAATAATCAAACAAATTGAGTTTACTATATTTCAATAAATAAAAGAGGCAATTTGTTCCGAGCCTAACAATTTCAGTACTCAGTAGAATCAATAATGTAAACCCACAATGTAACATAATAAAGCTAGCAATGCACAAACTTACACGTTTATCTTTCATTGATAACCAATGCAAATAAAAATCACTGACGGGGCACATGAAACAACAAATCAGAGAGAAAGTAAACCAATGAGAAATAAAGAACATGACATCACGACAAATGAAACGATGAAAAATCTTACCCAAAAAATCTACGCAAAAAAAAGGGAAGCTTTAAAACCAAAGGAGCGGATAGAAAAGAGGCTCGTCGAAAAGCTTTTGGGACTGACGTTTGAGGACCAATCGGCGTGACTCTTTGGCAGAACAGTCGGCGTGACTTCATGTGATTTTTGAGTGAAAATTTTGTTCGTGATTCCTGGTTATAGTTTTTGTGTGTGTAAAACCAAATCTTTTTTGGATATTATGAGACTCAAGAAGATGCGTGAAAAGAAACACTGATCAAATTCGTAACGTTCCTCTTAATAAGTACCATTTATTTTATTTTATTATGCTTTATAAAACTTTATAAAATTTTCAAAAGGGAATATGTTTATTATCACTTCTCATAAGTCTGTTTAAAGATGTTTTATTTTGCTAAATGTAGATTTATTATTCCGTAAATTCTTTTGGAAAATATGTCTTATCATTATATATATATATATATATATACAGTGTGGGTGAGATATAACGCATTATTTTCGATGTGTTTAACATCCTCGACATACATTTCGCATGCATCAAAGAATGAATCCATCGTACAATGCTATCACACCACTTTTTATTATTATTATTATTATTATTATTATTATTATTATTATTATTATTATTATTATTTATTAAAAGTTTCTCAGATCGTATCTGGACTACGGTTTTAATTAGTATAGAGAAGAATTTCATCTTGGTCTATGCTAATTACAAGAAAAACTTTATTATTATTATTATTATTATTATTATTATTATTATTATTATTATTATTATTATTATTATTATTATTATTATTATTATTATTATTATTATTATTATTATTATTATTATTATTATTATTATTATTATTATTATTATTATTATTATTATTATTATTATTATTATTATTATTATTATTATTATTATTATTATTATTATTATTATTATTATTATTATTATTATTATTATTATTATTATTATTATTATTATTATTATTATTATTATTATTATTATTATTATTATTATTATTATTATTATTATTATTATTATTATTATTATTATTATTATTATTATTATTATTATTATTATTATTATTATTATTATTATTATTATTATTATTATTATTATTATTATTATTATTATTATTATTATTATTATTATTATTATTATTATTATTATTATTATTATTATTATTATTATTATTATTATTATTATTATTATTATTATTATTATTATTATTATTATTATTATTATTATTATTATTATTATTATTATTATTATTATTATTATTATTATTATTATTATTATTATTATTATTATTATTATTATTATTATTATTATTATTATTATTATTATTATTATTATTATTATTATTATTATTATTATTATTATTATTATTATTATTATTATTATTATTATTATTATTATTATTATTATTATTATTATTATTATTATTATTATTATTATTATTATTATTATTATTATTATTATTATTATTATTATTATTATTATTATTATTATTATTATTATTATTATTATTATTATTATTATTATTATTATTATTATTATTATTATTATTATTATTATTATTATTATTATTATTATTATTATTATTATTATTATTATTATTAATTCCCTCAGGGGTTAACACTTGTTAACACGGGGCTGGCAATCCCGAGGTGCCTAAGCTAGATTATCACTTTGCTTCAACTTGTCTTGGGTGATATCTCTTCGCTTTAATCTTTCCTGTCAGATCATGCTTGATCAACACTTAGTTTTCTCCGATCCCGACGCTATTAGAGCACTCGAGGGCTAGGGATCTCTATCTTCTTTGCTTTTCTAAAAAAAAACAAAAACTAGCACAATGATGGACTGGCTTCGCCTATGGACTTGAGATGGATTAAAATTTTTTTTTTGGATATTGACGCACATGGGCTGTTAGTTGCCGTATTCCGTAACCTGAGTATGCTGAGTGGTATTGGGTTGAAATGGCTTACGGGCTAATGCGGCAGCTACCCTCCGTCCCGGTAAAACCTTGGCAGGGGCTTGGAGAACGCTCAATGTTTGATGCCATTAAGTTGGTAGCGCAGGTTTAGTTGAGATGACTCCTAATTAGTGCCCGACTGGCTCTGTACACAGGTACTCATAAGGGCCTGTGTCAACCATCCGAGGACCTCACTGCTTGCAAAGGGACCCTCGGGGTCAATATGGGCAACTGCACATTTAAGCGGAGATAACGACTCTAAGCGGGGACTCAAAATGCATGGACAAACCTAACAAAAATAACCAACAAAACAATGAAAAAAATGAAAGAAAAACTAAAGCAAACGGTGAACTATTGGAAAGTAACGTACGGGTCGGAATAGAGGACGAGTCAAGTGCCTTTAAACGACAAAGTAGAATCTCGCGGTCACCAGTCGGTACGCCAATACGAGCTGCCGAAAATAGAAGCCAAAGAACCCAAGGGGATACTCCAGTGATAGCTATATCTCACGGGATATTAAATGCAGAAAACGTGGCTAAAGAAGATACAGGCTCTGCGTCAAAAGAAAACGCTTTTCATGACATAGTGAGCAGAAAATTATCGGGAGAAAGAGAAGTCGAACTTACACCCACGACATCAGCTACACCCAGCGGTATGAACCAAGCGGAAAACAACCACAGCTCTCCAAACCAGAAATTCATAGCAAAGATGAGAATGGAAGAAACATCAGCTATTTCACATATAAAGAAATCCCTTTTGAAAATGAAAAAAGCACTGCAGAGACAACGCAATATTAGCATGGACGTGCGTGAAGGCATCCAAGAAATCGAGGAGTTGGTGTGTATAGCTGAGACTTGCAGGGCAAACTGGCTTCAGACCGAGAAAGAAAAGAAAAGTAAACAATCTAAGAGCACGGTAGTAGCAGCACAAGAAAGCAACGAAACACCGAAGATAAGCAACACCAAAAGGGCAGCTAGTAGCCCGGCAGAAGCAATTATCGTAAAGAAGAAACCACACGATATAGAACACACGGAATGGCAGACGGTGGCACGCAAAAGCAAAGCAATGCCCAAAGAACTTGAAGCGAGGAAAGGGATGGATAAAGTCCCACATGCACAAAAACAAGATGGAAAGTCTACACCAGCAAGAAAAAGGTTACCAAGGAGAAAAACTGACGCTATTATAGCTAAACCTTGTGAAGGGTTCAGTTACGCAGATGTGCTTAAAACTCTGAAGGATCAAACCGGAAATGACTTCAGCAGCAAAGTGAGAACGATTCGAAAGACAAGAACAGGCGCATTATTACTGCAACTAGAAAATAAAGAACAAATAAGTCCGGAGATACTGAAAAACATCCAGGAAAAACTCAAAGAATCGGCTGAAATTAAAAGCATAACGCCGAGGGCCACAATAGAGATCCGTGATCTCGATTCACTCACCACAGCAGAGGAAGTTGCAAAATCTATTCGTAGCACTGTGCAAATTAATAATGAATCAATGACTGTTAGAATCACTAAACCAAACAGCAGAGAACTCGTCCGAGCCTTCGTAACCGTGTCCTATGATATAGCAGAAGAGCTTCTCAAAACAGAGTACATCAAAGTCGGCTGGTGCCGAGCGAGGCTCAAGAAGTACGAAAACGTCAATAGATGTTTCAGATGCTTCGGTATAGGACATGTTCAGTGGAAATGTACTGGACCAGACAGAAAAAGCCAGGGAATATGCATCCGATGCGGAAAAGCTGGCCACATGATGAGAACATGTAAAAACGATCCAAAATGTTGTCTTTGTAAAGAAGAAGGTCACGCTAACATAGATCACGTAGCGGGTTCAAAGAACTGCTCCACGGCAATTAGAGATTCAAAATGAAAATCTTACAAGCCAATATGCACAGAAGCAAGACAGCTGATACTTTGTTAGATCAGCTAATAATAGAGAAAAACGTTGAAGTAGTAGTCATCAGTGAGCAATACGGAAAGCCCAAACCTGGCTTTTGGATCGAAGATATGAGCAAAACAGCAGCCATATGGATACCGATAGGTAACACCTTATCTATTGAGCATAAAGGCTATGGAAATGGCTTTGTCTGAATTAAAACAAGCGAACTGACAGTTTTTAGCTGCTACTTGACACCAAATGAAGAAATTGAAGCTTTTCAAGCCAAACTATATAGTTTAGAAGACAAATGTATGGAAATCGGAGGTCCTCTCTTAATTGGGGGAGATTTCAACTCTCAAGCACATGAATGGGGCTCACGGACAACAAACTCCCGTGGCAGAATGGTGCTAGACATGGCAGCCAGAATGGGACTGGTGATTATGAACAGAGGCAACGCAACCACTTTTAGAAGACCAAGATGCGAAGGAACCATTCCGGATATAACACTAGCTTCGGAAAGAGTCTCAGGTAACGTGTTAAACTGGATGGTACTGGAAGATTACACCGGAAGCGATCACCAGTACATTACGTATAACGTCGAAAACGGCAGAAGAACAAACCAAAACAACACCGTGATAACCTCGCGAACATGGAATGTAGCTAAACTCAACAAAGCTGCTCTGCTAAGCAGACTGGACTACAGCACGAATGAATATACGCCGAACGTTAGCAATGTAGTACGTGATACGATGAAGCTAATCGTGGCAGCATGCAATGAAGCGATGCCTCTGCGCAGCAGAAAGCATAAAAAAGAAGCCGTATATTGGTGGACTGAGGAGATTTCTAGTCTAAGACGCACGTGTCTTAGATGCAGAAGGAAATACACTAGGGCCAGAAGAACACATGCTGCAACATCAGAAGCCGAAGAATATAAATCGGCAAAAAAGAATCTGAAATGTGCTATTCGTACTAGTAAGAAACAAAAATGGGAAGAGCTAAGATCAGACCTAAACAACGATCCATAGGGACTAGGATACAAAATAGTCCTAAGGAAACTTGGAGCGCGTACATCAACACCAGACTTAGAGGAAGCCACAATGGAAAACATTGTCAACACCCTTTTCCCAACAAAGGAGCTAATTCAAAATGAGGACCCATTTCCAAACGACGATCCCGTACCACTGTTTACCGAGACAGAGCTAAAGTCCGCCGCAAGGGCGCTAAAAAACAAAAAAGCACCAGGGCCAGATGGAATCCCAGCAGAAATTATCAAAAATATCGCAGAAGAAAGACCACAACTTTTACTGGAAATGTACAATCTTTGCCTGAAAGATGGCGTATTTCCAGAAGTCTGGAAACGACAACAGCTTGTGTTGATCAGTAAAGGAAAAGGAAACCCAGAATCACCATCGGCGTATCGCTCCCTGTGCATGCTGGATACTGCAGGAAAACTCCTCGAAATGCTGCTCAAACCCCGTATACAGAAGGCTGTAGAAGATGCTGGAGGACTATCTCAAAGACAACACGGTTTCAGGCCTGGAAAATCCACAATAGGAGCTATTGAGGATGTTATAGCAGGGGTACAAAAAGTTCAAATAGGAAATCACTATTCCAGACGTATCGTTCTACTGGCGACCCTAGATGTTAGAAACGCTTTCAACAGCGTAACATGGTCTGACATGAAAGAGGCTCTGGAAACAAGGTTTAGAGCACCCGCATACATCATGAAAATGATTAGAAGCTATTTTAGAGATCGCGTTCTCATATACAAAAACGCAGGAAGGACAAAAATGAAACAAATCTCGGCAGGCGCAGCTCAAGGATCGATCCTAGGCCCTGAGCTTTGGAATATTAGCTACGATGATATCCTTCACACAGAGATGCCAAGCGACACCTATCTGGTAGGCTACGCAGATAATATTGCAGCCGTCATCACGGCTCGGAATATGACAGAAGCACAAAGTAAACTTAACCAAGTAATGCTCAGGACAAAGTCATGGTTGGACTCCCACAATCTTAAGCTAGCTACGGAAAAAACAGAACTATTAATTATAACAAGAAAACACATCCCCCTAGAAGTAGATATGCGGGTCTTGTCTGAGACAATCATCACCAGTAAAGAAGTTAGATATCTACGACTGAAGCTAGATCCTAGGCTAAAGTTTGGAGCTCAACTAGAACAAGCTGCAACAAGAGCTGCTCACGCGACGGCCTCTCTCAGCAGACTTATGGCAAACATAGGAGGCCCAACACATTGCAAGAGGAAGCTTATCATGGCAACGACTCAGTCGATCCTATTATATGGATGTGAAATCTGGGCTCATGCGCTAAAGACAGAATATCGCAGAAAGATGCTGGCAACCGTACAGCGTACCGCAGCTCTTAGAGTAACTTCAGCATACCGCACGGTATCAGAGCCCGCAGTCTTTGTTATTAGTGGTACTATCCCAATCGACCTCTTAGCCGAGGAACGAAAAGTGCTTTGGGATGCCCATAAGCAAAACGAGGTAGTCACCAGAGACAGAAAAAGAACCGAACGAGTGGAAACCATACAGAAGTGGCAAAACAGATGGAGTAGCGAAACACGGGGTAGATGGACAGCTAGACTGATAACGGACCTCAACAAGTGGGTAAATAGAAAGTATGGCGAGATAAACTACTATCTAACGCAAATGCTCTCTGGACATGGATATTTCCTGAAATACCTCCATAAAATGGGAAAGGTTGACACAAATCTTTGCATGTATGGAGACAACTGCGAAGATAATGCAGAGCACACATTCTTCAGATGCGACAGGTGGAGACTGGAGCGCCAGACAGTAGAACAAAACGTTGGGGAAATAACTCCCGAAAACATAGCGATAATTATAATGGAAAATGAGTCCAAGTGGACACACGTAGTAATCTTCATCGAAAAGGTGTTAAGACAAAAAAAGCGGGACCTAGACGTAGGTACAACAGTAGCAGTTTGATAAGAACAAAAGTGGAGTCCCACCCTGAAGCAATGCGAGAGCGGTCCCAGGGTGGAATAAATGGCTCAAATTTAAAGGGGGGGTTTTTAGTGGGTGCAAACCCTACATATCAGTACTGTGACAACAGTATCTGAATGCGTCAGGCATTTCCCTCCTTTCCCGGAAAAAAAAAAAAAAAAAAAAAAAAAAAAAATTATTATTATTATTATTATTGTTCAACCCTCTTTGTCTCGGAGGCACAAAAATAATGCTGAATGTCAAAATTATTACGGTTATTGTCAACACATAATAATGACAGTATTATTTTTACAATAATATGAAAAATGTTATATGAACAGTTTTTCAATTTTCAATTACTGGTTTAAAGATCACTTTATGAAGTTTTGAAAAATACTACAAATTATGTTTTTCATATTATTTGAATTGCCGGATTTAACATTTAAAAACCTTTGGACACCATGGCATAAGCAGCTTACTGTTTTCGGTATTTCCGCGCGGATTTTTAAATCACAAACAAAATTTTTTTGATTTTTACTTAATGGTATGAACATTTTTAAATTCCAAAGATTTCTAATGACCAACAAAAGTAGCAAACATTTAGCCATTTTTGTATTAAAAGTATCAATAATATTTACAAGCATTTGGATCTGCAATATCTATAAAATATGCAATTTTGTTTTTTAAATACGATAACAATTTTTTCATTTTCAATTTTTGAAGCAGTTAATAGAGCTCGATCTCAATATATTTTGAAATTATCATGTTTCAACTAATTTTGTAGATTATATTTATAATATGGTTTAACATTTTTGACTGAATTAAGTGTAAAAGTTTAATTTGAGTCTACTGTTTTGCAATCGCGAACAAGATGATAAAATGTTCTCAATTATTGTTTCCGACAAATTAAAACACTTTGTATAGATGTCATTAATTCATTGTTTTTTAATTATAAATAATTTTTTAATACATAGGTATATATATTTTGATGTAGTTTCATCGAATTGCCGATACTGTTTAGTTGATAATAGTCATTAATTTTCAATGTTGATATACTAAAGTTGTTCTTTTTAGGAGTTTTGTTCTAAAATGTGAACTACTACAATTTTTAATCGGCAAGTTGCATAGCATGCCAACACTATCGACGCTAGTACACTTTTGATCTACTTTTTTACTATTTTTTTATTTACTTTTTTGCTTTTAAGTTTATGTATGTTTCACTTGTTCCTGTTGACTCCCAACAAGTATTACTGTCGTTGGTTCATTTTGTTGTAATTTTATTTATTATATGTATGGCATCGAAAAGTTATTATTGCATTGCATCATAGTGTACGAAATAAAGATAGATTGTTTTTTGTTATGTTTATCAGTGTTTACATGTGTATTTTTCAATTTATTTAATTATAAGAAAATTTGTTATTTGTTATTTTAAAGCTTTGTCCAATTTTCAGGGACAATGAACCATCTACTATCAAAAGTTTGGTTATATCTAGCAACGCATGCGGCATCTTTTACCGCCAGGCTACTTTCTCTCTTCCATATGTTTGTAAAAGTATAAATTGTGTCTTATCAACATTAATTGAATGATATCAAAAAATTTCTTTGTCAGAACACTCAAATTCAGAACTACCCATTCAAAAACGTATACATATTTAATGCCACTCTATCAAGCTTTTCTTGTAAAACTATTTAGTGAGTTGTCTATTGCTACCACGCCTATAGTTCTTCTAAAAAAAAAGACAAAAACAACCTTTTTTTCTATTGCTATTTCTTGTAAAGGTTTATCTCCACTGATAGTAGGGTCATTGTTCCTCTTTTTAAACTGACTTTCTCTCACATGTTACCGTCAAATTAATAAGTCTTCAGTCTAAGGTTTTGTAAGTTTCTTCACAATGTTCTGAACTATTTTGAGAAATCTAAATCTTTTTTCTAATATTTTCAGCTTACTTTTTACGTCTAGTTTGTCAATGAAAAAAGTAATCAGTAAGGTGTGACCTACACAAATCTCACTTTTCAACTTAGTATACTTTTAATTGTCATTACCATATTCTATTACACAATGAAAAAATTGAAAATTCATATTTTATTTTTCTCGCTTTTTGTAGAAAACGACACAATTTATATTAAAAAAAATGCTTTAGTAAAAAAAATTTAAATGTGGTGGAAAATGGTGACATCAATCAAAGCCTGACATTACTTTGAACTGGTCCTTGAAGAGTATATAACCAATACCGCTTTTAGTAAAAGATGAATCCATATTGGTTACGTTTCCTAACTAAGGTCTTAAAAAGACTACACCTAGTGTTGCTTTCATTACGTTTCTTAACCAAGATTAAACTCAAACTTCTCTGTTGCCTTCTACACTTAACAATAGTAGATGCATCTTTTAACAAGATGCGGTGCAATGGTATATATTTAAGTTCTATAATTAGCTTTATAATTTAGTATTTACTTTTCGTTCAGTGTTAAAATGTGTGGTAAGTTTTTAATATTTGCCCTTCCTGGTTGTTATGTTTTTTACATTTTTAATGAACATTTTCTTATAGATAAAAATGCGTTAAAAGCTTTAACTCGTCAACTTTATGCTTTCTAGAGTAATGGGATTTTTCATTATAATCGAAACTTTTTAGTACGCTATTAAAAAATTGAATTAGATTTATCTTGCATCTGCCTCTTATACAACGTTCTTTGTCGTTTAATATAAACAGATTATAAAACTTTTTTTTTGATTTTATTATATTTCAAAATATATTATGAAAGTGTGAAAGTTATGATTAAATAAGCATAATTTTAACGATTAGTAATTTTTTGCAGGTTTTGCTCCTTTTATTGACGGCTCTATCCTTCTCAACCCTACAAGTCCGTCTTCTACCGGAAGCAGCAGCTCTTCAACAGTGGCGACTTCTGCCGGCTACGAATTAGCCAACTTTCCGGAACGCGATCTTTTGTTAGGTTTAACGAGCACGGAATCGTATTTGGATTTGAACGCGCAAGATCTAGAGTTCGGTTTTAATGAAACGCGTCGTGACAGGATCTTAAGGACATACGTGAGAAACTCTTATTACTATCATCTCAATGAGATTTTTTCAACGTTAAAAAACGAATACACTGATTGGGAGAAGCCCACTCAGAATCCTTTAAGTGTCAGGGACGCCACTTTGGATGTGTTGAGTGACGGTCATACAGCCGCGCCGGTGATAAGGGTTGGCTATTTGCACTCAATGAAAGGCGGAAAAACCTTTTTTTTACATTTTCAACACCAAACCGGTGACAGGGATTTTCCAATGGTAGGTAGGTCTAGATTTAGTCTTAAAGAATAATTATTTCTAATGTAACACTCCTTAGGATATTAAAGTATTTATGCATCTTGTTATTATATCATTGTTAATTATTATCTTATTTGTATAAATTTATATCTATCTACATTTGCATTACAAGTTAGCTCCCATAAGTATTATTTTTGAACAGCCAACACTTGTATTTATTATCAACTTTATATTGCATATGTTCATTTTGATATAATGAATCTTTTGTCTTCTGGTACATTTGTTATTAACGTATTTTTCTAGACTTTACATGTACGCTGGAGCATAAACCGATTTTAAATCAATTATATTAATAGAATGATAATAACCCATTGACTGCTTTTATAAAAAGCTCAAATAAAAAAGATCTTATAAACTTTATATTGTGCTTTTACTATACAGTGAGATTTTTGTTTTACTGAACATAACGTTATAAAACGCATGTTCAGTTTTAAAAAAACCATGTCAATACATTGTCGCTAGGTAGGTAACCAAATTAACAAATGTTTTATTTTGACATTTGACAGTACAGAACTGACATTTTATTCAAAAGTAAGAAAGGTTATGTTACGGCTTAATAACAAGTTTAATAAATGTGACCACCTTCTTGTTCCAAGCAATACGCCAAACGGGTGTAAGATGCTTGTACAGTATTTTGTAAAAAAACTGCATTTATTTCGATAAATAAATTTTTTATTTTTTTTTTATTTATTTTGACGGAACAAGTTCTTCTTTTTTTGTATGAATTTATTACACAACCTTTACCATTAAATTTTTTAATTATACTGTGAATAATTTCAACAGATGGTATTGGTCTCTCGGAATAACTTACAGCAAACAGATCGCGTACTTGTATTATGCTATTATTGCAATTGTACCAGCGTACAATGGCAATTTTTTCCTCTTTTAAATACATGCTCCACAAATGCAAAAACTTTGAAAATAATAATTTTGACACTTGTCAATGACATTAATGGCAATTGTTTATTAGAGGTTGCTTTGATACGCTTTAATTGCTTGTGATCAAGGAGTAGGGATAACTCCTTGCTTGTAATGCATTGACTCGATTTTTTTAAAACTGAACCAGAATGTTCAGTAAAACAAAAATCTCACTGTATAAGCTGTTGCTTATAAACTAATATTATAATCGCAATTTTTATTGTAATAAATAAGTTTAACACACTGCACAAGAAACCATTCACGCATGTAAAGTCGACTAGAGTAAAAACCTAACTATTGCTATGGTTAATTTAGAGTTTATTTCAGTGCTTCTTTAAAGACTGGCACAAACTCCCATCAATTTTCTTTACTTAAAACGTGCTATTGTAGTCAAAGTCGGATTCTAGTGGCACTGCATTAGATCAAGCGTCGTTTAACGTGACCCACAAAATTGCAAAGCATACAAACAAGGCAAAATTGTATAGAATTGATTGTTTACACAATTTTTTAAGTTTCAGGTACAGATGTGTCTGTTTATAGTTATTGTTGACAGTTATTAACAAAAGAAAACGTCTATTAAAACACTAAATTTACAATTAATGTATCTACCGCTTTCAAACAATTTACTGTATCTGATTCCTCAACATCTTAGTCTAGTAGGAATTGCCGCATGAATACCGAAAACTACCACCTCAATTTTTTTATGAGATCTTTTTTAAAATGCCCTACTGATGATATAATTGTATGTTGCCTGCCATAGGGCAACCCGGTGCCACATATTGTTTAAACTGACTTTGTTTAAACAATTGAAAGGAATTGTTATTCTCCAGCCGAACAAAATTTCTTTGTATTTGTTATTAAAATTTAAAAAATAAAAATCTTCTGGCTTTTCATGATCATGTTAGTATTTTTTAAAATTTAAACTTTGAAAGTTTGTAAAATCTTATATTTGGGCTTGTTTGATGAAAAATATATAAAAATAGCTATATATAAATTTTTTTTCAAATTTTTTATACAGTAACTGATTATATTCTTAATCTAATTTAGAAAAAAATTATTGCTTATATCGGTTTTCAATGTCAGTTGTGAATAAACACCGGCTTAGCTCACCGACACTAATTTAATCAATGTAATTTTCGAAATGGAATCAGTCAAGAAAACAAAGAATGGAAATATTCAATTAATCTGTATTTTCAAAAAATGAAGGTATCGATCTTGATTAGCAGAAAGTTTCAGTGTATTGAAGATATTTTACCTAATATAAGTATGAACCGATCTAAGACCTGCAGCCAAAAAAGCACAACCGTTCTCGATTATGTTAATATTTAATATATAATAGACCCGCTACATAAAATGCTGAGTTTTATAGAGTCACTCATAGTAAAAGTATAATGATACAGCATATATAGATAAGATAATTATGCTGTTTTGGAAATCTTGGGGATGCGGTCCTAGAGCCAAGATTTCCAATATATGTACTTAGACAAATAAAAACATATTATGTAAAATACACATAGTCAAAATATAGCAGTAGCAAAAAAATAATTATTTATTTACTCATACCTGCAACTTTATCATTTTCTATAAATATCGATTAGGTAATTTAAGGATTTGTCGAGTAGTTTCAATTTTTTGCATTATAAAAAATAGAAGTTTTTGCACACTGTGTAAAGCAAAGGTCATTTGATGTCAAAATTTAATTTTCTAGTGGCAAAGTTATATTTTCGCGTGTTTTTTCATTGAATTAAGTTACACTTTCTTAATAGTTTAGGGTATTTAATTAACGCAATAAATTTAATTAGACAAACTAATGTCGAATTAATGGTTTAATAAATCCACTAATGTACACTAATAGAATTTATTTATACGATGAATCTAACACTTATTATTCTAATTATAAAACAATTAATATAAACGATGGAAAGGAATTAATATTGTGAATGTCAAGAAAATGGAACGATTTGTATAAAGGTATGGCATCAACGGTAAGAACGGAATATTGGTTTCATAATTTTCCCGGCACGATCTTATCTCAACTAGGTACTGATTTAAACTGACGGTCTACACTTGTCCTCTTGGCCCAAAACCCGAAGGGCACAAGTGTTGCTATGCAGTTTTACCGAATCTCGGCAAACCGGGGGAAAACCCTTTGAAAAAATACTATTCGGCCAGCTTTGATGTATAAAGAGAGGCCAAACCTTGGGAAAAAGAAGGGAAAAACTATAAAACGGGTATTTCCAAACTGGCGTCAAAAGGACGGACAGTAACTAAATACCTTTATGCAAAAGTTGCTAAACACAAGATCGTTCAATATTATTGACAACATTACAGTTTTCAAAAGAATTAACATTTTACTTAATATTATTAAACATCGCGTTTTATAACTCTTGACTATATAACGCAGTCTCTTTTTTGGAGTTTAAACGTGGTTTCAAATTGTGACCAGGTACAGTTACTCTAGAAAGACCAACGATATTATGGAACTCTCGACGTGAAAAGAGCAAAGTAAGTTTTTTTAGCTATACTAGTTTTCTACAAAGCGATCTGAAAGTGTAACCAGAAGCAGTTAATTTGTTGATCAGCATGTTCGTGCTGATCATTCCAGAATCTTTTCACTTAAGTACGTATGCTCTTCAAAACAACCAGCAGACCTGTTAAGAAAATTTCTTGGCAAAGAATCAATTGTGATGATTGTGAAAGAATGTGGTGTAGAGTTGGATTGCCGTAAGAAGGCGCCCGGTGAATCATCGTTAGATGCGCGAGCTTTATACCTACGCCTATGAATGCGATGAAATCCTGCCGTTACTTAGCAACCGAACGTAAACAAACCACTGCGCATTCAATGACAATTAATCACCGGGCTCTTTCTTACAGCAATCCAACTCTAGGTAATGTAATAATAAAATAAATCTACTAGGTTGTAGATATACAGTGAGATTTTTGTTTTACTGAACATAACGTTATAAGTCGTATGTTCAGTTTTAAAAAAACCATGTCAATACATTGTCGCTAGGTAGGCAACCAAACTAACAAATATTTTATTTTTTGACACATGACTGACTTGACAATGACAGAACAGAACTCTGAAATTTTATTCAAAGGTAAGGAAGGTTATGTTACGTCTTAATAACAAGTTTAAAAAGAAACTTTTAATCAAATTAATTTATTAAATGTTCAAAGTGACCACCTTCTTGTTCTAAGCAATACGCCAAACGATTGTAAAATGCTTGTACAGTATTTTTTAGAAAAACTGGATTTATTTCGTTGCAGGCGGTGAGTATTCTATTCTTTAGTTCTTCTGTACTCTCTATTACGATATTGTTGTAGACTTTAGATTGAAGATAACCCCAAAGAAAGAAATCGTTTGGTGATAAATCTGGTGACCGAGGTGGTCAAGCTATTGGTCCAAACCGTCCAATCCAGCAATCCTGGAAATTTTCATTCAGGAAACGTGTAATAGGGCCCGTGGAATGTGGTGGAGCGCCGTCCATTTGAAACCATGCGTTCTCAAGATTTAAGTCTTTTAGTCGTGGCATTATGTGTCTTTGCAGAAGTTCCAAAAACTTGGCGGCATTTAGGTTGCCATCAATAAAAAATGGACCAATAAGGGTACCGTCGACTATTCCAGTCCAAACATTAACTCTGCTATTATACTGAGTGTGTGTTAAATTTTGAACATGTTCGTTTGTACGTGACCAATACCTGTGGGAATTAGAAAGAAAGATAGGAAAAAAAAGGAAAGAGGTGTTCAATACAAACCGACAATTCTGTGAATTGACCGTGCCATTTAAACAAAAGGATGACTCATCAGTAAAAACTATCTTGTGTAAAATATCTTCATTTTCATTTATTAAATTAAATATTGTTTCACAAAAATCTGTTCTTTTTATTTTGTCAAGAGGAAAAAGCTGTTGGTGATTTGAAAATTTGTAAGGTTTGTATTTATACTTTTTGAAAGTTTTAAGGACAGAGGATTCTGAAATGCCAAACTCGTTTGCTATTATCCGCGACTGTAGATATATCTGTATTTCTCGTTCTTCTGTCAAGACAGGACAAGTTCTTCTTCTTTTTATGTGTGAATTTATTACACAACCTTCTGTTCT
This sequence comes from Lagria hirta, assembly GCA_947359425.1. Classification (NCBI taxonomy): domain Eukaryota; kingdom Metazoa; phylum Arthropoda; class Insecta; order Coleoptera; family Tenebrionidae; genus Lagria; species Lagria hirta. The sequence continues at coordinate 27,736,454 of OX375794.1, read as the reverse complement.
GTTCTATCAAGTCAGTCATGTGTCAAAATAAAATATTTGTTAATTTGGTTGCCTACCTAGCGACAATGTATTGACATGGTTTTTTTAAAACTGAACATACGACTTATAACGTTATGTTCAGTAAAACAAAAATCTCACTGTATATTTTTTTGGTACTAGAATATTTTGTTTATTTTTTGTTAACTTTTGTTCAAATATATAAAATTGAGAGAGGGTGTAAGTGTAGACCTAGAAATTTAACCGATTCAACAACTTTGATTTTACTTTTATCTAAAAACATCGGCTGAAAGTTACCTTTAAAAGGAAGCGCAACTGTCTTTTGAGTTTAAAAATTCAAAAGATTTTAGTCGCACCCTTTTTTTATTATTGAAAAGTTATTAGAAACTCTGCGATATCATTACTAAAGTTATTTCAAATAAAAGGACAAGTTCGTTTGGTTAATCAAGTTGTGTTTTATTAATTTAAAGTAACAACAAAAAATGTCACACTTGTGTCATAGAATAAGTTAATAGAGAGCACACTCTAAATGTCACCTTAGTGACAGAAACAAACAAACACTACCAACTAAGCCAAATGCAGAACATTGCACATATCCTTTTAACACCCTCTCTCAATGTTATATATTTGAACAAAAGTTAACAAAAAATAAACAAAGTATTCTAGTACCAAAAAAATATATATCTACAACCTAGTAGATTTATTTTATTATTACATTACCTACACCACATTCTTTCACAATCATCACAATTGATTCTTTGCCAAGAAATTTTCTTAACAGGTCTGCTGGTTGTTTTGAAGAGCATACGTACTTAAGAAAAATTTCATTGTTTTTAATTAAATCTTTAACAAAGTGGTATCTTATATCCACATGTTTCAAGTGTTTTACAGATTCTGTGCTTGCGTTCAATATTGCTGACTGATTGTCACAAAACATATTTACTAGACAAACATTTTCAAACCCAAAATCTTGTAACAGCTTAACTATTCAACACGCTTCACTAGCAGCCATACTCATCGAAACATACTCAGCCTCTGTTGAAGACAGACTTACAGATGATTGCTTCTTTGAGCACCAAACTATTTAGCACTTTGCAAAAGTAAACAAACACCTGAAGTAGACTTTCGGTCTTTTAGGTTGCCTGCCCAATCAGCATCACAAAACCCTTGCAACACTCTATCATTACATCTATATACTAAGTCATAATCAATAGTATACTTTACATAACGCAATACTCTTTTAAGCGCACTTAGTAATTCCTTATTGGCCGAATTCTAGAATCTACTTAACTTAAAAATGGCAAAACAAAGATCAGGCCTAGTGCCTGAAACTGCATACATAAGACAGCCAATTATTTTCCTACTACAAGATTTTTCAAACTTTTTATCACATCCTACATTGAAATCAAGTATCTTACTGTTAAATTTTTTATCCATAGGTGTCATAATTGGCTTACAATTCTCCATGTTAAATCTTTTTAATACATTTTCTAAATAATTTCTTTGTGATAATACAGTTGTACCTTTTTGCAAATTTTGTTTAACATTTATTTCTAGAAAATCTGAATTTAACCCTAAATCCTTCATTTTAAATTTCTTATTTAATACAACTTTTTGTTTTATAATCTCCTGTTCGTTTGTACGAAAAATTCACACGTATTAAATTTTTGATTCCAACACTTGTGAGAATTTTTTAATCCATATAAAGATTTCTTTCATTTAACTATATTATTATTTTCTAACTAAGCTCCTTCAGGTAAGGCAACATACACTTCTTCTTTGATCTCCCCATTTAAAAAAGTCCTCGTAACGTCCATTTCATAAATAGGCACATTTAATTTTGTTGCTACTGCTACAAATAGTTTAAATGTGGACAACTTCGCTACTGGCGCATAAATATCCCACAAATCCAATGATTCTTGTTGTTCAAACTCTCGGGCAACAAGCCTAGCTTTATACTGTAACACATTATTTACATTTTTTACTTAAATACTCACTTACTGCTAACTGTTTTTCTATTTACTGGTATATCACAAAATTCCCAAGTGTCATTATCTTCAAGAGTCTGTAGTTTCCTAGCAATGGCTTCACTCGACTTGCTTGCGTCACTTCTGTTCATAACCTCACTGTATTGTAGGTGGTTCAAACTTACTGGCGCCGAACTGCACATTATTGCATTTATAGAAAAATGTTGGTTTTCTTAGCCGGTTGCTTCTTCCACCTTTGGGTAAATCACTTTTATCCAATAGATGTTCGTCATCACTGCATGGTAAGTACTCATTGTCACCGTCATTGTCTGATTCATCCTTTGCAGCACTACTTGTTTGGGTCACCTCCATGGTCTCATCTTCGTTAGTAATAAGTTCATTCACAGAGTGAATTTCTGTCTCAAGATTACTATCTACCACTGGTTCTTCTAGGTTTACTGATGTTATAGATTCCTTTTCTTTGCTGTCCTTCACTTGAAGTTTTTCCTTCTTACCATTGTGGCAGTTATTAATTCAATAGAGCGGGTGCGCAGTGTAAATACAGACAAAACCCTTGAAGGAACGGAGAAGTACTGGGGGGGAGTTAGTTCGTTTCCGTTCTTTGTTACGTCGGTACCAACAGTGTAGATTCCTAGTATTAATTCTTTGTTTAATATATATTCATTTAAAACTTTGTTGCATTATTTTGATTAAAACGACCATCCAGTGACTACTACACCATCTCGGTTTAGGAATAAAACATCTCTCTTTATCTCCACTGTGTTTGTTTCTGGAAAATAAATTCTATACCTCTTCACATTTTTTTCATAACCCACCATCAACCCATTTTTATCTTTCTTGTCCCATTTCCTTCTTCGTTCTTTTGGAATGTGAGCATACACTTTCGTGCCGAAGACTTTTAACTGGTGAATGTCGAACTTTTTGTTTGTCCATATTTCAGATGGTGGCTCTCCATTTTCATGACTCTTCCCAGTTCTATTTAAGACAAATACTGCCGTATTTATTGCTTCTGCCCACTGTTTCTTTGGAAAATTTTCTTCATGTCACATTGTTCTTGCTGCTTCTACCAATGTTCTATTTTCTTTCTCACCCTTTCCGTTCTGTTCCGGCGTATAGGGTACAGTGATTTGATGTGTTATTCCACGTTTTGAAAGCATCACTTTCACTTCTTTGTTTATAAATTCTAAACCATTGTCACTTCTAAACATTTTCACTTTGTTTCCTGTTGTGTTTTCAGCCTTATTTATAAAGTTCTCAATACAGTTTTTGATCACATTTTTGGTTTTAACAAAGTACACACTTTTGTTATTCGAACAGTCATCCTTAACAATAACAATAACAAAATACCTCGCCCCTCCAATAGATGTTTCTTCCATTGGTCCGCAAGTATCCGCATGAATCAACTCGCAAGTCCTTGTACTCACGTTCTCACTTTTTCTAAACGGTAATTGATGTATCTTTCCAGCTGAACAACTTTCGCACTCAGGTTTAGTAGTTTGTTTAACAACAAAATTATGTTTTTGTAGAATATTTTTTACGTAAGTAAAGTTTTGATGCGCGAGTTTTCTGTGCCACTCATTTAGGTCATTCTTCACTAGTGTTGTAGAGCTTGCTTTCTCGTAATTATTCTTATACCGCAATTCCAAATAATAAGAATTGCCAATTCTTTTTGCCACCACCCCAACTTGGTTATCTTTGTAGAATTTGCATGACCTGGCATCTGCCGTCATCACATAGCTTTTATCTATGGCACAAATCACTAAAAACAGATTATTATTTAGTTTCGGAACGAACAGAACATTGTCTATGACCGTATTAAACCATTCAGTTTGGTTAGACACTTGCACCGTCACCTGTCCGCAGCCAAGGACACTAATTGTCTCACCGTTACCGACAACCACAGATACTTCTGTGATACGAGTGAATGATGTAAACAAGGCACGATTTCTACACATATGTTTACTATCGCCTGAGTCTACTAACCACTTTGATTTATGCAGTTCATATGACGAACTAGACACTACTAATGCATTTTTCTTCGTTTTGTTCTCAGTCTTAGCAAGTTTTTGTGTACGAAACCTACACTGCGTCTTAAAATGTCTAAACTTTCCTCAATAAAAGCAATTTTTATCATTTACGTTTTCTTCACTGTCACCTTTATTTGGTCTGCAATCACTTTGAAAATGTCAATTTTCGCCACACTTGAAGCACTTCATTTGTCTTGTATTTTTTTACAACGAACGCAAAAGATAAAGGTTGATGAGACTTTTCAATCTTGTCTTGCACCCTCTCTTCTTCAATTAATAATCTAGCAACCAAGTTGTCAATAGTTTGTTTATCGTCAGGTGTAGACTCCCACGCTGACACAAAATGCTTATATTCGTCAGACAACGACATTAATACCTTTGTTATAACAAACTTATCAGATATCTCCTCGCCCATCTGTTTCAACAAGTTTCTCATCTCTTGGATTTTAGACAAGAAAACTGACATATCGATGCCCTTTTCATATTTGTACTGGAAAAAACGTTGTTGTATAATGTGTATACTAGTTTCAGACTTCTGTTCATACACGCTTTAAAGTTTACGCCACATTTTAGCAGAAGTAGTGCATGCGATGATGTGTAACATGACCTCTTCCATCATCCGTGTTACCAACAACGTCTGCGCCTTGGCATCTTTAGCTTCCCATTTGGTTATTTCATCTAGATCTACGGGCTTAACACCCGGGCTTACGGGCTCTCTACAACGTCCAGCAACCCTTGACCTCTAAACAGCACCGTAGTCTGAAAACAAGTTATCCTTAGTTGGGAATACACCAGCCAAATGCAGAACATTGCCCATATCCTTTTAACAATTACGAATAAAAAAATAGGTATTTACCTTACTGGGCAATGAATATAGTAATATATTCTTTTGGTCGTTTTATTACAAAAATTTTACTGATGCAGAAAAAAGATAAGTACTGGTTTTATATCCGGTAAACCGTTTTCTGTTTTGATCTTGTTGCTAGTTTCCAAAGCTCAACGCTTCTAGAAAATTCCCTATACGAAAACACTACCAGTATCTCAACTAGTGATGCACTCACGAGCAGTTGATGCGCCGCCGATATAAAAGAAAGACATTTTTAGCCAAAACTAGTTTTTGTGGGTAACTGGATTGTTTTCTTTACTCTTACTGACAAGGCAAAAGTTGTACGTGAGTAAATTAATGATAACAAATTAATAAATATATAGTGTGATTCTTTAAAAAAATTAAACTAATTCTTTAAAAAACTAATCATATAAAAAAATGTTACAACTGCAATAGGTTCATAACATGGTTTTTGCCTCCACCTTTGTGTATGTTAAGCGCCTGTTCTGAGATGTTCATAAATAATTTTATTGATAAACTGTTAGTTGCGTTTGTTCAACTTTTTATAATTGTAAATATAACTTGTTGCAATTCTGATCTGCTTACAAGGATAAGAAAAAAGCTGCCAAAATTATCTTTAGGAAGACCAGTATGGGAATGAATCCTCCGTCGGAGTAATTTTGTCTATAACATTTTTTGCCACATTCACATTGTACTATTATTTATTACATCAAGATTTACTTGGGGAGAATAATGTGGCTTGTTTTGCAATTCATTCACTATCGACTGAGTTTTCGGCTAATTCAATACATTTTCTATAATAATCAGCTTTTGTCGACTTAGTAAGTGATCGGTAAATTTTTTTGTAAATAACAATGTAGTTCAAAACATGCTTGTTTGCCATAAATTTTTCAATTTACAGATTTTTCAATTTACAGCAGTAAACGTACATTTTTAGCAGAAATTTATAGACATTTGGTGATTTTTGGTTAAGATTTTGATTTGATTTTTCTAAGTGGAAAAACTTTGTGGTAAACACGGTAGATTTGTGCGGTGGGCTTTAATGTTCATCTGATAATAAAAAAATAGAAAAAATAAACTTATGCCCTGAGATACCAGAACTAGCTCCTGCGTTGTTAACGTGCGATGAGAGACAATTTTAAACTACTCAGTCAATTAGTGATAAAAATTCTGGTAAACGTAGTGACATGCATCTTTAGATTGAATGATTCAAACACTGATATTAGTAGTCTCTGGGTAGTGCACACACAGTCAAAGTCAATGTTAAGGTCTCTGCATTGAATTATATGACAATTTATAGGCATAAAATCTAGTAAGCTTAGTAACCTCTATAATAGATTAGTATCGCTCATTAGCACTGTAAGATTTTTTATTAGGTTTATTCTAGACGACGTCAAGAGATCGATGACAGAGCTGCCTTCTACTGTAAGGTTGTTTGATTTACTAAAAGCTATAACTTTTTTATCAGACCGTTGGAGAACCGCCGACCCAAAAGAAGATGCGACAGAAATTTGTTCACTAGATGTAGTAGTTATGATTTGGGAGAACTTTGAGATAATGATTTTTAATTTTTATAAATGACCAGTTAACTAAGTTGCCAGGAAGCAAAACGCTTCTAATACCGCTACAAAACGGTATTTGAAAAAATCATTTAAGATTTTTCAAACTTTTGTGAGTCTTACTTATTTTAATCTTACGTGTTGCTAAATTTTAACAATTCAATTGAAGTAAATAACAGTTAACTCCTTCCATATAATAAATCTATCAGAATGGTTATGTTCTACGATTATTAACATTAAATATTCACTTAAAAACAGTGTACAAAATAACAACAGCAAGCTACATTATCATCAACAATCTACTCCAGCTCACTTCTTTATATTCATTGTTATAAAAACGCTATAGCGCTCAGACGAATCGATTAAGCGTCACATGAAACATGTTTACACATAATGTACCTGTTAATAATACCTGTAAAGTAACTCCCTCGCAGGTTCCTCTTCTTTTCCAACTGCTAGTGAAAGACATAATCAGGTCCATTGGACTTTGATAATCACTCCATGAACTCGATTGATCTAATTTTTACCTTTTTTCTTTAGCCCCGTGTTCTCAATGATGTTTTTATTGCTTCGGTACCTTGTTCGAGAGCAACGTGGACGGTGTCGCTAGACCTCAATCACATTATACAAAATAGAATGGCCAGGAATAATGTGTAATAGGAAAAGGTATAAAATAAAGATTAATAAGTAAAGAATCTAAAAACATTACGCAATACTCTGTCATGCCAGTAAAAGAAAAATCCACAACCTTTTTATCCACTGACAGGAACCTGGCCATAGCGGTTAACGGGCTCTAGTCTACTCCTCTGCCTATTCGCTTCTGTTCGAAGAAGTAGAGAGCCAGGATAGCAATCTGTGTCTACAGACGTCATGGAAGTACAACCTCAGTCTGAAATGTAATGCCACATAGACCGTGTCCTAGGTATTAAATTATAGTTTCCGCTGTGGATGTTTCATATTAATATATTTAATACATATTCATGTTTATAAATAATACTTTACTCATTATTCCTCCGAATTCAGGGAGTCATCAGTGAATTCTCAATTATAGCACAAAACCACACATGATCAACACGTTAACAATCTTTCTCTTTCTATAAGCAAGTCACAGTTCGCATGTTAATAATACTGCCCGTCTTCAGAAAGTTTAGGAATAAAATGTGAAACGTGTCATGTTACGAGGATATCAACAGCGCCTTCTTAGATACAAACAATTTCAAGTGTAGTGTCAAGGGTGTACTTGAGCTTCAGATTTTCTAAATGAAAAAAACGGCAATTTTTTCAAATTTAGTTTGCTAGCATAAAGTATATCCATTGGTCTAAGTAAAAAAAATAATCTCGTTTATGACAACTCGGTGTTGTAAAAGTATAAGTGATTTAAAAATTCGATTTGATCATTCAGAAGATTTAATTTTTTTTTTTGGTTTATAAAATATTCTTACTGGAAAACTACTGTCTAATTTGTTTGTACAGTAATTTAAAAAAAAATCAAAAACATGATTTCTACCAATCTAAAGTATAAGTGATTTAAAAATTCGACTTTTATTATTCAGAAAATTTACTTTTTTTTGTTTTTAAAATATTCTTATCGGAAAACCATTGTCTAATTTGTTTGAACAGTAATTTAAAAAAAAATTAAAATCATGATTTCTACCAACCTAAAGTTGTGAAAATATAAAATTTTTGTTTTTACTCTACCACTAAAGCTTGCTGCTCGCTCTAGTGAAATTATGACATTGCCGTCGTTAATACGTCACACGAATTATTTAACTTTCACTAATATTTATGATAGTTTACCACATAACTTTTTGTAGTGACATTCTTTTGTCTCAAACCAAAATCTTAGATTCATAGTGTTTAAGCAGAGCGCCATCCCCATCCCTCATCCCACTTTCAGTTTGTGACGTAGACGTAAAAGAAGGGATGAGGGTGGCTGGACCAAAAGGACACGATAAGACAAGGATTCTTCTTTTGTCATTCAAACATTCACATTCAATCATTAACATTGGTCATTCGGACCTACGTCCTATCATTCAACGTTAGTCCATTTATCAATCAATCATTATTCAATTATCATATTCCTTATTATTATTGTTACTAGTTATATTATATTATTTATTCCGTATTAATTAAAGAATGTGCAAAACAACGCTTCATCTTTATTATCATAACATACACGAGCACATAGTTTGAATAAAGTTTTGTGAATCTGATAATCCTTAAAATTTTAGTTGACTGGCACTCCTAAATGGTTTGTTTCGTATTATTATTGATTTAAATTTTTTGAAAGTGAACTTGAGAATTTTTGGAAAAGCACAATACCAATGTTGAGCTTATTGTCTTTAGATGTTATGTTGCCGGATTTGTTAGCAAAAACATAATTTATTAAAATGTAAACTTGTTCAGTCGCGTTGGGCAATATTTAAATGAGAAAAATGCTGCGTTTTCAAAATGCGTTGCCAATATACCCGCATCAAATACAATTAGAGAACAAATATTAAATATATTTTTCGCGCTAAAAACAATATTTTTGGCGTGACCGTTATTCTAAATTTATTTTTGTGTTTTTGGCAGAATGTGGGTAGTAAATTAATGAGATTGACTAAGAAGTTAGGACATGAAAGTGTAAATTAGAAGATAAATGATATTAATATCTTATCTTTTAAACACTCTACAAAAAAAAATATTTAACTTTTAGACAACGAAGTATGCAGATCTTACTACAAACTTTTATAAAAAAAGTTAAAAATGCGGTTGCGGGTGCAAAGTATTTAAGAAGAGACAGTCGTAACCGCACAGGATGGAAGCCACACAATACCTAACGAACAAACAAACTTACATTTGCATACAAGACTTGATTAATTAGAAAAGCCAGATTTAGCTAAAAATAATTATGTGCAAATTTATGTAAATACAAATAATTTTTATAAATAATATAAAAATATATTGATTATTGTATCAATTGTCTTGAATTTATTATTGTACTGTATTAGTTGAACCTTATATTTTATGATTTGATAAATAAATTATCAGATAAAAAAATTATATTGGTCTAAATAAAATAACGTTAAATAAACGTACTTTTAAAGTTTTGCTTTTATAATATTCTATTACTAGACAATGCATATAATCTCTTAGAAAATCGTACCAAAGAATGTTATAAATACTCTTCAAATAAGATGAGCTGTTTGAATAAATTTTATCGCACCGTTTTTGCATTACTTAGACACTTAATCAGTTCATTTTGATTCATTTTTAAAAATTATTTACATGTATTACAGTTATTATGAATAAACCGGGTGTTACGTCAATTGTCATCGTGCAAGATACAGACAAATATCAACATAAGATAATCCTGTGCCGTTTGTCTGAAAACTAAAAGCTACAGATTTAAAGTGTTTTGGGTAGTAATTTATTGTCAAACTTTTAGCTTTTGCAACAAGAAAAGAGCCATATAGCGTTATTCTTTTTGAACTACTAAATAGTGTTGCTGTGAGGGCCGGAAGAAGATGTTAAATTTAAGATGCCGCTAACAAATTATAATATTTAATCTACAATGTGCGCCAGAGAAACAAACTTCTTTCACAGGTCAATTAAAACAAAAGTACTTTTTTAGGTCTTTTTTGTTTTAAAATACAAAATTTCAAGTTGTTTTATCATACAGTCTGAAAATAACATCGGTTAATTGTCAACCCTTATTGTGCATACATTGATTAAGTCGACTTCTGAAGTTATTAATCACTTTTTGTTCATTTTAATGTTATTCGATTTGTTTCTTGTTTTTCATTCTTCATTTCAATCATTGAGCACATACAAGATAAGAAGAACATTCTTTTCTCATTTCAATTATTCATGTTTATTATCATTATTTATTGGTAAATTAAAATAAAGTGCAAAACAACGATTCATCTTATCATTTATCATCAACATGTACATTGTACAAACAAGGTGTAAGGACACTTGCACAAAACCAAACGTTATTTGTTAATATTTTTTTCTTTTACTTGAAAAATTGGTATTTATATTTTCTTTTTGAAAAAATTTAAAGAAATGATTTGATAAAGTTTTTTTCTAGAACAATATTCAGTCAAAACTTTATGATTTTTATTTTAATTATTTTTTGCTTCATACTCTCACATTGTATCCATAGTATTCTAATAATAAGAATTATTATATTTGGTATATCAATATCATTTGGTAAACAATTATATTCTATAAAATAGAATCAATCTAAACTTCTTTATAGTACTCACTTTACAGTGCTATTATTTCTTTTTTGGAACAAAACAAACTAAATACGTCAGCTTTATAATTCACAATAATAACATGAGCAGTCCTCATTATGATAAGACAAAACGCACTTATGCCCGGTTTCACCAACGAGGAATAACTATTTAATCTGAGATTAACTTTATTCTCGGGATAAATTTCATGGTTTTCGTTTCACCAACGAGAAATAGCGCTATTCATAGAATAAATCAGAGAATAACTTAACTCACCAAATTCGGCGAGTTAAATCTTTATTCCGAGATTTCTAACCTAACATTTGTAATTTTTAATTGACGTTTTAAACTTGTCATTTTTTGACGTATTAATTAACAATAATAAAACAAATAATACTAATATATTGCTACAGTGACAGTGTCAAAGTGCATCACATTTTCAATATTGTCAATTACAATAATTATTTTGTGTAATCACCAAAAAAATGGACATTTTTCGTGCCTGTCGTTGGGAATAAGAGTGCATATTGACACAACTTTAGCAATTATTGTAGCAACAGCTGTGTTGCACAATATTGCTATCGACATGGCTGATGATGCACCATTAGACGACCTGCTATTGGAGTACCAATATTTGAACAACCGGCTCAAGTTTTACAGGATGTGGTTAATAACAACATGGCTGTACGAACAGCATTAATTAATACCGTATTTGCAAGGTAATGTTTATTTATTAATGTCATAAACTACACATACTTTCTAAATTTACAATTGCTATTTGTTTCGCAAGTTGGTCTTTTTTCAAAGACTCACAACTTTATTTAGCTTTTTCCAGATTTTTTCTTTTAATAAAACTTAATCTTGCAGGTAGAGGAGGTGGCCTAGGTGGTGGAGTTAGAACCTCCGTCTCTATTCTCACCGGTGGGGCGCTCAGCAATTGGCCCTCCGCCAGTTCTGTAGACTTTTACCTACAAAACAAAATATGTAAATAAATATAATAATACTAATAAATAGTGACTAATGCTGATTGATGATTATACACTAATAATAATAATAGTGATAAAAGATTCAACATACCTTTTCGTCGGCCTTATGTTTTTTCGCGGTTTTTTTGAGGCTCTTGTACAACCACTTTAATTGGATTGCGGATCTGCTACCGGTCCGCGACTGGCTGTTATAGAGCCCCGATTTTCTAGGACGTGGGTAAACCCTTCGACCACATTTAACAGGTTTTCCTTATCCTCTTCAGAATAATTTCTTGCTCTTTCCCGTTTTTTGTCCATTTTTATTGAGAACACTGCTGCGATCAACACACACGCACAAAGTTAGGTTAAATACCGTTCATTGTGATTTGTGGTACATGTTGACCCACGGCTGCCAACTTAAACATAGAAAACATAAATTCCCTAGATTTTTGTCTCGTCACCCCAAATTTGTACCTCGAGCCACAGCTATTCCTGGAATAACTAACTCCGCTTGCAAATGCGTTGGTGAAACGGAAACAGATTTATCTTTAGTTTACTCCGAGATTAATTTTATTCATGGAATAACTATTTCTCGATTTATTCCTCGTTGGTGAAACCGGGCATTAGAGTATTAAATGCTTATGCATAATGACCTTGCGACATGCCTATGCTACTGACGCGATGACGACACAAATGGATTCAGCTTCAGGCTATCGCCAGCTACTCAATTCGTTATCATACTTCATCCTAGATGGTTTTACAGCGCTGCTCTGTATCGGGTGTCTTTATCGGGCTTTAAAATTTAGTGTACGGTGGCAAGTCTAGGTATATTATAAATCAGTTTTAAATAAAACACAACAATTCAACACAATTTTATATTTATTGCAAAGATTACATTAGCAACCGTGGTCAACCAGTCGTGGTCAAATTACGACTACTTAATTATATATGTGTTTCCTACGGAGAAACGCTTATATGCATCTTCCTGCAAACCTCTCTGGCGTTTTCTTGATAATGTGGAGCCTCGATGTCGGGATGACCTCATCATCTTAAATATTGCTTACAGCTCGGCCATTCTAGAAGAGCTCCACGTCCTCGTGGATTCTTGTTCAAACACTTAAAACAAAACCAAAATACCGTAATTAGAACTATTATTTACTTCTGCCACCACATTTTTCGTTAATGTAGAGCTCTTTGCGATATCAAGTCAGGCTCAAAATAAAAAAACAAATGTATGTGCCATCTCGTATAACTGAGTGATAACATGATTTTCGTTATCATCGACACTCTCTTAATAGTGACGTTCACTCTTCAACATGGTGCACTCATGTTGGGCGGTTCTCTTTGACATCATACCTTTGATTTTATTTGTCAACGTTAGAGAGACCAGTGTCACAGTCATCTCCACTACTTTCACGAGCAATAAATCCTTTCAATAGTTTACTAGGACTGACCCCTACGTAAGGCTTTTGCGATCTTTGAGTACCGGAAACATCTCCAAGTACATACCGATCATAATCTAGTTTTATTGTAATAATATATGGACCGGCATACTTTGGCATAAGCTTTCGGCTTTGTTCATTGTTGGACGGCCGATTTCGTTTGACTAAGACTAAATCGGTTTACTTCAAATCGGTGCGACGTGTGGACTGGTACCTGTACTTTTATAATTCGTAGAGTTTAATCCCCATTTGATTTTTGGAATTGTTTCGTCCCATCTTCTTTCCTCGTCTGTGGGAGCGGCTATGCTTTGCAAAATTGTTCAATTATATCTTTCTACCTGTTCATTTGCACGTGACGTAGCCGTTGCACTTAAAACGTGTTGTATAGCATGCGTATTGTAAAATTCAGTAAACAATTTACTAGTGAAAGTGCTACCCTTATCAGAAATAATACGTTGGGGTATACCAAAAATTTCGATTATTTTGTCCAAAAATTTAATTACCGGAACTTTTTTAGTATTAGGAACTGCTTTTATAAATACATATTTTGTGAAACCGTCGACTGCCATCAGAACATAAGAGTTCTTTTTCATACTCAACACAAAAGGACCTAAATAGTCGACATGCAATGTATGTATCGGAAATGCATATTTTTCTATAGGACACAAATAACCACTTTGCTTTCAGTCGGTTGTTTATTATATAAGCAAGCTAAACAACTTAAAATATAACGACGTATATATGCTTGCATCTCCGCAAACCAATATTGTTTTGTTAATGCTTCGAGTGTCTTGTCAAGACCGAAGTGACCATACCCCTCATGGTAATAGCTGACAACTTGTCGAAGTGCTTTTTTTGGAACAAACCATCTTAAGCCGCTTGTAGTAAAACGATAAATACAATTATTTTTAAGCTTATAATTTTAAAGAATTTCTTTATCCTCTTTATCGCGTGCTGAATTATTGGTTAATACGTCATAAATTATTTTACATCGTTCATCTTGAAGTTGTGCGCTTGTAACCCAATCACCTTCATTAATTTGTATATAACTAATGCATGGTTTATTATAATCTTTACTATTTTCCACGGGACACCGACTTAAAGCATCTACATGTGTCATTTTTGTACCCGGCTTGTATTGAACCGTAAAATCAAATTTTAATGTAGATATCCACCAACGTCCAATTCGCGGAAGGAGATGTTTCTTTGTTAATGTTGTTCGAAGTGTGCAATTCAGTAATTGCATTAGGATCATAATGAGATAAAATTGGTTGTTACAAGATTTCCTTTCAACTGTTTAAAGCGTCTTTGTTCCTTTATACCCCATATAAAATTTACGTCTTTACGTAGTAACTCAGTAATTGGAGAAGTTATTTGAGCATAACTTTTAACAAACTTACGAAAATAATCTGTTAAAACAAGAAATCTCCGAACTTCGTGAATGTTTGTTGGAATTGGAAAATCACCTACTGCTTGTGTTTTCTGTGTCCCCGGCTGAATGCCTTTACTCAAAATATTGTCACCTAAGTATTCAATTGCCTAGCAAAAAAAAAACATTTTGAAAATCGTAAAGTTAACCCTGCTTTTCGAAAACGTTCAAGTATAATTTTCAAAAACTCAAAACCATTTTCAACGTCTACTGAAGATATTAAAATATCATCCATGTAAGCAAGTAATATTGTAAAGCGCAAGTTACCCAGTACTTTGTTGACAGTACGCTGAAAAACTAGACTTGCGTAGGGTGAGTGAGATTCGTGAATAATATTATTGTTTAATAACTCCTTGACCATACCCCGTACATGTTCTCGTTCTGTTAAAGAGAGTCGAAACGGTCAAAACGTCACCGGTTTATCGTGCGTAACATTTATTTCCATTTCAACAATTTTTGTTCTACCTAATTCGGTAAAATTCTGAGCAAAACCATCTCTATATTCATTTAGTAACATTAATAAACGTTGCACTTCATCTGCTTTTAAATTGCCCACAAGATCTCTTATTCCATGCAATTTAAATGGTTTCATATGATTAGGGAAAGCAATTAACATACTCACCCCAGTCTCCGGTTCGGCTTGACATCCGACACCACGTGATACTACCTGAAGTTTCCCAAACTTGAGACATTATAAACAGGAATAAATCCCCCTTGTGCCCTTGTAATGCAGCGAGGTATGAAATATGCAGCTCCAGACCAACTTCGATAACAGCATTCAAGAAATACTTTACTATCATCAAGAGCATCTACTTCGATGTAGCCTACATGATTTGGTGGTATCACAGTTGCATTTTTGGCCCATAAAGCAATTTTCTGTCGTGGCAAAGCTTCGAGTTGTGACAATTCGCATTGTTCACGGGTGAATAATCGTACTTGATTTGCTTTTACTAGCATTATTACATTCGTATGATTAATAAATGGTTGCCCAATAATAATGAACACTTGCTGGACTTCGTCCTGAACAATTAAAGCCGTGGTAGTCAAAGTGATTAAATCAACGGTTAAATCAATGAGAGTCTCATCTTTTGGTTTTAAATGTCCTCTTCCAAACCCAGTAATAATAATATTATTAGGCTTACACTTTAGTCCTAACTCGTTCACAACACTTTGTTTTATTGTTATTGCACCACTACCTATGTCAATATAGCCCCCTACTCAAGTTCCATTGATTTGGCAGTCGATAAAATAGCAGTGGTTGGCCTGTTTGGCAATCTTTTCTGGTACAAGCGTTAAAGTACTGCGCTGAGGGTTTTTGATACCCTTTCGGTATCCCTTTGTATTCCGTTTACATTTTTCTGCGATGTGGCCTAATCGTTTGCAAAATGTACATACTAAGCGAGGTCTAGGACATTGTGAAGAAAAATGACCCGTGTTTGCAAACAATTGTAACAACGAGGAGAAAAATTAGAAAAGACAGTGTTTGCTTTTGGTCGATCAAAGTTGCGTTTGTTAGTTACTATTATTGTTACCACGAGTAATACGATCTTTTTTTCCATATCGTTCAAATAGGTGTCAACGATCATATCGTGCTAAAGATACTTCAGTTGGTGGTTGATCAAATACAATGGAGAAGTATTCTTAGTATAAAGCCTCAGGTGTCAAAAATCGTTCTGCTCGAGCATCGTTTTTAATTGTAGGATCTTGTAATCCATCTATCAAGCAAGAAACAGCATTACGTCCAGATATACCGCACGTGGTCAATAACTCTATTTTTGCAAAATAATATTGCGTCGTACTTTTATCAATTGTTTTCTTACGCTCAACTAGGCGTCGTAAAATACATGCAAAATCATTGTAATCGGGAAAAGCTCGAATAATCATTTCTCTCCAGGTATTCCAGTGGTAAGCCTGATAAATTTTCATACCAGCTTCGAGCAATTCCGATTATTCATAGCTAACTGTTCTATTTTGTCTAGCCATTTCGAAGCCGTCAAATTAGGATTTCCATGAGCAAACTCCGGAATACAATAGGACGGTACCTTGAACATATAGCGGTCCCGACTTAAAAATAACGTTTCTCTCTCCATAAGTGTTGCAACTGTTTCCTCATACGATCGTTTGTATGTGTAATTAAAGCGTCCTCCTTGTGTCTCCTCTGATGCTGTTCCTACAGCGGTTGAATCCCTTGTGCAAGTTTGACGAAAAGTTTGGGATGATTTGTGTCAGGGGTAGGAACTGCCGAAGGTATTGGAGGCGGTGTGCGGGATCAAGACCGCACATTAACATTTCGTTTACGACGGTATTCAGGACGTCGACGATTTCGAGACTTAGACGGAGAACTTACACTACTATTAAAAGGAGTACTTGCAGCACGTCGCCGTGGCATTTTAAAAATTTTCAATTGTTTTTTTTTTCTTTGTACACATCACAAACGCACACAGGTTATCCCACTTCTGAACTATAAATCAGTTTTAAATAAAACAACAATTTTATAGTTATTGCAAAGATTACATTAGCAACCGTCAGTCGTGGTCAAATTACGACTACTTAATTATATATGTGTTTCTCACGGAGAAACGCTTATCTGCATTTTCCCGCATAATGTGGAGCCTCGATGTCAGGATGACCTTATCATCTTAAATATCGCTTACAATATTTAATCAATGCTGTTACTCAACTTTTCCAGGGATGCTAAGCTTAATTTTCCCTTCTCTAACTTAAGATGCCATATGGTTCTCATCAAGATCATTCAATTGTACAAGTTATTTAGCGCTTTATGAGCATATTTTACTTTAAAAATAACTATAGATTATTATAAAATTAAAAACATTCACATTTTCAAAATTCATATCTTGAAAAATAATAACGTTATCGTTGAAAAAGTCATAGAATCTTTTCTGTTTGTATTTCAATAAAGAATATAGGTAAAATAAAATTGCCCGGTTAGACAAACTAAAAAAAAAACAATTCCTTGCAATTTCAGTTTGAACAATATTGTCTATGGCAACATGTATTTATATCTTTAGTAAAGCCATTTATAAAGATTCGCATGAAAAAGTTGAGGTGGAATAGTTTTCTGTACTCATGTGCCAATTTCTACTGTAGTATATTTTTGTTTAATATGTATAATAAATCATAATGTTCTAATATTTAAGATAGTATTTCCTTTTTAAAAGATATACACATTCACATTTTCTGAAAAGGTAAGTAGTTAAAGCAAGTACAGTCATATTTCAAAATCTTTACACAAAATTCAATTTAAACGTTACGGCGATCTCTATCTCTCTTATTCTGGTTGTTTCTAAAAAAAATGTTTATACATCACGAGCAAAGAGTTTTCAAAAAATTTTTGTACGCAACACCGCCGCAGAGTGTCTTTATTAGACTCGCATAGTTGCTCGCCGCGGCTTTGCCTTGGCAGGGACGTTCAATGGGTTTACTGCCTTGTTCCGTCAATAGCAATTGTTGCTATAGTATTTTCACGATAAAGACGAAGCTGAAATAAACAAACAACACGTCGTGATCATCTCATGGTTGAGATGCCATGATGGGGTGGTATAGATAGTATTGAATAAAAGGACTACATAGACGCGTAGCTTGATTGACGAGACAGGGCCTGATCAAGTACGTTTCAGTTATAGTTCGGCTGTGTTGTCAGAAACGTTATCACATAAAGCATAACGTGAAGAGCATGCAGTTCTTGAAGACAACCCTGTAAGAACCGACACGCTTATTTTGTTGGGAGATTACGTAAACCGCGCGTGATAGTGTTTATTTCCACTTCATTTTTAACGTGAAATTAGTATAATCGTAAAAATTTAGCTCAAGAAAAAAATAAGTTACATCCAGTGCATTTGCACGTATAAAAATAATAACCGACATACAGGGTGTACAATATTAACAGGAATCAAGAGCCGCTTTGACAAATAAAACGATTGCTTTCGCTCGATTATTTTATTACATTTTCCGGTAGTGAAGGGTTGTAGTGTATTTTTGATTGTAAATAAAGCAAACACAATTTTAATAAATAAGTTGTTTTTATTAATTAGTTCATAGGCAAAGAAAACATACCGGCTATTATAAATAATTGTTTCACTGATTACAGACTCTTGATTACTAATCAACGTATTTAGCAAAAATTATAGAAAATAACAATTTAAGTATTAAAATAAAAATAATTTAATTTTTTAATAAATGAAAATAATTTGGTACTTCCACATTCATATTCAAAGACCAAGAGAAAAAACCTACAAAAATATCTCAATCATATTTAGAATTGATCAATTTCAGCACAAATGAAAGAACATCCTCTTCTAAAACAAATCCATAATTAAAAATAATCGCGCATCAAATTCTCCACGTTGAGTTGATGAGCGTTTCAGTTAAAAAATTAAAATGATTTTAAGTTTAAAACGCATCTAAAATTTAGTTGAGATTAATTAGTCTTGTTTAAATTAGAAAATCATTAACTTTTGTTTTTTGCAAGCGCTTGGAGTAATCACTTTATGATAATTATTTACAGAAATTGTTCAAAATGTTCTCCATTTGGTTCAAGACAGATTCTAACTCTCCTCTGCATATTTTCAAAAACATTAAGCCAGACATTGTGGTGTAATTAGTTCACAAATTTTAGTTACCGCGTTTTATAGCTCTTCAATGTTATTGAGATGATTCCTAAAACATTATTTTGATATGACCAAATAAAAAAAGTCTAGCGGAGTAAAATAAGGTGACCTAAAAAGCTACAAATTAACACTAATTAATCGTTCTTTAAAAAATATCTTGTAAATAATTAATTGTGGCATGTGTACGGTGTGGAGTCGCACCATCCTGCTGAAACCAACCTTCAGTTGATTCTCTGTCATCGAGTTGATTTCTAAATTGTTCCAAAACATTCCGATATTGTTCACCATTTATTGTTGTGTCAAAAAATATGAGACCTATCAATCGTCTTCTAGAAAATGTTACTCTAATACCAATCTTATGAGGGTGAAAAACTTTTTCCACAAATTAATGATGATTTTGGCAAGACCATATTCTTGTATTTTGTAAATTTACAAAACCATCCAAATGAATCTAAGTTTATTACTGAAAAAAGTTACATCCAGAATCCATAGTGCGTTCAAACTATTGACAATTTTCCATTTGTCTGTTGTTATCACGGGGTTGTAGTTGTTGCAAACTTTTAATTTTGTAGGGGTACATTTTAATGTCTTTGGTCACAACTGTTTGACATGTACCCAAACTTATGTCAGCTTGCTGACTTTACGGCCTCAAAGAAGTTGGAGGATGTGCTTCGATAATTTTTCTTACATTTTATATAGCCTTTGGACTTCAAACTGATGTTGGCCTTCCTAATTTGGGTTTAACAACGCGCCCCAATTTTCTAAAATTAGGTAAAAATAGCTTGTTATATATATTTATACACTTTTTGGTAATCAAGATCGGTGCGCTGTAGATACTTAGCCTGCATTTCTTGAAGACACAGATTAATCAAATATTCCTATCTCTATTTTTTTGTCTTTTTCTCAAACGGTAAATGCCATTTTACCACTTGGCCTGAATAATTTTTATCGAATAAATAATAGTTGATGTAGATGTGATTAATATGAATTAATTCAATAAAAAGTGAAATTGGAAAAAATTTTCTGGTAAACGTTCACACTGACATTTGTGCACAATGGCATACGCATAAATGCCAAACTGTCTACATTTGATCTAGTGTATGAATCTGAATATTTTTTTAATTATGTAAAAAGAAAACGGGAAATTCTCAAACAGGATAAAAATATGTATTTTAAAAACAATATCGCAAACTAATTAAATTGATATATTTAAAGTCATAAAAATTTCCTACGCCGTTGCGTAAGCTACTTTATGTTTACAGATCGTTATCGGTTTTAGTACGAAGCGATCTAAAACCTACTGCCAAAAAAGCACAGCCGTCTTTGATTCTTTTCAATATTGTACATCCTGTACTTAGCAATAATAATTATAAGTACAATACATTCTGATTTTACATTACTCTACCACCACATTTAATATTTCAGAAAACACAAAATGCCTTTTAGCTATATTAAATAAAATGTATCAACAAGATAGGGTGTACTATTTCGGAGAAAAGTCATAAACCATTTCCTTATTTGTGACATTTTACATCAAAATGTTTGAAAAAGCATAAATTCTACTCCCAATTTATAGTTTGTTTTTAATGTTTGTATGTTTGTAACAATGTTTGTATTTTATTTTTTGTTATTAAAATAAATCACAAAATAACGTTATTCTAGAAAGGTAGGATAAATGTGGTTATATTTCACGTTTTACAAGGGTTGTTTTTGTAGATTGAATTAGTTTATCACTTTTTATTTTACGTGACATCAGATAAAAACGCTGTGTTAATATCTTGTTAAACTAATTTTTATATTTCAAAAAACTTTTTTCATTTGTTTTTTTGAGTTAACATAATGACATTTGACTCAATAAAAGTAAAAACCATTTGTAGAACACAAGCCACGTATTTTATTCTAAAATGTTTAAATCCTGAGTAAACGTGGGTTGCTTATAATATTAATGATAATAATAATGGTGATACGGAATAGAAATTTTGATTTTAATTTATAATAAATAAGATCGTAAAAAAATAATGTTTTCATTTAAACAAGTGTTATTTAAACTAAAAACATTAAAAAAATTAAAATTAAAAATATATAAGAGGTCATAAATAAATGAACCAGGCAGCTAGCCACCCAACTGTAGGTCATTTGCTAAGAGATTTTAAAATTGTTCAATGAAGGCCGCTCCTCGGTTAAATTTATTGTGATTCAGATAAAAGTGGAAAACTTATTCAAAGACAGTAACAATAAAAGGAAAAAGATATTTAATGTAAAAGTACCTTTTAGGTTTTCAGAAAAAACCTAATCCTCAGCTTTTAGTTAAATTTTGGGTAGGGAAAGGAATTGCTAAAACGTAAAGATTTAAAAAAATTAATTGAGTTCATTTGGTGTGAGTTAGTAAAAAATAAGTGGACGAGTGCAGTTTTAAAATCAACAACAAAGTGCAATCAAGTAAATTAACCTGTGAGTTATTATTCTCACTCACAACATTTATTGTTTTTATTTAGCTTGTAGTAATGGTTTTCATAAGTAACTAATTTTATAGTTTTAATAATCATTTTATTAGCCAGTCAATAAAACTAATTAGAATTTTAAATAGCCCAACAGACAACGAAACAAAATCTTTAATCATCATGCTATATTAAAGTTCTGCAAATTCTTGAGCCATTATTTATTGTAGATACATTATTATATCATTCAGATCACTCTGAACTGCTGGCGATCTTTAAGTAATCTAATTGTTATTTTTGTTTGAATTATATCAAAAGACTGCCGTTTAGTAAACGAAAATTGATACAAACAAACGTTGTTGTTATTAATTAGTTCAATCACAAGATCATGTTATTTTATTTGAGTTAATAATAAAAGTACTAATTAGTAAAATTCAATAATAAGATTATTAACGTTAATAAACCTTTTGTGAAATAATTTTATAGCCTACAAACAACGGTACGTTGTTTCCTGTTCCGTTGTAGCAAGACCAAACTCTTGCAGAGTATTTTGTTCCAGCAGCATACACTTTATCATACTATAAACCTATTTACACTATTTCTTCCACCGTTTTTGCTTAGTGAAATAAGGTTTTCAAACTCTAATGCTTAGGTCTTACATATTTATATAAACGTAACACGACTCCTACATTTGATAATTCAACATTATGCAAACGAGCAAAGTGCGTTTTTGTAGAACGCACTAGCTAATTTGCGCTAACTCAATCATAATCGCTTTACAAGTAATTGAGGGCTACCTTTGTTACAAGTTCCTCAACAAAAGTGGTTTACTTTTAATTGTGTTGTGCAGTCTGTTGAAACAGCTGGGGTGGGTTATTGAAATTAAATTAATTAGTAAATCTTTATTTGTTTCAATTTTCAAAGCCATTTATAGACTGGCAATTTACTTAAAGAAATTCTAATTTGATAATAAAATTAGAGTTAGTTTGGGAAGCTCTAAATTATATAGAAATTTGATGGTTTGAAAATTTGCTAGTCCTGTCAACGGATAAGTGTGTACACGTACTACACACTAGCGTAAGTATCGTTTGAACACAATTCACATTATTATTGCTTTATAAAGTGATTTACAATCCGTTTTACTTTTCAGAAAAAACAGATGATTTTTCTTGATAAGTTCAGATAATTACTTATAGACTTTTTATGTGAATAAAAGATTCTAATTGGTCAATGAAATTTGATTTGGTTACATAATTCTACACTGCTTATAAATTAATAATGTTTTTATAAAATTCTGATATGTAATCACTTCTTACTCACTCGTCAGTAATATTATGCATTGTGTAAGATCACAAAGCAAATTATTTATGTTTTTTCTGATTAGTATTATAATGTTATGAGCATTTGACTTTCAACAAAAAAATATATTACGCATAGCTAATATTATTAAATTCGGTTGATGTCCGTACAGACGTTGTAGGTCGACAAATGTCTCTAAATATTTTTATCTAAATTTTAGCATAGAGGTTGTGAACTTGATTAACTATTTATAAAAAAAATAAGGCTGTTGCATAATCGATATTATAATTTTGTTTTGTTTACAATAGTAATAATAACAATAATTAGTCTTTGTTGCCCAACAGGATTTACCTAATAGAACGACATTATTAAAGCATAATAAAATATACAAATACAAATAAAAATAGTGTAATAATTAATAATATCAATAAAATAACATTAAAATACTCTGGCTTAAATACTAAAATACAAATTAAACAAACAAATTATCAACGTAGTAATTTTGTCAAAGGAGACTGGCAACGTATGTTAGTACTTGGCTTTGATAAAAAGCACTTAAGGTGTAAGTTGCAAACTTTGAAACATGAAATGGTACCCGGCAAGTGCGGAGCATCAAAGAAAATTTGTGCAATGGTTTTGTGGTCTTACCCAGCTGTTGATCTATACATCGCACATTTAAAAGACTTTAATGAATGCAATTGAAGGGCAGCAGGTGATCCGCAGATACTATATGATCGACCGCACACAAGCATAGTGCAAAGATTTTATCGTTAGTTTTTATACCTTTATTGCTAAAATTAGAGCATACTCACATTAAATAGTATATTTCAAACCAAGGTAGGTGTTTTCTTGTAGACCACAAGCAAAGTTGCAAGAACACTTGTTTATCGTGGTTTGAATACTTTTATTTTCCCTTCTTTTGTTGCGAAAAAAATATTAATTTTAAATAAATTACCGTACCGTTTTATAAAATTTTTAACCAAATTTCACAAAAATGTGATAGATGACAGTTTATAAACAAAATATCCAGCCTTACTAAATATTCAATTATTAAAAAAAATTTTACAAACCGCATAGTTATCTACCTATAAAGATACAAACCTTAATCACGTTTGTAAAGGTCGTTTGAAAATTGTGTGACATTAATTGTATACAAATTGTACTTACTGTACAGTAATCTATTTAAAATTAATTTTTGTCTTTATCATGCCGGACGACGAGAACGACTCTGCTTCCGACACGATACGCAAACCTTGACCAATTTATGTTATTTGTGCAAAATTTATATTGTAAAAATCAAAAGTAGAGTGAAATGCAGTGCATGCTACATAACCATCGACCACAAATGTTTTGAAAAACTCTCAAACCTGTTTATTGTAGATAAAGAATCGTGATTGTGTAAAAGTTTTCTTCTTGAATCAATTAATAGTGTTACCAGTAAAAATCTAGCTTTTAATGAACAAATAAAGTTATTGAATAAGCTTGTAGGGGACCTAGAAACTGTTAACATCTTGCAAAAAGAAAGGATAAGCTATCTAGAAAAACTGCCACTACCCTTACTTTATCCATCCTTATTAATGCAAACGTACAATGATACATTACAAAGCGATGTTTGTCCCGTTATCAATAAATTTAAGCCAACTGCAGATATTTTTATCACCGCAAATATTCAGGATCAAAATGAATGAAAAAAAATCCTCAACTGTATTCGAAACTACATAAATCCGGCAGTGCACAACATACACAGTCCCTCAACTAAGTTATTATCCAAAGAGCTTATTGTCAAATTTGCAGATGCTACATTCAGGGTTTCTCTTATGGACTAGTCTCTTTTGTGAAGTGTTAATAAATTAAATGATTTTTCAGCTTTAAATGATGTACGTAACATTAAAATATGTTGTTTGTTACCATTGTTACCAACTACAAATCTAGAACATGTTCCAGATGTTCTAGACGATGTTAAAAGACATCTAATATCATGCAGCAGTGATATTTTGCTTATAAGTAAAAGTTAGATGACGCACGATCTAGATGTTGCAAAACTTTAAATTACCGGATATTACTTTACTATTATTATTTTATAGCGACTCCTTAACTTTAAAAAAAGTTAAATTTACTCATTATGGGAGTTTTGAACCGCTGAGGATTAGTTTTGAAATTTTCTGAACTAACTATTTTATAGGAGTAGTATACCGTCTTGCAAAAAACAGCGTCGCGCAATTTTTGAAAGATTTTGAAGACCAGTTATATAATTTTAAACTTTTGAGCGACGAAATTATTTGTCTACGCAATATTAATGTTGATATGCTTGATATAGACAATAGCAGCTGATGAATTTAATACCTTACTGTCGGAGTTAGAACTAGAGCAGGTTTATTATGAAGCCCACAACATAACTTTAAACACTTGCTCGTTAACTGATGTGACTATCTGTTCAAAAACGTTAGATGTATGGGAGCACAATTAAATCATAAGGTACAGACTGATTACGAAATAATTTTTTGTTGTTTTAAAGACGTTAAAAAAAAGACCTTCATAAAACCATCAAAATTTTTGAAAACATTGGTAATTTTGAAAGTAACTTAAGAAGGTTATTTCTCAATAATGTGTTTAATATAATAGATATAGAAGGTAAAGTTTGGTTTTTCAGTGATTCAATTGTTTCTCTATTAGACAAACCCGCTTCATTGAAAACAATTTGTTGCTCAAAACCTTAAGCACTTTGGTCAACTGACAACGTAAAGTTAATGATGAACAGCATTGCAGAGGAATAAATAAAGAAAAAATGTTGAACATTATAATTATTATAGTAGTTGACAAGTGGGGGAGCAAATGCTCCCCCCACCACTTTACGTCACGAAACCTTGACCTTGAGTTTCAAGGTCAAAGCCGAATGCGTCACTTGGCTTTGACAGCCCAAGGCCAAGGTCGAATGCACCACTTGGCCTAGACAGTCCAAGGTCAAAGTCGGCTACGTCACTTGGTTTTGACAGTCCAAGGTCAAGGTCGAATAAGCCACTTTGCTTTGGCAGTCCAAGGTCAAGGTTGACTACGTCACTTAGCCTTAGAGAGCTAAGGTCACTACGTCACTTAGCCTTCAATGGCCAAGGCAACGACGAAAGACAAGAACAAAGTCTTGTGTTTATTTTCTTTACAATTAAACAATGCGCGACCCTGACTTTAGGGTTGATCATAAGATTAATATGTGTTAAACAAGGATGTAAAAAAGTTGTTTACTCTTTATCTGTAAAAGTGAGTCGTATAAATAAGCGGTGCATAAGTTTTACAGTAGTTCTAACTTAACATCAAAGAGAAAAAGTGATAAAGTGATAAATAAAACTTTAAAAAAAATTTGTGTGTATCCTAATGTGTGACACTTACAAAATGTTTTATAGATTTCATTTATCTGGTGGTGTTATTTTTAAACGTATAATGTATCGCAACCAGTTAGGAAATTTAGATGAGAATTTAGAATGGGTTGATATTTTTGAAGATAGTGTTGTATGTGAAGAGTGTTTAGAAAAAGAAGTGAAAATGGTCAAAGAAATAAAAGATGCAACTAAGGATGAAAAAGATGAAGCAAGCTATCCCATGAAAGATACAAAGATCAATATTGATATGATATGTTCTAAAACTGAGCTAGATGTTTTGTGTCGTAAGCACAGTGGAAGTTGTGCTCAATGTCAGAAAGAGATTCTTAACATTACAGTTGTTGATCCTTTTGATACTAATAGTATGAGAACATGTTACAAGTAGTTCTATATGTTTTTTTGATCAAAGTTTGTGAGCTCTTTTGCTACATGTTGTTAAAGTTAAACAAGTGTAAGGCAGTAATAATAAATACTATAAATAAATAAATAAATAACTTTATTTATAAAATTCTCTATTTAAAAGTTTAAATTGTTTTTTTTCTTTTTTTGATAAGAACGGTGGTGGTCGTCTTAGCAACCCTGCTTCAGCACATTGCTGCTACCGGTGGTAGGTGTCAGCGCTCATTCCTACTGGAATTGTCTCGTGGGGTGTAGGGTCAGCTACTTGCTTTTGCTTTGCTTTGCATTTGACCATATGATGGCTCAATCTTTTCTGTAATACTCTATGCGATTGATCATAGGGGCAGATCACATATTCTATAAAAAAAAAGCACTATAAAAAAATTATGAAAAGCAAAAGTGATTCAAACTTACGTTCACCAATGTCTTCCATTGTAAGTAAAGAATTTTCAAATTTTCTATTTTCTTCGGGTATAACCACACTTGTACAACAGTAAAGCGCTTTTGGCAGGTTTTTATCTTAAACTCCCAGTTTTCTACTTTGCTAAAAACTCCACTACTTTTTAGAATTAAACCTTGAATTGACAAGGTTGTACAGTACACCTTGGCCTTAATTTTAAACGGAAACATATTTATGCAGTGTCCTTGAGCAAAAAAAACAGCTTGCACTTTTTTAAAACCTTGCTGGTAACCTTGCCCTTCTACCCCTTCTATTATTTTTAATGCTAATATAAAAAAAGTATAAAACAGACTTTTTTAATTTATGTGTAAATGTGTAACCGTTCGTTTAAGTGTTGTTTAAAGGTAAGAATTTTTGTTTTTCATCTTTAACTGTTTAAATTTATACATGTGTTTGTTTTCAGTACACAGAAAAATGTTCTACAGAGTAAAACTTTCGGGAGGCATAATCTTCAAAAGAATATTGTATAATAATGAAATTGACAATTTAGATTCAAATTGAGAATGGAAGGACGTTTTTGAGAGAATTATGCTGTGCCCGGAATGTTTTATAACAGAAAGCCAGAGAATTTTAATGAACCAGGATGCCGGACCATTTGAGCTGAAAACTGCTGAAGAAGAAACCAGCATCCATATGAATTTAATATGCGATACGTCAGAGTTGGACGCAATATGTCATCGACATAGCGCCAATTGTGCGCTGTGTAGTCAATCATTGCTAAAAATCAGCGTTCTAAAGCCACTAAACACCAATAATGTGGTTATACAGTATGTATAAGCTGTTTTAATAAAAAACAGTTATGTAAATATATAAATATGTACAAATAAAATATTGTAACTTCTATATATATTGTATATTTTATAACCTTTGTTCAAAATACCCTTAAAACAGTAAGAATACTACAATAGTGTCTTATAAGCAAGCACTGTTTATTTATTGCTGTAGTAAACATGTTTTGTCTGATATACAGCTTTTATATGTCTTGTAAATTGACAAGCTATACATTCTGAAGATTCTATATCTGTTTCACCCCCACATTGTATGCAGTTATATTTTACTGGAACAGGCATTTTTTTAAACTCAGTAGCTTTAGCCGTAAAAGATATTTTGCAACTACATTAAATAATAAGAAAATCCAAACTTATACGGTTTTTAAAAATCAGTTTTATACCACATAATAAAACACATAAAAAGTTTGTATGTATAAATAGCAGTTAATTGAATAGCACAAAAAAACATAGTTTGTGTTAGTAATAAAAATAGTATTTAAAAAATACAAATGGTTTTTGCATAAAATGCTATGCACGCAAATCTAGGATGGCAACAGCAGTAAACCAGTGTAGCGCGCGCTTTTTTTTGAGAAAGACGTAAACATGTGTAGTGTTGCTTTTTGCATGAAAAAAACATAATTAAATATTATTTTGAACGTTTAAACTGAAAAACGTATTTTTTGTGTGTTTTAGTGAGTGTTTAATGTGAATTGGAGTGATAAACTATGACAGAATTGGAGTAAAAAAAAATGTGAGTAACTAGCCATTACATATTTGCTTTTTTTTGGAAAAAACAAAATACGAAAACCGTTATTTTTAATGTAATAAGGTAGTGGTATTGAATAAAATAAAAAAAATTGAAGACAGTTCTATACTAAAATTAAGTAAATTTACTTTGTAAATTTAAAATTTAGATATTTTAATATGTTTTGAGTAATTCGAGGTTTAATTGTAGCATTTCCAGATATTCAATCTATGAAATATTTTTTTTTTCTAAAAAAGAAAATAGCATTATGTGAGACAAATATCTGCTGACATAGAAAAATACAAGATGTTCCTGTGCGTTGTTGCATTTTTTTCCTAGAATATCTTTAACCATGAACTTGTGTATCAAATTAACTATTATAAAATATTAAAATTTAAAAAGTAATTTGTATATTTCTGTAAGCATTCTAGATATTCAATCTATAAAATATTTACAAGATTTGGTTAAAAAAGGGAAAAAAAGCATTATGTGAAGTGAACACATAGTTGCTGATATAGGAAACTGCAAAGTGTGCTGTTTTTGCATTTTTTTCCTAGAATATCTTTGACCATGAACTTGTGTATCAAATTAACTATTATACAATATTAAAATTTAAAAAATAATTTGGCTGTTTATGAAAGCATTTTCGATAGTCAATCTATAAAATATTAAAGAAAAATTGATTAAAAAAAGAAAAAAGCTTATGTGAACCAATAGCTGCTGATAGAGGAGAATGCAAGGTGTGCTCTTTTTTTCATTTTTTCATTGTTTTCCTAGACTCTCTTTGACCATGAACTTTTGTATTAAATTGGTTATTATAGAATATTAAAGTTTATAAAAAATGTATATTTATGTAGGCATACTTAATATGCAATCTATAAAATATTTCCAATATTTTGTCTAAAAAGAAAATAGCATCATGTGAGATAAAGAGCTGCTGATATAGGAAAATACAAAGTGTGCTCTTGTTGCATTTTTTTCCTAGACTACCTTGACCATGAACTTCTGTATCAAATTAACTATTATACAATATTAATATGTTAAATAATCAATTATTTATGATTTAATTTCTTTATTTTAAGCATGCAATATGTAATTGATTTTAGATTAATACTATCTTAGTGCTTTAACAAAATTTCTATGTTGGCTTTTATATATTCACAATTGATTGATACGAAAGTTTAATAACTATTTATACTTTTTATACTACATTAAATATCACATAAACAATAAATAAAAAATTATAATATATAAAACAGTAAACCACAACACAGTAAAATGATTATATTGATCAATGTGTAGAGTTACAACAATTTCATGCGGTATAGATTGATTTAATAAAGCAAATGTGCAAGAAGGCGAAAATTTTAAATGTTCGTTTTGAGGAACATCTGTAGAGTTCCATTGTCCTAATTGGAGCTTGCAGTCGAAACATGTGACTGTATCTAATGAATTAGTGTAAAAAAATCCAGATTTTGACAAATCACTTGCTGTAGGTGAAGAAAGTTTCCATGTCTTAAATGATAAAAGTCTTTCATCAAAACATGTGTAATTTTTTTTGACTGTAACAAAGCCAATCGAGTCATCGAGACACATTTTAATTAATTAGAGTTAATCAATGATATTCCCTTTCACTGTTTGTTATCAGCAACTCTGCCGTCAAAAATGATGGGTAACTTAATTACTGATTCTACAAAAACATAAGTAATGCGAGTTTGGAAAGAAACGCGCTCGATACTGATTCGATCTTTATATTTCAATGTAAACCTTGCTTTCGGTGAAATTTTGATATTATTTATTTTAAGAATTATATCTTTATTAGGATTCAACACAACGTTTTCTACAGTTCCTTGAGTATATGGAAAAATATATACAGTATCACCCGTTGGCAGGGAAACTGCTAAGCTTTGCTCGCTTATGTTACCATATAACTGTAACGTTTGTAGATAATATAAGTCGCCCAGTACGTTTTCAAATAAGCGATTGAAGTTATGATTTTCTATATGATTGAAGAATTTATCAAGTGACATCACTAACAAAAGTTTGACTAAATAGCTTAAAACTGATCGACTGGTTATATAGACGTTGTGCAGATAATTTTTAAATATGTTTATAGTTGTCTTGCGCATGCGTATCTACTTTTTGACACATTAGCTTTTGTTTCTTTATCTAAACCAACAATATAATAGGTAAAAAAACTACCAATGCTCATGCGTAGATCTGAAACAAAGTATAAAAGTTGAAGAAATTTTAAAAATAAAATAGTTTAATAATACATCATGGCTTGCAAAGTTGTAAATAAGAGTGAAACACCAATTATGTTAAGTGAACAAATTTTTTTTTTAAACAAGTCAAAAGTAAAATATGTAAGTGTTGGATTTAAAACGGATATAGTATTTTCTCCAACAATTCGTTTTGCTGGAACAAGAAGCTATCACGTTGTGGATATGTGTCGTGAAGACTTTGTTGCTTTTTTGAAGTTAGAACAATGGATTACTGATATTTGTAACAATTGGTCGGCAATTACCCACAATGACAACCGATCAGAGATGAAGCAGTGTGGAAGTATAACGGTTATGTTCTACGATGTTAAGAGCAAACCTGTTTTGCAAATCTTTAAATCGCAAGAGGACGTAATTTACTTAGGTCAAGAATCGTTAAACAGTTTATTTTACCAAGCTCATGTAATTTTGACAAAAGTACATCTTCTTGAAGAACATAACTTTTCAACATTCTACAAAACCATGTTAAGAAGAGCATGTAAAATGGAAGGAAATGTGCTAGAAAACATGAAACAACTGCTTAAAGTTATGAAACAAGATGAAAATGTTGCTACGGTAAAACAACTAATGCTTTTAGAACCTGATGTTGTAGTAAAAGATATGGAAACGTGTAAAATTTTTTTTTAAATAATAACAAAAAACATGTTAGGTTTAGCTCTAGTGTAGAAATACGTTTTATGTATGTTTGGAACTTTGCATATAAACAAGCACGGAAAGGACAATGGGAAACAATTGCAAGAGACTCTGCTAGATTTCGTAGAAGAATTGTAGCAACTGGATTGAAAATTTCTAAAGTTTTTGAAAATACGCATAGAAATAAAATATATGATAATATCTATACCTATACTGTAGATAATACTTTTAATACAAATACTAATAATACAGTTTGTTGAGTTTTATTGCATTTTTCTAAAATATAAATTACAACTTTTTAATAATGTCTTTGGATTCAATCCACGAATTGTGTTTTTTATCCATATTTAACCATTTGACATATAGTTTATTTCCTTTTTTTCGTAAAACTTTTTCTATTAGATATACATTGTTGTGTTTTACTTTTTGAAGTTCAAATTCGTAAAAACCGCCTTTAATAATCTCCCCGAGATAATCTTGTATAAGATATGTGCGGGGGTTTGTTGTTTGAATTTTTATTACAGTAAATATTTCATTACTCCATGATGGTGTGTAACCTTTTTTGAACACACTGCGGTGCTTACTTACTCGTACTTTATCTCCGACTTTAAATTTGGGTTTTTTTACATCAATAACTTTCAGATGAGTATAGACTTTGCGTAAAATTACTTTCTCATTCTGTGCATTAACATCACACGGTTTATATCCTGTAGTTTTATGTTTTGTGTTATTGTACTTAAAAATTATTTTCGGTAGAATGTCCAACCACTTATAGTTACCTTGCATACTAAATTCTTTAAACATTAGATTCTTTATAGTGCGATTAACTCGCTCAACAACACTTGCTTTTAAGTTAGAATACGAACTATAATGATTAATTCTATATTTTTGTATTAGTTCTTTAAAGTCTTTATTATAAAATTCCTTTCCAAAGTCGGTTTGTAAGTTTTGAGGAGGATGCTTTATACTATTTAAAAAGTGTTTGAATGTGCGCACTACTTCTCCTGCACTTTTATTTTTTAAAGGATAGCTCCACACATATTTTAAAAATACATTGATTATCATTAAAATATATTTAAATCCTTTATTAACTTTAGAATATGGAATCATTTCTATTAAATCACATTGATATAAATCATTAAGACCTTTGACAACCACACGTCGTCTGGGAAAGGGAACTCTAGCCGGTTTATGTAGTTTATTGACTACATCTCTTTTTAAAGACTCTTTCATAATTAAACTTTGATAATTTTTGATCTTTTTAATTCATCAACTATATAATTGATGTCGTTTTCATTGTTAGTATTTCCTGCTAATTTTGATGCAATCAGCGTTTGAAGGCGCTCAATTAATGTGTTTGGGTTTTTATATGGAACAAATTCTACTTTTTTGTCAGTTAAGGCAAGAGTACGTAAAGATTTTCCAATTTTTGAGTGAGAATTTAAACTTGGTCGCTTGAGATTTGGTACACTTCCTGTTCGTGGTCGTTGGCGAAAAATAGATGAAGGTTTTTGAAAGTCTTGTATAATCGTTTTATATTTGGTTCCTATATTACCTGCAATTTGCATATTGGGGTTATACTGTTTTCTATTTGCTGCTGTCCGCTCCACAATGTCTCGGTATTGTGAAAGATCTGCTTCAGTATACTTTTTAGGCTCTTTTTTAAACATTAACTCAAATAAACCTGGTGTACCTTTGTAAAGTAATTTTTTAATATAAAAATCATTGCCTTTAAAATCAATTTCAGTATTTCCAATAAAAAATTTTGCAGTTTTCACATCATGATGCACACCATACTGAGTATCATAAGAACCATCGACGTCCTTTATAAGTCCTTCAATATATTGACGAGGAAGACCAGATCATATCTAAAAACTCTTCAAAAGCTGGTGATTGTCTCAACAGTTCGATATTTTCAGATTCTGGTGTGACATCTGACGTTTTATTAAGTAAAGCTTCAGATTCAACTTGCGGTGTATATTCGAATGTTTCATCAGGATAAAATAAGCTATGTTGTGGAGTCATAACATTTTTATCACTTAATAGACTTTTGCGACTTTTATTTGTTGGTGTAGAGGCAACGTGTTGTAAAGTTTCATATTTTACAGCTGGTTCCTGTTTAATTATTTTATTTTGTTTTATTTCTGTTAGTAATTGGTTGATAGGCTCAGAAAATGGCTGCAAGCGTTTTTCAAATTGAAGTTGCGATGTTTCTAAATCTGTTTGTAAACCGCGCAACTTTCGTCTTACATTTTTTCTAGCTTTAACCAATTGCAGAGATAAATGATGACGTTTATCCATGATGAATGTTTAACGCAGAATGCAATTTTGGATATTACTTATGGAATAATAAAACTATCAAAATTTTTTCTGTATCGACCTTTAGTCATTGTAGAATCTTTATCAATTACTAAAAAACCGAAAGCATCTGTTCAACAGTTTGCACAAATTTTTTGAAACTTTTCAAATGACATATCCACATTTACGTGATCATTATAAATATGTTTGAGATTAGTAATATCTTGTGGAAAAATTATAATAAAGTTAGCGTTATCACGAATAAGCTGTTTTGGAACGGCTGAATAAGTTTGAGCTAAATAAAAACAGTCAATATAATAATGTCGTCCAAAAGAAAAATAATCACGTATTATGCTTTGATTATCACATATAACGTCATCAAAAATCATAATAGAAAAAGGTTTTGCTTGTTGTGGTGTTAGAACGTTGTTGCCATCATCAAACTCTATATAGGCGATTTCTTTTATAGGGCTTAATACTGTTTTTAAAAATGTATATCTTGGCTGATTTAACGTTTTGCAATATAAATAAATATTTGAAAAACGTAAACCGTTTTTATGAAGTAATAAACTTAATAAAGCATTAGTTTTTCCTGATCCCGAGCTTCCAATAATTATTCCCCGCTTTACAGTAGAACCAAAAAGGGATTTATGTTTGGTAAAGGTACTAGTAACACTACAAAAATCATGATTGATAACGTCTAATGAATTTTTTTGTTTTACAATTTTCATGCTTTATACAAGTTGTGAGTAGTAACTAAATATTTTACATAAAAACTAACATTATATACTATTATACATTTCAATAAACATTCAAATACATTTTGATAAACAATTAAATATTTTTCAACAGATCAAACAAGAGGTTGAAATTGCTTTGACGTTCAATATTATAATGGCCCCATGCTAAAGTTTTATTAGAACAATGTATTACAAAACGTTTATCGTCTACAGCTGACAATGCAACTTTATGACGTAATTCTGTGTATATGTCATGTAAATACGATTTAAATATTGACATACTACAATAAACTGATACGTTATTATTTAATACGTTTTGATAATCTGAAATTTGCAGTGTAGTTTGGATAACGTGTTTACTCACACCTTTAGCTTTTTTTTCAATACGGTTGTTTAATTCAACGCAATATGCTTTAGCACTAGTACCGTAAAATGCTTTAATTGGTATACCTGCATATTCATCTTTCATTTTACCAACAATGGAAACATTGGGCTGTATTCCATGACAATTATATTTAGAATAATTTGAGAAATCAAATCTGCTAGTATTTTGTTTCATGTCATCATAAATATTTTCAGTGAAAGTTTTTAATATTAGAGAATCTGTGTCCATATATAAAACAGAAATATTATTCTGATATTTAGGTTTAAGAAAATCATAAAAAAACTCATACATTACAGTTTTTGATAAATCTAAAATGCAAAATCCTACATAGATTGGTTTATCATATGTTACAAGAACTTTATTCAATTCTATTGCGATTAAGGTTTTTGAAAAAACTGTGAAATTTTTAAAATTTGGTTTTGCAAGCCAAGTTTCAGCACCAAATTTACAAGTGTCTTTTGACCAGTGAGTCGCTATTTTAATATCAATACGTTTGTCTACATTTTCCATAGTTTTACCAAACACACTATTATTAAAAAGTTTTCTTAAATCTTTGTCAAATTTGGTTTTAGCTTCTAAACGGTATTTTGAATTTAAATCAATATACTTTTCAAGCCAAGCAGACTGTTTGAATGTTACTATTCTATGAATTTTTTTCAATATCAACCCATGTTTTAAGCATTGCTGTAATGTAATATAATGAATAATATAGTTAGATTTGTTATTTAAATTTGGTATCAATTTAGAAAATTTTCCATTTGGTGGCACAATATTTTCAGGACAAAATGGTAAATCGTTATAATAATCATGTAAACTTTTTGGATATTCTAGATCTACTTCAAGAACATACCCATCTTCTGAAGTATGTGATATGTCAGAAAGATTAAAAGTATTTATTTCGTTTTTATCTAACCATCTAAACTTTCCAGTTGGTAAATATTGTTTCATTGCCCATCCGTATAAATTTGTAGCATCTAAATATACAATATAAGATAAAGGATCGTTAATATTATAATTGTCTAGCATTGGATTGTTTGCCTTAGACATTCGCTTCACACATGTACTAACTCCACCTCGAATGCCTTTTCTAAAAAAATGTAACATGTCTATATCGGTTAAAAGTTCTAATTCAACCTGCGTATATTTTAGCATAGCATCCCAACTAAGCGATGGTATGGTAAGATAATGTGCAGGATCTAACCCATATGCGTTCATAGAAGAGTTACGAAAGTTTTCAAAAACATCACAAAGCAATAAAACATCAGATTTTAAGTAAATGTCCGAATAATCACCTAACGTTTTACAGTCAAAAATTGACCACACTAATTGAGCACGTTGATATGCTTCATCTGAAATATTTTCATTTTTTAGTTTGTCAAAGAAATCAGTTTTATTTGGTAATTGTTGTAGATCTAGCTTATTCCAATCGTTTACAAACGAATAAGGAAATACGCCTTTTTGCCTAATTAGACAAAATTGTTCATCAAGTGGAAAATATTTATTGATTTCATTACATTGATGCGATTCTAAGGTTGAAGCTAATGTTTCTAAAGAAGATGCCAAAAAACGAAATGAATCTACAAACCGTAATTTAAGCTGTTTTTTTATACTATGTCCTTTTTTATTTGTAAAACTACCAACATTAAGAGTTTTGGTTAATGAAATATATTTTTCTTTGGTTTTTCCAATAACTGAGATTTGTTCTTGCTGTAATGCTAATTGCTTTACAAATAAGTGCATGTCGTAATTACTCAAATTGTGAAAAAAAACTGGAATAAAATTTGGAACTTTAAAATTTAAATTGCATGAACTATGGCTTGGGCCTCTGAACCGCCCACTAGTGTGCGAATGATCACGTACTTTAATATCCGTTTCACTAAAGTTTTTTTCACAAATGTGGCAAATTTTAGCATGTTTAAACGCAAATTCTTCTTCAGGTGATAAAGGTATCATTGGCTTTATTGGCTCTAAATATTTATAATATAACTCTAACACATTAGTTTCTAAAGACGTTAGAAACTCTTCTACACAGTTTTTCCCTCTAAAAAGTTTGAAAAATGATAACGTATCATCAAAATCACATTTTATATAGTACGCACATGAATAAGGTTGATGTAAATGTGTTCTTACATAAAAACTTTCTGTATTTGATTTAGAATTTGGTTTGCAAGTAGCTAAAGGCGTGAGTAAACACTCAAAATCTGCATAAACTACGAATGGAACTTTGTATTTTTTTTGAAAATTTTCAAATTGTAAAATGTTGGATGGAATTGTTTTCCCAAATTTTGTATTTCTAAGTGCTGTGTTTGGAATTTTGGTATAAACTAATGCACAATCATGTTCAGAATGTCGCTCTAATAAAACTTTAGTTGAAAAATTTTGCAAACAACCATCACAAAAATATTTTCTACTGCGATGATTTGAAATTTGAGCCAAAACTAATCGTGAAAAATCAGTAATACACAATAATGTTGATTACCATTATCTTCGATTAATAATAAATTTATATGAACGTCTTGTTTGACTTTTGAAAAATATAAAGGACCTACTATTTCATAACGTTTTTTGTTGTTATATGGAATAAGTTCTAAACCGTATACATTAATTGAAATACTATTATTTTTTTCAAAAGTTGAAATATGTTCTAATTTAACCGGAAACTCTATATTAGAAAAATTACATACGTGTGAAAAATGTGGATAAGATGTTGGATTCCATTTGGGACCATTTGGCTTAATTAAAGCTGCAACAATACTCCAACCAAAACACTTGTTGTCACTATTTTGGATGTTTATAACAGCATTCCTTTTTTTAATGCACACTGGAAGGTCTATGAATGAAGAAGCTCGCAATGGATTGTACTTATTTATATTTATTTCTAAATATAATATTTGCGCTAACGCCCACCCTAAAAAAAAAACATTCTCTAGTGTACTTTTTTTAATACAATGTTTATGTCTACAAACCTGAATCTTTCTCTGCAAAAATTTCCATTTTATGATAAATTTCATCTCTAAATTCTATCAGAATATCCTCTAGAATGGTTCCTCGTGTGACTATTTTATTTTCTGTACAAAACGCTTTGATATCCGACAAGTTTTTAGCTTCAATAGTATATAATCCATATAATTCTAAATTGATTTTTAGTGTAATCATTTCATCTAACTGCTTTTGTAGTAAATCACCTATTTTTGGACCTTCGCTTTCAAAAAAGTCTTTAATGTTTACATAATCTTCTTCTGAAATTAAACGATAAGTAGCAACTCGTTTTTGAAATGCTGTTGCAACATTAAAGACGTTTGCTGCTAAAGATGTTACACAAAAGTTTTTGTGATGACGACTTCTTAGGTGATTGCTTAAATGTTGCGGATTAATAAAACTTTGACACAAGTTACATTGCACTGCATCTGTAAAAATATTATTGAATAATACTAAATTTAATATGCTAGAAGTTTATGACTTACTGTGGGAATTTTCAATTTTTCGTTTTTTCGATGGATTACACGTGTTGGCCATATGTCGGTTCTTATTATAAGAGGTTGAAAAAGTTTCGCCACACCAACCACAAATATGTTTATTCTTAAATTTAATAACATTATACTTAAATTCAATACTTAAAATTTGACTGTCTTCAGTTACTACACACAATAAATGATTGGTTTTACATTAAAATATAAAACCAATCATTTGTTACATGCAGATATCCAGCAAGACCAACGAGGAGGAACAGTCTGCTTGCCATTGTTGTTGTCGCGAACAACATAACAAATGCAGTAATAAACTCGAAAATAAAAATACCAAAAACTCATACTTACAAATTGAAAAAACTTGTTATGAAAAGTACTCAAACCAACGTTAACATCATCACCCCAATACATTTTTAATTTTTGTTTCAATGTTTGAGTATTAATTGTTCGGTATTTGCCAGCAAGCAAGAAACTCATCATCATCGTCATTGAAAACTGAAGATTTCTGATCTTGTGTTGCTAGAATTACGTCATCACAATCAATACTCACACATTGTTGAGGTGGAACAAGTGGTTGTGATTCTCGCAAGCTTGGTCTTGATGCTTGCGAGATTGGTGTTGGTTGCCTTACAACCTTTGACGCCACATTACGTTTTTTAATGATGCGCCTTGGCGGTTTGGTCACCCAACATTCATTTGTGTGGACGTGGTGATATTCATAAATATTATTATCCGAGACATTCGTAAAAGTCTCGGATTTTTCAGATGTTGTGTAATATGGATGGTAGTGATGATAGTGGTAATAGTGATGCACATGCACAATTTTAACAGTATCATCACTACCATCATCGTCTTCATGATCAACAATCGATTCTTCATCAGAAATTACTTCCTCATCAGGAATCGATTGCTGACTAGATTGAGCCTTCTTGGGGAACACGCTGCTGCGTCGCCCAGTGGACTCTTGTCTATGTTGCACATTAGGTGACACAATGTTTGTGGCATTGGTCACCTGTGCATTTTGTTGGGAGTCCACGAGCTCTTCATCCCTTTGGTCAGCAGTGCTGACCTCACCACGTTCCACATTCGAACAAGGCACATTATTAAAAACGGTTCCACTATTAGGAGTAAGGGGTGACAATGGTAACGCGCTATTTACACTTGAAGGCCTCGCTACTGCATTTATTGAAGCAACAGCTTCCCCTGTACTAGCTTCTTGCCTTAAACGTTTATTGAAGCTCTTGGAAAATGCGTTCAGACTACCTACACTCAAACTACTAGTGACAAACGTGTCCATTTCTTTAAAGTAGGCATTTTGCACATTATCTGGGCAAATACCAAAAGCTTCATTGAATAATCGCTCATTTTCAATTGGATTGGCATTAGACGCTTTTTCAAGTTCTACTGCCAATTGCTGCGTTAGAGTTAAGCAATCCGGTTGTCTAATTACAATATTTTCTAAGACATGAATTCTGCGATTTGCAGCAACAAAATTGTACGGATCTTGAGGATTTCGTACATATGGGTTAACTGGATTGTGTAATCTTAAGTAAGCTAGTAAAAGGGGCATTGTTTGACTTACATTTTGGTTTGACATTTTGAACAGATCACAAACAGATCACAAACAAAAACTCACACAAAACAATTAACGACGCACGGGAATAGGTTTAACAATTCGTCAGACCGGTACAACAACAATTGGCATAACATCAGCTTACTATCCCCTTTATACCCTCTCCCACTCCATTAACCACCAAGAAAGTAGGGATCTTTCGAGGTTAAAGGCTCAAGGTTTTTGCTGATTTTGCAGTCTAGGTTGCAGAAGGTTTGTAAGATTGCACTCTTTGAAGGTCAACGTCAGCAGAAAAAACGCTTACTGCTATCAAGTTTTGCGCCTGCAGCATAACCTTCAATCTGTGTGAACTACTGCGTAATATTATTCTTGTGAGAAGGTCAATGAGGGGTTTTTTCTAGGTATAACATAATGTTGCTTACATTTTTTAAATTTTTAGTTAAGTGCGTTGTTCTGTAAGCTTAAGCTTCTCGCAAAATTAATATTGCACTGTAGTTCACAGAGATATAAGGTTACATTTTGCCACACGTGTGTTTTATACTTATCTTATTTTATTTTACATTAAAAAAACAAAAAAAAAGTAAAAAATATAATTTAATAAAAGACACCCTTTAAAATAGGAGTTGTTTTCTAAAGTCAACTGCAAAACATTAGATTAGTGCGCTTTACCACACTACCGCACTATATATAATTTTTTTTTTTTTTTTTTTTGAAAAAAAAAAAAAAAAAAAAACGAGTCCCACAAATTGGCTTTGGTTGTTAAAACTTACAAATTTAAATTTTACTCTAAAAACTACATATTATACTAAAATTTGAAAGGGTTGCAACCCCTTTTTTTTACCCCTTTTAAAAGAAATAAAGTTTAGCGAAACAATTTTGCATTTTGTATTAGGATACAGAAAAATATTAATAGCACATATCACAAATCACTTTAACGCTACTTGTGTTTTTTAGGAGGGTACATGTTAAAGAAACCACTTTGCTCTTGCCAAAATTTAGAAATTTGTTTATATACTTACTTTTAACAATCACTTATATACATTTGCGAAATTTAAATTTTTTCTGAAAAAATTTTTTTAAGGGTTGTTTTCAAAACTTTATCGGAACATAGTCGACTTTGACCTCAAATACCTTGTATTTACTTAAGGATTATAAAAATATAAAAATTGTTAGGTAAAAAATGTTTGGTTAAAGAAATAACAATTTTACCAACCCCTATTTACAAAACATGCATTTTAAATAATTTGTATTTGCAAAATGCTTCTTTTTTCATAAGAGTCAAAATTTGATCCAAAGTACGGTATTTGAGATTTTTGCGATAGAATGAAGTGATTAATATATAGTTTGTTTCAAAGAGATACTTTGCGAAAGAGATTTTTTATTAGAATAATTTATACACAATGTTATTGATTTTTATATAAAAAACAAAATAAACGTTCTAATTTAATTTTTTGCTATATTTTATAAATGCTTTCCAAAAATCGTACGGTTTTTAAACTACAACGACAACGCTCTGAAGAATGAAATAAACAGCTAGGTGTACTCAATTTTAATGATGGAGTTTCAGGTAGTTCAACAATATTTTTATCCAAAACTTCTCCTTAATAACCAGCCTTTTCTTTTCCTTTAACATAAATGGTATCAGCATTAGAGGTCCACTTTTGTAATATCTTTTTACACTGTTCAAATTCCATTTCTCCTTCATTCCACTTTATACAGTGATGATTTCGCATTAACCATTTTGCTTGTTTCTTATATTTGAGAGATAGCTCCTCAAAGGGAAAAGGTGGTTTAAATACACAATCTGCAACTTTTTTATTTTTGATTACCGCTAACTCTTTAATGATAAATTGTTGATCATCTACTTTAAATAATTGCATATCTACAATTGCATTCATTTTTACATTTGTTTTACAGCTTGTGTTTGAAGATTATAGGTGAAAATACGGTCGCTAATTATAACAGCATGTGCGGTTGTATTATTTGGAATTATCGAATTTGTATCAAACTCGATTCTTAATACTACTGCTTGCGTTTGAAACCCGAGTTTTTGATAAGAACAGTCGACGATTATCAAAGGAAAGTTAGATTTAAACTGAGCTGGTGTTATTGAACACTCAGTTTTATCTTGATAATAATAAGTTTTTCGAAACTGTGTAAACATTTCATATAACGTGGCAAATTGATTATTATTGAAAGAGATATTCAAGTTTTCATATGGATAGCGTTCATTATTTAAGAATATGCGAATATTACCAAAATCACAATGATCAAACTCACTCATATCTTTTTTTAAGTCTCCTTCTCGATTAGTTTGGAATCCAAGTATTATATAACGTGGTGACTCAAGTTTTGTGGAACTTTTTACAGACCATATTTGTTTTGTGGTAGTTGGTAACGACGGATAACTATGTAACTGCCAACTACGAAAGGATAAAATAACATCTTTACCCTTCTCAATTTTTTTTGTAAGTGCTACTTCTTCTCGTAAACCGGGGGAAATATGAGGTACTTTCCAAACAATTCTATCGAGAATGACTTTTGGTTTGTCATCCTCATTCAATGTAATTAAAGCATTATTATCCGAATTACTTCGAATTAATATTAATTCTTGTGCAATATTAACCATAACTTCTGTATAATCTTCAGCAAAACCCAATAACATTTTAAGTGGAATACAAACGTTAAATTTTCCATTCACCACTATACTACTTTTTTGACTCCAGAACCAGCCAGCATTTTGATATAGTATACTTTCACTCTGATTGAATGACGCTAATGCTTTCATTGTACTTGTTATTCCTGGTTTTGTATTAATATCTATTGTTTGTCCATTTACTTCATATCTTATTTCACTAAATAAAAACACCACACCGTTATTAACAAACTGTGTTTGGGTATCCGGTATGTTATCGTCTTTAACAATTCGACCTTGTATAAACAAATGACTATCACTGGATCTAGTACATAAA
Organism: Lagria hirta; assembly: GCA_947359425.1. Taxonomy (NCBI): domain Eukaryota; kingdom Metazoa; phylum Arthropoda; class Insecta; order Coleoptera; family Tenebrionidae; genus Lagria; species Lagria hirta. Next base: position 27,693,517 of record OX375794.1, on the reverse strand, counting down.
TCTTCAGGTAATCGAATTCTTATTTCATCATTATTTTCATATCGCGATGTATAAGCTTCATGACTATAAAATCTATAGCTAACAATAGATTCATCTACAGATGGCTTTTCAACAAGATCAAACATTTTTATATAATTTAAACCCTAATGACTCAAGAAACTTTTTATTTTCAACAGTTATCAGCTTGACGCTTTTCTTCTTACTAACTCGATCTACACACACTTTAATGCATTTATTTCTTTTTTGATTAAAGTTAATTCCCATCTCTCACTTCTTTCCTCACATGTAAACCTACAGTGACTGTCTCGTTTTGGAAATTGATTAAGTTTCCGTTTTGATCAACTATTTTATGGGTTATGTTTCGTATACTATCTACACTAATAGGCAAATAAATTAAATGATCGGGAGCTTCTACAATTTTAAATCCAGGAGGTACATTTGGAAAAAATTGATGAATGATGTGAGCGGGTCTATCATTTCTAAAACTATTAACAGCAGTATTACATTCGATACAAATTGAGTTTATTTTCATTATATTGACAATCCAATCTGATTCGTGAACAACATTTTTTTTTAAAAGTTTTTTACCAAATCCCAGTATTGATCCAATTGTATTTGGTTTTTCAAAATTAATGTCTTGTGTTGCTTTAATATGAGTATGGGAAGTGTTTCTATTTGAGCTGATATTTATATAATCTCGATTAAAGTATTTTTGTACCTCTTTCTGTAAATATGCATTGATATCTACTAATTGGTAACACCCGGTAGGTATCGTAAATTCTTTGTTGCCAAAGTAGAATTTATTACAACCTTCTTCTATATTTGGTATTGAGTTATATACTTCAAAACTAGTCAAACCTATCACATATTTTCCATTGCTTATGTCAATAGGTGGATTATATTCACTAGTAAGCACTGACGAATTGCCGGTTAAAACGAACAACATTTTGCTTTTAAAGCATGTTTTACACTGTTGTTATTTTTTAATTGTATACATATAAAAACTTTAAGCACAGATGACCACAATTAAATGTGTCAAATTTTTGAAACCTTTCAATGTTATATTGAATGTTGTTTTTTAAACTATCACTTTTAAAATATCTTATTAACTCCAGTGGAGGTTTTAAGTGTCCCATGCTATCAAAATACATAATACTATTTTTTTTTTTACTATAAGCGGTCCAATGTGTGCCAGGTCCAGCTTTATCATCTAAATTTATTATACCGCTTTCATTTTTACAGATTTTTTTTGGTAAATTATTTCTCATGTAAACACCACGAAAGTTTTGTATTTTTAATTTGTGAACATATTTAATTAAATCTATGTTAGATAAAGCCCGTTTAGGCAGTTTTATTGGTAGTTTTTTTGATACCATTGACTTGGTCCAACAAATAACCATTTGCCTTTTCTTTTCTTTCGTCTAGACCGTTTTTTTCGAAACCCTTTTCCTTTAGCGGAAAGTTCCATCGCTTTGTTATGTCGTTGCGTCTCTTCTAATAATTTCTTATCTGCTTGCGCTTTATTTACAGCCGTTGCAATTCCAGCTGCACCTCCACCTAAACCTCCTAACATCCCTAATAATGGAAGAAGAAATGGTAAAAAGCCTCCACGTTTTGGAGCTTTTAGAATTCGTTTTTTTCTGTGTTTTTTTTTTAAAGAACCCATTCCTAATTTTCTTTTTGCTTTCATTAATGTTGTGACTGCTAATGCTGCAGTTTTTTCTCCAAAAGATGCACTTTTTGCTTTTAAACGTTCAATTGCTTTTTCTATCAATATTTTGTCTGCTTTGTGACGTTTGTCTAACTCTTTCTCTTTTGAATATGCTATGTCGTGCTCTCTACAGGCAGAGTCTAACGGATTTATTCCGCTATCTCCTCGTTCTAATCTTTTTTCTAACTTTGTACCAGGACCGCAAAATTGATACCCAGGCAAATGCAATTCTAAAAGGAGTTTATTAATTAAAGTATTTATTAAACCAGTACCTTTCTTACAAGTATTTTGTTTACTATTACACTTTGTCTTTTTATTTTTACATTTATATATTTTCATCTCCATATACAAACAACTTTAAGCCAACTAAATTAGTATTAAACATACACTACTATTTATACTATTTCTAAGTGATCCTCTATAGTCCAGTCATTTCGTCCGAAAAAAAGGCAAATAAAAGAAAATGAATTTGCGCTTCTAATTTTTTAATATGTTGTAGGGGATATTATGTCAGTTAAACCAAAACATAAAATTTTGTTAAACACATTATGATGCAGATGACCCGCAGTTATATGCCTTTTTTTCTCCAGAAAATTTGCACGTTGCTAATCAGAAAATTAACACAAATGAAAAAAGTTTTTTGCAATCTATAATTAATTTATTAAGAAAAAAGTTTCAAACAAAATCCTTTGTAACACAGCAGTTTAGTCATATTTTTCTTATTGTGATGTAGGGTGTATTCCAAATGCATTAATGCGCAAACTGCAATGAAAATACAGCGTATTCAAAATTGTTGTATTCGATTTATTTCTGGAGTTTCTAAGAGACAACACATCTCCGACCAAATTAAAGAAATTGATTGGCTAAATTCTGAATCGGGAATTATTTTCAAGAGCTCTATATATTTATTTAGGAAAATTTGTTACAGAACTGGTGTTCATAATAGTAGTATACGCCGGAAATTGTTGATAACGCTACCAATACATGAAACAACGTTATTTGAAAAGTCTTTTCTTTTTTAAGGTTGCCAAAATTTATAATACCATTTCTAAACAAATTAAGCTGCTAAATCACCGGATTAGAAGTAAAATAAAAGTCAAACTTTTAGAAGAACAATGGAGCTGTTCTTTTTTTTTGAGTTCTTCATTCCTTTATTGCTACTAGTTATTTGGTTAGTTTTATGTTAATTATGTTTTTTTTTTGGATTAGTAGAATGTATGTTAAGTTTTTCCCAACCGGTTAGAAATATAAACAATGTTGGGGTGCAAACTTTTTTTACTGACTTATTACAGTGCAACTACTTTTTAACTAGGGTTTATGTGATTACGACATTGTGATATACTGTAAAAATTTATTCCAAGGGGGTGAACGACAGAGAATAATTTATTATATAAACTTTTTCTCTGTGTTTCTTTGACGACGGAACAATAGAGAAGTAAGGAAAAAGACCTCAAAGGACTGACTTGGGTCTATTTCTTTAGGTATCACAAAATATAGATAACAGTTAGATGCATCAGATAATTTATTCCTCATCAGTTCTAGGTTGTAATTTAACCTTGCTCTTCCAGTTTTAGACGTATTTTTTATATTTTAAGCGGTAAGCAGGTATTCATAGACAACTCGATAATTTTATTAAGTTTCTTCCGCATTGAGGTTGTTTGCTTTCACAAAAATCCTGTCGATTTTATTCAAAATATGGTAAACATTTTGAAAAAAATGATTAGCCGATATGTCGACTGAAAAAAAAAATTTATTAATATTAGAGAAAGCGTTATTTGAGCAGTGATGCTTTTATGTGTTTTCAAAAATTTTTTGTAGAAAAAGAGTGATTAAGAGTGGTATTCTTAAAGATACGTAATTAAGATTATTCTGTATAGGCGTGGCAAATTTATAACATTTTATTCCAAATAACAGCTCGGACACAAATGAAGAGAAACCAATTATATTTTTATTAAACATTGTTAAGAACACCAACTTGTAATGAATTTTTGTGTGCTCACCTTGATTCAATAGCGTCTCTGGTTGTTTTAGTATTATGAAGAGATATATTCTTTTATATGCTGAGGCTCTCTATGTATCTATCTTAACCTACAAATTGTATAAGGTGGAAATAGCTTTCTAAAACCTCCAAATTATTGTTTGCAACTCATAACGTTATTTTTACGAGCTTATTCCTATATGACTGTGTAGTGTATCATAGAAAAAAAAAGAGAAAAGTTGTTATGTGGGCTCTTTTTGACGCCAAAAAAGCTGCTGAAGAGTGTTGTCCTAATACAAGCTCTTTTATTTCCTGATGATGCCGTTATAAATATGAACAACGTACAATGTAAAATCATGTTTTGCCTTTCAAGAAATTTGCATTACAAATTTTTAGGTTTAAGAGAACACTGCCATGAATAGATTTGAATCATTATCTAATTGACAACTCTCTGAAGCAAAAAACCGTAATGCCCTCAAAGCCCAAAAAACGCGTAAGATTGATAAAATATTTTAAAAGCATGTCATTTCATACAAAACAAACAACAATTTATGACAATTTGTAAGTTGATCAATGGATAGTCAAATAAAAGAATATATTTTTTCAAAAGATTGAAACAGTCGAAGTAAGCATACAAAAATTCCAGTTAGCCATGATTTAAAAAAATAATAATAATTTTATTTGTGTTTTACATGTCATTTGGAATAAAATGTCATAATGTTGCCACGCTCATAGGAAATAACTTCATCATCTCATTCTATGAGCGTGGCTTATTGATATTCTGTTTCGAATGACAGTTTGCAAAAGTGTGATTTTATTTATTTGTTTTAATTGTGCTAAATAGCAACCTGTGATGTATTGTGTGATGAATTGTGGTGTTTTACTGCTTTAGTATTTTTAAATAGTATATTACACTACAAGGGCAGAAAGTTAAGATTCCTGCACTACGCGCCCGTTCAGGGCTCTCAACTTTCTGCCCGTGTAGTGTATACTAGTTTTCTTGCTACTCCAGTCGACAGTACGTAGTGTCGCTTGCGATTCCACGGCAGCAAATGCAGGACCTGAATTGCGCGCCATGATGCCTTCGGCTATTTACTTCCACTAAAAGACGGCGCGCGCATAGTTCTACCAGTGCATGAAAGATACGCTTTCTGCCGTGAAATCGCAGCCGGAACCACGTACTTTCGACTGGAGTAGCAAGAAAAAATTTATTCTTTTCTTCGATTATCGTTTCCACGTCAAATCCGTGGTTCTGACTTATCTTTAAATTTACGTTGCTGTAACGTCGGAGCACGTACAACTTTCCAAGTTGAATAGAGTTTTATAAAAGTTACCAATTATTTTTTGTTTATTTTTGAGTGTAGTGCTTAACCGAAAAAAAAATGAAAGAGTTTATTATGTTAAATTTTTTGGACGAGGAAACAAAAAATGGGTTTTCAAAATATTCAATTACCCTGGTACTGTTTTTAGATTTTATTTAAATATAATTTTTTTTTTGATTGCATAGCAAAATAACATTTGGAAATAAAATGTCAATAAGGCCTTTACAGAATTATTTAACCTTCATATTTTATCACGTATGGTCGAGAATACCAACTTAAATCATCTTTGTTCTTACGAAATACAATAAAGAGCGTTAAATAAAATATTTTGTACGGCTTCCAATACCATGAAAGGGTAATCGTGTAGATTATTGTTTTTACTTTCAAACTATACAAACGGCAAACCAACTAAACGTTTGTTCATAAAATATCGATAAATTTTTTTGTTCGCATGTCATTTTGTTATTTGGTTGCTATGACAATAATTATTAGATAGTCACAACAAATTATATAAAATTTTTGGATAATGACTACAAAAAATTAGATCATGATGATGTTGTTTGATAAAATCAAATTTTACCATAGACTTAAGAACACCGAAAGAAACTAATTTAGTTAGCTTACTTTTCGGTTATTGTTATTTAGTTTCAAATGCGAAAACACCAATATAACGGTTCTGATAAGAATTATTTAGGTGAAACCTTCTTAATCCTCTCACCTTTCAACAAAGTAGCGAGCAAGATAAAGTCTAGAAGGCAAAGAAATCTTTTCAATTAGAAGACGTTTAATCGTTTAATTATCTGTCGTTTAATTATCTATCAATCGTTTGATTATCTGAAATATAATTAGGTTGAATCAAGACAACCTCTAATTGCTTTGTTTTTTATATTTTTTTATGAACAAATTTGTGACGTTATATAAAAAATAGCAGCTATTACCTACCACTTTTCCAAATAAGGCAAGTCCATTTCTATCATTTTATAAAAAAAATATTTTAATCTTACGTTTTGTAAGAAAATAATTTTTGATAATTTTTAGATTATTTAGTTTAACTCGAAAGATCTGTATTAACAATTATATTTTAAAAGTCTTTCACAAGATGTCAGGATTTACCTAGCTGAGCTTGAGTTGATCCGGGTATATCCTACTTCGCCACTGCTTTGTTACTTAAACATAACAAAAAGAATGGTGAGCGTCTGGCATGTAATACTCTCAAAGCAATCTCACAATGCTTTGCCTCTCTTTATTTAACAGACATCACATACATTTCACTCACATTTGAATATCTCTCGTCATTAAAACCGTCGTTCATAGAGATGGGCATGTAATACTCTCAAAGCAATCTCACAATGCTTTGCCTCTCTTTATTTAACAGACATCACATACGTGGGCTACCTTCGCAATGTGTTCTCTTCTTTTGAATTATCCCCAGATAGTGAGTTGTGCAATGGGTATAAAGGAACCGGAAACCCAGTTAATCACAATATATTCGCTCCAAACTACCAGTCAGAACACAAAGCACAAACCCATCATGCGTCTTCACTACATAATCATGATTCAACATTGACTAGTTCACTGAGCACAACAAACCACAAAGAAGTACTTTTAATATCATGAACTACCTGCCTCATCTTTATAAACTCAACTCCACTTTCACTACAAATTGGCCAATAATATTAATGCACTATAACTAAAGCATTCACTCAATTAGATAGGTTCACTAAATAATAATTATGTACTATAATCAAGGTAAAACACTCAATGAGAATAAACTTACTAAATAATAATAATATCCAATTTAATCAAGATAAACGCTCAATGAGTAAAAACTCACTAAATAATAATAATATTCACTACAATCAAGGTAAACGCTCAGTAAGTAAAAACTTACTAAATAATAATTATATCCAATACATTCAAGGTAAACGCTCAATGAGTAAAAACTCACCTCAGTATTCACAGAACAGGGAAATCAAACACATTTCCTACACATCAACTCATTGAGAAATGAATAAGTAAATGAGCAACGATACGGTATCCAGACGATGAGGGTGTTTATGTTATAGAGATAACGACATTCCAATGGGCTATTATTAGAAACTACAAATTAAGGGTGTGAAATTAAAATTGAATTCTTGTTTCTCTTACAGTTTTGCAAAATTTCAACAATTAATGTTAGTTAAATAACAATTAGCTACTTCTCTATAATACATGTCGTGTCAATATGTCTATGCTCTACGATTATTAGCATTAAATATTTACTTAAAAACAGTGTACAAAATAGCAACAGTTTGCTACATTATCATCAATAATCTAATTCAACTTACTCTTTTGTATTAATTGTTATAGAAACGGTCGAACGGTCAAACGGATCGGTTGGACGGCACATGAAACATATTTACACATAATGTACCTGTTAATAATACCTGAAATGTAAGTCACCGGGGGCTTTTTTTTTCGAATTACTAGTGGGAAACATCATCATTGGACTTTGACAAGCACTTTATAGACTCGATTGACTTCTATCTACCATAATTATAAATTTTTTTCTCTAACCTTGTGTTCTCAATGATGTCTTTACTGTTTTGGTATCTAGTTTGAAAGCAACGTTTACTGTATCGCTTGCCCATATTCTTATTATGCAAAATAGAATGACCTGGAATAATGCGTAATAAAAAAAGAATAAAATAAAGATTAATAAATAAAGAATCTAAGGACATTACACAATACTCTGTCATGCCAACAAAAGGAAAGTTTACAACCTTTTTTATGTACTGACAGGAACATAACCATAGCGGGTAACTGGCTTCAGTTCACCCCTTCACTGCTATGCCACTTTTTGAGAAAATAGAAAGCCACGATAGCAATCTGTAAATGCCTACAGAATAATAATAATACTAATAACATTTATTGCTTAACAGGTATATACATCCCACCACTTACTTATTCAATACATATTTGTGCTGTCGAGTATATTACAACTTATCAATATAACTTTACTTATTATTCCTTTAAATCCAGGGAGCCAGCACTGAATTCATATTCCTCCTGTAATCATAGCACAAAAAACACAATATTATTAAAATCGACAACAACAACACGTTGCCTATCTTTCTTTCTTTATAAACAATTCTCAGCTCAACAATGTGCAATAATGTCTGACCGACCGTCTAGAGACCTTTACTAATCGTCATTATCACTGTCAGTTCACTAACTCCTACTCAACTTTTCCAGGGATTCTAAGACCAATTTCTCTCTCTCTAACTTAAAATGCCATATGGACCTCATCGTGGTCTTCTAATTATACGTACAAGTTATTTAGCGTCTTATTAACGTATTTTAATTTAAATATGAATAAAATTATAAACTCTTACAGTATATAACATATTTCTAGTACTGGAAGTATTAAATCGCTGTTGTTTTGTCAAATATTCTACTATTTTACAAAAGTAATAGGTGCTTGGGAAAATATAAGCTCAAAGTGTCATTGTAAATTTATTTAAATAAGAATCTGTTGCTACTTGCTAAATTCCGATCTAATCAGTGTCTGATTAATTAGGTTTTTTTGTTAGTATTACAAAATTGTTTCACAAGTATTTCACAAGGTATACTGCCACTTATGTCGTGAAATTTGATCTATTTGGTCCAGATTATCAAATGAAATATGATACTGAAGCGAAAAAGAACGCTGACCTTAAAAGTTTTTTTTTATTAGCTTGATTACAGCGCATTTGAAAATCTTGTTTTTTGTGCGTTGTTTTATACAATAAAAGGTACTATAATGCGTTTTTGTACTTTTAAGAATATGGAAATGTATACTAGGCTCAATTGATCAGTGACTTCCCTACACGGATTGCTTTTTAACTAGTACCCGTTAATTACCTATAACAAGCAATGAAACGTTGAATATACGTAAACGGTATTTGTCTGCGTACGTTGCACTGGTCTACTCAGTAGTTCAATTGGTAGTCTGTTAGTTCATAAAGCGGTAAAATATGCTAGCGGTATATATATGTCTTGCATTAACTATATTCACTACTAATACGATTATAATACAAGAGATATTGAATTGCACCTACAGTGGCTGTTATCACTAGTGTATGCTATGTATGTGATTTCTGCAATAACGTAACCTGTGAGTTTTTCCATAACAACAAAACAGCGGTGTCTTTAGGATTTTATGTATTAGAAGTTAAAAAATATATATATCGCCTCAGGGATATTAACGCTGAGTAGCTAAATTGTTCATGCTCAAACGTCTCTCTCACTCAAAATAAATACGAGTATATTAGTTTGCATGTCATCGTGAAAATAACCGCAGTGACTCGCTTGAAATGTAATCATAACTCTTATTATCAAACAGGTCTCTTCTGTTATTATTTATCATTTATACCTATTGTGCATTAGAAATGATTCTGTATACTTTGTGTGCCGAAAGCGAAAATGCACTTGCAAGAAATAAGTTAAGAGATTTTATTAAACCGTGTTTACCAAAACAGGCAGTGGTAGCAAAGTATCTCTCCACTGTTGGTTTTTTAGCCATATATTTTAAGCTTTTTTTTAGAATTATAAATGATTTTTAGGATCGAAAAAAAAAGAATTAAAGTACATACGATGATTTAATAACTTATAAAAGGCTTGAGCAATCTAAAAAATAGCGTAAAAGCAACTACAAGTGTTGAAAAAAAATGTAAAATTAAAATCTAAAATTGCTTCTTTACAAAATTATTTCTGTTAAGAAACTATAGTAACAGTTACAGTCAAGGTAAGCACACAAAAATTCGCAGTATTAAAAAAAAATCAAATTTGGTTATTTGTGTTCCATCTGTCATTTGGAATGAATTTTCATAATTTTGTACGCTTATACGGAATAATCTTATCATTTCACTCCATTATTCACTCCAAGAATACCCTTTAGTCTATTTTTTTAGAATTTAAGATAACTTTTAAGCAAATTAGTTTTTATATCATAAGTTTTACTCTAAAAGCTGTTATATTCATTAAATGGAACATTAATCGGCTTTTCATTTTAGTTCTAAAAAAACATAGCTTATTTTTTAAGTTTAAAATTTACTTGTTGAACGAATAATACTAAAACTCTTATGGAAAGATCTATAATACCATATCAGTATAAGTTTGAGTAGTAATCTTAATTAAAAACAGCTTATGATGGTCGTCTAACACTCAGTTAAATATCCGGATCGACAAAAAGTATGAATAATTCAACAATTACCCAAGAGAGAAATAAATTATCCCTATTTAAAATTTAACAAAAAAAGTATAAATAAAACCATTAAAACGTTTTCCAGACGCTATAATGACATTTTCAGCTTGATAAATTTATCACTTTATTTCAGGTGAATGAAAGTGAATCTCATGCTCGTAACCAAATAAAAGCCGAGAAGCTCTTCATTGTTTAAGTGAATAAGCATTCCTTGAAGACACTTTATTATTTATTTTCACTTAAATATTCACATTGATTAATTTTATGTGGCATTAACTTTAATACATTTGCTTCCTGTTCTGCCAATTTTAAAAAGTAAAAATCTGTCATAAATTAAACTGTTTGAATCAGCTCAGGATTTTATTTTAAGATTTAAAAATTTATATATTAGCTTTTTTCCTCTACTATTTAAATTCACCTTTTTGTAAATGTCTGAAAAAATACTTTGTTCTAAAAACAAATTAAAAAAATAACATGTTTCATCGATCTAAATGAGATTATACCCGTTAATAGTGGAAAATTGTACTTAGCTAACGCATATACTATATCTATAGCGTTTTCAAGTGGAAAGCGAATTGAATGTAGACAAGAAAATGCGCATCTGGATCACGTGATTGAAGATATTGGCCTTTCTATTAAGTCAACCATCTAGTCAATTGAGTCATGACACTGATGACCTACCAGAAAGTGCGTTGATTGGATGGCTAAACAAGTTTGAGCACGTAATTTTGTTTACATCCTCTGTATCTTTAAACTTGAAAATACTATAGTTAGAGCGAGTAACAGATATCGCACCGCCTTCTAAAAATCCGAGAAAATCTGCGCCGCAGTCCAACTTAGTTGGAAATAAAAAAATATACTATAAAAAATATTATGTGGGCTATTAGACTTGCGGCAAGAGAAAGAAAAGAAGCCAGTTAGAAATAAGATTTATATTTTTTGTCAAAAACAGATTTGTGGCTTGTCGCTCTCGAAACCTGGTATTGTTCACATTTGAAGTTCAAGGCTATGCATATAAACACATTGCTTTTCACATAAGAATATGGAAATAAGAAGGGAATTCTAGATTCTAAATGTTCCAAGAATAAAACAATAAAGTAAATATATACATTCCCTAACAATAAATTGTTGCAAATTGGGTGTTAAAATAGGTATGCGTAATTATAGCAGCCAAACTATAAATTTTGTTTTGACGAAAAAAATATTGTTAATATGCCGAGAGAAAAAACTTGTATAACTTTAATGTTCGTGTAAAATTTGCCAATCCGTCAACATTCCACTAAATTTTCTAAGAAGATTTTAACAATTACCAATGGTGGAAGATTATTATTTGTGAAAAATCTAAAAGAATATTTGAGTTTGTAAAAATGATTTTAAAAAATGTTCTTTTGTGTTAAGTTTTTACTGGTTTTGGATCAAATATATCAATGACTTAATGTGGTTTCAAGTGTTAAAATTTTGTATGTTAACAATAATTATTACATATTAAAAAAAATTATTTTAGTCTCAAAATCTTTTATTTTATGACTTAAGTAGTCTACTTTAGACCAAGATGTAAACTAAGAAAAGCGTTTAATAATAAAAATTAAGTTATTATATAAACCAGTGTGCTCAATAAATGATTGATTTTAAAGTTGTTTATACACAAAAAAATATTCACTTTAGAGTCTAAAAACATATGTAAATTACAGGCTCTAAAATAAAAACCACTTTATTGAACATATTAATGAGTAATGAGCAACAACTTGATAAATCTATTATGTTAGATCATTGTTCGAATTTTACTTTTGTCTATTTATACTTTCAACGAAGTAAATGCTAACATACTTATTTAATAGTTAGGTTTAACAAGTTTTATTACTAAAACAAAAGGTAGTCAAATTAACATTATTTGCACGTGTAAAAAAATTATATTATGTTTAAGAAAAGCGCTTGAGAGACTTGTTTAAGTACAAACCTATAATTGAAATTCTATCGTTAAATAATATTATCACAATTAATATTATGATCAATAATATTGATTTACAATAAAGTTATTTCAAATAAACAACAAAAATTTTTTTTCAAAAAATATACTGTTTTTTAACAAAAATTGGTAGCCAATACTAAATTTGAACATATTTAACCTAATTTGAACATTCTAGCTACTTCACTGTAAATATGGTACAAACTAAGAGTCATTTTATCAACAACACTTTATTATCGTATTTGTAAAAACATGAAAAAGAACATCATTTGCAATATCTAACTACTAAAAAATCATTACGCTTTCGATATAATATATAATAAAAAATTGTACGGAATGATGTAGATTGTTGACGATAAAAAAGCGGAGTAATGTTTCTCGACACGAATGAATTGAAATGTTTAACTATCTTTGTCTTTTTACACATTTTGTTTGAAGAAGTTTTTAATTTGATTAATTCACAGTTTCAAGCCGCTTAGTATTGCCTTATAGTATTGCTCTACCGTTTAAGTATTGCTACAGAGTTTTCACCAGCAGTCTGCAAAAAAATTAAACGATTACAATATTTTAAAAACCGTAACAAAAAAAAAATGGTTTATACCACAACTTTACAAGTATTTTTTAAATAAACAATATAAACATAATAAATCTATTCAGAGCAACAGCAAAAATAATGTGTTTTTTAAAACAAATGTAAAATGTTTAATGTAAAATTCTATATTTATCTACAAGAAACAAAACGGGCACTTTTTCAATTGTCCTAAACTGTGTAAACATGAGCTGCAGCAGTATTATCAATTTTTTTATGTGTAAATTTTTTATTATATTATATTAGTATTATTTTCAAACAGAATTAGCTTTTACTATAAATTATACTTAATACAATGTAGTTTCTGACATACACCATCTTTATGATTTTAAAGTATCTTACGTGGAAATTTTTAATTGACATTTTACAATGCTTAAATATATTAAAGTTGAATATTACATACTAAATGTCTTATAAGAGATCTTAATTAGCCATTAAAAACACCAATCTTTTTTTTTAACAGTAACTGCATATTTATATGTAAGAAAACACCGCGTATCGGTTAACTCAATCAAAAACTACTGTTTCATAATGTGTCAACTGAAAAAAATGTTGGTGTTGGTTACTTGTAAACAGACAGTTGTGTTTTAAAGCGAAATTTTGATGTCTTAACATAAATATTGCAAAAAATAATTAGTTTTCTAATTTTTTTATAAGATGCTAAAAATAGTGCAGTAAGTTTTTTATGTGAAGGTTTGGTTGTGATTACTGTCACGCCAATAACTCATGAAAGCAGTTGATACTTGAATTTTTGTGTAATGCATAAAAAGTTGTATTTATGAGCATCTCATAAAAGTGTAATGTATCTTGTAACTCTTGAGGACTGCACTGTTTTGATATTAAAAACTCGTCAGTCCAGGGCTATTGTAAAAACCAGTACACTTTTATAAGCTCGACCTTTACTGTATCTACGTTTCTAACAACGGGCATAATGGATGAATAAGTTGGAACCTTTCATGCATTATGATGTGTATTGCGAGCATTAAGGGCATATTAGAACTCAATCAGATCTACCTTAATCTGGTGGTTTAAGGTTTTTTATGTTTAAAAAAAATGAGTTGATGTAGATTTATGATTATATTCACACAAATTAAAACATAATCCTTAAAAAAATTTAATACTACAGAAGCATCAATAAAATATCTTTTTAACCGTTGTTGGTTTCGTTTTATTTATATTTCTAAACTAAACTTATAAATAAACCTAATAAAGTCTTTATCTATATTTATCTTATCTATGTCTTTATATGAAACCACGACACAGAAACATGACTCTTTTTATCTTTGAAAGAAAGATGGTATTTCAAATTATAGCTTAGCTTAAAAAATAACTAACTTATGTCGTTAAAAAGCTACAAAATTTAATACAAATTTTACATTGCGTTTTAAACACTGCATCAAAAACAGAATAACATGAATTAATGAAACGTGATAAAAGTTATATTCTTAGAAATCTGTTCACTTTTTTATGCTGTTGATTTTTTTATTACAAGACATTTTAGTGTTAAACCTCTCATATAATATTAATAAATGTTTTTTTAACTCAAGTAGGTAACAATTCCAAATAATTATGTTAAAATATTTACAAAAACCTTGTTTTTGACATCTAAATCTTATTTTTTAATCGTCAACAAGTGTCAGTTGTGAATAAATGAAACATACACTCAAAACAACACATGGTTATTAAGTATTCTTTAGAAAATAATACATATTATACAAAATTGCGCTTGATTAATCAGATTCTAATAATTAAAAAACTTATTTGTATTAAAATAAAAAAAAAATATTCTTACTATCAATTAAATAAATTAGGTAGTCGTGGGATTATAGCCAAGATAAACACTCTAGGCATAGATCTAAAGTAAATAAAAATGTAAAATATGGAAACTAAAGTACCTATTGTGTTTTATGTTCAATATTATATTTATACCACAAAAATGTATACAAAAAATTAAAGTAATTTATATAAGTGGTAATAAAAATCGTACTTATACTATACGATTTTTTTGGAAAATTATATTAAACCTATACCTGCCAAACAAATCAAATAAAACTTTCATTTAGGATTTTTTGCACTTTCTTAAACAAAAAAATTAATTTAATTGATCAAAATAAACCATTAGTAGTATAGGTATAATAGGTATATATTTAACTTTAGAGTATCTAGCAAACTAATAATCCCTTTTTGATTTATTAAAATTTTAATATTGTCAAATGGTTTAAATTATTGCATTTAATGATTTTTTTCTTTATTTCTGGTGTCTCCTAGTCGACATATAACAAACGAAAAAAATGTATGTAGGATTTAACGTACGTTAGGATTTATTTTGAATCAACCTGTAATTTATCTAAAAAAAAAACGCATTTTTTAATTTATTTCTGTGTTTATATTAAAAAGCATTTGCAACTCTCGTCTTCTGTTATGACAAGACAGGCAAATCCTTAATTATATTTAAAAAAAATACAATAAAAATACAAAAAAGGAGAAAATTATAGTATATTATAACTTATTTCTAAGCAATTTAAATAAAAATATTATCATTTAATAACTAAGTACAGTATAGCAAAATCTATTAGACTTCAAAGTTGAAAAACCAAGCAGAAAATATGTTAATTAGGTATCAATAAATGCCAGATAATAATTCTGCTAGGCACAACTAGAGACAATAAGTATATTGCTGATTGGACAATCAAGTTATGATGTTATGCAATGTTATTTAACTTCTTTGGTTTCTACTAACAAATAAGAAAATTAAATCAAAGCAGCATTCTCGAATTTAAATTTATAAAATAAAATTAATTTAAATTAACTCTGTAGACTTGGATTTTGTTTTGTTCCTATTTCGAGTCCTTAAGCAAGTTGCAATAGATTTTTATTTGAATAAATTTGCAATGACACACTTGAGCTTATATTTACCCAAGTGCCTCTTAATTCCGTAAAAATAAGAATCACGTATAATTTTTAGAAATTTTATCGTTTATAGATTGAGGTTGGTGCTATCCATGGTACTATGGTCCAACCGAATCAAGCGATTGACGTTTCACATGGGTTCGACTGTGAGACGTCAGAAAACGTGGTGGAGATTGCGAGAGGTTATAAACGCAAGTGTATAATTTCAAGTGGTTTATTGACTTGTACCGATAGACTTTACATTTAATAATCTTAAATTTAAAGACAGTGAGTAAAACAACCCGCTTTTAAGTAGTAATGAGCATGGCAACAAGTAGCGGGAGAGATTCTCCCCCGTTACACCCTTCCACACATTCTATTGTGCATTCCCGTAAAAACGGCTTGCTTTAGTCCCCAGACATACTTAGGCTTGATGTCAAATTTGTTTGCTATTGTTAAGGCCCGGTTGTATAAGACTTTAGTCAACTTCAACAAGCTCTTAACTTAATGTCAATTCAGCTTTGTTTAGAAGAACATAAACGTTTTTCCAAGACTTTCATCGCTTAGAATGTGAGTTTTGGTTTGACTTGCAGCGGCTCTATCAGTTTGGGTTTAGGAAAAAATCGGTCTTTGACATCTCTCTAACAATTTATAGCTTAGAAATAGAAAGTTGGCGTGGTTTGCTGTAGCAGTTCCATCAGTTTGCTTTGGAGGAAATCAATATTTCCCTGAGGATTCCTTGGCTTAGTTGGGCGGCTCAACACTGCCTGCCGTATGAAAAGATGCGATACTTGTTAGTTACAACGTCGATAATGAAGACGGAAAACAACAAAGGACTCAAATTTGATCCTTGGCAAACACCTGATGAGCAATTATACATATGATATTGAATTCTAAAATGTTCTATAAATTGCTTTTGGTCTACTAAAATTGATTTAAATAACAATAGCAAGCTATCACATAAGCCAAACTCGTCTAATTTTTGTAACAGTGTATTATTGTCAACTATATTAAACGCTGTAGTCGTATCAGTGTAGATTACATCTATTTGTTTTTATTCTTGAGAACGTTTGATATAAATTGCGTAAATTTGCACTGATTAGTTTATAGAATACAAGTAGATTTACCAGTTATAAAACCATGTTGAAACTCCAATAATTGTGGCTTTACATGACTGAAAATTAATAGGATAATTTCAAGTAGTTTGGCAAAGTTTGAGATAATTGCAACAGGCCTATAATTCTTAATATAAGATTTGGGTTCTGTTTTGTATGTGGGACACTCTCTTGCAATTTTCCAGCTTTCGAAAAACACATAGGTTTTTATAACTAAATTAAATAGATAGCACACTGTTTCTGTAAAGCATGACGCACAATTCCAAACAATGAAAGCAGGTATTTGATCTACTCCCATTGTAAAGTTTGGTTTGATTTTACGTGCAGCTAGCAAAATATCGGAGTTGCATCTTTGTTATATTACTATTGACATCACTAAAATTATGTTTGTTACTTGCCGGAACAAAACCATTTTGAGAAACATCATTAGAAGAACGGTGAGTATCACCAACAAAGACACTATTTTTATTTACATCACCGCTTTGAAGATTAGTGCGTATGACTTGACAAACACTTTACTAAAATGCGCCGCAAACCCTTTTACAATGTTTTGCAAAGTGTTTAATTGTCAAACATTGATCCCGGAATCCTTCTTGGAATTAATGTATTAATCATACGTGTTTGACCTCGCTTGCAATCTTAGCTTGGCTTGTAGTTAAAAAAAATCTTGAAACGTTTTTCTTGTTTTTTTTTTTATTATTATATAGATCTTAGTTGCCTTTGTTCCTATGATATATTTATTTAAATTTTTTGTGTTTTTGTCAGTCAGTTTTTTCCTACTTTTACTAAGATTGATCATATGTACAGAAAATCATCAGGGATACTTGCTAGCAGTCTTTATGCTTTTTTGGGTACATATGCAAGAAACTGATTTAATATGGTGTTGTTACTATAGTTACACTTTTTATTGGCATCTTGAATGCTAATTAAATTAATCCAACTGCACTCAGTGATAGCGCAGCATAAATCAAAAAACTTGTTTTTTTTAAATTAAATTTGATGGTTATGTTGGCTACTACAAAGTTCTTAGTAGTATCTGCATGTAATTGTAGCTCTATCAACAGTGATAGTTGATGGGTGTCATATTTTTTCAGACTGAGTATGTTGAAGATGCGTTTGAGAATGTTATTATCCTGTTTAAAATGATGAAAGCTTGTAAACGGATGCAAGCTGTAGAACAGAGATGTTGAATTCTAGAGAGAGTTGAAACATGTATATTCTTGATATATTGAAGAGTCCTGCTACTATACAGCATTTGAACATGTTACAAAAATTTTTGGGTTGCTGAAAAACAGTTTCGCAGTTCTCAACACTATGTAGTTGTAGGGGGAAAATACAGATTTATGATAATGACGGAGATTTTACCAACAACTTTTATCGATTAGCAAATGAATTTCTAAAAGGGTTAATTCTGATAACAAAGTATGACATTTACAATGTCTGACATTATGTCAGTTCTTTTATTGAACTTTGGATTTTTTTATTTTAATACTTGATAGTTTTTTTTTGCTACTTTATTAAACTTGTTAACACTTTCAAATTTTTCACAACTAATTTAAATGCCACTGTTACTTTAGTTTTTATTTTTGAAAATTTCAGCTTAAAATCAATTGGGTGTAATTTTTTCATAATTTTGGCTTCTGTTTGAGCGTCTGTATAACATATCACAAGTAACAGTGCGCAATTTAAGTTCTTTAATTGCTGCTGCAAACAAAAACTTGTACTTGTAAATGTTGAAATCCTTATACTAGGTTCTATAAATATATCAGAGCAAGATCAAAACTACACTAATATATCAGTGGCCAACCTTGAACGAATTTACATCATGTCTTTTATTGTCTTTTGCAAGAAGTGTGACCAATGCGAATGAATATAGCTAAAAATCAAAAAAACGAATTGTCTAAGTTGTTAGCAGTTGTTTTAAGTTAACAAACATTTTTAAGTAATATTTACTTTGATGGTTTACTCATAACAACAGAAGTAGTATGACAATGATATATCAATCATGATATAAATTTATATTACTGTCATGATAATAATTATGCTGTTAGATTTGTAGGCGTTTGTAAAATAATAATATTAACCAAAAGTAGTCAAGTGATATTTATGTTTTGCTCAAACAGTGAATAGGTTATTTTCGCAAAAAAATTTATTTTGCAAGTATTTTTTTATTTATAATTATTTAAAAACTCAAACTTCTTTGAGTAAATTGGTTTAAAATCATAAATAAGTTGTAATTCTTTTTGTGTATGCATGCTTTTGAGAATAGTGAAACTTGATATAAATAATTGAATTACCAGATTACGTCTGAAAAAGATTTACTTCAATAGTTGGTTGAGTTCACAATACATGTTTATTTTTGCTACAGAGGTCATTGTTATTTGTTTTTGTTTTTTATAAAAAAATCTCCTCTCAAGCAGGTCATCTACAAAAGTTGAATTATTCAAAAAGCAATTTCTGAAAAAAAGCGCACAAGATTAGTTCTTGGTTATAAAAACACCTTTTGTTTGCAGGACCGTGTATGTATAAACAAGAAACATTTTATATTTGCTTATACAAAGAACACTGTAGCGTCACCATGTACGTTTTTATAAAAAAAAAACTCAAACTAAAAGGCATTAAAAAGCTCATTGGACATCAGACGAATTTAAAAAAAAACAACTAAATTAGTTTTTTATTATGAGCTAATTTTTTATCTTAGTTTGTTTAACATTTACAAATGAGAGCATATTCATTTAATGCATTAAATAATCTCTTCTTGTATTGCAAGGAGGTAAACTGGCATTTTGCAAGACGAGTGATTTTGGGCGTCAAAGCCGAAAGCCGATGTAAGGTCTTGCAACCTGTTTCCAGACGTGTGAACAATAATGTTGTGTAAACTTTTTATATGTAAACTCTTTACATATTACTAACACTAACAAAATAAATAAATTAAATCTAAAAAACTAAACATTGTTATTTCGTTTTCTTTGACATTACAAAAATTTTCTACATATTGTCACACAGTCCCAGCTAGAAATTTTAGAACCAAGCTAGCTCTTTCTTTGCCAAAAGTTTATTTTTAATATATGTATGTAGGCAAATTTTATATTCATTGATCGTCTGAATACATCTATACTAGATTTTTTTTGTGGACAGCGAAACACAACCTAAAAGAAGCAAATATTACATATAAGTTTTTTCTACACAACTAAATTTTGTTTTACCTACGTTTTCGAACTTATTTGCAGCCAAGTGTATAGTTTGATATTTTGCAGTTTTTGTTCTTAAAGACACCTAAACTGGCACTTATAGTGGGAAGAGCGGCAACAGTCTGGAATTTTTAATAATATACCTAGAACAATTAGCACACTACAGAAAACCAATTACAACCTTACATAAATGTTCTCGTACGCCTAAATTAAATGTAGACTTCTCTACGTATTATCAAAACTTCAGGAGGCTCAACACTAAGCTATTAGTCTGTTTCCGGTGCATATTTTAATTGTTGTATTGATTTGCTAGAATTTATTAGTGGAATAGAAACCTCATTACATCGAGTAGGTAGATTACAGATAACGGGAGCGTTAGCTGAAGTAACTGTAACACACGAGTTACTGCAATGTGCTCATCTCAAGTATGATATACAAAATTTTATTTTTGACTGCAAAAACTTGAAAATTTAATGCTATCGATAAGTCCTATGTTTTTACATTAAACGTGAAGTGACCTTTGCTGAAACATAGTGAAACATAGTGAAACATTTTAGTTTTCTTTTTCCTAAATTATTGCAGTTTATTTGTTTTTTATTGTTGTAAAATTGACAGAGCATGAGATGAATTTTTGGTTTTTTTTTAATTAAGAGCAGGATACTTAATAGAATAATAAATGTTAAGTAAATGAGTTTATACTTTTACATACAGAAACATTTCAATGGTCATAAGTCATACATTGATTTAAAACATATTTACATGAGTTAAAGAATAAATGATTATATCGAAAAAATAATATATAATGATAAGACTTAATTCAAATATAATTATATGGAATAATAAACAAAATAAATCATCTTTAAACAGACTTATGAAAAATGATAATAAACATATTCCTTTTTGAAAATTTCATAAAGTTTTATAAAGCATAATAAAATAAAATAAATGGTACTCATCAAGAGGAACGATACGAATTTGATTAGTGGTTCCTGCCACACATTTTCTTGAGTCTCACAATATTCAAAAAAGATTCTGTTCCACACACACACACACAAACTACAACCAGGAGTCACGAGCAAACTTATCACTCCAAAATCACGCCAACCGTTCTGCCAAAGAGTCACGCCAGTCGATCCTCAAAATTCAGCCCCCAAAAGCTTTTTTACGAGTCCTATTTTCTATCCGCTCCCTTGGTTTTAAAGCTTCCCTTTCTTCTTCCTAAATTTTTTTGGGTAGGATTTTTCTTCATTTCATTTGTCGTGATGTCATGTTCTTCATTTCTTAATGGTTTACTTTCTCTCTCTTTTGTTGTTTACATGTGCCTCGTCAGTGAATTTTTTCTTGCTTGTATCAGTTATCAATAGAAAAAAAGCGTGTAAGTTTGTGCATAGCTAGCTTTATTGTTACATTGTGGGTTTATCTTATTGATTCTACTCAGTATTGAAATTGATAGTCTGAGAACAAATTGCCTCTTTTATTTATTGAGATAAATAATAAATTGAATTTACTTGGTCATTCTCAAGAATTACTCTAAACTCAATTAAATGATGTGACTTGACAAACATCATGTTACAATGGTATGTTCAGTAAGCACTATGGCAACCGTTTACAATCTTTCAAACAAAGCTCACAATTTTAAGACAATCAGTAAAAATTGTGTTTTGTGAATTAGATTTGAATTTATAATAAATAAAATCGTAAACAAAATAATATTTTTGAAATTTGGAAGTAAATAAGTAATATTTAAATATACATTAGTCAAAAATAAGGGAAACCCAGGCAAAAGGGCGGTAAAGAAATAAATCAGTCGGGTCGGTTTCAGCTGTGGACCATTTCGTAGAATTTTTAAAAGAAATTTTATAAGCGGGTAAATTTCTAGATGTAAATGAGATTGAAAGCAAAAAGGCGTCTTATTGTAAGTTGGTACTAAATAGAGGCAAAAAAGTTTTCGATTGTATGAGCACGTTTCGGCGCACGCCGAAAGAATCTTTCAAGCCCTTATTCTGAGAATTATATACAAAGTAAAACCAAAGAAAAATTCCAAGATTTAAAATTTTGGGAGAAGGAAAGAAATAATTACTAAATAACTAAAATAGGGAGTCAATGTTAGTTTGGGTGGCAGTGAGAAAAGGTGTCCAAATTCAGTTGTGCAAATTAAGAACTAAGTGCAATCTAGAAGTAAAACTGTGAGTAATTGACCTCACAGAATTTGTATAACACTATTCCTTATTAATGGTTTTGATGAGTTATCTATCAGTTGAATAGTTTCAAAAATTACTTTATTAACCAGTTAATAAAATTAATTAAAATCTTAAATAGTTCAAAGACAAAAACCAAATCGTCAATCATTATACTATATTAGAATAATGCAATTGAAATGAAATATTTTATTTCAGTCTCATCAAAGTTATTAAATTACGAATTAAAATATTACTAATTAATTTGTAAATGATGGTTTTGTTATTATATTATTTTGTATATTCACCAATTTTGATTTACATCTTGTATCGTCAGACGATGTAGTTTATTAAGTCATTAATAATTCAGTCATCAAAATAATTATATCACAGTTAAATTATGTAATTGACGTAATTTAGCAGTCTACATTATTAGTTCTCAAAGAACTAAATTCTTGGTCAATCTAAAGAATGCTCTAGTTTTCTTATATATCTTAATTCTTGTAAGTGTAACTTAATGCACAAAATAATTAATAATTCAATTAATAAGTAAGAACTCACAGTATGGTCAAGACGATAATCATTGTAAATAAATTAATTTATCAATCAGATCACTTTGCGTCTTGAATGATATATCAGAAATTCAATTTTGCCACTGTTAGAAAATTAATATTAATTATTAATTCAATTAAATTAATTCAGTTTGAATTAATTCAATGAGATTACTCTTCAGTAGACTAGAATTGATATAAACAAACATTGATGTATTTACTCAGTTCAAAATTAAAATATAAGTTATTTCAATTAAATTACTAATTAAAGTACCAATTAGTAAAACTCAGTAATTAGATTATTAGCGTTAGTAAACGTTTCATGAAATAATTTTAAAGCCTACAAACAAAACGACGTGTACGTTGTTCCCTTGGGCTGTTACAGCAGAGCAAGTTTCCGTATTCTGTTACAGCAGAATACATACACACGTATTCATATGTAGCTCATACTCTAAAACATATACATACATACAATTCCTTTCGCCCGTATTTTGTTGTAGTAGGTGAGGTTCTTAAACTCAAGTAGTAAGGTTTATTTAACGTAATATAAGGTAACAAGGTTCCTGCGTTTGATGGTTCAATAATCAGGCAAACGTTAGAGGTGCGTCTACGTACAGCGCACTTAGCGTAGTTAGCGTTACAGCGTTAATTACAGTATTATTGCTTTACAAAGTCATCTTACAGCTACCCTTGTTACGTCCCGCTCTTACACTATTGTGGCTGACATTTTATTTGTGATTTATATCACTGGTCGTGCAGTTTGTTGGAGCAGCTGCGGTGGGTCATTAAAGTTAAAATACAGTTTAAATTAAAGTTAAAATAAAGTTTCAATTAAAATTGAAATAAGGTTTCAATCAGTAAACTCTTAGTGTGTTTTCAAAGTTCAAGGTCTTTTAAAGACTGGCAATTCAATTAAAGAAATTCTATGTTGATAATAGAATTTGAGTTTGTTTGTGAAGTTCTAAGTCATATCAAACGCTATAGTTTGCTAATTTGATAGTCATGAGAATGTTGAAGTGCGTACACGTACTAAACAATAGTTTAATCAGCGTTGGAACGCTATTTATATTATGATCGCTTTACAAAGTGATTTACAGTTTTTTCTACTTTTTAGAAAAGACAGTTGACTTTCAATTATGAATTAACTGAGATTAATTCCACGAGTTCTGCAGTTTGTTGTAGCAGCTGCAATAAGTTCTTAAATTGAGTTTATCAATAGAATTTTGAATTGTTTGTAAAATTCAAAGTAATTCAGTAAATGCCAATTTATTAAAAAATTTTAATTGGATTATGTAATTTCAGTTTGTTTGTGAAGTGGTGCCATTCTAATTTACTTACAGCATTCTAGTTTTATTACAAGATTGCAGTTTGTGTAAAGTTCTGACTCAATCATTACAAGTCCAATTGGCTTACAGCATTGTAATTAGACTATAAAATCACATAGCTACTTATAGGATTTTCATGTGCTTATGAGATTCTAATTGGTCAATAGGATTTGATTTTATTATATAGTTCTACACTAGTTGTGAAGTTATACAGCTTTTAAGTCAGTTACTGATCAAAGGTAACAAGTCATTTACGATTAGTTATGGATTGGTAAAAACAGCAAATTCAGTTTGTTTCTTTTAGTTTCAGTAGCCATTGTTATGTGAGATATTTATTATTGATATGAAGGCGACATCGTAGTTCTTCTTGTGACAGTAAGTGGTTGGTAACTCAACGAATGACTCTAGGTATTTATATCTAAACTTTAGCATAGAGGTTGTAGACTTGATTGACTATATAAATCATTGTTAAATAAAAAAAAATTACGTCATATAATCATTGATTGCGTTTATACATGAGAGACTCAGAAAGTTTACCTTTTGATATCAAAGAAGCGGCGACAAAAATGTTGCTCCTTGCTTGGTGTTAGAAATATCAAAAAAATAGTACGAGATAGCTCTTCAGCGGTTCAGTTTAAAGTGCGACGAGAAAAATGTTGAGAATACTACGTACGCAAAGGCTCTACTTGCATTCTTTGATCAATTATCAAAACAGTATAAATCATCAATATAAACTTTAGCACGGTGAAAGAATTGTCTATTCAATCATAACATCATTCTAATAAAAATATAAAATAGAATTGGCTTGTCTTGCAATAAATAGGTGAGAAAATTGAGTTATAATATATATATAATTATACGATTTATAACAATAATAACATGTAATTAAAATTGAGTTTGAAATTAAAACAGATTATTTTAAAGAGTGGATGTTCATTTTATTACGTCACTTGGGAAATCTTAGGTTTGACATGTGACTATTCCGTCGCATAAAATTGTTGTTTGCGACACAAGCCGAATTTAAACGAGTGCAAAATTGCCATTTTGTGCGAGTTGCGTACTATACTTTTTCTACGACAACGACAATTATAAAAACAAATATGCAAATATTGGATATGGTGGACCATGAAAATCCGAAATTATCTATTCATTAGCAGAGCCTGGACAGCAGTGTTTAATCTCCTTCTCATTCCAAAAGTTATAAGCCCGTGTGTACATTTTCTTTGACGTTTCCGGCAATAAATTTAGTGTTGTTAAATTTGCTGCTTCTGTTATACTGATAGGTGTCAATTCCAAATCATTATCACTATCACTTTTCATATTAATTAGCTGATTTCTTAAAAGTATATAAAGTTAACAAATAACGCAATATTTCATATTGCATTTGTTGTCTAGCAACTTGCCTAGCAACCGTTGCAAAATGAAATTCGTACAAAATGTAGCTTCTTATGATTCAATCTACACTCTTGATATAAACATTTATCGATGTGGTCGTAGAAAAAGATGATATCGATAATCATACACTTTTTGTATCATATTGTATATTGTATGTAGAGTGTCTTATTGAAAAAACTTATCCACAACTTCATCGTCATAAAGCTGTGGAAAGAATGGCTGCAAAAGTTTCCTCTTGTTATCTTACAGCAGTCAATGTTAAACCATAAAAAAAATTACTATTGGATCAATTTTTTTCAGCATATGCCATCTTAATGGTTGTTACAAAAATAAGATTCTACCACAGAAATTTTCAGTTCTTGTGAGAAAACCATTTTAAATCCAAAAATAAAGAAATTGAGAAATTTAAATTATTTTAACATTTGAAGCAAAATTATATAGTTAAAATATAGTTAATTTTCTTTATCACGCACTGCTTTCATTTGGTGGAAGAATTTGACGAATATTACCAAAATTACCGTAATTCTAGTTGATACACCGGTATTCTTATTTTATTTTTGTATTCTCACAGAATATTCTCTACAGAATAAGTTTTGCCTCTAGCGTAGTTTACACGTCGAGTTTTCTTCTCACTTTTATTTCCCTGTCCTGATGACGCCGCCACCGATGGACTGCGAAAGGTTGACAATTTTATTGAATCTTTTGACACGATTTTTTTTTGAAGATGTTAATATTTTAATGACTTCGGGCCTTTCTTCTTCATTTTTGGACGATGTTTATTAAATTGAGTATTTAATGTTTGAATTTTCATGTTAATATTATTAATATCTGTTGCGGTGTATTTGATTACAACATTGAGTTAATAGAGGAACAGCATAAGAATTTATTGCTTGTATCAAACTTTTACTTTTTAATTGCGTTTTTAAAAGTAATAAAACTTGCTTGAAAAACATTTTGTTGATACTATTTCTAATTTCTTTATGAGAAATTTTTGAGTTTTAATTAGAACTTATATATTTGTACAGTTCTTCTTCATTTAAACTGTTAATAATTTGATTGTTTTTAGTTAGATAACATAAAATTAGCTTTTTTCCTTTATTTGTGCCTTCAAGTTTCACAGTTTCTCTTTGCTAACACCAAAATCTATACCAATATCATTTGAAAACATTGAAAACAACTGATTAATTGTTTAACAAAACCACAGAGAACTTAATGAATCTCTTTGAAATATTTTGTAATAATGCAGTTTTCATTGATTCGTTTCCAATTGAAAAATAAAATAAAGTTTTCAAAAATTGCTGGATATATTTTAATAATTGAAATAAATTTAAATTGATCTCATACAACTGTAAAATTTTCATTAACCAGCAATGAGAAACGGGTTCCATAAGCTTTTTTATAATCAATAAAAGCAATTTAGATGTTACGTTTACTTAATGGAGCTTGCTCCATCACTGCTGAATCGATAATTAATTGTTCTTTACAACCAAAAGAACCACTCATGCAACCTTTCTGCCCAATACTTATAATATTATAATTTATGATGGTTATAAATTAGATCTTGGATGCATGGTGTAAACAGTTTATATAATGGTGGCAAATACGTTATAGGCCTATAATTTGACGGATTTTTGGTGTCATTTTCCTTGGGCTTTAAATCGGTTATACCTACAGCCAGAAAATTATTATTATTATATTATTATTAACATATCCAAATACCTAATTGTTAAGGTATTTGTGATTTCCGTTCTAATTGAACTGTCTGAAAGTGCTTGGCTAAGGTTACTTGCCCGCTGATTTAAACACTGCATGAAATTATTATTGTTTCATTAATTATGTTGTTTTTCAGAGGTCTGGCAGCGTTCGTGGTGAGGATCTTCCGTATATTTTAGGGCTTCCGTTAATTGGCGGTGGATCTTTTTTTCCACATAACTACAGCCACAGTGATATTACAGTTTCAAAGACTCTTATTCATTACATCAGCAATTTTGTCAGAAAAGGGTGAGTACAAATAATGATTATTATACAACTTTTTATAATAAAAAAAAACCGTATTTTTAAATTTTTTATTCTTGAGTTTTAAATCAGAAACATTGAAAATAATTTTAGATTGGAGCTGTTTGAATTCAGTAGATTTTAAATAACATCAATTGAATGTAAATATATACAGTAAGCAGCCAAAATATAGCATAAAAGTACTAAAAATTAAAAAAAGACTTTTAAACAAATTGAGATTTTTTTGAGAACTACGTAGTTTTTAAAAAAGTATTTATTTGTTTTAGAGTTTTATAGCATTTGTTAAATATTTTTAATCCTACACCATTAATAACTCAAAATAAAATTATCTCGTCTCTCGACAGCCGTGAAAGTACATCATTTCCAGGCTAGCCGAGAAAAAAAATCTCATTTTCTCCCTCAGGAGTTGCTGTTACAAGAAAAATTACTCTAAACTCTAAACGTCTTACTATTTATAAAGGATGTTAAAATTTTAAATCACATTTACTGTTTATGAACATCAATCTTATTTTAAAAATCTACTTTTGTGCAAGATAAATTGTGTAAATTACGACAGTAAAGTAATCCATAAATTTTTGACATCTGTCAAAGTTTGACATGTTGAATTAGCGATTGGCGGTAATAACCTCAAATCAATTTTAAGATAATGCTCGATTATAATGTAAATTTTTGGAGGATAAAAAATAATGTGTAAACCAGGGCCGCAAAGTGATTTTCCAGGCCTTGAGAAGTGGCCAGGCTCGCCTGTCCATATCTTCTCTCGACCTAGAAAAATACCACTTTGCCGCCTAGGTTTACAATATACTATTGTTTTTGATTCTAATAATTCTGCATAAAGTCTAGACAACAAACTTCTGTATCAATAGTATATTACGTTCTAAGGTCAGAAAGTTGGATTTCCTGGCGTATATGATATGATGGCCGAGGCGAAGCCGAGGTTATCATATCACATACGTAGGTCGTATACTATTTTTCTTGCTCTACCCGCCGAATTTCTTTTAGTTTAAGGTTTAACAGTTTTGTCATAATGACTTTTGTGGTTGTGTTGCTATGGTAGCGGCTAGAAAACGCAGGCCATGAAAAGTCGCTTATTCGGGCGTAAAATGCGTCCAAAAAGAGCGTACATTCGGCGGGTAGAGCAAGAAAAAAAATTTGTTCTATAAGAAAAAATTCTGAAATGAAAAACTAAGTTTTGCTATACTTTATTGAGTAAAACTGTGAATTTGTCTAATCCGCTCCGGAAAAAAATATCTTTTTCTTTATTTGCTGTAAAGTAAAATAACTACTATTTTTAAATAGCTGATATAACATTAAGAATAATTTTAATAATTAAATTTTAATTTCTTGCTATTAATGTTTATATATAAATTGTATCATTGATCAATAATACTATTTAGAACACGTTTCACGTTTGCAAGAGAATGTAATAATATGTTCCAAAATGTTCAAACTTCTTAAAAATAATTTGACGTTTGGTTTGACAATTGTTTTGTGGTATTTTTAATTTGCTTACACAGAAGAATTTTTTTAAATCTTAACAGTGTCTTACAATAAACGTTACTAGAAAATAAAAATTTAAAAAAAAACAAAATTTTAATTGACATGTTAGTTCCACAGTTAGAAGATACCAAACCGTATTTTTTATCACAACATATTTATAATATTTTGAAAACTACATGTGCAGTTTTAATATGCTTCTTATTGCATTCAAATCTAATTTCAGACGCTGTATTGTGTTTTTTTGACGCGTTTACTGAAATTTGCTGTTAGTTTGACATTAAAATATTTTATTTATCAAAAACAAGAAGCTATTGCAATGATAAAATTGTCACCGTTTAGATAATTCTGTTCGGGTTTTTGTTTTGTATTTTTTTACAAAAAAATTAACTAAAAATTTAATTGTAATTTTTATTCTTACAACTAAAATAATTAATTATTTAAATAATAATTAAAATTTTTTTTTGCTATTTACATAAGTCGTAATCTACTAAACCAATCTAAGCTTGATCAGGCGACTAAGACTCACTAGTATGAAGAAGTTATATTAAGGTTTTTGAAATTTACTATTGCGCGTTAGAATAATATAAAGAATAAATTGAACCTTGCTGGGTACTTTAACTAATTATGAGCTTTCTTCATAGAGTAATTCTTTATAAATTATTTTTATGAAACAGTAAAAAAATTATAATTAGAATTACTACTCGAATACACCAGATTAAAGAATAGTGAGTTAATTACATTGAGTTAATTACATGCTGAAAGCATCTAATCTATAAGCTACGTTAATTTAAACAGTTTTTATATAAAATATGTTTTTTGAGACAAATTTCTAACGTCAGAACATACTTGTGATACCTTTTTGTAGAACAATGTATCCAAAGCACCCAGTTTCATTAAAACTTGCGCATTTACAGCAACTATTTATTTAAGTTTATTTTCCTACACAGAAAAAAAAATCGGTTTAGTTTAGAAAGATTAACAAAAATCTTATTTCTTTTGTGTAAGCTCTAGTGAGTGTTTTGGGTGCTGTTTTAGATAAGAGGCTTGTATTATTAGTAATATAAAAAGGTTTTCTCATCGAAGTTTGTTTCTTCGTTAAATAAGTTTAATCAGACAAAAAAAGTGCTGAACTTGCTTTTATTCCAAATAGTCAAGGCATCGTAGGAAATAAATATAGTGATAATTTTGTTTAGTGCGCTAATAGGTATTTATTTTATTGTTTGTAAAGTTTGACATAAAAATTTGTAAAGTAGAAATGTATTTTTAAATGAAAATATCATTCTCAGGTTTTAAGAAGAAATTATTTTATATTATACTAGCTGGCCCGGCAAACTTTGTTCCGCCTTAGTTTTGTTATTTTATTTTTATTTTTTTTGTCATTTGTTTTGTTATTATATGTCAGATGCGTTTACGTTTTATATTGTATGTCACGTCACACGGAATGGGATAAAAAATATTCTTTGTTAGGCTACTGGTTCTAAACAACCACTCCACCAATTTTCAGCCAAATCGGTCATAAATAGATATAGATTTTTAAAATAAACGACCCCAAAAACTATAAAAATGATACCCAAATTAATTATTCACATTTATTACCTTTATCACATTTATTTTACAACCCTCTTTAACTTAAATATCATTTTCAAAATCAACAACCTGAAATTTCTCGCAAATAATACCCATATCGTTTTCTTACAATTTTATCCCTAGAACACTCTCTTTTCATCCTCCTAAGAGTAATTTTTTAGAAAGCAGGTAACATACCTATTTATTTTTTTTTGAGAACTTAGGCAATTTATGGGAAAAATTATGAAAACGACATCAATCTTTAGACATTTTGCCCTCTTTCCGCCCTATCAAGGAATGATAATATTTTACTTCTAAAATTTCGGATTTAAACATAGATATTATTTTTAGAATAAACAATCCAAAATTTTTGAAAATCATACTAATATTGGTACTTGTCATTTTTTGTTCCTATCCCACCTCTTTTTATCTCTTTGTTAATAAAAAGTATTCTATTCTTTTCATTCAAATCCAGTCATCATAATTTTCCATACAAACTTTCACCCAAAGTTGTTATATGGGAAGTTGCCTCATGAAAGACGATTAAAGACGGCCACTGACGATCCAAGATCCAACGCCACAGTCGTACTGCGGCGTTACCACCTCACCAATTTTCAACCATATCGGTAAAGCCGTTCTTGAGTTATAAGTGGAGTAACTAACAGACTTTCTTTTATATATATAGATATGCTGTGATCAACAATTTCTTAGATAAAAAGTAGCGCCGAGTTTGACAAAACCAAAATTCTCTAACTCCAGCCACAGATGAGTTATTTTCTATGATGAGTTATTGAGAATAACTCATAAATTAACATTACATACATATACTAAAATTTGCATGATTTATATACTTATAAGATACATAAAACTACTTTTAAATAATTGTTTTTTATACATACAATAAAAAATGTTGCATTGAAAGGCTTGTTGCGTAAAAATTTAACATGATATCTAGAAGACAGTTTTGGCACCATAATATTCAAGCAAGATAGTAGATTAGTACAATCAGTTTTATTATTTAGCAGTTTATGCAAGTATAAAACTGAAGCTATATTTCCACCCTTTTCTAAAAAAAATAAATTAAAGTCAAGCAACAATTCGGCATAATTGCATCCTCTTTGTGGATACACTCCATGTGTTTTAAATAATGAATATTTTAAAAATGATTTTTGAACTTTTTTGATTCCAAATAAGACTGGCGTATTCTAATCTAGGTCTAATCAGACTGCAAAACAAACTTCTAAGAGCTGATGTATTATGAAAATTTTTACAACTTCTAAAGATAAACCCTAGTAATTGAAACGCTGAGTTGGCAGTTATCTTAATATAATGATTAGATGTCAGGTGAGAGTCAAAATAGATCTCCAAGTCTTTGACACTGTCACTTCGTTCAAAAATAATAGTATCAATCGAATACTGATAATAGATAGAACTAAACTTGCGTCTAGATGTTGTAACTCAGCATTTGTTTACGTTTTAAAACATTCTGATGAAGACCATTTATATAAAATGTCTATCTGGCTTTGTAATAAATTGCAATCATTAATTTTGTGTATAGAATAATACATTTTTAAATCATCGGCAAACATCAAAACATTGCAGTCTAAGTCATCAGAAATATCGGTAATAAAACACAAAAAAAGCAAAAGACCTGAGTTTGATCTTAGCGGAACACCGCTTGTGATTAAGTATGTGTCAGAACAAAATCCATTTCAATAAACATATTGGTAACATTGATTTAGGTAAGATCTTATAAGTTTAACATAATTGGATTTCAAGCCTAAGTTCAGCAGTTTGTTAATTAATAAATTGTGGTTGATCGGTATAAACAGTGTCAACTTGCCGTCGATTGTCTAAATTTTCACACAAAAATTGACTGAAAACCGCTAATAATGTTCTCAAAAAAATTGGCTACATTATTTAAGATTGATACGGGTCTATAATTTGTAACAATAGCACGATTTTTAGATTTATATACTGGGCAATGGGCATATTTTGGCAGTTTTCTATAAAGTTTAAAAAACTAATGTGTTTACAATTAGATTAAATATAATTAACAAAAGATATACTAAAACTGTAAAGCAATCTTTCAAAAAAATGGAATTCGAAGTGGACCTGCAGTAAAGTTATATTTAAATTTTTTTTCCGCTTCAAAAATTTTTGTTTTAATTATTGGTTTATTACTAATCTCTAGTACATTACAAATATTAGATTTTATTAGATTAAACGCATTACTATCATGTACCAAGATTTCTAAAATTCGAGAAATTTTGTTCTTACTCCTTCTTTTGCTTTTGTTTTCTAGTTGGTGACACATTTCTTAAATGCTGTCAAATATACGGTTAGACGGTTTTGTAGAATTGGAAGTGAAAATCGAAAAAAAAGAGCTGAGAAGCCAACCGTACGTACTAGAGTAATTCTTTGTAAGTCATTATAAGAAACTTATTATAAGAAATAAAAAATTTATGCTGATGGTTGGCAACGAAAATGACAGCAATTTTATGTCAAACTAAATCAGTGGCAGACAATTTTAAATGTACCCACCACTAATTTAGTTGTTTTTTTCTCCATTGAATTGGTGTTGTGAGATCAAAATAGAAATGTTTAACTTAACTTTAGAATTAAAACGCAAATAATAATCCAGTAGACCAGTCTAGTAGCACGCAGTCGAATACAGTTCCTGTATATAATTTTCTATAGCTTGTTTGTATAAGTAATTGAACAACGCCAAAAAACAGTCGCTTCACAGAAGAACTTTATCGATTGAGCTTACTATATAATACTACAAGCTTAATTTGCTTTTATAACGTGAGACGTAATTTTCGGCTGCTTTACGTCTAATTTAAAAAAAAAACGTTCATATATAAATTTTGAATAGAATCTACCTAATTCGATTTTAATTTTTGATTATATGCTGAATTTCAAATTACGTAATATTATTTGACGTGATTTTTTAAACTTATCTGTCTTTAATGTCGAGGAGAGTCATTTTTTTTTGCTAGTTGTAAGTTCTTTTAGATGAGTCAAAATGATCAACGCTGTATGCTTTTTTAATATTTTCTACATTTTGATGTGTTTAGCAGTTGAGACTCATCTGTGATATAGTATAAAAACAAAAATAAAATTAAACTAGGTATTTTTTGTGATCCAAAACATAACTTTTTTCAATATTAAAACATTTTTTAAAGCGTAGATAAAACTGAAAACAAAAAACCGTTTTTTATTTAATAATAAACAAGCTAAAAAGCTGTTTAAAAACATTGAAACACTTTGTATATAACGTTCTTTTACTTATTATTTTGCTTCTGTTGTTCAAATAAAAAAAATTATTGACTTGAGATAATAAACCGTCTCTAAACCGTTAATGCTAACATTTAACATTATTTTTATGAAAAATTGTATCTTTTGATGCTTCACCACGTTGTCATACAAAGAATTAACATTTTTTCTAATCTAACTAGTTTTTTTTCTTTTCTAATAAAATATAATAATTCTATAAGTTTACTGTCTCAGCTGCTTAAAATATAGGTTGTAAACTTGAAAGATTAGTTTTTGGTCAATAACTGGATTCATTATTGTGCGAGAAAATTATCAACAACTTTACTTTTATTTCTATAAATCAAAACATTGTTTTTCTTTTTAAAATTGAAGAAAGCAAAACAGACGCTTCCAACTATCGCCGTACCACCGTATCTAAACGAGGATAACGATCTTTTTTAGAGTATTCAGTCTCATAAATCGGTAGCTGGTTATGATTGCGTATTCAAATGATATTGTTG
Organism: Lagria hirta; assembly: GCA_947359425.1. Taxonomy (NCBI): domain Eukaryota; kingdom Metazoa; phylum Arthropoda; class Insecta; order Coleoptera; family Tenebrionidae; genus Lagria; species Lagria hirta. The sequence continues at coordinate 27,659,223 of OX375794.1, read as the reverse complement.
AATCATGTTATATAAAAATAGCAAAAAATAAAACAATGTGTAAAGAGATGAAAATGCTAAAAAAATGAAAAACTGTACTTGTGTCAAGTGAGGAATTTTTAATTTAAAATGTTGTATTATGGCTAAGTTTTGAGGCAGAAAACAATTCAACACCGCACAAAGTATAGTAAACAATCACTAATCTAGCAAAATCTCCACTAATAAGTTTTCTAGGTGATTTTTATTTTTTATTTTGCTAACAAAATTAAATTAGGTCTGACTATCACACCGATAGTCAAGCAGTTTAAAAATGGCATTGGAACGGCAAGGTAAGTTAAACAAACTGAACACGATTAACAATGTTTTTCTTGTTTATAACAGGAAAAAGTTTAAAATGGAAGAAAAAGCCAATAGATCAAAACGTTAGCTGAATCTTTCTGATAGAATACATTTTCAAAAATTTCTTACATAATTTAACTAGAGACAATTAAAAGCTCACTGTATTTTAGTAAAAATAATATTTGCATTGAAACCATCCCAGCTACTGAAATTTATTAGAGCTTTGCAATTAAATAAAAAAGGATAAATTGAGATATTTTTCAGGCAGCTCAAAGAAGAACACAATAGACCTATTTATTAAAATATTAATAATGATCTCCGGCACTAAATAAGTTTTAAATTACAAAATGACCAGTAAACTGAAATTTTGTACAAAACAGGACTTAGATTTCCCCATAGAATTTGAACTAATCTTTATCTGCTTGAGTATTAGTTTATTTTATAATTTAATATTTTTTTTTTAATAAATTGTCAAAATTAGCAAATTTTAGCCATGGTTTTTAATTTGATGTGACTTTGAACCAAAATTATAACACGAGTACTTTAAGCTTTTGTTGAGTGTGTGTCAAAAATTTGAAATAAAAAGTCAATAAATTTTCTCGATTCTATGGGGACAGCTTTGCATTTACAAATATATCAACTTTTCCAGCCGTCTAGTGATGCCAAAAGCGCTAACTACGAACGAACTGTCCTAAACCTATTATAAGATAGTCTGGAGAAACATTCTTACATTGGCAACACTATCATACTTTATCTTTCCTGTATTTTGAATCTTAGTAGTTTTATCTTATTTGTGCTGTGTATTTTTGAGAAATTAGATTGAGTATTGACTATGTGGTTTTATAATTTATTATTTAAAATGGGAAAGAGAATCTGCACGTCGAAGATATCTCAAAATTTGCAAAATTGTTTAAAATTACAGGTTTGTGTTTAACAGTTTAACATCAATACAATATCTTTTTGTAACTATAGGTGTCGAAAAGACTTAAACCTTGATAGCGTCGCAACGCTAAAAATAAAATTATCGTTATTACTGTGAGAGTTTTTGATTTTATAATAATTTATAGTTATTTTCTAAAGTAAAAATAAGCCAATAAGGCGCTAAATCGCTTGTATAATTAAATCATCTCGATGAGAGCCATATGGCATCTTAAGTAAAAGAGGGGGAACATTTGGCTTAGCATCCCTGGAAGGGTGGAGTCCAGTGAGTCAGCGGAGAATGTTGATTAAAGAACGGTGACAGCGGTCGGACGGGCAGTATTATGAGTATTTAAACTGTTAATTGTTTATTGAAAGAGAAAGATAGTTAACGTGTTGATCTTTTGATCATATGTTGTTTTGTGGTATAAATGTGAATTCAGTGCTGTCTCCCTGAATTCCGAGGAATAATGTGAATTCAGTGCTGTCTCCCTGAATTCGGTGGATTAATGCAAATTCAGTGCTGTCTCCCTGAATTTGGAGGAATAATGTGAATTCAGTGCTGTCTCCCTGAATTCGGTGGATTAATGTAAATTCAGTGCTGTCTCCCTGAATTTGGAGGAATAATGTGAATTCAGTGCTGTCTCCCTGAATTCGGTGGATTAATGCAAATTCAGTGCTGTCTCCCTGAATTTGGAGGAATAATGTGAATTCAGTGCTGTCTCCCTGAATTCGGTGGATTAATGTAAATTCAGTGCTGTCTCCCTGAATTTGGAGGAATAATGTGAATTCAGTGCTGTCTCCCTGAATTCGGTGGATTAAAGTAAATTCAGTGCTGTCTCCCTGAATTTGGAGGAATAATGTGAATTCAGTGCTGTCTCCCTGAATTCGGAGGAATAATGTGAATTCAGTGCTGTCTCCCTGAATTCGGAGGAATAATGAGGTACCGAAACAATGAAGACATCATTGAGAACAGGACGTTAAAGAAAAGGGGTGAAGTGAATCCTGCGAGGGGGAGAAAAGCCCCCGGTGAGTTACTTTACAGGTATTATTGACAGGTACATTATGTGTAAATATGTTTCATGTGTCGCCCAATCGATCCGTCTGACTGCTCAAGCGTTTCTCTAACAATGAATATAGAGGGGTGAGTTGAAGTAGATTGTTGATGATAATGTAGCTGGTTGTTGCTATTCTGTACACTGTTTTTGAGTGAATAATTAAGGTTAATAATCGTAGAACATAGACATCCTGTCAAATTTATTATGGAGAAAGAGTTAACTGTTATTTAATTCAAGTTAATTGTTAAAATTTGGCAAAACGTAAGATTAGAATAAAAAAGAGTCTTACAAATTTCAGAAGTGGGATAAGAATTTGCGTTAAACCTCAGTAATTAATTAGCTAAATAGTGCATATTTAATAATTAAAACAATAGCATCTAATGACAATCAAAATGTCCAGTTTGAGTAACTTTTTGGAATTAAAATCGTAAATGTAAACAGCAGCTACATTATTGAGACTTTCTGCAACAACATCCTTGTACAAATTGTGATTTATAATTGGTTTTTATAAAATAGTTAAATTTTATACATAAATAACAGTTGCTAGCATATTCATCCTGAGTATATTATTGAGGCATAATAATGTCTGATAGGAGTTCCTTTAAACAAAATTGAATATGAATTAATATGAGTTGATTTATTCCATCTTACCAGATAATTAAAGTGTTCAATTGAAGTGATTTTATGTGTTTATAAGAAAACATTTTTGTAAAATGAATTTAAAGTTTTATTAGAGTTCTATTCTAGTTTTTGCGACAAACAATATTGCAAACTTAATTTATTGACAAAAAAAAAACAAATTGCATTAAATTATTAATTTAATCCAAGAAAAGCAGTCGTATAGTACAGTTTTTAGATTTCTGTATAGATATAGTCTGAGTCTAGAGTTTAAAGGGTTAAAACGTAGTTTATATTAATTATTTAAAATGTCACATAGATTTAATTATTATTTATTCCTGCGTTATAAATTATGACAATCAAATGAACAATCAAAGTGTCCACTTTTAGGAAAGACTTTCAAATAAAAACCAAAAACAAAAAGGGGTTAAAGTCAAATTTGCAAAGTTAGTTATAAAGTATTAAGTGTAATTGTTGTGGTGTAATCACTTTGGATAATTAGAAGATATTTTAAAGGTGACTGAAAAACCAATCGCTTTAAAATAATGTAAATATTTGATTTATTGAAAAGCTTGCTTAAACATTTAAAGCTGAATTCTTTAATATTATTCTTGCAATTTAAGAAAAACTTTGTAAAGTCGGATATATTAAAATTATGGCTATCTTTTTGGCGACACTAAGGCGACGGTTTTTTCTAAATTCGAACCATATGTGGAAAATCTTGTAAAGGTCAGT